>OZ007502.1:124292124-126692124 GCA_963931805.1 Microdon myrmicae | reverse complement strand
TGTGTAATGAGGTTCAGCTGAGTAAACAAGCTGTATCTCATTAGGTGCTAATGCATTTGGATGTTTATGGCATCTCTGGCTGCAGTAGGAACCGGGTACTTGTTTGCATTAGGAAATGCTGGAGAACTCGGTTTCGATGATAATGCCTGAGATGCGGTAATTGTTTGTCGATTGGACAAACGAATCGCGGGTCGGTTTATTGCAGCTGCATAAACAAGCTGTCCGACATTGCATTTTATCTGATGACGAAGGTTTTGGGATTATATGGAGAATTCCTTTCGGAAAATAGATATGACGGGTAAGTACTTTAAAGAATTCTTTCGGAGAATTTGAATAACTCATTAAATGCGTGAATGCTGGGAGAATTATTTTTAGGGATTTTTAGATAATGCGTTGAATGCAGGGATGAGCACTCCTCGGCTGGGGGAAAAGTCGGTAGTATGATTGAGGAGGTCACTGCGGAAGATGCTGAATGTGGGGGGAAATATTTATTTATGCTGGGGCTTAAGCTCGTTTCGCTTAAGGCGAACATGTCAACAGGTAGTGCATGGGAGTTTGTCAGAGTGGATTGGGCATTTGAGTGAAGACCTCTTACGGTCTGATAAGAGACATTCTTTATTTTTTTGGGATATCAAGTTCACCGACTTCGAAAATGCTGATTTGGAATAAACATGTTTAGAGTTTTCCATAAGGACGAAAGCCGATCGGAAGGGTGGAATTTAAAAATGTTCATATCTAATTAATTTTTTTCCAAATCGACTTGAAATTTCGGGAGAATATTTCTGAAATGTTGTACGTTAAAAGTCGATTTTTTGAATGCCATTTCATACCACGAACAAAAAAACAGCACCCGCATGATCGAGTAAGCACCAAATATGGCATCCAGTAATTTTTTGTCTGTCTCCAAATCTCAGATTAATTTGAGTCGATTGTAGACAAAAATTAACATTCGTTAAGAGAAGTGGAGGTGTGTGTGGATGACTGTATTCATCAAACTGCACCTCTGCAAATGAAGCCCATTTTGTAGGAGATAAAATGAATTCGTGTTATTTTCACTGCCTCAGTCCCGCTTAGATTTGGCAAAATGTATTTTCCAGTAAAATTCACTCGGAAATATAGTAAGTATGAGAAGAATTCAACGAATCTCTTAATTTTGAAATACTCTCTGTACTGTCCATGACTATACATAAATTACAGTGATTACCTTATGCTTTAGCTCTCTATAACTTACCCAACCCACTGTCAGTGTCCCCCTCATTATGCCAACATAATTTCTGCACTGCAAGCGAATGTTTACCTGGGCAATATCATGATTGAAAGAAAGACACGCGGTGCAAGACGGGACACAACTTGCACCGAGACGGTCCGAAAGATGGAATAAATCTGCAAATCCAGACCGATGCACTGTAAACAATCCAGAACGGATACACTGTCTGCCATAACAAAGCTGAATGAAAGGGGAATTCACCCATAAACAACAACGAACAGAGATTGCTTTCCACTTTCGAATCCAGGAAAATTGTTTACCCTTAGTTGGATTGTATTCAAACCTACAGTAAAAGAGATCCATCTCCCGGGCCTGTTCTGCATTCATTTACCAATTCAGTCGCTACAACAATACATCTTCACAAACCGGTTGAGTTTCACTTCCACGGCGATTGATTCTCCGTACGGTTTGCGTCTAGTCCGGAACACCTGTTCTCGCGGCGATGGGTATCTATAGAAGGCCTGTCTTCTGTATATCACGCGACTCAATTCACTTGTCTAATAAAGCGAAGAGCGTTCAGAGTCCGCGCATTGATTAATCAACTAAATTGCATACGCCAGGGTGTGGACAAAGACAGTTAATTTATGACCTTGCGACAGAGCTTCGTTTCCACATGCTCCCGTGATTCACAATCCAGCCATGGGACATTTGAAGTCATACACGAGTACATAATTGCTGCTCCCTGGTGAAGCTCGCTGAACTCGCGAAAGTCTGGACCTAAGGAATATTTTATGCCAAAGTAAAAGTTAGTTATGTCATGTGACGTGGATAAATGATCCTGGTTAGCTCACAAATCGATTCTGTTAAGGTAAGCAGGCACTTGTCGCAGACAGTAGCATTGACAATAGTAGCGATGGCGTGCCTCGGTTGCGTGCCATTTTATTGCCCAGTCGTAAGTACCAGCGTTTGGTGTAAGGCTTATATGATCTAATAGCATGTTGTTCACTTGTAATTGACTGTCCTATGCAGTAGTGCCTTACATGGGTGTGATGGGCGAGGAAACAATTCGATTTACACATAAAATGTGTCACTGGCAAAATGAATTAATAGTTCGACTGTATGGTAGAAAATTTGCTCTAAAAATTGATTCCACGTGAAACATATACGATGCCAGGCAATAAACAATTGCAAATAGTCGATGCACAAACCACCAGAGAAGGAGAGACAAATTCCCAATTACTTGGTTTCCATTTACCCTAATCGTATTTGAACACCTCTATAACACCTCTTCCTTTGTATCCCAATTTGGTATTCATCTATTAAGTAGAGATGATTTGGGAGGAGGTTTATGTTCCCGCTGTGTAGCCAGGTTCCAGCATATGACCGTCTGGTGGTAGCCGCCAGACCTTCTCCGTACAACTATTTGGAATTATAAAGCTAACCAGATGCGAAGGATAATATGATGGCACAGTCTCTTTAAAGGTTAGAGTGCCACTTATAATGAGATTCGTAAAGACGCATTATTAGAAAGAGATGACGACTACATTAAAGAAAATAGTCACGAATTTTATTGGAACCTGCCTATTATTTATAGAACGCGAATTGTATGTTCTAGAACGCGTCCATAAATATCTACAACTTAAGACAATTTTCGCAGCTTTCGAGACCTGTTTTAAATGGGATCAGTTCGGGGTGATCTCTCATGAGCTGTTAAAACCAACTGAAACTGTCATAGGCTGTTAGTATTAGTACCACTGATAGGCAATTAGTATCGAATGCAATTGATGCACTTGCTCCGCATTAAAGAACAAAGAGCCACAATACGAGGAGAGACATGATCAAGTAATTTTGTAATATGACAATGATCGATCTCATAGTGCGGAAATATTTTATGATATATTAAAACAAGAACTACTACCTGTCGCATACTCCAGACATTGCTCTCTTTGACTATCACATGTTTTAATCAACTGCCTGGCTGTCCCGCACTTCTGTTCTTATGAAAAAGTACTGCGACGATCAATGAGGGCACAGAGAAAAAAAAAACAAGCCAACGACCCCGAACATTCTGATCAAGCAGCGAACCTGATGAGTATCCAAAGAACCCAAGAGAGGAAGATACTCCAGACATTGCTCTCTTTGACTATCACATGTTTTAATCAACTGCCTATCTATCCAGCACTTCTGTTCTTATGAAAAAGTAAAAAATTAAATAGGTTTGTAGATCGCGTCAATGATGATCAGTTATTCGTATGCTACTTCAAAAATAGGAGATTGTTGCAGCCAGCAGTAGGCAATACTTTGAACCATACATATATATCCCAAGTTTTGAGCCTGAGCTTGAATGGTGTAACTTGTTCGTTTTTCAGAATTTTACAGAATACCTGCAAATTAGCACAACTTATGCGTGATAGAGTGGTCCGTTGGATCTCCAACTGCACAGAATGGCCTCGAAGTGGTGTTGTCGGAAATTCAACATTGGCCTGTAAGGCTGGGGTATTTGCAACGGACCGCCATGGACAAACGCTTTTTCGACGTATTAGAGACGCAGCATTTTATTCTCCCAAAGACCTCACAAACCACTGCAAGATGCCTTCGGCATTTAGATATAGGTCGTTCACGTACCACTATATTCACAAATGGGAAGAACAATCAGAACTTAGGGTTTTCAATGACTTCGTGGAGATAGAAGCAGACACGTGTGGAGACTTTGCCCCACCAGAAATAGCGTGGGGACTGAGGAGGATCCACTGTTCCAATAGCAAAGTTCTGGTTTAGATGCCTTCGCTACCAACACAAAAGGACAACTCGCAGAACAGTACAAGAAGTCATCACACCGTACTGCACTAAGACGATCCTTCATCAATGAAGGCACAGAGAAAAAAACCAAGCCAACGCCACCGAACAAGCAGCGAACCTGATCCAAAGAACCCAAGAGAAGAAGTTGTAAGTGTCGTGCGCACCATCGTTAGTAGGGAGGGGTATTTAAAAAAGAAGCCAATGGATCTTTTTGGGCCCAAAGGATCATTTTGAGTGTTAGCTCAATTTGACGAAGGCTCAGCCATCTCCCTGGTCGATTTGTTACATGGTAACTCCCCGCACCGCTTCTGTCGCAGCGAGGAAACATTGGACATACGAAACATTTGAACCATTTAAATGTGAATACTTACATTACAAACGTTAGACAATTTCAAACTAAACTTAAATACCAATCACAACGTCCGTATAAACGGTCTTGGCCTTATTTAGTCTAGTGGCGGTGTAGGAGCGAAGTCAGGGCACCGACATGGGCGCTGGGTTCCACTTCGTTCTCACGGTAAAAAAAAAGTTCCGCCGCGGCCTGTAAACGAACGATCACCAGGGGAAACCATACAGAAATTAAAACACACTGCCACAGATTTAAATGGTTATTTCATTTTAATTTATTGTATACTGTTTGATGACGGTGACAGAAATACACAATTTAAAACAAAACGATTTGATGTAACTTTAAGTTTAAATGTTATTCGACAGGGGAAAACACGAATACATTTCCTAGGAAAAATTCTTTACCCATTATGGACAGTTAATCTTAGGATTTGCATGCTTAAAAATAAAAGAAATCTTTAAAAGAAACGGAAATATTCAGCATTCAACAACAATTCTTAAAAATTCAATAAAATAAATGGCATATGTTTGAACAGGAAGTGTAAACCAATATACATTTCTTCTCTTTTCTGCATTGTACTTTTGCACTTATTATTTTCATCTTATTGATTTTGTGGACATCAAGTGGTGACGAATTATTTGGTAAACCACGTTAATGAGCAAAGACCAAAACAACATTTATTAGATCAGTTCTAGTCCGGAGATCAACCGTGCGACATGTGGAAAAACATAATTTAAAAAAAAAAAACCCTTACAGTGTTTAATAGTTTTTGTACCATCAGAAGATGAGCACTGAGTCTCCGTGGAGAGCGCGGAATATGCACATGTAGTGATCCTAAACTATTCTCATCGAATCCCCCAGTATTATTATATAAAAAATCTATCATCCATACCCTAGTATCCTACTCCTGTCCATGACCCCTGTCCGTAACCCCGGTCAATATCCTCAATTAAATCATGTGCGTTACAAATTGACCTAATGGTTCCCAATAATCTCAACATCATGAAATGCCTATTTCCAAATACATTTCATGATTTCACCTTCCGGGAATTTGCTCAAACAAATTTCCATATCCTTCCTAGAAGTCCATTCCAATTGAAGCTCCACAAATTCTTGTTTGTGCCTTTTGGAATTTTTATCCATTTTAACATTTATATCTCTGTAGATACAGAGTATAAAATGGCGGCGTAGCTTTGATTTCCGAAGCAGTTATTAAGGCGTATGATAGTCTCTGACTTTATAAAGGATAACCGGGCGGACGTGGGTTTTGTAACCGAAACTAGGTTGACATGGATCACCGTCCCAATTTTCCCAAACTTTTCTTTGGTTCTAATAGATCGAACCCCCGCTGCCGACCCACCATCAACGGAGGTGGCACCTGTATACTAGTTAATAGCGGACTTTACCATGAAGCTATTGATCTCCCACATTTCGAATCCATAGAGGTCTCCTGGGTTGAACTGCATCTAGATGATAATGCTAGATTGTATATATACTACGTATACCACTCGCAAAAAACGAATAATGACCCCATTAATCCCGAAGATATCGGCCAATTAATATGGTCCCCGGGCATACACCCTTCATAATAGGCGGCGATTTTAACTCCAAACATCCCCACTGGAACAACTCCGTCTCGCTCACCGAAAACTCTCACGCCCTCAACTTCGAAATAGGTGCACCTACGGTTGGTACTCGAGGTAACTTGATTCTAGACATCTTTTTTCTGTCCAAAGACTTACTTCCTCAAATTTTGCCTCGCCAAGTATCGGCGGGTGTATCTAACCACAAGGCTGTGACCATGTTCATTCGCGGCTATCGAGCATTGTGGACTCATATTAGTTACATACCCGATTATGGGCGCACAAATTACAACAACTTCAATATCATATTGAACGAAAAACTACACCAGCTCTCTCCTCCCACTGACAGCAACCTAACGACGGTTGAGATAAATAATTCTGCAACTCCACTTCACGAGATTTTAGTTGAAACTTCGGAGACATATGTCTCGAAGTACAAACTTGAAAAGACGTATCACATTCCTCACGACGACTTCACTCTTCATCACCGCTTTACGCAAAGGGAGCACAATGATAAAACAGATAATTCAAAACAATCGTACCCGACAATTGGAATACAAACTGAAGGGTATTCAGATGGCCCGAATGCTTATAAAGATGTTAAAAAGATATGTGGCACTTTTCGTATATCTGGGCCAATCTTGCATCACGGTGTTGTTGTCAATAATGACGGAAATAAAGAAAACATCATCGGAGAGATTTTTGAAAATAATCACAAGCACAGGGATGGCGACGCGGATACTAATGCACTAATTAGTTCAGAGGTTCACAATAAATTACATAACTTTAACGAGCCAATAGTTGCCTTCAGGCCAGGTAACAGTGTATACTTCGACGACACACGTGATAATGATCACGGTTTCGTCACACTAAATTCCCCACAGAACCTAGTTAAATCTCGAAACTCTAGGAAGTCACCCAGTATCGACAATTCGCTGTTCCACCCGTTGCGAAGCCTTTCTCCCTTAGTCTTTATAAAGCTCCGTTCTGGTCTGTCATGCCTACAACATGGACTATTTTCCTCAAGCTTCGAAGCATGCTATTGTTTGTCCAAGGGCAAACGTTGGGAAACCAACGTATCACCCCTCAAGCTTTCGTCCTATTTCGTTCTTCACTTGCATCAGCAAAATATATGAAAAGTTCATATACGAGAAGCTAAATAACTTGTTCAGTGCCAGGAACCTAATGCCTGATTTTCAATTTGGATTTAGAAGAGTGGCCAGTACCTCTATGGCTCTCAATTTTTTCAAACCCACGTCTGAGTGCGCCTCTTTAATAAGGACTCCACCATTGCCGTGAGCCTGGACATTGAAAATGCTTTTGACACGACGTAGATCGAAGGTCTTGACTTTAAATTGTTGAACACTGGTGTAAAGTTTATACGAGGGTTGCCTTTTATATTTCGGGATTAGAAAACAAAAACAAATATTGATCATCGAAAATCACTTTATTGTTTTCCAATGAAGATCTATACACTTTTGCATGCGTTTGAACCAATTGTCGAAGCACTTTTGCCACTCTGATTGAGGTATCTCCAACACATGCATTCTGAATGCAGCAACCGCTTCTTCAGGTGTCGAAAAACGTTGACCTCTCAGTTTGTTTTTTACGTACGGGAATAAAAAGAAGTCATTCGGTGCCAAGTCAGGACTATACGGCGGATGACCCATCAAATCGATGTTTTGGGTGCTCAAAAATGCAGTTGTCGCAGCCGATGTGTGAGAGCTCGCATTGTCGTGGTGAAGAGTGATCCGTCTTCGGCGATTGGTTTTCCTGATTTCTTGGAAGACAACTGGCAAACAAATGGTTGTGTACCACTCAGAATTGACGGTTCTGCGTTGTTCTAGTGGTACGGTTGCGACATGTCCAGTTTTTCCGAAAAAACAGGCGACCATTTGCTTGGAAGTGCTTCGTGCGCGAACAACTTTTGTTGGATTTGGCTCATCTTGAAACACCCAGACAGTCGACTGCTGTTTACTTTCGGGCTCATACGCGTAAATCCACGATTCATCACCTGTCACGATGTCATAGACGTGTTTCGAAGCACCGCGACCGTATTTTTTGAGCATTTCTTTCGACCAATTGACACGAGCCTTTTTTTGGGCGATTGACAAATTGTGTGGGATCCTACGCGAACAAATTTTTTTGACAGTCAAATGTTTATGCAATATTGAATGTATGCTGGTCCCACTAACGCCTAGGGTTGTCTCAATCTCACGATAGGTCACATGACGATCTTCCAATATTAGTTCGCGTACAGCATCAATGGTTTTCGGAACAACAACTGATTTTGGACGACCTTCACGAAATTCATCTTGGAGTGAACTACGACCACGATTGAATTCACCATACCACCGATAAACACTGGTCCTTGATGGAGCTTCATCGCCAAAAATTGAATTAAGTTCATCCATGCACTGTTGCTGAGTTAATCCACGCCGAAAGTTGTAAAAAATAATCGCACGAAAATATTGACGATTTAATTCCATTTTTGGACCGAGATGAATCTTTTAAGTTACTGTAAACAACACAAATAGCGCTCGTATGTCAAAACGTTCTGAGTGCGTATAACCTCAAAAATGTCCAACTTTACGACAGAGCTGTCAATTGCCGGATTGCAACACTAGGGTTGCCAAATCCCGAAACATAAGAGGCAACCCTCGTATATGTTTTCGTGTTATATAATTATTCTTAATTGTATAATTTTTTTCCTTAAATCACGGGGTGGGGGTGTTGATCCCAGTTGACGGGTCAATGGTCCAAGTGAAGGTGGCGTGAAAGGTGTGTTCTTACAGCTTTTTTAGAGTGAGCCTTCGTGATTAGCCGATCTCCTAGCGCAAGTTCCTTCCTCTGGTTTGTTTCCAGAGTAAGTCCCACGATAAGGGGTGGACTTCTTTGTTGCCACTGGTGCCAACAGCCTTGGCCGTCTTTGAGGAGTAAGTGAATAAACAAATGAGACGCAGTATGTTTTATTTTATTTAAGTTTTATTTCATTGGACTTTATTCTTCCTTCTGCATCCTTAATATGGTTCGGCGTAGGTTCGGTCCTCGATATTGACTCATCCTGCGCTACTTGTACGGGACTCTTGCGTTCTTGACCCTTCTCTCCTTCGATATCTTCCGATCCGACCACAACAATTTCTTCTTCAGTACAATACTGAAGAAAGCACCATTCCCAACAACATTCCACTCTATAATAAAGGATTCTTGCACCAATCCTATTGGGTATACTGCTGACACACTACAAACACGCAAGCACAGTACAACACAGCCCATATACACACACACCGACCACAGCGCAGATTATCAGACGCCAAAGACATAATCTGCGTTTACTACCGCGCCCAAGACCGACCGGTCTTGTACGATTTCCCTCCCTCCAAGTATTTAGAGAACATTCGAACTAACCCCGTAAACAATATTCTTTGATACCTGCAACCTTCTTTTTCAGATATCTTGAGATCGAACTGCATGTGGGTGATTCTGGTTGTGGCAAGACGACCAGAAGCCAGAGCCAAGATGATAGACACATTTGTCCTTGTCTCGTTTAAATCGGCCTTCGACCATTCCCTTGTTTTTTTTTTATTTCCGTTGCAGTCCGTTTCATAGGACTGAACCTCTGGCCAACAAAAAAAAAAAAATTGACCAGTATGAAGTATTTCATTGTTTCTCTGACGCGAATCATATCGGTTTTGTGGCTTTGACATTGTGTATATTCGTGGACCTTGCGACAAGTCCTATCTATAGTGCGATTGTCCTTTGGAAAATATCCCAGGCCACTCGTTGTGGGACCGACAAGGCTCGGATGTCTCTAGCCACAATACGTCCGCTAAATTACGTGAAGGAGATACACCGATTTCCTCAACCCATATACCACCGGAAACAATGGGCGGCCAACAAGAATCACTGTTAAGGAAAAGAAAACCGCTATCAAATATACATGGGTGGACTGAGAAGTTTCCGACCTAAACGTGGAGATAGCAGCACTCATCATTAATGTTTAATGTAGTGAATGCATCTTTTGGCGGTTACTCACCAAAATTTCAGCAATTTTGGACACGTATTTTGTAGTTGACAATTGTTTGAGTGACAAAATTGAGTATTAAGCTGTCATTAAATTCTTGTTTTTGAAAGGCAATACGCCTTTCACGAATCAAAGATGAGTTGGACTCTGTGTATGGGGACTCTGCACCATCATTTACCACAGTGAAATTTTGGGCAGCTGAATTTAAACGTGGCCGTGAGACCTTGGGAGACGATGAACGTTCGGGACCTCCTAAAACTGCAACAACTGACGATAACATCGCTAAAGTTCACCAAATGTTGCTAGGCGACCGCCGAATTAATGTGAGAGAGATAGCAGCGACTATGAAAATGTCCAAGGAACATGTTTGTCACATATTACATCAAGATTTAGGCATGAGAAAGTTGTCCGCGCGTTGGGTGCCGCGTTTGCTCACGTTAGATCAAAAACGTGTTCGAATGAATATTTTTAACACTCCGTTGGCGCAGTTTAGGGGCAATAAATCCTAGTTTTGGCGTCGATTAATTACTGTCGATGACACCTAGATACACCATTATACCACCGAAAGAAAAATACAGTCAAAACAGCCGATTGCAAAGGGGGAATCTGTTCCAAAAAAAAAAACAGAAACTGTTTTTCGCATGGGAAAGTGATGGGACTGTTTTTGGGGATAGTCATGGAGTGTTCTTAATCAATTATCTTCAAAAAGGAAAAACCATTACAGGAGCATACTACGTATCATTATTTGACCAACTGACGGCAGACATTGCGGAAAACCGGCCACATTTACAGAACAAGAAAATCCTGTTTCACCAAGACAATGCGCCGTCTCACACCTCAGCGGTTGCCATTGGGAAATTCCACGAATTACGGTTTGAGCAGCTTGACCATCCTCCCTAATCACTAGATCTAGCCCCATGCGACTTCTTTTTGTTCCCTAATCTAAAAATTGTGCTCGGAGGACAGAGATTTTCGTCAAATGAGGGGGCAATCACTTTCGTGAACAGTTATTTTGAAAAACGCCGAGTACTATTTGGACAGGTTAGAGAGATGGGAGCATCGCTGGGAGAAGTGTCTAGAGTTACAAGGAGACTATGTAGAAATAAAAACATAAATTTTATGAAAAAATGTCTTGTATCTTTGTTAGATCGGAAACTTTTCAGCACACCCTCGTGGCAAACATAAGAAATAAATATATATAACCTATAACACGTACGGACATTGTGTAATTTATTTCTCTATTTTATATTTTTTGGGATCTCTCAAAATTTATTGGAGTCGAATAGTAGGAAAAATATCGATTTTTTATGAATTAATAATTGTTAGTAAATCTCTATATAGATAGATATACATTCATCCCGTTATCATATTTCCACCCAATCAGCAATCATTGAAATCTTCTATTGAAAACAATCCGTTGTTACACGATGATTAACTCGCGCAACGTAACATGCCTATCTCTTTTCTATAGGTATTACCACGGTCGTTGCTCAACTGAACTTTTTTTTTTTTTTTTTTTTTTTTTATTAGACTTCTCTCGGGAGAGGCGAACCTATAGCGTCGACTGGGCGCCCCGAGATGCCATCAAATAACTGTTGCAGTTCTTTTTGAACAGTTGCAGGTTGTAACACTCCGGGAACACTCGCGTGGGAAGAGAGTTCCACAGCTTCCCCGCTCTGTAACGGAACGAGTTCTGATACAGGGATGTTCGCGCTGTCGGGAGATGAACCACAAACGGGTGCGATCCGTCGGATTGTCTTGTGGAGCGCATATAGACCGAATTGCGTGGAACAATGCCAAGAATCTCCGAAGAACAGCACCCGTGATAATATCTGTAAAACAGACAGAGGTCGGCCACGCGCCTTCGATGTGATAGCGACTGTAGTCCCGACGTCAGCACCGAGTCCCCGATCAGGCGGATCGCTCGTCTTTGTACGCTCTCAAGTAGGTCGAGAGTATGTTTAGGAGCCGAGCTCCAAACATGGGAGCAATATTCGAGCGCGGGTCTAATTTGAGATTTATATAGGAGAAGAAGTTGGGCCGGAGTAAAATATTTCTTGGCTCTAAAAAGATAACTCAGTTTTCCTGAGGCTGATCTGGCGATACCCGATACGTGTTTATGCCATGATACATTCCCACAGACCGTGACGCCGAGCAATCGCAAACTTTCCCCAGCCTCGAGGGCCCGGCCATTCATCATCAGCTGTGGAACCGATGATCCGCCCCTTCAGACATTTTCCCGCGATACCCGTCAATCTGTGAATGCGCATTAGTTCACGTTGAAAGTGAACTTCAGACGCACAAATAAACATAGAGAGTCATTCTTTAGCCGAACCACACGAATGTGGAATTTTCTACCTGATCATGTGTTTCCTGGCCGTTGTGATGTCCAGACATTCAAGACCAATATACATCGACACCTCCTTTCCTTATCCACTTCTTCTCCAACCGTTCGCACTGACATTAGAGGGGTACTTCAAAATCCCCGTTTGTGCGCGCGTTAGTGTAAAAAACAAACTCTTATCAAAGAAAACAATTTTTAAGGTAAACCAACTATGGCATTCAAACGAATTTTGTTCATTGCTGCACCATCGAATCTCACTTTGAGTCAATTTAACACTCGGATATACAAAATAAAACTAAATGTGCACACTGAATAATCGATGTCAATACAAAACTTCCGCATTACTATCACAATGAGTTTAACATGTTACCCGAATATATACTGGCGTTCACATGGCGTTGAAAATCCATTCCGTGTTTGCAGAACAGGTGGGAAGATTGTGCTTTTTCGTCGTTACCTTTAATTAAATTCTTAAACAAACAGTTCCTAACCCGCATTCCAAGCATTTTCCAACTTTCCGAGTGCCTTTGGCTTGCAGTAGGATACATAATACGCCTACAATGCACAACAATGGATTATTCGCTTCTGTAAGCTGCAGAACATGCTTAAGATTCCTAAAATCATGGAATACTCGAAATTGAGGCCCAAAACAAAGTCGAAGACTCATTCGTCCGTGTGCAAACTCATTACATTAATTGCACATTCACCACAAACAGGATACAGAGAAAAAAGGATGCAGAACGAGAGTAAAAAAAATATATGTTGGAAAACCATCCTTAACAACAGGAACGACATCCATTTTGCATTGGCGATATTACAGAGAACGTGCAACAGCGGTGCACTGTTTTCGGGGTTGAGCGCGGGAAAAAAGAGGCCGTTTTACTCCCCTAACACTCATTGTAATTATTTTGGCTTTGCCTGTGCATTCCACCGTTACTGTTACCAGAGGTACTAACATGCAGTAAGTGCTCAGATATTTCTTTGGACTTAGTTCGGATGTGGCTTACGAGAGAAGGGCGATATGCTTATCAATAAGAGTATATATAATCCCGCAGTGAATCGACATCGTCAGGGAGTCATAACAAAATCCGCTCCTAAGTGTAGTCAGCAAAAAGGGGATGCTAGTCCAGTTATCCTGGAAAAGGGAGACTCCTGGCAATTGCTAGTTGCCAGGACCTTTTGATGATTCCTACTTGCTGTTGTGCACTTTTCGTATTAGAGATATGAATTGTAATGTCCTGTGTTATGGTGCAATGTGTTTTTTATATTTTAAAAGGTTTTGCCAAACAAATATTGCACGAAGAATGTTGCGATTTAATAACGACTTTAAAGTATGAATGGGAGTATGTAAGAAAAACAGTCATTGGTAACGTAACGATGCACCCAGCTACGATGGATCGATAGTGGCGCGATCCAGAAATGAATAAACACTATATAAACAATTCGCTTTTTAGCGATCATTGCATAGATTTACAAAGAGTCAGGAGAAATAAATCTAATAATAACAATAATAATTTATTTCATAATACGATTTACTGGATCTGCATAAGCACTCTAAGATATTATATAAAATATTATAAATGTCCATCTCCGAAAACTTACTCATTGGAGCTACTCTTCACAATGACGATATTTATTTAGCTAGTCAATTTTTGCTTGATGAAAACAAATGAACCTCTAAAAATACATGAACGAGCATTGAATTTATAGTGGAAAGGCTTTAATGTAGTGCCCAAATAAAATACCTTTAATGAGGTGAGTAGTCCTTCCCACAAAATAAGCTGATTTAATTAAAATATGATATACAAATACATTTCCGGTATCGTTGAGTACAAATGGATACATTATAAAAAAAAAAATTTTTTTGAATCGAGATATTCCCAAGCCAAAGTAAAAAATTAGGTTCCGGCAACCAATCAAGGATTGCATGTAGACATTCACCATAAAATTCCGGGTAAACAAAGAATGTTACTCATGCGATGCATGAATCTTAAGTGTGCCTTAATTGGAATAGGTCACAAAACAAGAGAAGAGAGGTGGACGAATGCAAGCGATTGAAATAAACAAACAAACAATTTCTTTCAAATACCCTTACCCAGACCTTACGATTTCCTAAAACTGAATGCAAGTTCTAATGGGTACAATTTAAGGATATCTTTATTTTGTGTTAATGGTAATCATATTTACAAATATGCGTTATGAAGTATATAAGGTTACAACCCGAGTACAGTCAAAACCTCCTTAAATTAATGTTATGTTCTGTATCATATCACAGTTTTATAGGCTTACGAAACCGCCAGATAATAATGTAGGCGTGACCAAATCGTTCCACCTATTAAAACATCTATATTTCGTTCTTTTTTTTTTATTAAATAAAATCAATTATTCTAAAATCAATTATTCTTAATTAATAGTGAAATAGTCTTCTCTAAGTGAAACGCCAACCTAGAGGTCTGCGCAAAAGTATCGTTATCATCTAATGAAGTACCCCTTTTTGTTTTCCTTTTTGTTCTTTGTTATTATATGTTTTACTGAAGTCTCAGGCTTTGTTCCTGGTAATCCACTATATGGATATGTTTATGTTAAAATGAACTATTTGTAAACAATCGGGCCTGTATGTGTCCTAAGTCACGAGTCTCTTATTGTGCTGCTCATGAATATATTTTCACCTACCTGCTGTTTGCCGATCGTCCGAATGATGCTCCATCCCGCAAAATCCGTTCACCTTGAATCGTTCTGCAGATTATTCTCAAGTGTGTCGTTAAAATAAACAAGGGTGAGTTGCCGTTTAACTTAATAAATTGATTTGTCGACAGTGTGGAGTCAGTTTCAGTTTAGTAACGATAGAGTTCAGACGTGTTGGTATGTTAAGTACACACATCTCCCGACGGCGCGAACATCCCTGTGTCAGAACTCGTTCCGTTACAGAGCGGGGAAGAAGTGGAACTCCCTTCTCACGCGAGTGTTCCCGGAGCGTTACAACCTGCAACAGTTATTTGATGGCATCTCGGGGCGCCCACTCGGCGCTATAGGTTCACCTCTCCCAAGAGAAGTCTAATAAAAAAAAAAACAAGCGGCAACAAGTCATACAATCATTTTACCTCTTCCAGATCTCAAGGACTAGTTCGCCTTCAGTTTACTTAGGTTCTCCGAAGTGTGTCGAGTGGAATTTCTAAGGGAAGTCGGAATTTCTGTGTGAGATTTCATCATGGAACGACACCGGGGTCTACCACGCGTCTGGGTTCATCTTCTGCTTGAGTGCCGGCATGTATTCGATTACCCATTACAAAGAACGGGCCCAACTTTCTGCATTTGATTGTTGTTTAGTACGGCTTTCATGCCATTTATCGGCTTAATTCAAGCAACAGAGGCCAATTCTAGAGTGTCAACTCCACTTCGTCGGGTCTTCCCAATCCCCGGGGTTCTGATACTGGTGATGGGTCTTCAACCACTCGGACTTAATACCATAAGGTTCTCACGTTCCTAACCGACGTAGATTGGAATAAGTGGAGCCTTGGATGATGTTCAACGAGCCCACGCCTGTTAGCGAAACATCCTACATCAGTTCATCACAGATCCATCTGTAGTGCTCTGAAAAGCCCTACCATTTCAATCCCCCACACATACATCCAAATCCCTACACGCAGAATATCATCTAAATTCTCGATACACCTTGGTTACTAGAGATTCCTTTCATGACTTGGTGCACCTTGACTTTCCCAAGGATTTCCCACAGATGATTGCCCCTTGTTCTTCTGCACCGAGGGTCGGTGCTGGTGAATTTCAGGTTTCATCGGCGACGGCTGCGTTGGTTGGTTCTCTCTCTCTGTTGCCTTATCAAATTTAGGTTGGGATTCTTAACAGTACGACCGCGATTTTGATCATCAGCAGGGTGAGTGTCTCGGATTCTCTTGCAACTTTCCATCTTTGCCTACTCCACACTGATGTCTTGTCCTTGAGATAGTCCTGGTTCAGCGTCACCTGGGCTTCAGACCGTTACCAAACGACGAGACCCAGCACCCCATTCTTGTTCTGTGCGAATTCACGGATACTATGACCTACGACAACGATCAGACCTTGTGGGGATGGAAGTATGTGTGCCAACATTGGCACTGGTTAACTCCTATCCCCATCATGATTTGTTCGCCGCGTAAAACACAGAACCAGAAGAAACACAACAAAATGTCACGACGACACCGTACACAAGGAAGTATGCGAATTGAAACACTGCATATAGTTCTGCAATGCTTTTGATTTATTTAAATCGATTAAAATCCGGGGTGTTCACAATTATATGGTTATTGGTTTTATTTTTAACCTCACGACAAATTCTATTTACATTAACTATTACAACGAATTGCGGCACAGACTCGACAATTAATTAGGAACCAACAAGTTCGAAATACCTCTCACGACTCCGGGTATTATCGCGTCACCGTGCGCACCGGTGAGCGCGAGTGACGCATGACCGTTCTGGTCTGCTGATGTAAAACGACTCAACGATATTTTTTCGTTTTAAGGTGAGTTTGCCCAAGAAGAAAAATGTTTCTCTGTGGTGGAAACAAGGAAGGCAGACTTGGCAATGAATGTGTATGTGTGAGTGAAGATCACATCGAATTTTTTTTCATACACAAGGCCATAGGAATAAACCTGAAACTTAAGGACGGGGCATAATGGGCATCCAAGAGATATGTGTTGAAACAAACGAATCGCATCTCGTCGGATGCTAATGGCTTTGTATTTGTTTATGCATCTAGTTCGTGAGAGAAAAGATTCGGCGAATTAAAGGACAAGGGAAATATGACCTGATGCATAGTTCGGTAATGAGGGTCGGCTAGATAAATAGCAGCCGCTCATTAAATAGAAAATGTGGTTCGGAACCTATGTAGGAAAAAAAAAGATTTATGACCTGTGTCTATGCTGTGGTGCGGATGAGTAGGTAAATGTATCGCCATTAGGAAGAAGCACTAATGGTTTTTCTATTTACACAATGGGAAATGTGTTAATGGCATCGCATGTAAGGGTAGGTATTGAGTTCCTATCTGTATTTAAATATGTTGTAGGATTTAATTGACGCAAGAGACGCGGAATGCGTATTTGCTTTGGTCCTTAGGGTGTAAGTCGCCAGCCAATGTGTTTGTAGGGAACATTGTTGTACACATGGCGCGGCTGGAAAAATAGACGGGGCAATATTTATGGTCCCTGTCATGACGGTTACATTGAATGCAGTCCGAATCATTTTATTTACAGGAATTTATCTGGTACCGAATTGGTTTAGAATACCAGATAAGCAAAGAAAGAAATCTTACGAAAAATTGTATGCGAAGGGATGCATGAAAAGGTAAGTTTTCTTTATAGGGATTTTAATATTATAGATGGTGATCTATATAATGCGTGAAGCATTTACAGGTAGTAATACTGTTGCATTAGCGAACTTAAGGAAGTTGGGTAGTAGTTATGGGGGTTTTTACGGGTAAGTGGACCGTGGGGTTTGGCGGGACCGCTACAACCTCACGGGTGTCATATGGCATCAACCTCGTCTAGAGCTGCCTTTCGATGGACCAACCAACGTTGCTCGACCGATTGAGTTCACACACGCCAAAGTTATCTCGCTCGCTGTCTGGACAGCTCCTTCAATCAGCGCTCTTTCGATCATCCTCGAATACCTAACTGTTGGTGTTCAATGATTGACCGTGCACCTACGCCAATGGCGAGATTCTACTGTAGTCTTGACAGAATTCTCTCCGACGCCCATTCCCCCGACAATCCCGCGTCGCCCCGTGTCGCCCTCCCTACACAAACCTCTCACTTTTTTTAAACTTATTTTCAGCCCCGTTAAATCATCTGCCACCAACACATCATCCGTTCCCATTTAACAAGAATAAAAAAGAAACAATATAATATAAAAATGATCTACATCATTTAATCTAGGGATATCAGACAAAACAAATGCATTATACGAGGGTGGGCTGAAAAGTTTCCGATTTTAACGTGAAGATAGCAGCACTCGTCAATAAAATCTAGTGAATGTAATCTATATAATAGCTAGTAGAATGTAGTATCTTTTGACAGTTACTCGTCAAAATTTCAGCCATTTTGGAAGCGTAGTTTTTATTTGACAGTCATTTGAGTGAGTCGATGTGAGTGTTTTTGTGAAAATGGACAAAATTGAGTATTGACCCGTCATTAAATTTATATTTTTGAAATCAAAGATGAGTTGGACTCTGTGTATGGGAACTAAGCGTCATCATTTACCATAGTGAAATTTTGGGTAGTTGAATTTAAACATGGCCGTGAGAGCTTGGGAGACGATGAACATTCGGCACGTCCAAAAACTGCCACAACTGACGATAACATCGCTAACGCCCATCAAATGGTGCTAGACGACCGCCGAATTAAAGTGAGAGATATAGCAAAGGTTATGAAAATGTCAAAAGAACGTGTTTGTCACATATTAAATTTAGGCATGAGAAAGCTGTCCGCGCGTTTGGTGCCGCTTTCGCTCACGTTAGACCAAAAACGTGTTCGAATGAACATTTCCAACGCTCTGTTGGCGCAATTTAGGCGTAATAAATCCGAGTTTTGGCGTCGATTAATTACTCTCGAGGAAATCCGGATACACCATTATACACCCGATACAAAAATATAGTCAAAATAGTGGACTGCAAAGTGGGAATCTGTTCCAAAAAAAAAAAAAACAGGGTTTTTAGGTGGGAAAGTAATCGCGACTGTTTTTGGGATAGTCAGGAGTTATCTGAATCAATTATCTTCAAAAAGGGAAAACCATTACAGGAGCATACTACGTACCATTACAGGAGCGTAGTGGTAGTATACCATTACATGACCAACTGAAGGCAGAAATTGCGGAAAAACGGCCACATTTGCAGAAAACAGAAATCCTATTTCATCAAGGCAACGCGCCGTCTCACACCTCACCGGTTGCCATGGTGAAATTCCACAAATTACCATTTGGAATGCTTGACCATCCGCCTTACTCACCACACCTAGGCCCAAGCGACTCCTGTTTGTTCCCTAATCTAAAAATTGTGCTCGTAGGACAGAGATTTTTGTCAAATGAGGAGGCAACCACCTTCGTGAACAGTTATTTTGCGGAGAAAAACGCCGAGTACTATTTGGACGGGTTAGAGAGATGGGGTAGCATCGCTGGGAGAAGTGTTTAGAGTTGCAAGGAGACTGTAGAAAAATAAAAATACATTTTAACATAAGAAAAAATGTCTTGTATCTTTGTTAGGTCGGAAACTTATCAGCCCACCCTCGTAAAACTAACAAATAATTACCCTTCATTGGAGAATGTGTGTAATGAAAACAACAACGTAATCCTTGTTTGGGACGGTCGCCCAATAATTCAAATAGAAGCAAAGAGCAAAAATCCAATTTTTAAATATGAAACTCCAACCCTGACTACCACTGGAAGCAGTCTTCATTTATCGTTTAACGCTCCCTAAGATTGTTTTTTTGGTAACGATCATTGTCTACCACTTAGGAAACCATATTTTGTCGGCTCTTTATTCTCCCCAAAGTGAGCCATCAAATGGAGCAAGTTCCGATAGTAATCAAAAAGAGACCATTACGCGGAATTGAACGGAAAAGTGTGGACGAGATTTTTTTTCGTTTAAAATTTTACGCAATATCCTGTGGAGTATACAAATTTTGTGAGATAACAATCCCGTAGATGAATATCCACAGTAGAGGGAGATTTAAGAAAGTAAAGCACGAACAGACGGAATTCGAAACAACAAGCGAATGAATGATTTTAAAAATTAGGGAAGGAAGTCCAAAAAGGCGGACGAAAAAACTTCCTTCCCACTAATGATTTTGCAGGATGCTTCAGCGAGATGAAGCAATTTCCTGAAGAAGCATATTCCTTTGCATCAATTGTCATGTAAATGTGGCCAATTGTCGCCGCACGAAAGGCGCTGGCCCAATTTGAATATTCCCGCGACTGATGTATCCATCCGATTCGACGAAATCTCAGCAATGGTTGCAAACCAAGTGCTTTGAGGATTACATTTGCATATCTTTCGGTATATCATTTTGAATAAACGTCACTTTACATTCGTCCTTTAGGCGAATGGCATTGGGAGATATTTCTGAATTCGTTTCTGATGCCGCCTACCGCACAAAAACAAAAAAGCTCACCATACGCATTTTATAACAGCACACTCTGCAATAGCAATGATCCACATCAATGCCGGGTCCTTTTTGTTCAGTAAGGTGTGTAATCAACCATAAGGTGTGAATGGCGTATGTTGTGGATGAACGTAATGGCGATATGGAATTATGTAAAGAACCTTACTGATGGAATTCTGTATTTGTGGAGAGCAATTAGGGCGCAAATGGCTGCTAAAAGGATAATCTGAAGGTGCTAATCGGTGAAGTACATGTGTCCGATGAACTTAACTAATGTACCGCAGAGTTCGTAGGTATTCAATGAAAAGGCTTTGAACTCACTAACCAATGTGGAAATAAGAATGTGATGAGCATACAAAATTTCTATGAAATTGTTTCCGCAAGAGTGGGTCTAAACTTGCTAACCTATTCACTAACTGGATTATAGTTAATTGAATTCAATTTAGTGTCCGTGTTTTGGGCTATGCCCACATTTTGAGTGAATAATATTTAAAAAATTGATTTTCTATTGTTAGGCATCAACTTGGTTCTCTCTAAGTTATTATGATCCAGACACAGCTATTCATCCTAAGACGAAGTATTTTATCAATTTAACGCACGGGCTGGGGTACGATTAATAGAATTCAAAATTGTCGATTGCAAAAAATCGATCAACAAAATATCAACAACAAAAAATCTCGATTAAGAAGGACCTCGAAATATCAAAATATCGACTGGGAAATTGTTGTTTTGAATAAATTGCTAACGGTTTAACTGTATTCATGATAATCTCTGCTCAATGTTGATGTCACTCAGAACGCAAAATAGTCTCGATGCGTGGCATAGAAGATTAAGAGTTCTTATAGAGTCATCACATGTTCTAGTTTACGAATTCATTTCAAAACTGTCTGAAAAGTATATCATCATACCACGCACGGCTTTAAGTCCTCAATACAAAAGAAAAATACTCAAGTACTTAAATAATATTACAATTCGTTTAAGGTTAAGTTAATAAATGCTCATTTCATAAAAAATATTTCCTCAGAAAATTCCAAAAAAAAGTGATATTTCTTGTAAATATAATTTTTGCAACAATACTATCGGACTGTAAAAATGTTGTGCAATTAAAGTTCGTGAATGCCAGTCATTGAGATCATACTTTTTTTTTCCAGTCATTTCTGAAGTGGTAATCCAAAGGACGGCCTTTATCAGAAGTCACGTTGTTGTGAAAGGTTAAATTTATGGAAAATATCACATCCTTACTACATGTGCTAAGAACTCCCGGGATTTTCCAATAGCTTACGCCACTAGAAAATGGCCGTCACTCATTTCAAGAGGCACACCTGTCACTAGTTTATGTATGAAGTTTTGGGGCATTTCGTTCATTCGTTTACAAGCTACGGTCGATTGAGTGAGCATACTTTTATTGCGTATTGCTACGATAGTGAAGAATGTGTGATTCGAACTGACTGTATGTATGACGGTTAGAATCACTACAAATTGAACCAATGCTCAACACATCAGGCTACTGTCGCGTGTACGAATTCGATTTCTAAACTCAAGTACATTCAACTGATGTGGAATTGCTATCTGATTGCTTGGTATACGGCTGATGCTTTTTCTTATCCGATTTTCTTTTGGTGTTCTTCACTACTTGCTTGTGTATTGTGCTTGTATCTGTTAGAATCGCCACACTTTTGCCTTCGTAAAATGAAAATGGAAAAACAGATATATAGCAGTTTGATCAAACATTGTTTTTTGATGGGAAAAACTTCTGAACAATCGTTGCAATGGTAGCAGAAATGTTATCCCACATATGCTCCTTTGAGAGCAACAGTTTATCAGTGGTTTAGTGAATTTAAAATGGGGCGCACAAGCATCGAAGACGCACCTCGCTCTGGAAGGCCAAAAGAGCTACGAATCCGGAAATCGTACAGTAAGTGCATCGAATCGTTTTGAGTGAACGTAACGTGAAGTTGCGCGAGTTAGCTGGGGTGTAGGCTTTGCAAAAGATTGGGCGAGATACGTCTTGCATGATCTTTTGTTGCTGAAAAAGCTATCAGTGTGATGGTTGCCGCGTTTGGTGATCGTCCACCAAAACAACAGCGCGTTGATGATTCAACGGCTGGTTTGGCGTTGTTGCAGCGTAATTGAGCGAAATTTCTTGACGTTCTGTGACGATGGCGGTGGGTCGAATATTATACGCCTGAGTCGAATGGAAACCCACGAAAGCCGACCAAAACGGCTAAAAGAGCAATGCTCGGCCAGTTTCATACGCACAGACACAGAGAACGGTCGAGTGAAGAGATATCCCTCGTTTCCTTTTGCAAGTGTGCTAGTGTAGAAGGGTAGTGTGGGGGTTCTCTAACCTTACGCAAGAACCACCCACAATTCCAACCCCAGCTCCCTTTGCAAATCTGCAAATGGTTCCTTCATCAAGGACATTTAACGCACCTAATCATCATCATCATCATCGGCACTACAACCGGGAACCTATCTTGGCCTTATTTAGCAAGTCCTGAGACTTGTTAAATTTCCCATAATGTTTGTTTTTTTTTCCGTCAAGGTCATTAGTCTTGCGCCTTAGGCTCCCCGACGGGGAATCGAACCCCGGTCTCCCACGTGACAGGCGGGTATACTAACCAGTATACTATGCACCTAGTACATTACCTAAAATTCCCTGTAAAGAATTCTTCCCATTCATGCATCCAATACATCTTCAAAATTCCCTGAAAAGAATTCTTTACTGGCAAATGTATCATAAATTCGAAAACCTCATCGGCCCTCTGCTTGCAAAGCGATTCTGCTGTACACGTGCACAGCACATTTTCCTGGCTTATCCATGGCCTCGCCAGCCTTTTGTCCAACCGGCTAAAGCAATACACACATCTAGCGTCTAGCCGCCATGAATCCAATTCTTCAGCATACAAATATGCAAACAAAGAATTTGACGCTTGCCGCCAGCAAGATACACTACACAATCTCCATCGTGTACCTAAATTGCTCTTGGGATCAGTTTCCTAATTGCGATGCAGACTATTTGTACAGCTGCATCCATGGCCACTACGATGTCCTTTGTTCTATCATCCTGTTTCAGTTTCGTTTCCCATGACCTTCGTCATGAGTAAACAATGGATCATTAGCACACTAGCTAAGATCGACCGGGAGCGATCCTCTCCAATTCACCACCAAAAAGAGAAACTTCACGTTTCTCTCAAGTAAAAGAAAACTCACCCATAGCTGAGAGAGGACTCACCAGAGTCTCTCGAGGTTAATCGCTGAGTACTTAAATGAGTCGCTTTCCAACCACCAACGAGTGAAGTCGTTCTTCCATCCCCTGAAGCCTGCGTGCGAGTTTGTTTTCTTCCCGTTTTGTGAGAGCCCATGTTCCGCATCCGTATAGAACAATTGGCATGATTATGGTTCTGTAGACACGGAGCTTTATATTACGTGATAGCAGTTTGGAATTCAGCAGTTTAATAATAATAATAATAGTAGTAAGTGGGGTCCCATTGCCCTGTCGCCCGGTGAAATACCAGCCCATCGAACTTTAGGCTCCGTGAAATTGTCGGGAGTAATCCTTGGCTATCTTTCGGAGCTTGGCTGATGGACCGGTTCGAGGAAAGGTTGGTTAAGGTGGTAGTCGGTCCCAAGGTGAGATACCACCCCATCACGCTGTACACACTGCGATATCGTCGAGAGAAATCTTCGACAGTGTTTCGGATGTGTGGCTGATGGCTCGGACAGACACGGAGATAAGTCGTGATGGTACCTTCTGATATAAAGAATTCCAGAGGTAAACTAGTCTCCCATTCGGATCTCCTGGGGTGACTATGTCAGGGGGAACATCATGCAGATATTATGACAAATAACCGAACTTTTAGAAATTCGGCATCGCATAATCAGGCTCGCTCTCGAGGCTCTGTTCACGCTCGACTGGTAACGGCATTTTGTAACATCAGGGGCATCGGTTTCACAAATAGGAATGTAAACGCCGTCCACCAATAGAATAAAAAGACAACTTCATTGAATAATATAACGAACAAAAACTGGAATAGTGGATGGTCTCTATTTTGGACTATCGGAAGAATCCGGGTTGTCGGATGACGAAATATATATCAGGTGTAAGAGATGGCACCAGCGAAAAGTACCCAGCGTATTAATTTGACACACGTCATTTCATGTTCATCTGAGATTTAAGTACAAACACACATAAGTTGAGTCCGTCAAAAATTAGTGTCTTTGTTTTATCGTTCAATGATCATGTCGAGTTTTGTGTCTGAAAAAGAACATTTGCGGAACGCATTGCTTTTCTTATTTATTCAAAAGAAAGGCTGTTGAAAGTCACCGTTTGCTGGTAGAAAAATATGGTGAACACGCTCCATCAATTAGAAAATGTGAGACATGGCTTCGACAATTTACAAGTGGTGATTTCAATGTGAAAGACAGTGAGCGCCGTGGTAGACCACAAACATGTGAAAACGAGCAATTTCAGGAGTTATTGGATGATGACGCAGGTCAAACTCAACTGCAATTAGCAGAAACATTATATGTGTCACAAGAAACAATCAGCAGACGTTTACGAGCAATGGGGAACATCAATACCAGGTGTGTGCATATGTTTTTTTCGGTTTATGTAAGAGATGGCGCCAGCGAAAAATACGCAGCACACAGCAAAACTAGTGAAAGGCATCATGAAACCGCTTAGATGGGAGATCCTTCTGCACCCGCCGTACTCCCCAGACTTGGCGTCATCTGGCGATCACCTCTTCACATCAATGGGGCACGCGCTCACAGAGCGGCACTTCAGCCATTTCGTCGAAGTTGGAAAATGGCTCGACGAATGGTTTGCCACGAAAGACAAGCAGTTTTTCTGACATGCTATTCATAAATTGGGCTCCTCGATAGTATAGTGGTTAGTATACCCGCCTGTCACCCGGTACACCTGGGTTCGTTTCCCCGTCGGGGAGCCCCTGGCGCAAGACTAATGACCTTGCCCAGACAAAATAAATCATTATGGAAAATTTAACAAGCCTCAGGACTTGCTAAATAAGGCCAAGACCGGTTCCCGGTTGTAGTGCCGATGATGATGATGATGATTCATAAATTACCTGAAAGATGGGCGAAATGTGTAGAAGCCGATGGCCAATATTTTGAATAAAAAGAAAATTAATTCCCCTAAAAAATTACGTGTTCTTTTTACCCAAGAAACTAGAAAAAACGTATGCATACACTTGGCGGTGATAACAGATTCTTCCGGACGATTAAAAATGTTGTCATGGTGTCAAAAAGTAAACTAAAGACATAAAAATCCGTCAGGGACCTGCATAAGGTCGGGGTGTTTACTTTGGGCCATCAGAAGGAAGGAGAGATTCAAAAATGTTGTCGGATGACTAAACATATTGTTGAATGACCAAACATTTATTAGAAAAACCAAAAATTTCCTTGGGTGCTAAGACGTTTTGTCTTTTTGGATGATATAATGGCCTGTGAGTAGAGCCTTAGGTAAAATATCGCACGGAAAAATATCAAGCCACGAAATGCTCGGAAGAAATTCTTGACCATATTTCGGAGCTTAGCTGATAGATCGGTCCATAAAAAATCTGGTTTAGGTTATGAGTCAGTTCCAAGGTGAGATACCACCTCGTCACATTGTTCATTCCACGATATGGTCGAGAGAAATCTTCGACTACATTCTATTCCTTCTAAGATAAAAAATTCCGGAGGTAAACGAGTTCCCGATCCCGATCCCCTCGGGAGGCTATGTAAGGGGAACATCAGCCAAATGTTTTCATAAGCAGCCCTACTGTAAACATCTCGTCTCTGCGTAGTTGCGTCCGCCCGCGGAACAATGTCAACCACTAACTAGTAACGACATTTCAAAAGCATCAGATTCACTTATATCAGATAGATTAGTCTTAACCGAGTGCCAGGTTGACTCTCAACTGACTCGACATATCTTTGTTGCTTAGGATACGGCTAACATTCGAAATTTTGTTTTAAGGGTGGAGTTTGCATCTTCACTCGATCCGATTTATCTTGCCAAAGGGAAGAAGCATTAGAACCCAATAATTGAGACATGGTTTGAATGAAAATCGTCTCGAAGAGTTCTATCAAATTTCCTTATATCTACCGCTCTCCGACCGACACTTTTCTGCCATCTTTCAGGTACCATCAACTGGATGCACATCAACTATCCAGCTTTTGTGATTGATTATCTTGGTGACTTTATCGTACACAACTTCAAGTCGTTAGTGTATTGTACCAGGACCTCCGAAACTGGAGAGCTAGCCGAGGCGTTCGCTATTAGCCGCAATTTGACTACACCTACGCAAGTGCCAGATAGCCAGAGTGATTGTGGAAACATCCTCGATCGATTTCTCTCATCTGAGCCAAGCACTTATTCCTGGCTCCGCAATTGGGAAACTCAGGATGCTTTTTAATATTTTTTGCGTAATCACTTATATCTATCACCTAAGCAGGCTCGCCTAGTAAGGAGATACGGGACTGCTGGCTGGAACGATTTGGGAGATTTCTTCGCATCGTTTCCGTGACCTGAGTTAACGTCGATATTAACGTCTGCGTGGAGTCAGTCCCGGAAATTATTCTTCCCGGCGCGTAACTTTACATTTCATCAAACAAAACTGATCCGATAAACATCGATTTGTTAAATAACGAGATCGGATTACAGCAGAAAAAAAACCACTTTAAAACAATGGCGCTCAAGCCCCTCGAGGTCAGAAAAACGGGTAATGTCAGAGTTAGATATGGGCGCAATGAGCCAATTGATACCGCGAAGAAGGTTCACAATGATAAGGTGACCAACAAACTGCTTGAGCACATAACTGGTTCGCAGCCCGTCTGGCCAATGGCAAAGGCTATTAGCAATAACTTATTTTCCTTGTCTTTTCATCCGTTGGTTGCGGCCTATGGGGCACTAGCCACGAATTCAAAAGATAGAGCCAGTGTTTTCGTGAATTCATTTTGCGGCGTTCGACTCTTGATGCTGGTCTTTTAGACCCACCAGTTATCGCGATGATATAATATTCAATACCGAGTGTGAAGTTCGATCCATGTGCTATTCAACGCATTCTCCGTGATTGGACTGTAAGAATGCAACCGACCCGAATGGTATAACACCCATAGTGCTTAAAAATTGTGCTCCAGAAATGTTGTAGGTTCTTGGCAAACTCGCTTGCTTATCTTATGGAAGGAAAACCTTTCCTATATACTGGAACACTGCTCAAAATCAACCAACCCCTAAGAAAGTCAAAAAATGTCCTCCACAAAATTTCTGGCCGGGAACATTACTGTCTATGATATCCAAGGTGATGGAAAAGTAATCAGTGACGAGTTGACTTGGGATGCAACGGACTTCTAAATAGTCTTTTATACGAATTATATAACAGACAGTCCACGGGAGACTTTTTGACCTTTGCAACTGAAATCTGGGTATTTGCAATTGAAAAACATGGCGAATCAATCAGCACGGAACTCAAGTGCTTTACGATTTTCGTCGCCCTTTACAGTCGCTGGAACCAATACCGTGAGTGCTGCGAAGTGGGTTTTCAATTGGCATGATTATTTCACGTTGTGTCTTCCTGGGAATTGGCATGCTATACTGAAGCGGCATCTTCCTGGAGATGGAGTGATGCCTCTCCAACAGCGTTACTAGATAAGCTTCGTTCTTACGGACTTTCCCTAAAACTTTGTAGCTGAATAAAGACCTTCTTCGTAAATCGATTGATTCGGGTTGCTGTAGACGGCGTGTTTTCGAATTTATATTCTATTGATTTCGGGGTGCCTCAGGGTTCTATTTTGGCCCCACTCTGTTTCTGCTTCATATTAATGATTTATTAGTACCAAGCGGTATTAAAATATTCAGTTTTGCCGATAAGAGCACGTTTATCTCCTCAATTTCGAGTTGTCGGGCGATTGAAGTGTGTGGGGGATGGTCGCGACGCCAGCATGGGCGAGAGTTCTACCATCAACCCACTCGTTCACTAAAGTTCCGTCGTAAGCTAATCACCAAGGACCCAATGGTCACTCACCGAACACCGCAGCAAAATGTTCGCCAAGAGCAAAAGTCACACACAGGAGAAATTAATTAAAACACACTAGTGAAATTTTTAATGATAACGTCTTTTTAATAATTTCACTCAGACTAAAACAATTGTTAAAATACGTATTCATGTTGTTTAAAGCACTTAAACTAATAGTACACTTTTGTTTGCAATGTAAATTCGCGCTTCTTAATATTCCACATTGAATCGTTCAACGTACTCTATACACGAACTAACTAAACACGTTTCACATCGTATCAGCACCGGTACGTTGGATGGCGGCGACCCATCCGCGTTGAAAGGTTGTGTAACGACTCCACGATATTAAATCGTTATCAATAGAAATTCGGCCAGTGAAACCGGCTCTCTCAAATTAAGGTACACATGTATGTGTGAGCATTGGTTCATACGTGGGACGAAACCATGAGAACGAATCTAAAACAAAGAAAGGGCATAATGTGCATACATACGATGTGAGTTCGGCTAAGCAAACAAGCCAAATCTCCTCGGATGCTAATTGGGTCTTGCTCATGAGGAACGGTTCCAGGAAAGTTAAAAGACAAAGGGACCATATAGATCCTTGTCTAGGATGTGCATCGCGGCTAAATAAATAGACGACGATGCATCGAAGAAATGGTGTTAAAAGCAAAGATGGGACCAGGGCATCATAAAAGTCTTAGATGAGTGATGCCCTTGTGTAAATAGGCGAATAGCCATTCATAAGAGGTGCTAATGTATTACAATACGTTATACAATGAGAATTGTATATCGTATCTTAGGTCGGTGGCCAAAACGAATCCCTTGCTTGCATTTGAATATGCAGGGTAATTCGTTTGTGGCAAAGAACGAAATTTGAGATTATTTATTCGCGTAGGCGAGGGGTCATGGTTGGGTTTATGCCAGCGGAACAAACAAGCTGCCCGACGCTGCTTGGCAGTTGGACAATGAATCGCCAGCCGATGTGTATATAAACAAGTTGTACACATGTTAGGCTGGGAATAGCCACTTCAAGGCTAAGATTCCCTGATTATGCGGTTACATTGTATGTGAACCGATAAGTTTTCTTTTCAGGGATATGCTGTTTGGAACAGAATTCTTAAGATGAATTTTGAATTCGAATAAATGGATGCAGGTGAGAATTCTCTTCCAGAAGCTTTTAGTTAAAGACATTTGGTCATTTGTTGCGTGAAGCATTTACGGCTGCTAATGCGATTGCATTAGCGAAAACTTAATGAAGGTTGGGTCGTAGTTATGGGCGTTCTTCGGGTAAGTAGACAGTGGGGTTTGGCGAAACCGCCACAATCTGCAATTTAAAAACGAGACGTTCGATCCAGGTTGGTAAAGATTTAGGTAAATACATTTAGTGAATTTTGTTGTGTAAAGCATTTGCAGGTGCTTAATGCGATTGCATTAGCAGAAAGTTGATACAGACTGGGTTGTAGGGATGGGGGTTCTTTAGGTAAGTAGTCAGTAGGGTTTGGCAGAAATGCCACAAAAGCATTAACGTCGCACCAGCTTGGATGTGGCCACATCGAGTTTCTGAATCGGGATCTGGATAACATTCTATTATACAATGGGGAAAGGCCAATCTCAGCATCTTCAATATGCAATAAAGACGCAATATGCAACATTCACAAGGAAAAATGGATTCAACAACTTATGATAAATGGCTAGGACATCAAATGTAAGAAAGGCATAAATCGGCTCGGCGTAACGGTTTGTGCGTGTTGGAAGGGCAACGCTTACAGAGTGTTCTGGTAACAACCTTATTAATTCTAGCGCCGGATAGGTGGCGCTTAGGTCAACGAGCAGGGCACATATAAACAGTGGCACCGATGACTTTCTCTCTCTCTCCTTTCGCCGCTGGACCTGTCATCAACACAATTTAATTTAGCTTAGGACTAAAATATTAACTTCTCATTTGTAAATATCATTCTTACGAATAAAGTATCATTTCCAACAATTTTCCAACAGTGCGAATATACCGTGGCATGAACACGTATCAAAAGCGTCATATCCGCCTCCAGAAAATTGAGTTATCTTTTTAGAGCTAAACATATTTTACCCCGGTCCAATATATTTTTCTCTACAAATCTCAAATTAAACCCGCACTCGAATACTGTTCCCATTTTGAGCTGTGCTTCTTTAGCAGACAGTCGGTCTACTTGGTACATAGTGTTGGGCAAACCACCTGGTCGAAAACGGAGCGCTAACCTCGGCACTGCAGTCGCTATCACATCGAATGCGTGTATTTTACAGATATAATCACGGAAACTGATATTGGGTTTATTTGCGCCCCCCCAAGACAAACCAACTAATTCCACTAATTTCCGTTTAATCTTCCGACGGAAAGATCGCTAAGTAACAGGGACTCCATAATTATCTTGAATAAAACGTTTTCTATCCAAGGAAGGCAACACTCTGGATGCTAACCCATTCTTTTCAAATACATACCGGCATACAAAGCGTACTCTATGGAGTATAGGTAGGTAAGAATTATGGAGTATAGGTAGGTGTCAAATGTTTTCAGCTTCGTAATTAATATAAATATACAGAGATGTCGAGCAGTAATCATCAGCTCTGGGTGCTCTTTTGGGATAACCAAGGGATGATACCGGTTGTACCTGATCGACTTTCCAATCTATTAAACCAGTATTTTGTATTTATTCTTCAGATGAAGTCGGAGCTCAAGGCGGTAAGATTTTTATGCCCTAACTGTAACTAACGATTTCGCATAGGAACTCATCTTATTCTTCAAAGCTGTTTTGAAATACAATGTTGGAAGTTTGTGATTGGTGCCCACAGCTGCCATTGATGTAACTCTTTTATATATCTCTCTTTGTCATGTTCAACTCATTTAAAAGTTTCTCCTCTTAAAAAAACAAAGCGAGAGAGAAAACGAAAACCGGTTACTTCTACCAAATCATCAATAGAACAATACTTCAGATCCATCTAGCGAACCTCCTTCGTTCCACCTTCTCTGGTAATTGTCTGCAACGGGTGGTTGTACTACCTACACACCCGACTCAGAAACTTTCACTTGCAACGGTAAAGAGTTCACAAGTGCAAATATGTGTGCCTTCTTCATTCGTCCTTCGGGACATCACAAGAGGGAAAGTAATAAAACTTTAAAATTGCTTTTCTTCAGTCAAACAATGAATGAGGAGTCGGATAGGATGCAGTTGTAAGGAAAAATTGTAAACGGAGCATAGAAATAAACCACTACACTTGTTGTCCCTGTCCCCTTGGCAGCCATTTCATCCAGTGTATTCTTCCTTTTAACAACCCCACGAAATTATGTACCCTGCAAGTTATTATTACGTCCCTGTTCGCCCGTTTGACTCCGGTTGTCATCAGGAGGACAAAGTGGGACAAAAACCCTTCACCACACCTAAAACAAGGGCTCAGTAATGCCATTTGCGATCCAGGTCCCTACGTCAGTCACAAGTCAAGTCAGCCGAAGTAAAAATTAAACGAAAGTTTAAATTGCATGCCATAAAACTAGGAGCAAAGCACTGCGCCGGGAGTGCAAATGTGTGTGATTAAGTGTCTTCATATTTGAGAAAACTGCACTGGTGCCTTCTACCTCCTACTGACAGATGAGCAGGATTCGAGGAAATTAAACCAACCAAATAGGATGGAAAGCAAGTCAACCAGATAAGCTTGAAAAAATAAACTTCTCGGGGTTGTGTACATACAATTAAATTACTTCGGCTTATTAGCCCCGTAAGTGCCGTCAATTAGCGCACCGCAGCAGCAGTTCTCCTTCCTTGGATTAGGTCCTGCCTGCATACTTTTTAACCAGGTGGACTATTTAATTTGTCCGCAATGCTAAGGGAAAACCAAATATGAATCTGTGTTTGCTGGATGAAATTCTGCTCGCCGCAGGTAATCCGCGAATTAGAATCAAGGAGTAGTGGGTGGGTACAGGTGGGTACGGTGGTGCTAAAGAGCAATTCCGGAATCCTGCTCAGAAGAGAACTCGACTAAAATAATTTCTTTTAATGTTCATATTTTAACTATAATCCTTTTATGACCGAACTAACGATTTTACAACCGGTTTTACTTCAGGCACTAAGCTTGTTATCTTCAGCTTTTAAGTAGTGCTCAGAGAGAATTGCTTATTCCAAACATGTGCATCATACAAGGCACCACTTCACTGAGGTGCAACCAATCAACATTTTGATGACAACATATCCAGTCAAGTCAATTTCCTTTGACAAAGGATCATACAACCACACCCACATGGTTCGGCTTAATGACAGTCTCAATTAAATCTCTCACACAACTTCCAGAGGCACTCGTCCGTCCTAGCGGGTATGAGTCTGTACCTCTCCCTTGACAAACAAACTCCCATTAAACCAGTTATTACCGGGTATACACCAAAAGCCGGAACTGTTCCAATGATGTCAGCTAGTCAAAGATGCAAGGCTTGCATTGTTTTGATCTTCCGCTTTGTCGTTCTGCACTAACATGGTGCACATAACGTTCGTGATGTCTTCATGTGGTGTGCCGATGTGGACATGCCAACAGGAAATTGCCACGTTCCGACAGCCAACTGGGCACCTATACACAAACGGATGGATGGATGCTCCGGACGGGTTACATACCCATAATTAAATCACTCGGCTAAATGATATATAATTTTAAATTTAATGCAAGCGCACGCACGTTGTGGGTACTATACGCTGTGGCATATTTTTATATTGCAGGTCGTTCAATTATTATAGTTCATGTTAATAGTTTTATCTTTGAAGGTCGATAGGAATATGCAACCGCACATTCTCACGGTAAACCTTGGTAGGTTGTCAGTGTCCGCGGGCGCATGTTTTATGCACTCGATTATTATAGGGTCGTGAATGAATTACCTTTTTTAGTGTATAATAAAGGTGTCAATAAAGACCGTAATAACCTCGATCCCTTTAATTACAGATTATTATGTTTCATTATTTAGTTACTTGCTATCGAATATTATTTTCCTCGTTTCGTGCTTTTCCCTTAGGTTCTAAGGCTATATGCTAATTATTAAAGGTTATTGATAAATTGAATCTGCAAACACTATAAATTTTGTGGTTGCGTTAATTGATTTATTTGCCGTTAATATCTACACCTGTCGCCTTGACGTCAATATTTACTTTACGTAATTTATCAAGGAGCTTGCGTCTAGAGTCTCCCCCTAAAAAAGTGTTCTGATGGTTTTTTTTTTTAGTTTTTAAACCACATTTATTTTCGTAATTCTTTTTACATGTATAATATTAGGGGTAAATGTTAAACCCTTTTCTACAATCACAGTCCTTAAATTAACTTACTGGCTCTATGCGAGCTCTCTAAATTACACATTACAACTTAATTTTTATATATGCCTTTCGGCGTACATCTTTTTTTTTTTCTTATATATATATATATATATATATATATATATATATATATATATATACATATATATGAAATAAGTCATATATTAGAGGGACTCCTCGTTTACATCTATATGTATACATTATTATTACAATTTTTTTTTTTTTTTTTTAATTATAACAAACAAAAACTTCTAAACGAAACGAATAAAACATAAAATAAGAAATAAAAAATAAAATAAAAATAAAAGTAATGTGGAAATTGGGACACGGGGAGGGGGACAAGAGGAAGGAGAGCGTTGCTCTTGAGAGGCATACTATATCTGAGGAAGTGAAGTCCTCTCCTCGTAAGTGTTCTTATGGATCTGCCTGTTGATTCACGCAATCACAAATCAACACCTAATACAAGGCTGTGTAAAAACAGATATTTTATCAAATATTTGCATTGTGAGAACACATGTCATCTCTCCATTGAGTGAAGGGCATACCACGTTATGAAACCGGAAATGAATTACAATGGAATCAAAGGTAAATTATTAAATAGCTTTATTCCAAAACAGAAAAGGTAGTTCCAACGTATCTTGCATTCAATACAAGGTTTCCTTACTTGCCACTACCTTACCTGGTCAGCCGTCATAATCTTGTCACTTGAACTTACATACGCAGAGCTGTAGGCACATCTATAGTATATTACTGATTTAACAATTAAGATGGATCTTGAATACGAACTTCGCACACTAGGCTGCACTAAGATCATCAGCAACTAGGCTCCCGTATCCAAGAAATCAGCTGAAAATAGGAGCAACAAGTGCAATTCTTTTTCCAAGGACACATGGAAGCACACCCCGACAACATAGTGTCTGAGATAGAGATGATGAAAGAGATAAAATCAAAGTGAACTAAACTATTTCAACTCATGCAACAAAGGGCATTGATGCTTTGAAAAGTAGTTGAACAAATACAGACACACCAGTCACTAATGTCGGCCGTACTGTGAAGACAAGACCACCTATCCGGATCGCATACTCCGATGTTAAATCCAAAAGAGCTTTGAATGAATGAAAGAACATGGCCAGAATTTACGTTAAGCCATAATAACTGATTGTAGGATTTTTATATTGCAGCAAACATATGCTCACATGCGCAGGCAGACAAATTCACATTCATGTGTTTCGTCTGAAAAAGGAGTCTATGTTTAACCATAAGTTCATTTTTAAAGTAAAATGATGCGGAACGTTTAGTCGACATGTACCGTGGGAAACGTCGGACGGTGGCGTGGCGGTTCCGCCAAACCCCACGGTACACTTACCTAAAAAACCCCCATAACCTCATCCGAAGTCGCGTAAGTTTTTGGTAATGCAATCGCATTAAGCACCTGAAAATGCTTCACGCATTAATTAGATCAAAGCTATAATCGTAAAGTCCCTGTAAAGAAAATTTACCTTTTCATGCATCTCTTCGCACACAATTTTCCGTAAGATTTCTTTCTTTGTTTATCTGGAATTCCAAACCAATTCGGCACCTTCGGTACCAGACAAATTCCTGTAAACAAAATGATTCGGTTTGCACACAATGTAACCGTCATGACAGGGACCATAAATATTGCGCCGACTATTTTCCAACTTCACCATGTGTACGGTAAATTTCTTTACGTACACATTGGCCGGCGACCTTTTTCTCCCAGCAATAAAATTCTCTAACTCGCACCATCTGCAAACAGAAGAACGCTGTTCCCAGAGAGGTTTCCTGCGATACCATAAACAATTCATATCGTTATGTGGTATCCGAAAAACCTTTTTTTTCCTTTTTTTGAGCGGCTGCTATTTATTTAGCTGACCCTCATTACCGAGATATGCATAAGCAAACCCATTAGCATCCGATGAGATTCAATTTTATTTTATTTATTTAGATTTACACATATCTCTTGGATGCCCACTATGCCTCTTCTTTGTGTTCCACGTTCGTCTAATGGTTTTACTCCTTGAAAAGAACCGACGTACACCCATACATGTGTGCCATGATGATCTCCTCTAATGAGATCCGGTTATCACTACAAGTAAAGGAGATGCGTCCAAAGATTCTTTTGACAGCGACTTAATATCGCGGAGTCAAATTACATCCGTCGACCACGCTGGTCGTGCGACTCGCGCTGTCCGTAGGGCTACGGGCACGCGAGTTATGTTTCCGCGAGTGTTTTTCTCCCTTTTAAAAATAATCACTCCCAACAGTGAAGGCCTGCAATATAAAAATATTTCACGACGTATATTACCCACAAGGTGCGTGCGCTTGCATTAAATTTAAAATTATATATCATTTAGTCGAGTGATTTAATTATGGGTATGTAATCCGTCTGTAATAGTTATATTTTTTATCTTTATTTACTATTTCTTACTTTTTCTCTTTTCACTTACATTTAACAGCGGTTCTTAGCCGTTACAGACATCTAATGGTTGTTGTAAACTCGATTTACTAATTTCTAAATGTTTATTTATATGTAAAACAATCTTTATAAATGCATGTGCAGCGTTTGACTGCTCGACTTGTACTGGTTTCAACTCCACAACTGCCGCTGCTTATATTCGCTTTTTTGTCTCCTTTCCCTCGTTCGCATGTTGTCACAGGAACAAGGAGCCAGAGTATAAAATGTGCGATGCTCAGTCTGCCAGTCGGCAGTCGTGTGCTGCTCCGTCTCCAACATTCCGCCCACCTTGAACTGTCGGTTCAACCGTCTTATCTCCCGGAACCGGGAGTAGGACCAACTTCGTGACGGGTCGCTTAAGGGTTCCCCCCTGAATCTTTACAGTTGCCACCCGCACTTTGCCATCTCTGCCAGGATGAAGCTCGATGACCCTTCCCATGGGCCAATAGGTCGGAGATAGTTGCTCGTCCTTCAGAAGCACCACGACCGGATTTCCTAGGTTTGGTTCCAGATGATACCATTTGTTGCGGGCCTGCAACGTGTGGAGGTATTCGTTCCTCCACCGGTACCAAAATGCTCGATACAACGCCTGCAAGTACTTCCACCTCGAGCGCCAAGTGATTGTTGTCTCTTCCGGATCGACTTCCGGGACGCTCATAGCTGGTCCTCCAACTAAGAAATGACTGGAGGTCAACACCTCGGGATCGCCAGGCTCCGTTGGCAGGACGACCAGCGGTCGGGAATTCAGACAAGCCTCGATCTGGGCCAACACGGTAATAAGCTCCTCGAACGTCAGAAACGCATTTCCAATAGCTCGCTTCAGGTGATGCTTCACGGACTTGATTCCCCCCTCCCACAAGTCACCAAAGTGGGGAGCTGCCGGGGGAATGAATCTCCAAGTGATGCCGTTGGTGGCCAATTCCGTCATGATCCGGTCCTGGGTAGCCTTCCGGTTTATGTGCTCATAGATTTCTCGCAGTTCTCGGCATGCCCCAACGAAATTGGTACCATTATCACTCCATAAAGTGTGACAAAAACCCCTACGCGCGAGAAATCTCCTTAATGCTGCCAGGAAAGTCTCGCTGGACAGCTCGCTAACCACTTCGAGATGTATTGCCTTGGTTGCCAAGCATACGAAGAGACAGATGTAGACTTTGACTCGCTTCGCGCCGCGTCCTTTCCATGTCCGAAGAGTGATAGGACCTCCATAATCGACGCCGGTGTTACTAAATGGCCGTGCGGGATTAATCCTACTGGCTGGCAATGCGGCCATTTGTTGAGATAGCACCCGTCCCTTGTGACGAACGGAAACCGTGCATTCAGCGATGACCCTCCGGACAAGTCTTCGACTCCCTATGAACCAGTGCCGGGAGTTCACTGCGGATAGCAGTAACCGGCCTCCAGCGTGCATCAGTCTCAAGTGCAAATCTCTCACGATAATCCTTGCCAGGTGATGTTGTCGATGTAAGATTGGTGGATGTCGGCGTTCGTATTCCATCTTTGCTGCTTCTAGTCTTCCGCCCACCCTGAGGGTACCTAGGTCATCGATGAATGGGTTGAATGCAATCAGTTCGCTTTGTCTTGATACTTGCCTTCCGGCTCTCATGGCCGTTAGGTCCGCCTTCGGCCACGCTAATGTTCGTACCGTTCGAGTGAGGCTGGAGACTCTTCTTGTTATAGACAGCTCCTCTTGCTGTATTACGAAATACGATGCCCTTCGTTCCTGGAGGTCTACCGGTGTTCCGGTGTCCGCCTCTCGGACTTGATGAGCGGGCGTCCGGGGCAACTTCAGCTCCTTGTCTCGCAAAAAGCCCGGCCCTCGCCACCACAGCTCTGCTCTGGCAAGCTCCTTTTCCTTAAGCCCCCTTGATAGGTAATCCGCTGGATTGGAAGCAGTCGGTACATGATGCCACTGGCCCTTTAGCAGCCTTTCCAAAATGTACGACGTACGATTTGCGATGAATGTCTTCCACCGCCTGGGATGATCCGATAGCCATTGTAGAACAATAGTGGAATCGGTATATGCGAAGCATTGAACCTCGCTAAGTTGAAACGCCTTCCTCACGACCGAAAAAGCAGAGCCAAGAGATGGGCACCACATGACTCGAGTCTTGGGAGTGACACCTGCTTGACTGGGGCCACCTTTGCCTTTGCCATGATGATACGTACTTGAGAAGCACCGTCCTCCTCAAATCTGACGTAGAGGACCGCTTCATACGCCTTCTCGCTTGCTTCCGAAAATCCATGTAACTGAAGGGTTTTCGGATGTCCCAACCATCGTGGGATCTTCACCGACTCCAGCGCTGGCAAATCCTTCGAAGTACTCCTTGCACTCTTTCCGGATCTCTTCATCCAGTGGTTCATCCCAATCGACACCTCTAAGCCACAGTTTTTGCAATACCAGCTTGGATTATATAGTCTGGAGACGTGTGACAGGACCTTCCTCTTCGTGAGCGATGATACCTCCGGAATCTTCTGCACCTTGTAGCTCAAATAGTCCGGTCCGGGATGTCAATTCACGCCAAGTAGCTTCGTTTCTTCGCTCGTGATGAACTGGTACACTTCTTCAGAACCCGGTGAATCGGCGGACAGCCAGTTCAATGCCTTGTGGCAATTTGATTTCCACTTACGTATCGGGAATCCGCCGCCTTTAAGAACCTCCGTCAGTTGATTCACCAACTGGATCGCCAATTTGGGTTGGCCCTTTGATTGGTGTGATTGGTGTGGTATAGATTGCTGCCCCATAGGTTGTGGGGCCAAAGACTGTTGCGGAACAGATTGCTGCTGCATACTTTGCTGTGTCATATGCTGTTGTGGCACCGATTGCTGAGTCATAGGCTGTGGCAATGTTTGATGAGAGACATGCCGCTGTGCCATAGATTGTTGTGGCATGGATTGCTGTGGTACAGACTGCTGTGCCGTTGATTGCTGTGGTACAGACTGCTGTGGCACAGACTGCCGTGGTACAGACTGTTGTGGCGCCGACTGTTGTCGTACAGACTGTTGTGGCACAGACTGTTGTTGAATAATTTGTGGTTGCAACGATTGTGGCTGTTGCAAAGTTTGATGCTGTTGCAGTGGTGGTGGTTGTTGTTGAATTTGCATTTGCCCATTCGGCGGGGTCCCTGAATTTGAATAAGGTTGTGAAGGTATCTGATAAGAACTCTGTGGTTCATTTGTAACTTGAGAGGTTATGTACGTAGTGCCCATCATTGTGTTTGTGGCGCCAGAGGAATAGGATTGCTGAGTTATATTAGAAGTAGGTGGTGAATTATAATTTTGGAATTTTAGTTGCTGTGGTTGTGTGGAAGATGATGGAGAAACACCGAGTTCATTTCCACCTTGATACACCGATGTCGGAACATAAGGAGCTTGCTGATAATTCGTATTCGCAGATTTACCGTTGCCGACATCGTTATATGTAGGCATATTAATTGGCAGTGTACCCTCTAATGGGTCGACTTGTTGGGTGACAGTGCAGCAATGTTGTTCCTGATCGAGCAGAGATGTTCCACTCCCTGCGATTACCCAGCCGAATATGGTGTTCTGCGCCATCATTTTACTATCGGGATCCATCAGTCGTCCATCGCACAGGATCTGGAAGATAGTGTCCGAACCCAGCAACAAGTCAATGGGTCTTGATTTGTGGAATAGCGGGTCGGCCAACGCCAGCGATGAAAAGCTTCTCCAGTCATGTTCCAGTGACCTTGACGGCAGATCCGAAGTCAATCGTCCCATCACCAATGCCGTTATCCGAATACTTGTTTCCCCTGTTCGGCCTTTCAGCAGCATCTCGACCTTTCCTCGGCTGAGTTGTGGATTCGCTTCCCCTATGCCACTTATCTTCACCTTCGCCTGCGTGCGTCGCAGGCCCACCTGCTGAATGAATGATTCTCGGACTAAGGATGTGGTCGAGCCTGAGTCCAGCAGCACCCGGCAAGGAACCAACTGGTTTCTGTCGTCCATCACCGTTACTATTGCTGTAGGTAGTAGTGAATCCTGGGTTTGTACTGTCGCGCAAGATCCCTCTGATGGTCCAACCTTTGGTGATAACGTCGGAACGTCTACGGGTTGATGCAGCAGAGAGTTGTGCCGTCCGTTACACTCTCGACAGTTACCTCTCTCACATTTGTCAATGCTGTGGTCGGGGCTGAGGCAATTTCTGCATAGCTTCTGGCGGCGGACAAACTGATCTCGCTGTAGAGCTGAGAGATTCCTGAATGCACTGCATCGGAACAATGGATGCGGCTGTGCGCATCTGGGGCACTTAGCCGTCCCTGGTGATGTGATTGCCGAGTACGCCTTCCTGGGTGGGCCGGCTGCTATACCTCTGTCCCGAACAAAGTGACCCTTTGAATAGTTCTTCGCTGTCGGGAGGCTCTCTAGCTCTGTGAGGCGGGCTTCCAGGAATTCAGTCAGCTCCTCGAATGTCGGCATCTCGTTCCTGCTGGTTTCTCGAGCCCATAACTGCCTAGTCTCACTATCGAGCTTCTCGACTGTGGTGAAAACTAGCCAACAACTCCAGTGCTCCACTGGTAGCTCCAAGGCTCGCAAAGCCCGAACCTGCTCGAAGAGGCCGTTGATGAATCTGCGGAACTCCGTACCACCTGGTGATTGCATAGCTGGAATCGTCATTAGTGCTCGTAGATGTGCATCCACGATGAGCTTCTTCTTGTCATAGCGCGTGACCAGTGCAGCCCAGGCCTCCAGATAGTTTGCCGCCGTGACCGGAACATTGCGAACCACTGATAGTGCGTCCGCTCTTAACGAAGTCCGGAGAAATTGGAATTTCTCGACTGCTGATAACTGGGGGTTGTCGTGGATGAGTGGTTGGTACAGGTCTCGGAACGTTACCCACTGCTGGTAATCCCCATCGAAGGTAGGCACGTCGATATGCTTCAATTTGATCGCTCGGGTGGTCGCTCCACTCGTAGAATCCATTGCTGTCGGTTCCGTGGATCGCGTACCCAATTGTTCCACCAAGCTGTTTATGAGCCTCTGGCTGGCATTCATGGTGTCAAGCAGCCTCTCCATTCCTGGTTGCTCCGCTGTTAACGTTGTAGTAGGTGCCGTCCCCAGGGTGTCTCCTGAAGTATCCAATGCGGTGGCGTCCGTGCTTGTTGACACGTTCAAACGCTGGGTGAGTCTGCCTTGCAGCGAAAAGTATCGCTCCTCGAAGGCTGCTCGCTCTTCGTTCTCCCTGTCGATGTCCAGGTCCGGGTCGTTCTCTTCGATACATATCTGAAGGTTCTCAAAAGATTTGAATGAGTCCTCCAGTTTGCGCAGTCTGCTTGCGACTTCCTCCCTGGTCACCTCCTTTGACTTGTCCGCGAACTCCTCCAACCGCGTGAGGAATCCCTTGATGACTCCTCGTCTCCGTTTCATTGTCGGAACAGTCATGTCGCCGGTAGCCATTGCAACTTAGTTTGCCCCTTTTTTGATGCTTGTGGATCGAAGTGCCACTAGCTACTTGATTCCGATTCTTGTGGATCGGCTGTAGGTTGGCCTTAGGCTTCTACGCAACTGAGTGCGCTGCTGGTTATGGCTGGCTTTAATCGGCTGGATGACCGTCTGTCTTGTTGCTTTGCGTTGCGGTTGAAACGCTTGGGTCACACGTTGCACTGCAGGAGAGGTTGTCTAGTCGGCAGTTGCTGTGTTTACCTCGGATCGTGAATCCTCTAATATGCCGTGATGTAAGAAACTGCAACTCGTTTGTCCACTGCGAACTGGCAGCAGTGGATTGGATCCACAGACTGGATCCGATTCAAAGGACCAATTGTAAACTCGATTTACTAATTTCTAAATGTTTATTTATATGTAAAACAATCTTTATAAATGCATGTGCAGCGTTTGACTGCTCGACTTGTACTGGTTTCAACTCCACAACTGCCGCTGCTTATATTCGCTTTTTTGTCTCCTTTCCCTCGTTCGCATGTTGTCACAGGAACAAGGAGCCAGAGTATAAAATGTGCGATGCTCAGTCTGCCAGTCGGCAGTCGTGTGCTGCTCCGTCTCCAACAGTTGTCTTTGTCTTTGAACGGTTATGCACTTTAATCATTGACTCTACTATAATTAAGGCACTTCATTTCATTTACTGATCAGTAACAAATATAGTTTACAGTGTGTCTTAGTTATTACATACATTTATTGTTTGCTTTACTCTTAATTCTCATACACTTTAATTATTGATTTTATTATTACCAAGGCACTTCCTTTCAGTTACTTATCAATAACAAATATAGTTCACGGTATGTCATAGTATTTACATACATTTATTATTCGCTTTACTCTTAATTCTCATACACTTTAATTATGGATTTTATTATTATCAAGGCACTTCCTATCAACTTCTTATCAGTAACCACTACTTCCTCCTCAACCGCACTACCGAGCTTGTCATATAATTCACCTCTTTTCTGACCGCTCACCGAAGACGTTTTTTGGCAACTCTCCTCAATCTTCCCTTGGATTCCAACCGCTACCAACCACTCGATTTTCAAGACTAAATCCTTACTCATTACCTCCTGGGGGTCAACACTTTCCGATTCCCTCCGGGGTTAACACCTTTTGATTACAACCATGCAATTTAATTTCAATTGCCCCAATTTTCGATTGTTGGCCTCAGTTCGCACTCGCGATGTATCGCTGATCCAATCAATATTTCTTCATTGACTTGAACTCGGGTTCAACCTCCACGGTTGCGAACTGACCCAATTAATTTCTTTTATGTTTTGTATGCAATCAATTGCCTTTCCGTGATTTGTTAATTATTTCGGAATATGCAATTGATTGCTTTTGCATAATTGGGCAATCGTTTTGGCATATGCAATTAATTGCTTTTGTATTATTTGGTTATTGACTTTAAAATATGCAATTAATTGCTTTATCGTCCCGGGGGGTCATCTGAGTTTAAAATCGGGTGGTGTTTTTCTGTTTGAGTGTATCAATGACTTCTTGTACATCATCTTTGTCTATGATGTCACTGACACCGGAGTCGTGGATTTAAACCCCCTAGTTATAGAATGTTAGTTTCGGATCGTGTGCGTCGACCTGCTTACCTTACCTGCCCGCATTTAATTGTACAATTAGGTAGTCAAAAAGTATTCCGTGAATGTGTCTGTACCAGTGTTAAAGTAAATTTAAATGCCTTAGTTTTCATAAAATAGTTCAGATAAACAATAACCGCAACCCTTTAAATTGTTTTAAACTGACTGTAAACGCGACTTACAATTGACATAAACCCATCAGTAATAAGGTGGTGAAGATGGCGTCTTTACATTTAAAGTTAAAGTTTTAACTACTAATTTTGAGTACTGTAAGGTTTCAGAGTTCGCTCTAGGAATGGTATCACTCAGCAATTCATGAACATTCATGGGTAAACTGTGAAAGCAAGAGAAAACAAGAAGTCACATCAACCATTTAGAGTCTCCTGGAAAATTCGATGGCTTCGGTTTTTGTTGGTGATCTCTGTGTGGCCAGTTCTCTTCGGCTACTCAAATAGAATGGTGATGCGATGTTTGGTGAAATTTGATTTCATTTCAATCAATGAAAAATTGTATTGTTCTTTCATTCTCCAAAAAAAGAGAGACATAAAAAAAAGAACCAATAAAATGGCGTCTGGGTCTTTCATTCGATTACGACAGTAATTACGTTAGAAACCGTAATAATACCTATAGAAACGAGGTACCCGAGGCGGTTTACGTCTACGTCCTAATGCTTTTCCCGAAAGGGTTGCGGATCAGTTTCCAAGAGTTTCACTGCTCGGATGGACATCCTATCAAGCAAGCACTTACATCGCTGTTTTAGTTGTGTCTCGCGAAATATGGGAGTCGATTCCATCTTAACACAAAGATATGTTTATGACGAACTGAAAAAAGGATTTGGGATGATTTTTTAAGATGATTCGATTTTCGATTAGATAGATCAGTGTTGTGTAGTTCAGTGACCTGGATGTAAAAGCCGAAGAAGGTCGACTAGTCGAGAACAGTTCAATTTCGTGAGAAGGTGGCCTACAGATTGTTACGCAGGGAACGAAGTCTGTGGTTCTACCAAGATAGGAATAAGATCGAAATTCTATGTCTGGAGTAGGGAGGATATAAGCAAATAGAATAAATAATTTCCATGTAAAAGAAACTGATGGCACCTTCGACAGATAGGCGATCATAGTTGACCGAAAGACTGCCCAGGTAGTCAATGATGAGGCGAAAGTTACTCTATGGAAAATTGTCAATAGATGAGTGGACAAACGGGCTGGACAAGATTGAAGTATGGATGGAGTCCGTTGTAAATACTAAGTCTAGCTGCTTAGCCATGAAATTTAGAATGGACTGACTTGAGAGAGACAAATATCAGCTGGTCAATCAATGAAGAGACAATCCTTGGTAGAGAAGGGAAAGGAGATAAATAAGATGAAGGTTAAATATGAAGATTGAAGATTGAAGATTGAAGGTTAAATATGAAGATTGAAGTATGGATGGAGTCCGTCGTAAATACTAAGTCTAGCTGCTTAGCCATGAAATTTAGAATGGACTGACTTGAGAGAGACAAATATCAGCTGGCCAATCAATGAAGAGACAATCTTTGGTAGAGAAGGGAAAGGAGATAAATAAGATGAGTCGTAAGATAAAACCCATTTTAGTTGTGGAAGGTTGAAGTCGCTGAGAGTAGCTCGTGAACTTCAATGGATTGAGGTGGCAAGATATAGAAGCATGTGGCAAAAATTGAATCATAAGAAAAAGTGATATTGATTCCGGCAAAATCAAGCTTGGAAGAAGTTGAGAAAGCAACTAGTGACGAATCGAGACTAATCTGGATAACGCCTTCTATCAGACATACGTAAGAACTTTTTCATTCATTCAATATATTTGTTTCAGACTCCGCAATCCTTAGCTCACTATTTTTATTAATTCATTTTTATTGTCTACTCTAGGAATAATGATTTATATCCATTGCAGAAAAAGTTACATACTTATTTATACATGTTTTAGACACTTATATACTCTTGTTTAGGGCCAATAATTATTCGATTGAATACGTATTTATATCATCCCATTTACTTCCTTTCCATCCACCACAAAACTTTCAAATTAATTACAATACTTTTACACCAACTAACTACTGTTTCGAGACTCACCACCAGACTACTCTCTCGCTTTGTTATTAACTCTTCTGCTTGTTATTTTTTACAACAAATAAAATTACGTTAAATGTAGAGTTATGAATAAAATGTAAGAAGAGTACTCACAGTTCCTGCGGCTGCGATTGTAGTTGTTGATGGACACTACTGTTTCGGTTGCAGGGGGCGTGGGTTCTTGAACCCCCAGTTGAAAATGATGATATGATTAGAGATGGAGAATTATTCGTCGCGGTAAATGTTGCTACTGGATTGCTTTTAATTATTTATTATTTTGACCTTCACACACTGTAATGTTTTTGTACTTCAGGTTGATTTGTGAGTTTTGCGTAGAATTAATATTTAGCGAGCGGATTTCAGTGTCTAACATGCCCACTTGGGGTCAATAGCTTTTGGTGGCAACAATGCAACATATTTTCTCATTGTCTCACTTTCATGATTTCGATGAAATGCAATGTCCTGATTAAAATCAATTACTTTGTATTTCAACTTCGGCGATTGTGCAAGGACTTTGACAATACTTAATCATTTTGCATTTCCCCAATTGTGAGTGTGACGAAATGCAGAATCTTGGATATGTTCAGTCGGCTTTGCGTTCACGTTCCTGGGGTCTTGTTAGTTCACGTTATATGATGGTGGTTTCTTATAGGATTTAATTTGATGATGTCACTTTTGGTATCATCATACTTAACCTGCATGTTTGTAGGTAAGTGTATTTATTTAACTTTGCACAAAATTGATCACCCAACTCGCTACGGTTTGTTCACTTAAAACATCCATGATAGATTGCAATAACGAAATGCACAATAAGAATTTCGGAACAGCACCACATCTGCTTTGTTGGTGGTTGAACTGACGCCGTTGGCCCTTAGCAATCGACTCTGATTCGAGGATATATGATCAGATGAATGTCATTTACAATATTTCACTGTTATAGTGGTATTCGCGACAGCCGATAGTTAATTCATTTTAGACTTATCATTAGAAATATTCAAACAGGAAAAGTTGTATATTAAAAATATTGTAGTAGGTCTTTGTACAAGGGATTGATAATGTTGGTCAAGGCTCTTTCGCTTACAAAATATGCACGAGTATTCTGTAGAAATAATCCATAAAAATTGTTGCCCGACATTTTCAAAAAAAGAAAAGGGAACTGAAATCTATACCCACATAGTGCTGATTTACATTTGGTCCTACTGATAAGAAGTTTCTAAACAAATAAATCATATGATTTTTACGACATGTCATATTGTAATGAAAATGAAGGAATGAATGAAGGGCAGAACCCTCAGTTTATTTCGCTTAGTACAAGTCGTATAAACATATAAACTTATAAGTAGACTTACGAAATACCTTAAAAACTAAGGCATGCGGGTTGGGGGTGGCGGACTAACTTTAAAGTAATTTAAAAACTGGAATGGGGAACTAAACAAAGATGGATAGAATAATAGTCTAAGTGGTGGGACAAGCAAGAGCGGGGATGAGCCGGATGCTAGGGTATGAGTATGAGTGTAGGAGAGTGCCGGAGGTGGGCGGGGTAGGGTCAGGAGGGTTAAGGGAAGAGACGAAGTTTAAGAGCGGGAGAGGTGAGATTGAAGTCAAAGAACGCGGGGTGAGAGTTTGCCCATCCCTGCATTCGCGAAATGGGTTCATTAGAAGCGTAAGACGTGTAATGGGCGAGCAAATAGAAGAGAAGATGGTTTCGTAGATTTCGGGGATTAGTGGACAATGTGATGGAGGAGAGCAGGCTTGGGCAGTTGATTGAAGCTGAGAGTAGACGGTGGATAAAGAGGATGTCGGCATGAATTCCGCGCTTTTCTAGTGTGTTAAGGTTAATTTATGAAGACAGCTCGGGTATGGGGGTAGAATCAGAGGATTTTCCCAATTCAATTCCAGGAGGGCAAATCGCAAAAAAACGCCGTTACACCCTTTCGACCCTGCAAATTTGGGACGAGTGGTGAGGAAACCAAACCTGACTACCATATTCCAGAAGGGGGCGAACAAAGGCTATATAGAGCGATCTGGAAACATATGGATTAGAGAATTATTTCGACCAGCGTTTCACAAAACCAAGGATAGAGTACGCCTTGAATAATGTCATTAATATGTGGGATGAAGTTAAGCTCCCTATCATATAAGATGTCAAGGTCACGAATCGTTTGCAGAGATGGTATCTGTTGGTTGAGTAAGATATGGGATCGTAGCGGGGAGGGGTGTCGTTTACGGGAGAAGGTGATTGAGTGACATTTGGCAACATTTAGTTCGAGGCAGTTGTTTTGGCACCAAGTGGAAAAGCTGTCGAGATGCATTTGGAGAAGTGACGAGTCGACAGATGTGCGGGTCGTCTTGAGGAGTTTAATGTCGTCCGCGTATAGAGAGATGGAGGAGTGCTCGTTACTGGTGTCTATATCATTAATAGTGTTGCAGAAGCAGCAAACCAATCAACAAATGCAACGATATGTTTAATGATTGTGGTAGTAAATTATAGTTTCTACCACTGTGTTTGAATGTAGTGCTTGCAAACAACGAACTAACACATTTAAGGCGCACTCGCATTACATCCCCTGAGAGCAGGCAACGGAGAATTGGTGCGGACAAGATTGAGGTCAGAAAATCTGGAGTGACTGGAAAGACAGTGGTATGACCTACAGTTAGAACCGTTGCCAGCCGAATGATCAGCTTTTTCAGTGCAACGGTCGAGACAGGTTCAGAGCAATAATGGTCACTGCTGCAACTGCTGAAAATCAACAAAACAAAACGGTCCAAATTGGTTTTCTCGTTTGAACTGTGTTGCGGATTCGCCCTTAACACAACCGGCGAATTTGCAATTAAACACTACTGTGGCACCACCTAAATGAGATATGTGGCATCACTCTAAACAATGTCAGCAATCAGCTGACATTTGTGAATTAATTCTGTTGGTTGTCAAATGACAACCATTTTCCTTGTTTGTTGTTCTTTCTTTCTCTTCGTGAAGTCAAGCCGCTAGTTAGCTCCAATCCTGGAAAATCGATATAATCACCGAAAATAAACTGTTTGTTATTACCTAAAATCAAACCACTTGGATTATTCTTTTGGTTGGGAAGTTCTGTTGAGAATTCCCTGCATATTCTGGATTTCTTTTCACTGGAGGTATTCGTTGTTATTTTTCACAATAATATCCCACTTCTTTTAGAACCATCATTACCAACGCCAGGAGACACCATCGTGTTCCTGGAATATCATTAAAGTTCGATCGAACATACAAACGCCAGGAGACACCATCGTGTTCCTGATGCGTGTGTTCAGCTCTTGCTTGACACACACATACTTTTGGCCAGGAGACACCATCGTGTTCCTGACGCGTGTGTTCAACGCTTGTTGGATGCAAACTGTTTTTAATTCGAGGAGAACTCGAGGTATGTAATGGCGGTAATTTTTGAAATACATTATTCCGTTATTCCAAATTCAGTTGGTCAATAGACGGTAATATCGTTCAATAAATTCAACGTTTTATTTATTGGTGTTAATTTGTCTCTTTTTTTGCTAATTCGTAACGAACAAAAAATAGTAAGAATGAATAGTCCAATGTGACTGCCCTGGGGAACCCCTGACGTGGGAAGAAGAGGATTGGAGAGGGTGGATATAAATCTGCCACGGTAGGTTCGATCATTAAGATAGGAAGAAATCCAATTAATCCTCCCAATGGAGGATAATTTAAGAGGATGAGATTGTGGGAAATATTGTCGAAGGCTTTGCTGAAATCGCTTCTAATTACATCGACTTCGTTGCCGTTCTCTAAGGCACGGAGAGCGTGGGATGAGAATTCAACTAGATTGGTGGTGGTTGACCTACCCGTAAGGAAACCGTGCTGGTTGGGTGAGATGATGGATTTTCAGCGGAAATATAACGCGTTGTAAAGAATGCCTTTGAATAGTTTTGGTATATGTGACAGTTTGGCAATGGGAGTGGTTACTAATATCATTTTTAGGCCCCCTCTTATGCTTGGGGATGACTAAAGAGGATTTCCAAATATTTGGGAAGACACCTTGTGTAGGGGATAGATTGAATATCTTTGATAACGGGAGAGAAGGAGAAGAGGAACAATTTTTTTAAAAGGGGGCAGTTATAGTTCCCATCGTTCCAACAGTCTCTTCATGTTAAATGGTGTTGCAAAACTCAAACTCTTCCGAAACACCTTGCATTCTAGGTGTCATTTATTACTTCGAATTGTAGCTTCATCACGATGTTGTCAAATACGATTTGTGTTATAACTCTTCAAAAAAATTTATCACACATTCCTATTGAAATTCGGAAGTTATTTTCTTGCGTTTGTGCATGTTTTCTTTGTTTCTTGCAATCCTCAGGAGTTTCCCATTAACTGCGAAATCGAGTGTCTGAAGAATTTCTTGAAGGCATGAAACGAATTTCAAAAAATTTAACCAATAGTGAATTACTTAAGGAATATATGTATCTGTCTTCTATTATACTTCTTAATGGATGTATGTATATGTTCTCTATTATATTATAACTTCTATCAATCGATATTCACTAATTTATTTTTATCTGGAAATGTTTATGTATATCCCCGGTCTTTAAATGTAGGTCTGCAGTCACCTTTTGTTAGACATTAACAAAATTAACGTTATTATTTACAAACTTAGAGTGCTCGTGGGAAGTTACTAAATTATGGCAAGAACCACTAGAACTAAGAGGAGCGCTTCAATTAACATTATAATTACTTAAACCCATAAAAAAGGAAGTAAAAAAACTGTGCATGTTACCCCGTGATGTTATACATGCAGTAAACTAGCTTGATGTTATACATGCAGCAAATTAGTCGCCTTAGACTTGCAAATATCTATAAAAAAGTGCTTCCTTGATCTTGCTTAGACAACTTCATCTCATCTACCAGTCACCTTTGCAATTATGCCTTCGTTTCAAGGAACGTGTATACACCTGCATTTAGTATCATCAATAGCATCCGGTGAGCCGTAAAAGTAATTAATAAAAACTCCGCTAGTTTCACGAATCCAGTCCGAATCCTCCGTTGGACATGAGAGTTCATTAAATTTGCTTAACGTTCGGCCGCCTTATCTGTCAAGAGAGTTGTAACCTTACATTACTGCGAATCAATGTATCTAGCTACACCTCTCCGGTGTATCTCGGCAGCGTCCACTTCCTCATACTATCGCATGGACAGAACTAATAAAGCTGAACCGACTATTTTCGTTTTTAGAGCACGTCCCTGCAACTCCTATTTTGATTCAAGGACTGTACTGCCGCGCCCTTTCAAACGGACGCCGTATCCGTAAGCGAAAAAAACTTTATTTGTTCACGTACTCAAAGTATTGCACACCACACCATAGGGAAAGCTCCCAAAGCCGACTTTTATTAAACTTATTGGAAAAGTTTCACAATAAACTCGCAGCGAAGCAATCCTTTAGGATAATGCCACTTTTATGAGACCCGAAGCGCCCTCCTGAATGATGATGAATAAGGTATACTCTGGCATCGCAACGTTAGCTGGCTGTGTGCCACTTCATTTGGCGCACATTAGACGCTCGGGAGACTTTAATTGAGAATTTGAATTTTACTAAGTTACATGGATGAACGGTGCCGGTCGGAGGAGGATAACATCCACTACTGGTGAGGGGAACTCAGGCTGCAGCAGTGTGGTTAGAGCTCGTTGTTCGGTTCAGAGAATACTTAGCCGTTTTGGACAGTGGTGCACAGCAAGGGAGGCCAACGTCCATTGCAATTTTCTTAATTTCAAACCCGGCATTTGTGTCATTACGCACAAGTGGAGGTGATGCATATATTGGAGCCTAGCGTCCCCGTGTCCTGCTATTCCAAGGTTGGTATTTCGCATTTCTTTTGCCGCATCAGCGTTTACTGCAATTATTTTGATTATTCTGAAAGGGGGTGTTGGGTTTACGAACTGTGAGATCCATTAAAAGGCACGTTTCCTTGTTACCGAGTAATTGACGTTAATTGAATTTTATCGCAGATGAGGGTGACACATATGGTTTTGTTGTGTGGAGTCAGCATGCCCAGACTGAAGGACACCCTGTTCGGGGACACATATACGAGCTGTCACTTGCTCGTGTAGAACTCTCTTGTCGATAATTTCAATCGAAGTCAGTTGCTCGAACTGATTGTGTGACGTGGAGACAGGTTTACGGGTTGGTTATGCCCAGCTGGCAAAACATTATATGCATTTAATCAGTCAGACAGTTATGAAGAGAACGAGTAGACAAGGCATCCCGGATGAATTTTCATTTTCCTGCATATAAATTAGACTGATTTAGCACATTCCTGTGCTTTCACATCATGTACAGTCGCAAACATTTAGGCATTTTGTGTACAATGCCGTTGATATTTGAATAGAAAAAAACTCATTAAAATATTATAATATGACAGAAAACGCCATCAGTGCTTCGAATCACTCTAAAACCAGAACATATTTTAGTTATTTTGGCTAAGAGGAACCGATCAAGATTTTAACTCAGAAAATTGTACCGTTTCATCAAAAAAAATGTATATTCATGAAGAATGTTAGACGAATGCTACCCACAAGTGCTATCAATTTTATCCTGGTAGGCCTCTTGTTGTAGGATGATGAGTTGCAGGTTGGCTACCAATACTCATTCGCCAGATGAAATACTACCCCATTAAGCTTCAGGTTGCATGAAATGATTGGATGAAGTTTCTGACTATCTTTCGGAGCTTGGCTGAAGAACTCGCTTGAGAGTTGAAGGAAAAGTATCACAGGGTGCTGACTCGGTGCTATATTGTCACCTTTCCTCAGATAAGTAAGTGTGATTAAGTAAGATATGGTTTTATGTCCAGTGATGTACTTACGTCCATTTGTCATACATGCTTATTTTACCTACAAGTATCCTAAAGAAATGGGCTCCTCGATAGTATAGTGGTTAGTATACCCGCCTGTCACCCGGGAGACCGGGGTTCGATTCCCCGTCGGGGAGCCCCTGGCGCAACTCTAATGACCTTGCCCAGAAAAAATAAATCATTATGGAAAATTTAACAAGCCTCAGGACTTGCTAAATAAGGCCAAGACCGGTTCCCGGTTGTAGTGCCGATGATCATGATGATGATTCTAAAGAAATAATTGTGAGTATTGCTTAACAATGTTGTTTGTTGAGGTATTTTAAACGAAGTTGTTTTGCTGTTTAATTTAATTTTCAACGTATTTTAAGTAAAGACACTTTACCAAATCTCCGCCTTAGCACACCAAATAACTCAGGTTACCTCGTAATAAAGTCAATAATCAGTGTAGTGCCCACCTTTCAAGTAGATCTGCACTTACCCACCACACTTTTTCTATATTCTGGTAAACTTTGTACTACCATTATAAGTTATTGGCACAATACAGAGAAAAGTAATTAAGTAAGCTTTTTTCAATTTATCAACATCAAACCTAAATTGAACAATTACTCTTTCATTTTATAGCTAACCAACTTTAATTTATCTGATACATAGATCTGTGGCGCAAGGGTAATAACCTCGCCCGTAAAAATAAATTATTATGGAAGTTTAACAAGCCTCAAGACTTGCTAAATAAGGCCAAGACCGGATCCCGGTTGTAGTGCCGACGATGATGATGATGATAAATCTGTTGATAAAGTCGCGCATGTCTTTCTTTTCAGACTGAGCATTAACCTCTCCTACTACATACTTCTAGAACCCAAGAAATTGTCAACAATCATCTCTTGTAACAACACCACTCTATATCGCTTCTGTATCCCAAACCAAATAAATCTACCACTTTAAGGACGACTACAATACAGGACTTGACGGCATCGTCGTCAGTGTTCATTTGCCGCTTAGGTAAATCACTTATATACAGCATTCATTATTTAAATAAATTATGATTAAGCCCCTTCACGGGAAATTTGGTGCCACCTATAAAAGTGAGCTCTGTTATTCTGTTCGCATCAAGAGTACATCGCTTAAATTGCTCCCAAATATATGATGAAGTCAGAGCGATTTGTTAGTAAGTGGATAAAACCTTATTCTGAAGGGAAAATGTCAATAATCTGACAGATCGTTGCTCCCGGTAAATATGTACGCTCGGGGTTGATTCTCAAAACATCGATTCAGGAATTTGGTTTTGTTTACACAAAATTTTAACGCTGATCAAAATATATTAAATTAGTAGAAGGCATACGTAACGATAGTATAGTGGTTAGTATACCCGCCTGTCACGCGGGAGACCGGGGTTCGATTCCTCGTCAGGGAGCCTCTGGCACAAGACTAATAACCTTACCCGGAAAAAAAAAATCATTATGGAAAATTTAACAAGCCTCAGGACTTGCTAAATAAGGCCAAGACCCGCTCCCGGTTGTAGTGCCGATGATGATCATGATACGTAACGAAATATAGTTAACTATTAATGATAAACCATACATATATAACGTATTTATATTTTTAAATTTATTATCTTAATACTTCGCTTACTTCTGTCGTACACCCTCTTTTTAAACAGAGTGTATTTCTACTATACCTGAAATTGTGGACTAATATATATCGAAACAATATCAATCAACGTCGCTGCCGTATCACAAAATGTTAACCACTGCGATGATGTGAGGAACCTAGGACCTGATGTTATTTTCCATGTAAGCCGATCGCTTACTGCCCTATTCCAAGTTTCGTTGTTCCAATTCATATTCATGAAAAAGGAAGTAAAGATGAAGTAAGTCATTTCACCTTGCCATGTTTCTGAAAAACTTAGCTTAGCTTACAGTCTTTGCTCTCAATGTATTACATGAAATCCTAGTTTATGATCAAATCCCTTCACGGGGAATATGGTGCTAACCATAAAAGTACTTAATCGTGATCATAAATACTCGCATGGCCACAATTGGAATATTGTACGGACATAATTGTAGTCATTTGAAAAACATGTCAACAGAAAAAAAAACCCCACCATACCAGGTAGCAATGCATTGAGTTTCTAGGTAAATTGCACATCTATTCCCGTCGGAATATCGATTTTTTTTGATTTGCTGGAGTCGAAATTTAAACAGCAACTCATATTTTAAAAAGCGTCGGGTTTAAAAAATCGATCCGGGGAGTGCACAAATCGAGAATCGATTTTGTGTGTCGGACTTAACTTTTTTTGATTCTAAAACATTTCAATAAAGTAAAGTCGAGTTATTGAAAATGAATGATCGAGGAAAAGCAATATGTTTTTTTTTATACTAACTTACGCATAAAAGGGGATTTTGAAGTACCCTTAAATGTCAGAGCATAGTGCGAGCGGATGGAGAGGAAGTGGATAAGGAAAGGAGGTGTCGATGTATATTGGTCTTGAATGTCTGGACATCACAACGGCCAGGATACACATGATTAGGTAGAACATTCCACATTCGTGTGGTTCGGCTAAAGAATGACTCTCTATGTTTATTTGTGCGTCTGAAGTTCACTTTCAACGTGAACTAATGCGCATTCACAGATTGACGGGTATCGCGGGAAAATATCTGAAGGGGCGAAACACATTGAAGAAGTACAGTTGAGCAACGACCGTGGTAATACCTATAGAAAAGAGTTAGGCATGATACGTTGCGCCTGTGTTCTAACGACGGAATTGATCGACTCACAGTTGGGTCAGCAATAAGTTTCACTGCTCGTTTTGGCATCCCGTCGAGCACGTGTTGTGCAGTTTTGGATGCGCCTGACCAAATATGGGAGTTGAACTCCATATTTGGACGAATATACGCCTTGTAAATAGGTTGGATGGAGTGAAGTATCTTTTGCATCTCTTAAGGAACCCCATACATTTGACTGCACTTTTCGCAGATTCAAATATGTAGTCATTCCAGTTAAGAGTCGAATTAATTCGAGTGCTGAGGATTGATAATTCCTTGGCTTCGTCGATGCAAGTGCCGTTCATAGACGGTATATTTACTTTGGGGCTTTTGGCGGGTTTTCGTAAGAGTCACTGCTGACTGATGTTGGAGTGTTCCGCCGAACACTGATCCAAATGAAAAGCGAACTTGGAGCAGACACTGTAACAAATAAAACACCGAGCATTGGTTTTCCAGCTTCGGCTTTTTTAATTAAAGTACATCACTTGATTCGGTTTAACACATAACGGAGAATCGTTTTACAAAACAACAACATTCAACGTCTTATCTTTACGTTTAATTTTTCGCGGGTACTCTTGCCAGACGTGTGACGTTCCATATTTCACTCCTCTGTCCTCTTGTGGGATTCTCGATGTCGACTTTATCGATATCGTTCGATATTTCGATTACTCGCGAAACTACACTTGCGGACCGTTCGAAATTAAATTAATGGCACAGCGCGGATCGACCTCCTATGTGGGGTTCTCTAACTGTACTCTAATTCGACTATTCTTTGTCCTGCGGTTTCCTGTTTCGTCACAGGCCGGATGTGCGGTTGCACCCGCACATGCAGACGCGGATGTTGCTGCCTGTGTGGCCGAAGATCTTCCTGGGAACCCGGAGTTCACACCTTCTGTAGAATCGATCGGTGTGCCTTTGGTGTGGTTTATTATTCCTAGCGATCACTTTTTGGTCACAATAATTATCTTCGGTTGCAATAATTATATTTGCTTTTCCCTATGGGAGCAGCGTTTTAGTTAATTGCTGTTTCTCCGCAATGGCTTTGTTTGGACACGTGCGCTTTTCGGTTTTGGGATCTTGCAAGGAATTAGAGGTGCTAATTGCTATTTGCGTACCTTGCGGTTTTAGGGAATTGCATTGATTGGATGAAATGGCGTAAATGGTTTTGAATTGAATGGATGAATTGAATTCAATATTAGAAAATTTTGAACGTTAAGTTCGATTGGTTTTACTATTGAATTCAATGTTGTGTATTCGATATGTTACCTTTGTTTCAGGCGGAAGGAAGGACTTTTGAGGAACGTGTCTGTGGGCACGAGTAATGGATATGGGTGAGTATGTTCCTTGGTGGAACGACGATATCTCAACCTATAGTGGGTTGTGAGGTTCGTAGAACCGCCACAGGCTCACCTTTGACGACAAGAGGCAACACTGAGTTTTTAGGGCATTGAATTCTACTCGGTTAGATAATCCCCAATGATATATCTTGTTGAGGTCTGAATTCAATGAATCAAACATAAGTTGCTGGTTGGTAGTGACGTTCGAAGAGTTTGGACGGGAGTCTTCGTATGAGTATGAAAAACTTAATGTGCTATCATCGGCAAACGAGTGAATTGAGTTGTGAGTAATTGACAAGAGATCATTTATAAAGATGAGGAAGAGAGTGGGTGAGAGTACCGAACGCTGGCGAGCACCTGCATTAATTTGATGGGAGACAGATTTGACACCACCAAGAACCACTTGGATTGAACGGCCAGAAAAATAACCTCTTATCCATTGGATCAGGGAATTGTCCACTCCATATGAATGCAATTTTGACAAAAGGGCTAGACGCCTAACCCTGTCGAAGGCTTTTGAAATATCCAATGCGACTACCTTGCTTTCACCGAGGTAGTGGGTGGAATGGCTCCACTTTCCGGTAAGGTACGCCATCGGATCTACTGTGGACCTGTTGCTACGAAAGCCATGTTGGCGGTCATTAACGAAGTCATTTGCTTCAGATATTTCGAAATTTGACGGTTGATGAGCGATTCCATTACCTTGGAGAGAATAGAAGTTAGTGCTATGGTTCAATAAGAAGAAAGGGATGAGTTGTCGCCCTTTTTGGGAATTGGCTGAATGTTCGCTGACTTCCGTCTATTTGGGAAATGACCAGTAGAATAAGACGAATGGAAGAGTTTCCGCAGTGGTTTAGCGAGTGAAGAGGAACATCTCTTCAAGAGGATTGGGGAAATGCCGTCCGGGCCAGAGGATTTGTGTGCGTTTAGCTTTTTGAGTGCGCGGGCAACACTACGCGTTCGGACGTGAATCTAGCTCATGGTGTGCTGCTTATGCTCAAGTTGAGGTGGAATTGATGTGGTATCAGGCAGCGTTGAGTTGGCTGCAAAATGTGCAGCAAGTAGGTTCGCCTTCTCTATTGCAGTGGTGATTGGTTTTTTATCGACTATAAGCAATGGAATGGATGAAGAGACCGAGTTTTGAATGTTTTTCACGAATGCCCAGAAGTTTCTACTACCTGTGGGAGAGTGTAGTATTTTTTGTCTTACTCTCTGGTCATGCAAGAACTTGGCGCGTTGAATATACGCATTGCAGTCTTTTCTAGCTCTCTTAAAACGTTTTCGGTTTTCCTCAGTATTGTTTGATTTATACAACCAGAAGCTCAACTCTTTAGCCTTAATGGCTTCTCTACACCCGGAAGCGAACCACATATTTCTCTTGGGTTTGATACTCTTTACCCTGTGTGGAATAAAGGTTCGCATGCTAAGTAGAATCGTGTCTGTCAATGTGTCCGCTATGGAGTCAACATCGTTATGGAGGAAAAATAACGGCCAATTTAACCTCTCAAAAAAGTGGTTCAGATCTTCCCAGTTGGCTTTCTCGTAGAACCGTACTGTTCTTTTGGGAGCTTTCTCATTAACGTTACTGTTGGTTGGACCAAATTTAGCTGACACGACACAGTGGTCTGAAGTGCCCAAGGGCGAAGAAACTATGTTCCTGTTTGACGAAAGTGTAAAACAATATTAGAATAAAAAGTTGACATAATTAATACAATTAACGTAAGTTCAAATAAAAAAAAAAAAACATGAATGTTAATATTCTAGTGTGCATAGGTCAGTACACAACGTTTTGTGCGGTCATACCTACATGCATAACATAATTGCTCTTAAAATATATAAGGCGTTGTTCAGAGCAATATAATTAAAGCGGCGAATGGCGAACACATTTCCCTAAGTTGCAGTTCCAGGCAATAGAGAATTTGACAACGCCTACTTCACAAGCGAAGTGACGGCATCGGGACAGTCTCATTCACCACAGTTAAAAATAATATTTTGAAAAAGTAGTGATTGACAGAATTATTCGAATGATTTCAGTTTGACAAAGGAATTTAAGTTCAACTTGACACATTGTTCTCCACTGGCGCCGTGGGTATGTATACAACTTCTCACCAGAAGCAGATAGGACTTTTTCAAATATTCGTATCATACCCGACTTGATCAAGCATTGTTTCCAAATCTCCACTTTTCTTATCCCTTTTGATTGTCAAGTAAATTTTACCGTGAAATTTCCAACAGTCAGATCCTTGCTGCTGACTCTGTTAGTAAAAACTGCTAAATGCGATTCATATGATGCATCGGCGTAAGAGAACCTTGTCTGGTGGCGGCTGCAGTTGCCGTCATGAGGTCGTTCAGAACACCTCCATTTCCCCAACTCGCTTTGTAGCCACACCAGTAGTAAATCGCTGATGATGCGTAAAGCTCCCATTTGTGCGGCCATTGGTTCCGCTTCGGCAGCGTCTGACATTCTGTTGTGCGGCATGTGCAAAAACTTTCTCCTTCCACCTTCGCTACATCAAGCCCCACATTCGCAAATTGTTACCCAACTCACTGGGGAGTGTCGATTCCAATGTTTTGTGCCTTGTTTCCTTCATTCGAAGATATTTGTAGTCGGGTATCGTGTCAGCATGTCTCTCTCAATAGAGTCCTGGGATGACTTATGTTTTTGGATCTCTATTCCTCTTTACAGTGCTCCCGCCTGTTGTGGCTGGCGTTGGCCCCACTCCCTGGCTGCATCACTACTTTAGTCTCGATGAGTGTTTTGTTTTAATGTGGACTACGGAAACCAATTGAGTTCTGGTCTACTGGAAATCTTATCCTTATTGAATCGAAGGAGGAAAGAATGCCAAATTAAAAATGTATCCTCGTTTTGTAGCCCTTTATCTCAGGGATATGTGGGCGAACGGTTGGGCGACGGGTTAGTAATGTACGTCATTCTTTATACCCGTCATTCCGGCTGTCTGCCCGGGTAGAGGAATTGCTATCGACGGGATCTAAATTGAATTCAGATGGCCAGTCAATCACAATAGAGTCTCAAACCGCTTGTGATTGACTGACGTCAAGTTTTCATTCTCGTTTAAACCAAGTGTCGCATCCCGTTGCCTCTTGATCGTCAACGAGAGCTTTTCATCTCCCCATAGCCATTTGAATAAAATCCAAACAACTTCCTTCGTCGAATGAAAGCTATCATTTCCAGCTATTAATGTGTGTTTATCAGACGCCCGCCATCGAAGCGCTTCAATGAAATCCATCATTCAATCGTATGTCAAATGCTCCCTCCAACATATTCGAAACCGATATCTGGGACGTCGTTCCCCATCTCACCTTGAATACAATTTGGAGATTCCTCAATCTTTTTGATTCAATCATAAGTCGTTAATAAAGGAGGCGAGAGTAGAAATCAAAAACCCTGATCCATTTGCTGGAACGCGAATTAAATATTCATTGCTTTTCATTTTTTAGCAACTCGAAGGGCGACGACTTCCTTCCAGCGACGGTTAATGGGGAGAATGAAACGAATCTTGAACGGGATTTCAGCATCTTAGGTGTGCCATCGGAAATATTACCACCCGATGGTTCAAGATTGCCTCCTAGAGAGGTTGGTTTCTTATGCGAATTTGAGAGGCTAAGTAAATACCCAGTGAACGCGAATTTGCATTCAGCATTCGGGGGAGAAGAATTAGGGCGTCTGACACTATGGGGGAGTTTTATTTAAAATTCAATTTGATTTCTTGATTTTTTTCCGATTTTGCTTTTTATTTATTTATTTCTCTTTAGAATTCCTTCTATTCTGAAGGTGGACTCCTTTCTCGCGACTCATTGGGAAGTTTTGTTTATTTTCGGGTATCTTCGGTTTATGTAGGTTTTTCCTATCTTCTCATAGGAGTGCGACGATCTACATTGCGGGGGGAGATCCACTTCTTGGTTTTTATGGGGCTATGAAAAAAGTTGGCGCAATACAAAATTCATGAATATTTTGTGGACTTAGGATGCATTTTGATAGACTTTTTTAAAAGGTAGTATTTGCGAATTCCCCTTAATGAAGGTTTAAAAAAGGATCCTCTTTGTTGTGTTATTCATAATTTGCTAATGTCTTAGCTTAGGACTTGCTGAGGTGGTAATGACTTCTTGTTAGGGTTGAATATAGAATACTTGTGAATATTCTAATGGATATAAGACAGAGGTTTATATGTTTTATGGATTCTATAGGTCGTGATGTTTTGTTCTCTACAGAGAAGATAAGATATAAAAACCGTTTTTAGGTACTATGGGAAACAAGTTGCATTCTATGTTCAAGCTTTAGGACGGATAGTAGAATTTTAAGCACCTCTCCCTCGTAGCGTTAGGGAAGTATATCAGCACAAACAATTATAAAAACACTAATTTATTCCATGAATACATTTTCTTTGAACGATGGCCAAAAGACTAGGATCAATGATATACTTTGCGATCACGACAACAAAACCTTCAATAGCTCAGGGGGAATTTGCGCTTGGGAATAGTTGAATCCGTCCCTTGTAGATGTTAAAGCAGACGCTTGAAGAAAATGTGCACCAGAATTACCGTTGGTTCTTTGTAAAATAGTCTCCTCGTAGCAAGCATGTAAAATATGTTCTAATTGTTGTAAAGAGCTACTCGGGTTGAACCAATGCAAAGGATAGAAAATCCTTCTCGGTATTAACTTAAGTCAAGCTATTATAGTTAAAGGACACATATTGTTATATATATTATCCTTCTTTCTATTATTAACTGAGAGGTTAACAGAAAAAAGAGAAGATTTTTACCTACGGCAATATACTGCCACTTTTATTTCTAGACTATGAACCCATTAATTCAATCAAAGCCAGGCAGGGTTTTTTAAAGCACTAGCACACGAAAAAGATTCTGCGGCACCCTTTAATGACAAAGCTCAGTGCCTTCAAAAGGGGTAGAGCATAGAAAGAGGAAATGCTCATTTAGATCGGTTTTGAATGTCTGATCCATTTCGCGTTGGCGTCATTAGGCTGAAGAACAACCGTCTGTGCTTTTTCTGACAATGTCAAACCAGGCTGTCATTTACCAAATCGGAAAGGAATTGAGACTAAGAAAAAACAAACTGCTTGGAAAATGACAAGCTCAATACAAAATATGGAAAGAATAAATTAATTTTTTTTATTGTGTTGATCCATCTAAAGTGGGAGAAAATTCTGTGCAACTCACAAGTAATAGTTCTTCAACCGCGAACAACAACTTGTATTCTTAGATCGTTTTGGCGCAAATTTTATTTGCAATATTAGGTCAGTTTTGTGTCAGGGGAGTTTGGAGAACGAGTTATAGCAGCTAAATTTTCGCTCTATGTTGCGACATCGATCTACATAGGACGATGTGAATCAGTCACCTGAGATAGAATATTCGGTTCTAATCCTCAAGTGTGTTTGATTACGACCCGGTGGGATTTTGTGTTAAAGGCCTAGTCACTTCAGTAAACAGCGTGCGAGTGGGAGGTATTTTAACCAACTTGGCGAGCGAAACTATAGGATGTTAATCAAATATCGGACAAACCGTATCGGGGTGTATATTCTGAACACTGCCGTCACCCGGAGAGATAGCAAGAGTTTAGGACGAGATAAAGTATTCTTTTTTTTATACAAATTGGCAGCATTTTTTATTCAACTTTTTACTTTTTTTGTTCTAAACTTTTTTAATATTTTTAAATATCATCTTCTCTATTTTCCCACTAGAACCATTTTTCTTTAATTGTACAATTGCGAGATGAAATCTTAAATTGATTTTCACACTTATCTTCTCAGGTTAATTTTATACAATGAAAAGTGTGTTGAATAGTAATCTTACAATACCACGTCAGGACGGTGCTATGGATGAACTTTCAAACCAAGGCCTGTTTTTAATTCCCTCCGTCAATCGTTTGACAGCAGAAATTTGGATAAAATAAATGGCCGCATGGTAGTATCTCACAATGGGTGATACCTTTGTGATTCTATCAAACCTACAGTAGCGTCTTCCTAGTAGTCAATCCCGGGATCGCCAACATTTGCGGAATTTCATTCTTTTTTCGACCAAACTGTCTTTATTACCTATTGTTTTGGAGACATTTTTTGTAACGTCTTCAAGCATCACGTAAGTAAATAATCACCACCTACTTTTTTAAAGAACGCTATACATTTTTATTATACTACTTTTATTTTTTATACTACTTTTAGTTAATTAAATTCTCTTTTTCCTAATTTTTTTTACAATTTAAAAATTACGTGTCCGATGTTCTCATTATTAAAATCTTGATTGTCTAACAAAATGTTCAATAAGAACTGACACAACTGAAGTGAACAAATACGTATTATTAGCGCTTCTTGTAGTGTGCCCCTGAAATAGCAGCGATTTTTTTATAAACATCTTGTACGATGATAGCACGAACAATCTCTCGAGATTCTTCCAAAATAGTACACGTGTAAATTTAATGATGTCGTCTGCGTTACACGAGCAACGGTATACGATAAACTATTGTCTTTTGCATGGGGTAACATCAATAACATCATACAACGATACACAGTGACCGAGTGCAGACATGTTTTCAATTCGGCGATCGAGTTAAATGAAAAAGTTACTTTTATGAGTTGCGAGTGGTTGAAATATAAAGACTATTTATAAATAAATGAATTCCAGTGACAAAAACAGCCAACACAAAGTAAATATATAAAAATATAATCAAACAAAAGAGAACAAAGCCACGTGTTGTGACAGTCAAAACAAAGAACAAAGATTAATACTAACCAACTGTGAGAGTGCACGTGTTTAGCAAACAAAAAAAAACAAAGTTAAACTAAAAGAAAAACAAAACAAAAATAAAAAATATAAATAAAAAAGAAACAAAAGGAACTAAAATATATAGTGAATTTACAAAATGAAGCCAACCTAATAACTGGTTTATAACAAAGACTGGCCTGCTGGCTTGGATATAACAAGCTCAGTGTACTGAAACTCAGCATGCAAAATGGCAGATAAAAAACAAATAATTAAAAAATTGAAACCAAATTTCGCGTTAAAAAACGACCTGCAAGCTCCCACTGACAAGATCGGCGACAAAAATCTAAAAGCCAAACGAGGCAGTAACAGACTTGCTCGAAAAGAGGCAAAAATTGGCAATAAGACCAATAACATGTTTGCATGTTTAATGACTACTGAGACTGAGGGCGAGGAGAAGGAAATCAGCGACCTTGAAGCAAGGCTCCCGAGCAAGGGCACAATTAGCTGAGAAGCGTCGCAAAAAGAAGGAATTGGCTGAAAAGGAACACCTAATGGTGAAACAACAGCAGCAGAAAAAACAGCAACAAAAGCGTAGCCAACAAAAAGGATTTCTGTGGCAGTTTAAATAACGCGACCGCTCGCCTTTTCCAGGCTTGACACCCAACTTTCCCCTAGGGCATACAAAAAGCATAAAAACAAGCATTGTGGCAGTTCCAGGGAACGTCGCTTCTAACCTTTTCCAATTGCCAAAATAAAAGTGTTTCTAAGAAGCTATGCTAATGATTTGCGCTAAGGCAATAAGCATATACACCAAATGATAATTTCCCTAAGGGCATGGTTATTTTAAACGCACCATGCTCCCCGAAAGCAGTTTGGTCGCACCATCCGCAAACTAACATTGGAAAATCACATCGGTCGCCAAACCACCCGACCAAGCGAAGCACGGTCACCAACGCGGCATGTTCCTAAGATCCAACTCGGTTACGAAATTACGTAACCGACATAATTCCTTGAACTTGCCCATGCACACAAGAAGAAAGAATTGTCCCACACACGTGCATGGCAAGTCACGTTCATAGAGCCATCGGTCGATCGTACGATCCGCATTAGCATACCTCTCCACTGGACGCGAAAACTAAACCAAACAAATGCAGCACCAACGATGTGCTGACTAAGTATGTACAATCGTATAAACATCCAACGTTCCCCTATGCACCATATTGCTCTGTCGCGACACTTTCGGCGGCGATTGCTGGTTCCTGATGTTTTGCCTGTCTGCGGACATGCACAGCGAAACGGCATAAACGCTGTGCGCTGTGTCACATTAATGTAAACATGCTGATGCCTTTTCAGGATGACTTGCCCAGCTGCAGATCATTGCTCATGGTGTTTCCCTTACGGATTTGGTCGATCCACGGCCCGCATACTTGTGGACACACACACCATGAGCAACAGAGGCAAACATCGTTTATGTTTCGCGCCCTTTGCGTTGGGACCAAATGTCGGCCACCGAAGCGATGAATAAAATTTGCTATTCTGTCGTTTCGGTGACAATCGTTAATCGTAAAACTGATTCCGTGGAGGAAGGTCGGGTCCTCCACGTTAAACGCGAGTCGAGAGTGGTGTGGCGATGCGAGTGTTGTGCGTTGATAACGTTTTCGATGAACATTGTTTTTTTATTTTTATTGTGAATTTATTTTAATGATTGTCAATTATAAGGAATAAAACAATATTGAAACCCCTGCTGGTTGTCTTTTTCGTGGCATAGAAGCATCACATGCGGTAGTTAGCCACTTCATGACTTTTCCAGCCTGCCTGTTCGCCCCGGCCTCTGCGTCAAACTGTGCTATTTGGTCTTCCAGTATATAGTCGAGCAGTTCCGCATCGAGGTCCTTCTCTTTCCACCCATTTTCGCAAATTTGCCTGTGATGAATCCCCTGTGCGGTAATATTTCGTACATCACGGCTTGGTGGTCACTGTGGGTGTAGGTGTCCAAAACTCGCCACTCCATACTTCTTGCTAACATGGACCTGGCAAATGTGATGTCGATTTTGGACCGGCCTCTCTCGTTTATGAAGGTGTCATCAATACCATCATTAAGTAACACCACATCTAGGACTGCGAAGGCTTCAAGTAGTGCCTGGCCTCTACTGTTGGTCCTTGTACTTCCCCATTCTACTGCCCAAGCGTTGAAATCTCCAGCAACTATAAGAGGGCTCTTATCTCTAGCTTTATGTGTCATCCTATCCAAAAAGCATTTGAAATATTCTATTTCCCACCTTGGCGGAGCGTAACAACAGTAGAAATGAACTCCTCTGATCTTAGCATAGGCAATTCCTTGCATCCGCTGGGCACTTCTGCATTCCATCGGGGAATTTGCAGTTGTCCAGATGGCCGCTGTTCCGCTGCTGTCTTCCTCCCATGTAACAATACCAGTACCAGGCATCCTGTACTGTTCATTGATGAGCACCACGTCGGCACCATATTCCTTAACCGTTTGGGAAAGGAGATCTTGTGCGGCTCCACAATGGTTTAAGTTGATTTGAATGCACTTAAACCTGTCCATTTTTATTGAGAATATTGGACATCGCGTTTTTAAAAGCTCGGCATTTGTAACTCCCTGTTGAGTGGTGGTTACCGCCTTCGCATCCTAATTCGCAAAGCATGCATTTGGGTTGTGCTATACAACATATTGCTTTGTGGCCTTTTTCTCCGCATTTCAAACAGTTTTCCAAACGATCTTCTTCGGATTTGCAGGATTTCGCCACATGACCGTATTGCCAACATCTGACATCGTGTGGGTGCGATGTGTTCTCGAAGTCTGCATCTCACCCAACCAACCCGTAGGAAACCTGTAGTCAGCAACGTGCTAGCCTTTTCTATTGGTAAGCGGATCATGGCAGTCGTCTGGTTTTCTTCTTAAGCTCTTTACCGCTTCCTTTGGGATCGCGTTCAGCGCAGGGAACTCTATAGCGATCACTGTCAGGATTTCCTCCACAGTGGTCACCTCGTCTAAGTCACGACACTCAACCATGATTTCCTGCGACACTGTTTTGACATTAGCATCTTCCTTTAGTACTTGCTGTACCTTTGCTTTCAGTGTCTCGGTGGTGGCCTCTGGACGGCGCTTCAGTTCTAGCAGCAATTCTCCTTTTGCTGTCTTTCGAACTTTATTTACGCTATTTCCTAGTTCACTTATCTCGGGCTTGGCCTTCATAAACTTCAGTATATCCGCATATGTTTTTTCCCCGGTTTTGGATATTATTATAGCGTCCGGGCGTGGTCTCCTTCTTTTCATAATATTGGTCTTCCCAGTATCACCCTCAAATCGCTCTTCCTTCCCCCCTGGCCAATTGTAAACCAATTATAATTGGGTGATTCAACATTGATCTGCCCCTGGTTGTCGTTATATAGATTTAAGATTATAGTTGTAAAGGAATTGCTATCCTAAATCTCTTAAGTACTAGTTGTAAAATATACCATAAATGTAATTATCTACTAAATAAAAAATTGAATTGATCTGCCCCGGGACCCTGCTTACGTCTGTGTGCGAGTTTTGGTTTGGCTGGATTTGTACGTTTCCACCGTTTGCTTCAGCCGGCGCAGATGACTTCTTCAAGCGATTTTTCACTTCCTTATCGCAGAGGCTACCAATGACATCGACCAGCTCTCGCACGGCATTAGTAACATGCTTTTGTTTTTTATTTTTGATCGGCCTCGTTAATTCTGCCATCCGTTCTCCGAGCTGCCCGAACACCAAACAACCATCATTACCACCATCACGGTTCTGATCTGCGCTCGTCTCTATATCGCCACCGCTTGATGTGTCGTTTCATCGCATTGCGATAGACGCGATTATAGTGCTATAGAGAAGCCCACAGACAAGAAGCCCAGTAAAATCAGTGTGTCTCGAAGCAGCGATTGTTTACAGAAGTAAAATGTTTCAAATTGTAGAGCAGCATCCACGGCAGTTGCATTCCACAAAGTGATCGTCAGCTCCATTAATAACAAAGCCGATACCGGAACTTTTACCCCACATTGGCGACAAGCTACAGTAATAACAGCGTGGGTTGGGCGTAGAACCAGTGCCAACGATGGCACACAGACGTCCTACCCCATATGTCCATCGCAACAAATTACACAACAATAACCACAGCAAGAGCAACAGGCAGCAAAAAAGAAAACGAAGATGCTACCCATCAAAATTACAGATATGGACTGTAATGAACTGGTAAGTCTATGTAAGCTTTCTATTGGGGAGGATTTTTCAATTAAAAGACTGACAGGGAACAGGTTTGCCATACAGACAAATTCGGTTAAAGACTTCGAAAAAATGAAAAGTGTGCTAAAAAGGAATCTTACACGTACGCAATAGAGAATATAACGCTTCTACTAAAGGGCGTCGACTCTGAAACAGAACCAGAAGTTCTACTACAAACGCTACGAGAGCTTAACTGTAATGACATTGAGTTGACTACAATACAGGTAGAACTAGGCAGGAGAATAGTAAACTACCATTCTACCTGGTACAGTTGGGCCCCGGTAGCAAAATTGGTGGACTTAGGGAAATCATTATCCTGAATCGTCAAATTGTCACATGGGACAAATTAAAAAAGGGCAGTGATATACTACAAATGGTAGATGACAGATCTCTTCGAAAGTGTGCAGTTTGTAAGAGTGGGGGAGACGCCGCTAATTATCGAGGCTGTCCTAAATTCCGTGAACTACAGGAAAAAAAGTTCTCACAGCAACGAAAAATAGAACGCCCGGTAGTTCAAGCTCGACCAGCACTAAACGTAACACCCCAGTTCTCATATGCTCAAGTAACAGCTGGTAGGAGAAACACGCCACAACCCACCACACGGGTACCGTCGCAACATACAGTGCCTCCAGAAACAGTAACACTACCAAATGTGCTCACAACCTTGCTCGCTATTCAGACGCAGATGTCACAAATGCAAAAACAAATAAAGGACCAGGACACTAGACTAGACTGGGTCTATTCGCAGTTGTCTGGCCAGCCGTCAATACAAATCCCAGAACAGAAACCACAATTAAGGCTCTAGTCGTGAATGTAAATTCACTTATCAGAATCGAGAGATGAGCGGCTCTCTTTAAAGGAAGGGGGATGTATGTGATATCTGCCTACGCACCAGAAGCATATCAACAAAATTTATTTATAGTAGAGCTAGAGAGTCTTTTCCGATGCTTACAACTTCACTCTGAGAGGTACTATTACATCGTAGGTGGCGACTTGAATGCTAAACACCCAGATTGGGTAAATAGCAGGTCCAAGACGAGAGGAAATCAACTAGCTGGTTGGCTAGATCAACATCACATTGAATATACGGCTGACCTGCTAGCTACGGAATATCTTTCTTTTCCCAGATGGAGATCGTTCCTAGATATTATGCGTATTGAGACACGATCTAAACATACACATTCTAAACAGACAAAATAGAAACTGCTTAGGTAACAGCGACGGTTGTGCATTATCAATCGTGATAAAAGCACCAAGCGAAGTTGTGGAACTCGGTGAATGTGTGATACCGCAACCCTATAATTATGCAGGTATTCTGTAATTCTCTTAAAACATATTAACCCTTCCACCAACAGAAAAATATCCAACGATGACATCGACAAATACATACAAAAAATGGACGAAACCATAAAACAATCTATGTTATTAACTATTTATTGACAGGCACGACCAGGATATGATATCACTGAAGTCCAGATTAAAAAATGTCCAACAGCTGATAAAAGCGAACTACCATCATCACCATCGGCACTACAACCGGAATCCGGTCTTGTCTTATTTAGCAAGTCTCGGGGCTTATCCAATTCTCTATAATAATTTACTTTTACAGGCAAGGAGCATACTACGTACCATTACTTGACCATCTGAAAGCAGAAATTGGGGAAAAACGGCCACATTTGCAGAAAATAAAATCCTCTTTCACCAAGACAACGCGCCGTCTTACACCTCAGCGGTTGCCATGGCGAAAATCCACGAATTACGGTGTAAACTGCTTGACCATCCGCCTTCCTCACCCGATCTAGCCCCAAGCGATTTCTTTTTGTTCCCTAATCTAAAACTGCGCTCATTTTCGTCAAATGAGGAGTCAATCACCTTCGTGAACAGTTATTTTGCAGAAAAAAACGCCGAGTACTATTCGGACAGGTTAGAGAGATGGGAGCATCGCTGGGAGAAGTGTGTAGAGTTACAAGGAGACTATGTAGATATATAAATATAAATTTTAAGAAAAAATGTCTTGTATCTTTGTTAGGTCGGAAACTTTTCAGTCCATCCGCATATGATATGACCACACAATTTATTCCTGTCCACCTCTGGTATTCAGTATAGCAGAGGTACCTTTACATTGACAGTTTCTCATGTTGTGATGTATTCTTCAAAGTCACTTAAGTAAACAATAAAAGAATGAACCTCCTCAGAGGATTGATTAAAACAAACAAGCAGGATGTTCTGATCCAGTAATATCGTGGCATGCATACTTTCGCGAGCGACCAGCAGACCTACGCCGCGAATAAAATCCTTTTCATAGCTAGTCCGGTCACTATTCAGCACCGTGTGCATTTGAAAGCTCATTACGATAGAAATCCGTCAACCGGAAGTTCATAAGCGCTGATTGAAAACCTTCCCTATCTGCCCGCACCGGAAAACCCTTGAACAAGTAAACACAGTTGAATTACCCGCGATAATGGACTTCTAGGCCGTTCTCTCCATATCAGTTTGTTTGAATAACTTCTTTGCTTTGATGTGATTTGTAATAAAAATAAAAAACAAAAACAGAAAGAAAAAACAATTATCCTTGATGGAATTTCTCCTGCATCCCATCGCATCCTCCGTTTAGCTTTTCCCTACAAAGCGAGTGCAGTCTTTATGCTATGCTGTGTTCAGATACTGATGACATACAACCAAGGATGATTTTCAATTTTATTTATAAAATTTAAAAAAACAAAAACCATATATTCTAAAGGTATCCTTCATCCGATAAAGGCTTTACTACGAGCGTTTTTTAATATTGTTTGCATATATTAAATTTTAAAATCCAGTCCAGGCAGAGGAACGACCCACAGCAAGCTTTAGATAAAATCAGAGTTGGGCGAAAGTGCTTAGATACACACAAAATGTAAATCTGTACAAATAGCTGAATCCAAATTTATGGACAAATAGAAATAGTAAGAGGAGTAGGAACAGAGCGAGGGATTGGGAGCAAGCTGGACAACTATGCTAAAAATGGAATAGTTTTGGAACCCAAATATAAGAGAGGAAATATTTTGCGCTCGATGTTATTGAAAAACACTTCACATGAATTTCATTGAGCCCTCTGCGGATGTTGTAATTTTAAAGGAAAGTCGTGCTGTTGTTATAACTAATGAAACCACGATGATGTGTAGGTGTTTTACATCTACAAGTATTTGCACTCCAACTACCTCATATTTTTGTCCAACTGAACGCTTGCAAAAATAAATTCAGCATATGCGATATATTTTGTCATCGAAAATATTTGGACAGAGATGTAGTATTCGAAATATAAATAAATTCGTTTCCTGAGCGATAGGTAAGAAAACAACAACCGAATTAATAAAATATATATATAACTGTTTTGTCAATAATTGAGTCTTATTTACTTTTAATACCTGTGTTCCAGCACTTCAATCTGTAGTTCTGTGGGGGTTTTCCGGGCCCGAAGACCCTCGCATCAGTTTAACCCCATAAAAATCCCACAAACTCCTTAGCTACCCTTAATTCGAATCCGTGGCAAAATGACATAACCGCACCACCCTAAAATCCTGAAAACAATTCGGTTGTCCTCCAGGACAACTGACATAAACATCCGTAATAGCTGAGGAGCTTTTCCATAGATTCGACAGGATGTGTTTACCTTTTTGGACATAAATCCATCGGCCGATCTTTCTATTTTCCAATGCAGCGTAGCCATGGTAGGTTTCCTGCAAATGACCTTGTGTTATTTTAAATAAAACACATGTCACCACATCGACCGATAGGATGTTATAATGATCGGAACAATGTGTACCCAAACACTGTCTCAATGTCCATTATCTTCCAAAACACTGCTGGGCTATTGGCCGGCTTGCACATCTGCAAACCAGACGTCTAATAGCCTGTAATGGGACATAACGAGTGGGATAAGAAAAGATCAGTCTCGATGGCGGGCGATCTTCTGCCAATTTAACATCACAGAAGAATCTAACACCGTCGCCTTATTATCCCTTACACACCACCCATAAAACGTTTCTGTCCAGTTAATGTAGACAGAAGATATGATTTTCGTCCGGGCGGCAATTTCTACCCAAATTATGTGGCCGAAAAGATAAACACACAATAGAGTACCCTTGAGTGTCTGTTAACATCATAGGAAACTATTTCTATGATTTATGACCGCCATTACTGCCAGCCGCAACACTCGTACCTCTAGTCGACCAGATGTGCATTAGTATTTGCCGTGTGCATCTGTAATTATTGGCATCGTCACCACTTCCAGCGTGTGGGCGTGTCTTCCTAACCGGTACGGTTTCTATAGGAATTTTTCATTTGGAATTTTCCAGGGCAATCGCCATTGTTATCCCTAATTCAACGATCGGATTGCTTCTTCGACGGCATACCATCTCATCCTCGGTTCTACAAGGAATGTGGAGGACGATTGCTACGAGGAGTCCGATTTGATCATTCGTGATGTGTGCACGTGCCACCAGTGCTAGCAGTGAGATTTTACCTTTTGGAAGGCTGCGCACCTTTGTCTCCCAAATATCCGCGGAGAGTGTTCCAAAAAGTGTCCCTCTACACTTGTTTTTTTTTCTTTCGTGTGAGTCCTAATTCCTGTACTAAGTTAATTTCGAGTAGAAAGAAACCTAAAGTTGCAAATAAATTTCGAGTAAAAGAAAATCGCTGTGTTGGCCGGTTACACTGTCTCAAAACAAAATAGAACTAATAATACCCAAGTGCTATGAAATTTGTTAACCATAATAACAACAGAAAGTGTAAATACCAATCGCAATTGATAAATAAATATTGAAGTAAAGGTGTATAAGATCCGGTGTTTTATTTTCTCCTTCCTGGATGGACTATTTTAGGGAAGGCTTCATTAGTGGTTTTTTTATGCAACCTGCGTCCTTGCCGATGCTATCATAAAATTACCCACAGTTCTAGTGTCACTCAACAGATGTGTGTCTGTAAATCTCTTACCTTTTAGCAACTTTATGGTAACAGTTGACACATTTGGTAACTTCGCCCTACCGAAAGTACCCTGGCAGCAAAATGAACCATCGGTGACATACTCCATAAAATGCTTGTGAGGAGAACTGTCCACGTCATTCGGGAACAGAGACAATTCTTTTCAGTTAGCCACCAGAAATACAGGATTTCCAAATTTTCTAAGTTCAAGAAGATCAGAACTAGTGGGAAGTACGAGATGGCGAGTAAGGACCAGCCTTCGGCCAATTTACAAGGGGTGTGTGCATCACCTCACTTTTCACTCCATTAATGTTGATGCATAGAAAAGGACGTCCTAAGTACGAACCTGCTAAATAGGCGAAATACGAAGCCATCACCTCAATGCGTATTACCGAAAACAGGAAATGTTGCCAGTGGATCTATATCATTTTTACGGCAAAGTGAAAAATGTTATTCGAAATTAACCAAATAGTTAGAAGCGAAGCTTTCACTGGTTGTATTTCCTCATCTTTTAAGCTGTCATTTTTAGATTGAGGATATATCATCATCATAATCAGCACTACAACCGGGAACCGGTCTTGGCCTTATTTAGCAAGTCCTGAGGCTTCTTAACTTTTCCATGATAATTTGTTTGTTCTGGGCAAGGTCATTAGTCTTGCGCCAGTTGAAGAAATATATGGATCGAAAAATTGTATTCCTTTGCTGGATGAAGGATCCATAGTTACACTCTTGGATACCGCCTATAAGATGGTACATGGTTGGTCGGAAGAGAGCGGACAACTTGGAGCTCTCTAGGCAGAATGTGAAAGAGGAAACAATAATATGCGATCACCTATAAAAATTGAAGGCCAAAAAATTGAAAGAAAAGCACAGCGACCACTCATAGCACTAGACAACTGAGGACTTGTAGACACGAGGGGGTTGGGGGAAGGTAACGTTTCCGCACTAATCGCCCCACACGTTGGTGGATTCAGAGCCAGGGACAGTGTGGGGATCTCTATATCGTGCTGAGAATCAACCCACAATCCTAACCAGAATTCTTGCACATCCACAATTCTACCCGCAATGACAGCCCCAACTCCTTACGTTACCTGCAGTTACCTGCAAACATTCCCCTTCCCAGGTTCCCCCCATAACATGCATTCAACGCATTCTCAGAACCTGCCTGGGAGCAATCCCCGTTCATGCATTTACTGCATCACTAGAGGGCATCATCCAAATTCCCCGAAAACGAAATATCGTTCGCTTATATGTTGCATCCTATCACGTAATATAAAGCTCCGTGTCTATAGAACCATAATCATGCCGATTGCTCTATATGGATGCGAAACATGGGCTCTCACAAAACGGGAAGAGAACAAATTCCGCGTATTCGAGAATAAAGTTTTAAGGGGTACATTTGGCGGTAAATATGACGAGGAGTCAGGACAATGGAGGAAACTCCACAGCCACGAATTGGAAGAGCTATACCGCAAACCTACAATAGTGAGAGTGATCAAGTCGCGAAGATTAAGATGGGCCGGACACGTAGCGCGAATGGGCGATGATTGGGCGATGATTGGGCGATGATAGGACCGTGCATAGAATTCTTGACGGTAAAGTAACGGGGAAGAGACCGTAAGGACGACCGCGACGGAGATGGGAGGACAATGTTAGATTGGACCTCGAGGAGATCGGATCGGATGATCGAACGTGGAAGGAGAGCGCACAGGACAGGGAACAATGGCGGAGCCGAGTCGGTGAGGTCATGAACTTCCGGGTTCCTACAGGTCAGTAAATAATAATAATAATAATATATGTTGCATCACCATAATTCCCCGAAAAGAATTACCAACATGCAACATACATCGGGAAACCAATCAGCGCCCCTTGTTAGCTGGCTTACCCTGCCACAAACTTGCGCAGCATATTTCCCTGACTTATTTACAGTCACCACCAGCTTTTGTCTAACCGACAAAACCAGTCCACGCATCGCGGGTCTAACAGCCGAGAAACAAATTCTGCAGCATGTATACACGCACACAAGACTGCGACATAGGCCACCGGCATCGATACGGTGCACAATCATCGTTGTGCGAGTATCGTAATTGCTAGTGGCACAAATTGCTCTAATGGCTTGCCGCCTATTTGCGCAGCTGCAAACCTTCCATTATGATGCCCCTAGTACCAATTCCCTTTTTTCTCGCCTTTCGTTTTTGTTTGCCCACTGACTGGCAACACGAGCGATCACGCATCCTCGCCGTTCAGGAAGATCCTCTCTGATTGGTCACTGCGAAAACCCTTAACATAGCGGATGGCTGACTCTGCACGAGTCATTTTAATAACGAGTCGCGTTTCATCTGCTGCCCTGCACACGCACGAGTCGGAAATCAACCGCCACCGGGGTCGGTTCGTGAAATTTATGCATACTGTGAACATTTCTATCTGTTAAATAATAAAGCAAAATTAACTCACTGTGTACAAGCGCTTCAGTTCAGATCTCTTATGCAACAATTCCTATCCGTTAATTTACCACTAGATTTACGCTTTCTGTAACATTTCTATCTGTTAATTAATAAACCAAGATTAACTCACTGTGTACAAGCGTTTCAGTTCAGATCTCTTATGTGACAATTCCTATAAGTTAATTTACCACTAGATTTAAGCTTTCTGTAACATTTCTATCTGTTAATTAAGAAACCAAAATCAACTAAATATGTATAAGTGCTTTAATTCAGGACTCTTTAAGTTACAATCCCTATACCCTAATTAATGAACTAGAGATTAAGTTAATGTCCTAACCAGTGTAACCACAGAAGAGTTCATAAAACTTAAAAAAAAAACGGAGTATTGTTTTATTGCAGTAGTGAGGTAGTGGATAACGACCCACTGACCGTCGCCGGTGGGACTTTGTTGAACCTATTCCCGTGCAGGCAACCAAACAAATAGTGACCCTAAACAACAACTACTACCACACACCCTACACCACCTCAAGTTCACCCCCCCCCCCCCCCCCCCCCCCCCACACACACACACACACAACAGTAATACTGTAAAATACGTCACCTATCCTGGGTTGCTTGAAATGGAAACGCTTACCTGACTTCATTTCGAAGCCGGAACGACCGGAATGCAATTATATAATCCGAACGGCAAAAGAGTTCTAATAAAGTTGAAGGATGAAGTAGAACCATATTCCAATGAAGATAAGACAACGAAGCGCAAACAAAATAAGAAAGGATCAGAGAGATGAGTAAGAGGTTAGGGTTCGATTTACTTATGAACGGGGATGACGGTGATGTTGTGATTCGAAATGCCGAGGACCGGAACTCTAAAGATGATTTGCAATGGAAATCTAGTTCCAAGAGTAAAAAAAGTACAGAGAATCTCTTATAGAATTTTGTGAAGTAGTGAAGAACGTGACTAAAGCACGGGTGCATCAGACCACGGACGCATGTAGGTGTGAGATATAAACCCGCCAATTAAGTCCTCCAATAGTTTCAATTTTCTTGTGCACAAGGGCTTAGGTGTTTGTTAGAATTCGACAAGATCACATACCATCGACTTAGGAAGAAACAGGGCCTAGCTGCCAAATAACGAAGAATATCTGACACTAATCTACTTTCTGGCACATTTAGGAGTAATAACTTCATACAACTGACAAGTAAGCAGCAATGGGCTAAATTTGAAAAAGTTGGGTCAAGGAATATCTGCCAATCCTGAGATCACGGAACTTTTTCGGACAAGACATTATAGTTCCACGATCACGAAATAGCCTAGGGAAGAAGTCCAAATAATATATCAGGGTCCAGCATCTAGAATATTGCTACAACATGATAAAGAGCTTCGGCGTAGACCCAGGGCCTGTGAGTGCTAAACTAGATAACATCGGCCTCAAATGGGGACCGGTGGAGAGACTTCCTAAATAAGGCCAAGACCGGATCCTGGTTGTAGGGCCGATGATGATGATAACGATATAAAGCTTCGCATTGCCAAGGTGAATATTAGCGATATGTCGCCGTGAAAAGTGACAAACGATACATAACGAAGACATAAGTCGGGTCAGAAACTTGGGCTTATATACGGAGGGCACAGTTGAACGACAAATTAGTTGACCACCAACATAAATGCGTTCTATTAAAGGCCAGGAACAGATACTTCTAGACGGTTTTGTGTAATCGGATCGACGGATCACACCCGTTTGTGGTTCATCTCCCGACGGCGCGAACATCCCTGTATCAGAACTCGTTCCGTTACAGAGCGGGGAAGCTGTGGAATTCCCTTCCCACGCGAGTGATCCCGGAGCGTTACAACCTGCAACTGTTCAAAAAGAACTGCAACCGTTTTTTGGTGGCAACTCGGGGCGCCGTGTCGGCGCTATAGGTTCGCCTATCCCGAGAGAAGCCTAATAATAATAAAAAAAAAAAAAACCTGTTTTTAATTCTAATTCTTTGTATTTAGATACTTCTTTGGCACTAACTCGGTAGATACAATTTCAGTAACACATCTCCCATTTACACTCTCCAATGAAGAGTTTAACCACCTCACAAATGTGGATGATCCGAGTGAATGCAAGACATTTAGAAGATAGAGACAACGTGTCGACCAAGTTGGTCTTCCTACCACCCTTTTTATGATTAGTTAGTTTCTCATGAGAACTCGGGAGATGCAGAGAACTCGTTAGATCTCATCAAAAGAAAATTGGAAATGAAGAAAGTACGAAGTAAAACAATATAGAATGCAATTTGTAGAGGAAAGACTTGTGGTAACCCATACACATTATAAGAGGCCGTTCACAGATAAGAAGTAGGATCAATTGACGGAATCGCATTATTGACATGCTTAAAAATCAAGCCACTATCTTTTTTTGTCGAAATTGAAGTCATTTCAGGTGGTTTTGGCAAGATATATCGAATATTTTTTTTAAAATTTATTTTATGAAAAGGTTCTTATCTTCACTCGTAACGCACAGACAATCTTTGAACCTATCTATCGCAATTTATCCACCAACTAATTCAGATGTTACAGTATATCAGGTTGTTAATTTTTTACATTCGCCTTAGAATCGATCTATCGAATCAGAAACCAAAGAATTGTTCGTCGTCTAGTTAAATTCACGAATGCATATGGTGACGCTCGAATGTCTGTCTAACTGTGTCAGGGCTTACAAGTAGGGTACATTACATAACATACCTACCAATCTCATCACAGTGTGCAATAAGGCATCCCCTTATAATCCGTAGGGTAACTGGTGCGTTTCTATACTATCCAGTCGGTTTCCGGTAAATGTATTGGTTGTGCTGCCTTATTAAGGCTGCACACACAGTCCGACTAAACATTTGCAATTCATGTGACAATGCACTCATAGTAGATTACCTTTTGTTTCTGCTGTTACAATACTTACCCCCCATCTCCTTCCGGACGCAAGGCATCCTTCCCATTTTGCTAAATCCTGATCCTGCCAGGAAACGTGGTACTACGAACGAAATGCAAATGTCGTTCCAATTTATCGGCAGATGAATAAGTAAAAGATCTACAAAAATCCTCGCATTCCGATACCCGTAAAAACACCTTATGCAAACATGAATACGACTAGAAGACGCTGTGAAGAGCACACTGATGTATTCGCTAAACTAAATAAACCAACATTCGGTATAGCGGCATAAAAAAGAAGAATCCGAGAAATTTGATTTACAAGCGCATATCCTTGTATTGACTTTGGGCGGTCACAAGGAGCACACAGGGAATGCAATAACGCCTCGCTAGTGCATTGATGGGCATCGCATACTATGCAGCAGCAGTGCACACAGGTCAACGGCCGATGTGGCGACGAAAGAACGCCAAAAACTTTTTGTCAGGATAAGGCGCAGGGAAACTGTATCGCTCAGATTGCTAGCAACAGCGGGAAGTAGTTCAAAACAGAAACATCGAAGTTTTTCCCGGCTCTTTAGTTCATATTGTTACGTTGTAGCTTGGTGTGGACTAAAACTACCAAGGACACACCAGAAGGAGTGCATTATCTTATCACTAACATCCTGAAGTGAATTTTTAGCTCCATTTTTCGCTCTTCCTTCGTTTGGCTTGCTGGTATGGAGCAAACTTGTTTTGCCTTCCTGTATTTACGTTGCTCAACTGTAGGGAAGTTGAAAAGTTTTCAACCTCGATTCAACCTCGGGACAGATGATGCAAGTTTCCTTGAAGAATTGCAAAACCCAGACGAAGAAAACTTGTTAAGGGTTATGAGTTTTTCTTGAGATTTTCCTGGTTTGCCTTGCTCTTTGGTCCTGTGCAAGCGAATTTGGTTGATTGATGATTCTTAAGTGCCAGAGAATGTCAACATTATCGGTGTGGTATTAGTAACTTGTCTGAAGAATTGCAATCAAATAATAAGAACATTTAAGGACGATTTCGACTTCACTCAGTGTGATGTTCTGCTAATGACACCATTAGTAAATTTTTTAAACTTCCAACAGTTGGCAGGAGGGCTGCATTGAACTACTAACCTAGAAATTTCTCCGACATCCAATCTTAATTTCGCACATAGGACGAGTGTAGACAAACAGCTTCGAGGACTGAAATGTGGCATTTAGCCAAAAAAGTCACAGACCGGAAACCAGGAGAGAAATTACTACTATCTCTGCGGAACCCGGTTCGGAAGGCACATTCAAGTTCGGGTAATTATTTAGATAAAACCAATGGGACTGCGGTTGACCGCAATTGGGGTCTCAATCATTCGTTCAACTTCATCAGCCCGCTTGCCAACAATCCATTTCACACGGCCAAGAGTGTTCGAAGCAGGGAATAACAAGAACATCTCTATTGCAAAGCCAACGCACGTCAGAGGGTAGGATCGTTTGCCCAACGAATGGTGGCTGATGAACGGAGACTGGTAACTGGTGGATTGTGGATGGTGTTATGTTCCGCACCTTAGACTCAATTGCGAACATTTGTTATGCAAACAAAATCGCAATCAATTGGCTGGTCTTCGATGGAGGTAGAGGTGCCCACGCATATCGTGCACCTCCAGTAGGGGAGGCACAAGATGCATTAGAATGGAGACCTTTGTAAATGCATTTAGTCGTCTGAGTCCAACAACGTTGTCGCTTAGCACCTACGTAGTTTCTGTGTTCACTAATCAGAGCACAAGACGCTGTATACGTATGTTGCTGTCGCCGTGGTCGTTCCAGAAGACCGCACTACTGTTCCACAGAATTAATTGTTGAAATTTTCACACCAACGTATGTACCTTAAGTGCAAGGACAATACTCTCGTAAGGTGTGTTCTGTATACAAAACGTGACACCGGGTACTGTCTGCTAAAGTAAGAATTTGCATATTAAATGGAGACAGCTTTCCGTTCATTCCAAAGACTGTGATTCTTGATTGCGAACGATTTTGTCAGTTTGCGTTTATGTTAAATTAGACTTTGAAAGAGGTAGACAATAACGCATTGTATGGTAAGTCAACAGCTTCTCTGCTCGTGCGAATTTCGATAAAGTGGTTGAGGTTTGCAATGGGATTATGAAAAGACGTGTGCACGGTTGCAGATTGATTTAAAATCAAAGGGATATAAAGCAAAAAAAAATCTTAGGGCAGAGAATTCAATTATAAATTCTCTTTTACGTCAACTCTTTTAAGTTATCTGGTTTTAAAAAAATCTTAATCGAATGTAGATTGAAATAATACAATCACGGAAATACACGCTTCTCTGCTCGTGCAAACTTGTGACAACTTTGCAGATTAAATTGACATTTATCTCATATAAATCAGAAACACTTTATATGAAAGGGAGGATTATAAAAATCACATGTAACCATTTTTACAGTGTTGCCATCTAAAAATGCGGGTGGAGGAGCCTTTTTTGATGCACCTTTATTAAAAATTCAACTTCACCGGCTTTAGTGCAGATAATCTGAGTAAAATATATAGCGGGCGACGCTTCTCAGTGGACAACTGTTAAACTCTTCCTTACAGTATGACTTAAGCAGGGAAGTTCTTGTAGTTCTTCTTTTTTTTCTTTAAAAATTAATTTAGCATCTGAAGAACATGTTCTCAAAGTTTGGCGCTCAACAGATAGCCCTTACTGCCCTTAGAAAGTCACCAAAGTGATGCGCTAAAGCAGCGATAGCAGGTAAGCGAACGAGCACTCTTTACGCCCTCTACCGTTTAATTTCTAAGCCAAACAAGTTTGCGGGTATCTTTTTTGAAAAGTTGGGGAACATCCAGCCCCCTTACACCCAGCAATACAAAAGAATATTCTTCCGATATACGCAGATTTATCATGAGACGATCTACTGGAGCTTTGCGTTGGCGGTTTCACTGAAAACGCTTCAAAAACAAAAACTTAAATGTCGTTTTTCTTGAAACAGGTTCTTTTTTCCCGCGGTGTGAAGCGTAACTCACGAAATTTTGAACCGATTGACTTGAAATCTCACACAGATATTCTTTAACTTATTGGCCTTTGCATGAACCTTTTATAAAAATTGTAATATTAAGTATTGTTTTTATCATGTAGTAAAAAAATAAAAAATTGTACAAATAACTTATCGCTAGACCTTACCCTGTAATTAGCCCATCATTAATGTAAACCCATTGTGAATGATCTAGTACAATAGGATAGTATAGTTGGACTTCCAGTTCCAGGCCGTCTTCTTGTTCGAGCAGTCACGGCGGGTGGACGTAAGAAGGAAATTAAAATTGTGAATCATCATCATCATCGGCACTACGACCGGGAACCGGTCTTGGCCTTATTTGGCAAGTCCTGAGGCTTGTTAAATTTTCCATAATGATTTATTTTTTTCAATTGTGAATGCCGATAATTTAAATATAAATATAATTCTTAAAACATCAGGTGTGGGGTTTACCACAAAGTAAGTAATAAAATTTCAGCGATCATCTAACATAATCAGATTCATCACCGATCAAAATGATGTTCGATAGATCCGGGAAGAACGAAATGACGGAAGCCCTGCACGCGGTAGGGATAGATGTTTCGACCACAGCCACAATTGGGCGGATCCGGACAATATACAAGGAGGCGTTTGGTCATTCTGAGTTTGAAAATACAGGCGAAGAAACTTCCGGAACTTCAGGTGTGTTCACAACTTCTGGCGGAACACTCTCTTCTGACGGAGCGTCCACTTAGGGTAAAGCCCCTACTTCTGGAAAAGCGCTCGCTTTCGACGATGCACCGACTTCTGACCTAGCTGCTCAGGCGATGGCTGGTGGACGATCAACTTCTGACGCAACTTCTGGTACCATTTCTGATGATGCTGAGGAACGAGAACTCGCTCGACTGGAGAGAAGGAAACGCATTAGGGAACTGCAGAGGGAGCTGCAGATGGAGCTGCAGAGGGAACTGGTCCCTTTGTTCTCCAGCGACGACAATTATAGCATTCGTAAGTGGGTAACAGACTACGAGGATGTGGCCCAGTCGGTTTTTTGCGATGATCGCACCAAATACCTCTGTGCACGTCGACTTTTGACAAGAACTGCCAAAGTACTTTTGAAAACCGTGTTGATTAGTGGGGTTCTCTTAAGGAGATATTGCTGGCGGAATTCGACAAAAAAAAAATGACCCACCGAGAAGTCTACCACAAGTTAAGTCGTTGATCACCAATAAAAGAGGAGTCTCTGCTACGTTATGTCCTATCCATGCAGGAGATCGCCTCGCATACAGACATCGACGAGGCAGGATTACTCGAGTTTATCATCGAAGATATTGGGCTGCAAAGACTTATTCCCCATTACGAAAAGAGGAAGTTATCGGAGCCACTGTACTCCCTTATGACCAAAGGAGGTTCGTCGTCTACGTCAACAGTGCCTACAACTTCAGCGGGAGGACGCAGGACTTCTACAATAACATCTGCTAAAGAGCAAGAAAGGTGCTACAATTGCTCAAAATTCGGTCATTTGGCATCCAGCCTTATTTATTAAGTCTCTCCACCATTTAGCAAGTCTCTCCACCGGTATCCGGTACGTATCCGAGACTTGTTAAATTGTCCATAATAATTTGTTTTTCCGGGCAAGGTTATTAGCATTGCAACGAATGACACTACTAGTGGTACCAATAAGACATTTATTCCGAAATATAAATCCCTCTATGTGGTCCATAAAGTATTACCACATGACATATGTGATTAGATACATCAAAAATTGTTAAATTACACAGTTGGTATATAATGGTGTCGTCTAGGGTAAAAACATCCGCCTTTGGAGGACTAGTGCTAGCTGATTGAAGTGAATGTTTTCTTAGGAACGCTTGCCACTATATTATTGAGTTTAAGCACGAAAATTGTTGTTAAATCATGTAAGGTCGTGGTCGATCTAAATTGTCAGGTTGACCGAGATGTAGTAAAAAAAAAAAATTGTACATATAACTTATCGCTGGACTTTACACTGTAAGACCATCATTAATGTAAACCCACTGTGACTGATCTAGTACAGTAGGAAGATTGTCAGGGTTGCCTATACCACATGGAGAACCAACCCACAATGCCAACCAATTTTGACCGCTAACAGCGCGTCACCCTAACCTAACCTGTAACCCATTTCCTAACATTAAAAAACACATCCCAATATGCAACAGCAGCAGGCAACCAAATCCGCAATTCAATACATCCCCATACCTACGAAGAATCTATTTCCCAAGCTGTAATAAATGCATATTCCAATTTACAACGGCATATTAACCATCTCCCCCTCAATTACATCATCATCAATTACATCACCCCACATATAATTTTTCCCAAATACCACCTCAGTTAACTTCCTATTTAAATTACATTCCTTGCTTACGACCATGCAATTCTAATTTCCCCCGAAAATCATACTCCGTAATAAACGCATATTCAATTTTATAGCGGAATACTTACCACCCCCATCAACTACTCCGAGCCGCATACATTTCCCCGAAATTGCTTCGGTATATGATTATAATTAAACCAAACAATTCCAATTTCTCCCGAAAACCATTTCGGTTCCCATTCCACCTAAAACATGTAGAACCACACCAATTCCCTCTTACTGGCGAGCCAACGACCATCGCAACGATCAAGACCCTTGACCATACTTGGCTATGCCGCCTAAACCAATTTCCCGGTACACACAATCAAAGAATCCAACTCAGCCTATACGGCGATGATTCTTCGGAACTAAATTCCCTATACAGACATAGCAACCCTTTTCAAAGTTCCTAGTAAATGGCTGTGAGTTGATTTTAACTATGACTCCACTGCCACGACGCGACGAACTTTTCCTCGCTAGTAATTAGTCAGACGAGTCACAATCACCGAAGCGCGCACACGCCGCTGAAACCCAATCTCACCACGGAGGAAGTCAAGTCGAGGCCGTGCATAGTCATAGTCGGGAGAGTGCGGGCAGTTACGCGGCATATTAATGTGTTCCTACACCACCGTGGCGTCAAGTGCCCTTGTAAATTCGCGTCTGATCTCACGGTTGCCGAAAATTGCGCGACGTCAACTGCCGGATAATCCGATGTCGAAATAGAGCTTTAGTACAATGCAATTAAGGAGTCAAGTGTCAGAGAACCGCCGGCGTTTTCGCAAACTTGCAGAGGATTATTTAATCTGAATGTAATCTATAGACGGGGCTCCTCGATAGTATAGTGGTTAGTATACCCGCCTGTCATGCGGGAGACCGGGGTTCGATTCCCCGCCGGGGAGCCTCTGGCGCAAGACTAATGACTTTGCCCGGAAAAAACAAATCATTATGGAAAATTTAAGAAGCCTCAGGACTTGCTAAATAAGGCCAAGACCGGTTTCCGGTTGTAGTGTCGATGATGATGATGATGAATCTATAGACTAATTTAAGTGAAAACAAATTAAAGAACAAAATATTAACATAATACTACCTCAGTGAGTCTTTTCTTTTTCTTTGGAGCGAGCTACTCTTCGTTGTGTTACGTGAACGCGCGTCATTCCTACTTTCACCCCCACACGATAATGGATAGACCTCCGGTTCCTTGCCTTCTTCTTGTTCGAGCAGTCACGGCGGGTGGACGTAAGAAAGAAATTAAAATTGTGGATGCCGATAATTTAAATAAAAATATAATTCTTAAAACATTTATTTATGTAAAACAAGTGTTTTTTTTTTCTTTTTGTCCTCAAATTATTATTTTTCACTTTTTTTGTTAATTTTAGGTTCATGCAAACAACAATTCCATATTTTAATGGGAACATTTTTTTTCTTTAATTGCAGATAACTACAAGGACCTGGGTGTTGCACGACATAAATCCGAGGAGTCAAGTTTGGCGAGCTGTAGTGTCGCCATTTTGTTTGTTTTTTATTCATAAAAAATGTTTTTCGTACACATTTTAACATCTATTGCAATACGTAACTTCAGAAATTGCATTAAATGCTTTCAGTGGTTGGCAAAAAATTATTGAAAAACACGTCGTGTACAGGGACTTCCCCCCTTTAAAAAATTGGTCGAAGGTTGCCAGTGTGGTGTATAAAGAACCACAAATATTTTGATTTAAATACAAATGGGTTACCTTTTTTTAAGTCTGAATTAGGCCAGGTCCGGTTTCAATCCAATTTATATATAATATTGTTATATCCAATAACTCCAACCAATATACTTTGATCAAAACTGAGTATGAATTTTCGAACGTCATACAACAGGACAACTTTATTTACGTGTTTATTGATCACCACTTTACTTTACTTCCATTTACAATTATCTCTTTATCTTTATCTTTAAATCAACAAGTTACTTTTTACAATCTTTCTTTCTTTCACTATGCGGAACAACTCTTCTCTGATCTGCGCTTTTTCCTCTTTTTTCCTCTTTTTTCTTTTAACTGTCGTTAACGAACTCTCAACTCGAGAAAAAATCTTCCAACTGTATTCTTAAAAACAGTCCACAACGGAATCCAAAAAACCGAATTTAAACATCCTCCTGTCTCTCTCTCGCTCATCGACATCCACTTCGAAAACCGAATTCGAAATCGCCCACGATCCACACTCGAATCGGGGCGTGTTCGAACACTCACTTGTGGATCGCGCAATTCTTCCACCACCTTACCATCAAACTACATTAAAACAAATTATATTAAATACAATTAATTGATGGGGTGGCGGAAACCGCACGTAACACCAGTCCTTCTTCTTTGAGCACTGCTACCAACATATTTTAATGATTTGTTGAAAATTACTTCAAAATAGCCTTAATGAATCTAAATTAATTTCCAATGTGGACTCTTGAAACATGAACGAATTAGCAGTTGACCTTATAATTGAAAAACTCTTTTCCTTTTTTTTTTTAAATTAATCATTCACTCTTAACTCTTCGACATCCAAACTTGACCAACATTGCAGACGATTCCGGAGACGATACAGCCACAAGTTGAACCCGATCTACCTTGAAGCTAATATTGTAGGAAAAATCAAGCTCGGTAGACTCCGGTGGGCGGGACACCTAGCTCGAATGAGCGAAGAGGAGCCCGCCCGGAAAGTCCTTTGTCGCAGGATGTATGGAAGGAGACAACACGGCAGACCTTGTCTGCGATGGAGGGATGGCGTCGACCAGGACGCCCAGAGCCAGAGAGTGCGAAACTGGATGACATCGCCTCGAGATCGGGACCTGTGGAAAGATTTGTGAAATAAGGCCAAGACTGGATCCCGGTTGTAGTACCGATGATGATGATGATGATGATCTAAGCTTGACTGTCTCTTCTAAAATAAAACTACCCCAAAATCAATATACTTCCCTTGTTTTTTTTCGGATTTTGCCGTCTTAGCCCATTAAATCATCCGAACACATAACGGTGGTATGCCACTCACAAATGATATCGCTTTTTTGCCACTTTAGCCTCATTCAGAACTTTGTAAGATGGTCGATTTTCCCATGCTTCGTCCCCCAGTAGTGCCAGGCAAGATCTCTTCCTCGACCAACCCACAGATTCAATTCTCTATCAAGTTAGCATCTTTTCATTATTTTCATATCTGACCCTATTGATACCTCAGTTTCACTCTGTTGCTTTGTCCTCTCAGTCATCGACAACTACCACCCATCTCTTCTCTGGCTCTTTTTTTACAATACCCCTCTACAGTCCACACCGCCCTGAGATTGTTTTTCATATGACTTCCACAAGGCGAATTTCTGCGTTATTAGCAAAATACAATATTGTTTTGAACGTCTAAGTGTAGAAGAAGCTACTACCAGACAATTTTACTTCCCCTTCTTTATACGTACCTTTTTCTAAGCATAAATCGTTGACCTCTTCACGTCCTTGGTATAACCGTAGGCTTCGCTCGATACGTAATAAAAGGAACAAGCTGTAGGCTACTCTCATCCGTAACCGATCTCTCTTCACCCTATATTACAATTCTTTTTACACTTTGTTAATTACAGAAGTAAATCCATTATAAATCCTCTATTTCACCTAGTTAACGCAGCAGATGGCAGATCAAGCACTTCTAGTATAGTCGAATTCACTTCCCGCACATGCCTAGCTCCCTTCTCCCCCTTGGAGATAAATTGGTTTTCTTCCTATATAAGTTTAGTGGGGCTACCGCCCCTTTTATTGCCTTAATGCAAGCTATAAACAGTATGGACTTACAAACTTACAAACTAGTTACCTTAACTAAGCTTAACATAAAGTAATCAGTAATTGGTACGTTTCTAATACGTTCCTTCAAATCCTATTCTCACCACCCCGAGTGTCCGCTAGGGCAATCATTTAGATCCCCTCCTTTTTATATTATATGTAAACGACGATATTAAATCACTTAAGTGTGGGCCGGTGATATCAACAAAGTGGATAATATATTGATGTTAATTATTCGCACATTAATACAGGATAAAAAAAAAAAACAATTCTAATTTTTGAAATATTATATACGAGTATTCACTTTTTTTTTAAATATTGAATTTGCATGCCATTGAGGAGCCTGAATTAAAATCAATTTCCAGCTGCAGTATTGATTAACATTAATGGTTGGCATTCGAATAATACAGTTTGACTGCGAGATATGAAACCTGCCGTTTATAAGAATATGCTGCAAACTAATCTACACCCAAAATGCATTCATTTCTCATCGGAAGTAATCGTGTTCCCTCTCTGATTTGAGTTATTTCAATAAACGACTTGCTAATAGATGGACCCTTTTTGACCCTACACCGAGAAGTATCATAAAGAACACTAATACGAAAGTCTACTCCGCCGGCAGGCGCCGACGTCCCATCAATCGCCGGCTATCAGGAAATCAACTTTAATGACCCCATTCACCGGGGATCTATCGTTTGCTCCATGCCACAGAACTTCAAACGAAAATTAACGTGATAGGATTTTAATTTGACAAAATTCAGCCAGCAGCGGTTATCTAATCATTAAGAACGTTGCTGATGAACAGAAAGATTTTTAATGAGCCGGCTCTCGCCAGGAAATCGACACTCTGGCAGCCTCATGGAAGCCAATTAATTTTTCAAATTTGATCGCATTTTCGGTTTTCATCGAACGGATCATCACAGTTCTCTGAAAGTCGTCTCATTTCATTAACCCATCTTCCAGTGGTATTATGATGCCAACGTGATTTCATTTGACCCATAACCATTAAAACCCATCTTTGGATAGACTACATTTGATTTCGCAACCTCCTCATAACTGGGATTTAAATTAAATAAACTTGATCCGGAAAGTTTGTTTTAAGTGAAAGCCCACGTGACCCTTTCTCTCCTCGTTGTGCTAAGGTGCAGAACGTTCCTCCGTCCATAGTGAAAGGAGATTATACAAGGCAACTCTATAAATACTACAGAACGAGATAAGCAGATTGACTTCGAACAATGGTGCTGAATGAAATGGTTGGAAGTAAGACAAAAAGCCAAAACCGAAGTCTTGAAGAAGCATTCAAGTCATGGGAGAAAAGTTGCATCCTGGCGTTCCGCCTGTCAGTGTATCTGTAGTCCATCTATCACACGATGAAGGGTCTAAATAAGTACAGCGAAACAAATTTAGTTTTCCTACTAAAACTATTCGCGATTTTGAAAATGGTCAAAAGTATCTGAATATGAATCATATCTAAAGTTTACTCAGAAGGCAAAGTTTGCATTTGTGCGGGTTGACTTAGGAGGCCGAAAAGGACTAGATGGATCTGCTACAGAGATTTGTTGGATGAGGACATTTTGCGAAGAGTCAAGAGTGTGCACAGGGATTGGTATCGATGCCGGCTGAAGAGGACCATAATCTTCTTGGATAAGTGTCACGTTAATTACTGTAGACGTGCTACTGTGAAAGGATTTTTGTAAAGAAGAATATTTATAGTACTTTTTGAAACGAAGGGGCAATCTGTTTTTTCCTATCGGAAGCATACCGACTGGCTTCTTTTTGCAGATTTAACTTTTTATTAGATATGAAGTGACGCATTTTTAATTTAGTTATTAAAGTAAATAAATTACTTGTTTTTTTTATTAATCATGCATTTCAAAAAAAAAAACAAAAAAAGCTTTGGCTGGGGTATCTCTATGTACCACCACAGTCACTCTCCTCAGCAATGTATCACCCACACTCAACACCGATTGCAGCCAAATTCAAATTTTAGCGATACACTCGATAAGATATTATATCAAAGGTAAAGACAAGTGAAAGGAAATATTACCGTTAAACTCTTATTATATATAACCATTTTAAATTTTTTCTCTTCTTACAATTAGATTGTACACATACTGGCTACACAAACAATAAATAAACTCAGGCTATTATATATACGAAAAAAAAAATTAATTTATTAGTCACAATCGGACACAATGAACTAAACAGAAAACAACTAATGTCATGAGCAATTACCTTTCGGCTTTACTCCAGTTTTATATTTTGAAGAAAATTATCAGATATTTATTCTTACCAAAGTAAAGTTGTCGAAAACCTTGTGGTCCTTTTTTTTTTCTTTAAATATAACATAAACTTACTTAACTAACTTAACTCTTTGTTTATTATTTAAAAATAAATATAACCTAATTTTAGCCTAACCTAAGGAAAGGTAAAAGTATACAAACTTGTGGGGGTTCTCTATACTACATGGAAAACCAACCCACAAGTTTAATCAAATTTCTACCTTATTTCGACCGCTTTCAGCGCGTCATATCAACCGCTATCCCACCGTTCAGTTAATTCACCTGAAAATCATGTCGACGCTTAGCTGAATCCATTATTCTATGCAGGTAATGCATAATTGAATTCAGCTACCTTTTTGCCATACGGCAACTCCAGTCCTCTAACCCATGAGATTTCCACCGGAAATCGCATCATGTCGGTTAGCAACGACATACTCTGATCAAACCACGCAGTTGCATAATCATGCAGTCGCTGGGGAAATTATCAAAGTATTTAATTTAGTTCCCACCATCAGATTTCCCTAGCCCATTCAGCGTCCTATTCACTTTCCCCAGACACTCCATTCGCTGGGGATCAATGATCCCTTCTTACAGGTGAATAGCTACAAGATAAATTTTCCTCTCCTTCTCAATTTTACCTTCCTACAGTTCAATCTACTCTGAGATCACCACATTCACCGAATTAGGTCAGTGGGCTATTCTCAGAGCTGCATTTATACATGCACATAAAAAACCAAATCCACCCCGGGATCATTGCACATTGTGTTCAGGTTCTCTCATTCTCCCTTGTCCGTCGACTATCGAATTAACCGAAGCGTTTATCTACCTCGATGAGCGGGGAACATGAGAGAGCACAAAAGCAAAGATGATCTGGATTGGTTGATTGTGGTGCAAATCCAAAAATCCCACCTTCACCCCTAATTCCAGTCAGTCGAAATTCAAACACCACACGGTACACACACGTTGAGTCAAGACTTAACCACCACAGGTTTCGGTCGCGCGAATAATGTCAAAGTTAATTCTTCGAGGAATTGGTGTAGTCGAGAATAGTGATCATCTTTACTGTCCAGTGCAAAAGGAATAAATGAAACAGAATATTTGAACCAACAATGAACTTTGTGAAGTTAGAGTAGTCGAGAATATTGGTCATCTTTAATGTTCAGTGCAAAAGAAATAAATGAAGTAGAATATATGAACAAACAATAAACTTGGTGAAATTAGAGTAGTCAAGAATATTGATAATCTTTAATGTTTCAAAATAAAAAAAAGGGCAATAATAAAAAGAAAAGAAACATTTTCAAGAACAGTAACTCCCTGTGTTTTAATTTCTCCTGTTTTCTCTGCGATCGTTTTGCTCTTTCCACATTGGGGATTAAGTGAATCAGTGCCCGTGTATTGGCACACCTAGTTCTTACCCCCACAAACTTTCCACTAATACAATTTAATTCACAGCTGATTCCGGCCATCAGATCTTTAGTTTCAATGTAGTACAGTTCGTCTCCATGCTTCTCGATCAACGAGGCAGAGAAGCGAACGATTGGTCCTGAATGGATGCTAGTTGCTTGTTGTTGAGTCCTGGTCTCATTATGGATACGTGGATCTACGGCCACGTCCTTCTTTTCCAGCTTTTTCCAGGTAGCGCATATGGCATGCGCCGTCCATGTACAGATGAGGCACAGGATAATACCACTATGGGCGCAAGTGTCAAAGCGCACACACGAAGAGAGTTTTTCAAACACCGACAAACAAGCATCACAATACACTGGAAACTCACTATCTTAGGTAGGTCGACCACAACCAATCTGGTCGAGTTCTCATCACATACTCTCCGTGTCTTAGAGAATGGCAATGAAGTCGATGTAATCACCACCGATTTCAGTAAGGCTTTTGACAAAATCTACCATAATCTCATCCTTTTTAAGCTGTCCTCCCTGGGTTTCGAACCCCTACTGATTAACTGGTTATCTTCTTATCTTAAAGATCGATCCTACCGTGTCAACTTCACATTCTCCCCATCCAATCCTTTTCTTCCCACGTCAGGGGTTCCCCAAAGTAGTCATCTAGGTCTCCTCCTATTTATCCTTACCATCAATTACGTTGACCCCATTATCAAATACTCATCCATCTCCCTCTATGCGGACGACGCCAAACTCTACAAAACGATCATCTCTCCTCTCGGCTCCTCACTTCTCCAAATGGATCTCGACAGCTTCTCAACTTGGTGCCGTAATAACTGCCTCAAACTGAACGTTGTCAAATGCCACTCCATCACCTACTCCCGCAAGCCCCCCCCCCCCCCCCCCCACGCCCCCACTTCCTGCTAAACTAGCAGATATCGTCTGTACCTTCGATACGTGACCTCGGGATCTTATTTGACAGGGAGCTTAGCTTCATCCCGCATATTGATGACACTATTCTTAGGGGTAACTCTGCCCTTGGGTCTGTGAAACGCTGGTCTAAAGAATTCTCTAATCCTTACATTTTTCGTTCTCTCTACAAAGCATTCGTCTGCCCCCTTCTTGAATACGCCAGTTAGGTCTGGTCTCCACACTACTCGTCCCATATCCACAGAATCGAAAGCGTGCAACGTCGTTTCCTGTGTTTTGCCCTCCGCGGACTGAACTGGGAGAATCCTCGGATTCTCCCCCCATTCACAAGCCGGCTCCATCTGATTAACGCCAACAGAATTGAGGAGGGCAGAATTCATGCCGCAATCATTTTCACCCACCGTCTCCTCTCAGGCACAATCAACTGCCCAAGTTTGCTCTCCCCCATCCACTCCACTCTAACCTCCGTAAACCTGCGAAACCCTCGTCTCTTCTATTTGTACACCCACCACACTTCTTACGACTCTAATGAACCCATTTCGCGAATGTGAAATGAGATGGGTAAACTCTTACCACACCCCCTATGATTTCTACCTTATATCTACTGCACTCAAACTCCGTCTCCTCTCTTTCCCCTCCTGACCTTGTCCCGCCTACCGTCTATACCGTTACAACCCGTACACATATACCGTTCAAATGCCACATTTGCCACCCCGACATACACTCGTTCTTCGCCAGCCTCCTACTTCCCCGGCCGCCAAGTCCCCTTCTCCAACCTTGTTTTTTCTTCTTTTTTTTTAAATTACTCCTTTAGTTTTTAACTTAGTCTGAAAGGTATTATATTATATTAAATTAAGCTTTGATCAAGCCTAATGAATAAATAAATATTTCCATTCTATAATGCCATTTAACACAGCGTACCACAACTTTGCAAGAAACTCAGTTCACCGCCATAGGGGTAGTAAAACACAGGCTAATTATATTAGTGTACTCTTTATTGTCCGATCATCACTTCCTTTGCGCCACCAACTGACTACCTTCTAATCTACTTTTCTCCTTCCTCGAAGTCTCGGACACATCGCCCCGTATCGCAGATCTTTTTTGAAGTTTTTTGTTATCCATTAGCGTGTATGGCTAATGCAAACAATTGTTTATGTTGATTTTTAAATGCAGTCAGAGTCCATGGGGAATGGGTGAGAATATGGATGGCAATTTGGGTCTATTTGTGCACATCATAACATATGTGGTTACAATGCGTATGCATTGTGATGTTTAGATTCCCAGAATGGTATGTCGGCGAAGCAAATGGACATAGGTTTGTTTAGACACGTGTTTGATTGTATATACATTGCAGATGAAAATATGCATTGTGATGTTTGGATTTTGAATTCAATGTTCGACAATTGAACGTTTGGTTCAATTTGCTTGATGTTGAATTCAACACAAATTTAGAGATATGAATGTATGATATTGGATGGGAATTCGATTTGGATCCGTTATGGATGTGGGGAGAAAGAAAATGTGGGAGAAACATGGTAGTACTTCTGGGAGCACTACATCAACTCAACCACCAGAATTGCTAGGGCTGACCATTGTAATCAAGGCCAGTGCCTTTGGCATAAGATATTCTAACAGTTTCGTTTGATTTCAGTCGATCGGTCCATATGGGAAATCAACGGTTGGAAGAAAGTCTTATTCAATGAGCGACAATATTCATGATAAACACCAACAACATTATTCAATAAACTATGATATTCGAGAGAAATATAAGTGAGTAATAATTCCATAGAAGCTGTCTGTAAGCTTGAAAGGCTACCAGAAAGCCCCATTTGAAAGTTGCCGCTTTTATTCGCACGCATTTTATCTGTGATTTACAATTCACTGTTCCTTCTAATTCATATTTAAGGCATCTCGAGATGAGTGCATACATTTCATAATTACTATATGTTTGGGGGAAGGTAATAAAAATTATGGCGCGCACAGGTTTTGTCACGCCCGGAGGAGGGTGAATCGGGGTGCGAAAGCGACCACTCAACAGGGAGTTACAAATGCCGATCATTTAAAAACGCGATGTCCAATCTCCTGAATAAAAATGGACAGGTTTAAGTGCATTCAAAACTTAAACCATTGTGGAGCCGCGCAAGATCACCTTTCCCAAACGGTTAAGGAATATGGCGCTGTGGTGGTACTCAAAAGTACAGGGATGCCTGGCACTGGTACAATTACATGGGAAGAAGACAGCAACGGAACAGCGGCCATCTGGACAACTAGAAATTCTCCCATAGAATTCAGAACTGTCCAGCGGCAGGAAGATCAGAGGAATTCGTTTCTACTGCTATTACGCTCCGCCAAGGTGGGACATAGAATATTTCAAATATTTTTTGGACAGGGTAACACAAGAAGCTAGAAATAAGAGCCCTCCTATAGTTGATGAAAATTTCAACGCTTGGGCAGTAGAATGGGGAACCACAAGGACCAACAGTAGGGCCCAGGCACTACTTGAAGCCTTCGTAGTCGTAGATGTGGTGTTACTTAATGAGGGTGCTGATGACACCTTCATAAACGAGAGAGCCCGGTCCAAAATCGACATCACATTTGCCAGCTTCGTGTTGGCAAGAAGTATGGAGTGGCCAGTTTTGGACACCTACACCCATCATCATCATCATCGGCACTACAACCGGGATCCGGTCTTGGCCTTATTTAACAAATCTCTCCACCGGGCCCGATTTCGAGCCGATGTCATCCAGTTTAGCACTCCCAGGCCCCGGGCGCTCTGGTCTACGCCATCCCTCCATCGCAGACAAGGTCTGCCGCGCTGTCTCCTTTCATACATCCTGCCACAAAGGACTTTCCGAGCAGACTCCTCTTCGCTCATTCGAGCTAGGTGTCCCACCCACCGTAGTCTACCGAGCTTGATTTTTCTTACAACATTAGCTTCAAGGGAGATTGCGTCCAAGCGGAATCATCCTACCTCACATACGGGGCCAACAATTCTCCTTAAGACCTTCCTCTCGAAAGCGGCTAAGAGTTCAGACTGCCTTTTATTGAGCACCCAGCTCTCGGATCCATACATAAGTACTGGTAAGACCATGGTCTTGTACAATAGTAGCTTGGATGTTCTGGATAAATTTCGGGATTTAAAGAGCCTTGATGGACCATAGTAGGCTTTGTTGGATTTGATCAGGCGTTCGCGTATTTCTTCTTCCATATTATTATCGGCTGATACTATTGCCCCAAGATAGTTAAAGGATTGCATTACTTCAAATTCGTGCCCCATGACCTTGATAGTTTGACCAACGTTAGGTGTCCTCTTCGCAGAAGTTGCCACCATGTACTTAGTTTTTCCCTCATTAATGTGCACTCCCAGTTTTTGTCCGCCTGCCCGATCTGGGTGAAGGAGTCCTGTACAGCCGATCCGGATCTACCGATTATGTCGATGTCATCTGCGTAGGAAAGTATCTGGCTAGACTTGGTGACAATAGTCCCCCTTGTTGTAACGCCAGAGCCACGGATTGCTTTCTCGAACGCCAGGTTGAAGAGCAGGTGGGCCAGACCCTCCCTTTGTCGGAATCCTTTAAAGATGTTTATTGGTTTGGACAGCAATCCCGCTATTTTTACTTGACTGGTTACGTTGGTCATGGTCAACCTACAAAGTCGTATCAATTTGTTTGGAATATCGAACTCTCTCATGGCATTACCATATATAATTCTACCCTGGCTATGCGATCGTAGGCGGCCTTACAGTCTATGAATTTATTATTATTTTTTTAATTTTATTATTTACTGGCCTGTAGGAAGCCGGAAGTTCATGACCTCACCGACTCGGCTCCGCCATTGTTCCCTGTCCTGTGCGCTCTCCTTCCACGTTCGATCATTCGATCCGATCTCCTCGAGGTCCAATCTAACATTCTCCTCCCATCTCCGTCGCGGCCGTCCTGTCGGTCTCTTCCCCGTTAGTTTACCGTCAAGAATTCTATGCACGGTCCTATCATCGCCCAATCATCGCCCATTCGCGCTACGTGTCCGGCCCATCTTAATCTTCGGGACTTGATTACTCTCACTATTGTAGGTTTGTGGTATAGCTCTTCCAATTCGTGGTTGTGCAGTTTCCTCCATTGTCCTGACTCCTCGTCATATTTACCGCCAAATATACCCCTTAAAACTTTATTCTCGAATACGCGGAATTTGTACTCTTCCCGTTTTGTGAGAGCCCATGTTTCGCATCCGTATAGAACAATCGGCATGATTATGGTTCTATAGACACGGAGCTTTATATTACGTGATAGCAGTTTGGATTTTAAGAGATTACTGGCTGCATGCCAACTAGCGTTGCCGGAATGTAGTCTTTTGTTAATTTCCTTTGACGTTTCGTTTCTGCTCGTCAGTATCGTTCCCAGATATTTAAATTCTTTGACATTTTCAAATATCTTGCCCCTGACGTTTATATGTGTTCTCTGAGGTCCACCTGCTCTCGTCGTAATCATGTATTTTGTTTTGTCTTCGTTTATTTCTAGGCCCACCTCTTCTGCTGCTTGCATGATGATTTCACAGTTTTCACTTATAGTTTCGAGATTATCGCCCAGAACGGCGATGTCATCCGCATACGGGAGCACTTGTGTGACCCCGTTCAGGGATGTTCCAGTCGTGTTGTCGTCTTGTACCTTTCAGATAACATACTCGAGGACAAGGTTAAAAAGGCATGGTGCGAGGCCATTTGTTTTAGTCCGTCCCGGATTTCGAATGGTTCTGAGAGGTGGTTTTCTATTCTAACTCGCCCTTTGTTTTCGTTCATGCAGATTTGAATGAGGGTAGCATATTTTTTCGGGATCCCCAGCTCAACTACAATATGGTAGAGTCTTTGCCTTGCGACTGAGTCGTAGGCTTTTTTGAAGTCAACGAACAGTTGGTGAACCGTCTCTCCGTATTCCCACTTCTTTTCCAGCAGTTGTCTTATTGTGAACATCTGGTCGCTTGTTGACTGGTTTCGACGGAATCCGCATTGGTAGTCTCCCAATATTTCTTCTGCGTATGGTGTGATTTTCGCCAGTATGACATTTATTAATATTTTGTATGTGATTGGGAGCAATGATATTCCTCTGTAATTTTCGCAGTCAGATCTGTCGCCTTTTTTGAAAATGGGGATGACTATTGAGGTTTTCCAATCTTCCGGAATGACTTCCTTGTCCCATATTATTAAACCAGTTGGTGGATCTTTCGAGCGGTTGCCCCACCTCCATGCTTCACAAGCTCTGCCGGTATGCAATCGACTCCGAGAGCCTTGTTGTTTTTCAATCGATTTATCGCGTTTACAACTTCGTCGAAAGAGGGCTCTGGGATCTGGGGCTCGGCTGTATGTACGCCTGGTGCGTTTATTTGTGGTTGATGGGTGCGTACATTGAGCAGGTTTTCAAAGTACTGCTTCCAGCTTGTCACGATATTGTTTGTTTCTGTCACCAGACAGCCGTTTGTGTGTCGGATTATTTTGGCTCTCCCTCGGTAGCCATTTCTAATTGAATTTATGCCGGCATACATACCTCTGCTGTTCTTTGCTCTGGCATTTTCTATGATTTTTTCAATCCGAGTCTTTTCCCATTCGCGTTTTTTGCGTTTGAAAAGTCTAGTTGTTTCTTTCCGAATTGTCGCGTATCTTACTGCGTTGACTTCATCATATGCTTCTAAGTGGATCATTCTGAGGCGTTTACGTTCTTCGATCTTTGCCCTGCACTCATCGTCAAACCAAGGTTTGGACTTAGTTGTTTTCTTAAAGCCTAATACCTCTTGGGCTGTCAGTTTGATTGTGTCTCTGATCGATGCCCATTTAATGTCCACACTATTGGCTTCCTCTTCCTCACTACTGTCATTCTCTAGGATGCTAAATCTATTCGTTAGTTCGTCTTGATATTCCGCCCTTTTACGTAGGTCTATGAATAGATGATATAATGGGATCTTAAATTCCAGAAGTTTTTCCATCCCCTGCCTAAGGGTGAATAAATCTCAATCCCTGGGACCAATTTGCCTGGGATGAAGCCACACTGATAATGACCAAAGATGATTTTAGCGTATGGTGCTATCCGATCTTGTAGGATAGTGGAGAGTATCTTATAAGCGCTACTCAGCAATGTTATATCCCTATAGTTGCTACGCACTGTGATATCTCCCTTCTTATGTATGGGGCAAATTATTTCACGACGTCAATCTTACGGCATCTCCTCTTGCTCCCATCGCACCACGATCTCATGAATTACGTGATGTAACGCTGTCCTTCCTTGTTTGATCAGCTCAGATGGTATGCCATCAGATCCGGGGTTTTATTTGATTTGAGCTGTCTTATGGCTTTTACTGTTTCCTCAATGCTTGGCGACGGCTGCTTTTGGGTTTGGTCTTGAATTGGTGGACCCTCAAATTCTTCTGTGAGCTGACCATTTAGCAATTCATTGAAGGCACTTCCCACCGCTCCAGAATGACTTCAGGATCGGTGATTAGATTACCCTCTTTATCCTTGCAGTAAGTGCAGCGTGGTGTGTACCGCGTCAAACTGTGGATTATTTGGTGGAATTTTCGCACCTGGTGCGAACTTCGCTCTCTACTTTTCTCTATTTCATAGACTAGATTTTTTTCACTGGCACTTTTATTTTGTTTGTGGAGGCTTTTTTCAGATCTTCTGATCTCTTTGTATTTCTCCTCGCGTACCCGCGTCCTATTAGACTGCTGCATTGCCCGGTACGCAGCATTCTTACGTTCAGTCGCTAGTTTGTACTCATCATCAATCCAGTTGTAGCGTTCTACGAACGCACAATTCCGCGCAGGTAAGGTCCTACCTTCAAAGAACGTACTTACCTGAGAGTGTTGCACGCGCCCACAGACGCGTGCCCCAAAGTCCCAACATAGGGCCTGCAACTCGCAGCCAAGGAACTGAACGTGCCCAAAGCTTTTTGGGTCAAGCTCAACAATTAGAATTCATCATGCCTGAAACAAAGGTATAAACACCCATACGTCCTATTCCCAAAAATGCCATACATGCGGCCTGCGCCCAGGAACATCTCATTGAACCGGCAATTCCGACATTCGATACAAAAGAATTACCAGCATCAAAGAATGAGCCGATCAACGGATGCACGTGCGGGTAATCTGATACAAAGACATCCCAAACCCATCGATACAATAATGTATGTTGGTCATCCGCTACCAGATTCCTGGGAAACGCAAATATCCCAACGAGATAATTCGAATAATGCATGAGGTTTGAAGCCTACAAACGATCTATTCCGGTCCCTTCTGAATTTCACACCCTCAGAAGGATCTAATGGATTTCGGTGTGTTTACACCAAAGCCAATAAACCTACGGACTATACGTCGTAACAATCATCTCCGTTCTGCGCGCCAGATGTGCCGCGCAAACAGAAAACCGTGAGATTGAGATGTTATCACCATCACCGAGGGTGATGATGATGTATGTGTGATCTCTTGTAGGCATCCAAATTACCCCCGGGAATTAATAACATGCTGCTAACAGAGATTCGGGCATTCTGTTAGCAGAAGTAAGGAGAAAAGTTGTCTGCACAGATACAGATGGATGATGGGTATCGGGGTATTCTGTGGGGAGTTAGATTTGAATCGTCAACGAGACGATACAGAGAGATTTTGATCGTCGACCCGAGGAGTAGTACAGGGAGCCTTCTCCCTTCAAGGAAGTTAACGTGTGTTTGTACGTGATTCGTCTAATGGGAGTTAACGTGTGTATCGTCTGTGTGGTTCGCCGCGTTTTAATTATTGTTATTAAATATTGTTCGCTGCCTTTACGTTGTGTTGTTAAATATTGTGAGACACTTACGTCAAACCGAATCCGTTAAGTATAACAATTATTGATAAAAAATAAAAAAAGGATTTTTAAATCGACAAATAACCCTCAGTGTTTGTTTTTGACAATTGTTTTCGCTCCATTCGTGCTCCGGTGCGGATATTACTTCGGACAGTGATTGGCGGAACACTTACAACATACCCGAAACACACCGCCGAAGTTACACAACATAAATCCGCCAAACAGTCGCTTCGATCTCCACGACTACTGCCTAACATTGAGTTGGCAGTACTAATGACAGTATTTTTAAGTCGTGTCCTTTTCTCTTCTACGCCCGACATTCTGGCCTCAGGACTTACTCTCCTTCCATCGAGCCCTTCGATGGCGAGCCTTAGCACATACCCAAAGGTGCCGGTGGTGTTAATAATGCGTAAGGCAGCCATGTTGATCCGAATCTGATCCGCGGATGCAATACGGCTCGAGGAGTGGCGGGGATCTTTCAACACGTGGTCAATTTGGTTGCCAGTTACGCCTTCAGGTGATACGCAGCTGGCCGTTCCACGTTCTCGTACAATTCGTCTATTTCGTCGCCAGGGGACTCCTCTGTAGGTCCGTGAACATTTATGAGGCTTATGTTCTTAAACCTGCCTCGCACGCGAAGAGTGCATAGCCTTTCGTTAATTTTTTTTTATTTTTTTTATTAGACTTCTCTCGGGAGAGGCGAACCTATAGCGCCGAGTGGGCGCCCCGAGACGCCATCAAATAACTGTTGCAGTTCTTTTTGAACAGTTGCAGGTTGTAACACTCCGGGAACACTCGCGGCATTAAAGCCGATGATGGCAGGCTTCAGCATACGGCTGACTAAAAAGCCTACCCCGAGCACATGGTGTTCTGCATGACAGCTGTAATAAATGTCATACTCATTTCTTTGAATAAAGAACCACTCCCCGTCCATCTTATTTCTTGTAATGCTGTTATGTCAGCCTTATATTCGGACAGGGCATCGGCTAGCTGCTGTGCAGCTCGAGCTCTGTATAGTGGGTGGAGGCTCCATGAGAAAATTATCATATTGTTCAGTCATTTTCGTTTCCGTCGTCGTCGTGGTGTATCTGGTCCATATCCGAGGCTTGTAAATTGTCCATAATAATCTTTTTACGGGTAAAGTTATTAGCCTTGTGCCAACCTTTCTCAGGATATCGCTGCATGCATTGGTTCACTACTTGACGGGCGCCAAAATAGCTATCCAGGGGTGTGACGTTGAGATTATATGTCAACTTAGATTGAACAGGGAGAAGGATCTTCCTGGCCTTCGCTGAATTGAGAGCAATCAGTGACTTTGCCCTGTATGCCCCCCCCCCCCCCCCCCCCCCCCACGCCACTCTGCTTTACTATACCATAATTACCTTGGATAGCGAAGTTTTTATATGGCAATCTGAGCCATAGACTCAAATGACTGATCATCTTAGGCAACTTCTTTAGGTATGAAAATATGGAGCTCCCAAATGGAAGAATTTTTGGAATGCATACTTTTGATTCTATGTTGATAACACTTGCACAGATTCAGTCACGAACAGTAGTTCCTTTGCGTGCAATTCCACATTAAACGGAATTTTTCTTATAAGGTCCTGTTGTGAAAAAAAGTGAACAAAATACAGGAGCTAAAATTAGGAGTTATCATCAGGGAAATTTCGTTAGAATTAAAAACGACGATAACTAATTAACTAAGGGCCAGAACAGGATCCACAACGACCAAGAACTCGTGGAAACACAAAAATTAATATTACACTAATTGCAATATAATATCCATTGTGATAAAGATATTACATTGCAACGTAGAGAAACAAACCTAGATATAAGATTTTATGTTAGAGTAAGTTTAGTTTACAAAACGGCACTCTGAAGAGCAGACGTTTGTTAAATTCGAAATTGAATAAAACATAAATTTTATTTAAAAGTGTTGTGCTTCATTTCACTCAAGTGGAGTTTAAGAAAACATAATTTGCGCGGGATTGGAATTCCGGATAAGTTAGGAAAGGATTCTTACAGGGAATCGTATGCGAAGAAATGCATGAAAGGTAAGAATTCTTTTACAGGTACTTTTAGGTTATATAAATTGGATCTATTTGATGCGTGAAGCATTTAAGGTGGTAATGCGATTGCATTAGCGAAAGCTTACGCAGACTGGGTTATAGGGATGGGGGTTCTTTAGGTAAGTAGTCGGCGGGGTTTGGCAGATCCGTCAGACGTTGAAGGGATGCTCGAATGGGTGGTGCGGTGCTGGGAGGAGGGCTGCACGCTTGGGTTTCAAGGCGCCGTGATTAAATCAGGGGAACTGGCGTGGTAGTTGACGCGGATGTTACCGCGTTGATGCCGTCAAGGGCAAATGTGTGCGGCCTGGTCCATTATCCTGTTGTCATTCCTACTTGTCTGGTGAACGTTTTGTAGCGGTATTCGATGGGTGACAGTGTAATTATGATGGAGGAGGAAGTGAGAGGAGTGTCCGTGCCAGGCACAATACTTCCTCCCCACAGTATCATCATCATCATCGGCACTACAACCGTTTATACTAAAATAGCATAAACGATTGAATATAGGAGGGCAATTTGATAAGTCAGTGAATTTTTGAATGAAAGATATTTTTTTCTGCAAATATCAGGTCGGATGAAAAGTTCGTGGGCTGACACATAGATGGTATTACTAGAATTAGATAAGCATTTTATTTCTCAACATAGTCTCCTCTTACCTCGATACATTTAGTCCCGCGTTTTTCGAATGTTTTTATTCCTTCCAAATAATATAAGAGGTTTTCTTAAGGCCCTCAAAATAGGTGTTAGTTTCTGTGATGACATCTTCATTCGCACGAGATCTTTTACCCATCAGCCATTTTTTCAGGTTTGGAAACAGGTAATAGTCGCAGGGGACTAAATCTCGAGAATATACTTGATTATGCTTAATCAGCACACGAAATTCATTCTTTTCCATTTTCGTTAAACTTCAACAGTTGTCTGCTTTCAATGTCTGTCAGACACAAACTAATTGACGGAGTTTGCTTAAATTTTGACAGTAGTCTATTTGTAGCTGGCAGTTGATGGTTGCATTTAAAGTTACAGCGCGGAAAATTCAAAAAGTCACTGAATTATCAAACTGCCTTCGTATATCCAGTATGTTGAAGGGGGTGGGGGTGTTTCTTCTATTAGTACCAACGTGTTTATCTTTGCCTCAAGTTTACGTCTGCTATTTCCAACATTTTATACAATTCATATCAATCCACTCAAATCCTTAGCACTTTATGATAAATAAGTACTGTTACGGCCACAACCACCCATCTCATAAAAAATTACCCTTTTGGAGCTAGTCTCTACCACTAACGGCGATACACGCCAAAAACATCCACTTAAAGGATGTGACATTTTGCTAAATCAAAGCATTACCCCATACACCTCGTCCCGCATAAATTGATAGCCAGCAAATCAAGCTAAAACGTGCAATTTGCGCTAATCAATTAAATGCAAAGTAAATTGAGCTGAACGCTAAATGTACTCACATAAAAGCTGAAAGATAATCATTGAACCAAGGATTCACCCAACAAAAACTCCTAAAAGGCAGATGTGCGGACCAGATGCCGTATTTCAAACAAAACCACTGAGTATCATAAAAAATTGCGCGCCAGCAATTTTACGAGACCTCAAAAAAATGGTTATCTAAAACAATGAAAACAACCAACGCCCGTTTCCGTTTTAACAAAATTAAGTTAAAACAAGCAAAAGGCAAATATTCGCCTTTGTATCGATTCCCCACGGAAAAGATTCTTGCCCATTCGGCTACAATAAACAACACAGAGAATCAGAAATGCTCATTAGCACAATTCTCTATTTGTATTCCCTATCGTATTCTTACAAAATCCATGCCGAGTCGGCTAGAACAAACAACAGGCATCATAAAACGAATTACACATTCGTTTAGCGCATATCAACATAGTGCATTCGCACGATCCTCTGTTGATTTTTCCCTTTGTGTTTCCGCGTTTGATCCCAGGCCGGGAAAGATAAAGAAAGAAATGCCATATCCTTCGATCTTCAGGATGAAGAAAAAACAGGTCTTCGTTTGAGAGTTTGGTTTTTTGAATCTCGACCGAGACGGCGAGACTTTTGAGAGTTGTGTTTCGGGTCAAGTCCAGAACGGACGTAAGTTTGATTTCTTGAGTTGGTTTTTGGGAAATTAAAGAAGTTGTTGGAGTTTGAAAAGGAGTGACTTAACTTTGGTAGATGCTTACGTTACGCTTTGAAAGGGTGATTTAAAATATATTTAAAAAGGAAACAGTATTAAACGTTGGTGCCTGAACTCTGCTATATAAGTAGCGAAAATAAAGTTTATATAAACAATAATAACATAAATATCTAAATTGTAAGTCCAGACCTGTTTAATTAACCATTGACCAATAAATGTAAAGTGCATGGTAAACCGAAAGACTTGTGTGCGTCAAACAAAACATAAAATTAGATGACTAAATTTAATTAAAGAAAACAAAGATTGTTTTATTTTAAAGGTGTTTCAAGTGTAGGTGGTGTTCGAAGGTCCTTACAGTACAGAAGTAAGCTTGCGGCAAACCACGTCAACGCACCTTTTGTTAGCAGTGTTCTTCCTATTCTATGGCCACACTTCACCCATCTGAGCATAAATATATTTCACTTTGACCACATATCCGGTAGGAAGAGCATTACTATGATTCAATGTAATTTACCTACCTAAATTTCCGTTAACTATGTCCTTGAACTTCCCCCCTTTATCCAAATGACTTTCCACGTTAAATTTAATTTGTTCCATTTTATACAGGACTCCAAGCGGAGTCTTTCAAAATGCCAAACCTCACTCACTAGTATCCCTCAGAATAATCATAATTTTCCAACAGACACAGCTCCGGTTGAATTCTTCTTCCACTTTCCTTTGGTACCCTGATAGTAAGGCACAGAGGCCACCAGAGCACAACTTGTTCTTCGTATCCTTCCCCAAAAGGGGGATCGTAAATTCTTTTCGGTTATAAAAAGTGAACAAATTGAATTTTTTTTTGTCCTTTGGAACGGTGTATCTGAGAGAAGATATAAGCTTCCAGGATTGTAGGTCCCAATGGGCAGAATCTAGCAACGCCAATAGTATGGTAAAGGAGCACATGTCCCAGAATTACGCGAGCCCCTTGGTAGAAAGGAAAATATTTTAGACAGCGAAGAGTGGGTGAGGGTCTTTCTTTCTAGTTATTTTTTTCACTCCTTGGTTTCATAAATTTTAATAAAAACACACTCTTGAAGTACTTTCTTGGGATTTTTTGTTCGTCTGTTGCTTTTGTTGTCCTTTCTGGTGCATGCTTTCTTCTTAAGGAACTGGCGCGTTTCCTTCGTTTCGCCCCTTTTAGTTTATTTATGGTTGTAACATTTTCCGATGTTGCATTTTGTTCGGTCTGCAAGGACGAAAAGGGTAGTGACGTTCCTGTGGCTCTTTTTATGATCGAAAAACTCGGGGTATAATGTTGCGGGAAGGACATTTATTTGGGTCTTTTTTTAATCTATTTCCCTTCATTTGACAGAGGAAGATTAAAAAGAAAAGTGATTCTGGTTGGTTTTCTTTTTTATGAACGGCAGTTATTTAAGGATTTTGTAAGCTCAAACGTAAATATGGTGTAACGGAGATGCGAACGAATGCAGTATGTAATTAAATTCTGTTTACGGTGTACGAGAAGCAGATGAGCTTGGGTTTTATCATGTTTTCCAGTCCATTATAATCAATATTCCTTGTAATTGCGTTTTTCAACGACATCAAGCTGTGCTTAGCGGTTCCGAAATAATATTTCATATTTACAAAGCGTGTATAAAAAAGTACTGGATCAAATAGGAAACAAGAAATAAAGTCTTTGCTTTGTGCTTTGAAAATGTTTTATCTTAATCATCACTTTTTGTTTTTGAACCATGAAAGGATCCATGAGAGCTGGCAGCTTTAAAATACAAATGTATCGCATGAGAAAAATGAAATCAATATTTTTACGACATTTGCATTCTATATTCGTTGGTAAATTTATCAAATAAAAACAAACAGGGAGGATTGAAAATTTATTTTTGGTTTCATCATTTTGAATTTAAAACAAATATTTTCTAGAAATAAACAGCAAATTTGTCCCTTTTTATATAATCCTGACAAACTATGGAATTGTCACAATTTTCAAATCCTGTGCCTTCTAATAGTTAAAGACTTGGAGTAAGTTTCATGTACCTCAAATGTGGGCTGAAAATTAGGTCCCTTAACGTGTTAGGCTGAAATTGTTCGCCTATGTTGAAGACCAGCGTGTGTATCTAGTTATATTAAATTTTTGGTTTATCTCGCATGCTGCCAGTTTTAGATCAATAATGTATGATCTCCATCCTTACTTTTTTTACATTTTATACAATATCTATCCACATCTTTACAATGAAATGATGTCCTGGTATTGACTTAAACACCATCTGTATATTATTATGGAATCAGGATAACGTCTTAGACAATCATGATAAATAAAACTACGAAGGTACGAAATCTTTGTAGATTTAAACATATCCGGCAGTGTGGAATAGAAATGACGTAGGTGATTTTGAGATAAACTTATAGTCCGCAGTCACATCCTGACGATGGAGACAAGCTGAATTTTTTTGGTCCTATAATTCACAGTCAATCAGAGCAGGGCACTTCTGATAGGTAAGTACATGTGAAGATAGGAAAAGAGTTGTGTAGATTGTCAGTGAATATTCTTCATACCACATTTGGGGGCTCAGCCGGTATGGTATGTTAGGGAACGGCGTTTGAGAACGGGAATGGAGAGGTTAAAGTCAAAGGAGGTGGGGTAAGAGTTGGCTCTTCATAGTATGCGTGAGATGGGTTCGTTAGAGCTGGGTGGGTAATTAGGAGAGACGAGGGTTCCGTAAGTTACAGGGGTTTGTGTGAAATATTATGGTGAAGAGCAGGTTGGGCAATTGATTTACCCTGAGGGAAGACGGTGGATGAAGAGAATGTCGGCATGTATTCTGCGCTCTTCAAGTGTGTTAAGATTGATTAAAAGGAGCCGGCTTGTGTATGGCGGTAGAATCAGAGGATTTTCCCAATTTAGTCCTCGGAGGGAAAAGCGCAAGAAATGACGTTGAACGCTCTCAATCTTGCGAATGTGAGACAAATGATACGGGGGCCAGATCTGAAGAGCATATTCGAGAAGAGGGCGGACAAGGGTTATGTAGAGTGAGCGTGTGTCGGGGGGATTTAGGAATTCTTTCGACCAGGGTTTCACAAAGTCAATGGTGGCGTTGGTCTTGAGGATTATGTCGTTGACATGTACGGTAAAATTGAGCTCCTTGTCACATAGGACGCCCAGGTCATGAATCGATTTAACCGATGTTATCGGTTGGTTAAGTAAGAGATAGGAACGTGACCGGGTGGGGGAGCGTTTCCGAGAGAAGGTAATTGCGTGACATTTGGCGATATTCAGTTCAAGGCAAGTTCAAGTTCTTGGTACCAAATCGAAGAGCTGTCAAGATCAGATTGGAGAAGTGAGGAGTCCAGTTAGAATAAATAGGAAGGGACCGAGATGACTGCCCCGGGGAACCCCTGAAGTTGGAAAAGAAGGATTGGAGAGGGTGGATCTAAGTCGCCCTCGGCAGATTCGATTATTAAGATGAGATGAAATCCACTTAATCAGTAGGGGTTCAAAGCCTAGGGAAGATAATTTATAGAGAAAGAGGTTGTGGGGGATTTTGTCAAAGGTCTTGCTGAAATCGGTAGTGATTACATCGTCTTCATTACCGTTTTCTGAGGCAAGGAGTGTGTGAGATGTCAATTCCACAAGGGTGATAGTAGTGGACCTGCCAGAGAAGAAACCGTGTTGGTTGGGACAGATGATGGGTTTGCAGCGGAAATATAACGCATCATATAGAAGGCCTTGAAACAGTTAAGGAATGTGCGAAAGCTTATCAATGGGACGATCATTGGATGTATCTTTTTTTGGTCCCTTTTTGTGTATGGGGGTGATATAAGTGGATTTCCAAATGTCTGGGAATACATCTTGTGCAAGGGATAGAATTTAGATTAAAACGGATGGGGGAGAGAGAGAAGAGGAACATTTTTTTAAAGAGGATAGCAGGTAGTCCGTCTGGACCGGAGCCGAACTCGTCTTTCAGTTGTTTTAGTTCTTCTATAACTTGTTGAATGTGTAGTAGGATGAGGGGGCCGAGCGAGAATCCAGCTAAGCCAGTGAAGTAAGAAGGGTTAGACGAGTTGTCCATGAAGGATTGTTTAAAGAAGGAAGCGGAAAGATTGGCGATTATATGGGAGTCAGTTGAAGTAGTCGATTCGTGCGAGAGAGAGTTGGGATAGGCTTAGATTTGCGTTTGTAATTGATAAAGTGGAAGAAAGATTTGGGGTAATTGATCAAGTTGTTTTGTACTTTAAAGAGGTAAATGTGGTAGAGGGAGTTGTCGAGCTCTGTGAATTGATAAAAGGAACCAAGATATTCGGAATAGTCTAGGGTAGAACGCGTTTTTAGGAAAGTGTTCGACAACTTATTTCTCTAATTACGAAGGGTACGTTATACCAAGGGGTGATGAGAACGATATACTGTGTCGGGAAAATGGAACATATAAGAATATGGCATTTGTAGATTGCTGTGTAGAGAAAGACAGTAGCGACCTACGCACCTATATCATTAAAGCGAAGTGTAATATTGCTAACGAACTCATTTATGAGGCGATAGTTGTCTTTTCGGATGCTATAAGAAAAGTAGTTGGGGCAGGTGTGGGGTGTGCTGGGTTGTCGTGATATAGTGATAAAAGATGATGGGGTGGTGATTGTCAATTGTTGTAAGGATGGGGGGACTAGGGGCAACTGAGAAAGTATAGGGGTCTGTCGTAAACAGAAGGTCAAGTTGCCTGCCCAGATGATTTAGGACATTACTTACCTGACAAAGACTTCATACGATGAGGCTGTCTACAAAGACACATTACTTGGCAGTTGTGGGGTTTGTGACGTAGTGGGCTTTGTCGTCTGACAGCGTCCATTGGAGATGGGGGAGGTTAGAATTGCCAAGGACTACGATATCATCTTGGGAAGAACTCAGCTCAGTTAAGCGGGCGATTTCAGCAATTGCGATTTCGTATGACTCGATAGTTTGCGAAGGCAGTATATAAAAGCAAATGACGCGTAAGGACTTTAAGCAATATTCAATTTTGATTACGACATAGTCGAGGTTGGGAGAAGAAGAGATGGTAATAAGGGAAAAAGTTAGTCCATTTTGGATGGCTAGCAGCACGCCTCGGCAGGGGGAGTCAGGACAGGATTGATGAGCAACGAAAAACGTTGAAGGAGGAGGCGAAGAGCTCCTGGTTATTGATATTGGGGATTACTCTCGATCAGAGCGTATATATCAAAGAGAAGAGAGTGTGTATTTTGTAAGACCGAATGAGTTTTGGAGGGTAGTCCTCTGACACTCTGATAGTAGATGGTAAGGGGGAGAGTATTGAGAGTTCAGTTTCCTTCATGAACGAAGTCGACCCTGGGGGAAAAGGGTAATCTACCTCTGCAGGTACCTGAAAGCCAGCAACGCATGAGTGTCTTTTGGCCAATCACCATCGAGCAGCTGCTACGGTTGCTCGATTTTGGTTTATGGCATGTGCGAGAGGGATTTATTCTTCTTAGCAGCTACTGGTTGCTCGATTTGATCTCAGAATCGTCACGTCGAGTATTTGCTATATTTGCTTGGTGTCGATTTTGGGATCGTTATATTAAGCAGCCGCTATTGCAGCTGCTGTGTGTGTAGGATGACGATTTTTGGAAATCGTTTAGGAAAATGGGATGATGGATGGGATGTGTATATGGGTAATGAGATATGTATATTGTATGGGAAAGTGGGATGATGGATGGGATACGTATATTGGGAGATGGGAGGATGGTAGGGCTTCGGGAGCAATACAAATGGAGTAATGGAACCAGGTACATTCAATAATCACTAACTCATCCGGAAGGAGAACAGCACAGCTGTTAACGGACTGTAATTCAAGAAATATCTGCCTACCTTCATTTTGAAGAAAGTTTCCAGGCGAAACACAAGTCTGGGGCACAGCCCTTAGGTGGTGGATACTTTACATTCCTGAACCGCTTGGCCCTGGGAAATGGTCCTAAGCAATTCCTACAATGACCTTGCCACCGCGTGGTGAAGTGCTTCGCACTGCGACATGTCTTAATGAAAATCGTTAACAAAAGGAAAGTGAACATCTATATATAGCGAGATAGGTCTGTTATAATTGTATACGTAACATATCACAATGACAGCAATCGCCAATCTTAGGTAGTATTTTACACCAAGACATATTGTAATGTGTAAGCGATGCAGTTTACCAGGGCAGAAAAACAGCAGGATTGAGAAAAACAAAGCGAACGAGGAGACAGCTGTGGGTTATAAAAGGCGAGCGCAGCGGTGAAGTAGCAGAAGTCGTCTTAGGAACTCCTACCCAACAAGTCTTGTCAAGACCAGATGCGAAGAGATAACGAATCTAATAATAATAATAATAATCTAATAATAATAACAAGGAAATAATAGGAAATAATAAATAGGAAAAATAAGCAAATCTTTTCCAACGCGTTGTTTTGCTCATCTTCTCTCCTTGGTTGTGTTTTTGCTTTTGACTTTGGTCGGTTAGGGATCTGTACTGGGCAAGACTCAAACGCCCGTTTCATCCAGCCGTTCGCGATTCCGGTTTTTTCCTTTTTCATTGCAGCAACATAATGCATAACTTAATTCCAGTGAAAAGTTCGGGATGCCGCATAAAAAACCCACATATTAGAACACTACACTGATGCAACAAGAAAGCCACCCGTAAACGCTCAATTCGTAGGTTTCACGGTCAAGTCATTCACTTCAAATGCCATTCGTTTCATTATTTTCCTTCTTGCACCGTAATTAATCGAATGATTTAATTACAACGACCGCCGCTTTGACTCTTCTTTCATTCGAAACTTGACTTCCTGACTGGTAAAGCACGACTATTTCATCACTTTTAGAAATGTGGTCGTCTCTTTTGATAATTTAATATCGACACCCATTTTTACAATGAATGTTTGTTTCTTTTCATATTTACTAAAAGCCCCGACCGCCTTTGTTGACGGTTTACGACCTTTTCTCTACTATCTGATAATAATAATGATATATTTTGGTAATTGCGTATTCTTCAATATAGTAAGGAGGGAATACATATTAGAGGTTTATTGAAGTATAATTTGTTACCCGTGGTCCTTTGTGAAAGAATTATTGGTAAAGAGTGAGAAAAGCACATCGGTCGGATTGGCGTTGTCCCTGACTCATAAAAAATTTGGTTACTGGAGGTCAAGTCTACAAGATGTCAAAACGGGACTCTCTCTTTAAATAGCTGAATATGTAAATAAGTAGCGCTTGTCTGTGTAAATGAAGTTTGTGAATCAAATTCTTTCACTTAATTTTCATGGTGTGTTTTCTTATAACGGCGGGGTAATGCGAACATTGTACATGAAGAGAAAATTCATGTTATCGTGTAACTAATTTGTCTTTAAATATTCACCGCTATAAAATATATGTAGTATTAAAGTCTCCAAGAAGATGGTTCAAAAATTAAACTGGAAGTACCAGAACTTGTTATATACTATCCTGCCCACTTGAACGAAGACATCTAGATAAGTTCCATCATTTTCCTCTGAACAATCAGTCCCCATTATACTTCGAGCTTTTGTCAGTTTGTTTACATTTCTACTATTCTGAACGGGTTTTTAAAGTTGTTTAAAACCAAATTGTTAGCTCCCCGCTGGCTGTTGGGTTAAAATAAAAAATCTTTTGATAATTGTGTCCTCGATGCTTTCATACAAATATGGAGCCGGCAATCTCACCATAGATCCACCTTTTTTAATTTAATATTTATTATAATTATTTAATTTTCACATGCGAAAGCGAAAATAGTTTAATTATACTCGAATGTGGTGCAGTAGGAACGCGTCGGTTGCCTTCTCGTGGAGGCACAACGCTCGCATACCCGCGGCCATCGCCAGAATGTTAAATGGAGAGAAAACTGTTTACCGACTTTAATGAATTCAATTTCAACCGCAGTATTTTGTATTGTAATGCGTTTTTAAATTTTATTTCCACTTGAATTGTTCACCGCAGCGCACGGCGGTGATAACCATGTAAAAATCCAAAAACATCTATTGAATTATGTGATAAATCTGTGCATTCGGCGGTGAAAGGGTTTTAATGCATATCCTAGGCTTTTAATGAAGTTCAAGTGGAGGCGAAACCGGTTATGATAATGCTAATAACACAGGGATCATTGTTTGGCTCTTATTTTGCGGCTTCATTAATCAGATTTGGGAAAATGTGTCGCCTAATTAAAAGGTTAATGTTAATAATGGGTTAGATACGAGGCAGATTTATAGATCACGGACACACTTATGGTGCTGGCCGGCGGCATGTGCTGCACGGAATGAATTCAGAGGTGAATTGGGATTTTGTTTGCATTTTAATGGAATCGTTAGTCTTTTTAGTGTGTCTGCACTTATTACCATACACTTAGATCGTTTAATAGTGTGCTTTGCTGTCAAACGTCTATTCAAATGTGCTACACCAATGTAAATCCAAAGATCTATCTATCTACGCAGCGATATACTTCTAACTTGAGATTCAAAAATACATTCGTGAATAATATAAAATACAAAGAGATTCGGTACATTCGCCGCTAGAAAAATGTTCGCCAGTAATAAATGTGTTTTGCGTAGGGTTTCTATATAGTGGGTATAGTCGATCCTCTTCCGTGACGTCCGATACAACTAGCGTGGCTTCAGTTTTATGTATAAGAGTTCCCTCTATCTTTATGAGAACCGGTCCTTAACATACTGAATTAATATATAACATTTAAGTAACGCTATTTCAACAGCTGTTTGCTCATAGCGGAACATCGTTCATTCAGGACGCTGTTTACTCGGAATAAAAAGGATTTTTTGCATCGGGATATGAGAATGGAAATTAAATTAAAGAGAATAAAAAAATTTAAAAAAAAAATATCATTCCCGTCTTTGGAAGCTAATCAATCTGTATATATCTGTCAACACTCTTCCCTCTGGATAAAGACAGCGCGATGGTGCCCGCAATGGTCATGTCCCGGTGTTGTTTTCAGAGCAACCGAGGGATATTTTCAAGCCAAGGATAATAGTTTTTTCGATTTTTTTTGTGGTAGAGTCCAATGTGAATAATTTACCTCTTTAAGAAAAAAAATTTTTTTTTGTCGTTTCAGACTTGCCAATTCTGAGATTAACTGTCCGCCATGCTTGTTCGAAGACTCAACTTCAAAGACATCTATTACACGTAAAAATTATCGAAATGAAAAAAAAATTGTTGTGTATTGTTTAGATGTCAAATATTTTGGTAAAAAAAATTGTACCACGATAAATACATTTTTGCAAATGGCAACACTTGATATCTTAAAAACCGTTAGAGGGAGGGGGCGCGAGTTGCGGGGAATTGTGCGTCTCTTCATGCAATTTTAGTCGCGATGGAGCGCTTCGCGGGACAACACGTGTTTTTTGCGTAAAACAATTTTACAAAAACAATGATTCCTACGGTACTGTATGAGGCCACAGAATTTAATATGCATTACGCCGCGTAATTGAGTGTCCAAGGGTTAATTTTATCAAAGTTTGGGTCAAGGGATACGTGAAAAGTCGAGTATACCTTAATCCAGCGACGACCTTAATATCCCAATTGAAAGAAAACATCCAAGAGGAGATAGCCGCGGGTAGTCAATTGCAGGAGTGCCAACGATGAGACGGGGAATATATCGACGATCTCATTTTAAAAAAATACATTCAATGATAATACGTTAAATAAATGATCAGCAAAATAACATTTGTAGTTTTATTTCTATTCATGTTTCAAATGTGCAAAAGTTTATGGCCCACCCTATAATAAAGGTTTTGAGAAAAAAAATCTGAAAATGTGTATTAAGAAACGCCTTTGTAGTGAGTTGTAGTACCTTAACGCACTATAGTCTATTGTCAGGAAATTTAGCACACTATAATTTGAAAGTGCGTACTTTTTTTACACTAACGCGCGCACAAAAAGGGATTTTGAAGTACCCTTAAATGTCAGACCACAGTGCGAGCGGTTGGATGGGAAGTCGACAAGGAAAGGAGGTGTCGATGTATATTGGTCTTGAATGTCTGGACATTGCAACGACGAGGAAACACATGGTCAGGTACAGTATTCCACATTCGTGTGGTTCGGCTAAAGAATGACTCTCTATATTTATTGGTGGGCCTGAAGTCCACTTTCAACCTGAAGTAATACGCATTCACAGATTGAAGGGTATCGCGGGAAAATGTCTGAACGGGCGGAATATATTCAGCAAGTTCAGTTGAGCAACGACCGTGGAAATACCTATAGAAAAGAGATAGGCATGATACGTTGCGCATGTGTTCTATTTATTTTATTTTATTTATTTACTGGCCTGTAGGAACCCGGAAGTTCATGACCTCGTCCACTCGACTCCGCCATATTTTCCTGTCCTGTGCACTCTCCTTCCACGCTTGACCATCTGATCCGATTCCTCAAGGTCAAACCTAACATTGTCCGCCCATCTCCGTCGTGACCGTCCTACCGGTCTCTTTCCCGTTGGTCTACCGTCAAGAATTCAACGCACGGTCCAATCGTTGCCCATTCGCGCCACATGTTTGCCCCATCTTAATCTTCGCGACATGATTACTCTCACTATTGTATGTTTGCGGTATAGCTCTTCCAATTCGTGGTTGTGGAGTTTCCTCCATTGTCCTGCCTCCTCGTCATATTTACCTCCAACTTACCCCTTAAAACTTTATTCTCGAATACGCGGAATTTGTTTTCTTCCCATCTTGTGAGAGCCCATGTTTCGCATCCGTATAGAGCAATCGGCACGATTATGGTTCTAGGAGGGTTGCCTTTTATATTTCGGGATTAGTGAACAAAAACAAATATTGATCATCGAAAATCACTTAATGTTTTTCAAAATATTCCCCATGAAGATCTATACACTTTTGGATGCGTTTGTCGAAGCACTTTTGCCACTCTGATTGAGGTATCTCCAACACATGCATTCTGAATGCAGCAACCGCTTCTTGGCTCATCTTGAAACACCCAGACAGTCGACTGCTGTTTACTTTCGGGCTCATACGCGTAAATCCACGATTCATCACCTGTCACGATGTCATAGACGTGTTTCGAAGCACCGCGACCGTATTTTTTGCGCATTTCTTTCGACCAATTGACACGAGCCTTTTTTTGGGCGATTGACAAATTGTGTGGGATCCAACGCGAACAAATTTTTTTGACAGTCAAGTGTTTATGCAATATTGAATGTATGCTGGTGCCACTAACGCCTAAGGTTGTCTCAATCTCACGATAGGTCACATGACGATCTTCCAATATCAGTTCGCGCACAGCATCAATCGTTTTCGGAACAACAACTGATTTTGGACGACCTTCACGAAATTCATCTTGGAGTGAACTACGACCACGATTGAATTCACCATACCATCGATAAACACTGGTCCTTGATGGACCTTCATCGCCAAAAATTGAATTAAGTTCATCCATGCACTGTTGCTGAGTTAATCCACGCCGAAAGTTGTAAAAAATAATCGCACGAAAATGTTGACGATTTAATTCCATTTTTGGGCCGAGATGAATCTTTTAAGTTACTGTAAACAACACAAATAGCGCTCGTATGTCAAAACGTTCTGAGTGCGTATAACCTCAAAAATGTCCAACTTTACGACAGAGCTGTCAATTGCCGGATTGCAACACTAGGGTTGCCAAATCCCGAAACATAAGTGGCAACCCTCGTATAGACACCGGGCTTTATGTTACTTGATAGCAGTTTGGATTTCAGTAGTTTACTGACTGCGTGCCAACTAGCGTTGCCGGAGTGTAGTCTTTTGTTAATTTTCTTCGACATTTCGTTACTGGCCGTCAGTATCGTTCCCAGATATTTAAATTCTTTAACTTTTTTAAATATCTTACCTCTGACGTTTATATGTGTTCCCTGAGGTCCACCCGCTCTTGCTGTAATCATGTATTTTGTGTTGTCTTCATTTATCTCTAGGCCCACGTCTTCTGCCGCTTGCATGATGATTTCACTGTTTTTACTTACAGTTTCTAGACTATCGTCCAAAACGGCGATGTTATCCGTATATGCGAGCACTTGTGTGACCCCGTTCAGGGATGATCCGGTCATTTTATCGTCTTTTACCTTTCTGATGACATACTCGAGCAGAAGGTGAAAAAGACACGGTGAGACGCCATAGCCCTGTTTTAGTCCGTCCTGAATTTCAAATGGTTCTGAGGGTTGGTTTTCTATTCTAACCCGCCCTTTGTTTTCGTTCATGCAAGTTTGAACGGGGCGGCATATTTTTTTTTGGGATTCCCAATTCAACTACAATATGGTAGAGTATTTGCCTTGCGACTGAGTCGTCGGCTTTTTTGAAGTCAACGAACAGTTGGTGAACCGTCTCTCCGTATTCCCACTTCTTTTCCAGCCGTTGCCTTATTGTGAACATTTGGTCGCTTGTTGACCGGTTCCTACGGAATCCGCATTGGTAGTCTCCCAGTATTTCTTCTGCGTACGGTGTGACTTTCGCCAGTATGAGATTTGTTAATATTTTGTATGTGGTTGGAAGCATTGATATTCCTCTGTAGTTGTCGCAGTCGGATCTGTCGCCTTTTTTTAAAATGGGGACGACTATTGAAGTTTTCCACTCTTCTGGAGTGAGTTCCTTATCCCATATTATTTTGATGAGTTCGTGTATCTTTCGAGCGGTTGCCTCTCTTCCATGCTTCATAAGCTCTGCCGGTGGGGTGTCGACTCTTGGAGCTTTGTTGTTTTTCAATCGATTTATTGCGTTTACAACTTCGTTGAAAGATGGTTCTGGGATCTGAGGTTCGGCTGTATGTACGTCTGGTGCGTCTATTTGCGATTGATGGGTGCGTACATTGAGCAGGTTTTCAAAGTACTGCTTCTACCTTGTCCCGATATTGTTTGTTTCTGTGACCAGACAGCCGTTTGCGTATCGAATTAATTTGGCTCTCCCTCAGTAGCCATTTCTATTTGAATTTATGCCGACATACACACCTCTGATGTTTTTTGCTCTGGAATTTTTTAGGGTTTTTCGATCCGAGTCTTCTCCCCCTTCTTCGTCTGTGTTCTAACGACAGAATTGATCGACTTACGGCTGAGTCCCCAATAAGTTTCACTGCTCGTTTTTTCATCCTGTCGAACACGTGTAGTGCAGGTTTGGATGCACCTGACCAAATATGGGAGTTGAACTCCATTTTTGGACGAATATTCGCCTTGTAAATAGTGACCAGGTTGGATGGAGTGAAGTATCTTTTGCATCTCTCAAGGAACCCCATGCATTTGGCCACACTTTTCGCAGCTTCAAATATGTGGTCATTCCAGGTAACAGTCGAATTAGTTCGAGTGCCGAGGATTGATAGTTCCTTGGCTTCGTCGATGCAAGTGCCGTTCATAGACAATTGTAATGGAGCAGGATCGCCATGTGGTATATGCGGACATGATCGCCATAAAATATATTTATAGTAATATATTTTGGGTGACCAGTATGTAAGCTTTATCCTAGAAAGTTTATCTACAACCAAACTTCCCTAGTGTTTGCGATGTAAACGCAGCTCGCTAAAAATGGATGGTGTAGAGCGCCGCAGTTGATGAATCAAATACACGAATGGTTTTTGATTAATTTATTATTGAAATTGCTGGAGTATTTATACCCCCAATTAATCACTCACATTGGGTTGTAAGTAATTGACAAGAGATCACTTATAAATATCAGGAAGAGAGTGGGTGAGAGTACCGAACCCTGATGTGACACCATCAAGAACCACTTGGATTGAACGGCCAGAAAGATAGTCTCTTACCCATTGGATCGTGGAATTGTCCACTCCATATGAATGCAATTTGGACAAAAGGGCTGGATGCCAAACTTTGTCGAAGGCTTTTGAAATATCTAATGCGACTACCTTGCTTTGACCGAGGTAGTGGATGGAATAGCTCCACTTTTCGGTAAGGTACGCCATCAGATCTCCTGTGGACCTATTGCTACGAAAGCCATGTTGGCGGTCATTGAGGAGGTCATTTGATTCCAGATATTTCGAAAGTTGACGGTTGATATGAGATTCCATTACCTTGGAGCGAATAGAAAGAAAGGGGCGATTTGTAACCCTTTTTGGGAATTGGCTGAATGTTCGCTGTCTTCCATCTATTTGGGAAATGGCTAGTAAAATAAGATAAATGGAAGAGTTTTCGTAGTGGCTTAGCGAGTGAAGAGGAACATCTCTTTGTAGTGCTCCGGAAAACCCTACATTTTCCTTACCTTACAGAAACAATCTCCCTCCCCCACATACAAATCCCCACACCCAAATCAACATTGAATTCAATCTCAACCAAATCGAACTGAACGTCCAAACTCTCAAACATTGAATTCAATTCAATTCAAATTCCTAAAAGATCCAAAGCCCAAAATGTGCATGTGTCTAAACAAAGGCATATCTATTTTCCGCCGACACACAATTCAAGCACTCATAAACATTCTAATGCATATCTTCACATGCCAGATGTTTTATGACTTGTAAACCCATCCGAAGGACACGCAAACTCTTGTCTGCATAAGCCAGACGGATAACACAAACAAAAACCCAAATTCCAATGCATATCCTAATTATGCATAATAGTTTTATGAGAACTCATAAAACCGAACCATTACCCTAATGAGCACATTGAACACCACACCCGAAATCGAGATTTTCCATCTGAAACGTTCGTTTCAAGATACAAAATCTCGATTTGTTTTCATTGATAAGGAAGATGCATCGCGATCTCCCAGAGCAGTTGATAGGTATACATGGTCCCTGGAGGGAGTGCTGCAGGAGACTAACAGCATAGTAAATCCTGAACAAAACAAAACGAAAGGAATAGAGAAGACCCTGTACGCTTAAATAAAACGTAGTTTTATTCCGATATGGTGAGTAGAGCTGTGGCTCTCGCCGTTTTTCTATCCACAGAGGATCGCTGATGCTGAAGATCACTTGCCCCACGGAAGCCAGCAGAAAGCGCTGGCGGTTGCCCTCAGAAGTTTGTGGCACTAGAATCGACAACGATCGGGCGCTACTCTTCCCTCAGGTTTGAGGAAGCACGGCGGCGACCGCAACGGGTCCCCTCAGGAGCGGTCAATAGAGATCCCTCATCCTTTTTAGGACCAGGAGACAGGCTAGCTGAGAGCGAGGCCAATAACTAATAACATCTTTAAGAGGATTGGGGGAATACCATCCGGACCAGCGGATTTGTGTGCGTTTTGCTCTTTGAGTGCGCGGACAACAGTACGCATTCGGAAGCGAATCTGGCTCATGGTGTGCTGCTTATGCTCAAGTTGAGGTGGAACTGATGTTTTATCAGGCAGTATTGAGTTGGCTGCAAAATGTGCAACAAGTAGATTCGCCTTCTCGATTGCAAAGGTGACTGGTTTGTCATCGACTATAGGCGATGGAATGGATGAAGAGACTGAGTTTTGAACGTTTTTCACGAATGCCCAGAAGTTTCTACTACCTGTGGGAGAGTGTAGTATTTTTTGTCTTACTCTCTGGTCATGCAAGAACTTGGCGCGTTGAATATACGCATTGCAGTCTTTTCTAGCTCTCTTAAAACGTTTTCGGTTTTCCTCAGTATTGTTTGATTTATACAACCAGAAGCTCAACTCTTTAGCTTTAATGGCTTCTCTACACCCGGAAGCGAACCATTATTTCTCTTGGGTTTGATACTCTTTACTCTGTGTGGAATAAAGTTTCGCATGCCAAGCAGAATCGTATCTGTCAATTTGGCCGCTATAGAGTCAACATCGTTATGGAGGAAAAATAACGACCAATTTAACCTCCCAAAAAAGTTGTTCAGACTTTCCCAGTTGGCTTTCTCGTAGAACCATACTGTTCGTTTGAGAGCTTTCTCCTTAACGTTACTGTTGGTTAAAGGAAATTTAGCTGACACGACACAGTGGTCTGAAGCGCCCAACGGCGAATAAACTTCAATTGTGTATTTGTTTGGGTGGGAGGTGAGAAACAGGTTCAGTGTGTTGGCGAAATGGCCATATATGTCTGATACCCGTGTTGGCTCATTGACAAGTTGGGTTAAACTATTCGAATGAGCAAAAACCTGGACATATTGACCTACAGGTGTTGTGTGTCCGGAGTGACGAAGCCACTGAGAGTTATGGACATTAAAATCACCCGCAATAACGACTTCAGGCGCGGATATAGGGTCAAGGTCCTATCGATAGAAACAGACAGAGCATCAAATTCGTTAAAGGATGCATTTCTATCCGAGTTTCGGCTTCTGTAAAGAAAGCAGTAATGTATGATATGCTTACGACATGAAGTTTTAGCCAAGAGAAATTAAATTTTTAGTTGGAACAGGGCCCATAATGTGGCACAAGCTGATCATTATCATTTCGTATGTATGTGGCTATACCACGATGTGGAAAGAACAGTTAAACTAAATTATATCCAGGGAGATTAAAATCGGAAATATCTGTATTAGTAATTACCTGGGTTTCGCTAAGTGCAAGTATAGTTGGTTTCTGATTAGACAAGTTTGCAGACGCAGAATCAACGCGAAACTCCCGCTCCATTGAAATGGCCCTACACAGAAAACCAATACCGCCTCGGGAAAGGATGCAAGTCGGGACCACCAATAGATAAGCCAAGGAAACCACTACAGGTGTTATGCCCTTGCAGTAGGTGGGCCCGTAGGTCCGTGACGAAATCCAGGTCACATCCCTTGCATGATGAACATTATGCCACTCAGACACCAAAAACTCTCCAAAGATTATAAATCAATCGAGAGTATCAATGCCAGAGGGACGCAAACAGAGGTGCAAAAAAAAGGAATGAGTAGAGGGTTTTCCCGCACTGCACATCACTCGTGTGTATATTCTCGCACTTTTCACAGCATTAAGACGCGTGTGTGGCGATCCCTTTATTTGGATAGGATCGCACAGAAAACTTTGCACTGCACTCGGACGCGTGTGTGAAGATGTCCTACAAAAGGGGTCGTTGCCGTGCTTCCTCATATACCTGGGGGAAGAGCAACGTCCTTGATTTCGGCCTCTGCCCTAGGTTCCACTTGGTCTTCCGTGGGGGCCAGGTGATACTTCGCTATCAGTTGGCCGCTAAATGAAAATCCGTTTTGTTTTCTTTCGTAAAAAGTTTTATTTTTTAATTGGATTATTTTCGTCAGTTTAGTTTTTCTTCTGGTGTATCTTCTCCAGGGACTAAGATCGATGTTCTACTGCGGCCCGGAGATCACTATACTATTCCTTTATAAAGTATAACAAATCGTAAATTGTACCCCAAAGATTTGGTTTGTTTAATTTTCTAGGGAAATTACCAGATTGAAATGTATTTCTGGATTTTGAATTGAGATCATGCCGTGGGGCAAATGTAAAGCTATAAACGAATATTTGATTCGTTTATTGCGAATTTTGATGTTAGCTTAGGTTTTTTTGATTAAATTATGCCGTGGGGGCAAATGCCAAGCGATAAACGAATATTTTGATTCGTTTATTGCGAATTTTGGATTTAGTTTTTGGTTTTTCAGGATTTTGATAGGATTTAATGTTTTGGTGTAGAATTTCTGGGATTAGGATGCATGGATGGGGAAAAAGGTGGTATGGCTTTTTAGAGCACTACAAAGATCCGTTTGTTTGTTTAGGACCCCACAGTAAGACTTTGGCGGAGTTGGGTGTCGTTTTCAAATGTTTGATGCAGTGTTCCGCCGAACACTGTTAACCGCAGAGGAAAATACACAAGCGGAGCAAAACACGGTGGCAAAGGAAGCGACGAACTACCTTTAGGTGAACCAGGTCTGTTTATTTTACACAAATAAAACACGAACTATTTTTAGTGTACACTTTTGTTTATTAACATTGTTTTTAATTCCGAGTTTACATCAAGTCACTATCCGTATTAAGTACTCCTGACGCTTTTACTGTAAGTTAACTTACGAACTTTGGACACACGTTAACTCATTTTTCTCTTTATTTTTAACTTTTAAGTCGCGGTTACTTCTACTAGTGTATTCGTCTCGCGGTTCGATCTCCTCGGTGGGGTTCACTGTCCTGCTGCTCGACTATGCGATGCGAATCTTCGATATAGGCTCTCCTGGTCCTTCGAAAGAGACTTCTCGTCCCGAGGGCTATCAAAATCAGACTGACTCGCTATTCTCCTCAAAAATATCCTGATACAGATCGTATCTGTATCTGTATCGAAAAATTTCCTTATTCCCCTTTGCTAACAGAATTTCCGAATTTCTGTTAGCAGCATATTATCGCATCCCCGGGGATATTCCGTAGATTCCTGAGAAAGGGAAAGTCATCTTGCATACATTATTCGTTGGTGATAGCATTTCCTTTTCCACTGCCTTCTGTTTGCACAGAACATCTGGCGCGCAGGACGGAGATGATTGTTCGGGCGTACAGCCCGTGGTTGCTTGCCTTTTGCAAACACAACCGAAATCCATTAGATCCCTCTAATGGGTGTGAAATTTTTACAAAGGAATCGTGGGACCGGAATATTTCCTTTGTTGGCGTTGGACTTGTAAAATCTTCCGAATTATCTTGTTGCGATAATTACGGTTGTTTACAATTTTGGCAGCGGATAGGCGATATGCTTTCTTGCATTTAGCTGCCAGCGTATGCATCCGTTGTTATCTATCTACTGAAAATGGTAATTCCTTGTAAACATCGTGCAGATGTTTTGGATGGAAGATTTATGGCCTGTAATCTGGAATTTTTTTTTTTGCATACTATGAATGGATGCGTTGACTCGATACTGAAAGTTTTTGAACGTTAAGTTCCTTGTTTTTTTTATGTCGGGTTCAACATTGTTTCAGCTTCCTATGCCCATGTTACAGGTCAGATTAAGAGCTTTGGGGGCACGTGTCTGTGGGCACGTGTAATGGATAAGGTAAGTAAGTTCCTTGAAGATTTGGAACCTTACCTGGGCGGAATTGTGCGTTCGTAGGACGCTACAAGACATCCCGCGCGAACAGATAGTGCAATTGGGTATCTTATGTGTGTTTGAGATTCCCAAAACGCATTGCACAATTGATTCGATGGTACGGATCACGAGGCAGAAGCGCACGTAATGTCTCGTTGGCGGTTCTAAATTGACTTCCCAAAAGTCATATAGTTTTTTCATTGAAAGCACCATATTTGAATTATTGTTGGATAGATAATCAATGCTACGTCAGATTGTTAATCCTAACAACGGCTTTCACTCTACTAAACAGCATGATATCAATTGGAATATTTATTCCTTCTCAGATTGAGAATTATTAACGCGCATAAATTCTACAGGGCAGGGATTTGAATCGTAGGCACGCTTCAAATTACAATAGGTTCTAGAAAAAATGCTTACAGCATACGATCTATTCTCTATCCATAATAAATATAACGATTATTATTTCCCCTAAACAAAAAGATTTCTGAGATCAATTAATTTAGTTTTATATAAAAAGACTATTGCAGTTTCTTCCCCGTGATATTATGAAGATCCTTTCAAGCCAGTGCATATACTTTTCTACATCGCTACTTATACTTTTCTATTACTTATACTTACCTAATACATCCCTAATTCTCACTGACCACAAGCCAATTAGTTCAAAACTGACTAATGAAATTGCTGGACTCTAACCTTGATGATTATCATAACTGGAATACAAAAGATTATGTTCTTAAAAACAAGGTATTATATAGATGCAGCACTCCAGTATTAAGCTGCTTAGGTGTACTCTCAAAGTGGCTTAAGGCAACCACCACTCCAAATGTCTAACCGAAGTTCCTGAACAATAGTGGCATGTTGGCGGGATAAGCGACTTAGCGTTTCACCCCCAGGGAAGCCATTAAAGATCAAACGATTCGACTGCAAACGAGTTTCTGATTATTGAAAGAACCAGCAGGATCCCCATAATGTCCAGAGAAGCACAGGAGGTAATCTAATTTACCGCAAATGAAGGAATCCAGCTGCTGACTTTACTTGTATGTCTCTACTAAATACATACATATACATTCCTTTTATTTTCTCTATTCATTTTGCCAACGAAAAATTCTCTGCTTTTGATATCATGTCCTTCGTTTAATGCTACCCTATCAAGAAATACGACTGTCAAGACCATAACCACCGTCACCATTACCCTATCTGCCATATGCCGCAACGACCGCGTGCAAACATAAATTCGAAATAGAATTAAGCCTAAACAAAGTATTACAGGACATTAGAGTCCTTTTCACTTAACATAAGATGCCGCAAAAGCTGCAACGATACCGCAGAGATAGATGTAACGACGTTTGCTGCTCCATCAGAGGAAGGGCAACTTTAGGAAACGTATAATCTCATTTGCGGAACCACATCAAACATCAAAGTGGTATTCAAGGATCATACATCCACCGAGAGTTCGAGAATACTACAATCGAGGTTGGCGTCGCCACCACAAACACAAGTACAGATGTTTCTGGTTTAGCGATGGTACAGCAACTTGGCCGAGCGCTGGTGGTCACGTTTGACGCACACTACAACTTCCCCCTCTGCGGTTGATTTAGTCGAATGAGCAGAATGGCAAACGCCCCCTGACGTAGGGATGAACATGTTAGCTGAAATGTAAATCACGCTAACCCCTCATCTCATTGCCAAGGAGCAACTTTTATATTAGATTTTATACATTATAGACATGACACGACGGAGCTTCATGGTGCTTTAAGTGCGTTCGCGATGAAGGCAGAATTTTGCCGCATACCCACTGTGCCTGCTGGGATTCTGACTGGAGTAGCGTTTTCCGGAGTCTCTTAATTCGATACGTGTAATGACCAGCTGCGATGAGGGATTGTTAAGCCCTGAATTTATTGTACACTAACTGCGCTTAATTTATGGCTGAAGGCCAGGATGTTTTGGGACATCATCTGATAGTTATAAGTTAGCTGCCTAAATGAAGTTAGATTATGGGGTGTTACATATTTGTTTGCGGAAGGCATCCTCGATGTTGCAGACTGCTTCCCGGATGATAATGTACACCATTCCATTATTTGGGTATTTGCAACGAGCTAATTAAACGAAAGCTAAATAAAAAATATATATTAGAAATTCATGCCGCATTGTATCCCTTAGTTAATTTAAAACTGCTTTAGAACATGGCTTTGATGTTTGCAATTGATCTTATGGTTAGTCCTTCATCTTCTTGCTTCCTTTATTTGTCACGTGTTTGATTCAACAGAATTTAGTGCTTTTCTTTATATATATTCTTACTTAACTTGTAAACTTGTATATGATCCTATTTGTGGCATAAAGTATTGTTTTCACTTAACACTTGGTGTCCTGAGTGTGGCATATAAAGTAACAATGGGGGATGTGTGGGGGTACGAGGCCGGTGCGCAGACATGGGCGCTGGGTTATACCACGTCCCCACTAATTGTTCTGGCGAAAACTGTTCACCAAATCCAGCCAGAAAATTAAAACACACTAGTTTGTAAGTTGACGAGTTCTTTTATTTAATGTCTTAAGCCACTCAACTAAGTTCATATGAAACAATCACTTGGAAACGGCCTTTACAATAATAATTGCGATATTACTGCAATAAAGGGTCTCGTAACTATTTATTGTTATATTCGCACTTAATTCACAAAAAACTAGCTCTCGTAAATAAATTTAAGAATGCGTCCGCGTCACGAACGAAGCCGGAAGAACTGAGAGGAAAAACGCGACTCTAATGTGTGCGCATCAAGGGGGATGGAAATTGACTCTAGGTTCACACCGTACCGGCGGCGGTACGGTGGATGGCCGACGACCCGACCACCTTGATGGTTAAATTATGACTCTGCGAGGATTGAATTCCGACTTGCATTCAATCCTCAATTCGAGGTGAACTATAAAGAAGAGAGAGAAACTGTCTCTTTATGGTGTGGACAAAAAGGAATGAAATCTTTCCTTTCTTCCAGTGACCGATGGGAGGCGATCTCTTGTACGCAGTGGTGTGTGTGTGTGACTGTGTAGATCATATTGTTTAACTCATGCGCGAAGATCATGGGAAACGAAACTGAAAAATAGGAAGGACCAAGGGGATCGTGTGTAATGATGTTCAGCTAAATAAATAAGCTGCAACTCATTAAGTGTGAATGCATTTGGGATACTTCAAACATGGCTAGAATGCCTGCGGAAGAACCGAATTCTTATGTTTGCGCACGTGACGCATGCTGGAGAATTCAGTTTAAGCGGCTATTGCGCCGATTGTTTGCAGCTGCGTCAACAAGCTGGGAGTTGCTTTATGTCGTTAGACAAATAAGTCGCCAAGCAACGTGCATGAAAAGGCAATTGTTGTTGCACATCCGAGGCTGGGAATAGCCGACGCGAAGATAATATTCCCTGATTATAATGGTTACATTATGTGTGAACCGATATGTTTTTTTTTCAGGAATATGATGCTTGGCCTATAAAGAATTCTTTTCAGGAATTTTGAATGTACATTGAATCCATGAAATGTAAGATTTATTTTACAGGAACCTTTAGGTTATGCATTAGATAACCTTGATGCACGTAGAATGCCCTTGTGGGTGGAATACTTGTAGGTACTAATGCAATTGCATTCGCGAAACAATGGGGTTATGGGAGCTTCAGGACTGGAAGCTTTTAGGTAATTTGGGAAGGTGGGTAGTGGCGTTTAGTGGAACCGCCACAGATGTGTTACAATTAGCACACAAAAACCAAAATCTTCCTTTGTCGTAGAAACTTCACCAGGAAAACACATAACTTTTCGTTTTTTACCACGTGTATATATAAGGTGCACAACTAAGTTCTCGGTGTTTTCCTTTTTTTTTAATTTTAATTTTGTATTGTCTTTTAAACTAGTTCTATTGTATATGAAATAATGTTTTTTTATTACACAGTTTGTTAAACACTAATACCTTAATATTACTTCACTCATCTAATTTGTTTTACTTTCTTTTAACTTAGTTCACCGTAGACTGTTTCAGGCTCTGACCACCAACAAGGTATTTATGAATCTGAATTTATTTGATTTCATGAGGAATCCAAATATGGAGCTTGTTGGCGTATCCAAGCTGCTTTAGGTTGAAGTGAAAACATTGTCGACTGATCTTTGGTGTTTCCGCAATCTCTCTTGTCGTGTGACGTAGGATTGACTTGATCAATGCTACTATTCTGTCATCGTCAACCTCGGTGGGTCCCTTCAATATCGAAATTACCAGTGTGAAATTTCGTGAACCATTTTTGACACTGACATTCTTATAGAACATCGTCACCGTAAACTTTACGCAGTTTTCCACAAACCTGACGCGTCCTTCCCTTAAAAAAAAAAAAAAAAAAAAAAAAAAAAAAAAAAAAAAAAAAAACAGAAAATATGGCGAATATGCACAGTTAAGTCTTTCATCGTCACCTTCTTGTAAAATCTCCGAAGCTCAACCAAATCCTTTAATTTTGTTAAGAATGAATCCTAAGTTGTTAGCTGTTAAATTATATATGTGTGTGAAAGACTCCTGTATTCCCGAAACCTTGCTAACACCATGTTTTGCACAAATGCGCAATGACCTTTTACTCAACCCAATAGTTTAGTCAACCCACTTCGTTGCTTAGGCATAACTAGATGAGCGATGTTTTGCTAGGGTTGTTCGTTGGAGTAGAGATGGAATCCCCGTACATTGACTAGTACATATACAATACTAGTAATTCAAAAAATTAAGTCACCACCAGGTGTCCTACGCCTGAGAGGCTCCCGCGTGCAACGTGAGCCATTTCACGCTTGAGTAAATGTATGACTCATAAAACCTAGATAATAAGTAATCTAAACCTTACGAGAAGTATTCTCATAAAATTACAGATAAAGTTTCTTCATTACCTACGTATGACTCAGAAAAAGCAAATGCAGATTGTACCAAACTGCATACCTTATCTCATGACGCATACAATTTGTAAATGCAGTTTTTCCAAACTCCATATCTCCCGATTACGAATACTGTTATCACCCAAACACAGAACAAGTATATATAGCCTAGAAAATAAGGAATCGGGGATCATAGTCAACCATAGGTTCATCGTTAACCCAACGCTGTCGGTATAGAAAATAAAGGAATATTTAATAAAAGTAAAAAGAAAAAAAAAAATATTTTTTTATTTTCAAAACGAACCGCGAACATTAACTACCGATCCTGCCACTCATTCTAAATGTTTAGATTGAGGTGGACCAAAAAAAAATTTATTCTAGGAAGAATAGAACAACATCGATAAGAAAATTATAAATTTTTTCATCAGTTCCGGAACAGATCGGCTGCAAAGATCACAGGAAGGAACAACGCCTAGCGAAGGAGGTGGTAAGATAAACAACTCTTTCAGATTAAGTGGAAAAATAGAGAAATCAAAGTGCCACAAGAAATAATCTTCTTTAATGAATGAAACTACTAAAACGAAATCAAAAACAAAAACACCTATCGAAGAGAGCTCAAGTGACGCAGAAGACACACAAAACATGGCGACAAAAAATGCGACAATTAGGGCAGATATTACGCACCTGGCAATCGCGGCAGCAGTAAACCAAATCCAACAAGTCAAAAACGAACCACCTGAAGTACGCCCCGTAAAATTAATCGAACATGAAGACATCACATTCAAATTTAACAAGCCAGAAGATATTGAACTTGAAGCCTTCACAAACCTATCCAGGTTCAACGGAAACCCAGAGGAATATGCAGCCTGGAGGGAGAACGTGGTCTATTTAATGAAAGCTTGCGAACCACATAAAGGGCATTCCAGATACGCCACAGCCTTAACCATAATAAAATACAAGGTCACAGGAGAAGCTGCCAGATTATTAACAAACTATCAAACTAAATTTTGCTTCGAAGCCATTCTAGACAGATTAGACACTACATACAGTGACAACAGGACCCTCTACGTCCTGAAAGAGATAATGGCTAGCATTCGATAAGGACGAAATTCTATAGCAAAATTTTATGATAAAGTCAATGGAGCACTAAGGGCCGCATAGGATTTAAAACCAGGTAGTGAATTTCAAAGGACACAATTCTCTCATTAGAACACAAGCAAACGATAGTCTGGGTTTCAAACGATGGTTTATAGGAAACCCATCAATTGCGAAGTGGGCGTTTGTTGACATAGGAATATGCAGTAATTGAACAGAAAAATACAGGAAACCATTCTTCACCCGAATTACTCGAGCATAGAAGTTAACAGTTGTGTGTTTCAACAAGCGTTGAACACACCTTCCACGAACACCGGGTTCTTACTGTGTTGTGGGCTGGCATCAGGAACAATGCGGTCTCCTGACGTGCACGTTGGTTCGGCGTTGGTGGGCTTCGCCGACTATGTTAAATGTCGTTCTATAATCACCACGGAACTGGTCACCAACTCAGTGTCAAAAATGGTGTGCCAAACCAATGGCGTCGGCAATACTGCTTCACTCCCTTGGATTGCAACGGTGGTGGTTCCGATGGCTGAAAACCAATAGCTAATTATATGAAAAAGGGAAACTAATACCTCAAGAACGATTGAATCCAGAAAGACCAGAAATAATTCTCCTCCAGAAATCCACAAATAAATCGGCAAAATGGCCAGTCATAAATAGAGCGCTTCACAGAATGGGCACCCCACACTACCTCCAGAGAATAATTTCCAGCTACCTCACTAGCAGGAAGTTGAGGTATGCAACAGACGATGGTGTAAAATACCACAACGTCTGAGCGGGAGTTCCACAAGGATTAGTTCTGGGCTCCCTCTTATGGAACATCATGTACGATGGCGTTTTGCGATTGGTGTTGCCACAACAGGTCCAGTTGATAGGTTTTGCGGACGACATTGCCCTTGTGACAGTGGCAAAACACATTCATGAGACAGAGGCAGCTACTAACGAGGCAGTGGTGAAAGTCAAAGAATGGCTGGTATCCGCTGGTCTCGAGCTAGCAGACCACAAAACAGAGGCGGTTTTAATAACTAGCCGAAAAAGGGTGGAACACATGAATATAAGGGTCGGAGATCAAATTATTAGATGGAAAGACGCAATAAAATATCTAGGAGTTATGATCGACAACAGGCTACAATTCAAAGAGCATGTCAAGTATTCTAGCAAAAAAGCATCAGTGCTGCAAGCAGCACTTGCTCGAATACTACCAAACATCGGGGGACCTGGATATCCACGAAGAATCTTGATGTCTAGAGTAGTGACCTCGGTCCTACTATACGCCGCCCCTGTTTGGGGCAGTATACTGACGACGAAGGAAGCGAGGAGAAAGCTGACGTCAGTCTATAGACTCTGTGCCTTAAGAACCATCAGCGGTTTCCGAACCATCTCGGACGAAGCTGCTTTTGTCGTAGCCGAAATGGTTCCAATTGATATCCTTGCGGACGAGATGTTAAGAATCTACAACAAGAGAACGTCAAGGCAACTGGAACCAACAGCAGTCAAGGAGATCAAGGAGGAAGAGAAAGCAACCTCATTAACCATATGGCAAACTCGGTGGGACCACACCACGAAAGGCAGATGGACGTACAAATTAATCCCATCTATCGCCACCTGGATGAAGAGAGACCACGGTGCCTGCAACTACCGTCTTATCTAGTTCCTGACCGGCCATGGTGGATATCAAAAATATCTGCACCGTTTTGGACACAGCAGCTCACCGTTGTGTCCAGCGTGTCCAAACCAAGAGGAACATACGGAGCATGTGGTGTTCCACTGCAGACGCTTCAACGAAGGAAGACCCAATCTCCCAGGCCCGCAGGACCTCATAGAGCAGATGCTATGCTCCGAGGATAACTGGATGGAGATAAGCACTTATGTGACCAAAGTGCAACTCGAACTTAGAAGAATCGAGAAAGTAAGACAAGCACAAATAGCCGACATGGAGAGAGCAGCTTAAAAAAGCATAAAGCTAACCAGCCCCGCGGAGTAATACCTAACGGCAGTCCCGCGGGGAGAGTGGTTGACGGGAGCGAGGGTGTGGTTTAGTACGCAGGCGTGCGACTTGGAACCGTCGTTCCAGGTACACAAATCGTGCATGCTAGTAGCACGGGCTGCCAGTATCTATGAAGATTCCACATCCGTTGACGCACCAAAAAAAAAAAAAAAAAAAAAAAAAAAAAACCAGTGGTCGCCAAAATGCTGATCTGGCATTTCCAGTGTTAGCGCGTGTATATTGCGACGTTCCGTGGGTTTCGTACGTCAGCCGAATCGATAGACTCGTAGCACGGTGCCTCAGTGGAGTACAAATATCATATTACATTACTGAATTATTATTTAATTTAATGTATGATCTTTAAGTTAACGTGTAAAATATTATTCAATTTGGTGTTAATTTATTAATTTATTATATATTATATATATATATTACTTTATTATATGTACATGGGGTTTAATGTCATAATCATAGACATTCGTCAGGTATTATTGGCTTCCTCTTCATCTACGTGTTTTATCCATTTGAAATTGATTGGCATTATAGGGAGTCCAACAGATTATGAACACACAACCATAGTGAAGAACACAGCGCACAAGGCAATCGCATAGAACTCATCAGCACCGTATACCGAAGGATTCACATGACAATCACACTACTTAAGTAACGAGACATCCTCATGTAGTCGCAACCATAGTCTTATGCGTCGTGTTTTGATGGTAATTTTGTCAGGATATTGATTCGAAACACGTTCTTCGCAGATCAGTATAGCTTCATAGAACATGACCGAATTATGAAAAAAAGGTTCTGCGTTTAATATGAGAATATATGTGGCAATTTTCTATAAGGATCGATGAACTTGCTTTTTAATACTCTTCTGAAAACAGTCTTCGGTGAATGGGTTAATCGTACAACTCAATGACTCAAGGGGATTGAATATGGAATAAATCATATTTATATCAACCATATTTGTGGTTTTAGTTTGCCATGAAGACAGTCGGGAGTGTTTTATAAACTATGTATAGTGTGGAAAGTTGGGGACTATCGGCTGGTACTCGAATGTTAATACAACACATGCAAACCTACTGACTTTTTCAGGAATCTGACTAAAACAAAACGCCTCTCGAATTCTCGGCATCCATCTATCTCTTCAATACCATGTTGTTGATTTGGGACAAACAGATAAATGCTCAGCCCGCAGGTGTGATATATATCTAAGAAACCAACATTCTCGTCTCTAAATCTATTATCTGTAATTATTCAAATACAGATTGAACATTTGTCCACTACTTATGTTTAGAGAAACTCCAGTGTCAGTAAATCTGCTGCTATGGTCCCACAGATCTACACAGCATTCCTAACACTGTGTTTAAATTTATACGTTAGTCCCTGTTTAGTTGAACAATATGCTGTTCACGACCTAATAATAATGTAAATCATGTCACAGCAATATTGTAAAGCATTTTCTTGTTTACGAGTGACACATTTTTGTCTCAAATCATCAACATGGCCTTTAAAAGTGTATTTGATGCTTGTACGCTCGTCTAGGGGTCACAGCCGATTCATAACACTCAGGAAAATAGGATTGTGGAAATACTAGTTTCCCTAATTTCCCATAGAACCTGATGAAGAGAAAACCACCATGTCTAGGTCACTTTTTCACATTACAATGTGTACAGCAACTTCATTTCCCTAATTCCTTTACAATACAGAGTAGGCCCTCCTTCCTTATTTTCATTACAAGCCATCTTTTTGACAGGCAAACAGTTTCATTTAATTAAAAGATACTTCATTGTGCAACAGGTTCGGTTGTAGTTTGTCCTCTTTCGAGGCCACCCAATCAACGTTTTGAAGATGTCAAGTGGGCACAATAATTTCCCATCACAACACGCATTCAACTGAAACCCGGAAGGTATTCTCTGCACTCCGAATGAGCAACAAAGGGCCACAAAGTCACACTGCAAACATTAGCTGGCCCCACATCTCAGTTCGTTTACTGACCACCGACGACACTTTGCTCCGCACGTTACACACTTCCAGCCAATAAAATTGTAATTATTACCAGATAGAGACATGGTATTAGGCGACCCTTTCCGCCGGGAAGTTGGCGAGTTACAGGGCCACTAATTAATGATCACAGGTGCAACTGAGACTTCTAGGGCAATTAATTAATAGCACAGCCCTTTCATGCCTGGGGTGTTTTATAGCTGTTGGTCAAATATGAAATGTGTGCGCCTTGTGGTGGTGCTGCAGGTATGCGCCTTCGGGGCTTAAGTGTATGAAAGTGAAACAGTGAGTTTACATGCAGCAAATTTTAAAGGATCTATCCACGCGGTACTCCTTTAAAATTAACTATCTCGACAAGTGGCTGCCATTTAGCCATTACAAGGGATATAACGGAGTTAATTTGGCAGTGAAAACAAATTCCTTAATCGGATCTAGAGTAAGCCTGCAGTGACAGACTTTTTTTGTCTTGTATAAAAAGACAAGGGCTCGTCTCGTCGGTTCGTCTGTTTACTAACCAATCTAAGTGGATTCTTTCTTCGCGACCACACAAGACAATTTTCTTTCACTAATTGACACTTAAATCAAAGACACAATTGGGGCCACAGACGGTGGCGACTGTTGATTTTTCGGTAGCACAAATACAAATGCAGGGAACATTCACGTGTCGTTTTGCTGGCGGCGATAATATCCTCCATGGACGGAATTAATCAATCAGATCTGAGGTGAGTTGTATCCCGGATTTCAGATTGTTGAAGCCGTTCAATGTAGTTTCGATTGTGGTGACATAAATGAGAAGCTATATTTTCCTTTGAAACCGTCAGGTAGCAGCAGAGCATTGCAGGTGGTCGCGACTACTGTTGCAGGCATACAAAATGAAAGGGCAAGTCTAAGGGCCGTTGCGCTGAAATGGCCTTTTTATAATTTTCTTTCGCTCTCTTTTTGGATACAATGATCTCAAAATTCTTTTTCCTTTCCATAATCTCCATCTATTGTACTTTCTATAATGCGGTCTATCAGATTAATTGAGCCGGACTACGCATTTAAGTCGGTTTATTTATAAAGAAGTGACAGAGATGACCACGGTGTGTGAAATCATGATCGGGTTACGAAGGACGCAGAAGATTTTGACGATGAATAAAGTCAGGAGCACGTGCACCGTTATTAATTCTTTTATACAGTTGGATATTCAATTCCTCTCCATGTAATGCGAGGTATTTTTCTTCACTTTGTCATGGGGACAAAAGGATTAAAATTCCTAGAAAACCTCAATAGGAAAAGAGGAATATTGTGGCAGGTGTAAGGTAAAACATGTTCGTTATTTCCACCACAAAACTACATAAGAGTGTTTTAAATTAAGTAAAAATTTCGCTTTCAAAATGTCGTCATTATCTGTGGGTATTCGTGCTTAAGAATTGAATGCTAAGTGTTCGGAGCCTTACATACTATCTAAACTTTATTAGATATGCTGGATACTAGATTAATAAGGTCAATTTATTACTAAATTGGTACCCAATATACTTCAGTAAGGCAGGATGGGGTACCTGGATCAACGTACAACTCTCAAAGAATTACATATTCTCTATGAGTCTGTTTGTAAGGCTTTGTACATTCTAGTTTTCTCAGTTTGGGTGTAATGAGTTTAAGGCTTATTCTTATGAACGCACCGAAGCCCAAGAGAATCATATCACTCGATATCGTCATCCCCGAATATCTATATTACGCAGTCTAGGGATTTTTCGCGTACTTAAGCGAAATTTTGTCGAGTTGCAGGCTTTTGACGTATTCGTGTTGGAATGACATATTGCTCAGAATGAAATCCTCAATTGCTGGTAACAAACAAACAAACAAACAAACAAAATCGGTGCGTATACAGTCATAGTATTGAGAATTGATAGGAACAGTCACTTCTTCGACCAAAGACAACATCAGACTACAGACATAATCACTTGTGTAGGTTGAGATCACCAGATACGGGAATTTTGCCTAAACACATATTTGCCGAGTGAGAAATGAGCCTTGTCGCTGTTTAAAAAATAAACTGGTTGTGCGAACACCTAATCGACCCATATACGGCGCAATACAAAATCGGTGGGCTTCAATTCTTGCATGAGCAGAACTTTATACAAGGTCTAAGTCTAAGTGTCGTCAGACAAGCTCAAACTCGGAAAACTCCGAACCGATTCGGATTTTCGGAAACATTTATACTGACAATAGCGGTGTTTTCCGACTAATATAAGCACCTACTTCACTGAAAAGAATAGGTCATATTATGTACGAGTACAAGAAAATCTACAATGTCTACCTCGAGTATTTGATCTGCTCCAATAAACCATAAGGTACAGTAAAGTCAAGGATTAGCATTAGTTGACGTAACAAAGCACATTCTAGCGATAAAAACAACCACAATTAAACAATTCCTAAAAAAATATGGATGTTTTTACGGATTAATTGAGGGTTGAACCATGCTTGCAACAGTAACACCTGGATCGTATATAATGGTTATTTATTTGTCTACTTCTCGGCTATTTTCTCAATTTTTTTTTTCTTCGAAACGAAAGTTTCTCTACTTTTAACGAAAACAATAAAGCGGATCGTCCTTTTAGAAATCTAAGCACAAGTATATTTGTGCACAAGGATGAGCTTAGATCTCTTAAGAACAAGAAATCTTCTGGAATAGATAGTATTCCAAACATTGTTCTAGGGCATTTATCTCTTGAAGTAGTGAAGGTTTATACTATTTTGTTCAATAACGCTCTAAATAATGCATATTATCCAACCCAATGGAAATCTGTCCATCCCATCCCCAAAAAGGGCAAGAACAGGAGCAATCCAGCCAATGTTCGCTCGATTACCTTGCTTCCAAGCATCAGCAAGGTATTCGGGAAAATTATAAATAAAGCATTGATAAACTGGCGTTATGAAAAAGGTATTATTCCGAACAACTAGTTCGTTTTCAAACCGAATCACTACACCGTTCATGCTCTGACGAAACTTGTTTCGGACATACAGTGGAACAAGGCAAAGCGACAATGCACAGGGGCCGGTTTGGTTGACTTTGAAAAGGTCTTCGACACCGTATGATTAGAAGGGCTTGTATATAAGTTATCAAATCTAAGTATTCCTGAATATTTGTTATACATTATCTGCGATGTGATAATGTATAAACACTTTGTGGTGAAATGTGGAGATATAACATCCAACAAGATCTTTCACATCAAAAACGGTTTACAGCAAGAAGCAGTGAATTATCCCATTTTGTTTAATATTTACACTAGTAATCTAGTGGGTTCTCTCAACCATGTCATTGCATACACCGACGACATTGTGGTGTATAGATCTGGGGAAAAGATTGATGTCATCAACAGACTACTGCAAGATGACTTCAATAGAATCAAACGTTTTTGCGACGACTGGAAATTAAAAATCAATTTCTAGAAAACAGAGACTATCGTTTTTAGAACGCCCCTGTCCATGGCATAGAGGGATACAAAACGGAATGGGAAAAAATGTTCCATCGTAGGAAGTAATAATCTTTCTCTACGAGTAAAAGCTGTAGTTAGATACCTTGGTATTTGTCTTAATCAGTATCTATACTTTGAGAAGCAAATAGCGGCTGCTTTTACCGCAGCTAAAAACGCATATACTATGACAAGAAGTCTATTCCGTAGTAGTCTTTTGGACTCCAAGGTAAAATTAATTTCATACTCGGCATTCATTCGACCAGTATTGGTGTATGATTGCCCGGTATGGTATAGCATTCCCCATTCTACATGGAAAAGTTTCGGGTGTTCGAGAGGCAATGTTTGCGTTCTTGCCTCAGAATGTACAAAACTCCTGAGTCGCTTCATAAGAAGTTCTACCCCAATAAAATCCTATATGACAAATCAGGACTATACAGGATAGACAACTTCATTATCAAAATTATTCGTAGTCACACTGCAGGGGCATTATTATTTCGGGAGCATTGTGGGGGTTCTCTATGCCACACGGACAACCAATCCACAATTCCTACCTAACTTCGACCGCTAACAGTGCGTCACCATAACCCAAACCTGCAATAGCACACATTCGTAAACATGCAAAGAACACACTTCCCAATATGCAACAGCATCCATTCCCAAATCTGCAATCACATACATCCCCAAACTTACCAAGAATCCATTTCCCAATCTGTAATAAAACGCATTTCGAAAAACTTGCAACAGAATATAAATCGTCTCCCTCATCTACATCAAACCGCATACATTTTCCCCAAAAACCACTTCGGTTAATTTCTTATTTGAGCTATATCCCTCGCTTACAACCAAGCAGCATTAATTTCCCCCGAAAACCATTCCAGCTCACTTCCTGTGTATACTCAACACGCGTTGAACACACCTTCCGCAAACACAGGGTTCTTGATTTGTTGTGGGCTGGCTGCTAGCGTCCCGGTGCAAGACTAATGACCTTGCCCGGAAAAAATAATAATCATTAAGGAAAATTTAACAAGCCTCAGGACTTGCTAAATAAGACCAAGACCGGATGCCGGTTGTAGTGCCGGTGATGATGGGTGCTAGCGTCAGGAACCGTGTTGTCTCCTGATGGGTAATGTTGTGCGATGTTGTGCTGAAACACCTATAGAAACGTGAATTGGTTATAAGGACAAGAATACCTCTAAATTAAGCAGCAATCCAGAGTATAGCAGGTGCTCTCCTTAACAAATCTGTAAGGTGAGCAGCAATCCAGAGTATAGCAGGAACTCTCCCTAACAAATCTCTAAACTGAGCAGCAATCCAAAGTATAGCAGGATAACAAATAGAACGTTCCTTGTTAGAAATTCTATGCAGCTCGAAACCACCCGCAATCAAACTTGAGTCACAATCTTTAATAATCTTTAATTTATTTCACACGATTGCTGTTATTTTCTTGGATTAATAATCTTGCGATCCGTGGTCGCCAATCGGTTTACGAAGAAGACAGGAAAAAAGCAATGACAGCAGACGATTTAAATATAATGTCAGCTGATTGTTGACATTGGTGAGGTTGGTGCCACGGGTAACATTCAGTTGCGAATTCGCTGGTTGTGTCCAGGGCGAATCCGCAACATCCTGCTTAAGTCATTTCCCTCGCTTGTAACCAAGCAACATATATTTTCCACGAAAACCATTGCGGCTCCCATCCCAACTAAACCAATTAAAACAACATCAATTCTCCTTACTGGTAACCCACCAGCACGATGCGTTGCATTTCCACCATCGCAACGACCAAGACTCATATTCGTTTGTCTAACCGACAACTCATGCCCATACATGGTCGTGTTTCGCAAAACCGATTTCCCCGTATACATGGCGACAGAGAAATCCAATTCAGCCTGTACGGCAGTAATTCTCTGGAACTCAATCCCCTATGCACACATAGCAACCCTTTTCAAGTTCTTAGTAAGTCGCAGTGAAATTTACTTGGCGATAACCCCACTGCCACGGCACAATGAATGGATTCTTGCCCATTTTAGTCAGTCGAAGTTCATTAACCGCTGGGGTCGGTCTCGCCGCGCCATTATATTAACCAAAAATATGAGAATTAAGGAAATGAATTCAACCCTGGTAGTGTACATGTGAACAATAGTTATAAAATAAATTATCGTAAATACAGCAAATTTGATAAACAATGTAATACTTCGTTGAAATCCAAAGTGCGGATATTGAAGAAATAAGGAACAATTATCGCCAATCAAAAGAAAGGGAATTAAAGAAACGAATTCAACCTTGGTAGTGTACATGTGAACAATAGTTATAGAATAAATTATCGTGAATACAGAAGATTTAATAAACAATGTGACACTTCGTTGAAACCCAAAGCGCGGATATTGAAGAAATAAAGAACAATTATCACTAAGCTACTCTGAGTGTTTTATTTGAGGTGTTCCCGCCTCGCGGATGACAGTTTCGCATCAGATTTTCAAGCGCTCGAAACGTGCCCGAAGTGCGATCTTCTAGCGGATGACTACCAGTGAATAACTTCAAGATACGATCCAATTAATCAAACCTTTGAAATAGTTGTAAACGATCCAAACTGACTCAGTGGGGACTGTCCCTTGGCTGTGAGTTCTGAGTAAGAAATTGAAAATAAAAATAAAGTACAAATAAAAAAAAAACATTAACATTAAAACTACACCGGTGTGTTTTCTTCCGTGGCCTATTCCGCCAATCCTTGTGCAGCAAATCGTCGGCGGGTCATAGTGAACCCGTGCCGTACGCCGGCATGCATACTTTCACCCCCACAGCATTCTATCCCAATGATATGCATCTGGAGACTACTCTCCAGAATGAGTTAATTTCGCCAGAAGCGTTCCCTTCCCAGAATAAGCGAATTCTCCATGATAGCGATATCGCTAATGATCCAGATCATCTGTGTTTCAGTATGGTGATAAGTGAATGAGATAAATCTAAAAGAGCCCGATCTCATCCCAATTGGTGGTGGATTAGTGACGAAGAGAGGATTACACCTCCTTAAAAATAATATCCCTTTTAGCTGCAACGCCCCCCCCCCCCCCCCCCCCCTTTCTCCTCCTTCATATTTAGCATGTGGGCGCTCTTTTAAGCTAACCCGCAAAGTCCCGCATTGGCACCTGAAATCATTTTCTTTTCCAAGGACATTAATGCATACAAGCATTACCTAAAATTCCTAAAAAGAATTGCATCAACAAGGCGTTTTCCCATGCATCAACGTATCGGCAGCATTTTCCCAACAAAGAATTATTTATGGAATAAACATCATATCCCTGAAAGAAAACAATTCGGTTCACATAGCATGTAACCATCACAACCAGGGATAATGATCATTGCGTCGCCTATTCCTAGCCTCATCATGTGTACAATAAATCCCTTTTCATACACATTGGCTGGCGATCTTTTCTCCTAACAACAAACAACCCAACGCAGCTGCATTCAATTAGCGCAATCGACGCTGAAGACAATTTCCCTAACTCGCACCATGTGCAAACAAAAGAACGCTGTTCTTCCGCAGGCATTCTGGCGACACGATAAACAATCCATCTCGTGTGTGGTATCCCAAATGCATTTCTCGTTTAATGAGTTCCAGCTTATTTATTTAACTGACCCTAATTACAGACCGATGCCTTAGGTCGCTTCTCCTTTGTTTTTTTCCTCCGTTGTAGGTTCTGTTCATCCTTGCGGAAATGCATCGTTAAGCAGGGTGATGTGTACGATCACACATACACACCACTGCACCAAGAGATCGCCGTCCATTGGTCACACCCAGTAAGGAAAGATCGCATTTCCTTGGTGGCCACACCCTTTGAGAAATTTTCTTTCTCTCGATTCGATCTCACCATCGAACTGGGGGTTGGATCATAGTTCGAATGACAACCTCACTACGTCCTATTACATCCGACAACCGGGCAGGTCGTGTCACTCCCGCTCCCCGATGCGCACGGGGACGCGAATCTACCGCGAGTCGAGTAAGCGTACTAGAAGTAGAGTCGTGCAAAAGTGCATACAGCCTTATATTATTTTTCCTTGTGCATACGATTCGTTTTCAGTGTAACCGGAACTTGTAGCTTAAACCCAATGGTGTAAAATCTGTAGTGGATAATAACAATTAACCAATCCAATTATATGGGTAAAATCTAATACATGTCAACAAAAAGAATCTCGTGAATCAATAAAGCCAGTTTTCAGTACATAAACAGTACTGGGTGTATTTATTTCTTTCGTTGGTGGACAATTCGTGCCGGAGGTGTTTAGTGTATGATGGAGGAGGAAAGTGAACCTAGTGCCCGCGTCTTGGCACAACACTCTCCTCCCCACAAGCATGCTTTGATTAATTTTGTTATTTTAGTTTTAATCGTTTTGTTTTTTTAATGTTCCATCATCATCATCGGCATTTCTGTTTGGGCCTTATTTAACAAGTCTGATGCTTGTTAAATTTTCCCTAATAATTTGTTTTTCCGGCAAGGTTATTATCGTTGCGCCAACCTTTCTCAGGATGTCGCTGCATGCATTGGTTCACTACTTCGTGGGTGCCAAAGTAGCTATCCAGGGGTGTCACGTGGAGACTGCATGGCAACTTGGATTGAACAGGGACAAGGATCGTCCAGGCCTTCGCCGGGTTGAAACCAATCAGAGACTTTACCCTCTATATTCGCTTCCATCCGTCCATTAAGTTTGCTTGTTACAAAAAAAAAAAAAAAAAAAAAAAAAAAAAAAAAACACATGTACATTGCGTTGGCAATTGTAAAAGAAGAAAACATCTTATATACTGATTACACTGTAAACAAAATTATAGAAATCATGGTTCGCCGAAAGGCATAAACAAAGATTCAATAAGTTAACATTAGAACAGTATTTATAAAATAGGACAGGCATTTAGTCCTACAAGGAGAAATATGTATAATTTGATGTCGAATTAAAATAAATGCGGACTGCAAATAAAAAAAAAACGCTACTTAGAGTTTACCAGCGGTAGCTCTTCGTCCACACAAGATGTAGAAAATCAGAACTCACCCGTGACTGTGTCTATTTTTTCCGCTTCTCTGCCGTTTACTAATGTCAATGAGTTATCTAAAAATAGAATGTTGTAGTCACATCCCTTTAGCATTATTGCTGTCTCCCAGTATCCTTTGTTCAATTAGGAAGGTATCACCCATCAATATCTTCTCCTTTACATTTCCAGAGTCAGCTGCTCTCGGCTTGATTCCATTTTACTTTCCGTCATATTAAGAAATTCACCCTTACAAAATTCCTCCACATCAATCGTCGTCCTTTTCGTGTACTTCTGAAATAATCAAATTCATTTGAGTGCCGCATTAATAAGTTTTACCCGGAATATTGGTGGACAACCCAGAAAAGAACAAAGCGTCCACTGGAATTTATGATATTTTATCCTTTTATTCCGCCAGTCCTCGGCGGGCATCTAACAGCGCATACATCTCAATTTATCCGAAGTATTTTATATTCCGGCTGCCATTGACCACGGAAAGGCATAATTAGCGTGCCATTCATAGAACCGCAGTTTACATAATTCTCGTTCTGACCGAAATTTACATATTCCACCCTCTCGTTTGAAGGGTGCTGTGAGCCAACTATTACCGTCTGTAGCGCATGTAAAATTTAAATATTAATAATTCCACAAAAAAAAAATGGGAGGAAATATGAAAAGTTATGAAAAGAAAAAAACATTTGAAATGATAATTCCTCATCAGATAGCAGCCACCATCACCCCTTGGTTGACTCTAGATTGCTGCATTTCTGGGAATCGCCCGTGAAATGGCCCAATTAGCAATTAGGAGGCAAGTGTTGCTGCCCAAACAAAGGCTTAACACGTTCTCATACGACTTGTTGGTATGTAAATGTGGCTTTTATGTCGAGACCTTGTCCTAATTGCCCAGCTAGAATGAACACTGAAAACGAAATAAAGAGGCTAAGGGACCTCTGTCGAACTCTTGGTAAGTGGTGCTCACTCATGCGCCCAGGAGTGCTGTTCCACTGTGCTAATTAATCAAACGATGGAGGTCAGTGCCACCGAAAACGTTTTCGGACATTTATAATTATTTTTCCCCTTTATTCCGATTTAATTTTTGGGTTTTTCACTTCACTCTGATTGATGTACAAATGTAAATTTTAAATCGCGTCGTAATGATCGAGTGCGGGTAATTAGGGTTATAAGTCTTATCTTGCGTACCAGAGCAAGTCGAGAATTAATGATTGACCAACTATTTTAGGCCGAGGGTACTAAAACGTCAAGTTTTTGAAGGACTATCGATGGAAAAAAAATGTAAGTATTTAAAAAAGAAATAATTTACTAAACGGTTGCAAGACAATATAAGGTGATCTCTAATACTAATATTTTTATTTTTGAATTTTTCTGTGGTTTCATCTCTTGAGGTGGCAAACTATACAAACCGCATGATGCATATGCAGTAGACCCGCGATTCAATCGGTAGAGAGGACATAGGATATTTAAACTTCTGTAATTTACGCAGGTTGTCTGCAATCCCCATCATCCATTATCAAATTAAAACTTCTCAGAATCAAGTAAATACGTAACGCTGGACCCATAATAAAAAACTAAAGACAATGGCTTGGCCAGTCAATTTTATAAATTGCCTTGTAGATAAATATTGTAAATACAGTCGTTGAAAAACTCTCATACTTCGCTGGGATCCGTTTTCATTTGTCTTGCATTATCAACATTAATAATAGAAGTCGCGCGTTAAGAGAGCTACGAAAATACCCACGATGTCATACAGACAATGTGATAACGAGAAGTTTAACGAGAAAGGAAAGAGTGAATTCCAAGATTAGTCTGTTTTGAAAGCTAAGTTTTAAATTAACGGTTACTTTAACACTACTACGGCCAGAAAACAGAGTCTGAATAGACAAACTTGACATCATCTCAGAGGTAAGAATTGTGTGTAGTATTTGAATAACAAATTATAGAGCAAAAAATTAAATTAATAATTTAAGTTTACAACTACAAACTTTCTGTATATAAATAATATAACATTAGCACAGGATGCGGCCTTTTTGTTGATGTAAGTATAACCTTCAATAGTAAGAAGGCTGCTTTGAACCACGATCTGCACGCACCGTTTTGCTATTTCATACCAAATTCCCATTTAAAAACAAATTCCCATTTAAAAACAAATTTGTGTTCAAGAAGTGCAGAACCTGATTCGAACCTACCTTATTAAATGTTTATACCATTATTTTTTAGTTGAAGATGGATAATTATATATTGCGGCAACGCGTTTAGGTTATCTCATCATCATCATCATCGGCACTACAACTGGGATCCGGCCTTATTTAGCAAGTCTCGAGGCTTGTTAAATTTTCCATAATAATTTATTTTTACGGGCAAGCTTATTAGCCTTGCGCCAGTTTAGGTTACCTGGGGCACTAAAAATCTTCGAGTTATTCGGGAAAAACGTCTACAGCCAAATAAAATTACTGTTTGGTGGGCATTTTTGGCAAAACGTCACATATCTTTGAAGATGGCGCTGTAAATGCAGTTACTGTGATCAAAATCAATGCATATGGAGTGCTCCAAGAAGCCCTACCATTTTTCTCCCACATACATATTTACCTACTTACAAAAATCGCAACCCATTGGGCAGCGCCTACAAGATACATCTACAAGTCTCACCCTACTTGGTGCGTATACTAGCAAACTATCTATCTGATAGAAGACTGCTCTATGACACAGATGAAGGACTGTGCGGGTTCCCTATACCACATGGGGAACCAACCCACAATGCCAACCAAATTGACCGCTAACAGCGCGTCACCCTAACCCCACCTGTAACCAGTTTCCAAACATGCAAAAACACATCCCAGTATGCAACAGCATCCGTCCCCAAATCTGCAGTTGCATTCATCCCCAACCTACCAAGAACCCATTTCCCAAGCTGTAATAAACGCATATCCAATTTACTACGAAACACTCACCATCTCCATCAACTACACCGCGCCGCATACATTTTCCCAAAATCGCTTCGGTTAATTCTCTATCTAAATTAGATTCTTTGCTTGCCACCAAGCAATCCTAATTTTCCCCGAAAATCATATTCTGTAATAAACGCATATTCAAATTTACAACCGAATACTCACCATCTCCATCAACTACATCGAACAGCACACATTTTTCCAAAAAAAAACCGCTACGGCTAATATCCCATCTAAATTATATTCCAATTTCCCCCGAAAACCATTCCAGCTCACTTCCTGCCTAAACTATTTCCTCGCTTGCGACCAAGCAACATTTAGTTTCCCCGGAAATCATTTCGGCTCCCATCCTACCCAATACCAATTCCCCTTAGTGGTAAGTCACCAGCACAATGCGTTGCATTTCCGCGAAACGACCATCGCGACGACTAAGACCCACATCCCGTCATCTAACCGACAACTCATGCCCATATTCGGTCGTATTTCCAAAACAATTTCTCGTATACATAGCGCCAGAGGAATTTAACTCAGCCTATACGGCAATGATTCTCCGAAACTAAATGCCCTATGCAAGCATAGCAACCCTATTCCGAAGTTCCTAGTAAGTGGCTGTGAGTTTACTTCGCTATGACTCAACCGCCACCACACGATGAATGAATTCTTGTCCCTACCAAGTCAGTCGCTAATCACCCGCCAAACGGTGTACAACCAACGGAGTCGTAATTCGAACGCTACAGCGCGCGTGTTAGATGTGTCAGTGACATCATAATCAAAGATGATATCCAAGAGATCATTGACACACCTAAACCTAAAAACGCCATCCGATTTTAAACTCGAATGACCCCACAAGACGATAATGCAAGTAAGTCCATATTCCGAAGCAATTGGCAAATCGTATAAAAACGATTAGTTTCATTTTCCAAAGCAATTAACTGCATATGCCAAAACAATTGCCCAATAATGCAAAAGCAATCAATTGCATATTCCGGAACAATTAACAAATCACGGAAAGGCAATTGATTGCATACAAAGCATAAACGAAATTAATTGGGTCAGTTCACAACAGGGGAGCTTGAACCCGAGTTCAAGTCAATGAGGAAGTATTGATGGGTTCAGCGAAAACATAGTGGTTGCGAACTGATGGCAATAAGCGGAAATGAGGGCAATTAAATTGTAATTGCAGTATCGTCGTCGGGAGATATTGACCCCGATGTGTCGCGAAAGGTTTAGGAGATAATTAGCTGGCAGTCGGTGGTTGGTGATAGAAGCGAAGGCTACTTTGGAGAACGGAAGTGATAGTTCCTAAGATCGTGAAAGTTTAATAATGAATAGAAAAGAATTGAATAGAAACAAGTAGTCCACAGAGTAAAAGATCGGTGAAGGTTAAAAGAAAAAAAAAGATTATGAATCAGTGATGTAAGAAAAAGAAACCTAATTAATTCGATAAATAATAGAATAAGTGATCAATTAAGAATAGCGGCAGTGCAGTTAGTGATAACACACATCAAAACTGATAACAAGAGAAAGCACCAATTGTAAAGGGCTAGGCTAAAGTGCACAGGACAGTGAGTAAGTGATAAAGTAATAAAGTAAAGGCTTTTGGACAACAATGAATCACACATACAATTTGAATTTATGTTATTAACTTTAAGGACCGTTGTGAACTACAAGTTAAGTGAAAGTTTAGCTTAGAAAAAGTGTAAAGATCAAGAAAAGAAGTTGTAATAAAGATAATAAAAATAAAAGAAAAGAGTGACTAATATAAACAGGTATTCGTTTATCCCTGGAAAGTTTGAATTTATGTTACAAACGCTAAGGATCATAGTGAACCATAGGTTAAGTTGAATTTTGTTAATTAAAACTTGGAAAAAGTGTAAAGACTAAGAAAAGAAATTAGAATAAAACAAAAGAGTGACTATTACAAACTAGTTTTTATTTATTCCTGGAAAGACTCGTAGAAACCATAACTCGCGCGCTTGCTGCCGAAAATTAGTTGTGTTGGGTATCTTCGCCACTAAGTAATTTAGTAATTCATTAAGTTGCCTATTAAATTGTGCCCAAAAATAACTGAAGCAACAATAAAGCTGTAATGATGTGGTGTGCTTTGTCCGGAATCCGAGTGTCGAAAATGTAGGAAAACAAATATAAACATATATATATACAAACGACAGACACCTATGTGAACCCTGTGCTAAAACCCTTAATTTCCGAAGACAATAAGCAGAACAAAACTCCCAAAAACGTAGTTACGAGAGTCGGTTTAAATAAAGTGTAGTGCAATGCACTCTGAGAAGGGGAAATGGAATGGAATGAAAAGTATTTTGTGCTATTCACCTGACTAAAGAGTTTATTGATCCCCAGCGAATAGCCGTGTCTGGGGGAGGTCAAAGGACGCTGCGATGGCTTGGGATAATATCTGATGACAGAAAAATAACTAAAAGTGGTCGATATTACCCAAGCGGTTTCGCGATGATGCAACAGCATCGTTTGCCCAGACTTTGCTGTTACTAACCAAACATGAAATTGTGATTTCCGGTGGAAATCGCATGTGGTTTATGATATGATGTTGCCGTATGGGAAAAAAAGTGCTGAATTCAATTATGAATTATCTGCATAGAATAATGAATTCAGGTTATGCGTCCTGTTGGGGTATACCTTTAACAGGTGAAATTGGCCGACGGACGGGATTGTAGTTGTTTAGCGTCGAGATAGGTTCCTCGACGTGACAGCAAAAATCCTTGTAGCGTTGTTGCCCAGCAAATCTCCAATATACATCAATGTTCAGCGCCGAGAAGGATTCCTCGACGTGACAGCAAAATGTCCAAAAATGTGTCGCCATGGACACATTAAAACCTACTGCCGCACTGGGCAGACATAAAACACACGTTTTTAAAAATACACAACCATTACTTTATTCGACATTAAAAAATTAAGACAATGTTACAAAACAGGTGCTGTAAGCACCGTATAAAAACTTTTTCTCGATTTAATATGTTCATATTGTTCAAACAGGTGCTGAAGGCACCGTATACAAGATTGCACCGAAACAGCAAACTCCAAACTCCTGGTTTCAAATCACCGGTTGATCATACCAAAACAACAGGTTTTCCCACCTTGCCTTATTGAACCGTAGTTGAGGTCAATAACCAGAGTCTGTCTCTTTCGAAAACGCCGAAGAGCAGATGTTGTTGTTTTCCTTGGAGTTGCAGATGACGATGATCGTTGGTGTAGTTTATCGTCATCAGGTTGTTGGATTAGCTTTTGCTATTGGTGTTCTTGTGGGCACTGATGTTGATGTTGATGAACATCGGACTTATATCAGGTTCCAAATTTATTGGGAGATGTATAATTATTTAATGTAAATCCATTCGATAACATCTGGATTTTCAGGCATTAATGTGTAGAGTTTTACCTATTTTAAGTGGTAATATGAATTATTGGCAGTGGTATGTTGCAGCGCTATTAAATGATGGTACGCCTCTGAAGAATCTTTTCTTGCTATAGGTTGCAAGCGAGTTGGTTAGATACTGGATCTAACAATACAACATTTAAATCGATTGTTGTTTGCCCATGTTGCTGTACTGCAACAGTGGTTGAGGTGGTGCGCGATTAGCGGGCGAAATTGGGTTGAATTGGTGGGTTGGTTCTCAGCGTTATGTAGAGACCCCCACAGACATAACAGACATAAAGGGGAATTCGCGGCGAAAACCGTATGCGTGCTCAAACTTCACGTCAGAATAGAGGATGAATAAATAATAGATCGGTTAGCGACAGAAAGAATTTTGAGAATCCCTTTAAACAGGCTTTTTAAATGATCAATTCCCGTAACGCTTTTGACAGAATATAGGTTGCAAAAAAAGGAACCAATAGATCAATCATTATAAATTACCACTATACAGCGTTGAAGTCGAGTTTTAGCTCTTGGGTGATGCTTTGGCTGCTACCGTGCTGGTCTATTTCAATAATTCAATTATTTATCGACGTTTTCGATTACGGACTTAACTGAAAGGGATGTATCTTTAAAATCGGAAATGTCGAAATAAAACAAACGAAGCCAAAATAGTGCATGCTGACTGTGAAAGATCATAAAGACCATTTATAATATCAGGTGACTGCATTGCACTTTTACTTTTATCAAAGCAAAATTTAAAAATGTTCTCACAACATTGATTTATATATTTTACACCCCGTAACTGTCAACTTAATCGAGCAATCAAAAACTACCATGAAATGTTTATATGTGGGGAATGCCATTTTTCCAACGAGCAAAATTCCGAGTTTGATAGATCAATACTTCACGAGATACCTATCAGTACACCATCTAGCGAATTAATAGTAGGTTTGTTTTTCCACAAACTAATATGTGCAGGACTTTTTGGATGAAAAAGACTTGATATACTGAATATTGCAACACACCAAATAGCTACTCTTACCACTTGAAGAATCATGTCGAACGAGATTGGTATTGTAGCGATTAAAATCGCTACATCTTTTCACTTACGTAAAACCCCCTAACCTATCCCATTCCTATACCTAAAATACTTACCTGTCCTTAAGGTCCACCATCCACTCATCCCTTCCCCCATAGCGAAGCATATATGCGACGGGTGAAACCTAATGTTAATTTGTCGCACATTAATTCAGTCCTCTAACCCTAATTCCCTTTTTAAAGCACAAACCATTGAGTTTGTATTCCACAAATTAATTACTACTTGTGTGCAAATCTCGATTTGCCACAACATAAAAGGGCGGCGAATTTTGATTTCGCAGCCAGTCAGCGACTGACCACCGGACAATCGGGAAGCAGCGGTGTAAGAGATCATACCTTGAACCAAAATAATAAAATAAGAAATACCACAAGACCTTTTTGTTTTTGTTTCGGCCCCAGGTAAGACATTTACCCTAATAAATAAAAGTAAATATTGTTGGGTACCGATATATTCCGGTACACCTAACATTATTTTGGCGCCTGAACAGGAACCGGGGAAGCCCGAGTTTAATTTAGTTAAACTTATAAGTGCTTGAAAAGACCTGGTCACCCTAATGGTATATCACCAAAATACGAGGGTTACCTTTTATATTTCGGGATTAGAGAACAAAAACAACTACTGATCATCGAAAATCACTTTATTGTTTTTCAAAATATTCCCCATGAAGATCTATACACTTTTGCATGCGTTTGAACCAATTGTCGAAGCACTTTTGCCACTCTGATTGAGGTATCTCCAACACATGCATTCTGAATGCAGCAACCGCTTCTTCAGGTGTCGAAAAACGTTGACCTCTCAGTTTGTTTTTTACGTACGGGAATAAAAAGAAGTCATTCGGTGCCAAGTCAGGACTAAACGGCGGATGACCCATCAAATCGATGTTTTGGGTGCTCAAAAATGCAGTTGTCGCAGCCGATGTGTGAGAGCTCGCATTGTCGTGGTGAAGAGTGATCCGTCTTCGGCGGTTGGTTTTCCTGATTTCTTGGAAGACAACTGGCAAACAAATGGTTGTGTACCACTCAGAATTGACTGTTCTGCGCTGTTCTAGTGGTACGGTTGCGACATGTACAGTTTCTCCGAAAAAACAGGTGACCATTTGCTTGGAAGTGCTTCGTGCGCGAACAACTTTTGTTGGATTTGGTTCATCTTGAAACACCCAGACAGTCGACTGCTGTTTACTTTCGGGCTTATACGCGTAAATCCATGATTCATCACCTGTCACGATGTCATAGACGTGTCTCGAAGTACCGCGACCGTATTTTTTGAGCATTTCTTTCAACCAATTAACACGAGCCTTTTTTTGGGCGATTGACAAATTGTGTGGGATCCAACGCGAACAAATTTTTTTGACAGTCAAATGTTTATGCAATATTGAATGTATGCTGGTCCCACTGACGCCTAAGGTTGTCTCAATCTCACGATACGATTTTCCAATATCAGTTCGCGCACAGCATCAATGGTTTTCGGAACAAACAACTGATTTTGGACGACCTTCACGAAATTCATCTTGGAGTGAACTACGACCAAGATTGAATTCACCATACTATCGATAAACACTGGTCCTTGATGGAACTTCATCGCCAAAAATTGAATTAAGTTCATCCATGCACTGTTGCTGAGTTAATCCACGCCGAAAGTTGTAAAAACTAATCGCACGAAAATGTTGACGATTTAATTCCATTTTTGGGTCGAGATGAATCTTTTAAGTTACTGTAAACAACACAAATAGCGCTCGTATGTCAAAACGTTCTGAGTGCGTATAACCTCAAAAATGTCCAACTTTACGACAGAGCTGTCAATTACCGGATTGCAACGCTAGGATTGCTAGGACACCTCTGCCCTGCGTCCGGAGCTGAGTCTGGCTCCGGAAGTGCGTATAAAAGACCAAAAAAAAAAAGAAACATATCATATCTAGCACTACTGCTATAATTAGTAAGCACCATAGAAATGAAACACATGGGCAAAACCCAACGTAAGATAAATACCACAACTGGTACCAATACGATCCAAAACTATGAATGTACACAGAATTTCTAATTAAAACCACTAGAACTATTGCAATACTTAATTAAAACTATTCCCATAGTTACGATTAACCAGTCATTAAAATTATTACCATCAAAAAGTATTAAAATTGAAATATATATAAATAGTTAAAATTAAAAATTTTAGCACCAAAAAATGAAGTATTAAAGTGAAATATATACAAATTGTAAAATTAAAAGTTAAGCACCCAAATTCAAGTATTAAAATTGAAATATATACAAATTGTAAAATTAAAAACTTAACCACCAAAAATAAATTGAAATATATACAAATTGTTAACATTAAAAATGTAAGCACCAAAAAAAAAAAAAAATAACTATTGAAATTGAAATATATACAAACTGTAAAATTAAAAATTTTAGCATCAAAAAAAAAAGTATTAAAATTGAAATATATACAAATTGTTAAAATTAAAAATTTAAGGACCAAAAAAAAAATAAACTATTGAAATTGAAATATATACAAATTGTAAAATTAAAAGTTAAGCACCAGAAGTAAAAGTATTCAAATTGAAATATATACTAATTGTTAAAATTTAAAATAAGCACCAAAAATGAAATTATTAAAAATGAAATATGTATAGCTAATGTCAAAATTAGGAATTAAGCACACAAAAAAAAAAATGAAATTATACTATATTGTTAAGATTAAAAGTTAAGCACGAAATGAAAATATTAAAACTAGAAATATCTAATGTTGAAATTAAAAGTACGCACAAAAAAAAAATGAAACTATTAAAATTGAAAAATATACCCATTGTTAAAATATAAAATAAGCACCAGTAACGAAAAATATCAAGACTGAAATATTTGTATATGTATCTATTATTAAAAGTAAACTAAGTCTTATAAATAACATTGTAAAACAACAAATGTGGACTGACGCGAAATAAATATGCCACCACCCTTCGCGTTCCCACTCATACCAGAAAATTAACCTCTTTTAGGTTAATTTTCTTTTCTAAAGGGGGGTTTTTTGAAGGTACATCCCCACCAAGATTGTTGTTGACGATAGTAGCTTCAAGTAGACAATTTCACTACATGTTGTTTTTGTAAGATTCCTTCTAATTGAAGCTAACGCAATTGTTTCCAGCAATATTCGACTGTATAACCGTAAGCTAATTACGTTTGAATGATAGTCGAATCCAATGGCAATGACAATCAAGGGAGACTTGCTTTAGTATCGCTGGTGGCCGTTTCCAAGTTAATGTCTGTCAGCGTCTACTTGATATATATGTATAGCGCGTTAATCCACTCTACTTGTCAATATACTGCCAATCTTCCTATAGTCTTATATACTAGTAAACAAATGTAAAAATGCTATATTGATACCAATCAACCCTCGACAATGTATTTAACGATTTAATTAAGAAGTGAACAATGACATAACGACAATAACAACTAGAAGAAGGACTTTTTATAGTTCTATGATGGAGCAGGCTAAAAAGTTAAAATACTTAAATTACCCGACTTTAATGAGGTATGAAGTTGTAGTTGTTTTATCCTCATCCCCCTGAATGGTTCTCATCCAATGATATATTCAAATGTTCAGCCAAGCGAGGTTTCTGCAAGTTATTTTGCTTTATAAGAGATGTATCGTAAAAAAACGGGTTGCTTGCATATGACTCGAGTCAATCGGATGCAATTGACGAGGTACGATTCTGTGCTTCCGTTGTTACCTAGTCGCCGCTGTTGTCATTCGAAGGCTATAAATCACAAAATTAGACAAGAATATTATGTAGATCGCTCAAGCAACCACTTCTCTTGGATAGCCATACAGACCTCGGCCAAATACCCCGTCGTATCTTTCCAGATTGGCCTGAGTTGTTTGCCTGTTAGCATGTTTGCAATGTGGTGTTCTAGATGATACGATGTAATTTTCTAGACGAGGAAGCTTGTCTTTGCTTTTCTTCAGCCGACAGTGATACCCTTCGACGGACGAGGTCTTTTGGAATGCCCGACAGGTATCCAGCCGGTGGACCCACCGTTGCTTGTAACACATATCTACACCTATTGCGTATGCAGTGGTAGTTCTTTGGGAACCATTATGAAGGAACAATTCGAAGTAGCATATCAAAAACAACCAATAACGTACTACTGCCTGCAGGGTTGCTTAGTCTAGGATAGCCCGAATAGTTTTAATGTCCGATTGGGAGCCCCTTTCTGTGAGTGTTAGTTTGATTCTACACAGGCCTGTTTACAATTGGAATATATCCCCGCGGGAGATAGTTTATTGTGCAATTATCAGTAATTACTTTATATACGAGTTAATGGCGCCGTTAATTGAATCGAATATTGAATTCAATTATGCAGCGCGGCTATTTCTTGTGTGAAGGTTTCTCCGTTTAGTGTTCCATTAAATTCGATTTGCTGTCAGGATAATAACCCCACTCAGCTCGGGTCGTTGAATTTAAGGAGCTCCCGATCATGGAAAACATTCCTTTTAACTGTCTGAGTACCATCTTCCGAAGAGACCTGAATGAAGATATTAGCATTAACTGTGCGCGTTTATCCCTCTCTACGTAATGTGAATGTCTAAGAATGCTTTTCCAACAGGACTCACCATCTCGCCAGGACTTGAAAATGAATATTTCCGTGCAACGCATTTAATTTGATGAGAGGAACAACTATGGCAGACTGGGTGACAGAAGAACATAAATGAAAATAAACCGTTATTTTATGACATTTTGATTTATGGCAATTGTCCTTTATTTCCTTCCGCTGTCTGGCTGTGAAGTACGTCCACTGCAACAGAGGCACCAAGACAGGACTCTCTCAAGAAGCCAATTATTACTTTTGCCTTCCTTGTGTCTTCTGTCTTGACACTGGTGAAGTTATACACGTGCGATGCGCTCAACTGAGATCAATTTTTCTATTAAAAAAAAACAACAAAAAACAAAAAAAAAACACGTGCAAAAATCCTTGGGAACTTCTCGTGGACATCCTTTTATTATTCATGCTCAAAAGAAGAACCGGAAAGACGATGAGATGGTATATCATGTCAAGTAGAAAAAAGAAGATTTTCAAAGAGGCATTTCGGGTTAGAAAAGCTTCCCCCTCGTTGCAAAGCAAACCATGTAATTTTCATGCGGCGTTCATCCGACATGATATTTTTGGGATTCGATGGTGTGGACTTTAGGCTACACCAAGGGAAAAAAATATATAATTTCCCTGCAATGAATTCCAAGAGAACAGGAGTCATATCTCATTCAGGAAATGCGGTGCTTAGAACAGCCAGGACTTATGGAGATGGATGGAAGTACTGTGCTATGTGATGGGCAGGAATATGGGAGTATATCCTCGAAATAGTTTAAATCTTCTGTTGGAATGTACGTTGAGGTAATTTATTGCCTTTGTTGGCGGGCTTTCGTCTGACGTGGGGCTTTTACATTCTATGGTTAGATATCGTTTAGGGCAGTAACAAATCTGGGCTTATGGAAAAAAAGCCACACACAAACCCCACTAGGTAGGAGAAATGTTAATTTAAAGACCCCGGAAAGCAAATAATATAAATGGAGTTTGAAAAAGTAGGACGAGCTAAGAAAATGAATATTTGACATCAGAATCTTATTCAGATTGCTAACAATTTCCAAGTCAAGGGATTACTAAAATTAAGTACGCATAGTTCACATAAATAATAGGGGTTGGCTTTCGTCTACTTATTCGAATAATATCCCAAATATGTACTTAACGTACTGCTGAAGAGTCAATTAGGCATTAGAGAGCATCTGATATGGACATACACGCATATATCTTTTCCTTCAAAAGTTTCCGGATAGGAGCCATGGATAATGGAAAGCATAAAAAATATATGCGCCATTCTGGCTGATTTAATCACGTCGTCGCTCCACAGAAGTTCATAATAGCGTATAATATAATTTACCAGGAAGGGAGCAGTGTGACAATTCCAACAGATCACTCACATAAAACCACAAGGAAGGACACTACACCAAGACAGAATTGAAAAATTTCAACAACTTGCATTGGCGGTATTGGCGGTTTGGTGCGAACATTCTTCGCGAAATTTCGAGACGAGACTACTATCGCGAATCGCCTTAAGCACTAAATGGCAAAGCACAATGCAGAGGGAGGAAAAGAGCTAGAATAAGGAAAGAATGTTTTGATATACACTGCTCTTGTCCAGATATTATAATTACGAGGAATTTCTGTGAAAACCGCACTTCGCAGGATCGTTTCTGTAGCACGTATTCACTAACTTCGACTTCCATTCCGGTATTTTCGATTCTAAAGATGCAGGACATGATTAGACAGAGTGTGGAGGTTATATTTTTTTATTAATAATGATGGCTTACCTTCGAAAACGAAGGTTAATAAAAAGCGCCTTCGGGATGGGTCGCACTGTCGATGAGTGCTCCTGGAAATTAAAGATGTCCCCGGGAGGTGATGGTCGTCCTATTAGGCAGTTATCACTGGTAATGGGTAGAGATAGCCGCCTTTGCCCCACTCCCAGCGAAATGATACAGCGATTAAGTTTCAGTCTCTCTAGATCCAGCGAGTGTTGTATGGTTTAAAGATAAAAGACGTTTTACCTTTTTTTTTGGATTCGGTTATTATTTATATACATCGTTAAGGCCTCTAGCCACTGCTTCGGTCTTCTGGATTTCGACTAATCACGAATCAAAAAAAAAAAAAAAAAAGGGATGGCGAGAGGCTGACTTTAGGGTGACAGAGACAAATGTGTGCCTTTTTTTTGTCTTGTGATTCCGTGAGGTTGTTGGGCCCAGTCTCAAGATATCTCAAAAGAAGGGGGAAGAAGGTATCTAAGAATAGTGTGGACAGGGTGTGGGGGTTCTGTGGGGATTGGGGGTATTGTGCTAAACACGGACACTCGGATCACTCCTATCCCCATCCGATTGTCACTAAAGTTCCACAGAGTAAAGGAACGAAACGCCGCCACGTTTGTCCACAACCGAGAGTAAAGAAAACACTAACACGATCATCCAAGTAAATATAAGGAAAACACTCTCAGGAACAGCCGCCAGGAAAATTAAATGAAATATTGTTAGTTTCGGTTTAAAAGGTTCTTTTATTTAATTTAACTGTTGCAACTGGTTCACAATTATTTAACTTGAAAACGGATTCTAATTACGCTGACGATGACACGGATGCACCAAAAAAAAGAATGTAAGACAGAGTACTCCACTTGAATGGCCTTATACTGGGGGGCACAAGAAAAATTATTTTTTATTTTTAACGCTCTCGACTCTAACTCTTCGGTTCACATCGTACCGCCGCCGGTACGGTAGATGGCGGAGCGACCGTCTCGATCGCTGGTGGTAATTCGATTCCCCGAGGATAGAACTCTGACATGAATTCCATCCTAGGTTAGGGTTAAGAAAAACGGAAGAAAGAGAAAAACTTTTCTCTTAAGGGTGTGGCCGCCAAGGAAATGCACTCATTCAGTGCAATGGTATGGGTGTGCGGCCGTACTTATCGATGCTATTTGCACGTGCTCAAAGGCAATGAAACAACGAAACAAGCACCAAATGGTTCGCTCCATAATGAGGGTCATGTTTACCCTTTGCAACGTCGCTGTGATGGACGTTGGTAAAAAGGTGCTAAGTGGTGCGATACTTTATACAATGAAAATTGTGTATCGTATCTTGAGTTGGTTGCCGGAACGAATCCCTTGTTCACATTTGAATATGCGGGATTATTCGTTTGCGGCACGCAAGAAATTGTAGATTGTTTATCTATAGGAAGATGCTGGTAATACGACTATAGTCTGTCGTATCGCCCGATGCCTGCCAAAGCACAGCGTTCCTTTGTTTGCACTTAGTGCATTGCTAAGGCATTAGTCTCAACGTGGATGGTGCTAATTACATGCATCTGCATTGGACTATTATCGCTGGTTAAAGGGGTCGCCAGCCGATGTGTGTGTAAATAGTTTTGTACATATATTGAGGCTGGGCTTAGCCAACTCTATGGTAAGATTCTCTGATATGTGGTCGTATGATATTCGAACTGATGAATTTTCTTTTCAGGGAATTTATGACAAGGAAAGTAAGAACTCTTACAGGGGATTTGTAAGCGAAGGAATGCTTGAAAAGGTAAGAATTCTCTTGCAGAAGCTTTACGATTATAGCTTTGATATAATTAATGCATGTATCATTCTCAGTGCTTAATGCGATTGCATTAGCGAAAACATATGCGGGTGGGGTGGGGTTATGGGGGTTTTTAGGTAAGTGTATCGTGGGGTTTGGCGGAACCGCCACAGCCCCATTGATGATTCGTTGTTTTTGAAGTCCTTTGGACTAGTCTCCGTGCGTCCAAAATACGCCAAAGTATCAGAAAGAAACTTTTTTGGAATCACCGCAAAATACAAAAGACAAATAGTTCGTTTCTAATGTGTATCAGCTACAATGTTTCGGCCCTTAATAATGTTTGACTCAATCCATTTACACTTATTTAAAAGTTGAATGATCAGCCCCAGTCCCAACCCAATCAAGGATATCTTTGTGATTCAAGAAGTCACTCTATAGGAATACTCAATGAAATCAAACAAAATTTTTTAAAATCATGTAAAATTAATGGGACAGGATGTTAACCCATTTTCATATCTGGTATGTTAAATCCAGTAAGAAACACTCTTGAGGCCCGTGCGGATCTCACGCGACTGCCGCCGGGTCAAAACATAATTTAACTTGCAACTAACAGTGATAACAAAACATTAAGATCTTTGGGAGTCTTTACCTAAGCTAGAGAGTGAAACACTTTTTGCTGGATTATTTCCATTATCTACTCAGCATCAGTTTGAGTGAATCTTTAAAAGATAAATCCGACTAGCTGATATTCACACCACCCTTCATGTCTCCTTTCCAACGCCTAACAGATTTCCCCCCATACCTAGAACTTGTTTGCCACAGTCCGACACCCATTAATAAAAGATGGATTGAAATGATATCGATTGCTTTGGTTTCACTTGTCCCACACCACTAATGATGAACAAAAAGGACGTCAATATAATGGATAAAATATGACGACTGATACTCTCCTAGCTCATCCCCTGAAGACTATTCAGCACGTCACGTTCCACGATAAACTACATTTATAACTGCAAATGTTGCCATATTGTTGCAATGTCCTTTGAAATGAATATTTCTTCACTTAATTTGCTCATTCAGTCGCAGTAGCTTTGCACTTCATTAATAACAAAACGGGCGCAACATTCCCGTACCCACCGCCGTTGCTGTAAGTCGTCTATTCACGTCTATTTACAACTCGGAAATCTCTGGAATCATCGGGTATCTCTTTATTCTCCCATGAGGGGTTTGCAAATGACAATAAATCCTCCAGATAATATGATCGAGTAGAAAACTCGACTTTAATCGAGTTTATAGGACACTATAAATCATTTCATAGAACCTGAGCTACCATTGCCACGAGAGTGTGATGTGCAGTGTAGAATGCTAGACGCACTTGGCGATATCTAGCAACAAATGCAGCATATCCCTGCGAGAGTTGTGTCGCGTATCATCCAGTGAGGATGGATAAAATCTAAGAGTAGAAAAAAACGGGGGAGAAAATACATTGAGTTAGTCCTGGGAGTTGCTGTTGTTTCTAGTACCGCGGTACAGGGGTAGAATGGCTTCCTAGCATTATCGTCATGAATGACCCAAGGGATTCCGATAAAATTACCTTACCATCTGCCCTCTCCGCTGTGTGCCCTGCTACATGCGTCACTTTGCATGTGTCTATGCGCACTTTGTCTGCAAATAAAGGGCACAATGCTGCAGTATTAAAAATGTCCATGCTCTTGCAGGGAAAACATCTCAAACTAGGAATGAAAAACCGATAGCGCCCGGTTAGGAGGGTGACAATTAACACAGATCATGTTGCCATCCTATGAGATTGTAAAATCGTTTCTAACCATACACAAACCATCATACTGGCAAAAGGACATGTGGACGCAACTGAAATGAATTGAAGAACTGAACAACGCGACACATTGATGTCCTGAATGGGCAGTATGTTGCCTTTCGGTCCTCTGCTTCGTTGCTTCACTGTCATTCCCTCGTTGTTTATTACCCCGGAATGTCCTTTTGTTTGTCAGCAATGACCCGTTCGCACGATTGATGACGTTTCCGTTGTGCTGTTGTCCACTGATCGATATTATCGTTCTCATACGGCAGACTGCAATAAAAGCAAAACGACGACCGGAGTCCTCTCCGTGGACCGCACTAACAACGAACATCATTCATTGCCCAAAGATATAAATCGTCCCGCATCCCTTTCACTGTGCACCCAGATCGAGGGTGGACGCTTGATTAGGGCGATAAAATACGCGCATTCGTGGAAAAATGCTGAGTTTAGCAAAAACTGCCGGACGGCACGTCGACAGGGTGGGATCAGGACTTAGGATTATTTGCTGTGTGTTGTACATCGCCACACGTTCGTTATTCGTCTATTCCTACAGTGGTGCCATATTTCACACCAAGCGATCCAATTTGATTATCCCACTGAACGTGGCGTAGGCGTCTATTGAACAGAATTCTGGATGGCATTTGAATCAGGTTGCCAATACGTGCATGTCCTGCGCATGCATTGGTTATATGTTGGTGATTTGCTTTATCTCATTCCTTTGACCGCCGTTGTCACTTAATCTCCCTACAATCCCAATTGACATTAAAGACACGTGTCCAAAATGTTGAGGTATATCGATTTTCTTTATTCACAGGACCTCCTTAAAATTTCGTCGCGCACAAAATCATCATAGAATTATTGAGAGCAACGTCTCACTATCAAGGCAAAAGTTGGCCGTTTTCGTTTGCATGTAAAGTTGTTACTTTATGTGTTGCCCGGAATATGGATTTAGAATCACAGACAACAGGGATTTCCTTGCCCAGAAGATTTGCTAATGCTCCGTCATTACAGTTGAATCCTCTTGAATGTTTGCATTTGTCACTGTCGATGTGTGTACCCGATAAAATCACTGGAATGACTTGCATTCGATATTTTCTCAATAAGACGCACGAGGGCGACGAGGATATCGATTAAGGACTTTGAACTTCGGTTACGGTCCCCCCCTTGCGAAGGGATATTATGAGATCACATATAATCCACTTGAATTGAATTACGTGAATTATGAACAGTCTGTCTGCGAGGGTGTCGAGTCGATAAGTTGCAATCTGCAGCTTGCAAATTGGCAAATCACTGCAATTCGTTGTGGGATTTGTGGTTATATCCAGGGAATGGTCGCAAATGGAAGGAGCGATAGTATGGCAGATCTACGGAAACGTACGTACGGTAAAAGTGTAGGAGATGAATGGTTCGTAGAGGCTTTTCCATAAACATTTGATAAGGTGTCGCTCTTGAGGGCTTCGTTCGATTAACTCTAAGTATCTCGTAGGTCGTTGAGAGATTAAATATGTCCTGGGTAATAAGTTAAATCCAGAGATGGTATTCTGAAGCGGTGTGGTGGCATCGTTCCATTCACCAACTCAAAAGTATGCATGCATGTCGTGAATTATGGATCATTGTATATGTAAAGTAAGTGATTTTTTCAAAAACTCCATTTATTTTTATTGGCTTAGTTGATGGATAAACTATTCAAAAATGTAAGAACCCCCATTTATTATGCTTAGTACAAGCGGTATAAGAATATAAAAATAAACTTACGAACTAACTTAACAACTAGGGATTAACAATAATTATAATTATTTTTAATTATAATTAATTTAAAGAGATGATGGTGTAAGTGACAAAACAGGGTACAAAAATAAGCCGGAAGCTTGGAAGTGGGAATGAGGATGGGTTTAGGGTTTTAGTGAGATAAAATCCTCATTCATTCAGCCCAATACAAGCGTTATTCACATAACCTAGGTGCGGGCTATGAGGAGAAAGTAAGGAGACGGGGTTTGAGAGCAGGAGAGATGACGTTGAAATCAAAGGAGGTGGAGTAAGAGTTGACGTTGCGTCGCATACGTGAGATCGGTTCGTTAATGCCACACGAGGTGTGGTGAGGTGGTAGAAAAAACAGACGAGGGTTTCGTAGGTTACGGGGATTGGTATAGAACGGTATGGAGGAGAGGAGACTAGGACAGTCGATTGATCCTAACAGAAGACGGTGGATGAAGAGGATGTCAGCGTGAATTCTTCGCTCTTCTAGAGTGGTTAAGTTAATTAGTTTGAGACGACTTGTGTAAGGGAGCATGGACATGGGGGTTCTCCCAACACAGACCTCGGAAGTCAAAACGCAAGAGCCGTCGTTGAATACTTCCATTTCTGCAGATATGGGATACTTTATATGGGGACAAAACTTGGCTACCATATTCAATAAGAGTGGGGACGAAAGTAATGTAGAGCGATCGGGTCACGTAAGGGTGTTGTGGCGTCCATTATTTGATGAGGCACACACAATAAATATATGTAAATATATAGTTGAGAAACTCAATTTAGTTTTCCTTTCTAATGTTGTTTGGCATCCTGCGGCAATTTTGGGGCGTATGAATTCTCCGACCCCTATAGCGATTGTGTCTGTGGCGGTTTCAATAACGCCACCGCTCGCCGTTTCCGGGTACAACACCTAACTTCCCCCTAGGGCATCCAAAAACGATATTAAACAAATATTGTGGCAGTTCCATTGAACGCCACTACTTACCTTACAACCTATGATGAAGAAACAGTCTTCCTAAAACACATTAAAACATGTACTTACTTCCATAGTTGTATCCTTATCTGCAGAAATACTTTAAATCAATAATTCTCGCTGACGTAAAATTCCATCAGCAATAATAAGTATTTTCCACAAGTAAAAGCAATTTGGTTGCACCATCAAGCAACCAACATTACCTGAACCATAGCAATGAGATATCCCCTTACGACTCAGCAGAACACGTGCAGGAGATGTTTCTTCGTTTCCTTTTTATGCATGCCCACATCGGTCGGTCATCCGACCGACAAATACATTAAGGAATACGACTGACCGCCAAAGGAAGTCGAGTCCGTAAAAAGGGAAAATATCCAGCGAGAATTCGACTGCTTGGAGATGCCGCCAAGGTGTGCACGATCAGCATAAATGCCGCACGCAGTTGCTGATCGTGTTAACACAAAATATCGATGTCGAGATAGATGCACCAGCTGCAACCATGCCAGCTAATGTTCCCCTTGTGGATTCGGTTGATCCACGGTCCGCATACTTGTGGACATACACCATGAGCAGCAGAGGCCACCATCGTGTGTGTGTTTCGCGCCCTTGTGCTGGGGCCGATACAAGCGGATGATGAAATTATCTTTTGAAATAAATTAATCGCGATACGGATTCCGCGGAGGCAAGTTATATATATATTATATATATATATATATATATATATATATATATATATATATATATATGAACTCAAATTCAATTAAGTAAAAATCCCTGGTTAAGTTAACAGTGACAGTCGTCGTATATATAGTTAACAACAGTGACAGTCCTTGTATATATAGTTAACAATATTAACTCAAAATCAATTAAGGGAAAAGCAACAGCGTGGAATAGGCGTAGAACCCGTGCCAACGACGGCACACATACAGTCTAATACCATGTGTCGTCCTGGGCACCTCTTTGCTGATTCGTCAGGAACACTATTTGAGGCCAAGTGGATTATTAAGGCAACTGTGTGGTTCACGCTAAATGATACACGGTGTTTATTTAATTGAGTTATTTTATTCATTGATGAATGAGACATATCTCTTTGGGATACATGAATAATATTAATTTGTTGCAGACGTAGATTTGACACACATATATCAGTTAAAACACATATCGCGGAGAAAATATAAACGTAGAGTTAAAACAGCGATATCACCATCGCACAACTTTCCAGTGCCACAACACTTTCCACCTTTGTCCATCTCGCTCAACGCCCAACACTCGACGATTTTCTATTTGACCTTCTTGGACGCTAGTCCAAACTCAACTCCTTGCTTTTCTGATCGTTTGATCACAGGAAAACCTTTTTTGTCTTCGTTAACACAAGGCAACGTGTTATTTTCCTTCTGCGATGATCGCACGCAAGATCCTTTGTATTAGGATCTCTTTTGTGAGCCAGCGCATGCTTTGTCTGTTGGCATAAAGGGAGATACAGGAATGCTTGATAATCATATCGATGTCCTTTATTGCTAATATGAACAAAAGGGGCCCGAAATTATTACCTTGAGGGACTCCAGATGTAGCACGAAAAGGATTTGGGAGAACGGATCTGAAACGCACTCTATAGAACCGGTTACTCAAGTATGACGAAATCCACCTTTTTAATACGGGTTCGAAGCCCAAGGAGGGCCATTTGAAAAGTATCATCATCATCATCATCATCGGCACTACAACCGGCATCTGGTCTTAGTCTTATTTAGCAAGTCTCGAGGCGTGTTAAATTTTCCATAATAATTTATTTTTACGAGCAAGGTTATTAGCTTTCAAACACTTTGGGGATGTGGAGGAGTTTGCGATGGGACGATAGTTTGAGAAATGGTAAAGTGTACCTCACGTAGTTAGAAAATATCTATCTGTGTATCTGTTAATAGGTAATTAAGAGAAAGTTACTTAAAATATAATTACACTGTAGCGTATGCATGTCGGGTTTAATCGATTGGTCTAAAAGACGAGATGTATTGATTATGTTATGTTTAGGTGATGATGATGAGTCAGGCGTTAACTCGCGCAGTTGGTCACGGAGATTATTCTTTTCAGGATGGAGATCTACATTCCGTATTCCATCAAGTAAAGTTCATCTGGTTTGATAACAGCTGCGAGCAGATTACAGCCGCAAAAAATAGAGCTTTTAAACAATGGTGCTGAAATCCCACCGATGTTAGCAGAACGAATTTTGTTAGAATCAATAAACTCCTTGAGTGTCCAACTTTTTCGCATCCCTTCTGGTCAATGGCAAGGTTTGTCAGCAGTAACTTCGCGTCCTCCTATTTTTCTCCATTGGTGACAGGCATATTCAAAAGATAAAGCTAATGTGTTCGCGAAATTATCTTCCGCGAATTCAAACCTCTTTTGACGCGACGTGTGATCGCGCCGCAATGGTGTTCCATGCGGGATTTGAAGTTCGCCTATCTTATAAACGAAGGACCTTTCCTGCCTGCTGGAAAATCGCTCGAGTTTAGCCAATCCCAAAGACGGGAAAAAACTGTCTCCCACAAAATGACTTACCGGTAGCATTACTGTCTATGTTATGTAAGGTAATGGAAAAGGCTATCAATACCGAGTTAAATAAGTATTTAGATTGCAACGGACTTCTAAATGATCACCAATATGGATTCCGTAGTCCACGGTCCACGGGAGATCTTTTGACCCTTATAACCGATATGTGGACGTCTGCGATTGAGGGGCGTGGTGAGTCAAGGGCGGTCGCCTTGGATGTCTCAAAGACTTTTGACCGCATCTGTCACGAGGCATTACTGAACAAGTTTCGTTCATATGGACTTTCCCAACAGCTTTGCGACTGGACGAAGAGCGTCCTCGAAAACCGATCAATCCGAATCGTTGTGGACGGTGAATATTCGGATCGGTATCCCATTAATTCAGGGGTTCTATTTTGGCGCCAACCTTGTTTTTACTTCACCAAAATGATTTATTGGAGTGCACGCTTCTTTTCTCGTTTTCGAGTGATCGGCCGATTGGTGAATCAACGTCGCACCAGCTGAGATGTAGACAGATCGACTCTCTGAATCGGGATCTGGATAATCTCCTGCAGTGGGAAAACGCCAATCTCATCGACTTTAATCCAATGAAGACACAGTATACAACATTCACAAAGAAAAGTGGATCATCGGTTCCAGAGCTGATGCTGAATGGCCAGCCTCTCGAATCTGCGGAAAGCATAAAATTGCTCGGCGTAACGGTCTGTGGGAATCTATCGTGGTATAAACACGTCTCGAATATTGCCAGACGCGCCTCTTGAAAAATGAGTTATGTTCTTAGAGCCAAGAAATATTTTACTTCGGCTCAACTCCTTCTCCTGTATAAATCCCAAATTAGACCCGCCCTCGAGTATTGCCCTCATGTTTGGAGCTCCATTCCTAAGCATGCCCTCGACTTACTTGAGAGCATAGAGAGGCGGCCGATCCACCTGTTCGGTGACACGAGGCTGAGGTCTGGACTACAGTCGCTATCACATCGAAGCCGCGTAGCTGACCTCTGTCTGTTTAACAGATATTGCCACGGATACTGTTCTTCGGACATTAGTGGTATTGTTTCGCGCAATTCGATTTATATGCGCTCCACAACAGTCGCACAAATTTGCGGCTCATCTCCCGATAGCGCAAATATCCCTGCATCAGAACTCGGTGCTTTACAGAACGGCAAAGCCATGGAATTCCCTCCACATGCGAGTGTTTCCGGAGCGTTACGACCTGCAACGTTTATTTGGTGCTGTGTCGGCCCTGTACGTTCGCCTCTCCTGAGAGAAGTATATATATATATATATATATATATATATATATATATATCACGTTTGGTGATAAAGGGTTTTAATCAAAAATATGGTCTGGATTACTCGGAAAGATTCACTCCTGCCTGTCGTTAAATTTTCCTCATTACGAACTAATTGCAGCACAAAATCTAAAACACTTTCAGTCCTTTTAAATGGCGATCTTAATGTAGATATTTATATGAAACAACCGAAGGGCTACGATGGCAACGGAGACTTTATGGAATAAAACAATCGTCGAGATGCTGGAACAAGATAGGTGCGTATGATCAATATGTATTTGTCAGTCATTCCAAAAGAAAGAAAATGTTGTTGGCGATTTAACAGGGCAATTTAAAAGTCCCCGGCCTTCCATAGTAAAACACATTTTGTTTGGGAAAATTCGTTTATTTTATTCAACATAATTCCCTTCGAGGGTGATACACTGATTATAGCGACCGTCCGACTTTTCGATACCTTTTTTGTAGTACGATTTGTCCTTTGCTTCAAAATAGGCCTCAGTTTCGGCGATCACCTCTTCTTTCGACGAAAATTTCCTCCCAGCGAGCATTCTTTTGAGATCTGAGAACAGGAAATAGTCGCTGGGGGCCAGATCTGGAGAATACGGTGGATGCGGAAGCGATTCGAAGCCCAATTCATGGATTTTTGCCATCGTTTTCACTGACTTGTGACACGGTTCATTGTCTTGGTGAAGCAGCACTTTCTTTTTCTTCAAATGCGGTCGTTTTTCGGCGATTTCGTCCTTCAAACGGCCCAATAACGCTGTGTAATAGTCGCTGTTGATGGTCCTTCCTTTTTCAAGATAGTCAATGAAAATTATTCGCGCGCATCCCAAAATACAGACGCCATAACCTTGCCAGCCGACTGTTGCGTTTTTCCACGCTTTGGGGCGGGTTCATCATGTGCAGTCCACTCGGATGACTGTCGATTGGACTTCGGAGTGAAATGATGGAGCCATGTTTCATCCATTGTCACATATCGACGCAAAAACTCGGGTTTATTACGCTTGATCATCTCCAAACACTGCTCCGAATCATCAACTCGTCGTTGTTTTTGGTCAAAAGTGAGCTCGCGCGGCACCCACTTTGCACAGGGCTTTCTCATACCCAAATATTCGTGAATGATATGATGTACACGTTCAGTTGATATCTTTCGAGTGGCTGCTATTTCATTCAATTTCAATTTACGGTCATTCAAAATCATTTTGTGGATTTTTCTAATGTTTTCGTCGGTAACAACCTCTTTTGGGCGTCCACTGCGTTCACCGCCTTCGGTGCTCATTTCACCACGTCTAAACTTAGCATACCAATCCTTGATGGTTGATTTTCCTTCAACTGTATTTTTTCCCTTCAAAAAGCAATATTTTATCAACACGCGAAATTCCTTTTTATCCATTTTTTTCACAATAACAGAAGTTGCTTCACTCAAAATACTATAATTCACAAACTAATGATCCGACATCTATCAAATTTATACACGCGTCTTTTGATGTCAGCTAATCATATGGATTTAATTCTAGTGCCACCATTTATGTGTCAAGCCGGGGACTTTTCAATTGACCTGTTACATCGATGATGGATTAGATGCGCCTTCTAGCAAAGAAGAGGTGGATGTGCTAGTTTAGTTGTAATGATTTTGTATTTGGCAGAGTCGCCATGTAATGATTTTGTATTTGACAGAGTCGCCATGTAATGAAGATGGATCACCATGTGATACAAGCGGACATGATCGTCATTCAATATATTTATAGGAATATATTTTGGGTGACCAGTATATAAGATTTATTCTAGAAAGTTTCTCTACAATCTAACTTCCCTAATGTTTGCTGTTTAAGCGCAGCCCGCTGTAAGTCTATGGCGTAGAGCGCCGCAGTTAGGTGAATCAAATACACGATTGATTTTTGATTAACTTTACTTCTAAAAATGCTGGGGTATTTATACTCCCAATCAATCATTCAATTCTTTACACATTTCCTTATACAATTTTTGCTTACAAGCTATAAAATAATTAAATGGAATATCACTCATACAATTTTGCTTATTATGCTACTTAATATCATATCACCGTATAGCGAAAGAACAATAACATAAGTTGACCCAATTAATTCGTGAATCACTTTGCCAATGACAAATTCGCAAACGATTGTCATCTGATTCCTTCAAATCGTAACTGGAGCAATTCGTTCGTTTTACTCAATGAAATGAGTTGACCTTGAATTTGGTTGTAAACAACGAATGCTGGTTACTTGAGAAGTGCAAATTGTGACACGGGCAATCAATTCATTTGAGATTTCATGTATATGTTGTCACACTACAGAGTGTTTGAATCAAGAGTTTGAAATAGTTTACGGTGTTGCTAACTATTTATTGGGTTTGGAAATAAAGCGCAGAAAGAATGGACCTTACACCCAAGAGTTGTTAAGAATATTTAAATGGAGGATGCCAAAATCGTTTCAAAAACCGTCCGTAAAACCATCCAGTGCATTTAACAAAATTATTTACGATGGAGCTTTTCCTTTTAGAGCAGAAGTCGTTAGCCTGAAGTATAATACTTGGCTGTTGCCACTAGCCTGATATTTCCTTAGCCGTTAGTCGGGTAAACAGACATTTATAACAACCAACCGATGCAGACGTTGGTGCAGTGAAGCACATTTTTAAATACATCAATGAAACTATTAATCACGGTGTCATATATAACTATGTTAATAAAATGTATCTAACTTGTTTCAGAAATGCTGATTGTACGAGGGTTGCCTTTTATATTTCGGGATTAGAGAACAAAAACAAATATTGATCATCGAAAATCACTTTATTGTTTTTCAAAATATTCCCCATGAAGATCTATACACTTTTGCATGCGTTTGAACCAATTGTCGAAGCACTTTTGCCACTCTGATTGAGGTATCTCCAACACATGCATTCTGAATGCAGCAACCGCTTCTTCAGGTGTCGAAAAACGTTGACCTCTCAGTTTGTTTCTTACGTACGGGAATAAAAAGAAGTCATTCGGTGCCAAGTCAGGACTATACGGCGGATGACCCATCAAATCGATGTTTTGGGTGCTCAAAAATCCAGTTGTCGCAGCCGATGTGTGAGAGCTCGCATTGTCGTGGTGAAGAGTGATCCGTCTTCGGCGGTTGGTTTTCCTGATTTCTTGGAAGACAACTGGCAAACAAATGGTTGTGTACCACTCAGAATTGACTGTTCTGCGTTGTTCTAGTGGTACGGTTGCGACATGTCAAGTTTTTCCGAAAAAACAGGCGACCATTTGCTTGGAAGTGCTTCGTGCGCGAACAACTTTTGTTGGATTTGGCTCATCTTGAAACACCCAGACAGTCGACTGCTGTTTACTTTCGGGCTCATACGCGTAAATCCACGATTCATCACCTGTCACGATGTCATAGACGTGTTTCGAAGCACCGCGACCGTATGTTTTGAGCATTTCTTTCGACCAATTGACACGAGCCTTTTTTGGGCGATTGACAAATTGTGTGGGATCCAACGCGAACAAATTTTTTTGACAGTCAAATGTTTATGCAATATTGAATGTATGCTGGTCCCACTAATGCCTAAGGTTGTCTCAATCTCACGATAGGTCACATGACGATCTTCCAATATCAGTTCGCGCACAGCATCAATGGTTTTCGGAACAACAACTGATTTTGGACGACCTTCACGAAATTCATCTTGGAGTGAAATACGACCACGATTGAATTCACCATACTATCGATAAACACTGGTCCTTGATGGAGCTTCATCGCCAAAAATTGAATTCAGTTCATCCATGCACTGTTGCTGAGTTAATCCACGCCGAAAGTTGTAAAAAATAATCGCACGAAAATGTTGACGATTTAATTCCATTTTTGGGCCGAGGTGAATCTTTTAAGTTACTGTAAACAACACAAATAGCGCTCGTATGTCAAAACGTTCTGAGTGCGTATAAGCTCAAAAATGTCCAACTTTACGACAGAGCTGTCAATTGTCGGATTGCAACACTAGGGTTGCCAAATCCCGAAACATAAGAGGCAACCCTCGTACTGGTGATGAATAGACGAGGAGATCGACAAGCTGTATGGTTGCAATGCTAAGCGGAGTTGTTATATCTTGACAATCCCATCGCCAAAAATGTGTTTCATTATATACTGAATCAAAGTGTGTTGCAGCAGTCGAAGCGGTTAAGGACTTAATTTTGTTACAGCAAGAGTTAATATTGGTTCAAAATGTCGCATCTACTTTATACATAGATAACCAAAGTGCGATAAAAGTGATAAAAAATCCGAGATTTCTCAAACGCACGAACCGCATTGACGTTTATACTCGAGTATATTTCATCTGAAGAACAAATTGCATATATATTCACAAAACCTCTTTTGAAAGAAAAATTCCAAAAATTTTAAATAGCGCTAAACGTATTTTCATTCAAAGATGTCTGTAAATAATAATAATAAATAATAATAATAAAAATAATAAAATTGTTAATTGATTTGAAATATGTAGACCAAAGTGGAGGTGTTAAAAATTGATATGTGCTATTTGGCTGTATATTGTCTGCTATACATTCTTTATATGCTTTCTATTCCACATCTGTTTAAATGAAATAAACGAAGTTAGTCCCTTTTTGACTGTCTTGTATTTGAGATTTTCCTTTTCTTTTCCTCGATATTTTTCATACCAACAATAACATGGAATCCGTAGTTTATTCTTAGTACTAAGCCAAAGCCGCCTTCTCACCAATTGCACTTCTGAGAACTTAATTTCTACCCCATCATAATTTCTTATTTTCTATTTTGTTTTATATATAGAGCCAACTCAATTGTATGGAAAATATTTATCCGCCACACGAACGCGTAGTCCAGTTAAACAATTCTCTTTGAGTCATTGTATATTTCCGAGCTATGGCAGGGTGCGTCAATCATCGATGAACCTTCTATAATTTTATTCATTTGAGTGAATCTGTCTTAAGTATCCGCATCTGGGATGAGATTTAGCGGAAGGTATTCATAGCAGCGCCACCCTCCAAACAGGCCAGCTTCTTCGAGCTCGTAAAAGTTATTATTAGCCGAAGTGCCTCTTTGCTCGCCTCCCTGCAACGTTACGGAAGTTCAACAGCCACACCGCCAATGCCAGTCGTGGAGCGTTATGAGATGATATAGACTCCTAAATAAATTCATTTTGTGTTTATGGGCCGTAAAAACAAAAAGCATTCTACCGCTTCGGCCCTCATATTCCGCAGGGCTGGCATTGTCATTTTCTTCGTACAGAGGGTGGATAAAGGAGAATACCAAACACCATAAAAAATTTGCATTTACATTGATCCGTTATTATGTCGGTAATATCAGACAAAGTCCTCAACATGACCGAATGCGTGAGCCTCCCCAAGCTCCTCGGAAATATGTTCACGACCATACTGAGGATGGTCGATTTACCCAACAGTATTTACGTTTAAATGACCGAAGGCGCATTGGCTCGACCAATAGAAAGTAAGCTGGCAAGCTATACAAAATGAAAACATCCTGATTAGCATATTTAGTAGGAAAAAAGGACGAATCCAAGACGATGATGCACTTCGATTGAAGATCAGACTTATCGGAGGGGACTTAACGATATCCAATAGAACGAGACTATTTGATATTCAACGTTTTGCGAAACCAAAATGGATTATGAGAGACCCATTCTCTTTATTGCGAATCACACAAGACACAGCTGGAGCTAAGGACACACAAAGGACAACTGAGCCTCTGGGATGGGAGCAAAGTCAGATGGGGCTAGGTGGAATTTTTAATGCAAATTATAACTTTTGCCCTAATGACGACCATGATATCCTTGGACCATGTTCCTGGGACTTTTTGTAATTTATGACGTCAAAATTCAATTTTAATATATTCTCAAAAATATTGTTCTTGTATCGTGGCATGTCATGGACGAAATGTCATTTAAATAGTCAAAAACACACAAATTTGTCAAAATATGCAAAAACAAACTAATGCGAATGAGATTTGCATACTGACGAAACAGACCACCTTGCTATACTCGGTTCTTAAATATTTGTCTATAGTTAACTAAAATAGAGGTCTAGGAATTTAAATTAACTGCCGTGACGTCAACGAGTTTCAACTGAAAATTACAACTCGAAAAAAATATTAAGAGCCTTTATTGTTTGAATACGGGCGTATATTTCAAACTATACTTCCCAAACAGTCCTTACATATTCATTGTTGCCTTTAACAGAGATCCGAATCATACAGTTGGAGATTCCAACTGGAGCTGGTATCATACAGTTGGTGATTCCAAGTCTTTTGCATCTTGCTCAATCCCATCAAACCAACCAGAGTGAGATTTTCTACGCTATCGTTCATATATTTTTCTGTGAAGAACTTTCCTGCTTGATTCCACTCACTCGCGTGAGATAGTTCATACCCGGACTTCGGAAACAAATTACATTATAGAACCAATATCTTCCATATTAAATTTGCAATCTGTGACTTCTCAAAACTGTATAAGAATAATAATATAGTGAATTACCCTATTGTCACAATCCTCAGTTATTACGTGTCAGACAAAGGTTTCTGGTACAGCTGTGTGGCTAGGAGACAAATGGACTTCATTTCTTTTACACATATATCGTGGTAGCGATTGTAGTGGCTGTGAAATCCGACTACCTCGCATAAATATGTAAGAATTCAGCGAAGAAAAATCCTTGTTTTCTCACTGACTGGCTCTCTGACACACGCATCAGCTCTATCTCCTCTTCTCAAACTGACGCGTTATATCTCTCATACTAACTCAGTTTTTCTTTCTAATACTCACTCACTTTTTCCCTCACAAAGTCTCGCCCCCACTCGTACTGAATTGCAATGAAGAGACTCATTTAGCACGTATATTAGACCACATGTTCTGCCTCATCATCATCGTCATCGGCACTACAACCGGGATCCCGTCTTGGCCTTATTCAGAAAGTCTCTCCACCGGTCTACTCCCAGCCTCTGGGCGTCCTGGTATACGTCATCCCTCCATCACAAACAAGGTCTGCCGCGCTGTACCCTTCCACACGCCCTGCTACAAACTTTCCGGGCGTGGTCCTCTTCGCCCATTCGAGCTAGGTGTCCCACACACCGGAGTCTACCGAGCTTGATTTTTCTGACAACGCTAGCTTCAAGGCAGATCGCGTACAACCCATGGTTGTCGCGTCTCCGGAATCGTCCTACCTCACATAAGTGGCCAACAATTCTCCTTAAGACCTCAGAGTGCCTATTATTGAGCACCCAGGTCTCGGATCCATACATGAGTACTGGTAAGAACATGGTCTTGTACAGTAGTAGTTTGGATGTTTTGGATAAATCTCGTGATTTTAAGAGCCTTGATAGACCATAGTTCGCGTATTTTTTCTTATATTGTTATCGGCTGATAATATTGACCCAAGGTAGTTAAAGGATTGCATTACTTCAAATTCGTGGTCCACTACACTGATAGTTTGGCCAACGTTAGGTCTTCTCTTCGCAGAAGTTGCCACCAGGCAGCTAGTTTTCCCCTCATTAATATGCAGTCCCAGTTTTGGTGCCGCCTACTCGATCTGGGTGAAGGTTTCCTGTACAGCCGATTCGGTTCTACCGATGATGTCGATGTCATCTGACTGGACTTGGTGATAATAGTCCCTCTAGTTGTGACGCCAGAGTCACGGATTGTTTTCTCCAACGTCAGGTTGAAGAGGAGGCACGGCAGACCGTGCCCCTTGTCGGAGTCCATTAAAGATGTTTATTGGTTTGGACAGCAATCCCGCTATTTCTACTGACTAGTTACGTTGGTCATGGTCAACCTACAAAGTCGTATCGGTTTGTTTGAAATGCCGAACTCTCTTATGGCATTATATAATTCTACTCTGACTATGCTGCCGTAGACGACCTTAAACCCTATGAATAGATGATATAATGGAATTTTAAACTCCTGACATTTTTCCATCGTCTGCCTAAGGGTGAATATGTGATCAATCGCTGATTTGCCATGGATGAAACCACAGTAATATTGACCAATGACGACTTTAGCGTATGGGGCTATCTGGTCTTGTAGCATAGTGGAGAGTATCTTATAGGCTGTAGTCAGCAATGTTATACCCCTATAGTTGCTGAACACAGTGATATCTCCCTTCTTATGTATGGGGTAAATTATTTCACTACGTCAATCGTCCGGCATCTCCTCTTGCTTCCATACGTGCACCACGACCTCAGGAATTGTGTGATGTAACGCTGTCCCTCCTTGTTTGATTTGCTCAGCTGGTATGCCAAGAGCCTCGGGGGCTTTATTTGATTTGAACTCTCTTAAGGCTTTTAATATTTCCTCAATGCTTTGTGGCGGCAGCATTCGGTCTTGATCTGGCATCGGTGGAGCCTCCGATGTTTCTGTGAGCTGACCATTTACCAATTCATTGAAGTGCTCTTCCCATGGCTCCAGAATGTCTTCAGGATTGGTGATCAGATTACCCTCTTTATCCTTAGAGTAAGTGCAGCGTGGTGTGTACCGCGTCATACTGCGGATTATTTAGTAGAACTTCCGCGCCTGGTGCCGACCCCGCTCTCTACTTTTCTCTATTTCACAGACAAGGTTTTTTTCCCAGGCAGTTTACTTTTGTCTGTGAAGATCTTCTGAGCTCTTTGTATTTCTCCTCGCGTACCCGCGCCCTATTAGACTGCTGCATTGTTCGGTATGCAACATTCTTACGTTCAGTCGGTAGTTTGCACTCATCATCAAACCAGTCACTCCGATCTCTACAACTAAGATGGAGTTGGCAGTACTAATGACAGTATTCTTGAGGCATGTCCATTTATCATCTACGCCCGGCATTCTGGCCCCAGGACCTACTCTCCCTCCATCGAGCTCTTCGAGGAAGATTCTTAACGGCTGACCAAACGTGTTGCTGGAATCAACGTTGGCACTTCGGTATGTTCGTACCGTCATCAGGCTCGAGGGGCGACGGCGTGGTCAATTGGGTTGCAAGTGGCTCCATCGGGTGATACCCAGGTGGCTTTGTGGATATCATTACGCGGAAACCTGGTACTCGCAACGACCAAGTTTTTTGATGCTGCCAGTTCGATGACTCGTAGTCCATTGTCATTAGTGTTCTCATACAAACTATGGGAACCTGCTTAGTCACCAAGAACGATTTTCACATCGTATCTTGGGCAGACATTAGGGGCCCGTTCGACGTTCACATAGATTTCTTCTTTTTCGTCGTCAGGGGACTCCTCTTTAGGCCCGTGAACGTTTATAAGCCATATGTTCTTAAACTTGCCTCGCACCTGAAGAGTGCATAGCCTCCCGTTTATTGCATTATTGCATTAAAGGACAGGGCATCGGCTAGCTCCCCATGAGAAAATTCTCAAATCGTTTAGCAATTTTCGTTTCCGTGGTTGTCGTCGTGTATCTGGTGCATATCCGAGGCTTGTTTAATTTTCCAAAATGATTTTTTTTTTCCGGACCAAGTTATTAGCCTTGCGCCAACTTTTCTCGGGATATCGCTGCATGCACTGGTTCTCTACTTGGCGCATGCCAAAGTACCTATTCAGGGATGTCACGTGAAGACTGCATGTCAACTTGGATTGAACAGGAACAAGGGTCGTCCAGGCCTTCGCCGGGTTGAAAACAATCACAGACTTTGTCCAGTGTGTCCTTCTCCCTCATAGTGACTCCTTGTTTTTTCCCACTCCGATTTATATCCGCACCTTTTCCACGAGTGGCTTTTATGGCCACAAAATTCGCAGCAACAGCTATGAACTGTGATTCGATGTGGCTGGTTTCTTTAGGGCAGAGGTATCATGTGGACGTGAATGTGTTGTCTTCTGTGATTCTCTCTGCTGGAGTGGCGGGATATTCTACTGTGCAGGTCCGGGATTGCGTTGCAGCGGTATGTTGTGTCCCCGCCAATCCTTAATATCGTGTCCGTACTGTTTACAATCGCGGCAGAACGGAGTGTTTCGTCTTTTAAGGCGCTCATTATATAAGTGCCCCTCTCTGTTGCAAAAACAGCAGACCATACGAGCAGTTAAAGAGTGCGACGAACTAGTGCCTTGAGCCTGGGTTGGTTGACTGTTATTAAATTGATCAGCGCCACCCTGTTGTTGTAAAGAAACTCCGGGTCCTCTTCGTGTGAACTCGCCATGTGATTGTGGTTGGGTTGCAGCTATTACAGTTTAAGGGTGTCGTGTATAACATCCTAGTATAGACTGGGATTGACCTACTGAGGTCTGGGTAGGTTCGAACGGCCTACCAATTGTATCCCCACTAGCTTGCCTCGCCTCGTTCAGCGGCAGGTATTGCTTTTGTACCAGTTAAAAAGATTGGAGAACGTCTGTCGTTCTTTAATATATCCTCAGCTGCAGATGTTGATTTGTCTTGAGATACGTTTGAATGCTCATAGGTTACAGCAATGGTCGTATATGAAACTAATTTGCATTTTTGTAGAAGTTCGCGTAGATTACGTTTATCAGTGGCTGTTCTATCTTTTACATAATCACGAAATTACCGTTTGCACTTCTAGTTGATTGGAGAGTTTTACGTAGAATCAATATTTTACTTTATTTATATTTTTCGTTTTTAGCTTTTATTTTCCAAGCCTTCTTTTTTTCTTTTTTTTTTGTACAGTCGTGTTTTTTTCTTGTGTACAACACCTACTGTAGAGCTGTTAATTTCTTTTTTGTTATTGGTTTATTATCGGCTCCTCGGTAGTATAGTGGTTAGTATACCCGCCTATCAAGCGGGAGAGCGGGGTTCGATTCCCCGTCGGGGAGCCTCTGGCGCAAGACTAATGACCTTGCCCGGAAAAAAACACAAATCATTATGGAAAATTTAACAAACCTCAGGACTTGCTAAATAAGACCAAGACCGGTTCCCGGTTGTAGTGACGATGGTGATGATGATTGGTTTATTATAGTATTATCATTATCTATTTTTTATTAATTTCGTTTCGTCGGGGTATTTTGTGGAGGGGGATGGGCTACCCTACAGATATTATCACGAATGACGTCGGAACGTGCATCTGGCAAACCGTCAATTAGAGCGTACCGGTGTACATTGAAGATATATTTTAGAAACGAGAGATCTTTCTCCCGTCGAACTACATGAGCATGGAACATTCGGCCATGTCATGTGTTGCCTCGCTGTTACATGTCGCATGCATTTAAAACCAATGTATATGAACGAATTGCTTTCGGGTGCGCTTTCTATACTCATCGCTAATATTAAAAACTACCATAGACCGAGGAGTAGAATTCTGATTATTTTAACATTTTAAGAAGGTAGATGTAAAAGTGGGAACAAGATTATTTTAGACGTTAAGGCTTAGATTAAACCAATTAGAGTGTGGCTGTCGGTTCACTTTAAAAATTATTTTCTGACGTACGGATAATCACAGAGTTTGGAAAACAAATCTGTTGAGAATTGAACGACTTATTTGACTATATGATTTTTGAACCGTTCAATTTCCTTTAAGACCGATGTTCATTGATACCTTCTTTACCTATCTTATTCCATCCGCATTGCGCTTACACATTTAAGGGTACACGAAATTTTTTTGTAAGCGCATGTTATAAAAACAACCATGTCAGCTTAACTGCTTACACATTTTTCTGGTTTGAAAACATAGCGCATGGATCTGCCAGACGTTTACATGGATCTGTCCTTGGGAATTATTTTCGCTCCGTGTCCCCTGAAAATACATCCGAACAGAAATAGTTTCATTCCGGTCAATAATTTCAACCCAGAAGAGATGACAAAGAATCACCCTCACGGACAAAGGTAAAGCCAACATATCATTTTTACCTGTTAATGAAAAAGCGAAACTGAGTCATACTGCCTTTCTCATAATAAATAGCATCATTTAGAAACTATGGAAATGCGATAATTTTCCGAAAAACTCTGTTCAGAAAACTGAAAGCCCTTATCTAAAACGCTTTCCAGAGACGAGTTACCCTCTATGCTTCCGTGAAAGGGAAACTCTACCAGACCATGCCTTCCTGCCCTGAATAGTAATCAAGCCTTAATGAGATGATAACTTCTCCCCACAAAGACAGCCACCGCTACTGTGTCTCGTATCTATACAACAAATGGACAAAGACCTGTAAATTAGTCACTTCGACTGTCTAACCGAAAGCAGTCCATTCACGTACACCGAAGCGTAAAGTTTTATATTGTCTTATACCTGCCGTCGCTATGAAGGTAAACATGAAAAATTGCACTTTCCGCAGATGAGGGCAGGTTCTTCGATTGTAACCGATGTACGAAAGTTCCCTTTCGACCGGAAACACCATCGTCATCAACATCGACAAAAAACGAAGAGCACTCTCTGACCAGATATCAAAAATTAAGATGTTTGGCAGCCATTCTCTTCAATTCTATTCTGGTCTGGTCAAATTTCAATTAAGATAACAAAAGACAAATTTTAATGTCCTCCGGGATCTGGGGGGCATTTTGTTTAATCGGGTTCAAAAGAAAAGATATTAAATTACTTCGGCACAGAAGTCGAACGCCAGACTAGGCGAGGGGTTATTTGGTTTTCCACGAACTCTTTTCAAGTCTTCCGATCACCGGCGAGCTTGTGGTATCCTTATGATAATTCAATCGACCAGACACCTGCTCCCAAAGACAATACACAGCAAGTGCGGCTTTTCTTCAATTAATTACCTGTGTGATCGTAATGGGGTCGATTTCTAGGTATGAATGTTGTTAATATACTAACGATTGCTTTATAGCTCTTGTTTTGTTAAATGAGGGTATAAATAATATGTCGGAATCGCCGTAGCCACCAGTGGAAGAAATAGAACCCTTGCTGCGAAAAGCCATTACAGTCTGCACACAAACTGCTTCGTTAAATCAGAGTTGCGTTTCTAATGCCGAAACATTTGTCTTCACTTATATTTTGGGCCCATACTGGGTAATTACTGCTTTATTTTAGCCTTGTAGTATAGATTAAGACACAGGTACTAGTTAGACGAGGGCGAAAAGGTCATAAGAAGCGGGAGTGATGTCTGTTTAAACTGGCATATTACAATGAGGGAGTGACTTTAAAAACCATTGTTAGAAAACAAGAGTTGGGATTTGATGGAGCGTTCTGGGGATGTTTGGAAGAAAATAAATGAAAAGGGTCGTCTTATGGCCTCCGGAACATATTGGTTATTGTTAAATCTCACCATATTAAAGAGATCATCGTTAGCTCTTCACCGTGCACCCTCCACTGAAATAGAAAGTAGGATGGTTCTTTTTTTAAACATTTCTCTCAGGAACGGCGAACGTATATCGCTGAGGCGGCGCACTAAGATGGTAATATGTGACGCTTGGTGCTGTTTTTGAACAGTTGCAAGCAGTAGTTCCTGGAAAGCATTTCACAGTTTTGCTGTTGCACAGGATAGTGGTATGGAGATGTAGGTGGGGCTGAGAAATAAATGACATTTTGATAGGATCTGTTAGATTGCCTTGAGGAACACAATCAAACCGAATTCTTTGTAATTATATCACACGCCTACATGGAGCAGAGGCCATAATATCAACAATAATTGTTGTAGCCTTAGTGTTAGTGCAGTGTTTTCATCTAACCGGCCTGCTCGTCTATGTATGCTATTAAATAGAACAGTATTCGAACGCGGTTCGAAGTACTAATTTACAGAGAGAAGAATTTGTGTCGAAGTGAATTGCTTTTGAAGCTATGAAAAGGTAACTCATATTGTTTGGGGTTGACAATTTTAATTTAATATTAAAATTATTTTTTATTTGCATGTTCTTATATTGTTGCCTTACTAACTAAACAAAAATGCTTAAATTTTAGCTTATATATCCTAATTATTTACTTACTGATCCCACTTAGACACCCTAATCTATATATAAGGTGACCTCTACAAAGTGATCGATTGCTTATTACACATATATTATATAATACGTTGTCTTTTTTTTATCTTATTTTTTTTTATGTTTTACTGAAACTTTCATCAGAAACATTTTTTTTTTTTTTTGTGAAAAATAAATCGAACCCAAATTGTCCTTAAACTTAGAAAAGGTAAATTTATGTAAATATGTCACTGAATATCAGTAGATTTTAGCCAAGAGTTGTATAGTTGCCACTCAACACCAGACCCAGCGAGCTTGTTTATTGACGTATCTCTGATGTATGTGAGATACCACCATTGAAACGCACGAATTCTGTGAAACAGGAATCAGCGTATAGAGACACACGGGACTGTTTGCTGATATTATTAATGTCGTTAGTGGTTAATATAAATAAGAGAGGACTCAAGTGGCTTCCCTGACGTATTCCAGCGACAGCCTGGAAGGGATTGGACCTTGTTGTATAATATATTTAACAATTTATGTAATATAGTAAGGGACAAGTAATATAAGTAAGAGGTTAGTAAATTGACTTACTTGGGCGGACCGTGGAGCGGTCGATGTTGCTGGTCCCTGGTGTGCAGGTTGCAGGGGGCGTTGAGTTCTTGACTTCACCTGGTTAAGCTGGCTGTTTGTTGATGATGGTTGGTGGGTTTTGCTTTTCACAATTATTTTTCCACAGACCTACTACTGTTTAATGTAATTTTTATAAACAGAAACTTAGTCGCTGTAGTTCTTTTTATGCATATCAGAATTGAATCTATTTTAATTTTTTGCGTTGACATTTTTATTTTTTATTCAGCGCTAACGCCCTTTTTTTATTATTATTAATCGGAGTTCTTAAACAAATAGTGTATTTATATGGCCACGCTCTGCCTCGGTTCTTACTTCTAAGTTAAATTTAATTAAAAGTTGAGAGACGAAAACCAGTATGTCTTTCATCTTGTCTCTGGATTAAGTTTAATTAATAAAAACAATCGACTTGACAACCAAATATTTTTTTTTTTTTTTCATTTATTGAGAGTGGTTCAGCTGCGGGTACCCTCACACATCAGTAGTGATAACTGTTGGTTTGCTCAACACCACTGTGCGTAAGTTTAGTCGGGGCGTTGGCAGGGGTGCAAGGTTCACTAAACTTCCACAGTCTTCCCCCGAAAATTGTTCAGCAACCCGAGCGGAAAGGAAAATAAAACACACTATTGTTGTTGGTTATTTGTTCTTATTTTATTGATTATTTAAAACTCTCAAGTTTAATATAAAAAAGGCGCTTGCAAGTCGGACAAAACAGCTCATCGGCGGCCGACGCGATGAAACATACAAAATCCGTCTTATGAGTTTTGACAATCATTTTTTCGACTATAATATATACACTGCTTTCAAAGTAAACACACAACACACTAATTGTAAATGAACAGGACGTAACAGCTGAGGATGACTGTTGAATAAAATATTTCTGGCGAATTATTGATTATGTGAAAATGCGGAAGGCATTCATTTTAATGTCTGAAACATTGTTTGTGGCGTTATCTTCACGTAATTTTGTTTTCGTTGGTTATAGATTTAAATCCAAATACAAGATTGCGACAATGAGAACGGTGTGCGTGATTTTTGCCCCGTTCGCGCTCTAACTCGAATCCGACACTCAGCGATCTCTACACGTCTGTGCTGTTGGGCGAATCAATTTTGGCTCCTCGATTGACCGTTCAACTCCACATCCGCCAGCGGCCATTGTGATGGAATTTTCTATCGATCTGGAAGTAGCCAATCCGATATTTTCCTTGGTGATAACCAAAGAGCGATCGAAATGGAATCTTTGACCGAAGCATTTCCCCTGTGGCCGTAGAGGCCTGGATGAAAATCCATTCGTTGGAAACCAAGACAAAGAAGATGCAATGGGTGCGCAAAAGGAAATACAAATATTCGGCTAATCAAATAGATGATCGCGAACGGAGGCTAGCTGTATTGTTCTGGTGAACGATGGAGGATAGATATTTTTGTTGACGTTGAGTCAACAAAAACTTCGCCGACGATGGCAAGGGACCAGGCTGGATGGCTGTATATTTGTTTAGACAAGCATCGTAGGGCATGGCCTTTAATAAGATTGTTTAGCTTAATGTGCTGGTACATGGGTGTACACAATTGCATCAGAGATTGGATGCAAAGAAGGAAATTCGACCCGTCAGCTGTGCAAACAAATAGTCGCTCGACAGCGGCCGCAAACGGTTGCTCTGTTTATTCTAGCGGTTCGTTTATGCTAAGGAATGTCGCTGTGCTGTCCAAAATAACTTCTTCTGTTTATAGATTAAGTATACGGAAGCATTCCTTTTCGATTGCCAGCGTGAGAATCGTGGCTGATAGTTGTTTAGACAACGTATCCTTAGGCATGGCCGATGCGGTGATCGTTCCTCGGTAGGGCAACGGATCGAGTAATCGGCCATGCTGATGTACAAATAAATGCGCGCACATCAAGGCAAAAGCCATCTCGTCGAAGGTAATAGGGGAGTATTGTGGACGGCAGAAATGGATTCTTCTGTGACGTTAGGTCAACAGAAGATTTGCTCGCCATAGCCAGGGTTATGGTAAGGTTTGTTTGTTTAACGAATAATATATCGTAGGGCATGATGAATGGAAATCTGGCTTGCAGATGTGCCAGCACACAAGTAGCCCAGAATGTCTTTAATGGACCAACGGATTGTTAGACAAAAACACGCAGAAGAATTGGTGAGTGTTTGGTGGGTGTGTGGTTGACTTTAGGAACCGATCGGTTCATGAAGGATGAACCGGAATGGTTTAATTGATGTGTATGCATGCTAGGGCTTGCTTTAAGGTGGAAGATGATGCGGGGTAGCTTGCGCTGCTCATTTGCAGGTAAGTAAAATGACTTTGAAAGGTAAGTGGAAGACAAGTTAATTTAAAGGGAATGGGTGGTTCTTTGGGAATGCCTTAAAGAACCCCCACACCGCTGCCAAATAGGATGTACATCACCTTTTGGGGACAAACTCCGGAAACAATCGAACGAAAGGAGCTTGCGCAGACAGATCGGCTCATCAGAAAGAGTTCCACTAATAGAAGCCGTGAGAACACACTCTTTACGTCGCCCTCAACTGAACGCAGGTAATACCCAACTAACAACTCTTTGTAATGCCGGCAACAACATTACCTTGAGATAACCATCAAGAAGCAATATTCACAAAATAAAGAATAATAATATTACACGGTCTGTAACGAGTCAGGAGGAAATGGTAGAATGGTCAGTCTTGATTGTAGTAATGAATTTGACCCGAAGATAAACAAAATAAGTCTGACTTCGGTGACAACATTGATACTTTTTGGCTGTTTTTAGATGTGTTTCCTCCGACCACAGTCAAACAAAAGGCCCTTTTCTTTGAAATCATTTTATTTACTTTCTTTTTTAGTACACGTTTTTTTTACCCTCCGTTCTCTACTCTCTGGCCGATTTCTGATGATCAACCGATTTCATTAAAAAATGAAAAATATTCTAACAATTATATTGAAAGGATAGAATAGAGCAAACCATGTTTCATTTTATCCGATGTTGACGTTTAGTAGAAGGACGGGTAATAAAAAAAAATGTTTTTTTGAATCATAAGATTCCGTAAAATTCAGATTCTATCTTACAATAGAAATGAAGGTTAATAAAATAATATATGGAAGGATGGTCGAATAATTTTAGTAAAAGATTGAAAAGTTAACGTATTCAAGGAAAGGTTGATCATCAAATTCATTTAAAGATGTGCGTTTCATGAGCTTAGAATTTCTAGCATATTATTCCGGCGCGAATTAAATGAAGATGTGGTTGATTTTATAGTGTATCTACATGTATGTATTCCCAATTCCCAATATCGAATATGGTGTATATTATTAATTAGTGAAGACGAGAGTTTTAGAGACACTACACTAGTTACCATCGGCTAGACTAGAATTAGCCGGTTATACATACAGAGAGAGTTCCATTAACTTCCAAATAGAAAGACACACCATATGATCAAAGGGAGCGGTCAAGTATTTCGTATTGATGTCTACCAATAGGCTAAAATGTAAGTTACATGTCGAGGATACAACCAAAAACGTCCAGCTGAAACAAACGTAAGTGGGTCATAATATAGTAATTCCCCAAAGCCATCCTAGCAGAGGAGATACTTCGAGAAATCATCTCTCTAGTCTAAGGTTTCTCATAGAAGGTCCCAGTGCAGAATAAGCTCCGTTAATTTGAAAAGCAAGACGAGAAGTCTACAAGACCTACATTTTTAGCCGCTCCCTCAAAGGCAAACCCAAAGTCACTGGCCGAGGAAGACTACTAGGACGTGCTGGGTTGTGCTTTGGTGTCTAACCCAGCATTGCTGTATGCTAGTTTATAGACCATTTCTGAAACCCCGGCCACTGGTATCATTAGAACATCACAGACCCTACAAAGAACTGCAACAATGACTTCATATCTTGCAAAGTACGCCATCTCTTTAGAGCATCGTAATTTAGCCAAAACACTAGTACATTCTACAATGGTGCTACCTTAGTATAGCCAATGCTCGCTTCAAGTATCCAAACTGATCTAGGTTCGACACCGTGACAAAATGTACCATGAAGTATGACTGTTCCCAAACTCATGACAAAACTCTGTCATAATCGTCATCATCATCAGCCGCTAATTTGGTGGGTGTGATAAAACCAAGACAGGACCATTTGCTTCTTAGTTCAGAAGATAAATGGCGCTCTGAAGGTCTTCTTGCCTTTCCCTTTTTCTTGCCTAATCTAGCCCCAAGAGAATGAAACTCAATCGTATACGATTCTTTTCAACTGCTCTATCGTCGTGAGACAATGACGAATGCCTCCCTAACCAGCAGTGTGCTTATTCAAGCTGACGAAGCAAACTTGAAAAACTTCAAATTATTATTAACTGCTAACATAATGAAAGTTATTTTAGTAGACGTGAACGAAGAGCAATGAGTAGCAAACAGCAACTGTTCAAATCATTCCAGCTTCCAGTTATTTAATGTCGCGCGGAGAAACGGCGCTTGAAAAACGACTTCTTCCGCCTGCCCGCCAGCCCACAGCAGGTACAATATGTCATAATTTTCAAATACGCGTTCCGTACAACAAAACACCGATTCGGAAACGTTAGCGGATGCGGATGCGGAGGCAGCGACGGCCGGGTAGTTCAGATAAACAGGGAATAAAAAGTTCTACAGCCAGTGCCCCATCTCCAGGCGCAAAACAGAAAACATAAAAAGACCTCCCGAGCAAAAGGGGAAACTTTTCAAAACCCAGTTTTGTCGGATCTTCATTCCGTTTCGTTTTTCTTTTTTTTTTTCTGAGAGCTATTTATCAAGTTCTTTACTAATTGGATGATCTGAATTTATGGAAGACGTTCTATTCCTTGTTCCGCCATTATTCATTTGAAAATAATTGCCCGCCGCACCGGCAGTTTATTTGCTTTGCGGTCGACGGACAGGGGGATGACATCTGGGGAGGGAAGGACGGGATAAAGCCGGGTGGAAATGAGCTTATTGTTATACTTGGGGTGGCAGCCGACAAATTGTCCAAACAACGTTCTGAACTGCACTTCGCCATAAACTGTCAAGTGGAATTAATTCGCGACTTTGTGATATCCACACTTTTGGTCAGTACCACAGATGCGTCATCGTCTTATTGGTCTAATCGAATTACATGGTCACTGAACATATCCGCGACGGCAACATTGCTTCGACGTACCACATCCCCGAAAGATATCCGCCCGCCCGCCTAGATATTTTAGACAAGCCGGCTCACCCTAGTAAGATGATATTTCAGAAGAGCATCTTCCAAGAACTAGACTATGACTACCTCGGTTTCTGCTTTGTTTAAGGAGCACTTCGCAAGTGAATCCTTCTGGCTTTCCATTGAAGCAATATTGAGTTACATAGTATCATTGTAGTCGTCAAGTAAACGAAGAGAAAAGTTTTTTGAGTGGTAGGTTCGTAAGTTCGTAGGATCGTCGGCTGGTAGGATGGAATTTAATAAGATTTTCGAGCTCCATCGTCGTCTCAAGGATTCTCAAATCACAAATTCAATGTGACAGATATACAATGCTATGTCACGAATAGAATACTGAATTCCCTTAACTAATCATGATTTCTTCCACGTTGCCCATGGGTAGGATAGGGCGTAGAGCCAAATGGAAACTAAATCACTGTTGGTGCGACATCGATGCGTTAACTTTCGATGCCAGCTAAAGGCGCCGAAAGACAATGGGGAATATACTATCACTCGTACTTCCAAAATACGATACCAAAGAAGTGTTAGTTACAATACGTTGTGAGGGAGCAACGGAGAAAAGGCATAATCGGCTTATCATTCCACCAGTCAACGAATCAACAAATGCCAATGGGGTCCTCCCTTATGAAAACCAAAGGAGCAGTAAGTTTTCTTCACATCATTCAACTTAATACCAGCAACCGGAGACTCTTTCAATGGGGATCCTCTTGGTGAATCCTGTTTGTCAACATGAGAACGAAATCAAAAATTTAACTCTGAATAAAGGCAAAAAAAAAAACACAAAACCAAAAAGAAAGAAACGAAAAATAATAAAAATCCCATTCTAATTCTGCCGCTGTAGCTGTCTTGAGATACGCCGGCTGGGGGTTGTATACTGGCAGACATCTTCTCTATACCTGGTAAATATTTAAATTCAATTTCCCGAGCAGATGGTGGCCTGTGATTGAAAATATAACGTTTGAAATGGAACTCGATGCCGGATGGTGGCAGGTATGAGTTGGGTTGTGGAACCCAAATAGTTGCACTACAAGTTCTGGTGGATACTGGACGATAGTCAACAAGTTCCGAATTTCAAGTTGGAAATCACCAGATACTAGTATGAAGTAATAGGGGAGGGAATGTGCTCATGGACCTCAGTTGATTGTGATTGGTTTGATGTTTGCTCTGTCAGCTCTTGACTATGTTTCTAAATGTATGCATATAAGTCTTCTTTGGATTTGTGCGGAGTTTTGAATTGTTTGACAAAAAGACACTAAGGGCCCTGATACGAATATAAATGATATTTTCATTTAATAAACAAGTGGAAGAACGAGTTCAAATTTGTCATCAAAAATTAGCATACGTGTACTATTAACTTCTTGTGTATAACAAATTTTCAAATCCACTCTACATTTTGCATAAAATGTTTAAAACGCTTTAATCTTGGAGATCAGACAACATATGTAGGCCTAGTCTAATAAAGACTTAAATTGCGGCACTCGAAGTTTCTGCCTTATTCAGGGATTTACAAATAAAGAGGGCTAAACTTTTGCAATTGAAACAAGCTCGAAGTTTCCCGATTTCTAGAATTACCTTAATATTAAAGAAAGAGTTACTTAACTTCCATTAAACTCTCGAATATCGTTCAAAATTCTCGTCAAGAAAGCAGAGAAAGTCGCAGTATTCGAAAATAAAACACCAAAAAGAGTTATCGACTTCATCAGGAGCTACAGGATCCTCGACCGTAAGTACTAGAACTTGAAAAGTGCTGCTATGGTGGAACCCCTTATCGAAATACTTACCAAATAGGGTTTGTCCTCATAACTGCTGAGAATTACTTACGATGTATTATTATTTAATTAATCTTTAAGTGATCAATATTGTGGCGGTTCTTTAAAGTCTTCTCCAAGAACCACCCACTTCCTCAACTAAACCGTCTTTTCCCTCACTCCACAAGCCACTATACTTACCTGCATTCGAGCAGCGTAAGCTGTCTTTCAGTAACTTTCACCTGAAAGTAAAACCTCACTGATGGCATGCATAACATTGAATTTTTCTGATTCATAATATACGAACCATTCCATACCCCCTATCGGCTCAGCTCGTCAGCAATTATAATCGATAAACACACGCTGGCCAGCGTATTTGTTGACACAGCTGCAGCCGATATTCTTACTACGGTTCATAATTGAATATTGCTCCTAGTTGCGACAATTCCCTTTCATTGGTTATCAACCGATCATGGAATTTGGGCATGGAAATGATCATTGTTTAGACAATCTTAGCCATGCCATGCCCTATGATGAGCCACAGCAAAGCGAAACAAACACACAGTACCTCACTGCGTTTGTTTTGTTTACTAACCGCTGGTCCATGGTTCCCCTGGGTGAGACGTTAGACTGCACATCTGCAGGTCAAATTCCTCACCACCATATCCACGTACCAGCATATTAACCTAAAAAAGATAACAACCAACGTGATCCTTGGCCACCGTCGGCAAGATTTCTGTTGACTTATTGCTAACAAAATTTCTTCCTTTCTAGAGCACCAGATCCATACGGCTAAAACAAATAAACCCCAATCTTCGGTCGACCTATCGTCACCGAAGAATGTATTGCCTACAACGGCAATTACATAAACACAATGCCTGCAGTGCATTAAGCTCGTCCAGGTTTATTCAGATGCAGTTTCGTTCGTTGCCGATATGCAGGCTAAGGGGCATCGTACTTGTCCTATACGGACACATGGGGAATCCTCCCATTCGATTCTTTTGTGATCGCTTTTTAGCGGTCGTCAAGTTGAGCCTACTCGCTCCTCCCATATCGATGTGATCCACCACCGTTGAATCTGACGGATGTGGATTGCATCGGAGAGTCAGATTTCTTATCCCGAAGTGCGCACATGCACCAAGCGTCGAGAGCCGAATTTCAACCACGGTAGAGTGTGCAAGGGTCGTGAGTGATCTTTCGCCAAGAGTCGAGCTGTGCAGTTTAATTATTTCAAGGATAATAGAGTCGTGGATATCGTTGTGCGGTCTATTAGTTTCAAAATAATCGAGTGCGGATATTGCGGACAATTTTACCTTTTTCAAGTAATATAGAGAAACAATTAACCATTTATTATCGCGTGTCGCTATTGTGGGCAATTCTTTTATCCATACCAAGTATTATAAGCAAATAATCACCTGTTTGGTGTTATATTATCGAGTGTAGCTGCTAGTGTTATATCCATCTATTTTAAACTCTAAATAAAGAAAACTAATACACAAGAATTTGCATGTGTCTTTCATTTGTCGGATAATTGTGAAAAGGATTAACATCGGTATTTGTCGGGGTTAGGTTAGAAGTAGTGTCCATGTTTGACACATTACAACAAACCCCACAACATATCCTTCCAAAATTCAGAATAAAGTAAAATTTCATAGGCCATGTTGATATACGTATGGTTTATAATACACTGTACTCCTGTGAACATCTCCGCGGAGGCTGATGATTCTATGGACTGGCGCGTCGGACAACACCGCTGGTGCCCCAGCATATTTATGTATTTTATCGAAATACACTAAGCAAGCCATGTACTTAGTTAAGGCCCATCATGTACATAATATTCTATACTAATTGTCTCAATACATATCTGTGACACGCCCGCCGTTATTTCATATTTATCTGGAGCGTCCACGGAATCATAGCACATTCTCTTATAAGAGATCATTTCTGTAAAGTGGGTAAAACTTGGAAACTGTCCAAAGCTTCTAGGATACGAACCCAGGTGGCTGAATTAAATCTGTTTTTAACATCCGGTGTATACGTTACAATACTTTTTGGCTCCATCTTCCCTCGACTATCGTATTAAGGGTGTCACGCAATCGTTATCAGGTATTATCTCTTTCCTGAAGACCCTTCGCCATTCGAAAAGTCACAGTGACCTCTTTACGAATGATTTGACGGGCGTGGCAATAATTCTTTTGAGTACTTTACCGGATATGCATAATCTTATGTGATTCACAAATACAGCACTCCGTATGGAATCTGAAGAAATTTATAACCGAAATAGGTTTTGATATATTTTTCACAGTGAAAACCTGTGCCAGTTACCAATCAACTTGCAGTATATTTGGCTGTGAGCGTATATTGGAGAATATTCCAACACTGAAACCTGGTACACAACAATCCGCTGCTTGTTTTCTGTCAACATCTACTCATTGCCCTTCGATTCTATTATGCTTCCTGAAGAAGTGAGAGTCGATGTTGTACTCTTGTTCGGACCCTGCCATATTTTCTTATTCAAATGCCACAGGGCAATGTTAAGGTCACATCCCAGTAAATCATTTAAACTGGTACTTCATTAATGTCATCCGGAGATTTCCTGAAGTATTTTTAAACCTAAAATCAAGTTGTAATTTTTCAATATGACTATTAAAGCGTAAGCATCATGTATCGTGGTTATCATTATAGACGTTGCTAAACTGAACTTATCACTGCTTTGACTATTTCACGCGATACCCAGTGTTGGCGATGCATTACGTCGACACGAATACCCAGGAAAGGCAAGGCAAGCGCCAGCACACAAATTCCCGGGAAGCAACGATCAGCGGCACACCGATTCCAGAAAGCCACTAAGGGAAGCAGCACCCACGAAACGAACGAACGAGAAGACGGCTACGGGCCTATATAAGGCGGGCACAAAGGCAGAGCAGCAGGAGTTGTCACGGGAGCTCCGCGATGTGAAGAAATAAGTGACGGATCTCGGCGATATACGTGTTGCCGATAACGAGATCGGCTAAACTCAGGAAGACACTGCCATCCCCTTCGGGAGGACTGTCTACTCAACCTGGAGTGGGCAGCACCTGACCAGATGCAAGCGCCGCAGGAGAAGAGTCTTCCACGCGGCTTGGGGGAGATTACGACGGACCTATCGGAGCGCTCGCCAGAAGAAGGGAATCAGCACACGTGACCGGGGCGAAGGGGAGCCACTCTGGACCCCACAATCCCGGGCTGAGTATCGACCCAACGCACCAACAGGGAGACAGGGGCACCAGCGTTACCGGGGAGGACAGGGTCCGGGACACCCGTGCCATGATCGAAGCGCGGTTCACCTTCCTAAAAAACACCCATAACTCTACGCAGTCACATAATTTCGCTAATGCAATCGCAGTTAAAATCCCCTATACGAGCTCTCTCCAAGGTTATAATAAATTCCCTGAAAGAAAATTCATCGATTAGGAAATATTACACTTGAGTTGGCGTATCGAGCTTCATCATGTGTATCATAAATTATCAGACACACACATTGGCTGGCGACCTACACCCAAGGGACCAAAACAAATACACGCATCTCTTGGCACCAATTAAATCCTACAGCATAAGCAAATGCAAATAGGAAATCAATACTTACCCTTACTATAAACACAATTTCCTGGTAATTTAGCCAAAACCTATTAACACAATTTCTTCGTTGCGCCGCGTCTATTTATTTAGCCGCGACGCACATCTCAAACAAAGATCCAATTAGCATCCGACGAGTTTCGGTTTTGCTTGCTTTACCAGACTCGCATGCCATGAATGCACATAGTCCCTTTCTTTGTTTAGAGTCTTCCCCATGGCTTTGATCCATAAAAGAACCAGTGTACACACATACATACGTACTGTGGCGATCTTCTCTATGAGATCTGTTGGTTACCCCATAGAGAGACCTTACGTGTCTCTTGGAACAGGAAATGCATCTTTAATTCAAGAGAGCCAGTTTCACTGGCTGAATTTCGTTTATCAACGATTGAATATCGTCGAGTCCTTTTCCATCCGCTGACCACCACGGTCATGCCGCTCCCGCTGTCTGTAGCGCTGCAGACACGCGATCATACTCGGAGTCGTGTGGGTAATCGTTTTTAAAGTAATCAATAGCAAGTCCGTACCGTGTGTGCTCGAATTTAATCGCATAGTAAAAAATATTAATTTTATCCAACCTGTGCTCAGTGGTTTATCATTAATAGATCTAACCTTCACCATATTTAAAGAAATAAACGGATTAATAACATCAAAACAAAGTGTTTAATTTTCCTGGGTGTGTTTTCGTCATTGTTGTTCCCCTGGTGCTCGTATTTTTGTATACAGCGGCCCTTTGTGACAGTGAAGGTGGTGGGTGGTAGTAGACCTCGCGTCCATGCTGCCGCCACGACTACCTACCCCACAGTCTCAAGAGCCAGCTCAGTAAGGTCATCGAGGAGGGCCGAGATTGAGGCAAGGTTGCAAGTCGCCAAGTGAGAGCTAGAAATCGCCAAGGCAAAGGCGTTTGTGGCATGAGCGAGACTCGAATTAGTGGAAGCAATCTCGAGGACGAGACTAGTCGAAGCGAGGCTGCCAAATATGAGTCCCAGCAGAGCCCCTGCGATCCATGGGACAATCTAACGAGGCTGTCCGAAGAAAGGCGCAGGGGGGGGGGCTAACTCACGAAGTCAGGTCTTCGCATCACGGAGAGGAAAGGGGTGACAACCAAGATCTGGCCCAAGCCATAGCCGGGCTCTCGCGAGCACCGCCCGAACAATTACCTCGAGAAAAATGATCGAGATACCCTATTTCAACGCTGCCAGCGAAGGGTGGTTGCCTTTCAGGAGATGGTTCGAAGATACGGGAGTCGGATTCACCTCATGCGCAGAACTTGGAGCGTCTTCGGAGAGCTCGTTAGGGAAGGGCGAGAGAAACCGTTAGAAGTCTCCTATTTATTGCCGAGGACCCACAGGAGATAATGGCGGGACTGAAAACTCGCTTTGGAAGGCCGGGGGCGTTATCCCTGGCGGAGCTAACAAAATTAAAGGGGCGGTCTCGAGTTACAAAGGACCCGAACGAGATTGGAGTATTTTCCAGCTGGGTGACGAACCCAGGGCGCTGGACAAGGAGCAGTATTTCAAAGGGACTGACTGCCAAGATGCCGTTATACATGAAATACAATTGGTTCATGTAGCACCACGGCCATCGAAGGGAGGACCAGCCGGCACTGGAGGTTTTCAGAGACTTCGTGAGACTGGGGGGACACATGTGTGGTGATTTCGCCCCACCCGAAGTATTCTGGGAGCAGAGAGGAGGCTACCATCAACATACATCATCCCAAGGAGGGCGCGACTCGGGAAGGAGAGCAATTCATGCTGTTCGGGAAAGTGGCGCACCGGCGAACGGAAGCAAATTAGAATGTCTGGGTTGTCTCAAGGAACACGACCTTTCCAGATGCCCCATGTTTGAGGAGATCAGCATTGGCGAGAAATGGGATCTGGCGAAAAAGGCAACTTTAAATTCTTTCGCTCCAAACACCTTAGATCTGATTGCAAGGCACCATCGTGTGATAAGTGCCCAATGGGGGCACCACGTCATCCTCCACCCAAGCAAATTTTCACCGAGGATGGAACCAAGAAGGGAAGGAAGTCACACCATCACACCTCTCCATCGAACAACGATCCCGAACCAATCAGAGGAGAGCCATGCACACTGTCAGTAGCACCAAATCATACCTAAAGATTGTTCCAGTGGATCGCTACAGACCTAAGGGATCGACCCGGGTATTGGCTCTGCTTGTTAAGGGATCCACCGTTTCGTTGCTGGACTCGTCAAACTCCGAAAAGGTTGTTGGTCTGGAAAAGCGCTACACTCTGATTCCCTCACATAAGATTTACTACCCGAAATCAAAACTTTCATGCTGGTTAGCAACAGAAAAGCATGGGTAGATGACTGTGTTTCTACACAGCGAAACAGTTTGGTCTATCACCAATTCCTATTGCACAGTTCGTGCAAAATAAGATCCCAAGCGCAATCCTCTCTTTCATGTGTCTTATGGTACAAGCATTCGCTTGGGAACAAAATCTATGTCAGGTAAAAAGTATGCAGGAGTATACTTTTCAACCCTCTTAATCTCCCCTTCTCGGAGTGCATTTTTGGTTCTACATTCTGAGAGCAATTCAAGAATGAAACGGGGTCATGCGATCACCCTTCTGGTTTCGTTTTTCGTTGCAAGCGAAACCAAACCAACCCCATAAATACCCTTGCTATCCGTTGCAATTTTTCCATTCTCGCTGGATTCATTAACTGTTGAGTAAATTCGCGAGAGTTTGTTCACCTTAATGGGCGTGGAACTGGGAAAATAAGGTTGAGTGTGGGATCGAAAATGGGCGATCATGGAGAGAGTACCTCTTGAATGGATAGGAATGGGTCATTAGTAAGTAGTCTGTTCGTCACGTGTTGGTCGTAGTTGCGCTGCTCTTTCCTGTTGTTAAATGCCCATACTATAATATGACATCACCAGGTCATCGGTTGCCTCGCGTCTATTGACTGAATTTGGAACTATCCCTGTACAGATAAATAATAAGTTATTTCATTGCACTTTCAATGTTTAAACGCCAAACTTCCTATTAGCCGTTGTAGCAAACAAATGAGTCACTATCCGAGAAAGTTATTAAAACAAACATGTTGAGATTGATATTTATTGTTATTTATCGGGTAATATCGGCAGGAACACAAAATTATTTAAATTTATTTTCAATTAGGCTATTTAATTTTCCTGATCTATGTATTTAAATAGTTTATTTAATTTTCTCAATTTATGTATTTAAACCAAACAAACACACAACCGCACAAATTTTCAATCACGAGTCACAATCAACGAGGTCGCCAAAAGTCCAAGAGCCCTTCGTCACGATTTAAAAACACCACGCATACCGGTTGTAAAACCACGAGCTTCTTTCCAAAACACAACGAGAGAAAATCACTCATGGGTCTCCTTTTATACGAGGACACAAATTTGTCCGTACCTTACCATATATCATTCATAACCCGCTTCCAGTGGATCGTCAGGTGCACAAGTATATAATGACAAGTAACGGCAATTTTGCTGGAAAGGGTCATTGTACTTAAAAATATGTGTGAACATTATTTCTGGTCTCCGCTACGAGAATTTTGTAATTCCTTTGGAGTAAGAATTACGACATTTGCGAGATAGCGGACGGAAAGAGTGTAAAAGGTTTGTATCTACTTTTTCTATTTGAATTATGACTGTTCGTTTTGAATAGTTTGTACATGTTATATACGATGGAATGCTCGACCATACATCGCGTTTGGGATAGGAATATGTTAGGGAAAAAATTGTGAATATGAAATGAATGTAAAATGGAAATGTGTTATTGAGGCATGGGAAAATGTTGCTTTCTGGTATGAGATATGTTTGTAATCAAGGGATAAGGACGCGAATTCGCATTTATTTATAACAAAAAAAAGGAGGTGGGTGGAAATTATCATTGTTAAATATGTAACAGTGTTAGTGGGGGAATATAGTCCTATTACCACGAATCTTATTACCCTTTCACTTTTATACTCGTAAATTGGGATTCGGCTTTGCACTATATGCAGTATTTAATCCAGGGTATGAGGGCTCCTCGATAGTATAGTGGTTAGTATACCCGCCTGTCACCCGGGAGACCGGGGTTCGATTTCCCGTCGGGGAGCCCCTGGCGCAAGACTAATGACCTTGCCCAGAAAAAATAAATCATTATGGAAAATTTAACAAGCCTCAGGACTTGCAAAATAAGGCCAAGATCGGTTCCCGGTTGTAGTGCCGATGATGATGATGATGATGATGAGTGTGTCGAAATATTATACACCATACACCAAGTATTAGGTTTATTGTTTTCTACACAATATCTGTAAAAAGGCGATTGTTGTATGATTTGTCGCGTATTCCAGTTTATCTACAAAACGAATCTCGAATTTATATAATATGCTGAAATACTTAGCATTCCTTACAAACACATGAACGTACACTCGAGAGGTAAGATCATACGACCTGCCACACTGATGGATGATTATAAAGTCCGTAGGAGCTACTTCTCCAATTCAGAATAATCACCGTACTTGTACGTGTATTAAATGTTCTTTGTTTTGTTTGGTTAGTTGAAGACTGCCCTATACATTCAGATACATTTCATGATTTGGGACAACTAATTTCAAACTGTATTGACAATTTTTGACCATGCCTGCTAGCCACTGTTTGCCACTTTTGGTCCATCGCTAGTTTCAAACGGTCCAATTGTTAGTAGTAAAGGTTCCAATTTAAGTGTTTCATCATCATCATCGGGACAACAACCGGGATCCGGTCTTAGCCTTATTTAACAAATCTTTCCACCGGTCCCGATTTGGAGCCGATGTCATCCAGTTTGGCACTCCCACGCTCATTCGAGCTAGGTGTCCCACCCACCGGAGTCTAGCGAGCTTGATTTTTCTTACAATATTATCTTCAGGGTAAATCGCGTACAACTCATGGTTTTAGCGTATCCGGAATCATTCGCCCTCACATACGGGGCCAAAAATTCTCCTTAAGACCTTTGTGGGATACGAGAAGTATTGTGCCAGGCATGGGCACTCGGTTCACTTCTCAACCCCATCACAAATTGTTCCACCGATACAATTTCGCGACTGTTAGAAGGTCCGCCGAACATCACAATCACGATCACCGAAAACAATGCCAAACAATATAACACCCAGAAAGGAAAAGTACGATGCAACACTGGTGGAAACTGCAACACAGGGAAGTAAAAAAAATTAAAACGCACTGTCTATGGTTTATTCCGTTTTATTCTCTTCGTTCTCTGGCTATTATAGAATATGTTTTATTTTAAATATTTTATTTAAACTTGTTATTACTATTAATTGACCTTTATAAATTTTAATTAACTACACACACGACTACGAGTATTTTCGCATCCTCGGCGCGCGACGAGGAGCGGGGGCGACACAACCGTGGTGATCTGCGGGTGCTAAAAGAATCAGCGATAATCATCTCGTGCAGATATGATTCGCTTAGCAAGCGAAATTTTTGGGTGCAATTCCCCTTCACTAGGGAAAAGAATTTTCTACCACAAGAGAAAAGTGAAGTCTCTCTTGGTAGAACAGACAACCAGATCTCGTAATGGGGATCATGTTGGTGTATGTCAGATCGTTCAGATCTGATGTTGTTTACACGTGCTCGTAGGCAATGGAACAACGAAGCAGGCGGGCGGCAAAGACAAAGGAGGAAACGACCAAATGCATCGTTCGGTAATGCGGGTCATTGTTTACGCGATGCGTCGTCGCTATTATCGACGTTGGGAAAAAGGTGCTAATGGGATTGGTGGCAGAAACAAGTCCCTTGCGTGCATTTGTATATGCCGGGTAATTAGTTTGTGGCGAGGTATGAAATGGATGATTGTTTGTCTATCGAACAACGAATCGCTGGTCGGCTTGTTGCAGCTATAAAAACAAGCCGCCCGACATTGCGTTTCAAATGATAACAATGGGTGCCGAATGGTTTGTATTTATGGTGCAAATGCACATTAAGGAACTATTTTAAGAATTTTAGATAATGCGTTGTATGCATTAAATGTCCTTGAAAGGGGAAAATGTCTTCAGGTGCCAATGCAAATGGATTGGTGGGAATCAGTGGGAGTTGGGTTGTAATAATGGGGGTTCTGCCTGATAAGTTAAGAAAAAAATCTTGCGGAGAATTGTATGCGAAGAGATGCATGGAAGGCAAGTTTACTTTTCCAGGGCTCTTTTAGATTAATGATTTGATCTCTTTAATGCGTGGAGCATTTAAGATGCTAATTCGATTGCATTCGTGAAATTAGGAGATTGGGTGAAAGTTATGGGGTTTTTTTCAGGAAAGCGAACCGTGAGGTTTGGCGGTACCGTCACACCTTCCTCTCGAACGAAGCTAAAAGTTCAAAGTGCCTTTTATTGAGCACCCAGGTCTCTGATCCATACATGAGTACTGGTAAGAGGATGGTCTTGTACAGTAGTAGTTTGGATGTTCTGGACAAATTTTGGGATCTAAAGAACCTTGATAGACCATAGTAGGCATTTTTGGATTTGATCAGGCGTTCGCGTAGTTCTTCCTCCATATTGTTATCGGCAGATAATATTGACCCAAGGTAGTTAAACGATTGCACTACTTCAAATTCGTGGTCCACTACCCTGATAGTTTGACCAACGTTAGATCTTCTCTTCGCAATAGTTGCCACCAAGTACTTAGTCTTCGTCTCATTAATGTGCAGTCCCAGTTTTTGTGCCGCCTGCTTGATCTGGGTGAAGGAATCCTGTACAGCCGATTCGGTTCTACCGATGATGTCGATGTCATCTGCGTAGGCAAGTATCTGGCTGGACTTGGTGATAATAGTCCCTCTAGTTGTGACGCCAGAGTCACGGATTGCTTTCTCCAACGCCAGGTTGAAGAGGAGGCACGCCAGACCGTGCCCCTGTCGGAGTCCATTAAAGATGTTTATTGGTTTGGACAGCAATCCCCCTATTTTTACTTGACTAGTTACGTTGGTCATGGTCAACCTACAAAATCGTATCAATTTGTTTGGAATGCTGAACTCTCTTATGGCATTATATAGTTCTACCCAGGCTATGCTGTCGTAGGCGGTCTTAAAGTCTATAAATAGATGATATACTGGAACCTTAAATTCCAGACATTTTTCCATCGCCTGCCTAAGCCTTAGTGCTTGGTCGTATGGAAATAGCTCATGGTAAATGTTTTTTAGTCCCACCAAATGCACAACAAAACCATTTCTGACCGTTAGTTCTGTTAGTCCAATTCACTGCACTCCCACCAAGTTAGTTTTCGAACAATGTATAACTCTCAAATCATGTAGCGGCCGAACATTAAGCGCCTCTTTGAATCCATCTTACGCAAATGGTTATAAATTCTTTTCTGGCCGATTTTAGCTCCTGGGCGACTGATAATGTGCTGATATATTTCACTCATTACCATGATTCTATCGACTTGTCTGTGGCAGGTGGATCTTGAACATAGAAAATACCAAAATGGAATCAAGGAAACGCTGACTGACCGTAAACAATATCCACAATTTTAGCTGTCTGGCTTGCATTTTCGTCTTTATCAAAGCAAATTTGTAAAATATATCGAATTTTCTTTTTGCCAAGTTCCGTATTTTGAACCTGATTCCTGGCAATCGAACCGAGCAACCAAAAACTTTCAAGGCAGTTTTTTGAATATGGAATATTACTTTTCTAAAGAACACAAGTGTGAATTTATTTGATCAATACTTTGCGAAGTATAAGTCGCTGCAGTTTGTGCAAATGGATGGATTTCTTATTCTTGAAACTGCTATAATATATTAACTTAATGAAATTCTTTCATTGGATCGGGGTATTGTGGCCATATATGAAAAAATCCACTCTCGTTCCATTGTCCAGGACAATTCTAACTAAGACTGAGAAAATGTTGGATGAATATAAAGATCTTTAAGTAAGTCAATTTGAAATAGCTTCTAAAATATTCCGCATCCGGTCGTCAGAAGCAGAAATAAGCTGCCGCACGGAATATTGACATTCGAGGACATTCTCTTTCAGTAAATCATTTCTCATTACTTTTGTGTAAGACAAAAGTCAGTAATTGGCACATTTATCATGCTGGCGAAATCAAATCAACTTCTTACACTTATCACGTTTCCCATTAATCCTTAACATCCATTAGCTTCCACAATTGATGTGACATCTTATCACAGCATTCAGCAATGCCATTCACCCGGAGGCCCCTGGAAGTGTCCTCTTAAAACACAATCAAGGTCACAAGCTTCGAACCGTAGGTGAAAAATCTATTGATACATTCTTTCAGAAGCACTCGTGTAATTCTTTTTTCTTTTAACACTTCCTGGAGAGGAGCTGAAAAGATACTGAACATTGCATGTAACTTATCCTGGATCCATTGAAGTGTGCGGTGAAAAATGTCAGTAATTTTGAACTGAAGAACACAGAAAAGACATCGGCAATACAAACGCTGTGACACGTCGTTCATTGTGTCAGTCACCCATCTATTGTATTAGCTGGTACGTCCTACGTAACGCCAAACACGCCAACACAAAAAGGAGTAATAAAAGTAAACATTTTGGCTGGCAACATCCTGCCACGTTGCTTAAAAACGAAATTCCGTGTAAGATACTTCGGTGTTGATGGAGACGATCTCACATTAGTCACTTAGCTACCCCACCGTCCTAGATAGCGAATAGACTACAGGCGACGATTGGTAATCTGTCACTTACGCAGGATCGTTCAGTTAAGTTTGCTGGAAAATTGTCCCTGCAGGTCCTGGAGAACGTCACGCATTCCTCTGGCACAGTGTCAGAGATTAATGATTGCCGCCGGCCCACAGAATCGTCTCATTTTCCAAGCCACTAGCGATAAAACGACGAGAATATATTTTTATTAATTATTTTGACGGGTCGTCTGACATCGCGACGGCTGCATTAATCTTGACGACAGTCGACTGACAAATCACTGTTAGTCCCTAACAATGTTTCGTGGGAGGAGCCGCACTGATAAGGATCACAGGGTCTGTCTCTATAGTGTACTCTCATCGTCGACGACAATGAACCTTGGAAAATTTATCTTGGAACGTTCAAATGAAATCTCCTTTTCGGTTGACTTATCTCTTTCCTACCTGCTCATCATGAGTTCTGGGTATCTGTGGGACACTTAGAATATTCGAAGTACTCTGTGAAGGGACAAACGGTTAGAGGGCATACGTCGCAAAATGACAATTTATCTATGAAAGAATTGTTCAGATAAATTGCCATTGTAATCTAACTGTGGGGATATTTCTTAATACGTGTTGAAATGTATTCGTAAGCCGAGGAATTTTGTAATTCATTTCGTTTTAGTCAAACAACATTCTTGGATTTGTTGGGCAGGAAAGTGAAAAGTCAAGGAAACAACGGAGGATCGATGACTTTATAGTGGGATAGCAATAGATAGATGGTAAGGGAACGGGAAAAACCTAGAAAGGTAGGATATTGGAGGGATGAGAGTAAAAGGTAGCTGAAAACCAAAAAGAGAGAAATATAGAAAGAGATCAAATAAAATTGGCAACGTATGCGAACAACGGAGTAAAGACAAGAAAGACGCAAAATGAAAAAGAGAGAGTGAGTAAGAAAGAAAGAGGAAGAAATGGAGTATAAGGGAAAGTGGGAAATAGCTGACGCCACAAAAAGGCAAAGGCATATGAAGAATGCAACGAAAGAGATAAGGTTAGTGACAATCTTGGAACCTAGACACCACACCTGGATTAACTCGGTAACGCAAATATAAACGCAAATAAACAACTACTAATAATATACAATGATGTACAAAATACCCTGACTCCTCCTAATAAGTACCGACGATCAACCAAACAGTGTCATGTAAAAATTCGCCCGATGCTAGGGTAGCATTAAGATACATGCATCTTAAACGTGGTTTCGATTACATAAGAAGATAAGGTCTCTTGATTGTAATAAGCCACAGGACCAAGGCTTGAAAAATTTGAAAATGCATCCTTCGATCTGTGACATCGAAGAAAAAGAGGAATCGCAATTTAAGCGTTAACGGAGACACTCATTTCAAAAAGGCGAATGCGTATTTCGAATGTTTAGGAAGTTGGTCACTATCCGTCGTACTTAACAGACATACGTAAAATGCCGGTCGCGCTCTTATAGTAGTTAAATCAGAATCCATCTGCTGCAGTCGGCGAAGACGAACGTGAAGAAGTCGTGGATCAATCGTCGGTCAAGACGGTAGTTTTGAAGAATAAATTAAGAAAAAATAATTACAAACTGGAGGTGAACGCTGCCAAAGGAGTTGAAATACGAACCTCCTTCAAAATATGCAGGATAAATTATTCCCCGACTAATCGGGGACACGGCGCTGACATCAGGGACTACAGCCGCTATCACATCGAAGGCGCGCTGCCGAACTCTGTCTGTTCTACAGATATTATCACGGGTACTGTCCTTCGGAGATTCGTGTTATTGTTCCACGCAATTCGGTTTACATGCGTTCTACAAGACAATCTGACGGATCGCACCAATTTGAGGTTTATCTCCCGACAGCGAGAACATCCCTGGATCAGAACTCGTTCCGTTACAGAACGCGGAAGCTGCGGAACTCCCTCCCCACACGAGTGTTCCCGGAGCCTTAACACCTGCAACTGCTCAAAAAGGACTGCAGTTATTTGGTGGCATCTCGGGGCGCCGCGCCTGCCGTCGCCGTAGTTTCGGCTCTCCCGAGAGAAGAATATTTTAAAAAAATACCATGCTTTGTGAGTTGCTCTGTGGGAGTATAAGTTGGTGTGCCTGGTACGACACGGATTCCTTAAATCCCCAACGACGTTGCTCCGATGAGAATAGTCCACCCAGGGAGACACGAACAATAGAAAACACACTGATGTTGATTTGTTGTATAATGTTTTTGTTTATTTGATTTTTCATTTTCATTATTCAATGAGATGGTCTTTAATATATGTTTTAGTATTCCTGGGGATAAATTTGTTAGTCGGTGTTGGTGCGCCATGGCGGCCAAGTTTTTAATTAACATTTTGATAAGTAGAACGTTCTTGGGCAATAGAGGTGCGTTAGCCGACTATACACAAAACAGCTACTTTTATCGCAATATAAATACAATTTAAATCACTATAACTTTACACTTCTTCTGTTTCGTTAGGAAGTATCCGATTTCCGACAGTAAACTTGGTTATATTAGGGACTCTTCGCGGACCAGCGTGTGCATAAGCATGCGCACGCGGCGGTGGTTAGCGTAACGACTTACTCCTGTTAATGTTGTTAATCGACATACTCGAAAAGGGATGAAATTGGATAATTTAATTTTTTTTTGCACCCGACAACCAAAAGAGAACATACTTCTGCTCTCTCATTGCCACGCTCGTCGATGTGTGATGGATTACATCGGTAAATTGATGATCGAAGAAAGCGGAGCAATGAGAGAACAGAAACTCGATGTATGATTATCTTAGGGTGGATTTGGTTGTATGTGCATGAATTAATGTAGTTCTGAGCGAAACCCATTGATCTAATTCGATAATATGGTGGACTCAGAGTACATTGATCTGTACGAAGACAGAACTGTGAAGGAAGGGAAACTTAAGCTGATGCTATTCACCTGCGAAAAGAGAGCATTGATCCCCAGCGAATGAAGTGTCTGGAGAAAAGCTGAACTGACGCCAAATTGGCTAGGGTAATTTATCATGAAAACTAATTAGATATTTTGATAAATTCCCCAGCGGTTTCGCTATGATGCGACGGCGTTGTTTGCTTCGACTTGTTTTTGCTACCCGACATGATATGATTTCCGATGGAAATCTCATGGGTTAGCAAAAATGGAACTGCCGTATGGCAAAAGGTAGCTGAATACAATTCTGCATAGAATAATGAAGTCAGCTATGCTCTTTTGCAGGTAAAATAGCCGAACGGTGGGATAAGGGATAATATCACGCGCTGTTAGTGGTCGAAATTAGGTTAGGATTGTGGGATGGTTCTCCATGTGATATAGAGAAACCCCACAGCACCTTAGCATACATTGAATGCTGGGCGGGCTTTTCGTCAAAGGCGACTAAAGGCCGGTTGGTAGGTTGGGTTCCAACGCCCTGCCGCGCAATGAAATACTATTATGGGAAAGAAAGTATGGTGCGCCTGCGTACGATGCTGATTCACTTTCTTCCTCCATCATCCACTAAAAGGTTCTGACACGTATTGTCCACAAACGAAAGGAATAAATACACCCAGTACTGTTCGAAAGCGGAAAGTTGTCCACCGAAGATGCACGACAATAAAACGCACGGTTTAATTGTTTAATATAAAGGTTCTTTTTTATTCACAACAAATTTTAGGTATTTATTTAGGTTACAGTATATTGATTTTAATTACGCTGATGATGAAACGTATACACAAAAGAATGTAAGACAATGTACTCTTGGTGAAAGGCATTATACTGGCGGCACAAGAAAAATTTACACCAAAATCACAACTCCGGTATATACGCGTCTCCGCAGCGACACAGAGAGCGGGGGGTGAACCGACCGGCTCGGTTGGGTGTTGAAATACGACTCAGGGATATCAATTCGCTGGCTAAGGAAATTCGGTAAGTGCAACTGGCTCTCTTCATTTAAGGATGCATTTTCCGTCCCAAAAGAAACGTGGAGTCTCTCTTTGGGGGTAGGTAACCTGATCTCATAGAGAAGATCGTAGAGGTACACATGTATGTGTGAACATTGGTTCTTTCATGGGACAAGGCCATGAGAACGAATCTGAGAACAAAGAAAAGGATTAATGTGCATCAATGAGATGTGAGTTCGGCTAAGTACACAAGCCGAATCTCATTGGGTGCTAATGGGGTTCTGTTTGTTCATGCCGCTAGTTCATGAGAAGTAGATCCAAAAATTTGTAGGGCAAAGAGAAAGTATAGATCATTATCTATGATTGTACATTGCAGCTGTATTGATAGACCGCAATGCTGGACATGGTGATAATTGGTTTTAGCATATTCACAGGAATTTGGTGTTTATGGCATCGCTGCCAAGGGTAAATACATAATTCCTACTTGCATTTGCCTATGCTATAGGTTTTGGTTTCAGCGTCGTTTGCGCTAATTGTGTGCAGTTGCGTTGGATTGTTTATAGTAGGGAGAAAGGGGTCGCCAGCCAATGTGTATGTAAAGGGATTTATTATACCATGGTGAGGCTGGGAATATGCGACGCAATGTTTATGATCCCTGCTATGATGGTGACATTATATATAAACCAAATTGTTTCGTTTTCAGCAGTTCGACTAGGGAAAATGCGTAAAGATTGGGGTTTGCTTGGCAACCGAAGATGCCGAATTGGACTTGGAATTTATGATGTTTGAAACAGAATTCTTATAGGGAATTTGGAATTCGAATAAATGAATGAAGGTAAGAATTCTCTTCCAGGAGCTTTTAGCTAAATACATTTGGTAAATTTGTTGCGTGAAGCATTTACAGGTGCTAACACGATTGCATTAGCAGAATCTTATGAAAGCTGGGTTGTAGTTATGGGGGTTCTTCGGATAAGTAGACAGTGGGGTTTGGCGGAACCGCCACAGCATCCCATCTAGATATAAGCTCCGTGAAATGATCGGGAGAAATCCTTAGCCATCCTTCGGAGCTTGACTGGTGGACGGGTGCAGAAAAACCATTGGGGCATGTTGTAAGTCAGTCCTAAGCTGAGATACTACCTCGTCGCCCAGTACATTGCGTGATATAGTCGGAAGAACTTTAAACTATATTTCGGACGTTTGGTAAACATCATGCAAATGTTTTGATAACAAACTAAACTGAAAACAACTCGCCTCCGTGTTATTAGGTTCGCAGGCGAAACACTGTCAACGTTCAACTGGTAATGACATTTTGTAACATCAGAGTCATAAAAGCATGTAAACATTATTCAGTACTACCATGTGGCTGTTACATTGGGATATGGACCACCCCTTGTGTAACATATTTCAACGTTCCTAAGAATTTGAATGCTAATACCACTGAGAAGCCCGCTTTTAATTTCACGCTCTCTTTTTTTATAAATCTTTTGGAATATACAATATTTAATAAAAAAATCGTCATACATCTTTGATAAAAAAAAAAGTCTGTGTCTCCTTAAGCGGGATCATATCGACGATTTTAGTTCTGCACCCAGCGGAGATTTAAAAATATAATTTACCAAGCTCCTACAATATTATAACTGTGAATTGAACCCACGCACTCCCTTCTGCCCACCACACGACACGCAACACTTATGAGAAACAACCTTAAGAAATCATTCCCTGATTAAATATTAGACTGTCTAACTAGAATTCTAATAAATATTTAATCATTCCTCGAAACTACGTGTTAGATTCTACACGTCGGCTATAGAAGAATGCACCCTTCTTCAGGCTTCAAATTTACTTCCTGTAGGGACTGAGTGATATGTGTGAATTGCCTGTTCTTTATAACATGGAGTAATACCACAGTCTTCCCAACCCCGAATTTTCTTCGGTTGGTAACCTCCGTCGGAAATGTATTCCTGCACTTTATAGTTGGAGTGTTAGGGCGAACAATAGTTTGTAACCCACCGAGATGACTACGTCGGATTCGTAGGCTCACATAATATCCTTAAAACAAGCTGCTCTGCAATACTTCTAGGCAAAATCAACGGCCGGTTGCAAGTCTCATAAATTCCTCTCCAACTCTTAGGACAGGACAAAACAGTGGATTTCTTTAGGATTTCTCTACATCTTCCACCTCCGAGAAGTGATTGTGGTTTAGCTGATCCTAACTTCAGGTACTCATATTGTAGCATCACTTTACAGCTTTTGTGGTGACTAGTGGCAGTTTAAAGTGAATCCTTGAGAGAAACACTTAAACAGAGAACCTGGACATGACATATTATCTCAACGAACCTCCTTCAATGCAGAGGACCAACAGACACAATACATGCAGGATAAATTAATCCACAGCTACATGGAATGAAGAAAGTGATGAATTAATTTCTTTCCTCGTGGTTCCATGTCTACGAAGCATACGTCCGTTGGCCCGTCATCGACCACGTCATCCGCATGAGTCGTCGTCGGTACATGAGCTAACATACATCCAAAAGGACCATTATCCTGAGATCCTGGAGCGATTTGATGTAATTTTCAGATGAACATGTTGTCACGAGGTTTCATATTTCAACTCATGGCCATATACAAGGATCCTTCCCCAAATGCTGCAATGTGTACATGAAACATGTTTGCGTCAAGGATTTACGTTCATCAAACATTTTGATTTAGATACCGTTTTTCATCTGGACTCCAATATACAGCCACATAACCAAGAAACTGGGTCATGTGTGGCGCCCTCGAGAGGTTTATGCAAATGCTCAGCTTAAATTCTGTGATCTGCAAAGGCATCAAAAGGAGGAGGGTGGTCCGTAGTTGAATCATTAGAAACCAAAATAATACAACTGTTTGCCAAAGGACAGGCAGGACCAAGATATACATTGATATGTGAGAATTCTGGCAAACGATATTGCGGTAAGAAATTGTGTGTCTTCTGGAGAACAGACAAGTGTGAGTCTCATAGAAATGCTGAAATATTGAAATCACCTGAAGAGGTGTGCTCTGTTGGTTCAAGCTGCTTGCATAAGAAGTATATTAGCTTGCATGGTGTCGGTGGAAAGGCTGTGCATGAGCTAGAATGATTGCTTTCTAGTCTATCGGTTACATGAAAAATTAATTTTGAATGAAAGATGCAGGATGCGGTCTGTAGTTAGGAAAATACTGCAAAAGCACTCGTCGAAGTGTTGTCCCAGAATAAAACATTTTTTTGGTTTATTACAGAAGACTTAAAACGACGATCGGGAACTAATAACTAAACGGAAAAAATGTGATTTTCAAAACCAACTGTCAATTGAACTTATGACAAACTATACATATGGTACATCCGACGGCAAAACGAAATGTTCTCGTGATATCCTCTAAAAGCCATCAACACAAATAAAAAGATTGCCTTATTGTGTTGAAAGAATTGTGGCCAAAGAAAATACGAGATGTGAATTTAATGTATCGAACACTTTTATTTTTGTTTGTTTTTCTTAGCTTGATAGGAGTTGTAAAAAATTACTCAATATAGATTATTATAATAAAACTGTCTTATTCATTCGAAAAGCAAAGGCATGTCATTAACCTTTGAAATGGAGTTGAGTTTAGCGTTGGCGACATTCCTTCACGAAACGCATTCTGGAAGTCTAATTACGCACGAACCTAAAACGAAGCGCCATCGCTGGAAAACAATTTGCGATAAAACAACGGATCAATTTCCAATTGCCCTAGAAACCGATTGGGGTTTGATTTTCAAACGGAATTTAGTAACCTGATAGCATTGTTCAAGCGTGGGATATACTCCTTTTTTTTTCTCTGGAAAGGCAAACTTAAAGCACTAAATCGGCGCCCTAAGACGCGAAAGGTAATCAAAAATGTTCCCAACCATTTCAGGGAGCATACAGTTTAATGAAATAGTACCTCACCGGGCGAGAAGATGGGAGCGAACATACAGGGCAAAGTCTCTGATTGCTATCAACCCGGCGAAGGCCAGGACGATCCTCGTCCCCGTTCAATCTAAGTTGACATGCTGTCTCCACGTGACACCCCTGGATAGCTAGTTTGACACCCGCCAAGTAGTGAACCAATGCATGCAGCAACATCCTGAGAAAGGTTGGCGCTGGGCTAATAACATTGCCCGTAAAAACAAATTATTATGGCAAATTTAACAAACCTCGGATATGGACCGGATAGACGTCGACGACCACGGAAACGAAAGTGGCTAAACAATTTAAACATTTTCTCATGGAACGTCCGCTCAGTATACAGGGCTCGAGCTGCACAGCAGCTAGCCGATGCCCTGACCAAATATAAGTCTGGCATAACAGCTTTACAAGAAATAAGATCGACGGAGAGCGGTGTCATTCAAAGAAACGAGTATGACATTAATTACAGCTACCATGCAAAACACCATGTGTTCGGAGTGGGATTTCTAGTCAGTCAAAAACTGAAGCCTGCTATCGTCGGCTTTAATGCAATAAACAAAAGGTTATGCACTTTTCGCGTGCGAGGTAAGTGTAACAACATAACCCTCATAAACGTTCACGGCCCTACAGAGAAGTCCCCTGACGACGAAAAAGAAGAATACTACGAGAACGTTGAACGGGCTCTCAATGCCTGCCCAAGATAAAATGTGAACATCGTTCTTGGTGATTTGAATGTCAAAATAGGTCAAGAGCCGGTTCTCGGGCACTACGCAGGTTCCCATAGTTTGCATGAGAACACTAATGACAATGGCCTACGAGTCATTGAACTGGCAGCATCAAAGAACTTGGTCGTTGCGAGTACTAGGTTTACGCGTAAAGATATCCACGAAGCCACCTGGGTATCACCTGATGGAGCCACTCGCAACCAAATTGACCACATGTTGATTGATCGCCGCCAATTCTCGAGCCTGATGACGGTACGAACGTACCGAGGTGCCAACGTCGACTCGGATCACTATTTTGTTGGTAAGTTTTCCGAGCGCGGATTGCCTTACGGAGACGTATTGCGTCCGCGGATCAGGTTCGAATCAATACGGCTGCCTTACGCAATGAGAATAGCAGTAACACCTTTGGTCATGCGTAAAGACTCGCTCTTGAGGAACTCGATGGGGGCAGAGTAAGTCCTGGGCCCAGAATGCCGGGCGTAAAAGATAAATGGACACGCCTTAAGAATACTGTCATTAGTACTGCCAACTCCATTTCAGGCAGTAGTCGTGGAGATCGGAACGACTGGTTTGATGATGAGTGAAGAATGGTGCATGCCGTACAATGCAGTAGTCTCAAAGGGTACGCGAGGAGAAATACAAAGAGCTCAGAAGATCTGAAAAAAAGCTTCATAGACAAAAGAAAAGTGCCTGGGGAAAAAACTTGTCTGTGAAATAGAGAGCGAGGTCCACACAAGGCGCGGAAGTTCTATCAAACAGTTCGGAGTATGACGCGGTACACACCACGCTGCACTTACTGCAAGGATAAAGGGATAATCTAATCACGAATCCTGAAGGCATTCTGGAGCGATGGGAAGCGCACTTCAATGAATTTTTAAATGGTCGGCTCACAGAAGAATAGGAGGCTCCACTAATGCACGATCAAGACAAAATGCTGCCGCCACCAAGCACGGCTGCCTTGCGCAATGAGAATACCAGTGACACCTTTGATGATGCGCTAAGACTCGTCATCGAAGAAGAGAAATGGACACGCTTTAAGAATACTGTCATTAGTACTGCCAACTCCATCTTAGGTAGTAGTCGTAGAGATAGGTGCGACTGGTTTGATGATGAGAGCAAACTAGCGACTGAACGTAAGAATGCTGCATACTGAGCAATGCAGCAGTCTCATAGGACGCGGGTACGCGAGGATAACTACAAAGAGTTCAGAAGATCTGAAAAAAGACTTCAAAGACAAAAGAAAAGTGCCTGGGAAAAAAACCTTGTCTGTGAAATAGAGAAAAGTAGAGAGCGAGGTCCGCACCAGGCGTGGAAGTTCTACCAAATAATCCGCAGTATGAAGCGGTACACACCACGCTCCACTTACTGCAAGGATAAAGAGGGTAATCTGATCACCAATCTTAAAGGCATTCTGGAGCGATGGGAAGTGTCATTTAATGAATTGCTTAATGATCAGCTCACAGCAGAATTGGACCCTCCACCAATGTAAGACCCAGACAAAATGGTGCCGCCTCCAAGCATTGAGGAAACATTAAAACTCATAAGACAGCTCTAACCAAATAAAGCCCACGGAGCTGATGGCATACCAGCTGAGATGATCAAGGAGGGACAGCGTTACCTCATGCAATTCATGAGATCGTGGTGCACGTATGCAAGAGGAGATGCCGAAGATTGATGTCGTGGTATAATTTCCCCCATACATAAAAAAGGGGATATCGCACTGTGCAGCAACTGCAGGGGTATAACATTGCTGAGTACGGATAGCCCCATACGCTAAAGCCATCATTGGTCAATATCAGCGGTGCTTCATCCCAGGCAAATCAGCGGTTGATCAGATATTCACCCTTAGGCAGGCGATGGAAAAATCTCAGGAATTTAAGATTCCCTTATATCATATATTTATAGACTTTAAGGCCGCCTACTCTAGCATAGCCAGGGTAGAATTATATAATGCCATAAGAGAGTTCAGCATTCCAAACAAATTGATACGGCTTTGTAGGTTACCAACGTAACTGGCCAAGTTAAAATAGCGGGATTGCTGTCCAAACCAATAAATATCTTTAATGCACTCAGACACGGGGAGCCTGCCTCCTCTTCAACCTGACGTTGGAGAAAGCAATCCGTGACTCTGGCGTCACAACTAGAGGGACTATTATCACCAAGTCCAGCCAGATACTTGTCTACGCATATGACATCGACATAATCGGTAGAGCCGAATCGGTTGTACAGGACTTCTTCACCCAGATCGAGCAGGCTGCACAAAAACTGGGACTGCACATTAATGAGGGGAAAACTAAGTACTTGGTGGCAACTTCTACAAAGAGAAGACCGAACTAACGTTGGTCAAACTATCAGGGTAGCTGAGCACGAATTTGAAGTAGTGCAATCCTTTAACTAATTTGGGTCAATAGTATCAGCCGATAACAATATGGAGAAGAAATACGCGAACGGCTGATCAAATCCAAAAATGCCTACTATGATCTATCAAGGGTCTTTAAATCCCGAAATTTATCCAGAACATCCAAGCTACTATTGTACAAGACCATGGTCTTACCAGTACTCATGTATGGATTCGAGACCTGTGTGCTCAATAAAAGGCACTCTGAACTCTTAGCCGCGTTCGAGAGAAAGGTCTTAAGGAGAATTGTTGGCCCCGTATGTGAGGGAGGACGATTCCGGAGACGCTACAACCATGAGTTATACGCCATCTACCTTGAAGCAAATGTTGTAAGAAAATTCAAGGTCGGTAGAGTCCGGTGGGTGGGACACTTAGCTCGAATCAGCGAAGAGGAACCTGGACGGAGAGTACTTTGTGGCAGGATGTATGGAAGGAGACAGTGCGGCAGACCTTGTTTGCGATGGAGGGATGACGTAGACCAGGACGCCCACAGCCTGGGGGTGCCAAACTGGATGACATCGGCTCGAAATCGGGACCGGTGGAGAGTTTTGTTAAATAAGCCCAAGACCGGATCTCGGTTGTAGTGCCGATATGGATGTTGACCTCACCGGGCTACAGGGTATTAAGACGCATGCCATCAAAACGTAACTGCGCCGAACTACCGCAAAAGCCAAAGCTGTCACATCCACCCACAATCAAACACATGACACAACTTCCTTAGCGACTCAGTTATTGAAGCCGTGGAGACTTTTCCACAATACATTCTGCTAAAAGTACCAGGATTTTAAAAGCCCACTTAAGGGGTTTGTCAAAATTGTTTTTCTCGGTAAGTTGACACAACTATCCTCTGTCCTGAAATGAAGTTTGAATGCAATATGTTATTTAATTTGTTTACAGTGCGAATTTTTTAGAATCGACTTCAGTTCTCGTTGCGAGTTCTCTTTTATGGCTTCTATCGACTGACAACGGGTGCCTCATAGTAATGATATGAAAGTTGGAAAGAGAAAAAATCAGTTGGTGTCAGATCAGGAGAATACGACGATGTTCGACCGTCCGATCTACTGGGAAAATTTATGGTTCCACAACACAGCGATGGCCAAAAAGAAATGTTAACTTTTATTTAGCTTTGACGTGGTTTTGTCGGTTTCAATTCAGTAGGTTGGCGCCATTCCGACGATTATTGACTTTGTATGCATGCCAAACTCGTAAATCCACGTCTCATCACTAATTACAATGCGTTTTATAATTGTAGGATCAGAATTGACTGATTCTAGCATGTCTTTAGAACCTTAATTGGATTGATTTTTTAAGAAAATTCAGGAAAAATCGCAATACACTTGAGATGAACTGACAAAATCGAGCATTGTAAACAAACTAAATGGCAGATGGTCATAGAGGGCAGTTGTGCCAACTTGGCGAGAAAGAGAATTTTCATAAGCGGACTTTTTAAATGATCAGTTCCTGTAACTTTTTCGACAGAATGTATACTGGTAACCTGTATGACAGCTCGTTTCGCCTTTAACTCTACAATTTAAGGAAAACATTACGTACATGGTTTTAAGCAAACATGTTTTGATAAAACGAATGAACTTGAAATGTTACGTCCTGAAATTCCTCGCTTTGGATAACTTACCACCAATCGAATTTCGAAGAGGTCTATAAGAAGAATGCAGTTCTATTATCAGTAGTGAGGAATAGACCGCCACATCAATTCATCAATTCATGTGACAAATGCAACTGCAATGCCGAAGACCTTATCGGGGTAACAAACCAGATCGCTGCAGGTTATAAACAATGAAGGGATCTCAGAAGGCCGGGTACAGAATAATGTACACGACAAACTCAGTATGAGAAAGTCGGTTACATGTAAGGTGGATGCATAATGACCTTTTTCATCAATGACTATGCTGGTTTAAGCAGACCCCATCTAATGTTTTCGATCGATTTTTTTCTGATTGTAAGCTGGGTTTTTCGGGTATCCATCCCGAAAAACTCCCTTTTCTCTTTTTAAATGATATTCATTATTTACAATTATATTTAGCTTTTCAACGACTGTGACAATAACACCTTTTGAAGTACCGCGAAACAAGAAACTTGAGCGCCTTTTGAATGTCGACTCAATTCATTTGAATTTTAGAGTATGTATGTAGTATGTATGTATGTATGTTTCACAGCAACTTCGACAGAAACTTTACTCACTTTTTTACGCGACTTCTTTACTTACGCGACGAGAACTTGTGGCGGTTCCGCCAAACGCCACGGTTCACTTACCTAAAAAACCCCCATAACTTCTATCCAATCACATAATTTCGCTAATGCAATCGCATTAGCACCTTAAATGCTTTACGCGTCTAGGATTATCTAAGGTATAATCTAAAAAGCTTCAGTAAAAGACTTCTTACCTTTTCTTGCATCTCTTCGCATAAATTCCTGTAAAAGTTCTTTCTTACCTTATCATAAATTCCCTGTAATAAAATTTATCGGTTCGCATATCATACGACCGCATATCAGGGAATCTTACCCTTGAGTTGGCTAATCCCAACCTCAATATGTGTACATAAAACCTATCTATGCACACATCGGCTGTCGACCCTTTTAGACAGCGATAAATAGTCCAACACCAGCTGCATGTCATTAGCACCATCCACGTTGAGACTATTTCACTAACTCGCACCATGAGTAAACAAAAGACCGCTGTCCTTCATCAGGCATTCTGGCGATACGCAAACATTTCAGTCATTCTAGTATCCCAAATGCACCTACCATCTAATGAGTTGCAACTTGTTTACTCAGTTGAACACTCAGGTCATAAATTCCTTTTATCCTACATAGTTCTGGATTCGTTTCCCAGTAACCTTCTCACATAAACAAAGAACTCCACGATCCCTTTTTCCTTTCTTTGTTTCAGGTTCATACCCATGGCCTTATATATGAAAAAAACCAATGTCATCATCACTCACACATACACATACATTGCCAAGTCTTTCTTCCTTGTTTTCACCACGAGAGAAACACTTTCTCTCTCGGGAAAACTCACCCCAAACGATTGAATATCGTGGAGTCAAATTCCATCCGCTGACCACAATGGTTACGCGATCTCCTGCTCTCCGGTGCGCATGGAGACGCGATATATACCGTAGTCGTGATGGGGTTGCTCTAATAATAAAATTTTAGTCGATCTGTTCGTGCAAATGTCGTGTATAAAAATCATTAGAAAAAAAGTTCTTTAATGTTTTAGAATCCGTGTTCTAGTGTACACTTAGAGTTTAATTGGTTTTGCTCAACATCATTAAGTTAGAAATAAAACTAACACAAAATGACTTTTTTGGGAGGTTAAATTGGTCGTTATTTTTCCTCAATAAAGATGTTGAATCTATATCGGACACAATGACACACACGATTCTGCTTGGCATGCGAAGCTTTATTCCACACAGGGAAGAGGGTATCAAACCCAAGAGAAATATGTTGTTCGATTCCGAATGCAGAGAAGTCATTAAGTCTAAAGAGCTGAGCTTCTGGTTGTATAATTCAAACAATACTGAGGAAAACCGGAAAAGATTTAAGAGGGACGGAAATGACTGCAATGCGCATATTCAACGCGCAAAGTTCTTGCATGACCAGAGAGTGAAACAAAAAATATTACACTCTCCTATAGGTAATAGAAACTTCTGGGCATTCGTAAAAAAGCATTCAAAGCTCGATCTCGTCGCTAATAGTCGATGACAGGACACTCACCAGTACAGTAGAGAAAGCGGATCTACTTGCTGCACATTTTGTAGCGAACTCGACCCTGCCTGATACCACATCAATTTGGACATATGCAGCACGCCATGAGCCAGATTCACTTCCGAACGCGTACTGTTGCCCCCGTACTGAATGAGCTGAACGCAAACAAATCGGCTGGTCCTGATGGCATTCCCCCAATTCTCTTGAAGAGTGGTTCCTCTTCACTCGCTTAACCACTGCGAAAACTCTTCCATTTGTCGTGTACTGTAGTTTCCCAAATAGATGGAAGTCAGCGAACATTCAGCCAATTCCCAAAAAGGACGACAAATTGTCACTGTCTTCTTATCGATCCATAGCAATAACTTCTATTCTCTCGAAGGTAATGGCATCCAGCACTTTTATCAAAATTACATTTATATGGAGTGCACAATTCCCTGATCCAATGGATAAGCGACTATCTTTCTGGCCGCTCAATCCGAGTGGTTCTTAATGGTGTCAAATCTGCCTCCCATAAAATTCATGCAGGTATTCCCCAAGGTACTGTAGTCTCACCCACTCTCTTTCCCATCTTTATAAATTATCTATTGTCAATTACTCACAACACAATTCACTAGTTAGCCGATGATAGCACGTTGGGTTTCTCATACTCATAGGAACATTCCCGACCAAACTCTTCGAACGTTAATACCAATCAGCGGGTTATGCTTAATACATTAAATACCGACCTCAACAAGTTATACCAATGGGGATTGTCTAACCGCGTAGAGCCAATGCCTTCAAAATTCAGTGCTGTCTCCTGTCGTCAAAGGCGAACCCCAAAGTAAATACACTGTAGATGAACGGCACTTGTATCGACGAAGCCAAGAAACTATCAATCCTGGGCACTCGAATTAATTCGACGCTTAATTGGAACGACCACATTGTTGAACCTGCGAAAAGTACGACCAAATGTATGAGGTTCCTTAAGAGATGCAAAAGATACTTCACTCCATCCAACCTGGCCAATATTTACAAGGCGTATATTCGTCTCAAAATGAAGTTCAACTCGCACATTTAGTCCGGCGCATCCAAAACTGCACTACACGTGCTCGATAGGATGCAAAAACGAACGGTGAAACGTATTGGGGACCCAGCTGTGAGTCACTGATCTGAGAACGCGTAAGAATTCACGTTGAAAGTAAATTTCAGGCCCACCAATAAATATAGAGATTCATTCTTTAGCCGAACCACACGAATGTGGAATACTCTACCTGATCATGTGTTTCCTCCTAGTTGCAATGTCCAGACATTTAAGACCAATATACATCGATACCTCCTTTCCTTATCCACTTCCTCTCCTTCCGGTCGCACTGTGCTCTGACATTTAAGGGTACTCCAAAATCCCCTTTTGTGCGCGCGTCTGTGTAAAAAAAAAATTATAATAAAAAAATATAAAAAAAAAATCATAATAAAATTCCGGAATAAAAATGGAAGTAGTGAATCCCAGGGGCGAAGATAAAAGCCTAAGTGCTTCCTGATTTCTCAAAACAGATCCGATGTGCGATACAAATTTGTTGCCATTTAAATGTATCCTTTATACACGACACCAATACTTCCAGCGTTGTCGTTCTTACGTGTGGACATGAGCGAATTGGTTTTGTAAGTTTTTTGCTTTAGTGCTATATCGCTAACACTATTACTTTTAGGTTATTACGAGGGTTGTCTCTTATGTTTCGGGATTTGGCAACCCTAGTGTTGCAATCCGGCAATTGACAGCTCTGTCGTAAAGTTGGACATTTTTGAGGTTATACGCACTCAGAACGTTTTGACATACGAGCGCCATTTGTGTTGTTTACACTGACTTAAAAGATTCATCTCGGCCCAAAAATGGAATTAAATCGTCAACATTTTCGTGCGATTATTTTTTACAACTTTCGGCGTGGATTAACTCAGCAACAGTGCATGGATGAACTTAATTCAATTTTTGGCGATGAAGCTCCATCAAGGACCAGTGTTTATCGATGGTATGGTGAATTTAATCGTGATCGTAGTTCACTCCAAGATGAATTTCGTGAAGGTCGTCCAAAATCAGTTGTTGTACCGAAAACCATTGATGCTGTGCGCGAACTGATATTGGAAGATCGTCATGTGACCTATCGTGAGATTGAGACAACCTTAGGCGTTAGTAGGACCAGCATACATTCAATATTGCATAAACATTTGACCGTCAAAAAAAATTTGTTCGCGTTGGATCCCACACAATTTGTCAATCGCCCAAAAAAAGGCTCGTGTCAATTGGTCGAAAGAAATGCTCAAAAAATACGGTCGCGGTGCTTCGAAACACGTCTATGACATCGTGACAGGTGATGAATCGTGGATTTAGGCGTATGAGCCCGAAAGTAAACAGCAGTCGACTGTCTGGGTGTTTCAAGATGAGCCAAATCCAACAAAAGTTGTTCGCGCAAGAAGCACTTCCAAGCAAATGGTCGCCTGTTTTTTTGGAAAAACTGGACATGTCGCAACCGTACCACTAGAACAACGCAGAACAGTCAATTCTGAGTGGTACACAACCATTTGTTTGCCAGTTGTCTTCCAACAAATCAGGAAAACCAACCGCCGAAGACGGATCAGTCTTCACCACGACAATGCGAGCTCTCACACATCGGCTGCGACAACTGCATTTTTGAGCACCCAAAACATCGATTTGATGGGTCATCCGCCGTATAGTCCTGACTTGGCACCGAATGACTTCTTTTTATTCCCGTACGTAAGAAACAAACTGAAAGGTCAACGTTTTTCGACACCTGAAGAAGCGGTTGCTGCATTCAGAATGCATGTGTTGGAGATACCTCAATCAGAGTGGCAAAAGTGCTTCGACAATTGGGTCAAACGCATGCAAAAGTGTATAGATCTTCATGGGGAATATTTTGAAAAACAATAAAGTGATTTTCGATGATCAATATTTGTTTTTGTTCTCTAATCCCGAAATATAAAAGGCAACCCTCGTAATTATTCAGCATTTGAGTAACCAGACAATTTTGTTAGTACAACCGTGTGCAACATGCTACCAGATAACCGTGTAGGTGTGAGATACATGATACAAGATCTCTTTGCTGGTTGGTGTCCGAGCTAATGGTTGACACTCGTAAAGAGGGTACACATTTTTAACTCTCAGTGAAAACAATAGTTCAAGCAGTGTATGGAAGTTGATGGCACTCCGGCGAAGGAAGCAAATATAATTTCAATACGATACGGGGAATTCTAAATTGACTACCGCCACACCGTTTAGTGATATTCTAGACCACTGAGATAGATACAAACATTTTAGGGTTAAGATCCCTCTTTCATAAAAGCATTGCAGTTGCCCACAAATACACGTTGACAACGAGGAAACTGAGGTATTTTATAAATTGTTAGAACGTGCTCTCTATTTGCCAGATTTATCAAAACAATTGCCAGAACTATAACACGTTTTGGGTCAAATGAAATAGCATTAACAGTGTCTGATGGATGTTTTGAAGACCCTCTAGACGCATACTAGAAAGAGACATCCGGTTATTGAAGAAATGTTAGAGAAATGGTATTGAACTGAGAGAAGGCTACCTTGAAAAAATCATTTTTAAAACGAAATACTTATTTATTCACGACTGAGAACCTTTCATCTTGCCGTCGTAAGTACAAACGTGTGCGACGGTGATAAATCCTATTCGTTTTCTGAAGTTAACACTGCTTTCACAACTCGTTTTCGACCAATTCAAAAGACCATGGTTTCGCAGTAATAAAACAAGTACTACAACTCGCTTGTTCGTGCAAGAATACTTCCCCAAAAAATTCCTTTTCCACGTTATATCCCTAACATCATGAAGAGGATCACAATAAAATATCAGAAGCCAAATAATTTCGTATCCGATAACTTTTATTACTGCTTGAATAACTTCGAAATGCGTCAAAATCAATTAGTACGCCGCAAGAGTAATCTCTGAGTTGGACCTGATTTCCGAGAATTTTCGTTCCCACCCGAGACCATCGAAAGTTATCCACTTTGATCGCGTAGATGCCCTGAGGCATTCTTATCATCATCACAGAATGACAAATTCTTACCCAAGTTTTCGCAATCCATCATTAGCCTCCGGCAGTAATTTATATAAAGACTTGAGGGGATAAACAATTAACGCAGATAAGTTTGGACCTGAAGGGGTCTCAGGTGTCCGTTGGTTTGAATGATTTCCAAACCACATCTTAGAGATTAGATCATTTGCGTGCAATGATCCGTGAGGTAAGCCGTAAATACAATAAAAAAGGTTGGTCATTCGGGTCTTGGGTGCAGCTCCAATTCTCCAAATGATTTAGGGCTAATTAAGTTGTTTTATTGTTTAAAAAAATTTGACAATCCCACGACCACATAAGCATGTATCGTAAATAAATTATATCACGTAATTAGGCTGGCTGTTCGGTGGTAAGTCCCCTTGTGTTTGTTTGCCGTAGCACTTAATTATCCGGTGACAGCAATTTATCTTCAGTCGGAAAGAGAACATAAGCGTATGTATGGTATGAGGGATCGCGTAGAACGCCCTTCCCGACTCTTGTCGTGAGAAATTAGAGTAATTGGGCGTAGACACTCAAAAGAACTGGTAATTTCCAATTAGGGTTGCGTGTACTATGAAAACCGATACTCGTTTGTGGGCGGACTGTTGTTCAGTCTATAAATTAGACACTATTTTGGTATGCGACCGACGAAAAGATTTGGTCTGGAGAGCACATGTTACTTAGGCCCCGCGGATTTGTGGTTCATTTGATTGAAGTAGTGAGGCATTCAGATTAGAACCCGTGAGCCCTTGCTTATGTTACTTCAAGAACGTCCATTTATTGATCTTCTAGGTGGTGTCCAATGTCTGTTGATCGACATCAGGATCATGATCGGCTTTTGTACCAAGTTAATTTATATTCATAATCACCTATTCCACGAAGAAAGAACCTCACATGTTTATAATAACGTTTTTAAATAAATTTGTTTAAAAACCACACAGACAAAAAAATTAGCCTTGAACACTTTTCTTTCCAAAACTAACATATTCAACTCCTATTTGTTTTCAATTGGAACGCCACCATGTAAAAGGAAAAAAGGCAGTTAATGTGGTTTTCTCTCTTCCTCTCTCACTTTTCCAATTTGCCCGTGATAGTTTACAATATGTTATCAGACCACGAAAATGGCGTCGTTCAAAGAGAAAACTTAAACATTTCAAATAGCGTGAAAGGGAGCCTCCTCAGTCTAATTATTAATGAGTTTATATGTTTAGAAACGATAAAATTCATCGTCGGTTTCTTGAACTTTGTTTCTAAGGTTTACGCTGTAAAGGCTTACCTCCTTCGATATTGAAAACCTCCTCTTTAAACCTCTTCCTAAATTAGTATTTCAATCGTAGTTTTTAAGTCGTAGTTTTCAATAGGGCACAACTAAGGTTAATGTTAAAAAAATAGATCTTCCTCCCATAAAAAAATCAATTCCGTAACTTTGATGCTATGACGTACTTCGACTTCTGTCGTGTTTGGAGGAACGGTCCTAGGAAGAGTTGTTAGACGCACTTGTGCGAGAACACGATTCCAGAAAAATTAAGTGGCATAAGCGAAGGAGAATCAGGCCCTAAAATAGTTTGTGCTAGGACTTGTTGAACCTTTAACCTTCGTTATTAGGATGGCTTTAAACAGGACTTGAAAAGCATTGTATGACATTGAGGCGGAATTGGGGTTATTGGTAGAGATGATTGTTGAAGGTTAGGGCCAGAACTCACGTACAAAGAAGAAGAACTTAAGTAACATCATTTGTTCTTAACTTGTCTCAATAATTCGTCGTCTTGTTGACTATCACTTTTGACCAATACATGGATTTCTTAAATATTTTATTTAACTAAATTTAAACTTGCAGTAACTGGGTAACAGGTAAAAAGTTTGCCCAAATATTAAAGCGTTTCGTTGTAAAATGAATTAAGTAAAAATGTCACACAATCATTGCCGCATACGTGATTAAAAACCGGATAAACGTTTGATTTGATTCTTATATTTGAGTGACGTTTTTTTGCAGGAAATTTTTTTTTTATCCATAACTCATGATTGGTGCCTTTGTTGCGATTGTTATCACAGCGGACACGGTAGCAGTTCGCTTGTTGAATCTTTCAACGGAGAGATCTATCATGGGGTGTAAGCGCCATATAGGAATAATGTTATGTTAGCTTTAATCAATTTTTTAATATTGATTCTATAAGCAAGACTTCCATGAAAACAAATGCAGTCGGGGTGGCTTAAAGAGGACCATAACATCTGTGGGGGTAGAAGTATCTCATAATGTCGGTTAGCAACAGCAAGTCTAAGCGAACGACCCTGTTGCATCATAGCAATATCGCGGGGGTTATTTCAGCGTCTTAGAGTCTGGTTCTCACGCTGATTATTTCCCAAGCATCAGCGGCGTCCTATTGACTTTCCCTCAGATCATCCATTCGCTTGGGATCAATGATCTCTTTTTGCAGGGGAGTGACATCAGCTAGATTTTCCTCTCCTTCGTATTTCTGTCTTTCCGCGGTTCAATGCGCTCTGACTACACCATAGCCGTACCACTGGGTCAGTAGGTCATGTCAGTAGCTGCATCTGATACAAACACACACAACCAAAAGCTACCCCGAGATCACAGCACAACATGTTTCTGTTCTCTCATTCTCCATGTCCGTCAATTTCCCTATTAACAAAAGTTACCCACACTTCGACGGGCGTGGGGTGAGAGAGCAGAGGCGTGGTCTCTTTGAGTTGTCCTGTGTGTGGGATGAAATGCGAATTTCACCCCTGATTCAAGTTAGTCAGATCTCAACCACCATTACGGTCAGTAACACCAACATCGCGCATAGTCACGCTGCCGCTCAGGCAAAAAGTAATTCAGTGCATCTTAAAGAGTCGGGTGTAAAATTGCCGAAACACCGAAGTGCACACATGCATTAGTGTAAACATTTTGAACACCGCGGTCACTGTGTAAAAAAAAAGTATAGAACAACGAGAAAATTATTCTCGGCTAACCTACCTCGATAAGTGTGGCCGAATTTCCATTGCATGGAAATAGGCAAAATAAAGTGATAATCAAAAAGAACAAATTAAACATTAATATCAAAACTACACCAGTGAGTTTCAATGATTTAATCTTTCCTCGTGGGTTAAAAGTGAATCAGTGCCATACGCTGGCATTATACTTCTACCCCCACACATCTCTCTATGTTTACTGCGAAAGCATCTATCGGTGATTATAAGCCACAATAATAGAAACGCTGTTACGTTATCGTTAACATATTTACGATACTGTTGTAGTGATCCTAAATCACTACACTAATTCAATCCCCATTATTATCTGTAATTACAATCTCCTTCCCTTCATAGAGCGACAAATTAAACCAAAAATTAATTTACCGCACATTCATTCAATTCCCAAGTATCCTACCCTTTATCCATAATCCCAAGCATGTTCCCCAAATGAATTATATGCGCGACAAATTAAACTAAAAATCCATTTGTCGTAAATTGATTCAATTCCCATTAACCGTAACATCATGAAATGCCTAATTCCAAATGCATTTCATGACTTTACCTTCCGGGAATTTGTTCAAACAAATTCCCATATCCTTCCTAGAACCCCATGCCAAATGAAGCACACACAAAATCTTGCTTGTGCTTCTTGGAATTTATAAGTACAATTTTTAAGCAAAACTCTGCAGATATAGAGAGTTTTAAAAAGCGGCACATTTTGGTTTCCAATTTGGATTTAGAAGAGCGCAGAGCACCACTATGGCTCTCAACATATCTCAAACCCACGTCTGCGTGCGCATCTTTAATAAGGAACCCACCATTGTGGTGAGCCTGGACATCGGAAAGGGTTTTGACCCAACCTGGATCGAAGGTCTCGTTATTAAATTACTGAATAGTGGCTTCAGTGTAGTATCATCTAACACTTCGTGCTAAACGGAACCTTCCAAGTCCGAGTGAATGGAAAGCTTTTCCGAACTTTCAACGCTGCTACAGGCGTGCCTCGGGGCTCCACTAAAACTGCCTCCCGGCAAGCTCATTTTCCCGTTGATCCCCGCGGAACTTTTAGATATTCCATCGCGAGGCGGGACGGCGTTTACCTGTTACTCCGCTCGTCGCGTCCCAACTGCTGCATCATTTCACAGAGAATACCATTTGTTACGGACCATGCCTGTTTTGAACTCAGCGTGTATTCTATTACTCCTGTAGGAGTAACTGGCCATCTCATATGTCTCTTCAAAATCGTTCGTGCGGTCTCGCACTCTGTGAGTACGTGTTCCGCATTTTCTATTTATCCTTCGCAATACAAGCAGTACGGGTGATTCACATGCTTCTACTTGTGCAAGTATTGCCGAAAGCATCTATGTCCTGATATTAGCTGAGTCAAGTGGCAATTCAGCTCGCCATGTTTTCTTTTCACCCTTGTTTCTATATCATGTGCAATGGTGTGGGTCCATCTTCCTTTAGTGGAAGAACCCCCCTTCCTTCCCGTTCTCTTAGGCTTGAGAGCTCTAATTGTGGGCGCATTCTCCGACGATTCTCTTGGGAGACCTAATGCAATGCAGCGTTTTCTTTAGCTGCAATGTCAGGTGGCGTCCTCCCGGCCAAAATATTTATGTCATATTCGGATACCGTTCGGAACGCACAGCATACTCTTAGTGATGCCAGCTGTTAAACAAATTAAAAAATTGAATTCAAATTGTACGCACTCAAAGCTAAACTATCACACTCATGAAAACACTCACTCCTCTCATTGCATTCAGACTCTTAAGGCACACAACTGTCATCCACACCAAGAAACGCCAAACTCACATTTTTCAACTTTCACTTCCTTCTTCTTAGCATCCAGCTTTCGTGCCGTTCGGACGTGTATCCTCATAAAATATATATCCTCAATTTAAATAACAATCCCGTTTTGTTTTTATTGTTCACCCTGCCTCCTCAATAGGTTGTGGGCCCAGGTTCGCGGAACGATAAATATTTTTGTGTTGTTTAAATTCTTTTCGCTTAAAATCTCGTGTTGTAAGTCCGCCCTCGTGCAACAGTGAAATTTTACAACACCATGATGGAGAACGAATCAATAAGGATAACCAAACTCAAAGGCATTGAGAACTGGAGTACGTGGAAGTTCCAGGTACGCATCGTTCTACTCTCTAGTGGAACATGGGACATCGTCAGCGGAGAAAAGGAATTTCCAGAGGAAAACATAACCGAAGCTCATCGAACAGCAGTGATCTCGGTGTGATACACCAAACAACGGTTCCCTACACACCAGAGCAAAACGGGTCAGCAGAACGCGAGAACAGGACAATTGTTGAGTCGGCCAGGGCTATTCTTCATGCAGGAGAATTCCCAAAGAAGCTATGGGCAGAGGCAACCCTCTACGCAGCCTACACCTTGAACAGGACTGGAACCAGCAGCAAAAATGGAGCAACACCTTGCGACCTCTGGCTGGGAAAGAAACCAGACCTTGCCTCACTCAGGTCTTTTGGTGAGGAAGTTTTCGTTCACATCCCCAAGGAAAAGAGAAAGAAATGGGATGTCAAAGCCAAAAAGGGCATATTTGTAGGTTACGACGAAACGACGAAAGGATATCGAATCTGGTTTCCTATTGAAAACAAGGTAAACACCTTTCGAGATGTGAAATTCACTGGATAAAGATTTTCAGCAGACAAGTCAAGCAATGAGCCAGCAACAATGTCCTTGAGTGTTCCTCGAGTTGCTGAAATTGACGAGGAGCCAGAGATCGTGAACTTGGTGAACGGTGGTGAACATTCTGGAAGCGAAGCTGAAGAACCCTTGTATGCGCTAACGGATGATGAAGAGCCACTCGAAGAACCTGTACCACTGCAAAACTACAACCTGAGAAACAGGAACCAAATTCGCCAACCGGTTCGGTATCCTTCTGTTTTGATTTCAGTGACTGGCCAACTTGATCCTGAAAGCTATGATGACGCCATCAAATCCGAGGACTCTGAAAAATGGAAAGCAGCGATGGATGAGGAGATCAATTCGCTGCAGAAGAATCACACTTGGTTTCTGGTGGAACCACCACCAGATCAGAGGGTGATCGACAATCGATGGTGTTACAAGGTGAAACAATTCCCTGATGGTAGCATCCAGCGATACAAGGCCAGGCTTGTTGCCAGAGGCTTCAGTCAAACTCCTGGTGTCGATTATAATGAGACTTTTAGTCCCGTATCCCGATTTGATTCCATTCGCCTCATTCTATCCTTTGCAGCCTCCCAAAATCTTCCCCTCAAACAGTTCGACGTTAAAACAGATTTTCTCTATGAAAAGCTGGAAGAAGTCATCTACATGAGGCAGCCAAAAGGTTATGAAGATGGTACCAGCCGAGTGTGCAAACTCATCCGAAGTTTGTATGGACTCAAGCAGGCGTCGAGATGCTGGTACAAACACCTCACGAAGCTCCTGGCCAAAGCTGGACTATGTCCAACCAGAGCTGATTACTGTGTCTTCACCAACGGAGATCCTGAGAATCAGTTGAGGCTGGCAATTCACATCGACGACGGATTGATTGCTGCAAAAGATGAGAAAATGATTGAGGAACTAATAAACCAACTTCGCCAGGACTTCGATATTACCTTTGGAAATTTGAGCACTTACCTTGGACTACAGGTTGAACGGATGACAGATGGTTCAATTCTTCTCCACCAGGAGGCCTACTGCAAGAGAATTCTGCAGCGCTTCAACATGGAGCACGCAAATGCTGTTGCAATTCCGGCAGACCATCATCATCAAATGAGTGCAGAAATGCACAAAAAAGGTGACAGGGAGGCGCCAGAATTTCCATATCGACAAGCCGTGGGAAGCCTTATGTATCTCTCCGTAGGTAGCCGACCAGACATCACCTTTGCAGTCAACAGTGCCAGCCAGCGTCTTGAGAACCCGAAGAAAATCCACTGTGGTGCGGTAAAGAGGATACTCAAGTACCTGAAAGGTACAAGTGGGTATGGTCTTTATTTTCCAGCCGAGCAGACAAACAAACTGCAGGCCTTCAGTGACGCGGACTATGCAGGAGATGTCGAGACCCGAAAATCAACGTCTGGCGCTGTTCTGAGGTTTGGAGAGTCAACCGTGTCATGGAGTTCCAGCAAGCAGAAGACGGTGGCACTTTCTACCACTGAGGCAGAATATGTCGCTGCAACTCAAGCTGTTAAGGACGTCACCTGGATGAAGAGACTCATCGAGGACCTCAACCTGTGCCAAGATCTGGAGAGCACCCTCCTCATCGACAACATGAGCGCCATCAAGCTCATCAAAAACCCCGAGCTCCACAAAAGGAGCAAACATATTGACGTGAAATATCATTTCATACGCGACAGTTTCGAGAACAAAATCTTTGCTTTAGAGCATGTCGCCTCCAAAAACCAGCAAGCAGATTTGATGACCAAGCCCCTGACGAGAGCATTTTTCGAGGAACAAAGAAGGATGCTCAACATACAAGATGCCAAGGGTCTACAAAAACTCCACTAGAGGAACTAAAACGTCACCACACACAACAACTCAAACAATATTTTATCACGCAATTCACAACACAGTCAGAAAACATCGTAACTGTGAAATCAATTTGAAGTTAACTTTTTAGTGGGAGTGTTAAACAAATTAAAAAATTGAATTCAAATTGTACGCACTCAAAGCTAAACTATCACACTCATGAAAACACTCACTCTTCTCATTGCATTCAGGCCCTTAAGGCACACAACTGTCATCCACACCAAGAAACGCCAAACTCACATTTTTCAACTTTCACTTCCTTCTTCTTAGCATCCAGCTTTCGTGCCGTTCGGACGTGTATCCTCATAAAATATATATCCTCAATTTAAACAACAATCCCGTTTTGTTTTTATTGTTCACCCTGCCTGCTCAATACCAGCCTATGTGCTGAGTTCACTCCCCTCATGTATGACTTATACTGTGCGGCTCCTGCCCATATGTGAGCTGGATACATTATAATGGAGGTGTTGACACTGATTATGAGTTTCCTTATGTGGGGCCGGAGTCCTCCAACATTGGGTAGCAGTCTCACCAAAACTTTGCATACTCTTGCCGTTTTTCACTCGTTTTCCTCAGGTGTTCCTTGAAGCTCAACCTGTTGTAGAGTATAACACCAAGATATTTAATATAGGGACTGGATCTGATTATTTGTCATTCTATTTCCAAATCAAGGTGTTCAACTTTCTTGCGGCTGCTTATTAAAACTGCCTCCGTCTTATGTCCAGCTAGCTTCAGTCCGGCCATATCTAGCCAGCATTTAATGCTCTGTATTGCTTGGGAGCAAATATTTTCCAGGTCGTCTAGATTTTTAGTTACGGTCACTATTGCCAAATCATCTGCGTACCCAATGATTCTAACCCCTTCTGGTACATTGACCCTGAAAACACCATCATACATGATATTCCATAACAGCGGACCTAATACAGATCCCTGATATACACCTGCTGTTATTTTATACTCCTGTGGTCCCTCATCTGTGTCATAGAGCAGTCTTCTATCCGGGGGATAATTTGCTCGTATACGCATCAAGTAGGGTGAGACTTGAATCCGATTCCAATTCACCGAGTTAAATGCATTTTCAACATCTAGTGTCACCACCGCGCAATATGTTTTCGTACCTCCTAGCCATCGTGGTCTAGCTACCGCATTCCGAGCGATGTCGCACAGATAGTGCCCTGCGGGTTGATCTACCTTTCCGGAACCCATACTGTGATTCAGAGAGCCCCGATATCCCCTCAGTGAATTGTTCCAGGCAAGTGGCCATTATTCCGTCAAAGAGATTTCCTGTTGTGTCCAACATGCACAATGGGCGATAAGACGACGGCGCCTCTGGATTCTTGACTCCTTTTCGTATAAGCACAAGCCACTGTTTTTTCCATCGTTTAGGAAATTGTCCTCTTTGAAGGCTCGTTGTCAAGAGACTGCTGGAGACGTCCTACTGCACCCCTCACCCAAAAGCCCTAAACTTGCAACTAACCGACTCAACCGCCATCTGGACGAACTGTATCAGTATTACTGTCGATGCATTAACCCATCAAAAGCAATAGGTATAATTCTGAGTAGTAAACACTCCCAACCTACTTCCCGATATTCACATTCGAATACAAGTAGAAGGTACTACGATTAAACCACAGGACAAGATGGAATATCTTGGGGTCATCTATAGCCCAAAAATGAACTTCATCAGACATGTGACCCACATTCTTCAATAGGATCTCGGTCGGTCTAAGCAACTCCACAACATTTTGAAGTAGAGCAACAAAGTTGGCACTAATATTAAGCTTCTCTGCTATAAGCTAATGCGATCTGGAATATCGTACGCCTTTCCCATATGGCCCTGTATATCTTCGGCCCAAATGGAAAGACTTCGAGTTTACGAAAGGAAACTCCTCAGAAGATGCGCCAACCACTCTAGGCCTAACGGCCGCCATTACCCCAACTCTTACCTATACGAGGGTGCATCCATTACCCCTATCGAAGAGTACTTGCTACAATTAGCATACAAGTACCTCGAAAGCATTCAGAATAGCGAGAACCTATTTGCGTTCTTGAGCCTGTGGTGGTTTCTTCTAACGCGACGACTTATCTCTTCGCCTATATTTCGGAAACATCCCAAAAGCTTACAAGTATTTTAGCAGGTATAGCTGAGCGGCATTGCTTACCTGGAAAGTGGGCATATCAATTTTCCATTCACTGCAATTACATGCAGACATTTCTACTCTTACGAGTTTTCCCCACAAGATGCATGCAATGCTGGGGGATGCCCAGCATGGGCGACCGTTGTATCGAACGTGTGTGTGCATCCTCGTGTGGATCGATCGCCGAGGATCGTTGACGGTGTTTCGTGTGGACCGGGGATGCTGGGAAAGTTTTTCGTTCGTGCGATGTTATCGCACGGATGGTTTGGAAGGCAGCAACAGTCGATGAAGGAGTTATCAATCTATAAGTAACCCGCACTTTTGAGAGACACTTAAAATAGTTCGAGTCATTTTCAGTTTATTTTGAAACATTTTTAAATCGTTTGAGTATGCCAAAATTGGTAATGCCTTCTTAAATCATTGTTAACCAGTTTCGGCAATTCAATTCACCTAAAGCATAATTAACTGTTTTAAATTATTTCAAAGCTTTTACAAACACTTCCGAACAGTGGAGTCCTTTTTTGTATTAAAGCCCGAAAAGCAATGTTTCCTGTAATGTATTTGTCGTTTATGTTTATTAAGTTTTAAATAAAGGATTGAATAAATGAAGAAAAACCGTCAGCGTATTTGTGTTAATTGACTAATGGGAAGACTCCTCAGAGACAAAGTGACATAAATACCTACAAGCCTTCTCTCTCTCTCTCTCTCTCGATCTCTTCGGATCAGACCACCACAATTTCTTCTTGAGTACAAAACGGAAGAAAGCACCCTTCCCAACAACATTCCCCTCTATAATAGAAGATTCCTGGACCCATCTCATAGGGTCTACTGCTAACACGCCACACACACACACGCGCACGCACAGTACAAGACGTCACAAACATACACACACACCGACTAAAGCGCAGATTATCAGACGCCAAAGATGCGATCTGCGTTTAATACCGCACTCAAGACCCACCGGTCTTGTATGATTTCTTTCCCACCATCCCTCCACCCGAATAGTTAGAGAACACCTGAACTAATCCTGTCCACACTATCCTTAGATACCTCCCCCCTTTCTTTTTCAGATATCTCGAGACCGAACCAAACATCCTCACGGATGTGGGTGAGAAGCCAGAGACAAGATGAAGGAAACATCTGCCCTTGTCTCCCTAAAGTCGGCCACTCGCCACACAATATTTTTTTTTTTTTTTTTTTTTGTGTTTCATCATCAGTCAAGTTCCGGAGGCCAAGACCAGGGCCCAAAAGTACGAAAAATAAATTGTAAACCCTTAAACCAGAACTCATTGCTGTTCTTTGTCTTGTTCACCGTAAAAACAAGTTGATTACACTTATCTTAGTTGCTGGGACACATTACCACCTCAGGACCAATCCTGCCATTAAAAACCAGAGGGACGAAGATAAGCAAAAAAATTAACCAAAATAATAACTTCAACACTGTTCCTATAAGCAAAAGCAAATCAAGTCGGGGATCGTTTAAAGAGGACAATCAAATAAGTTTATGCTTATGATGAAAAGATCGATCGTGGGTTGTGTGCTACAATGTACGAGGGTAGGTCAATAAGTTCTTTGAAACGCTTACGATGGCGCTCGTAGCATCGATATATTTTGTTTGTAGTAAGCATCATTCCTCACTAGGTATCTGTTAATTTTCAATTTGTGTCATGTTTCAATTTTGGATGAAAATTGGGTATGAAAAAAATATCTGCAAGATGGGTGCCGCATTTACTCTCGGCTGAAATCTTTTGCTCAATGGTTTTGCGTTCAGATTTCGCATCTATTATAATTTCCTTGAGAAGCTCTTTCTATTCTTCGAAATAATCCCGATACCATAATATGTGTGCTTTTTTCTCCTTCGCTGTGATATAAGGATTCTTTGAAAGTCCAACACAGACCAGTTTTATGAAATGTCGAATGGAACCTTTTTTCGGACACCACGGTTCTAAATGCTGGTCAAGAAATACATGTTCGGAAAAATCTACTGCAGCTTCTTCATCCATGCCTTGTTCGTTATCAATAGGAAATTTCTAAAGTTTTCCTTGCTCCGTCCACATGGCCATTTTTTGATAGTAATTCGCTGGTGGATGAGTAACACTTAATTTAAGTTCATGATTTTCTAAATGATTCCAAGTTTTTAAAATATCTTCAGAGCTCTGGAACACATTTGGATCTTTGAAAACATCCAGCGACTTGGTACCAAATAAGTCTACACTTCCAGAGCTGCGAAGGGGCAGTCGTGATGGCCTGATCTTCCCATGTTGCTCTAAAGGTGATCCATCTCGTGGTTTCATATTACTGTCACCTATTTTACGGACAAACGAACTACGTGAGTACTCGGATGGCCCTTGAGTGCGGTCAATTTTCATCCCGACTATAAGTTCATTTCGGCTCTTCGATAGTATAGTGGTTAGTATACCCGCCTGTTACCCGGGTGACCGGGGTTCGATTCCCCGTCGGGGAGCCTCTGGCGCAAGACTAATGACCTTGCCCAGAAAAAATAAATCATTATGGAAAATTTAACAAGCCCCAGGACTTGCTAAATAAGGCCAAGACCGGTTCCCGGTTGTAGTGCCGATGATGATGATGATGATGATAAGTTCATTTAGGTTTAAATCTCCAGAGGATATTTTTGTTTCGCCTTCCTCTGGCGCTGATTGTTTCCCACTTTGAAAATTAGTTTATTAATTAAATCTTTTTCAGTTTGTTTTTCACCTTTTGGGTCAAGAAGGTTTGCAACTTTCTTGGCGGCTGTGAAAATATCCTCCGAACTATTTTCCTTGGCAGTGCGCTTTTTTCCCCTCCCGGGCTTCGCCATGTTCAGTTGTTTGCTTACGTAAATATTTTCTCCTGTTCGCATGTCCGAGTTAACGTATGAATCACCCAACCACTATGCATCCTTATGTTCACCTTGAAATAAGAAATTCATCTAACAACAACTAGCGTCTGCATTTTTACAATCTTCTAGGAATGTGTTTCCTATTCATTCCTTAAAATATTTAACATTAAAATTGTGTCTAGACATCATTTACCTAGATCCAAAAAAACCCAAAATAAAATGCTAAGAAGCAAAACATATGTATCTATTACGTTGGGTCATTAAAAACACATTAGGAGATTCCTAGGTTAAGATAGAATTTAAGTATAAATAGCATAGAAAAACTGTAAAGAGCGTTCATAGTGACCTGTAATTTTACGAATAAAATAAAGAGGCATAGCCTCCGAAAAAAATATATTTTTTCTTCATACAAAATATAACAACAATAACTCCCGCGAGAAGTTTATTCAACGTTTCGGCTGTTTTGCTGAATGGGCTCGATTTTAGGATCATGTTTTTTGATTCGTTCATTGTCACTGTCACTATCGCTACTTTCGTCCCCTTTCTTTCCACTAACGTCCAAAATCAAAGGCCACAATTCTGGATAATACACCCTTCTCAAAATTACCATTGTGCCTGGAATTTTCCAAAGACGCTGTCACAAACGTAATAATAAGGAATGCGTCACATGTCACTTGACTACCAGGTTCGGTTTTTTGGAGCGCATGCGTCGCAACCTCTATGATTTTCTGCGCAGATTAGTAACTAGAGATGAAACATGGATACACCACTACATTCCTGAGACGAAACAACCGTCAAGCCAGCGGATTGGCGAACGGGTTCCAAAAAATGTAAAGACGGTGAGATCAGCTGGAAAGGTTATGGCTACCGTGTTTGGTATGCACGTGGTATTATCTTCATTGAGTATTTGGAAACGGGGCAGACGTTCAGTGCAGTATTAGGTACACTATTAGATCTGCTAAATGAGAATATAAATGAAAATCGTCCTCATTTTTTAAAGACTTATTGACCTTCCCTCCTAAGAACAATATTATTTTATCCTCATGGGCAAGATTTTCGGAAAATCCAGTCGGCGTGGGCTTTAAGGGTGATGACTTTTCATTTTTATCGCTTAAGATTTTGAAGGCTGGCAGCATCTGACGACTCTGTGATTGGCCAATTTGTTCACACTGCAATGGGGACACCCAGCAGTCGTGAGGTGGTTGTCTAAGTATGGTACATGAAAGATACACCCTCTGGTTTCGTATAGTCACCACAAGTGCATCTCAGAACTCCTTGTTGTGTGGGGATTATTAAAAATGTAAGCATAAACAAAACGTCAGATAAACTAATTGACGCGATCCATACAGCCGTTAACATACAGTAAACTCTTGAATTAAGCGAAATCCATAACTACTCGTGTTACTGTCGACAAGCTAGGTAAGACCAATTTATACCAGTGATTTATTTTATGAACTTTCTATTATTCCAACTTCATTTTAATTGGTCAATTAATATCATCAGCCCTAAGATTTGTCCGCCTACAAGTGTATTAAATTCAGTTTCGTAACCCTAAACCATCTCCACACCGCGTTAATATACCTTTCTATCGACTGCCTTCTTGCTGTCAGTCTATCCCTCTCGCTGGCTTGCAGCATTTGTATCAGGTCAGCCCACAGGACCAAAGGTAGGGGGTAAGTTAGAATTATAGTGCCCCCTTTCGTTGAAATTATCGCGTAGTACCTCAGCCGGTGTCATGATTAATGGTCCACCGTCAGCATGACAAATGGAATCATAAGATTCACTGAATTTATCAAATGTTCTCAAGTCAAGCCTATCACCAAATGAGCGTATAAGTCTGTGTCGGAGGACAGGATGATGGAAACAGATAAACTAACCGAGTAACCGATGCCATGAATATAAGATTCCTGATGCAAAAGCAAGGCAAAAGGACAACAGTCTTTATGTATGAGTGTCTGGTATTAAACCAAAAATCCTTGACATAGATAAATGCAACTGAAACGTCTTGACAAAGTTAGTCTACTACCGGCGATAAAGCTGTACCCCCAATTCATTCGTTTGTCTTGTTCAACTTTCCGTTGAAGGGATATGCGCTACGCAGCACATTCCTTCACCAAAGGTTTCACTTCAACCCTGAGTCCTCGGCGAATGAACTAAGGAGTAAAATAACAGCGCTGTACCTTGTAGTGATGGTCGGAAATTTCCAATTAAACTGCGACCATAGCTGATGGGAGAGATTGTAATCTTGATTTATCTCATTGTTCTAAGGATACACAAACGGGGTGGTAGATTAATATTCCCCTCAAACGAAGGCTACCAAGGTGTTGATAGCAAACTCTAGTTATTTGTCATCGCTTCTCGTGTAATGAGCTCCACAAAATGGTTGATAATTTATGGGTTATATTCATTTCCTGGTGGGAGATTACCAGACATTCCAACTGATATTAAATTTCCCTACGGTGGCGAAATAAATTTGGCAGCCGGAGTATTCGAGATAGTAGTTGGTTGGGTTCACGGCAAGTACCTCCCTGATGGTTATTTGCAAATTGAAAATTGCTGTTGGTAGTTTTTAACAACATAACGTTTAAAACGTCACATCGAGCGAATTGTGATGCAAAACGCATCCATCAAAGGAATAAACGAATGGAATTTCGCACTCATTGATAAATTGATGATCGTTAATTAAGTTGAAGAGATTGTATGCTACGCACGTCAGAATTAGTATCTCAAACGATTTGTCATCCTGTCGTCTTAAGTATGGAGAGATTTTTGTCTCCTGACGGGTTGGACGGGTCGACAGAGTTGGTTTATTTGTTTGCCAAGGACTTCGCAATGGAATTGGCTGAAAGGTGATGCCATTTGTGATTGTGAGGTCAGCAATGTGAGTGTATTAGGCAGTAAGATGTTCATTACGAATCAAGAGAAACTTGAATGGTAGTGCATAAGTGGATATGACAGGTTGTCAAGACAACATTCGAATGTTCCGTCGGAGCTTTGGCCTCCTGTTCTGAATACGTGATACGGCAAAAAGCAGTGGGTTTTGGGATTATATCTAATGGTGAATGATAATATCGTATACTTCTTACACTCATCGTTCGGAGGGATAATATTAAAAATTCTTGTCCGGTTTCGTGGTACATTAACAGATGTTGTCCATGTTGATCCTCTGTTAAGTTATTCGAATTAAATACGATGTCGAGAGTATTGGACAGTGAAGATATGGGCACGTTCACCTGATATTCTAAATTTGTTGGCCGCATATAATTCGTTATAAAGGTGGCTCGCGACGTATATTGAATGATACGATAATAAATGTTGATTAACTGGGATTCTGGCAAAGTTGATCTCACTACTACGATATAAAATAACTCACCAACGATATGAGAAGCGTATAGGCTCAAAAATCTCGCGATCTGGATAACGTATCGAAGGTTCAACTTGGGGAATCATTTGTGTACATTTTCAATCTGTCTTGTGTACAGTTTTTTTGTGCCTATAGTTACTCTTTTTATTTTTCAAAATATGAAATGCTGATAATTGTTATTGACGTTGGTCTTGTTTCTTATAGAAAAATAGTTTACTAATGTAATAACCGAGTCATTTTTACTTTCGGAAATTAAATCCACCATAACTTCACTAATTTTTTTCCAGCTTTACTACCACTGGGTCGTCCTTTCGGCCCGTCAAGATCGACTGACCCCATTTTCAAATATGCCATGCGACAGCTAATGTTACGGACGAAAGTAACTCCTGTTTGTTACATGAATGAAGTATGATGCGGTGTTGTTTGCTGACTGCTCTGTGTGACATTGTGGATAAGGACTCGTGTGATGCAATCTTAAACATCCACAAGTTGGCGCTCTGCAGTTCGAGCTTCCATGTCGACAACGTGTTACAGTCAATTAACATTATAGGCCACGAAATTCGTCGCCGCAGTTTGTAATGCGACGGCATATATCACGGGGATCAGATGGTGTGGCAATAGCTAGGGTCGCAAAAATAGAATTCACCCAATACGGACTCTGCAATCATTACATCTCTCCTATAGCTTTATGAGCGCATTTTCTTTCGTGTGTAACTCGCCTACAAAGTGAATTGTTTAAGTTTGACGTCAAAATATTCAACCATATGGGAGACCATTTAGGTTAGATGACATGGTTGTCAGGTAAACTCTGGTTTCCCATATCAACTTTACACCAGGTTTTAGTGTGATGATTACAGTCACGTAGATTTTATTTGTCGTTATGGGTTTCCCAATAGGGACTTGACAACTTTTTTTCGGTAGTAAATTTTTATAATTTGCAGACGTTGTTCGTTCGTGTACTTAACCATGATGCGTTTACTGAATAAATTGACAGTGACAGTGACAGTGATTAGTGAAAGGGTGCGTTCACAAATTAAATTCAAAGTTGTCAAGTCCCTATTGGAAAACCCGATAGATGTGGACAGTTTTCAATCTCGTCCTCTGCTGTAAGAGATGAATACACTTGAAGCAGACGCCCCGAACCTGGCACAATGAATGACCCAATATCCTTCGTGCCATACCAGACACGCGATTTTTGTCCCTTCTCCGTTTCGGGGATTCCGTAGGCGGTTCTCCATACTTTGGAGTAAAAGTTCCCAGCCTAATGAGGAAATCACTTCTAGGGTCGTCTTTGCTACATGACGCTGTAGTGCTCTAAAAAGCCCTACCACCTTTTTTCTCCATTCATACATCCTAATCCCAGTAATCCTACACCAAAACCTTAAATCTAATCAAAACCCTAAAAAACCTAAACTAAATCCAAAATTCGCAATAAACGAATCAAACATCCGTTTATCGCTTAGCATTTGCCCCCTTGGATAATTTAATCAAAAATCCTAATTAAAATCAAAATTCACAATAAACGAATCAAATATTCGTTTATCGTTTTACATTTGCCCCACGGCATCATCAAAACTCAAAATGCGGAGATACGTTATCTCAATCTGGAAAAATTCCTAATAAATTGAACAAACAAAAACCCGCATCCCTTTACACAACCACATCTGCGCAATAGTTTCATAAGAATTCAAGAAACTGAATTCTTATCTTGAATAAACACTGAGCATCTCACTCAGGATACCAAAATCGGGATTTTGGTATGAAATTATGCATTTTTGAGATACAAATCTCGATTTGTTTCCCTTTATAAAGAAACCGTAAAGTGATCTCCAGGCCGCAGTATCTTAATCCTCGTGCCGAAGAGCAGTAGTACACTGATTTAAAATTAAATTTATATCTGCATCTGTATCCAGGAGCAGTAGTACACTGTTTTTAAACCTAATTTATATCTGCATCTGTATCCGAGAGCAGTACTATCGGTATATCCCTCTTGCCTTGGAGGCATCGCCTCCAGGAGAATCAACGTTTAATAAACCTAAACTGTAATTAAAACAAACACATTTTATTATTATTTTGAAATTGTGAGTCGTCACAAAACGTTGGCTGTTTCTTTGAGTACCAGGACGACTGCTAAAAATTGGAAAAGGAACCGGTGAGTAGAGTGGTGGCAAGCCCAATGTTTTAATCCTTACACCGTCCACGACTACGGACATCAACAGAAGGTACCAGGTTGCACGGTACAGGGACGCTATTCCCAAAGTGACGTCCCACGAACGATCGGTTGTTGCTTTTCTCTCAAGGTTTGAGGAAGCACGGCGGCGACCGCAACGGGTCCCCTCAGGAGCGGCCTTAAAGAGATCCCTCATCCTTTTCAGGACAAGGACACACGCTACCTGGGAGCGAGCCAAGTAGTAACATCTACTACTACAAGGACTCGCATTACCTTGGTGGAAAAGAACAATTTTCCTATTCATGAGTGCTGACTCTTCTTTTTTGTGAGTTCTGCGGCTACTCTATGTAATCGTGATGAGTAATCCTCCTTGGTAACTGTTTTACCATTTTCCAAAAACACAGCAACACCCTCCGTCAAGGACATTGGGTCGTGTGAATAAAGCCAATGGTAGGCTTGCTTTCTGTTTTAGTACATCGTCCACTTTCCGTCACAAGTCAAAATCCGGCCCAAAATTGGACAATTCTTGTTCCTGGTGAGCAAGGAAGAGCAAATATTGGGTTGGTGGAGTGGGTACGCAGCAGTCAGCTCGTCACGGTCCTATAGCGATCCTAAATCGCTACTCCTATCTAAATCCCCAATAACATCAAAAATCCTATCCATAATCCCATAACAAAAAACCCAAATTTCATATCGAATCAATGAGCGATAAATTAAACAAAAGTTAATTATCGCACATTGATTCAAATTCGACATAACACATCCAAATCCCATATTGAGTCACATGTACAACGAATTTAACCAATAGTTAATTCACCATACATTGACTCAATTCCTAAAAATCCTAACATCAGGAAATGCTAAATTCAAAACGCATTTCATGATTCCCTTCCCAGAATCTATCCAACAAAAATCTTTAAAAAATGCTCGGAACAAAATTCCAATCGAAGCACACCAAGCCTTGCGTACGCTTCTTGGAATTTTGACATTAAAATAGTTGACAAAAGTCAACTCCAAAACCTATAAAAGGGGAGTGCATTTCAATTTCATAATCAGTAGCATTCCAGAGGCCGAACCGCTGGCCGAATGCATCGGTGAAATTACAAAGGCCAAACCGCTGGCCGTGTATCCAGTGTCCGTTTTACCTTCATGCAAAATCGCATCAACCACCCCTGAACTTTCGGTTTAAATAAAAATAAAGCTTGTTATTGAGATTATGAACGAATCTTTTGCCCTTTTATTTTCGCACACAACACTTCACGCTCTTCTCTCGGGTTTACCGTGAAAGCACGGCGCGGAGCATAACAGTCCCATTTCTCATTTTGCTCGGATTTCTCAGTTGATGCAAGTTTACACGAATTGTTTCATCGTCCAAACCGTTCAGCACGTTCCTGGCATGTTTGGCTAGATTTCTTTTAAGTTGCTGCTTTCATTTGGTCCAAATAAAGAGATTTTAGTCTACCCGATCTAGGGTTATGTTCAAGGGTCTTTTCGCCAGTGGAAGAGATCTGAAACCACTTGTGAGTGGTTCACTCCTTACTCCTGAACGCTTTACATATTTTTCTTGCTGCTTCGGCACCTTTTGCATCCAATTTAAACTCGTGCAAGTGTTGGATACAGACATACATAATTACGAATTTCTGAACTGTTACTGCCAACTTCCTCTCAACGTTGGCTGATCGAACACGGCAATGCATAAGCTTTCAGAAAACTACTAATGCATGGACTTCTAGCATTAGATACTGTTACTATAACATGAAAAGAGCGTCTCTTTTACAATAAAAACTGTATGAATTTCTTTGGTTATCTGATACTTCAACCAGCACCACTTAGCCCATGGCATCTTCTAGATAGTCCTATTTATATTGTTCGGTGAACTCAGATACTGCGTCTTATTTAGTGCTCTGATGGTGGTGAATAAGTTCCTAATATAGTTAGAAGACATACATATTTAGGCTAAATAGCAAACATACCAAATTTTGCGGGTAAGTGAAGTCGGAACACCAACTATTTTTCACTAGCACCATTGAAGTATGTTAGCTCGACCCCTTGCCTCGACATATGTACCAATGACTTTTGGGACGCCTTGGATATAGTCCTAGCCTGAGCAACTTTGTGGTAGTCAATCTGCTTTTTTTCTTCCTAACTCAACATATTTTATTCTTCCTCGATTGTCTTTGTTCTCAAGGTCTGTTTGTGCCTTCCTACTAGTTAAAATATGTCAATTGTCCCCTGCTGCTTCGGCTTCTGCTATTCTCATCGATGAGTGAACTGACCCCGCGTCAAATCCTCTCGATATATCTTGTGAGTTGGATGCCGGAGTTGCGAACCATTCGTCGATCTCCTAAATATGCGTTACTTTCTCTTTCGTCATGCATCGAGTACAGGACAGGAATAAGATGCAAGTATAGGGGGCGAAGGCGGGGAGCAAAGGTATGGACAATGGTATGGCGCTGGATGCGGAGGGTTTCTCTTCTGGCGCGGTAACGTTGACACATAATGGTTTCCCTCTATCGATATACACAGAAAAAGATACGGTGTGATCCCTGACAAGGTTAGTAGAAGAGACTCCTCCTGTGGGTTGTTTTGGTATGGGTAGGGTAGAAGATGGGTTTGTGGCGTTTGTAACAGATACACACACAATATACAAGCAAATAGTGAAGAACACCGAAGGGAAATTCGAATAAGCAAAGCATCAGAGCCGTATACCATAGCGATAACATAACTATTCCACATCAGTTGAGTGTGCTTGAGTTTAGAAATCGGATTCGTACACGCGGCAGTAGCCTGATGTGTTGAGCATTGGTTCAATTTTTATGTGATTCTAACCGTCATAGTGGCAGTTCGAATCACACGTTGTTCACTACCGTCGCAAACGCTATAGGTTCTCACGGTTCTCATTGATTTCGATCAAGTCCCAGACACTTTTTTAATTCCAAGATCTGCCTCGCATGTCCAAAATAGATGTGAGGGAAGGTTGGCATTTCTAATGGCCACAAATATTTTTGTAGGCTATATTCTAAATTCGTGCTCCACTATCAGGGTAGTGGAGCACGAATTTGAAGTAGTGCAATCCTTTAACTACCTTGGGTCAATAGTATCAGCCGATAACAATATGGAAGAAGAAATACGCGAACGGCTGATTAAATCCAACAAAGCCTACTATGGTCTATCAAGGCTCTTTAAATCCCGAAATTTATCCAGAACATCCAAGCTACTACTGTACAAGACCATGGTCTTACCAGCACTCATGTATGGATCCGAGACCTGGGTGCTTAATAAAAGGCACTCTGAACTCTTGGCCGCGTTCGAGAGAAAGGTCTTAAGGAGAATTGTTGGCCCCGTATGTGAGGGAGGACGATTCCGGAGACGCTACAATCATGAGTTGTACGCAATCTACCTTGAAGCTCATATTGTAAGAAAAATCAAGCTCGGTAGACTCCGGTGGGCGGGACACCTAGCTCGAATGAGCGAAGAGGACACTGCCCGGAAAGTCCTTTGTGGCAGGATGTATGGAAGGAGACAGCGCGGCAGACCTTATCTGCGATGGAGGGATGGCGTAGACCAGGACGCCCAGAGCCTGGGAGTGCTAAACTGGATGACATCGGCTCGAAATCGGGACCGGTGGAGAGATTTGTTAAATAAGGCCGAGACCGGATCCCGGTTGTAGTGCCGATGATGATGATGATATTCTACGAAGAAATTCCAGCGCTAGGTGGTTTTCGAAACCTTACCTCTAATGAGAACTATTGTATCAAAACAAAAAGAGAACCTGCAAAAATTTCACTTGGATAATACAAAATGTGACGTCTATATTACAAGTTCATTTAACAGTTGAAAAATATAATATTTTTAATTTTTCATGTTTGTAACATTTTTTGTTTTTTTTTTTATGTTCTTACTTTCTTAATTATATGCTAGGCAAAAAATGATTAAATTCTAGCTTAATTATCTTATATTATAACTTACTGGTCCTACGCAGACGCGCAAAGCTAAACATTACAAAACTGTTGTATAATTTGCCTTTCGACAACCGAATTTTTTTTGTGTATTTATGACTATTTGTATGACAAAGCAAAATTAGGAAAACTTAGTGTCGAATTCGTGTTGATGGTTTTTTCTTAAAATTTAACTTACTTCAATTTTTTTTTAAATTTTATTTAAAGAACTTAACTTAAATCTTATACTACCCTAATTCTAGAAAAGCTAAGTCTGTGTAAGCTGGCTGATGATACTGTTATTCTACCGACATTGGTATCCAGGTCTTTATATACCATTCAACCACCAGAACTGTTGACGCTGTCCAATGTTATTGTCCCGGTCTGTGTGGGAGATAGCCCTAGAGCACAAGAGCTCTTCTTCGGTGCGCGTTACTTCCCGGTCGTAGCACAATCGCTCGCCTACGGATGATCTATTTACATGTTAGATCAGCGGAATTCCGGATCTATCCCTTTCATGTCCAAATCAAGGAACGCCGCTGGTGGAACAAAACTGTTGCGATGCACGCTCTCAAAGTACAGAGTATTTGAATAATAAGCCCCGAAAATTAGGTCATTGGACGAGCTTATTTTTCTCGTAATATGTCCTCTGATTAATTTGATCATAAAATTATCCACCCTATTTATGCAGGCTTCATTATATAAAGCCGCATTAGAGTAGTACATGTTATAGTCCGATTCCGGTGTACGATATAAAATGAGACAAGTTCTGAGACACTTCATTTCGAACACCCGAATCTTTTCCTTCAAATTTGGACCTATGTTAAACCATATACTGGACAACCATATATGAGCATTGGCCTGATTAGCGTCATGTAGCGTATGACTTTTACCCTACTGTCAAGCAAACGTTTTCCTAGCTTTGACCAAAGCAGCCTCTACATGTCTGTTGAAATACAGATATTGATCTAGCCAGATGCCAAGGTATTTAACTCCACCCTTGGTTTCCAGTTTGCCTCCATGCGGTCCCACGATAACTAGTTTTCGCCAGTTTTTTCTTGTGTCGTTCGTGGCTTTATATAATGGGGTTCTAAATAGGATGGCTTCACATTTCTGGAAGTTGATGTTAAGTTTCCAGTCATCGCAATAGCGCTGCACGTTGTTGAAGTCTCTCTGTATTAAACTATTTATGATCTCAACTTTCGGAGCTGTTCTGTAAATTAGGAGATCGTCTGCGTACGCAATAGCATGCGGAAGTGCATCTAATATGTCACTACTGTAAATGTTAAAAAGAATCGAAGAAAGTTATCACTCCCAGTTGTAAGCCATTCTTGATATTATACGTTTTATTAGAGATCACATCACCACTTTAACATATCGTAAAGTACATATAATATAGGCTTATGTGTGCCATTTCTGACCAGTTTATAATATAACTCTTCGATCCAGACGGTATCAAAGGCTTTTTCCAAGTCGATCAGACAGGCACCTGTGCGTTGGTTGCTACATTTATTCCATTGCATTTCGGAGACCAGTTTAGCTGCGGCATGTGTGGTTTCATGACCCGTATTAAATCCAAACTGGGTATTCGGAATAACCGGTTGTCGTCTACCCATTTTAGCAGAGCTTTGTTAATAGTCTTTTCGAATACTTTACTGACGCTAGGGAGCAAGCTTATCGAACGCATGTTCATTGGGTTTGTACAGTCTTTGCCCTTTTTTGCGATGGGTTGTATGATTGCCGTTTTCCAACGCGCGGGAAACTATGCATTATTCAACGCGTTGTTAAACAGGGCCGTGTATATATCTATTGCCACAGGGGGCAGGTTCTTGAGTACGATGGTAGGTACTCCATCTATTCCCACTGACTTTTTGCTTCTTAATGAGTCGAAGATACACTGGATTCCTGCCCTCGTAATTAAAAGCCCATTAGCCCCACTATTGGCATTAATGCCAATTGACAGATTATCGTCAGTGATTTCATTAAAACCGTGATTTTCCGATTGCCAAACTGAAATTTCATTTCGGAGGTGCAGGTGATTGAGTAGAACTCTGTCCTCCAGGTCGTGATTCCGGTGAATGCTCTCATTCACTTTGTACATTTCCTGAAAGACAGATCCCACAGCATTCACCTTTTCCAAAGGCTCTTCGATCCCGAAGAGCTCACTTTTTATGGATCGCGTTCTCTGTATCTATGGCGATGTTGATTAGCAGCTGCTTGTTTACATCAGTACGTGGAATTTGGAGACACTGAATCTCGTTTTGATTATTTCTCCTGAGTATTTTATTTATTTGTGGGAACATATTCGGGTTATTAGTTTTTATAGCTCGAATTCTGTTGTTCCAATACAAATTTGTTGCTAATTTAGAATTAGCTTTAAGTAATTGTTGTAGGTTTTCTAATCGGGATTTCAGTGATATTATCTCCAAGTCTTGTCTGTCTGTAAACTGTCTGTGGAATTGTTTTAGTTTCGATAGCAGTCTGCTCTTTTTCTTGCGTTTCTGTACATGTTAATGTGATCTGTAACTGTTGTTTTGGGAATTGTTTTGTCCATAGTTCATTTTACGGTTTCGTCCATTTGTTGAATGTGTTTGTCGATTTCGTCATTTATCAGGTTTCTGTTTTTTGTCAGATTAAAGTCATGCGAACGAAGTTCTCTTGTTAATGATCTGGTGAACCGTGGCCATCGCATTGCCCCGCAGTTGTAGGGTTGCGTGATCACGAATTCCTCCAGACCTGCCAGATCGTTCGGAAGCTCTATTACTGCCGTGAATGCACAGTGATCACTGTCGTGTTCAATTGTCCGTAAACAATTTCTGTTTCGTCTGTTGGTGTTAAGTAGTCTCAGTCGTCTGTCGATAAGCATGATATCTAGATAGGATCTACCTCTAGGGAACGATGGATATTCCGTAGCTAGTAGGTGAGTTCTATATTCTATATCATACTGATCTAACCAACCAACCAGCTGATTTCCTCTAGCATTAGATACATAATTTCCCCAATTTGTATGCTGGGCGTTCATATCTCCACCTAGGATAAAATTGTTTTTGTCCAAGTGCAATTGTAAGCATCGAAAGAGTGTCTCGAGCTCTGCTATAAAGAGGTTATGTTGGTGCTCCTCAGGTGCATAGACCGCAATCGCTGAACGGGGATGCGTACGATACAGGCTTCCAGCATCCGGAACCTGCGCACTTCTCCACTATATATAACTTTATGATGGATTCCTTTTCTAATAAAGACTGTGACACCTCCCCCTTGAGAGGAGTTAGGAGTCTCTTCGTATAATATTGTAGTTTTTGTGCCCTATCTTATGCTTCTGACTTAACTTTATTTCCCCCGCCAGAAGTACATCAGGGCTTTCATCTTGCAACGGGTTGAAAAGCGTGGCTCTGCTCTCAGTTCTTATTAGTGAATTTACATTCACGACAAGAGCTTTGATCGACATTTGGGTTAGAGGGTTGTGGGGTTAGAAGTTGGGGTGCCAGATATGGGCACTGTTTAACTCTCTCCGCAGCACTTTTCACATATCACTCGTATGTTGTTCCGCTGCAGCAACTGTTCGCAAAATATCCAGTAAGTAGATAAAAAGAAACTCCTCGTTGTTTTTGTTAGATTATTTCCCTTTTATTGGTTCTCAATTCTCAGTCTATTTTCCTTATATTTTGTGTATAATACTAGTTTGGCACAATATTTGCCACTGTTCTAATACGTTTGTCTTTCCGTACATTCAGCGTGAAGAATAAAATGGGATTTAAAATTGGCGATTATAACTGCACACATTAGAATACCACACAACACTTGGCAACACAGAATTAAAGATTCCTTAAATCCTTCAGGTCGGATGCAATTGTTTCGCTTGGAATAAAACACATCCAAGGTTAAGTCTTCTTAGTACGGTATTTACAACGAGGATAATTTACAGTCGAATAAATTTTCACGCGATATTGAATCATCTACACACTGCTACGGTACTGGACACTCGACCTATTTCGTACACTCTGCTGGTAGATAATGATTGGCTTTGGGCACTTGTTGTCGCTTGAGGTGGTGACAAAGGACTCGACTCTTTGACACGGTGTATACCAGACGGGGGATGCAATCTGACTCCTCGTTTCTGTTGCAGTCCACATCCACCAGCGGCGATGGTCCTGGATTTTCATTGATATGGGAGGAGCAACTCCGATCTTTTCATTGTTGTCGTCCAATGAGCGACCGATTTCGGTTTCCAATAACGGAATTTCCCCTACGACCGTACAGGTCAGGATGAACACTCATTCGTTGGACATCATAACAACGCAGATGCGAAAGGTGCATGAAAAAAAACTAAATTGCTCGGCTGATCAAATAGATGATCGTATACGGAGGCTGGCTGTCCTGTTTACTTTAAAGAATACATCGTAGAGCATGGGTATCGATACGATTGTTTAAATAACAATCATGGTTCGTGAGCAATTTGACTTGCATACGACTTACCCAGGGTGGCTATGGGCCAACGGATGGTAGATAAAATAAACACAGTAAGGTCACTGTGTGTTCGGTTTATCCAGTACGACATGGGAACATTGTGGTGTTTACATAATCGCTCACAATCATGTCATTGTATGCTATCGATTTTTCGGTGACGATAGGTCAACGGGATATTTGTTTATCGTGGCTGTGGCTACGGTAGCTATTGTTCAGGCAAAAGTAATGGAACATGGGTACGATCATGATCATGATTGTTTAATTAAGAATCATGTTCATGTCTAATTCGATAATCGGTTGATGGCCGATAAAGGGGAACCTAATGGATATGGGGCAATGTTTGGTTAAGAAATGGTAGGAAAATTATCGGCTGCAGCTGTGTCAACAAGTACGCTGCACGACGTGTCTTCTTGGACCAACGGATTGTTGGAACAAGAACACCTTGCTAGATTGGCGTGTATTTACCAATCGAGATTGCTGACGAGCTGCGCCGATTGGGTTGGTAAGGTTCATGTAATATGAACGAAATGATTTGGTGATATGCTGGGGTTTTACTTTCAGGTGAAAGCTAATGAAAGGTAGCTTACGCTGCTCGATTGCAGGTAAGTTAAATGGCTTGTAATGGTGAGGTGAAGGCGGGTTGATTTAAGGAAATGGGTGGTTCTTAGGGAATGCTTTAAAGAACCCCCACAGGGTTTATATTGACTTTTTATTTAGACTGGGCAAGTGTGAGTAGATCTGATTTATTTGATTTTACAGCTGTGTTATCTGTCTCCGCAGATTTAGCAGGACTGTGAACACGTCTGCTTGGAATGTTGTTTCAGTCTGTGTGGGTGTATTTGTGGCTACCAGTGTTTTAGCTTGTTTGGTTGTTCTTCCCCCGGCCACAATGTGCGCATACGACCGCTGCGGCGTTACGGGCTTGTTGTTGTTCGAATTGCCTCTGTTTTTGCTGAATCACACTTCTTGGCATTAATTCTCGGAATTTAGGACATCCTCAATAGTTAGCGGGATGTCGCTCATTCCGACACACTGCACACTTTAGAGGGGCTTTGCCTTCTATCCTTTCTTTCCCCAGAGGCCGTTCTTCTGCCTTATGGTCCTGTCCGCATTTTACGCAACGATGCTGCATTTCACTGTTCGCCGCTGCGTGACCAAACCTTTGGCAGTGGACGCATTGTAGAATGTCTCTGTCTTTTTTTAACTTGTCCTATGTGATAATTTGATGATCCAGGACTGTGATTTTCCTTAGACCAGCAATTTTGCTGCTCGGTGATAATTGCACGAAAAAGAAGGGTAGTTTGCGGTTTTCTCTTCTTACCTTGGCAGGGTGATGAAGGGTTTTACCGCAGTAAACTCAAGATCTTTACGCTTCAGGTTTTGAAGCCTCTTGAGCAGAACCCCCGGTTCCGTTTTTGCTGTTTTTCCTCCATCGCGTCTCACTGGAATTTTTCGGAGCACCTTCCTTTTGTTTGTTGTTGTGTGTGTTTTCTTCGTCCGTGTTCATGCCAATTTTTTCCGATTTGTTTTCATTTAAAAAACCAGCCTCTGTACGAACGTTGACGCAATTCACTTGTCTCCGTCACCTTCACTCGAACACGCCTAGCGTCGACTCACAGCCAGTGACCGTACACTCGCGCTAAATGATAATACAAAATGGATTGCCTAACGAGCAATTGTTAGTTTTGTTTTTCATCCCTGCGACCGAGGTGATATATTTTAATTCGTTTATTTACTAACTTTGATTTTGTTTTATGCACTTTTCTCCACTTTGTTTCAGTCGTTAAATTTTCACTTTGTTATTTGTTTTGTTTGTGTGTTTATTGTGGCCTTTGTTTTAGCTGTCGCTACATCTCATGTTACTGGTTTTCCTTTTCGCACCTTCGTTCTCTTTTATTTGATTATATTCATACATACAATATTGATTTTGTTTTGATTGTTTTTTTCACTGGAAATAATTTATAAATAGTTTTTATAGTTTGAACACTCGCGAATCATAGGAGCAACTTTTTAATTTAACTCAATCACTGAATTGAGTAGATCATCCGTAGACGGGGGATTGTGCTACGACGTTCCAATAGAATATTTTCACTAAAGGATGTGGTATTGCTATCCTGAGTTTCTAAAACGTAACTCAGACTTTTTTCGCCTTCTATAGATCTTCTTCGCATATAGCACCAATATTTAGTCCTTGTGAGGTGCGTTATGATTGAGATGCATCAGTTGAAATGAATGTAACCACATGCATGTCTGTTTACTATAAGTGGGCGACTTAGCCAAGTGATGAACCGATTTATTTATTTATAAAATTATTATTTTGTGAAGTTCAGATATCATCAGGTTAAGGATCACACACTATGTATACAGGGTGATATTATATTCGGACTTTTAATGCGCACACATTTATCATTTCCTCTATCGTTTTTTTTTTTTTTTATTCACATCCGCTTTGTCCTTGAAAGGAAAACACTCTCGAATGTATTTTTGTCATCAGTAGGACAACTGCCTTAACGGTCACCGGTCATACATGCATCGCTGTTTGTCTCCCAATTTATTTATTTATTTATTTATTTATTTTTATTTTTTTTTTGTGACAAACCGTTGCAATGATACGAGAGTTTCGCATTGATCATGGTTGCAGCATGTATGGATGAGGTGTAACGTATCTGCGCTGTGTGCTTACATATATTACCAAAAATCGGGATTTATTGAACTAAGCGAGACTGAGTTAATAACTGATATCGACGTCCCTGTGAGTGGGGCGTAAGAATATACTCACAGCTAGGCTAGCTTGTGGTAAGGGGTGACTAAACGCCGTGTGGTAGCCGGGGTCCCAACGCCCTGCGCGCCCGGTGAAATACCACCCCATCAAGCTTTAGGTTCCGTGAAATGGTCGGGAGAAATCCCTGGCCATCTTTCGGAACTTGGCTGATGCACCGGTTCGATAAAAGGTTGGTTAGGCGGTAGTCGCTCCCAAGGTGAGATACCACCCCGTCACGCTGTACATTCCGCGATATCGCCGAGATAAATCTTCGACGGTGTTTCGGATGTGAGGCTGATGGCCCGGACTTACACGGAGATAAGTCATGATGGTACCTTCTGATATAAAGAGTTCCGGAGGTAAACTAGTCTCCTATTCGGATCTCCGGGGGGGGACTAAGTCGGGGGGAACATCATGCAGATATCATGATAAATAATGGAACTTTAAGAGGTTCGTCATCACACTCGCTCTCAACTGGTGACGGTGTAGCGGTTCTTTAATACATTCCCAAAGAACCGCCCATCCTCTTAAATGAACCACCTTCCAAACCCACCATACCTACCTGCAATTTTGGGCAGCGTAAGCTACCCTTCATTCTCTTTCACCTGAAAGTTAAATCTCATTAAGGTATGCATCACGTTGAATTTTTCCGTTTATGAACCGTACCATATCTTCATCGGCTCGGCTTGTCAGCAATTATAATAAATATAATCCCTTTTTCCGTTGTATTAGACGCCGAGAAAGTTAATAAAATATAATCTCCTTTTCTGTGGTTTTAAATCTGTTGGTGTAAAAGAAATTAAATGACAATTCACCCAGCTGTACTTTTGGATAAATATTGTTCTTGAGTAATTTGTAAAACTAGAACAACGGTATTGAAATAAAAATAAATAGTGTACGACTAAACAACAGAGTGCATTTCATTTTCTCCTTCGTTTGCGAATTCATGGATAATTTGGTGAACAGTGTTCTGCGGACAAGAGTTGGGGAATAAGTGAACCAGTGTTACAACGACACCAATTTATTTCCCCACAACGGCATTTTGTAACATCAGGGATATCGGTTTCACCAATACGAATGTAAACGCCGTCCACCAATATTTGCAAACAACGAAACCTGATATCTTTGCCCTAACTGAGACCCAGGTCGATTCGTGATCTGATTCGACATCTTCGTTATTCAGGATACGACTTACATTCGAGATCCCGTTTTAAGGGCTGGAGTCTGCGTCTTCGCGCGGTCCAATCTGGCTTGCCAGAGGATGGAGGCGTCGGAACCTAATAATATGGACATCATATGGTTGAGGGTCGTGCTGAGGAATTCCGTTAAATGTCTTTGTTATCTTTACCGCTTCCCGAATGACGATCGACCGGCGACATTCTTCGAACATCTTTCACATACCGTCAACTGGATACAGACCAACTACCCAGCTTCAGAAATTGTTGTTCTTGGCGATTTTAGTGTGGACAATTCCAGCTGGTTGTTACATTCTAACAGAACCGACGAGACTGGGAGGGTGGCGGAGATGTTTGCCGTATGCCACAACTTGACTCAACTCGTGGGGGAGCCAACGCGAGTGCCGGATGCCCGAGGCGATTATGCGAACATCCTGGATCTGTTTTTGACATCCGAACCGAGTTTTTATACCGTAGAGGTTTCTACGCCACTGGGAAACTCAGATCACTGCTTGGTATCTGTCGCGCAAGCACTTGCATATCAAGCGACTAACCAACCTAGGCAGCTTCGCCATGTATGGAAGTATGGGGATGCTAACTGGGACGATTTGCGAAATTTCTTCACATCCTTTCCATGGTCCGAGGTGTGCTTCGGAAACTCCGATGTCAACTCTTGCACGGAGTCGGTATCAGAGATTATTCTTCTGGGGATGGAGATGTATATTCCACATTCCATCAAACGAAGTTCATCTGATAAACCTTGGTTTGATAAATAATGCGAGCAGATTACAGCGGCAACAAATAGAGCTTTTACGCAATGGCGCTCCAATCCCACCAATGTTAACAGAACGTATTTTGTCAGAATCAGAAACGCGTGCAACCAGGCGATTGATACCGCGAAGAAGGCTCAAAACGACAGGGTGATCAATAAGCTCCTTCGGTGCCCGCCTGGGTCGCGCTCCTTCAGGTCAGTGACAAAAGATGTCAGCGTTAACTTCGCATCCTCCTCTTTCCCTCCGTCGGTGACAGACAGCGGGACGTTAGTCACGAATTCAAAGGATAAGGCGGATGTGTTCGCGAATTTATTTTCCGCGAATTCAAGCCTGGATCCCGGCCTTTTGGAGCAACCAGCAACTGTGATCCCGCCGGTACGGTCTTCGATGCGGGATGTGAGATTTCGTCCGCGCACTATTCAACGCATTCTACGTGAACTGGATTGTAGGAAGGCAACCGGCCCGGACGGAATACCAGCAATAGTCCTTAAGAACTGTGCTCCAGAACTATCGCCGGTTCGTGGCAGACTCTTTCGCTTATCTTATGCACGGAGGATATTCCCTGCCTGCTGGAAAATCGCGTGAGTTCAGCCAACCCCAAAGACGGGAAAAAAGTGTCTCCCACAAAATTGCCGCCCGATAGCATTACTGTCTATTTGATCTAAGGTAATGGAAAAAGTCATCAATACTGAGTTAGTTAAGTATTTGGAGTGCAACGGACTTCTGAATGATCGTCAATACGGATTCCGTGGGAGGCGGTCCACGGGAGACCTTTTGACACTTATAACCGATATATGGACATCTGCGATTGAACGGCATGGTGAGTCAAGGGCGGTCGCATTGGATATCTCCAAGGCTTTTGATCGCGTCTGGCACGGGGCATTGCTGAGCAAACTTCGATCATATGGACTTTCCCAACAGCTTTGCGACTGGCCGAGGAGCTTCCTCGAGAATCGATCGATCCGGGTTGTTGTGGGTGGCGAGTGTTCGGATCTGTATCCTGTTAATTCGGGGGTGCCCCAAGGTTCTATTTTGGCTCCAACCTTGTTCTTGCTTTACATAAATGATTTGTTGGAGACAACGGATAACAAAGCGTTCAGTTTTGCGGATGATAGTACGCTTGTTTCCTCCTTTTCGAATGTTCGGCCGATTGGTCCATCTGCGTCGCATCAGCTGAGATGTAGACAAATTGACTCAATGAATCAGGATCTAGATAGGGTCCTGCAGTTGGGAAGAGCCCATCTCGTCGACTTCAATGCAGCGAGACACAATATACAACATTTACAAAGAAAAGTGGATCATCGGTTCCACAGCTGATGATGAATGGCCGGGCCCTCGAGGCTGAGGAAAGTTTGAAATTGCTCGGCGTCACGGTCTGTGGGAATGTATCATGGCATTAACACGTGTCGAGTATCGCCAGGTCAGCCTCAGGAAAATTGAGCTATCTTTTTAGAGCCAAGAAATATTTTACTCCGGCCCAACTTCTTCTCCTATATAAATCCCAACTTAGACCCGCGCTCGAATATTGCTCTCATGTTTGGAGCTCGGCTCCTAAACATACCTTCGACCTACTTGAGAGCATACAAAGACGTGCGATCCGCCTGATCGGGGACTCGGCGCTGACGTCGGGACTACAGTAGCTATCACATCGAAGGCGCGTAGCCGACCTCCATCTGTTTTACAGATATCATCACGGGTACTGTTCTTCGGAAATTCGTGGTATTGTTCCACGCAATTCGGCTTATATGCGCTCCACAAAACAATCCGACGGATCGCACCCGTTTGTCGTTCATCTCCCGACGGCGCGAACATCCCAGCATCAGAACTCGTTCCGCTACAGAGCGGGGAAGCTGTGGAACTCCTTCCCACGCGAGTGTTCCCGGAGCGTTACAACCTGCAACTGTTCAAAAAGAACTGCAACAGTTATTTGATGGCATCTCGTGGGGCCCACTCGGCGCTATAGGTTCGCCTCTCCCGAGAGAAGTCTAATAATAATAAAAAAAAAAAAAAATTAAAAAAAAAAATTGGGAGATCAGTCTGTCTGATTATTATTTAATACAACTGTTCTTCCCATAATGAGGCTCAACCACTTCCATACGAATTGGTATTGTCAGCTTCTACCACAACATGACCTCTGTTGTGACCCCCAAAATTTAAGTTCTCGTCGTTAAAACAGCAAGTTCGTAAGCTTATCATTTAGTTGATTCGCGGCAAAAGTTTGTAAAACATTGTAGGTGAAAAATATATACGTGAGTACAGTGTAGTGCAGTAACATTTTACAACCATTTCCTATGTAACTGTATAGTTTGTATTTATATTTATATTAACATTGTGTCGCTCTAGGAGATGATTTAATTGTACGAGTACATCAAAATTAATCTCCTGGTCTCTACCAATGCCAATGGCAGATTTGTCGACTGCAGCTTTTCCAAGTCTTCAAAAGAAGTCGCAGTCAGAAAACATTCAGACAAATTAAAAGTGGCAGGTAATTATATCAACAATGTTTCCTCTAGGTACAGAATTCCTTTGGTTTGTTCTTTTGTGTTGTTGGAAAAGCGTCACCTCTACGATTAACGTCCATGGTAATGCTAGACATTGTCGTGACCAAATAACACGCCCAAGGAGGGAAAGTGCTTGTTATAAAACCTCTCAGGCTACAAAGCGACACCTAAACTGAACCCATTGCAACATAATTTTAAGAACAAACGTTAATTCTTTTTAATGTTAAGCTGACGCGTCTTAGATTTATACCCATAATGATGGTATTCGTGGGTATGTCTAGATAACGCCCGCGATTTAATGGATGAAAACTAAGTGTCCACTGGCGGCAGCGTTTCGTGCCTCGTACAGACATTACATATAGTTGCGAGTCCTTTTGCCATTTTGAATCTAGTCAATTATCTAGTTGTCGGATAAAACGTTCACCTAGAATTCACTGGGACTTGTAATTATTTCGTTGTTCCGATGCACAGCCACTAATTCGGTTTTTACCACGAAATAATGGGCGAGTGGAGATGTGTAATTCTGCGACACTTAGCTCCCATAATTTATGATATATTGCCTTTGGCTTCGTTGGACACCCGCCTGCAAAAATTCCACAGTCTCAGCTATTCGATTTCATTGGCAGGAGAGTCATTAAGTGCGATAACGAGCGTCTATGAACTGCGCTGCATCCACAATTGTCAGGCTATCTGCAAATTATTACATAAATTATCCTTGGAATTGATTAATTTCGATAATTAAGAATGCGTGCACATTGTGCACTCACATCGATGCATATTCATAAGTCAATTAAATGCACCCGTGGGTCTCGACCGCAAGGAGGTGGATGTAACTATTCAAGGGATCGCTGTGGCAACCACCGGCTCAGCTAGAGGTCTCTAATTTCAACTCCAGACCACATTCTATATGCTTAACAGTATATACACTATCTAATCCCTTCTTGCGCAGATTTACACGGGGTGAAGTTGTGCTCCAACGAACATCGGTTTGAGGTTTAGTTGCTGGACGAACTCCCGGGGGGTGGTAGATCCGCAACTATTTTCCATATAATAAATTCAGGCCATGAGCATTAATGTTCGGAATAATAAATTATAATTGAGGGGATCCACATATACCCAGCTACGCAAAGATGTATCTTCCTATTCGAGTCACGTTCTCAAGTGAAATTTATTAATATTTTTTATTTATTTGCTTTTGCTGTGATGTTTTATTTATTTATTTGCTTTTTTTACCTCGAACTGTTTTGTCTTTGCGATATCAATTCTGCGGTGTGGTGGCGTATCATCTTCGTGAACCCCAGTCTATACTGCGCTTCATTATTTATGGAGTCTAGTAGCTCTGTGGCTGTGTGGCTGTGTGCGTTCAGGAGGTTTTAAGTTTTTGGTTATCGAATTGTTTGGCGCGTGAGCAAGATGCGCAGCATCCTACGATGGATGTTGGTGTACCACAAATGGATTGGAAAATTGCAAATTAATAACAATAATGGCAGGATCGGTTGCAGCAACCTGCTGGACGTGGTCTGGAGCAGTTTATTTGCCTGTTGCTTGCATATCAAGGTGGGGTGTTGAATTTATCAACGCTAGGTGTGTAGACGCTAGTGGAGACGACATCGCAGTGCTGTGTAGTGGATTGAAAAGACCCCGCGGTGGTACTAGAAGTGAGTTATTGTAGAAGTTGAACACATGTTTTGCGTGTATGCGATCGTGTTTAGCCCCAAGCAGTTCATGTTGGTTGAAATCGCTTCGAGATGCTGCCTTTGTCACCGCAGAATGTCGAAGTCTTGCCGCTACGATTCCCTTTCGACAATAAAATTGTAAATGCGGTCATAGTTCCCTGTAGTTTCAGTTGGATATTAAAGTTTTACTTTGTTTGTGCTTTTACTCTTTTGTATTTAAGGTCTTACCTTTCGTCTGCGTTGAGTAAGATTAAGGAATAAACTAAAACATTATACATCAGGAAATTCCTCCGTATATCTGATATATTAACAACTAATTTATTTATTTGTTCTAGTAATCTTAATTGTTTAATTCACAATACTCCTAAAAGGAAATTTTTATGTAATTTGGTGGACATTTGCTTGTGACAATGTGTCACTATAGATCCTTACTTCAGACTTTGCATCCTCCACAGCAATGTTTACTCTTCGTTAAAAGGCAGCTTTCAATAAGAAGTTCTATTAATGAACATGTGTCAAGTTGCAAAATTATTACATTTTGCGAATATAAAACTATAATTTATCAGAACGACAGAATAGTTTTCCATACTATGATTTACTCTTTGTTCCTGTTCTGCACCTATTGTTCACTAGTAAAACGACAGCGGGGAGCCTTCTTTAAAAAGACCGTCTTCGTTGACGGTTAAATCTCAACTCTCAAAAATGTGACATGGCGGTTTGAATTTCTACTCTTTTGCGACTTGAAACTATTTTTGAGTCAGTCGCGTAAAATACCACTGAGTTTCCTCACTCACTTTTGACAATCACTCAGAGAACAATAATTATTGCAATATCTTTAAATTCACGCAACCTATAGCTTAATGGGGTGGTATTTCACCCAAAGCCCGGGTATTAGAACAAAACCTACCACTTAGATACAATATACATATAAACAAACGAAAAGAGTGCAATGTTGTAAAAACTTAAATCGGTCTTTTATATACTAACTTCAAGTTATATTTCCAGGAGAGTTTTTTGGCGAAACGTATAGAAACGAAGACAGCTTACGTCAAAGGTGTAGAAGCAGGTAAGGACACAAGGAATAAATAATTATAAGAATTTTATGAAATGGAATGTGTATATTTCCGATTTCAGATGCACTGCGATCCTAAGTCCCAGCATTCCAGAAACTTGAACGATAAAGTTCTAAATTTGAAATTCGCATAATGTAATCTAATAATTGTACATCTAATCCCATATTCCGAATTGGGATGAAATTACTTTTTACATTGCTGTCGCGACGCTTAGAGTCGTTTCCCAATAAACGACGGCGATAAGAACGGGATGAGAGTTTTTCTGTGCAACGGTTTCAGGGGTAGAGTTTCTGAGCGAACGTCATGAAGCGAGGAATGGTGTCAGATTCAAACATTAACAGTGGTAGAGAACGAACGATTTTTGGGAAGTGTTGAATTCTGTAAAAGTCAATCAGCAGAAGACAACTTATTGTGTAGACAATAGATGTAGTAAATTTCGGCAGAAAGAACCAAATGTTTGGAAAGAAAATATTTTCTTAATATACTTCTCTCGGGAGAGGCGAATCTATAGCGATACCATCAAATAACTGTTGCAGTTCTTTTTGAACAGTTGCAGGTTGTAACGCTCCGGGAACACTTGCGTGGGGAGGAAATTCCACAGCTTTCCCGCTTTGTAACGGAACGAGTTCTGATGCAGGGATGTTCACGCCATCGGGAGATGAACCACAAATTGGTGCGATCCGTCGGATTGTCATGTAGAGCGCACGGAATTGCGCGGAACAATACCACGAATCTCCAAAGAACAGTACTGTGGGGGATATTGTTTGGGTGCCCACGTATGGCACGGATTCACTACACTCCCACCAACTGAGGCTGCGAGACTCCCACCAAAACTGCTACATGAAACACTGCTCGCCACCGAGGGAAGGTTAAAACCAGGAACAAATGATCGCCCAACGAGGAATAAGTAAGGTGAGAAACACAGTTTTCGTAGCAAATGGTTCTTTATTCAACTGGGTTTTATTCTAGTCTATATAGATAGGTTGCAGCGTGCAACTTTGTACGATCGTAAAAGTAGCCGTAAATTTACAAGGACACGCGGCACAATGGTTTCTTAATTAAATCGCACTTCACTCTAGTCTATCTTAGTTTTAGCCTATCCCGTGGTTGAAATCGGCGTGAATTTACGAAGGACACTCGGCGCCGTGCGCAACCCTTATAAACAATCACACTACTGATACGTCAACTGTTCGCCTCGGACTCTATTGTTTTAAAACGGTGGAAAGGGAACGGAACGGCACGACCGTAGGGCTCGATTCCTCTGGGGATAAAAAGGGTTCTCGTCGCGTAGGCCGTTGTAACTCGACTGTGTCGCTTGTGCGCCGTTTGGCGGATGATTAGCGACTGGCTATATGTGTCCGGCCCCGTTGGCGGTTGAATCTCGACTGACTAATTATTGGAAGGAAAAAGTTTATCGCGTCGTGGCAGTGGAGCCGTAGCTAAAATAAACTCACTCCAACTTACGAGGAATTTCGAGAAGAGTTGCTATGCTTGCATAGGAGTTCAGTTCCAACGAATCCTCGTTGTATAAGCTGGGTTGGATTCGTTGGTTGTGTATACCGGGAAATTGGCATAGGCAAGTATGATCAAGGGTCTTGATCGTCGTAATTGTTTCGTGGAAAATTAGCTGTCGCTTGGTTGCAAACGAGAAGTATAATTTAAGGAGGAAATGAACCGAAGTGGTTTTCGGGGGAAATTGGAATTGCTTGGGTGCAAGCAAGGAATATCGTTTAGATAAGATATTAACAGAAGTAATTGTAACGTATGCGGCTCGGTATAGTTGGTGGTGATGGTTAATGTTCCGTTGTAGGTTTGAATATGCGTTTTATTACAAAGTATGAATTTCGGGGAAATTAAGATTGCTTGGTTGCAAGGAAGGAATATAACTTCAGTAAAGAATTGACCGAAGCAATATTGGGAAAAATTATATGTGGGGTAATGTAATTGAGGGAGATGATTGATATTCCGTTGTCAATTGGAATATGCATTTATTTCAGCTTGGGAAATGGGTTCCTGGTACAATGGGGGATGTATGCAATTGCGGATTAGGGACGGATGCTGTTGCATATTGGGATGGGTACGCTTGCAGGTTTTGCGTGGTTGCGAATGCGTGTATTGCAGGTTTGGGATGGGGAGTTGGGTTGAAGAGACGTGCTGTTAGCGGGTTGGCATTGTGGGTTGGTTCTCCATGTTGCATAGAGAACCCCCACAGTACCCGTGATAATATCTGTAAAACAGACAGAGGCCAGCGACGTACCTTCGACGTGATAGCGACTTTAGTCTCGACGTCAGCGCCGCGTCCCCGATCAGGCGGATCGCTCGTCTGTGTATGGTCTCAAGTAGGTCGAGGTTATGTTTAGGAGCCGAGCTCCAAACATGAGAGCAATATTCGAGCGCGGGTCTAATTTGGGGTTTATACGGCAGAAGAAGTTGGTCCGAAGTAAAATATTTCTTGGCTCTAAAAAGATAACTCAGTTTTCCTGAAGCGGATCTGCCGATGCTTGACACGTGTGTATGCCACGATACATTTCCACGGACCGTGATGCCGAGCAATTTCCAGCTTTCCCCAGATTCGAAAGCCTGACCATTCATCATCATTGTGGAACCGATGATCCACTTTTATTTGCAAATGTTGTATATTGTGTCTTCGTTGCATTGAAATCGACGAAATTGGCCTTTCCCCACTGCAGGACTTTATCCAGATCCCGATTTAGAGAGTCAGTCTGTCTCTCAGATCGTGCGACGTTGATGCACCAATCGGTCGGTCAATCGAAAAAGAGGGAAAAAACGTACTACCATCCGCAAAACAGATCACTTTGTTATCCGTTTCTCCAACAAATCATTTATGTGAAGGAGAAACAAGGGTGGAGCCAAAATAGAACCCTGATGCACCTCAGAATTAAAAGGATTCGAGGAAGCCCCTCGTCCAGTCGCAAAGCTGCTGGGAAAATCCATATGAACGAAGTTTGCTCAGCAATGTCCCGTGCCATACGTGGTCAAAAGCCTTGGAGATATCCAATGCGACCATCCTTGACTCACAATGCACCTCAATCACAAATGTTCATATATCGGTTATAAGGGTCAAAAGGTCTCCCGTGGACCGCCTGCCACGGAATCTGTATTGACGATCATTCAGAAGTCCGTTGCAGGCTTTGATGACTTTTCCCATCACCTTAGATAACATAGACAAAAATGGTATCGGTTGGTAATTTTATGGGAGACACTTTTTCCCCTTTTTGGGATTGGCTGAACTCGAGCGATTTTTCAGCAGGCAGGAAAGGTCCCTCTTCATATGATAAGAGAAAGAGTCTGCCAAGAACCGGCGATAGTTCTGGAACACTGTTCTTAAGGACTATTGCTGGTATTCCGTCCGGGCCAGTTGCCTTCCTACAGTCCAGTCCACGCAGATTACGTTAAATAGTGCGCGGGCGGAATCGCACATCCCGCATGGAAGACCGTATGAAAGGTTCTCCGTGAAAGGTTCTCCGTGCATAAGATAAGTGGAAGAGCCTGTCGAGAACCGGCGATAGTTCTGGACCACATTTCTTAGGGACTATTGCTGGTATTCCGTCCGGGCCAGTTGCCTTTCTACAGTCCAGTCCACGCAGATTGCGTTAAATAGTGCGCGGGCGGAATCGCACATCCCGCATCGAAGACCGTACCGCCGTGATCTCAGGTGACTCCAAAAGACAGGGATCTAGGATTGAATTCACGGAAAATAAATTCGCGAACACATTAGCTTTATCCTTTGAATTTGTGAATAACGCCCCGCTGTCCCTCACCAACGGAGGAAAAGAGGAGGAAACGAAGTTACTGCTGACAGCCCTTACCATTGACCAGATGGGACGCAAACCAGCCGGGCACTCAAGGAGCTTACTAGTCACTCTGTCGTTGTGAGCCTTCTTCGCCCTATCAAACGCCTGGTTGCGATTTATTTAATTATCAAAACAAATGTAAAAAATGTCTATTTACTCCTTCCAAAAACGGTGACAAGTTGCATTTATTACAAATCAAATAAATCTGTATATGATCTGTAAAACAATTGTTTTTATTTTGGTTTAGATACAAATGAGAACACTGCATTCAACTTTACCTTTCTTATCGAATGCATCCTGTGCGCCCTTCCTTAGTATTTTTGAACTATCAAAAATCCGTTTGTGTGGACAAATTGTTAAAACACCAAACATCTTAATTCAACCTACAAGAGAAACAAAAATATTTGTTTACTCCTGAACTCTCGGAAAATCCCTTGAAGCCGACAACTCAGGCTTTGCGAACAAAACTCTTGTAAATTCTAATCTCTCACATAAATGTAAGCCATGCGCGATTACTTCCGAAGAAAGGACATACTACAATCCAATTTTCTGATGATTTAATAAAAAGAATTTCGATAAATACTATCTGAGATTTTCCTTTCTAATCCTTCCTCATACACTGTGTTCGTTCGCAGCTGATTAATAGAGCTATTCACTTATTTCGCAAAAGAATCACAACTCCACTCCAGATGTGCACATTAAATTGAATTAAGGAAACGACTTTCATTCATATCAATTGGAAAGAAAGAAAGATCCTCCAGCATGAACGCTCCATTACATGCGCAGGATACTGGTATTATGCTTCCGTGTTTCGAGTAAAAATCCTTCATTTCCGGTCTTAGCGAAGTAAGTAAAACAAGCAACACTCGACGACACCAGCAGACATGGAGTATAGTATTATATTCCACATCCTCAATCCCCATAATCATTACCATCTCCGTCACCAGTACCATCATTGTCGTCGTCATTGCCATCATCATTGTCGTTGGTAAAGATATCCTCATATTTTCTTGTACTCGTGTGTCATCTTGGATCATAATCCGTGAACAGCCATCACTCGTTTGCCTTTGTTCGGACGCTATAATCGCCGATTTACATCCACACAATTAATTAAGAGTCCAGACGAACGGACGGGGATCGCTCGATACGAGCCGCATCGGGACCGTCCAGAACTGGCCAATCTGAGCATCATATATCAATGGCTTTGTCCGCCGGTCGGGCGAATAATTTGAACTGATGGGATATTTAAAATTAATCCAACGGTAATGGTAATGATACTCTGGTTTTCGAAAGACCTTTGTACGTACGACGATGAAAAAAGTATTGAGAAAGATGAGAAGCCTCTCACCCAGACTTGTCACAGCGACTCATGTGGCGCGTCCACGCCGGTGTTTGGTGTGGGCAGAATGTTTTCCCCAAGACAAAGACGCCGGCTATTAATCATCGCCTAATGTTGCCATTAGTTAGCAATGGAAAACAAGATCAACTAACAGATTTAATCAACCCAGATGTCGTAAATCTTTCTAATTACCGCCGGTCTAGGGCTCGTCGACTCCTTGAGGGGATACTTGGCGAAATCGCGACAGCATTCATATCGCAAAGCACTGCGCTCTCCTCAGATCGGTTTCATAAAAGTGACAAATGTCCGACCATCAACGGTAGAATGGCTCTCGGTGTATCGCAATGCGGCTGATGAGTAATCGTAACAGCAGCCTCACCCGTCCTGCAACGGATGTATATAATACCTTAGCGTCAGTGATGAAGTGGAAAAGTAAGAAGTTTGTGGCAGAAACAAGAACACGTCCTTATAGCTGCAAGTCAAACACGATTTGGCAGTAATTGCTGTATTTATATCTAGGACTGTGGTTGTGCGTGCATATGAGTGTGTGTCATCAAGCCTCACTTGTGACACGAGGGGACGTTTAAGGACCACCTTGATACTCTTTCAGATCATCAACATTGGCCTCACACGCGTTGCTCGGGGATAATATCCACCGTTGTGACTAACCTCTGGCCCAGTTACCACGATTAATCAGACTCTTAATTAATAGCATTGAATAAAATGTTGCCAGTGACTCACAAAAATGAAAGGACACTCATCAGTCGGCACTGAGTAGAATAAAAAGGACCCTATTTCGAAGTGTGTTAATTTAGTTTTATTTTGCTGAGTTATGAATTCCATTTCAATCCTCTGACTTCAACTCATTTATTTAACAGGTACATCTGTTTCCTGTTCCCAGAAACAGAGGAATTAAAACTAAGATAATGGGTTATAAACGTAAGCGCACACGCGAAAGGCGGTGAGTATACAATAATTCTTAAAAAGGACAACCGTTTACAGAGTTTTATAGTGATAATGAAGAACATGATTCGAACCTAGACTAGATATGGTTAGGCGACGGAACAGTCCATGGCGGCGTGTGTGCAAGGATGTCTCAATTAGCTACATAAACTACGATTATAGATTAATGCCGTGATGATGTCTTTCGATACTCCTAGGAGTTCTGTGAACTCCGAAATTATAAGGGCGTAATCGGTTACAATTGCCATAGCTTCATCTTGACTCAAAATGTTATACGCGAAAATTGCGTATTCAGCGATACTTCCACAGTAAGCGCATTCCTCACAATTTGAATTTATAAAAGTGCTAAACGCTCTTATATCCGTTAATGGAGTTGGCATTTTTCGATAACATTGAAAATAGTTAAACCACAACGAACGTTTTTTCTACAAATACTATACGCAATTGTTAAATCGGATCGAATGGGCCATTTTTCAAAAAATAATTGGAAAGTTTTCTTTTTGTTTTTTGTTTCCGGTAGGAATGTAGAAATCTTCAAGAGATACATCTGTGTAGTGCTCTAAAAAGCCATACCACCTTTTTCCCCCATTCCTACATCCAAATCCCAGCAATATTACTCTAAAACCCAAAATCCGATCAAAACCCGAAAAAACCCAAATATGATCCAAAATTCGCAATAAACGAACCAAACATCCGTTTATCGCTTAACATTTGCCCCCAAGGCATAATTTAATCCAAAACCTAAATTAAAATTATAATTCACAATAAACGAATCTAATATTCGTTTATCGTTTCACATTTGCCCCACGGTATCATCAAAATCCAAAATCCAGAGATCGTTATCTCTATCTGGAAAATTCCATCAAGTTAAACAAATAGAAAACCGAATCCAGATACATATCCACATCTGCACAACAGTTTCGTAAGAATTCAAGAAACTGAATTCTTATCTTAAGTAAACACTGAGCATCTCACTCAGGATACAAAAATCGAGATTCGTGTAAGAAATTGTGCATTTTTGAGATACAAATCTCGATTTGTTTTCCTTTATAAAGGAATAGTAAAATGATCTCCGAGCCGCAGTTAAACCTTATTATTTGTCCCGATAGGAGGTACACCAAAAGTAAAGCCGCAGTTAAACCTTATTATTTGCCCTGGAAGGAGGTACACCAAAAGTACAGCCGCAGTTTAACCTTATTATTTGTCCCGGCAGGAGGTATATCAGAAGCAAAGCCGCAGTACACTGTGCCCTGAAGGAAGTAATACCAAGAAAATCCTCGATAAATTTGAGAAAATAAACGCTTATACCTAAGGAAACAAAACGAACCTTTTTTCATTTTTATCTAACACCGGGTAAGTACAGCCGTGGTATCTCCACAAAAGATACAATTGCAGATTTGGAGTATCACCTGGCCCCCCACGGAAAACCAGCGGAGACAAGGACTGAAGCCAAATTAAGGATGTTGCTCTTCCCTCTGGATCAGAGGAAGCACAGCGACGACCCCTGCTGTCAGTGCCGGATTAAGCCAAACGGGGGCCCTAGGCCATTCAAATTTTGGGGCCCTCTTTTTTTTAATAATCGTTAAATTAATCGTTATTGATGCATTTGTATAATTTAAACAACTAATTCATATCATTTTAAGGTTTCCAAATACAATAAAATAAAGGAAATCATTTTTTTCAGTTGAATTATATATTTTTTGATTAAAAATAATTAACAGTATATTAAATTATAAAATAATCTTTGGACATCTCTTCGGAAGATGAAAGCGACGCTCGTTTTCAACAAACTTTTTTTCTACATTTTTGATCAACAAAATCATTGATGATTTATTCAAAATCAATTTGACGAAGAATGTCCGATTCAATGGACATCAGACTTAGCATGTCGAATCGTTCTTGACGCATAACACTTCTTTGCTCGTTTTTCATCATCATCATCATCGGCACTACAACCTGGAACCGGTCTTGGCCTTATTTAGCAAGTCCTGAGGCTTGTTAAATTTTCCATAATGATCTGTTTTTTCCGGGCAAGGTTATTAGTCTTGCGCCAGAGGCTCCCCGACGGGGAATCGAACCCCGGTTTCCCGCGTGACAGGCGGGTATACTAACCAGTATACTATTGAGGAGCTCGTTTTTGATGCGTTTCAATTTTGAAAAAGAGCGCTCTGTCGAACAATTCGTGATCATAAGAGTTAAAAAAATGCGAAGAGCAATTTCAACGTTCGGAAAAACTAATTCAAAATGATCTTGAATCAAACTTTCGTAGAGGTCAGAGTGAGTGAACTTAAGTTTCATTGGGAATTTTGATTTAATGAAAGCGTGAAACTGTATAAGTTCAGGGTAAAATTCTTCTAAATCGTCAGAGTAAAAGTCAACTAAATCGGAAATCTTTTTGGAATACACATTTTCGGTCAAATCAAAATCAGCCAAAAACGAAAATCTCTCCGAAACCCCTAAGTAAACTTTGCTTCGTCTGTTGATTTCAATCTTGAGCGTATCGATGATTACCAAAAAACCGTTTACACGAAAATAGTCGCGCTGACTTAATGCAACCTCTGGAGCATCGCCATCGTTTGGCTGTCTTGTTCTTCGTCGAACTCGCGATGCAACATTCGCATAATCTGTCTCAGGTAAAATGGATCTGGCTTTGTTTTCAAACACTTCGAAGTTATCTCTCATCTCATCTAACAAATTTTCTACTGACGAGTACATTAACGCGCAGGTTTTCAGATCAATTTCTACTGACTGCAATGCTTTGCTCGTTGTCCGAAAATTGTTCAAAATATCGCTCCACAAAACAAGCATGAAAACAAATTCGAATGTTTGAATTTTATTCGCGATACATTCAGCTTCGTGTCTACAGTCACTTTTTTGTGTTAAATCATCAGCATTTTCATACAATGCTGCTACGATTTCGTTGAAAGATTTTTGAATTGCCTCAGTGGCGTTCGCATGAGCTTCCCAACGAGTTTGGGATAACGATTTCAGTACCTTTTCGTTTCCGATACGTTCCTTCAAAACGTCCCACCGGTGGGTTGAGCATGAAAAGAATGTGTACAATAGAAAAAAAGTTCACTGCAAACAAGCAGCACTTTACAGCAGTTTCTCCAACTAAGTTAAGCGAATGCGCTGCACATGGTAAATAAATCGCAAATTCGTTGAGATTTAACAAGATCGATTGCATACCTGAGTAAATACCCGACATATTCGGAGCATTATCATAAGATTGACCCCTGCAGTATTTAAAATCTAAGCCGCAAATCGCAAGAAATTCTAAAACCGCTTCAGCCATCGCAATACCTCTATGGCTATCAAAGTTTAAAAAAGTCAAAAATCTTTCAACGGGCTTTCCATTCTTAGCAACATATCGGACAACTACACTGAGTTGATCAACGTGAGCGATATCCGGAGTTGAATCGACTGAAAGACCAAAATATCGCGCGGCTAAGACCTCTTGTATAATGTGATGTCTTACTTTTGAACCCATAATGCTGATCAATTCCTCACAAATTGTTTTTGATAAATACGAGGGATTCCCCTTGCCTCGGCCCGCAAAATTTTCAGTGTGACTTTTTAAGAACGGGTCAAACTGTGCAATTAGTTCGAGTCAACCTAAGTAATTTCCATTATCTGGAACGCCGAAGTGCTCGTTTGTGCCTCTGAAAGGTAATCCTCGTTCAGCCAACGTTATGATGACTGGAATCAATCGTCGCACTGCATCTTTCCAATAATTTTTCTCTTTCTGGTACTCAAGTTGAAGGTTGTCGGAAACATCGACGCAGTTCTGTCGCCTTTGAATGTATGTCAACATACATTCTCTGTGAAGAGATCCATTCTCATGTTGATGTAATTGGGAAACATTTTTCCAATCATTGAATCCATCGCTGGTCAGTTTGTTTTGTTTGTCTTTGGAAGCAAAAATGTTACATACAAAACAATACACGCAACCAGTCGTGGGAGAATAAATTAGCCATTCGCGCTTGAACCGTTCTTGATTTGCCTTTCTTCCAAAAAACGTTTTTTCTGAGCAATATCTTGCTCTACCTTCTGTATCGTAAAATCTACGAGACGGCTCAAACGGTCCAGAGTGATTTTGGCACATGCACCACGATTGATCCAAAAATTGGCGTCATCGTCAGTGAAATCACCCCACTTGCCTGGATCGCTCGAACAATTGTCATTGTTCGCTGCAGTTTCAAAAGTACCCAAATCCGCGGCTCTGATCTCTTCGTATTAGTTCAGACTAACATCACGCTGCGAGTTTGTTCCATCATCTTGATCCAAAGATTCAGAGGTTTTGCAAATTTGATAAAACAATTTTGAATTCAAAAGTTTTAAGAATTACATTTGCTCTAAAAACACTTTAATTTATATTTTATAAGAAAGTTATAATTTATAAATATCAACAGTAAATTATATTTCGATTCTTACATCTTCATTACTAGATTCGATCTGTTCACTAGCTGATGAAGAAGCATGTGCAGTGGAACTTTGGAAGAATGACGTTAATTTTGGTAGTTTCGATAAACCTGTCTCAATTCGTTTTTTCTTTTCATCCGCAATTTTTCTTTTTTGAGCCCCGCTCTGATAGGATCGCCGCATTATGTAATCTACAAACATACTTAAATCGTAACATTCTGATAGGAAAAGCAAACATCAAATTCTGCATTTGAAATTAAACAACAAAGTTTAAAATAAAAAAATCGAACTCAAAAATAAATCAAAAAAACAAAACCAAAATGTTAAATTATCGAAATAGCTAAAACTAAATCAGTATACAAAATCAAAATCGAACAACAAAACAGATTTCGAAAAACTTAACGAAACTTAAAAAAGAAATATAAAACGAAAACAATATACAAACTCACTTTCATTATGTTGTTGGATAACAAAAAAAGACAATTTGATTGGTGATGTTTTTTGTGTTGTGTGAAAAGATACAATATAAAACAGAACCTACCTTTTTCAACAAATGCGTAGTTTTCGATATGTTCATTACACACAATACCACAATTTCACATTAATTAACATCTAGATTCGTCACTAATTGAAAAAACGTTCTTTTTTTCTCTAAGAACAACGAACAAATGTAATTTGACAAACGACAAAGCAACAGATAGTTTTGTTTTGCTTAAAACACTGAAATGAATCGTTTTTGTTTATATAAACAAGCTCGAGTTTGCAAGCGCTGTTTCGGTTATTTAGCGCGCGATTTGAAATTCAAATCGTAGCTTAAATTAACAATCAAAAGAATAAATCAATTAAGATTTTTAAATATTTTTGTTTGAAAATACATTTGTATAATCAATTACATAAGATAAATGAATTGTCTTTAAAAAAATTTTTGTTTACAAAATTCCAAAAAATATAAAAAAAATTAATTAAAATTAAAAATAAATTAAAAACAATCATGACAAATTTTCTTGGGGGCCCTTGCTCGCCAGGGGCCCCAGGCCATGGCTTAGTCCGCCCTAATGGGTAATCCAGCACTGCCTGCTGTAATACGTTGTTTCAGGAGCGGTCTATATGCGATCCCTCATCCTTTTCGGGGCAAGGAGAAACCCTCCCTGAAACAGAAACCTACTACATCTGGACAGATCAACCGGATGCATGCCGCATTAAAATCTAACAATGTGTACTTCTATTTCTATATGAAAGTTCAACTTTTTTGCGTCTGCTCATTAAAACTGCTTCCATATTATGTGCGGCTAGTTTCAGTCCGGCCACATCTAGGCATCATTTAAATCTCTAGATTGTTTGGGAACAAATATTCTCCAGGCAATTTAGATGTTTAACCAGGGCCACTTTTTTCAATTCATCTACATACCCAATGATTCATACTCCTTTTGGTACATTGACTCTGACCTCTACACGATCATGTATTATATTCCAACAGTGGACCATGTGATACATCCACGATTATGGTACATTTTGTGGTTTCCAATCGGTGGCATTGACAAGTATTCTATCAGAGAAATAGCTTACTGTTATACGCACCAAATAGGGTGAGACCTGTAGACCGCCCAACGTTTGTAGTATCTGATTTCAGCTCACTGAGTTAAATGCATTTTCAACGTCTAGTCTTACCACGGCGCAATATTTGTTGGTTCCTTCTACCTATCGTGCTCTGGTTATCGTGTTGTAAGCGATGTCACATACAACAGATGGGGCTTTACCGTTTGACCTCCCTTTGTGGAACCCATACTGTCATTCAAAGTGTGTGCTCTCGGTGAATTGTTTCTGGCGAGTGGGCATTACTTGCTAAAGCAGTTTCACTGGTGTGTCCAGCATTCATAGGGGGCGATAGGATGATACTCCGATAAGATATTTGTCCGATAGGACGATTGCCCTCATAAAATATTTACCTTTGGCGAACAGAGTAACGGGAGATACAACTCTTCACGCCTTTCCTGTTTCTTGAAGACCTAAACCGCCCCGTCTGTGGTTTGTTCATTGTCAAACCAGTCTCCTGAAACACGCAGTGTTTCCCTAAACTTACAATTTGGTACAGACTCCGAATTTTTGACAGCGCAATAGCCGTGGAATTAATGTTTTGTGAAACTCCCACGGACATCAAGCACGCTTCACGCCCATAGCGACTGAATTTCCAAGGACGGTAATTTTTTTGCCGACTATTGGCGCTGTGTAATGATGCTAATCATCGGTTTATGTTCTGAGCTATTCCAAATGGTTGCATTCCTGCGGGGAGCAAAGCAATTTGAAAACGACTTTTGGGACACTGTGTATTGCTGATTTAATTTAATATGTAATAACTTTACAAGCGTCTCAGTGTCTAAATTGGTAATTATATTGCGAGGTGTGTGTGATTGTGTTTACGTAAGCCTAGGTAAAGAGTCAGAGCTATTATGACGTTTGGGGAAAAATCTCTCAATTTTGTATTATACAATTGTGGCAAGTTACACAAAGTAAAATAAGTTTATAAAAATGTTGATACTACTCGTAGAATAACGAGGAAATACTAAACCTTGTCATGACCTGTTTTCAATTTGGTAAGCAATTGTTATTACATCGTTATAATTTTCTGTCATTTCTAAATTTACTTTACCCCTTTATCTGTTTTCTACGATTTCTGTTGTTTTTTCACTCCTTTTCCCACAAATCGTGCATATTAAAAGAATTTTGAAACACACTTAAATGTCGAAGCAAACATGGTTGGTTTATATTCGGAAGCGGTATTGATACTCAAAGATTTGATCCCTTCTATCATTACATTTCTTTTTTAGCTGTCCTCCCTAGGCTTCGAACCCGTATTGATCAAATGGTTATCTTCTTATCTGAAAGACCGATCCTACCGTGTCAAATTCAGATCCTCCTTTTCCGAACCCCATTTTCCCACGTCTGGGGTTCCGCAAGGTAGTCATCTTGGTCCCCTCCTTTTTATCCTTACCATAAATGATTTCGACTCCAGTATTAAACACTCATCCATCTCCCTCTATGCGGACGACGCCAAACTCTACAAAACAATCATCTCTCCTTTCGACTCCGCGCTTCTCCAACAGGACCTCGGCAGCTTCTCAACTTGGTGCCGTAATAACTGCCTGGAACTCAACGTGGTCAAATGTCACTCCATTACCTTCTCCCACAAACGCCCCCCCCCCCCCCCCCCCCCACCCCCACGCTCCTACTTATCCTCAATACGTGACCTCGGAATCTTATTCGACAGGGAGCTCAGCTTCATCCCACATATCGATGATATCATTCTTAAGGCCAACTCCGCCCTTGGGTTTGTGAAACGCTGGTCTAAGGAATTCTCTAATCCCTACGTTTCCCGTTCCTTCTACATAGCCTTCGTCCGCCCCCTTCTTGTATACGCCAGTCAGGTCTGGCCCCCGCACTGCTCGCCCCATATTTGCAGGATAGAGAGCGTGCAACGTCGTTTTCTGCGTTTTACCCTCCGTGGACTAAACTGGGAGAATCCTCGGACTCTCCCCCCATACACAATCCGGCTCCATCTCATTAACCTCAATACACTTGAGGAGCGCAAAATTCTTGCCGATATCCTCTTCATCCACCGTCTCCTCCCCGGCACAATCAACTGCCCTAGCTTGCTCTCCACCATCGCACTCCACACCAACCCCCGTAACCTACGAAACCCTCGTCTCTTCTATTTGCCCTCCGACCGCACTTCTTACGGCTGTAATGAACCCATTTCACGAAGGCTAAGGCGGGCAAACTCTTACCCTACCTCCTTCGATTACTACCTCACCCCTACTGCACTCAAAAGTCGTCTCCTCCTGTCCCCCCCTGACCTTGTCCCGCCCACAGTCTACACTCTTACAACCCGTACACATTCCAATCATCCCGCCCCTTTATCCTACTACCCGGTCTTCACCACCCCACCACGTACACCGCCACCTTCCCACCATATTACCTTCATATTTATTCCAAATTAATTTTTTTTAATCCCTAAATCTTAATTATCTAAATCAAGTTTTTTTTAATCCCTAGCTTTTAAGTAAGTTTTTACTTTTAAATCTTTTCACCGCTTGTACTAAGTGAAATAAACGAGGGTTTTCCCCCCACTAAATTAGACAAATATTCAATTTTGAAAATGTTCTGGACCCGTAGTACATGTATCTACAAATGTAAATGTTTCCATGGATTGAATAGAAAGTTTCATTTAAAAGTGGGCAGAGTCCTGGCTAACGGGATTGGAATCCATCTATCGACTGAGAGTCTCGTCCATTCAAAACAACCAATTAGGTTACTCCCAAGAATAGAATGTATTGCGACTGAACACTTGTAACCCCATCACTTGATGAATGCTACAAATACTGTCCTGTGAAGTTATGTTACAACTTTTACCAGCAAAACCTAACTAAAGCAGCATAAAGGATAAATGCGCCCCTATAGATATTTGGTGGCCGGAGTATCGCGTATCCCCTTCAGTTGGGCACAATTCCTGAGTTAATTAGAGTTCCCATTTGCGTGTATAATTAATAACAATTATGCTCAATTTGGCCAATTAGAACGTTGCGGAACCCACCAATCCGTTAAAGCGTACACGAGAGCTCTTTCTCATGCATCCTCCAAAGTCCTCTCTTCATTTTAGGTGAACCACCACAATTGAGTGAACATAGTAACCGAATAATTGATCGTTGAAATTCCCAGGTAAATAAACTACATCCCATTGAACGCCTCTGGCCATACAACGTACTCCAAGTCATCTCTTGTATTTGCATAGCTAGTGGATACCTGATCGAACACATATTTCAGAACATGACGCGACGTACAGCGAAAGAAATTACCGCTAATCACAGGGAATTAATTTAATTTCAAACAATTTCGAGGGCCCGCCTGCAGACGCGTAATTATTGCGTAGCTAGAGGAAGCCTGCGCCAAGGCCCAAGGTTAATAATTTACTCCCAACAAATGTTATTCCGCTAACACTCAATCTATGTGCTCAACTTCATTCACGATCAATTAGGCAACGGCTTAGGCAGGTCACTTAACCAAATACACGATCAATCAATCATACAGCAAACAATTTGAGTTTTGGATCAACTAGGAAAGCCTACGCGGGCTGGAGTTTTGTGTGCTTCACCCACAGGTGTTGTTTACTATCCGAATGCACGTTCATCAACTCCGAGGATCACTCGATCGGCCTATAGCCCTTGGAACTGTCACCGGCGTAAGTTGGAAACAGTCGCCTCGAGGTCGTTGTATATTCAAATGCTCTGTGTTATGTGCCTTTGATTTCGTAGTGGGGCGATAGCTGGAGATCTGTCATGATCCATTTGGGTCTGGATTAAGTCGTTGTCCAAACAATATGCCCGAGGGTAGCTAGCGCAGAAGACACACATAAATCTCTACGTTGTTTGTCGCCCCGGGTATCTCCATCAAGTGTTGGGACATGAGAAGGAAATAGAAACCCCCAAATTAGGTTGGCTAGTCAACGCTTACATCAGTGTGCACGTGTCTAAGGAGTTACTCGCAGGCTTCCGGTGATCGTAGTGGCATTGTGTGTTTGTCGAGATTAAGATCCGAAAGAACGGAGGCCTTCATTAGTAGAACTTGATATTCAAATTAGTCACATTAAGCATGATAAATGCAGACACACCACCCAAAAGCATCTTTAGCAAGAGAACACGAATTTTTTTCTCTTACTAGTTCCGTCAAAAGTAGGTGATCGTGGGTGACAGGTGCATTACAATAAAAAAAGAGAGCAGTAGAAAGAGAAACACAAGTTCGTTGTACTTTGGTCGGATTGCCTGTAGGCAGGTGTATAGAAGGAAAATAATTAGCCAGTTCCACTTTATTGGGACAATTTAGATACAATTGATATTTCCTGAGAATCGAATTATACTACCAACAAGGGGTAGAAGTACTGAAAATTATGGGTATGAGTATTAGACATTTTTCAAATTATAAATGTTTAATTTCTTCTAACGTGCTAACGTTATTTTTCTTTAATTTGTGAATTCATCACTGTTACGAAGGCAATAATTCGGCGAGTTCTTCCAATTGTTTTCTCTACTCATTTTATTCCTCCTTAAGACAAATAGCATTAAGTCGTGGGTCTTCACGGTCTTTTTTCTAATGTATCAGTTCTTCTTCTTTGGTTTTTTTTAAACGCTCAAGGTATAGCAATGGCTATGGTCTCAATTATGGCATTTTTTTTTTGCTCTTTCTTCTGTCTTAGATTTTGTACCTTTTTTCTTTTAGAACCTAACTTCCGTTCGAACATTTTTTTCTCCTGTCTTGTGTCGAGAAGATTGGTAACTCAGCACCCACCTTATCTTCGCACATAAGCAAATCGTGTTCCGGTTTTTAAAATTCCTCCATATTCTATCGGTTATTTAACGCCATCGTCTGATGTTACTTTATCCACGTTGTTATGTTGGTAAAGTGGTTGTACTCAGGCTTCGATATCGATGTGATGTTGATCGAGCGCTTCCGTTATATCATCTTACTGTGGCTGGCGAATTTCACGTAACCTCTTTCTCGGATGTTGTATCTAACCCAACCTTGTGAGCGCGGGCATTAGTTCGTAACCTTTACCACACTCTTAGTCTTCTTGCAACTAACTACTAAGTTATCATTCCACGTAGATATTCGAAAAAGTTAACAAATTTAAATATCTGGGAACAATACTGACGGCCAGTAACGAAATGTCGAAAGAAATTAACAAAAGACTGCACTCTGGCAACGCCAGCTGGCACGCAGTCAGTAAACTGCTGAAATCCAAACTGCTAGCACGTAATATAAAACTCCGTGTTTATAGAACCATAATCATGCCGATTGTTCTATACGGACACGAAACATGGGCTCTCACAAAACGGGAAGAAAACAAATTCTGCGTATTCGAGAATAAAGTTTTAAGGGGTATCTTTGGCGGTAAATATGACGAGGAGGCAGGACAATGGAGGAAACTCCACAACCACGAATTGGAAGAGCTATGCCACAAACCTACAATAGTGAGAGTAATCAGGTCGCGAAGATTAAGATGGGGCGAACATGTGGCGCGAATGGCAACGATAGGACCGTTCGTAGAATTCTTGACGGTAGACCAACGGGAAAGAGACCGGCAGGGCGCCCGCGACGGAGATGGGAGGACAATGTAAAGTTTGACCTTGAGGAGATTGGATCAGATGGTCAAGCGTGGAAGCGGAGTGCACAGGACAGGGGACAATGGCGGGGTCGAGTCGGTGAGGTCATGAACTTCCGGGTTCCTACAGGCCAATAAATAGTAATAGTAATAGTGGGAAATCCTCGATAGTATAGTGGTTAGTATACCCGCCTGTCACGCGGGATACCGGGGTTCAATTCCCCGTCGGGGAGCCTCTGGCGCAAGACTAATGACCTTGCCTGGAAAAAAAACAAATCGTTATGGAAAATTTAACCAACGTCAGGACTTGCTAAATAATGCCAAGACCGGTTCCCGGTTGTAGTGCCAATGATGATGATGAATAGTGAAAATTCACCATTCTGTTTTGTTAGATAATAATTTGCATTGACTCTTGGTAGTTAATCTCATCTTATTGTTGATTGCCGCTTCACTTTCTGTCTAAAGACATTCATGTTTTTTTAATTTCTTTTCTCTCGGGAGAGGCGAACCTATAGCGCCGAGTGGGCGCCCCGAGATGCCACCAAAAAACGGTTACAGTTCTTTTTGAATAATTACAGGTTGTAACGCCCTGGCAACATTCGCGCGGAAGGGGAGTTCCACAGCTACCCCGCTCTGTAACGGGACGAGTTCTGATACAGGGATGTTCGCACCATCGGGAGATGAACCACAAACGGATGCGATCCGTCGGATTGTCTTGTAGAGCGCACATAAACGGAATTGCCCGGAACAAGACGACGAATCTCCAAAGAACAGTACCCGTGACATTATCTATAAAACAGACAGAGGTCGGCTACGCGTCTTCGATGTGATATCGACTACGATTGTAGTCCCGACGTCAGCGCTGGGTCCCCGATCAGGCGGATCGGTCATCTGTGTATGCTCTCAATTAGGTCGAGGGTATGCCCAAGAGCCGAGCTCCAAACATGAGAGCAATATTCGAGCCGAAGTCTTATTTGGAATTTATACAGGAGACGAAGTTGGGTCGGAATAAAATATTTCTTCGCTCTAAAAAGATAGCTCACTTACCCAGAGGCTGACCTGTCGATGCTGGACAAGCGTTAATGCCACGACACATTTCCAGAGACCGTGACGCCGGGCAATTTCAAGCTTTCTCCAGAGTCGAGGGTCTGCTTTGGAACCGATGATCCACTTTTCTATGTGAATGTTCTATATTGCGTCTTCGTTGCATTAAAATCGACGAGATTGGCCTTTCCCCACTTCAGGAACTTATCCCGATCCCGATTCGGTCAATCTGTCTACATCTCAGGTTGATGCACCAATCGGCCGATCACTTGCAAAAGAGGAAACAAGCGTACTATTGTGGCGGTTCTTGCGAACGCCACTACTTACCTGCTTATCTACCACCAGGTAACCATTTTCACAAGCGTCTTATTTCATAAAAAGCATGTACTTACCTGTCCTTTATTTGCGAAAACCTTTGCCTAAAATATCTAAACGTATCATTTTCGCTGATGTGAAATCCATCAGCACCAAACAGATATTTTCCTAAAGGCACGGTTCCCGAGCGCACCATTTACATAGGACCAATTCAGTTGCAACACGAAGCAACTGACACGACCACCACGGTGCGCATAGCACCCATTGAAATTGCAGCACACAAGCAAGAGATACTCTCGCTTGGCTTCAATGCTGCAATCACATCGGTCGCTAAATCGAGCCACATGAAATGGTAACTCGCACCTGGCCGCAGAAAGGGATCGAGAACTCGTCAGTGTAAATACACACACGACGGTTCGACCCTGTTGACGCCAACAACAACACGCACACGATCAGCATCATGCTACTCGTAGTCACTGATCGTGTAAATGTAGTGGTCCTTCTCTCAGGGAGCTTGTCTGGTCCTGAAAAGGACGAGGGATCTCTTTAAGAAAGCTCCTGAGGGGACCCGTTGCGGTGCCGCCGTGCTTTCTCGAACCTCGAGGGAAGAGCAGCTTCCGATTGTTCTAGGGACGTCGTTTTGGAATTTCGTCCCTGTGCCGGGGAACCAGGTGCCTTTGGGTGATGTCCGAAATCGTGGACGCTGCAAGGGTTTAGTTTGTGGGCTTGCCACCACTTTACTCACCGGTTCTTTTTGCTGGTTGGAAGTCTCCTCCTGTCCTAAAGCCGCCAACGTTCCTCAGTGAATGCACCAAACCAAATTAAATCAAAATACTTTTGGTTTCGTTCAAATAGTTTCATTTATTTTCGTAAATATTTTTGGTCCGGAAATTGATTGATCTTCTGCCGGGGACTATGAACAGGATGAGAACTGACTCTACTAGACCTCCAGCACTTTCGCCGGGGACTATGAACGTTGATTGATTGCCTCCTCGAGATCACGATACATCTCCTTTTAAACGAAATCAAATCGAGATTTCTATCTCAAAAATGTACATTTTCATGCAACAATCTCGATTTTCGCTACATTTCGTGCGATGCTCAATGTTTGTTTTAGATAAGATTCAGTTTTCTGAATCTTCATCAATCTATTTGCATATGAGAATTGGAAATGGTATTTGGGTATTGTTTGCTTGTGGCAAATTCGGACATCTGGTGCGATTTGCCATGGATATGGTTTATTTAATTTTCTAGGGAAATTACCAGATTGAAATGTATTTCTGGGTTTTGAATTGAGATTATGCCGTGGGGCAAATGCAAAGCTATAAACGAATATTTGATTCGTTTATTGCGAATTTTGATTTTAGTTTAGGTTTTTTTGATTAAATTATGCCGTGGAGGCAAATGCAAAGCGATAAACGAATAATTTAATTCGTTTATTGCGAATTTTGGATTTAGTTTTGGTTTTTCAGGATTTTGATAGGATTTAATGTCTTAGCGTATTATAGCTAGGTTTTGGATGTAGGAATGGGGGAAAAAGGTAGTAGGGTTTTTTGGAGCACTACATCCTCCCCTCCTTGAAAGAAAGAAAATTTATCTTTATGAGATTAATTTTCTGGGAAATGGTGTGGTTGGGAATAAAGGATGATAGTATCGTGATTCCGTTACATTGGCGTGATATTTTCTAACATAGTAGTTTTATGTATACAATATTTATTTTTCTTAGGTTACGGTACACATTTTTTTTTTTTTTTTTTGGTTTTGATATTTAAAATAATCAACGATTATGTTGTAGTTGCATATATTAAAAGTGTTATTTACAGTGTTTTTGTTATATTTTATTTTTTACATTTAGTAACAATTGTGAGTAATATATATATATGTTTTTTCTTCTTTTTATAGAAGAGGTTTTTTGTTTTTGTTTATAAAGTTCTATTATAGTTTGTAAAAAGATACATAGATAAGTAAGGTGTTTATGGTTTATTCTTACAATTTGTGTGTTATATAGATTTTTTTTTTTTATTATTTACATATATTATTTCGGTTTTTTTTTTTTTTTTTTTTTTTGGAGGAGTTTTCATTGTCCTTATTTATTTATATAATTTTTTTTCATGTAGTTTGTACGTAAGATTAAATTCTAAAAATTTTTAAATTTGTTTTGAGTTACACCAAAAGATTTTTTTTTCTTATTTTCTTAAGATTTAATTCATGCAAAATGTCTTGTACTTATATAGATATTTGAAATTCTTACTTTAACGTTATTTCATATCGTACGTTTCGTTTGTGTATATTTGGTTTTTTTTTCATATGTAAATATAATGTGTTTTTTTTTTCTTATAACTTAAGATTATTTATTATTACAAACATTTTTTTTCATTTAAGTCAGTGGTAGTTGATTAACATATAAACTTATTTTATTAAGTGAGTTAGTATTTGTCTTCATATATAAATTTTTTGTTTTGTTTGTTTTCTGGTTATTAAAATGATGTATGATATTTACAAAATTATTTTATTCGTATACAATTATTTGGATAGAAATTTTTTTTTTTTGGCAAATTTTAAATACATTATCGTAGTATTTTGGTAGAGTATCACTTTATGATTTTCTCTAAGGTTTTACCATACGTATATACATTTATGTATTTTTTTTTTTTTTTGTTATTTATACATCTATACATTTACTTTCCTTCAACCTTTATTTTATTTATTTTGGGCTTCTTATTTGTGATTGCCTAATCCACAAATGGTTTTATATTATTGATGTGGTCAAATCTTCGAGAAGAAGAGAATGTGCTTATTTACTTGTTTAAGTATATATTTGAATGCTAATCGGAAGTCAATTTGCTTCGTTTTAAATTTTTCCTTAAATTTGTGGAAGACTTCCCACGCTTTCTTCGGGTTTGGCTGTGTAACATAGTTCAAACTTCCGAGCGACAATATGTTAGAAGAATAATAAAGTTTCGAGATTAAGATTTGAAACTCCCTTTTATTAGTAAGTGGAGGTACGATTTTTTGGTCAGATTCTATTTGTAAAATCCATTTTAAAATTTGGATAACGAGAGAAACGAGGGAGACGATGTGGACAAACAAATTACTGAAACGAGGAATGTGTTCGACTGCAATTTTGATATGACTGTTATCTACAACCTTACTCTTTTCTAACGAGAAAATTAGTTGTTTTTCAATCTTACATTTTGCTGGGACTCTTAGTACCGCAGGCTTACTCTTTGCTGAAATTTCTTGTTTCTCGGGCTTACAATCTGCTGGGAGTTCTTGCTCCACAGGCTTACATTTTGCCGGAATTTTCTGTTTGTGCTCTATGAGCTTGCACGTGTTGTTGCTAGAAGTCGGAGCATTTAAGAATATAAAAGTAGATGGACGTGATAGAATAGTATGATCAGGGGTCTTTGTCGAATCATCAGATCCGGCCCGTAGACAAACGGATTCAAATGTTGACTGTTGGATAAGATCTTTGGTCGCTACTCCCTCTATTTGGGGGGCCTCTCGATCGTCCTGCCTCTGATTTTTATCCCTATTATCTCGAATGCCAATTTCATCCGTAGACGACACCTTGTAAGGTGAGGCATTTTCTACCTTCCTGTTTATATCCTTAGCTTCTAACGTCGCTTGTTCAATTTTTCCCGTATTTAATTTCTCGGAATCAATTTTTATTGATTGTACCCTGTTCGTTTTGGTTAATACTCCACTTCTCCAAACGTTTGTGGTAGAAGTGGACTGAGTTTTAAAATCATTTTTATTTGATGGAGAGTCTTTTTGACTTCTGAAATGGGACAGTCTCCTACATTCTGCTTGGGAATGATTAACTCTGCAATAAGTGCATTCAATGCGATGAACCTCTGTCTTAATTTGTTGGGGAATAGCATTACAAACGTTTTCATTTCGACGACATGTCGCAGAAGTATGACCAAACCTATTGCGCGATTGGCAAATTTGTGGCTGGCTATATTTGGAATTATTACATAAATTAAGAGGGTTTCCATCGCCTAGTCGTGGGGCCTGCTCGAGAGCGTAATTGATTGCTGCTCTAAGACTTGGGGTACCTCGTGCTTTAACAAGGAGTTTTAGACTAGGATTCCTAAGACCATCTTCAAATGCGTGTAAGGCGAGTTTCCTATTTTCCTCGAAGAGATACTTCTGCACCGCAGGCTCGACAGTGCTTTCAAACGTGGCCTCATCGAGCAGATGCAAGAGGTGTGTGAGTCTGTTTCCAAACTCCTTCACATCTTCCTTGCTATCTTGCTTGGCTGTCACCAGAGTGTTTTGTGCCGCTGACCTAGAGGTGGGAATTTTAAATTCTTCCTTCAATTCCGAAGCAAGATCATTCCAGGTTGAAATGACCTTGTACCGGATGTGGTCGTATTCTGGCCCCTGTAGTCTGGTTTTCACCACGCTTAAGAAGAAAGCACGCTCACTGTCGTCACGTGCTTGTGAAAAGATAATATCCCCGCGAGAAATGAAATCATCGAGTTCGTCCGGGTTACCGTTAAACACCGGCACGAAATCTAAGATATCCTTCAATCCGATTGTAATATTCATTATTGGCTACGTGATAATTTCGAGCGTTAAATATTCGAGTCGCGTGTTCATTTTAGATAAGATTTTTCCCATATGTGCGCAGCTTCCCAATCGCAAGTGCAACAAAGGCAAAGGGTAAGGAAAAGGGACTTCTCGAACCCAACTGGAACAATCGTAAAATGGAAGAATCCTGACTAAGGAAAGAAAATAAGAGATCCTTTTACACCTAAGTAGAGGGCAAGAAGAGAAACAGGTTTCAAGATAGATTCTATGGAAAACGCCAAAGGTAAGAAGAAGAAACCAACAAACTAACAAGTGGAGAACCCACAAATGATGCTAAGGACAGAGTCGAGGGTTTCCTGCCTAAGTTTTGCTAACGATATGAAGAGTCTTCCCCAAGTAATATAAGTTGATAGAAAAATATATGTATATTTATGTGTATGTAAAAAATGTTTAAATCGGTTACGTTATTGTACCTTTAAAATGAATACGTTTGTTTTTTCCTTAAAAAAATAAAATTTTCGAAAAATTTCACATCTCAATATCCCCTTTGATTTATTTTCCCATAATTTAATTTGTTTTGGGGGTTCTCTGGGTCCCCTTTTTTTTAAATGAGTTTTTAAATGTGTAAAAATGTGTATATAAATTTAAATTTATTTTGGGGTTCTCTTTGTCCACTTGCAAATTTTTTAATAACAAAAAATGTGTATAAATACCTGAGATCTCTTTTTGTTGGGTTGTCCGCTGCCGTTGCAGGCTTCGTTGAGGGGTATTTGACCATTGCTTTGCTGGCCTGCTGAAGACATCGTTATGATTGCTGATCTTGGCTTATTTCGGAACTTATTATTGATGATGTTGGAAATACTTGCTCACGTTACTGATGTTATAGGTGAAATATGTTTTGTTGCTGATGTTGTTGACTACTACAGCAGTATCGACTGCTCGTACTGTTGCGATGCTGTGATATGGGCATGTAATTGTGTGTGTGTTGACGTACCTCAATGATTTAAGTATCCTGGTTTTAGTGGCGTTTGTGTGATTCTGTGGATATTGTCGTTTGACCAGACTGGCGGAGGACGTCTGTTTCGTTGCACTCTATTTTGTTTTGTCTGCGGAGCGAGATACGATGCTCGTCACTGAGGATCTCGGGGCTGCTCGGAGTTAATTGAAAATGTGTTTGCTGATTGATTTTAAATGCGTTTGGGTGTTGCCGATGATTCTCTGTAACCTTATGTGATGTTACTGTACCAGGCATTGATGTCATTCCTTTTTCTTTTCTTTTGTTTAATTGGATGTTGGTATTTTACCGCTGCCACCATTTTTGTAGTGGTCCTTCTCTCAGGGAGCTTGTCTGGTCCTGAAAAGGACGAGGGATCTCTTTAAGAAAGCTCCTGAGGGGACCCGTTGCGGTGCCGCCGTGCTTTCTCGAACCTCGAGGGAAGAGCAGCTTCCGATTGTTCTAGGGACGTCGTTTTGGAATTTCGTCCCTGTGCCGGGGAACCAGGTGCCTTTGGGTGATGTCCGAAATCGTGGACGCTGCAAGGGTTTAGTTTGTGGGCTTGCCACCACTTTACTCACCGGTTCTTTTTGCTGGTTGGAAGTCTCCTCCTGTCCTAAAGCCGCCAACGTTCCTCAGTGAATGCACCAAACCAAATTAAATCAAAATACTTTTGGTTTCGTTCAAATAGTTTCATTTATTTTCGTAAATATTTTTGGTCCGGAAATTGATTGATCTTCTGCCGGGGACTATGAACAGGATGAGAACTGACTCTACTAGACCTCCAGCACTTTCGCCGAGGACTATGAACGTTGATTGATTGCCTCCTCGAGATCACGATACATCTCCTTTTAAACGAAATCAAATCGAGATTTCTATCTCAAAAATGTACATTTTCATGCAACAATCTCGATTTTCGCTACATTTCGTGCGATGCTCAATGTTTGTTTTAGATAAGATTCAGTTTTCTGAATCTTCATCAATCTATTTGCATATGAGAATTGGAAATGGTATTTGGGTATTGTTTGCTTGTGGCAAATTCGGACATCTGGTGCGATTTGCCATGGATATGGTTTATTTAATTTTCTAGGGAAATTACCAGATTGAAATGTATTTCTGGGTTTTGAATTGAGATTATGCCGTGGGGCAAATGCAAAGCTATAAACGAATATTTGATTCGTTTATTGCGAATTTTGATTTTAGTTTAGGTTTTTTTGATTAAATTATGCCGTGGAGGCAAATGCAAAGCGATAAACGAATAATTTAATTCGTTTATTGCGAATTTTGGATTTAGTTTTGGTTTTTCAGGATTTTGATAGGATTTAATGTCTTAGCGTATTATAGCTAGGTTTTGGATGTAGGAATGGGGGAAAAAGGTAGTAGGGTTTTTTGGAGCACTACATAAACATTTCAACCCTTTTTTGCGTTGAGATGCTTGCACCTGTTGCGAATTTGTGGAGGGATCTTTGCTGTGTCTGCATATTTCCAGATACACGCGATGAACAGCAGAGCAATCATCGTGTGTGAGTTTCAACCCCTTTTGTGTTGAACAAAACGCAAAAGGGTAAATTACCAAATATGGTCATCGAAGCGATGATGGAATATGTGGTATTCTGTCGCTTCGATGAGCTAATTTAATCGTGATTCGGTTTCCGTGAGGGCAGGTCGGTCCCTCACGTTAAAATTTACACCTCTTGTAGGGCGTCCCAAGAGATACAGCGTCGTGTGTTGTGATTTAATCGATTAAAATGTTTAATCTTCAGTTATTTAAGAAAGTATGATTTCAAGTTTAATTTAATAGTTGTCAATAGTGACGGAGAAAAGGATTAGTATAATTTTGTTTGTTCGTAAATCGAAGGTCTTACCTTTCAGTGATATTATTAAAATGCTGAAATAAAAGATGTTTTTTAAATGTTTCATTAGACGGTTACAATTGCTTCAAGCGCTTTAAATTCTAGAAACACATCTGCTACCGCCAGAAGAACGTCGACCCGAAGTACACTGTCCTCACCGGTCCTAATTGGTTCCTTGGTTCTCCTCATACACACAATGCAATCTACCGTGATTGTTGGTTAATATAAATCTATGCTGGATCTCAAAATGAAAAATAATTGATAGAAAAGTACGTGAACTTCAAATGGAATCTGACATTCTGCCACTTGATACACCTGCAAATCAGCTTAAAGCATTAGGATATCGAGGCATTATCATTTCGGCTGTCCTATCTTCTGTGTACTCTGATGACGCACCAGCTTATGATCCAGAAGTGTTTAGATTAAAGACTCCACTCCTGGGAATGTGCTATGGAATGCAATTATTGAATAAGGAATTTGGCGGAACAGTACAGCAACATGATATACGGGAGGATGGCCAGCAAAGTATTAAAATCGAACGTCGTGTCCTTTGTTCAACCGTCTAAACCGCTCTCAATTAGTTTTGTTAACCTATGGGATGGAGGTAGAACCGGTGCAGTACGCCTTCATACCCCATACACTAAACCCCCATACTATCATCCCCAAAACTGAACACTTTGTTATCCGTTGTCGCCAACAAATAATTTATGTGAAGCAAAAACAAGGTTGGAGCCCAAATAGAGTCTTGACGCACCCCGGAATTAATAGGATACAGACCCGAATACTCGCCGTCCACAACAGCCCCGATCGAGCGATTTACGAGGAAACTCTTCGTCCAGTCGCAATGCTGCTGGGAAAGCCTATATGAACGAAGTTTGCTCAGCAATGCATCATGCCAGACGCGACCAAGAGCTTTGGAGATATTCAATGCAACCGCCCTTGAATCGCCATGCCACTCAATCGCAGATGTCCATATCTCGGTCATAAGGGTCAAAAGGTCTCTCGTGGACCGCCTGCCACGGAATCCGTATTGCCGATCATTCAGAAGTCCATTGCACTCCAAATACTTAATTAACTCAGTACTGATGACATTTTTCATCACCTTAGATAACATAGACACTAATGCTATCGGCCGATAATTTTGTGGGAGACGCCTTTTTCTCATCTTTGGGATTGGCTCAACTCGAGCGATTTTCCAGCAGGTATGAAAGGTTCTCCGTGCAGAAGATACGTGAAAGAGCCTGCCAAGCACCGGTGATAGTTCTGGAGCACAGTTTTTAAGGACTGTTGCTAGTATTCCGCCCGGGCCGGTTGCCTTCCTACAATCCAATTCGTGCGTGCAGAGGGAAGGGTATTTTTTGTCGACTCTTTGTCGTCCGCGTGTTGTAACGTATCTTTCTGTATGCCGTATGTCTCAACTTCGATGACTATTTTTGGAATGAAGGTGGTCATCACTGCCATCTCGCACACATGTCACAATTTGGCGATCTACACGTCGATCTCCAACACCGGCAACGAAGGCACTTGAAGCAAAGCTTTAGTTTTTTCACCATTCGTACTTCCCACTAATACCACCTTTCTTGAATTCACGACATTCAAGGTTCCACCATTTTCTGGATATACTGAGCAGACTGTGAGGCAAACTCTCAACGTTTGTTAATTCTACTAAAGACAAAGCTCCTTATCTACCCAAGCTTACTTTCACCTCCCATTTCAATATCTTCTAGCCTTCAGTGGTAAGCAAGAAACTGTTCATGCCTCCTTACTGACTGGACTCTATTAGTTCGGGTTCAACCTCTGCCAGTGTTAATACTGCTTCAGGGACTCCCAGCTCTTCCTTAGATGCCAGGGTAAATCAATTATAAATGGTAATTTCTTTTTATACAATTATTGAATAATGTTACACACTAACTACACTATCAACATTTTTCAATATACACTCCTGCGTGATCTACACACAATTGCCACCGAATTTGAAGCTTTAATATCCCTTGTTTGTAGAAAGATTTAGGGCAAGTTGTTAGCCAACTGCGAACGTGCACTTCTTAATTACTTTCGAATTTTTGTTCCTCCAAGTGATTCCTTCTGGCGCAAGACTAATGCCCTTGCCCGGAAAAAACAAATCTATGGAAAATTTAACAAGCCTCAGGACTTGCTAAATAAGGCCAAGACCGGCTCCCGGTTGTAGTGCCGATGATGATGAAGTGATTCCTTCAAGGATCCAAACAAAAAATAGTCACATGGAGGCATGTCTGGGCTATAAGAAGGGTGTTCGGGGGTTTCCCACCCCATTTCCTCCAATGTATCCCTTGTCAAGGACGCGGTGTGAGGCCTGGCATTGTCATGAAGAAAGATGACATCTCGAATGGGCATACCTCGTCTCGATATGCGACTTTTTCCATAGCTGATACCCGCTTCTGATGCAATTTCTCCAACAGTTAAGCGGCGATCACTTTCAATAAGCTCTCGAACGGCATGGATGTTGTCATCTGTACGACTTTTTCTTGGGGGTTGAGCATGACTTTCGTTTTCGATACGTTCTCTCCTACTTTTCTCTGGCTCACATATACACATGATTCTGAGACAGTGTATCAGCACCAAACTGTGCCTTCAATCGAGAAAAAAATTCCGAGTGTTTAACACTTTCATTTGTTAAAAATGATATAATAATAACTCTTGTTCGCTCATGGGTGTACTGACTACAAAGTCGAGCCTAGTCGGTTCCCCTACAATAAACCAAATAACAGCCACGCACAACGCAACTTGTTGCTAAGCAAAAACGTAAAATCACCGTTTAAACTACCTCGTACTTTTATGCTGGCCTCTGCGTCAGTTATTGCCTTCGATGATTGAACTGATGATTCTTTCAGAGTGATGAAAGCAAAAGTCAAAATCGTGAGCTGATTTCTGCCCAAATGTTCTATCCTCTTCGACAATATGAACCAATAGCTACTCCAGTATCGTGTTGTAGTGTAGCGTTTCCGCCAACCCTACGGTCCACTTACCTAAAAACCCCCATAATTACTACCCAACGTCCTTAAGTTTGCTAATGCAACGGTATTAGTACCTGTAAATGCTTCACGCATTATATTGATCACCATCTGTAATCATAAAATCCCTATAAAGAAAACTTACCTTCATGCATCCCTTCGCATACAATTTTTCATAAGATTTCTTTGTTTGCTTATTTGGCATTCTGAACCAATTCGGTACCAGACAAATACCATAAATATCGCGCCGTCTATTTTCCCAGCCGCGCCATATACCTTTTCATACACATTGCCTGGCAACCTTTTTTGTGTGTCTTACCAACAAACAACCCAAGCAGCTGCATATAATTAGCGCAATAGACGCTGAAACCAAATTCTCCAGCATTTCCTAATGCAAATATGAACCCGGTTTCTATTGCAGCCAGAGATGCCATAAACATCCAATTTGCTTTTAGCACCTTTTTCTCCTAACGTCGAAAATAGCGACGAGGCATCGTGTAAACAATGACCCGCATTACCAGCGGCGCATGTGGTCATTTTTCCCTATTGTCCTTACCGCCTGCCTGTTTTCGAACACATGCAACAACATTGAATCTGTTCGATCGCGCACATATACCACTGCGCCACTAGTTACACCCCTAAGAGAAAAGTTTTTCTCTCTCTTCCTTTTTCTTCCTTAGCGAAATCATCTCTGCATGAGATGACGATCGCTGAGTCTCATTCCATCACCAGACCAAGTCGGTCGGGTCTCCACTACGCTACCTTTGCGCTCGGTAGTAGAAAGTAGTTTGTTCTACGCCAAACTATTAAAGGAAATAAAGTGACGATCTAATCAATAGCTTAAATCAGTGCGTTTGACTTTCTTTGCCGCGGAACCTTAGTGACAATACACAGTGAATGAAGGACGGAGGAGGAAGTGAACGGAGTGCCCGTGTATTGGCACAATACTTCCTCCCCACAGTAGTGCCGTACAGACGGCGCCGGTATGGTGTAATCTCCCACAAGGCGTGAGGGTGATACTTCTCCTTCCGTCATTGCGGCTGGTATGGTGCGATTTTTGGCGCAAGGCTAATAACCCTGCCCGGAAAAACAAATTATTATGGAAAATTTAACAAGCCTCGGGACTTGCTAAATAAAGTCAAGACCGGACCCGGTTGTGGTGCCGATGATGATGACGATGATGGTATGATTTATCAGGAACGGGACGTGAGTTCCTCCACTTGCTCAATCACCATTGTCACCAGCATTGTTTCAATTTCCCAGATCCGACTCGAAGGATTTATTATCTTACAATGTTAGTAATTAATTAATAATGATTAGACAGGACGCAAGAAAAACTTATCTTAGAAGTGGCCTGTATACTATTTTCTGTTTCTTCTGCCAACTGGCCCGAAAATATTTTCTCATTGTGTATTGGAATATATACTGTCATGTCTATGTTCGGTTTTTTCCAATATCTTTATTTGCCCCCAAGGTCTTTGAGTACGCATGCGGAACTCATTCGCTACATTAGAAAAAACGCGTGGGACGATGACAAGTATGTGCTTCACCTCTGTCACTCACATACATGAGAAATCAGAGCGTGATGTTGGAATTATGAAAGGGTTACCTTACGTGGTAGCACCTACGAGATTGGTGCAAAGGTGGTATCTAACTACAAAGATGGACATTTTGTAGGGTGGAATTGAAAGAACACCGTTCGGTGTCAGATATCACTTATCGCGCGGCTATGCTGTTCTTAGAGGCCTATAGTGCTGCCTTCACAATATCGTTCATTAAATTATCCTTCATGTATCCGCTCTTGCGTTTTTGTTTTACGGATCGAGCTTGTGGGGGTTCTCTATACCACATGGAGAACCAACCCACAATGCCAACCAATCTTGACCGCTAACAGCGCGTCACCTCAACCCAACTCCCATTCCAAACCTGCAATACACATATTCGCAACCATGCAAAACCTGCAAGCGCACCCATCCCAATATGCAACAGCATCCGTCCCCAATCCGCAATTGCATACATTTCCCAATTTAACAGTAACCCATTTCCCAAGCTGAAATAAATGCATATTCCAATTTACAACAGAATATTAATCATTTCCCTCAATTACATCATTTTCCTAAAATTGCTTCGGTCAATATCTTATCTAAACGATATTCCTTGCTTGCGCCCAAGCAATTCCAATTTTCCCCGAAAACCACTTCGGTGCATTTCCTCCTTAAATTGTACTTCTCGCTTGCGACGAAGCGGCAGCCAATTTTCCACGAAACGATCACAACAACCAAGGCCCTTGATCATACTTGGCTATGCCGCCAAACCAATTTCCCAGTGTACACAACCAACGATTCCAACTCAGCTTATACGGCCAGGATTCGCTGGAACTGAATTCCTATGCAAGAGTAACAATTCAACTCGAAATTAGAATAGATTTTTTTCCATTTCAGTCAGTCGTCATTCCACTCCCAACACACGCACATCGGGAGTCCCCTGACATTGGCCGCGACCACACGGGGGCACGCACGCAAATGAGGTCCGTTCGACGTTCCCCTTTTAATTGCCGCGGGCACACCGTCAAAAATAGAAGAGACACCATTAGGGCGCAGTTCGTGAATAGAAACTAAACAATTATGAAAAATCCTTATTTACCCAAAAGTGACAATAAAGCCGAACAATTTGTGAATGACTATACAGCGTGTTTTATTTGGTTGTTTGTCCCCCCTTTATTCTTTTCGTTGTGAACAGTACGGTGGCAGAGAGCACACCATACTTCGTACCCCACAACCTCGCTACGCAGTGCTCCTAATACTTTTTTTTTGTTTTTTTTTTGGGCTTGTATTGTAATTTCCAGACTTGATTGCCACTGAATATTAATACTGTCTTGACTTATCATCTCCTACTGCTTCCGCTAGCACTACTCTTTGACATTTAAAGATACCACCAAACAGATTTTTCTTTTTAAAGAAAAAGAAAATTGTTTTTTACTTATCCGGCTCGATGAACGTCTTATTGTTTTGATTTTTAGTAGCTATCTTCTGGTTTCGAACTGGTGTTACATACATGTAATTTGGCACTCTAAAGTACTTTGTTTTCAGATCAGTGCTATATTGCAAACGGAGATGTAATTTTGGCTCTTGAATCCTCCCCGGAAGAAGTCTGAAGAAAAGAAACCCAAACGGTACGGTATCCAGGCGATGATCGCAGTATTCGCGTTCGCTTCTTATCTCATTGGGTTTTCTCAGAAATCCAATATCTGACGAGAATGTGTTTGAAGTAGGGCTTTTACCTGATTATGTTTACCGGGACTTCAAGTCACCAGTAGTGCTCGCAACTCTCCGTAGAACTTTTTTCCCGAAAACATCTATAAGGTAAAAGTATTTTTTACTTAACATCCAAGTCTTGGATACATACATGAGTGTTGGGAGAAATGCAGCATCATATAAAAATAAATTGCTAATGGAACCAACCGACTGACTCTAGATAGGTACGTCAAATTCATGTTGTTCCATTTTGTTTGTGACTCTATTGATAAGCATTCCCACATGTACTTACTTTTGTCTTTCATACTGTACATGATTTATGCCGCCCATTCGATTTGGTTTAAAACATCTGTGTTATCCATTGGTGTTAATTCCACAGGCATAGGTTAGTATTTGGGAGAAATAATACCACATTTTAACTCTCATTGTGACTACTAAATTGCAGAAAACTTTCGATCACTTCGGGATGCGCAGAAGGACTTTGTTTGCTTATCGAAATACGTCACAGAATTCGTACAGTGTTCTAAATACCTTCATATTAGCCCCTACCAACCTATATAATCCCAACAGTTTATCTAGAATTTAAATGTACTACAAAATAATACAATTTTCTTCACCTTGATGACGTTCTCTCCAATCCTAACTTTTACCATTTGTCCAAAAGCAATAAGATCTCCGTCCAACAATAAAATTTACAGATAAATTGAAAACAAACAAACAATTATTGCATTCCGAAGTTTTCCTTGTAGTCTGAGCATTATTCTATACCTAAGTTCCACATACGCAACACACCCTGTTATTCAACACGTCCAACTCCACCTCACACCAGCATGATAAGAATCCTTACAGGGACTGCTTCATTTCGAACTTACGCTATCGAAATCCTCGCAATCTGGAATCCATCGAACGTGCAACTCAACTTGGAAACTTCCTAACAAAGTCACGTCGCAAAAGTGCCGACAACTTGGAAGATTTTTATTTCACTCCTTTTGGAACGGGGAAAAAGAAAGCGAAGCCCCGCAAGAAGTAATAGATAAATGATGCAAAAAATAAACTTTCCTTTCAGTATATAACTTTCTTTCACTCTTTTTTTTTTTGAGTGTGATGTATTGGCAGCGGAGTGACCTATACCCAGAGATAAGGTCCTTTGAAGACGAACATACAATATATTTCCTTCGTCTGGCTGCTACAGACCGCCATTCGTTTAATTGTATCTCTTTGTGTCGATAACACACAAGGAGAATGGAAACAACGTACAACTATAAAAGTTTCCTTAATGAGAAATCCACCTCCTTCCGTTGCTCTTACTATTGTGATTGCTTCATTGCTTCAGCCCAATAGGTTATTCTCACACCGTGGCCTTAGAAATGCCCGCTCGCCCCTCTCACATGCCTTGGCAGAGGGTGAATTAGAAATTTGCAACAGTTTAGTAATCAAAAGTTAGTCGACTTCTTTTCGTCCTTTTTTGTTTGGCTGCCATAAGTCGAATTCTGTTCGATGAACTTATGAGTTTCGAAAGACAGACATACGTTATAAACCTATCCGGCAGTGAGGATGAGGGGGTGGGGGCAATATAAACAACTAATATTCGAGGAATTTCAGTGGAGAATTCGTTATTGGGAAATTGTATTTTATTGAGAACAAACTTCAAGTGAAAGATATTGGCTACTACTAGAAATTAATGATGTGGACTGCCAAACTTCTCTGAATATCGATGTCGCCATTTAAAGGATATTCTCGCATTGGAATACTATAAAAAAATTTAAGATGTGCAGGAAATGTGTCTGCGAATCCTGGTTAACTGTTCGTATATAAGGAGAAGCTGTAGTAGCAAAAAGGAGTCAAACGCATCTAGATCGGTTATGCGAAACTGCATTTTGATAACTTTGCAAACTACAAGTACAAGGGTACGGCACAAGAAGAAGAATAATACCCAGAGAATCGGTAGAGATTTTCATGTTTTTGAATGTGTAGATTTAGTAGTAAAATTCAGTTTTAATACTGGTTGTGCACGGATGCTGGAAAAAGTAAATAAAGTTTCTAAAAATTGTTATAAAAACAATTAAATGAAAATACGAGCATTAGCAGGAATAATGCTTTACACTCATAACAAGGACAACGGAAGCCGACAGCACAAAATACCAGTTTTACAAGAGCAACAACATCAGCTACGGCGACAAGCGAACAAAAGGAGTCGTAAAGGCAGAGGTACTCTTGCACACACCTTGAATGTGACATTTTAGGCACGCAAATTATAAAAAAAAAAAAATGGAACGTCAAAGACCACAACATCTGAAGAACGATGAAAGGGGTGAATATATTATTAAAAAATCTGACAAATTAATACTAATTAAGTATTATTCCGTTTCGTAGTACGAGCACACAAACAGAAATTATTGATATCGTCAAACGGACGCCAACGACGAGAAGACAGTTTGAAAAACGGATTTTAGTGAAGACTGATAATGTGTGGGACCAGACGACCAGACAAACTGCGGTAGGGTTAAAGTATTTGTTCCATCACATAAGAGATCCTATGACCTTCAAAGCTTCTAGTATCTACTCCTCCCAGATAATAGCGGCATTAACCGGAGCCTAAAGAACAGAAAATTGTCAATGGCAAGTACCCTTTATAGATAGTGGATCTGTCGCGGTTCTTTAATACATTCCCAAAGAACCGGCCATCCTCTTAAATTAACCACCTTCTAAACCCATAGTACTTACCTGCAATTAGGGGCAGCGTAAGCTCCCCTGCAGCATCACACCTCAAAGTTAAACCTTATCAAGCATGCACATCAAACAAATTATTTCATTCATTCATACATGGACCGTGCCAGACAATCGGCTTGGCTTGTCAGCAATTATAAAAGATAAATACTCCCTGGCCAGCGTAATTGTTGACATAGCTGTAGCCGGTATTCTTGCTACGGTTCATGAGTGAATATTGCCCCAATCCCAAGGTTCGCAACACTAGCGACCAATTTCCCTTATCGGGTATCTACCGATCATGGGATTAGGGCACTAATATGATTGACGTTAGACAATCATACCCCAGATCATGCCTAACGATGCTCCGGCCTGTTACATAAGCAAACACGATGTGCATATCATCGTGACCCTTGAAATAGCGTTTTTGTGTATCTTAAAGCAAAAACCTATTTCGTTCTCACGGGCAGGTCATCAAAGATTTATGGCCCTCGAAATAGCGTTTCTGTTTATTTAAGACACAGAAACCTATGTCTCCTTTCAGCGATTGCGCTATCGCGTATCTCTATAATATCTACAATCCATTACACCAGCCCATAGTTATTCAGGTGCATTTTCGTCGCTGCCGATATGCAGGCTGACAAAATAAACAAAGTCGTAAGAGTTATGTATCCATTAGTGTGTAGGAAGTCAAAGCTTAGCATCGAAAATAAAATTATAATATTTAAAACCATTTTTCAAGCGATACTCCTGTACGGGGCCCCTGTATGGTGTAATTGTGCTCACACACACAAAATAAAATTGCAAAGGTGTCAAAATAAAATATTGAAAATGTTGCTGAATTTGCCATGGCATTATTCGACTACATGAAAACGCTAACGTTAAACCGGTAGAGTTCCTTATTGACAATATCAATCGAAACTTCTTTGTCAATTGTTCTTTTTCTGACAATGTTCTCGTTCCCCGTCTTGCGTTATCCTAAATCACTACATATGTACTCTGTCTATGAAAATTATATCTAGGTCATTACTATATAAAATAACCGGAAGCCAGTGCAATATTAGTCTTAAGATTCAAATAAGGGTTTTTTCTTGTAGTTTTCCCTTGATTTATTATTTGTTATTCATTAAAATTGTGCTATTGTCATTATATAGATTTAAGATTATAGTTGTAAAGGAATTGCTATCCTAAATCTCTTAAGTACTAGTTGTAAAATATACCATAAATGTAATTATCTACCAAATAAAATTGAATTAATTGAAATATAGAATCCTCCCAAACCAATGTAATCCACACCGTTGAATCTGGCAGATATGGATTGTAGCTTCGAGTCAGATTTTAGCCACCGCTGCGTGCACACACGCAAGACGAATCCACGAGTAGTGCACTCCTAGTAGGGAGAAATCTCCGCGGTGGTATAAAAGTTATTTTGACACTCTGTTGTCCTAAAAATACGCTCCGTGATCGTGGGTTAAAAATGAAAAGGTCGCCGAGAAAGTTATTAGATATAATCCCTTTTTCCGTTGTGTTAAACGCCGAGAAAGTAAATAAAATATAATCTCCTTTTCTGTTGAGTTAAATCTGTTGGTGTAAAAGAAATTAAATGTCAATTCACCCAGCTGCATTTTTGGATGAATATTGTTTCTTGTGTAGTTTGTAAAATTAGAACAACGGCATTGAAATAAATAAGTGTATTCTTGAGAAATAAAAATAAATAGTGTACAACTAAACAACAGAGTGCATTTCATTTTCTCTTTTGTTTGCGCATTCTTGGATAATTTGGTGAACATCGTTCTGCGGACAAGTGTTGGGGACTGCTCTAAACAATGTACACTATCCAACCCATTGGAAGACTGCAGTAGTCCACCCTATCCCCAAAAATGGTAAGGAGAAGAGCAATCCAGCTAATCTGCGCTCGATCAGCTTGCTTCCCAACATCAGCAAGGTCTTCGCAAAAATTATAAACAAAGCACTGATAGGTTGGTGTGATGAAAACGATATCATCCCCAACAACCAGTTTGGCTTTCGAGCCCGACATGATACAGTTCATGCAGCGACGAAACTTGTTTCCGATATACAGTGGAACAAGGCAAAGCGACAATGTACAGGCGCCTGCTTGGTTGACTTTGAAAAGGCTTTCGACACCGTATGGTTAGAAGGACTTGTCTATAAGTTAACAAACCTGGGTATGTCGCAATATCTGTTATACATCATTTATGATATGATAATGGACAAACATTTTGTGGTGAAATGCGGGGACATACTCTCCAACAAGACCGTCCAAATTAAAAATGGCTTACGGCAGGGAGCTGTGAATTCTCCCATTCTATTCAATATTTACACTAGTGATCTAGTGAGTTCTCTCGAAAACGCCATTGCGTACGCCGATGACATAGTGGTGTACAGAACAGGAGGAAAAATAGACGTCATCAATAGGCACCTCCAAGATGACTTCAACAAAATAAAATAATTTTGCGACGACTGGACATTAAAGATTAATTTCCAGAAGACCGAGACTATCCTTTTCAGAACGCCCCTATCCAGGGCCTCGAGGGATACAAAATACAACTGGAAACACTTTTCTATTGTAGGTAACAATAACCTTCCACTGCAAGTGAAAACTGTAGTTAGATACCTTGATATCTGGCTAGACCAGTATTTATATTTTGACAAGCACGTAGCAGCGTCCCTCTCCGCAGCTAAAAGCGCATATTCTATGACAAGAAGTCTATTCCGGAGTAGTCTTCTTGTCCCCAGAGTCAAAATAATTTCGTACTCGGCATTCATCCGACCAGTTTTGATTTATGGTTGTCCAGTATGGTGTAATATATCTCCACTTTATATGGAGAAGTTTCGTGTGTTCGAACGGCAGTGTTTGCGTTCCTGCCTCGGACTTTATAGAACACCAGAGTCGCAATACAAAAAATTCTATCCCAACAAAATCCTGTATAACAAATCAGGGTTAAATAGGATAGACAATTTCATAATTAAAATTATTCGTGGTCACACAGCAAGGGCAATGTGCAGTGACAATAATCTTATCGCGAGAGCATTCTATCCCAATGATATGTATCTAGAGAATACCCTCCAGAATGGGTTTATTCCCCCAGAAGCGTTCCCTTTCTTGGATCAAAAAGGCCTTATCCAAGACGTGCATGGAGTCCCGATTATTTACCACGCTTTCCGTGGTGCCAGGGAGAAACGAATTCTCCATGATAGTGATATCTCCAATGCCCCAGACCGCATGCGTTTTAGCACGGCGATCAGTGAAAGAGATAAATCAGCGAAAGATCGAACATCTCCCAAATGGTGGTGGCTTCTCAACGAGGAGAGGACTTCACTTCCTCAGATATAGTATGCCTCTCAAGAGCAGCGCTCTCTTTCCTCTTGTCCCCCCCCCCCCTCCCCCCCGTCCTTATTTCCCCATTACTTTTATTTTTATTTTATTTTTTATTTCTTATTTTATGTTTTTTATGTTTTATTCGTTTTGTTTTGAAGTTTTTGTTTGTTATAATTAAAAAAAAACAAAAAAAAATTGTAATAATAATGTATACATATAGATGTAAACGAGGAGTCCCTCTAATATATGACTTATTTCATATATATATATATAAGAAACAAAAAAAAAAAAAGGTGTACGCCGAAAGGCATATATAAAAATCAAGTTGTAATGTGTAATTTAGAGAGCTCGCATAGAGCCAGTAAGTTAATTTAAGGACTGTGATTGTAGAAAAGGGTTTAACATTTACCCCTAATATTATACATGTAAAAAGAATTAGGAAAATAAATGTGGTTTAAAAACTAAAAAAAAACAAGTGTTGGGGAATAAGTGAACCTGTGTTACGACGACACCAACTTATTTCACCACAGAGCAGTCGTCCATACTTTACATCCTATAAATGGCGAATGAATTGAGCAATCAAAACACCTGTCAAGGAATTTTTTAAATACAAAATGTAACTTTACTAACCGAAATAAGAATGAGTTGGTTTAGTCAGTACGTTACGAGATATATCAGGTAACCAAGGAAGTTCGTGTGGTTTTAAAACGAACGTTACTTTCCATGCTATAGTAATCCTATCCACCGCGAGGGGTACATGTATTAGAGCTTTTCTGAAAACTGATGCTTCGGCAGGTCGCGTTGGTCAGCATTTTGTCAGCAGTTGACAGAGTCAGATCAGAAGTTCGTAGTTAGATATGGTGTCGTCCAATTATTAGGGTTTGTTTACAGCACGAAATCAAATTGGGTGCCAAAGCAGCAAGAAAAAATGTGTGAAGTGTTCGGAAAGGACATTGTTACTGAACGAACAGGTCAAAATTGTTTTAGACCTTTTCGACTGGCGATGAAGCCTAGGAAGATAAACCTTGATCGGGTAGACCAAAAGCGCCAATTAAATGCAACCACTGAAGAGGATTCTAACCAAACATGTCAGGAACTTGTTCAACAGTTTGGGCGATCAAACAACTCCTGTGCACCTGCATCAACTGAGAGAATCGTGGAAGATGACTAAATGAGTCCGCGACGAGCTGACTGTAGTGATCCTACTCCAGCGACTCAATATTTGCTCTTCCTTGCTCACCAGGAACAAGAATTGTCCAATTTTGGCCAGGATTTTAACTTGTGCAATCTAGTGCAACAGAAAACAATCGCACCATTGGCTTTCTTCACACTACGGGATGCATTTGAGTGCTAAACTTGCTCTTCATCAACGGAACGCGACGCTGAGTGTGTGGTGCACTACTACTAGAATTGTGCATTCTGAGTTTTTGGAAAATGGTAAAACCATTAACAAAGAGGATTACTGAGCACAATTGCACAGGGTAACCAAAGAACTCGCGTAAGAACAGCAGCCAGCACTTATGAATAAGAAGGGTTTTCTTTTCCACCAAGACAGCGAGAGGGCTTATGTGACAAAGATCATCCTGGTGGTGTTTTCTTAACTAGGCTGGGAACTTTTACCTCATTCTGCTTATTCACTGTCAGACTACCATCACTTTTTCATCATCATCATCATCATTGTCGTCATCGGCACTATAACCGGGATCCGGTCTTGGCCTTATTTAGCAAGTCTCTCCACCGGTATCCGGTCCTTATCCGAGACTTGTTAAATTGTCCATAATAATTTGTTTTTCCGGGCAAGGTTATTAGATTTGCGCCAACCATCTCTTTTTAGCCATGGCCAATTATATGCACAATCGACAGTTGAAAACTCGAGGATACGTTGAAGTCGCGGTAGCACAGTTTTTTAGGTCCCGGGAAGAATATTTCTTCAAAAATGGCATCTACAAGCATGTAAATAGATGGGAGGAAGTTGTAGAAGTGGATGGTGGATCTTTTGCGGAATAAACATCGTCTGTTTTTTGATTATTTTTGTTTTTGGTACTTCTTTTTTGTAGTGAAACCGCACTAACTTTCTTGGATACCAGATATATCACTATAGGAATCCACATATGCATATTATCAATTTTTTTTTAATTATTGATTTTTTTTTTCTTATTGTCTTTTATTACTATTTCTTTTGTAATAATTACTTTCCTTTCGAGGAACAAAAATTTCAAGACCGAACGAATAATTAAAAATACAGATTAAAAAAGAAAATAAAGTAAATTATAAATAAGACGGGAAAAGGAAAGAGATGTCTGTGTGTAGTGATCGCATTACATGTTGCCTCATTACCTCCTCAACGCAAATCTTCATTCCCACGACAGCATCACGTGGCAACGCGTGAATATCTATATTTATGTCCAGCTTATCTCGTCGTCTCCTATATCGTCATAACTGCCATGCACCCATTCGGTATGGCATGCACCCAGTAAGGTCATTGCGACACTCATTCGGGCCCACTCGGCGATCATAATCCGAATGTGCAATATGACGCCATGACAACGGATACATACATATTCGATATCCAATGTCAATGGCAAGCGCCGCTGCCTTTAAAGTGGGCCGGTGCAATGTGCGCAGCATGAGCGAATGTGACGATGTGACGAAATATATTGATGATGATGACTGCATTTATATGGGATGTAATGGGCAGCACTACTTGTTCAGGAAGTTGCGTATGCGTGGTGGGGATGAGGATTGGCATGGTGTTTGACGTTTCGTCTTCTCTGGAAGGATATTGAAGAGTCAGAGTTAAATCACGGCTAAGCAGTAAGGGTCGCAGCCAAGGGTAACGATCTTAGTAAAATATAATAAAGACTTTGAAGAAAATACAGCTCGTTGTTTTATATGAAACCCCCAATTCTCCGTCTACGAACTCTTTCCTCAATTGCGACGAAGCACGGTGCTCGGGGATATTAGATACGACAGAGAAGCGCACTACATTACTCCGTTAAAAAACCACCAGAATGGGAATGTGGCGTTTCTTGCAGATACACACGATACACAAACCCTTGTGAAGAACAGTACCAAAAGAAAATCAGTAAAATAATTCATCAGAGCCTTATACCATAGCAATTAACATAGCATTTCCACTTCAGACAGGAGTATTTGACCCAAGCAACCCATATCCTACACACAGCAGTGGACTGATGTGTTGAGGCTTTGGTTCTATTTTTAGACCCCTTAGAATGAGCTGATTTGATCACACTGGCTCTAATTATCCTCCAACTGCTTTCGCATTCTTTTACCGATCCTTCACTAATAGAAGCTCTTCGTTGGGGTTGATATGTTGCAGGGAAAGTCCCATGTTAAATAGTGCTTGATAATTCTCGGGAGTTCGGGAGGATTGAATACATTTTTTTAACATTAAATTAAATAATTAAAATATTTACATTAATATAAAAAAAAAATTACATTTTTCACTTAAGCCCAAAAGCTGTGCTATTTACAGTTATTTTTCTTAATTAGCTCTTCACGAGCACTCTAAACTGTACAATGTCTTTTTGTTTTGGTTTGCCTTTTGGCGTACAATATTGTCTCAATTAATATTTAATATTATCTATGTACTCTTTAACATATTTTAAATTGTTTTTTTTTTAAGTTTTTTTAAAAACTTTTTTTTGTTTTTTTCCTTTTTGTCCGAACACACAAACCTTTTAGAACCAACCGAAACATCATTAGGTACTAAAATAAAACTGAATGGACGGAAATAATACTGAACCTAAAACTACATCCAGGGGAGGGAAACGAGAGCGTTGCGCCTGAGGGGCATATTATATTTGGGGACGTAAGTCCCTTCTTTGTCACTATTCCACCACCGGGATGAAATCGCTCTCTTTTAGATTTATCTCTTTCACCGATCACCATACTGAAACGTAGGCGATCTGGAACAATAGAGATATCGCTATCATGGAGACTTCGTTCATCCCTGGAACCGCGGAAAGCGTGGTAAATAATAGTAAAACCTTTCGTCACCCACTTTAAACACCACACGCTTTTTAAATAAACCACTCATTTGTTTGTTTTATATTTAAACTAATTTTTATTCTTAATTTTTGTTTCTTTATTCTCATCTATGGGCACAACTTGACCTTATTAATATTGTTCCGGACACTTTCAAATTAAATCCTATTTGTCGGCACAATCTTCAATTTATTAATTTTGTTCCGAGCACTATTTCAAATTAATTCTACGCGCTACTTTAACTTATTCATTTTTTGTTTCCGACATACTTTTAAAATTAACTCCACGCGCCACTTTCGGACCAACTCGGTCAAATCTCAAAAACCAACTCTCTTCAAGGTTTTTAACCCACTCCATCAATTTTCGTTTTTTCATCGGACGAAAACTTTTTTTTTATCCTGCAGATAAAAGGATTTTCCTTTCTTTGTCTTTCCCAAATTTGGGATCGAAAGAGGAAACACAAAAGAACAATCAACAAAGGATCTTGCCGAAGAGCATGTACGTTTATCGGTCGGCGATAAACGTACATGTAGTTCGATTTATGGGGCGAGTTGTTTGTTTTAACTTGGTTTGGTTAAAAGGGAAAACGACGCTGATTGTGTTAATGGTTTTGGGTAACCATATTTCTAGATGATCATAAACTTGCTGGCGCGCATTTTATGATTCTCAACGATTTTGTTTGGAGAAAGACATCTAGTCCGTACCTTTGGATCTTAGGGGATTTTTGTGGCGAACCCGTGGTTCGATTATCCTATCTAAGTCTTCAATGTGAGCAAATTGAGCATTTAGTTCAATTTGTTTGCTATTGCATTAATGTGGGACCATTTGATGCCTGGGGTAATGCTATGGCTTGGGGAGTGTCTCATCCTTTAAGTGGATGTTATTGTCGTGTATCGCAATTAGTGGTGGAGATTGGCTCCAAAGGGGTAAGTATTATGGGCGTAACAATAGGAACGCCATGCTTGTCTTGGATAACATCTTTTCTATCCAAGAAGGGGAACGCTTCTGGGGGAATAAACCCATTCTGGAGTACTCTCCACCGTTTTGCAATAGATGGCTGTAGCGGTAAGTGGTAGTTGAAATAAATAGATCATAGAGTCATACAATAAGCTTAGGTATTTGTAAACATAACGCCATCGAAATATTAGTCGATTTGTGTCTGTGTCAGAAAATTATTCTCGATTAAACATGTCAGCTTACGAGCCAAATTCTCGTCATTTGCGAGAGGTTTTTATTTTCTGCTTTAATATGAAGAAATGGATTCGTATGCAGCCCGAAAGATGGGAGAAAGTAGTCTATCATTAGAATAGAATGCTCCCGAAATGACAATATTTTCACTGCGTATTACCCTTGCAGTGTGACCACAGAAAATTTTGATTATGAAATTATGTATCCTGTTTAGTCCTCATTTTTCGTACAGAACTTTATTGGGGTAGAACTTCTTATGTTTGCGACTCTGGTGTTCTATACATTCCGAGGCAAAAACGCAAACATTCCCTCTCGCACACCCGAAACTTTCCATGTAGAATGGGGATATGTTATACCATACCGGGTAGCCATACACCAGTACTGGTCGGATGAATGCCAAGTATGACATTATTTTGACTTTGGAGTCTAGAAAACTGCAACGGAATAGACTTGTTGTCATAGTATATGCATTTTTAGCTCCGGTAAGAGCTGCTGTTATGTGCTTATTAAAGTAAAGATAATGATCAATCCAGATATCAAAGTATCTAACTACAGTTTTTACTTGTCATCATCATCATCGGCACTACAATCGGGATCCGGTCTTGTCCTTATTTAGCAAGTCCCGAGGCTTGTTAAATTTTCCATAATAATTTGTTTTTCCGGGCAAGTTATTGTGCCTTTAGTTTTTACTTGTAGGGGAAGATTATTACTTCCTACAATGGAACATTTTTTTCCAATTCTGTTTTGTATCCCTCGATGCCCTGGACAAGGGCGTTCTGAAAAGGTTAGTTTCTGTTTTCTGGAAATTGATATTTAATTTCTGGTCGTCGGAAAAACGTTTGATTCTATTGATGTCATTTTACAGAAGCCTGTTGATGATATACATTTTTTTCTCCAGATCTATACACCACAATGTCGTCGGCGTATGCAATGGCATAGTTGAGAGAACCCATTGGATCACTAGTGTAAATGTTAAACAATATGGGATAATTCACTGCTCCTTGGTGTAAGCTGTTTTTGATGTGAAAGGTCTTGTTGGACACTATGTCGCCACATTTCACCACGAACTGTTTACCCATAATCATATTATGAATAATGTATAACAAATGTTTGGGCACACATAGATTTGATATATATGCCATACTATATTCACTTCATTGTGTGCGGACGTCTTTTTCAATCAGTCTAACTGATACCAAAGTGACAGTGGGTAAAAATATATTATTAATAATAAATAAATGTAAAAGTGAGAAAAGAAAAATTATTATTCTTGTGGACCTCTCAAGAGCCCATAAAGGAATGTGCAATAGGACATGGTTGGGTCTCATTTGGAAAAAAAAAAAAAAAAAAAAAAAAAAAAAAAAAAAAAACTACAGTGACAATAAATAATAGAGTGGAAAATAAATGACCCCGAAAAAAAGGAAAGAAAATAAAACTAGAAAGTGTAAACTTGAGAAAAAAAAGTCAGTGAAAAACCAAGGTGTGAAAAATTGAAAAAAAAAAACACACATACACACTGTAATTGATTCAAAATTATTTTGCCTAAATATGATTTAAAAATATAACACAAACTAATAATCCATTTTTTGTAAACTAAAATCTCCTGAAATTAACGTACACGACTACGTAACTACAGAACAGAGCTCAAAAAAAAGTCACGAAAGAAATCATCTGAACCAACAAGGGGCGTACGCATTAAACGTAGCAATCCGACACACAATTCAAGCAATCATAAACATGGTAATGCATATGCCAGATGTTTTACGACTCATATGCACTAATTTAAAAACTAACTCCTAATTCCCACGGATCTAGTGTTACCCATCCGAAGGACACGCAAGCTCTTGTTTGCATAAGGCAGATGGATAACAAAAACAAAAACCCTAATTCCAGTGCATATCCTCGTATGCACTATAGTTACATGAGAACTCATAAAACCGAACGATCATCCTAAACAAACATTGAGTGTAGCGAAAATCGAGAATTTCCATCTGAAACATTCGTTTCAAGATACAAAATCGCGATTTGTTTGTAGTTAATAGGAAGATGCATCGCGATCTCCGGGCGACAGTCAATCAACGTTCATGGTCCCCGGCGGAAGTGCTGCAGGACCACGATCAGAGCGAACAGCATCTATGAATAACATAGAGCAAGGTCGTTGGAGTTGGTGTCCCCAGGAGAATCGCCCTGTTTCCAATTAAATCAAATAAAATGTTAATATAAGTTCTCAAAAGTATTTCTTATTATTTTGGAATTGTGCGTTGGTCACAAAACGTTGGCTGCTCCAGCACAGGCGACGACTTCCAACCAGGAACTGGTGAGTAGAGTGGTGCCACGCCCATAAAACAGATCAGTGCAGCTTTCCTCGATTTCAGGCATTACCAGGAGGCGCCAGGTTGCACGCCGCAGGGACACTATTCCAGGAACGACGTCCCACGAACGATCGGTTGCTACTCTTCCCTCAAGGTTTGAGAAAGCACGGCGGCGACCGCAACGGGTCCCCTCAGGAGCGGTCTTAAAGAGATCCCTCATCCTTTTCAGGAAAAGGTGACACGCTACCTGGGAGCGAGGCCAATAATGTAACACAACATGAGTTCGAACCACGCGCTCGATTTTATCGTCGCAAAACACTATAAAGTTATCAATTTCTCACATCCGCGTAAATCTTTATGTTTTTACCACATGCACCCCTCCAAGGTAATGTAATAGGTAATTTCAAGGTTATTTGAAAAGGTTGTTCAATCGTGAAAATATACGAGTCAGTATAAGTTAGGTGGAAATGTCTATCATGTAAGAAATTAAATTTATATTTCTGATGTAGAATTGAAAAAAACGGACTGTTATTGATAGCCTCATTAGATGGGCGAAAGAAGCCTGTTCAACTTTCATCACTTCAAAAATGTGGTCAGTACTACATTGTAGAAGTTCAAATGCGCATCAAAACATAACGAGGCTCGGTGTTAACAACTTAATATAAACTAATAAATTGAGTTATAAAGGTGGTAAGCAAAAATCACTTAACGACCACGTAATGGATGCCTGTCAAAAAAAAAACACGGAGTGTAGAGTGTAATTCAACTCAAAGCCAACCTAAGTACAATTCATTGAATGCCATGTCGCACAGTGAATTCAGATCCACTCCCACCCCAATCTGTGGAATTATGGTACACATAATTCCTTTTATGTGAAGGCACATAGAATTTGGTATACCAAACTGTAATTTATTTCAATTATTCGGTAATTCCAGGCAATCCGCGACCGTGCATAAATCCCAGATTTTCTAACTTGGGGATGACATCCTGCTCTAACTTCGTCGTAGTTGGCGCTGACCCCTGCCACTAATCCCGCTTTGCTCGTAATTAAGACGAGTTTGACCCTCCTAAAACAAACCCTTCATTTCAACTAATATCCTCAAGTCAACATTTGTGGCTTGAAATTTAAATAAAATAAATTTCTATTAGTGGCCGAAGACAGTACCACCATCGGTTGCCACCAAAATGACATTACCATGTCCATTAGACCTAAATCAATTATTCGAAATTATTTCAAGACAATTCCCTAAGCAGACGTCGTCCCAGAACAATGGTCCTCATTAGTGTGACAATGGTGACACGGGGCGGAATTGACTATTGCGCCTGACGACGGTGTCGATGGCGATGGCGATGGTGGTGGCGCGTTCCACTCGTACTGAACCCTCATTTGATGCGATTAGTAAAACAATTTGCACCCTAAACAGTGTTGCAAAGTAACCGTCTACCACAGAATTGTGGGGATTCCCAAAAAAATAACAAAGAATCCATATCCAAGGCACCCCGAGTGACTTTCTCGCCTAAAATATCACGAAAAGGACATTCTGTTTGTTCAGCTATGTAATTGCTACCACATGGGGCGCAAAGTCCGCCGACATAACGCAAATTGCGTGAGGAAAAAACTCTGAACACCAATTGCCGCTGAGTGGAGGACAATTGTCAAGGATTCTACAACAACGGGGATCATGTCTTGTTTTCCGTCTTCGTTTTCCTTTTTTTTTCTGTTTAGTCTGTCCTGTTACCATGTTTTCCTTTCGTTTCGTCCTTGTTTACTTAGATCCCGTAACTGTTGAAGGACAGGGAGTGGGAATAATAACATTTGGTGTTTCCTTTTCGTTTTTCATTTTATTATTTCCTGCCTGGAAGAGGCGTTAGGTGTCCTAAAACAACAGGACGTTTTGCGTCCCTCTCCGGGTAGAGTAATGAAACAGCAAAACATCTCATGTGTGACAGATTTTTGTTTTTCCTAGTCCTTTTCGAATTGGGCGAACGGATGCGCTTTAAAATTCAAAACAAAAGGTTCCTGATTAATTCGGGTCCTTATTTGGATAACACAAAGTGCTCACAATTGTCCTGGATCACTTGCTGTCTGCCAGATGTGGCTTATCGCTTGTCTGAAAACTGCTTGTCTGCTGCGGATGTTGTTTCCTACAAATCACACGTGACAAGCGTCCCGTTGGCTAATACATAAGGGTGTGATGAGGAAGAAGGATATGAAGTGATTTAGAACCATTTAAATTTACCTGGAGGTGTATTTTCAGGGAAAATAGGTTTATAGAAAACTGAATGGAAGGTCGTCGCCACTTGATGTTTGAAATATGTGCGTTCGATGTGCGAAACACGGAATATTAATACTCATCAGAAAAGAAAAATGAAACACTGACTTCTTGAGCAGTACTGACTACTCCGTTACAAGTGTATAGATATAACATATATGTGTATGATCGCAACTAGAAGACGTCTCCTACATATGCGCCAGCATCCTTTAAGAAGAAGTCTAGTCATAGGCTGTGAAGACGGACATGTAAATTGTTACTGAAAGAATTATCTAAACATGTCTCTTTTATAAAACATTATCCTAAATATGATAGAAGAATTAAGGTACTTTATCCAGCCTGAGATTAACCCGACGATGACCGATCACTACTAAATGGTGTCACCTCTAAACCTGTCAAATAATCAGTACGTATGTTAGCGCCGCATCATTTCCCTCCAGGAGGACACCGCTTTAATACAGCTTACCAATTCCCAGGAAGATGCAATACGAAGTAAGTATGTCAAGAAGACGGAAGACGCCGCTGATCAATCCCCGGGAACGCGCGACTGGAAATAAGTATACTTACATCGGTGCCAACGACTATGAAAGGCGAGGGGAAAGCGCTTGAGTTCTGTTTTGGAGCTCAAAGATCACGTAGGCACACCGGAAGCACGCGGTAGAATCGGTGATATGTTCAGAGGGAAAGCTTTTCTGAGATTATCTATTTTAAGTTAGTATTGACGACCCTGGCACCTATAACATAGTCGTTGGACGTTTGTGGCCCACGGAGAGCCTGCAACATTCCCTGCACTATGGGAGATTATACTATATATCTCAATTGGAATCCCGCCTAATGTAATAGCAGCAATAGCAATATGGAGCATTTACTGTTACTAAACACACATAAGCCCAGAATATAAAGTGCCAATGCCTAATGTGTCTGCTACTCCACCCTGTGCACTTTTCGATCATCTTTTCAGTTAGCAACACGTTCTCTACTAACCAAACAAAAGTAGAGAACTCAACCGGGCAATAGGTCCTGTCATTAAATCCGTTTGAGAGACATGGGTAGTGCAATCCGTCGTATAGGTAAACTCAATATAAATAGTTGCACTTACTTTTCCCCCAATCTTGGCTATGTCGCAATAAAAAGCGACCATCGCCCAAAATATTTATACGCCATTTCTTTCTATATACCTCCAAAACAACCGATCGTGTCATACGAACTCACAACAGCAGCAATTGATCACCTAACAGAGTTAAGCACTCCCCTATTTTAAGGCGGTTTTAACCGTCCCCATCTCCAATGGCCGTTATCATTTGATCAATCCTTCTACTTCTCAAACCCCATCTCCAATACACGTTATCATTTGATCAATCCTTCTACTTCTCAAACCCCGGAAGTACTCCTTATAGATGGTCGTACCGACTCAAGTGTCTGTCAAATAAGTAATGTCCTAAATCATATGAAGAGATAACTTGACCTTGTCTTTAGGACTGACCCTAATAATTCCTCAGTTGTCCTTAGTCCCCACGCCCTCTAACCCATGGAAAATTACCAACCCCGGCTTCTCTTATCCCCATATTGTGACTGCTTAGCCCAACCTTCATCACCCCACGGAAACTTTTCCTACAACTTCCACGGAGCTAACTTCCACCTGTTAGTTGAGCATCTTAGAAAAATCGAATTTCGGTTTGGTCATCTAGAGGTGAAAGAAGCTACTGCCACTCTCTACAAGGAAATCTACAATGGCATTTCCCTATATGTCTCTTATTCTCGACATAGGATATCGGTTTCATCGCCACCATGGTACAATCGCAAACTCCACACTCTTCGGAAGAACGCGTTCCTCCCTAGACTACTCCAACTACCTCCTTCCTTTTATAAATTCACCGAGCTTTACAACTCCTTCTACTACAACTATCTCACAAAAACACAAGACGAGTTCAGCCCTTACACTGATGGACTCCCTGCCATCCTTTATAAAAAAATGTTGCTCTTCCCTTTCTCTCCCGTTCTCAAAGATTTTCAATCTATCCCTCGCACAAGGTGTTTTCTCAAGTATTTGGAAATCTTCTTTCGTAACCCCATACATAAAAAGGCACCTAAAAATGATATTAGCACTACCGTCCCATCGCCAAACTGTCACATATTCCAAAACTGTTCGAAGGCATTCTTACCTTACCCTCGTCCGTCTACTGCTTGAATATGCTAGCCAGGTATGGTCTCTTTAGCACAGGATCCCTATCTGTAGCATCGAAAGTATTCAACGTCGTTTTCTTCGGTTCGCTCTCCGAGGGCCAGGATGAGAAAAACCCTTAATTCTTCCCCCGTACATTAACCGCCTCAAATTAATCAACCTCGTAGCTGACATAATATTCATTCATCGTGTCCTCTCTGGCTCAGTCAACTGCGCCTATCTCCTTAACTTAATTCCTCTGAACACAAACCCTCAAAATATGCGTAATCCCCACCTTCTCAACATCCCCCCCAACGGACCTCTTATGGTCTCAATGAACCCCTTTCGCGGATGCTGAGAAATCTCAACTCCACTTCCATCTTGTTCGACTTCGACCTCTCTACCCATACTCCCCAACACTGCCTCCTAAACCATTCTCATCACTAATCTTAAGCGGCGCTTCCACATTCTACTATAACCTGCCCCCACCTCTCGCCCCTTCTCCAGCCTCCTTAATTTGTCGTGGTTCCTTAGGCTAAGCCTAGTTAAGATAGTTCTTAAGCTCTCTAGTTTGTAACTTATATATACGTTAGATGTAGGTAATTATGTTGCTTGAATTAAAACAATAATAGGGGCGGGTGCCCCACTAAATTTTGCAACAATATCTTTTCGCTGAAAATCCTTCATCTCACCCAACCAGCATGCTTTCCTTATGGGTAGGTCGACCACCACCAATCTAGTTGAGTTCTCATCTCACACTCTTCGTGCCTTAGAGAATGGCACAGACTTCATTCCGACATCCTTTTCATCCTCCGTCTTCTCTCAAGTTCAATCAACTGCCCTAGCCTGCTCTCCCCCGTCACATGTGAACCGTCATAAGCTGCGAACCCACATCTCTTCTATTTCCATGCCCATCACACTTCTTATGGCTCTAATGAACCCATTTCGCGAATGCTGCGGTGGGCAAACTCTTACCCCGCCTTCTTTGACTTCGATCTCGTCTCCCTCGGTCTTAAACTTCGTCTTCTCTCTTACCACCCCCCCCCCCCCCCCCCCCCTGACCACACCCTTCTCACGACCTACAGTTTACTGGGGCTACCACCCGATTTATTGGCTTAATTCAAGCAATGTAGTGCTCTGAAAAGCCCTACCAACTCCTTCACCCAGACATACATCCAAATGTTCGATTAATGATATTCAATAAAAAGAGTTCAATTAAAACTAAAAACCACTAAAAAATACTTTTACTAATTTGCTGAGTTTTGGTTGATGACTGGTAAGTAGAGCTGTGGCACATCCACAAAACCACACCTTTTAGAAAACCCCGTCCCTGTGCATCACCTGCCCCCACGGAAGTCAGCGGAGGTTACTTTTGTTGCCCTGGAAATTTCAACATAACTTCCACGAGCGATCGGTCGCTACTCTTCCCTCAGGTCAGAGGAAGCACGGCGACGACCGCTATGAGCCTTGCCAGGAGCGGCCTGTTAAAGAGACTCTTGTCCCCCTAAGTATAAGGAGACGCGCTACCTGAAAGTAAGGTATTATCGTACAACAGCAACATAAGTACCTACACCTAAAGTATATATATAACTTACAAACTAAAGCGCGTAAGAAATAACTTAACTAAGCTTAACATAAGGTAACCAGGACAAATTAAAAAGGCTGGGGGGGGGGGGGGGGGGGCGCTATAGTAAAGACTAGAAGCGCGGCTTAATATTTGTGGTGAGAACGTCTTAGGAGGCGGTGCTTGAGAGTATGGCTAGAGAAATCGAAGTCGAAGAAAGGGGAATTGGAGTTGTCATTTCTCACCATCCGCGAAAAGGGTACGTTGATACTGTGGGGGTTTCTCTATTCTATATGAGAAACAACCCACAATTCCAACCACAATTCCTACCTAATTTCGACCGCCTTACAGCGCATCAAATCAACCCCATTTCCCCCTACTTACCTGTTCACCTGCAAAGCATGTTTCCACCAAGGACACATAGCTAAACTCATTGTACCACGCAGACAATGCATAAATGAGTTTAGCTTACCTTTTTTGCCATACGGCACCTCGTGTCCATGTCGATTAGCGACAACCAAATCCAGCCGGACGAAGTTGTCGCATCATTGCAGATCCGCTTGGGAAATTTATCAAAACATTCGATTGAATCACGTGATAATATTTCCCTAGCGTTACTTCGGCTTTTCGCTAGACACTTTATTCGCTGGGGATCAATGTTCTCTTTTTGCAGGTGAATATCATCAGCTCAATTCCCCTCTCTTTCTCAGTTCTGTCTTCGTATGGATCAATGTACACTGAACTCACCATACTACCGAATCAGGTCAACGGGTTCCGCTCAGAACTACATTGATTCATGCACATACAACCAAATCCACCCCTAGGATAATCGTACATCGTGTTTCTGTTCTTTTATTGTCCCGCTCTCTTCGATCATCAGATTACCTATGTAACCTACCACACATCGAAGAACGTGGCAATGAGAGAGCAGAAGTATGTTCTCTTTTGGTTGTATCCAATTTCTTCCCTTTTCAAGTCAGTCGATTAACGTGTTTAATCAAAGGAGGTGGTGTCCCGAATTGCCACCGCGTGTGCATGCTTATGCACACGCTCGTCCGCGGACATCCTATACTGTGTAATAAGTAGTTTCAACCAGTACGTTGTAATTGTAATTATTAGAAATATTATCTGAGTTATGTGTTGTGTGACGGCATCGGAATGTCTCACTAGTGAATATTTTCAATAAATTAAAACACTTGCTGGGGTACTATCTGTTATCTTTCTTATTGATTACTTTGGCGTCTTAACTCACTTATTTGAATTAGACTTCAATCGTTTATTTATCTATCTACTTGAAGGAGATGTCGTCCAATATGCTCATCGGATTCGATACAATCAGAAAGTGGACATGCGCCCCATAAATGTTTACAATTACACATTCCTTAATAAATGTGAACATAAATGTGTGGAAGAAGGTACTTCGCCAGAAAAACCGATAATAACGTTTATAATCAAATCAGCGATGCCGCATTTTGAGAGACGAATGGCTATACGACAAACCTGGGGATACAAACCTATACAAACCCTAAAAAGAACAGCACAAAAACGACATCGAAAAATAAATCGTTAGAGTCGTATACTTAAGCAATTAACAAAGTAATGCACATCAGTAAAGAGATAATAAGAATAACAGTTCATCTCCTAGATGCCGTAGTAGATTAATGTGTTGAGGCTTTTGTTATATCTTTTAACCGTCATAGCGTTGGTTCGAATCGCGTTGAGCGCTTCCATTTCTATTTCTATCAGTCTACTGTGACTGACGAATTCCACTGGAACACAGTGTATGGTAGTGTATCCGTGAAAAAGCAAAACCCACCCAAACTTAGTTTCGAAGGGTTTTTCTTCCTCAGTTTTTTGTGACTAGATTCTAGCTTTTTTGGCTTACGTGGTCGAGTTTTCATACTGTCTCCCTCTACAGTTCCTGTTTGGATAACTTCAAGTTTGCAATTATTCTTATCTCAATTGACGTTTTGGATCTCCTATGAGCGCTCTTTATCTTCACCTAGCCTTTCAACAGGTCGTCCTTCTTATGCCTGGCTGGTCGACGGTTGCTATGGCGACTATGCCGAGTGGTTCGGGCCCTCTATCACATCAATTTTCTGGGCACCATTGGTGGAAAGGTGGACACCTCAATCAGTAGAACTAATACTCGAGTCGGTCGCATCAATTCCTAGCACCATTTCTAGGTAGATCTTTCCGCTAGTGACAATGCCTATAAAGGTGAATACTTCTTTTAGCTCGTCATCAGGTTCTTCATCTAAACAACCATGTTATAGAGTATGTTTACCCACGCGTCATGCTTTATGAATATTCTTCTATTGAAGAATCGTGTGATGCTATCTTGCTCACATTTTACAGGTACGGGTTTTGTGGGGCCATCATAAATCTTGTTAACGGAGTCATAAAGACGAAGCTTACTCTCTTCATCATCCGCTTTCTGTCATCAGTACTTGCGGCCCTGAGCTTTCACACAGTGAAAGGACATTCGAAAATGCCATTATATTAGCGGTATATCCATGTAAAGTGTGAGCAGTCCTTCTGAATATTTCTGTTTTACTCATTATGGTACATGGGGTTCTTATTCGGCCCCTAGGATATCATATATGTCAGCTTCTGGTCATAAAGTCGTTGATAAGTATAGGTTATAGTTCATAACTGTGATAAACTGTGGCGACTCTAACAGATACACACACAATTCACAAGCAAAATAGTGAAGAGCACCGAACGAAAAATCGAATAAGAAAATACATCAGAGCCGTATACCTTAGCGATAACATAACAATTCATATCAGTCGAGTATAGTCGAGTTTAAAAATCAAATTCTAAATTCGGTCAGTAGCCTGATGGGTAACGCTTAGGTACAATTTTTGGTGATTCAAACTGTCATAGCGTCAGTTCGAATCACACGTTCTTCTTCACTATTATTTCAAACGCTATAAGGCAACCGGCCCGGACGGAATACCAGCAATAGCCCTTAAGGAATGCGCTCCAGAACTATTGCCGGTATTGTCGGATCTGTACACACAGCATACACTTTCCCATAGTAAACAGATCTTCACACACGATCACGACTTCCGCATAGAGCACAGCCTCCGACGTTTCTCGTTCGCTGCGTCATTCGCATACGAAGCTGATCGTAACGAAGTTACTGCGGAGGGAGTGGTGTGGCGACTCTAACAGATACACACACAATTCACAAGCAAAGTAGTGAAGAGCACCGAACGAAAAATCGAATAAGAACCTATACCTTAGCGAAAACATGACAATTCACATCAGTGGAGTATAGTCGAGTTTAAAAATCAAATTCTAAAATCGGCCAGTAGCCTGATGGGTAACGCTTAGGTTCAATTTTAGGTGATTCAAACTGTCATAGCGTCAGTTCGAAGCACACGTTCCTCTTCACTACCCACCTATCCTAGATCGATGATAACATCTTGCTTGATGACTTCAGATCTTCCCTAGTACTTTGATAATGGTAAGACCTAGTGCTCACGACACCGGCTAAGGTGTATTCTTCTACTAGATGTTCCATGATTTGTGACACACACTTAAGGTTTGATAATTATCCTAAAACTGAACTTTCTGATCTTCGGAGGCGTGCCTCCAGTCACTTTGTAACTCCGTTCGAGTCCTTAGTAATGAACGGGGGACTTATAGTTGTAGGCTTATATTTTAAGAGAGTCATTTGTTACTGTATTACTTTGATCTCAATTATGTAGGTTTATATTGGATGTTTGGTATTTTATTGATTATGTGTTTGGAATGGTCTCTTACCCTACTGATGCTGAACTTGAAACTTCATACCCCTGTAGGGTGGCTTGAGACACGGCCTCGTTGATCTTCCTCGGTTGCTTTTGGACGAGAGAGACCACAAAAACAAAACGATTTACATTTAAGGTATTTAAAACTATTTTTATTCAACCCTTCTTACCGTTTATTATAAAATCGCAAAACTATAATTTATGAAAACCTTTTCAGTTCGTTAACCATCACTCATCACACACTGTACTTATATGTAAGTTATATTTATTAAAACCTTTTCAGCTTATTAACCATCACTCATCACACACTGTACTTATATGTAAGTTATATTTTTTAAAACCTTTTCAGCTTATTAACCATCACTCATCACACACTGTACTAATGTGTAAGCCCCGTGACCACCTTGGTCAATCGTCTACTACCAACTCCCGACCGTCCCTGGCAAATGTCTCGAATCAACTCCATCTTTTTTTTCTTAGTCTCCCCGAACGAAGACTTTTTCTTACATGCTGCAGGTCGAAGGATATGTCCTTTTGTCTGCATCTTTATCTTTCCCGGTTTAGAATCAAAAGAGGAAACACAAAGGGAAAATCAGCAGAGGATCGTGCTAATGCACATTTACGATCCTCTATGTCGGTGGGCGCTAAAACGAACGTGTGGTTTTATGACGCAACTTGTTTGTTTTAGAAGAATGGAGAAAGATATTGCCTGTGGGAAATGGTTCGGGTAAACAAACCTTTAAAGGATCATAAAATTGCAGACTCGCATTTTATGAGTCTCAACAACTTTACTTGAAAGATGGTCATCTGGTCCGCAGATTTGCGTATTGAACATTGTGCATTTGTAAACATGCAAAGAATGCAAACATCCGTTACTGCAGTTTACCATCGAGCCGTTTCTTCAAGTTTGGAAAGAGAGAATAATCCAAACGTGCTAAAGAAGTAATTCGTATTTCAAATCATTGATTTTCGGAAGTGAATTAATGGATGTCTGAATTTGTCCATGTTTACATATTCACTGGCAGTGTTCGCTATTTATGGCTGTCAAACAAGTAATAAAGAACGTGGCGTCTTCAAACCTGAAACTTAATCTTTCTAAGATTCGGACTATCTCCACAGTTATTATATTTTAATAACTACAGCCATCTATGTGTCAGGCCGATTACTTCTGGGACTACCCTCATAACATGTGTGATTATTGTGATATATGGTACTGACGAATTTTTTAGATTCGGTTTTGGTGTTGTGTTCTTCTCCTCTGTGACCCCACAGGCCTCAGGTATTACCTCTTCGTTTTCTAGGACACTCTTCAGAGACGCTTCAATTACTGTACACCAGGAAAGCGGGCATGTCATCTTAAAAAGATATCCTGAAGGCCGGTAAGTTTCAATAACTTCCCTGAAACTAACGTAATTACCTGGGAGGATTGGTCATAAAGCCTACTTGATATAACTCGTGAATGTGACTTTTTCTTCAATAGTCCTCGATAATTTTTTTTCTCCATTAACCGGTGTCGACAGACTGAGCTACGATTATCGGTCAGTTATTCTTCAACCGTTACGTCATTCGTCTCTGAGTCTGTTTTCAACAGCTGTATTTCTGCACGGGTTATACGTGTTCTCTTCCTCTCGACAAAGTGGGGCACCATCTTTGTCCTCCTCTTGGTATATCAGGACTGCTCCACGGTGGTGTGGGTCGCGAAAAGATCCCTGTCTGATCCGGCGACGTTTATGAGTTCTGGGTCCCCTCTTTCTTCCACAGGGCACATGGGCGATACACTTTTTTCGATGCAGGGGCTAGCTTAAAGTTTCCATCTTAGGTAGAGTTAAAAGATACCCATTTGGCTTGTTTGTCGTAAAAGGCCAATAAAAGGCTGGGAGTTCCGTGCGAATCATGTAAGTAAGAAAACTCGTTTATCAAAAACCCCCAATAAGAAATTCTAACATTCTGATGTATAACTTTATTTATCACCAATTTATCCGGCCAAGATTAAGTTCCCGTGCATCATATTCAGGTAACCACACCGAAATAAAAGGAACAGTACTCAATCCGCCCAGTAGAGGATTTTCCCATAGTCCAATTAAATTAGTTGTTCTAGCTTTAACCTCAGAGACTGCCTTGAAAATACTCAATTCTAAGGCATCCTGTAATTGAATACATTTTGAAGGACACCCTGCTTATTGCATGTCTACTGCCACTGCCAGCGATTTCCCATAGCGACAATTCAAGCGAACACTGCTCTAAATAGACCAATAAAAATCCCTTTTAGAACAAATGAAATTTAATTTAATTGCCATCGGGTAATGTGTTTGCGTCAGTAATATCCACTGGCCGTCAGGCGGCTATTCCCGGGCACGCAATGCTCGTCACCAGCAGATGTTTTCTTGTTCCATTGACTCTCAACTGTTTTAAAAAACCATCCGAAACGAAGAGAGGAACTAGGCTGATTAAGACGCCAGTACAATGACAATTGATCACTTAATGACCAAACTCGTAAAACCGGCCGAAGAAGGGAACCATGAAGCGGGGCATAAGAATAGGAGAGGACGATGATGTGGATAGCGCAATTGTTTGGCCAATAACCTCTCTCAGTTTAGAAATGGACACCGCCCCGGTTGGTATATTGAACTCTAACAGGAGGGTTTTTTATGGCTTAAACCATCACAACAGAGAGTCATGAGCAAGTAGAAAGGTCTTATGCTGGCCCATAGGTGCATGAGTTATGTTGTGAACTCCTATCGCGAAGCCATATTTCAACTCTAACTCATCAGTGGTCGTAGCTCCCTAAATTGATTGTTTACAGTAGGAACATTTTTATGACTGCAGTTATAAAAATCGTCTAAGTAATTTTATTGTAAGTCCGGGTAGTCTGCCGTGTGGCGCTAATTAGGTATGAAAGAAAAGATCCGGTCGAGAACAACATGCTTAACGAACCACGGGCTGAAAACGGCCAAGTTTATAATTAGTTGACGTGTAGTCTTGTTAATTCAAAACTCTTGTTTGTCGAATTACGGAATTAACGTGGCAAGGAGGGTGATGAAAATTTGATGATGGCAAAAGAGTTCTAGGGGAAATTACCCGCAGTTCAATGTAAGAACACTTTGAAAAAAAGCAAAGATGGAACTGACACAGACTACATGACCATAATTAAATTAAGTTCCGCGTCTCGCTACAATTTTATAATAAGTTACTATATTGATCAATATCGTAAAATTGTATAAAGAATCGTCATATTTCAGAATTCCTTAGGACATCGGTCATTTATATACATTCGAAAAAGCTCCCAAAGTAGGGGAACAAAACATGAAATTATTTCATAAACAGAAATTCAATGAAATAAATGTTAGAAATTCTTCACTATCGATTGTTGTTTTCAAAATAAACCTCATTACGTATTCCTTTTGTCATAATGTGTGTGAGCGCAATAGAAAATACAAATTAAACGTAATTCATAAAAATAATAGAAGATTAAGACCAAGGCTTTGACTTGATCCATAAAAAAACACAATAGTCCCAGTAGTGATTGAAATCGTTTTTAAAAATCGCATTTTGAAATGTTTTTTGATCCACGTTTTCCGGAATTCGTACAAAACTTATCTTAAATATATTTCATCAGTTTCTTAGTTATTTAGCTCAATAAGCCATGTGAGTAGGGCGTTAGAATATACCCACAGCTAGGTCGGCTTGTCGTAAGAGGCGACTAAAGGCCGAGACGTAGCCCAACGCCCGGTGAAATACCACCCCATCAAGCATTAGGCTCCGTGAAATAGTCTGGAGAAATCCCGGGACGTCTTTCGGAGCTCGGCAGATGGACCGGTTCGAAAAAAGGTTGCTTTAGGTGGTAGTCGGTCCCAAGGTGAGATACCACCCCGTCACGCTATTCATTCCGCGATATCGTCGAGAGAAATCTTCGACGGTGTTTCGGATGTGTGGCTGATGGCATGGACTGACACGGAGATAAGTCATGATGGTGCCTTCTGATATAAACAATTCCGGAGGTAAACTAGTCTCCCATTCGGATCTCAGGGGGGAAACTATGTCAGGGGGAACATCATGCAGATATCATGATAAATAATGGAACTTTAAGAGGTTCGTCATCGCATAAGCGGGCTCGCTCTCGAGGCTCTGCCCACGCTCGACTGGTGACGGCATTTTGTAACATCAGGGGCATCGGTTTCACCAATACGAATGTAAACGCTGTCCACCAATATTTGCAAACAACGAAACCTGATATCCTTGCCCTAACTGAGACCCAGGTCGATTCGTCAACTGATTCGACATATCTTCGTTGCTCAGGATACGACTTACATTCGAGATTTCGTTTTAAGGGCGGAGTCTGCGTCTTCGCACGGTCCGATCTGGCTCGCCAGAGGATGGAGGCGTTGGAACCAAATAATATGGACATCATATGGTCGAGGATCGTGCTGAGGAATTCCGTTAAATTTCTTTGTTGTCTTTACCGCTCCCCGAATGACGATCGACCGGCGACATTTTTCGAACATCTTTCACATACCATCGACTGGATGCAGATCAACCACCCAGCTTCTGAAATTGTTGTCCTTGGTGATTTTAATGTGCACAATTCCGGCTGGTTGTTACATTCTAACAGAACCGACGAGGCTGGGAGGCTGGCGGAGATGTTTGCTGTAAGCAACAACTTGCCTCAACTCGTGGAGGGACCAACGCAAGTGCCGGATGTCTGGGGTGATTATACGTACACCCTGGATCTGTTTTTGACATCCGAACCGAGTATTTATACCGTGGAGGTTTCTGCGCCACTGGGAAACTCAGATCACTGCTTGGTATCAGTCGCGCAAGCACTTTATTCGCATATCAAGCGAATAACCGGCCTACGCAACTTCGCCATGTATGGAAGTATGGGGCTGCTAATGGGACGATTTGCGAGATTTCTTCGCATCCGTTCCATGGTCGGAGTTTTGCTTCGGAGACTCCGATGTCAACGCTTGCGCGGAGTCGGTATCAGAGATTATTCTTCTGGGGATGGAGATGTATATTCCACATTCCATCAAACGAAGTTCATCTGATAAACTGTGGTTTGATAAAAAATGCGAGCAGATTACAGCGGCAAAAAATAGAGCTTTTAAGCAATGGCGCTCCAATCCCACCGATGTTAACAGAGCGAATTTTATTAGTATCAGAAACGCGTGCAACCAGGCGCTTGATACCGTGAAGAAAGCTCAAAACGACAGGGTGATCAATAAACTCCTTCGGTGCCCGTCTGGTTCGCGCTCCTTCTGGTCAATGGCAAAAGCTGTCAGCGTTAACTTCGCGTCCTCCTCTTCCCTCCGATGGCGACAGACAGCGGGACGTTAGTAACGAATTCAAAGGGTAAAGCTAATGTGTTCGCGGCCTTTTGCAGCCACCTGTGATCGCACCGGAACGGTCTTCCATGCGGGATGTGAGATTTCGTCCGCGCACTATTCAACGCATTCTACATGAACTGGATTGTAGGAAGGCTGTGGTGTTTCTAGCAGATACACACACGACTAGTAAAGAACAACACCACCAAAAGCACATCCATTAAAGCCGTATACCATAGCAATAATATACCATTGCCACATTAGTCGAATGTATTTGAGTTTAAGAATCAAATTCACATAAGCGGCAGTGGCCTGATGGGTAAGAGCTTTGGTTCTATATTTACTGATTCTAACCGTGATAGCGTCGGTTCGAATCACTCGCTTTTCACTATCGTCGCAAACGCTATAACTGGTGACTGCGACGTGATCTGTACAAACAGGATACACTTTCCCATAGTAAACAGAACTTCACACGCGGTCACGACTTCCGCATAGAGTATTGCCTTCGACGTTCTCTCGTTCACTATGTCGTTCGCATACGACTCTGATCGTAACGAAGTTACTGCGGAGGGAGTGGTGTGGCGACTCTAACAGATACACACACAATTCACAAGCAAAATAGTGAAGAGCACCGAACAAAAAATCGAATAAGAAAATACACCAGAGCCGTATAGCTTAGCGATAACATAACAATTCACATCAGTGGAGTATAGTCGAGTTTAAAAATCAAATTCTAAACACGGCCAGTAGCCTGATAGGTAACGCTTAGGTACAATTTTTGGTGATTCAAACTGTCATAAAGTCAGTTCGTTTCACACGTTCTTCTTCACTATTATTTCAAACGCTATAGGGCAACCGGCCCGGACGGAATACCAGCAATAGCCCTTAAGGAATGCGCTCCAGAACTTTGCCGGTTCTTGGCAGACTCTTCTGCTTATCTTATGCACGGAGGACCTTTCCTGCGTGCTAGAAAATCCAGCGAGCCAATCCCAAAGACGGGAAAAAAGTGTCTCCCACAAAATTACCGTCCGATAGCATTACTGTCTATTTTATCTAAGGTAATCGAAAAAGTCATCAATACTGAGGTAGTTAAGTATTTGGAATGCAACGGACTTCTGAATGACCGTCAATATGTATTCCGTGGCAGGCGGTCCACGGGAGACCTTTTGACACTTATAACTGATATATGGACATCTGCGATTGAAGGGCATCGTGAGTGAAGGGCGGTCACATTGGATATCTCCAAGGCTTTTGACCGTGTCTGGCACGGGGCATTGCTGAGCAAACTTCGTTCATATGGACTTTCCCAACAGCTTTGCGACTGGACGAGGAGCTTCCTCGAGAATCGATCGATGCGGCTTGTTGTGGGCGGCGAGTGTTCGGATCTGTATCCTGTTAATTCGGGGCTGCCCCAAGGTTCTATTTTGGCTCCAACCTTGTTCTTGCTTCACACAAATGATTTGTTGGAGACAACGGATAACAAAATGTTCAGTTTTGCGGATGATAGTACGCTTGTTTCCTCCTTTTCGAGTGTTCGGCCGATTGGTGCATCAACGTCGCATCAGCTGAGATGTAGACAGATTGACTCTGAATCAGGATCTAGATAGGGTCCTGCAGTGGGGAAAGGGCCAATCTCGTCGACTTCAATTCAACGACGACACAATATACATCATTCACAAAGAAGAGTGGATCATCCGTTCCACAGCTGATGGTGAATGGCCGGGCCCTCGAGGCAGGAGAAAGGTTGAAATTGCTCGTTGCCACGGTCTGTGGGAATGTATCATGGCATAAACACGTGTCAAGTATCGCCAGGTCTGCCTCAGGAAAATTGAGCTATCTTTTTATTATTATTTACTGGCCTGTGGGAACCCGGAATTTCATGACCTCACCGACTCGGCTCCGCCATTGTTCCCTGTCCTGTGCGCTCTCCTTCCACGTTCGATCATCCGATCTTTTTAGAGCCAAGAAATATTTTACTCCGGCCCATCTCGCTCTCCTATATAAATCCCAAATTAGACCCGCGCTCGAATGTTGCTCTCATGTTTGGAGCTCGGCTCCTAAACATACCCTCGACCTACTTGAGAGCACACAGAGACGAGCGATGTGCCTGATCGGGGACTCGGCGTTGACGTCGGGACTACAACCGCTATCACATCGAAGGCGCGTAGCCGACCTCCATCTGTTTTACAGATATTATCACGGGTACTGTTCTTCGGAGATTCGTGGTATTGTTCCACGCAATGCGGCTTATGTGCGACCCACAAGACAATCCGACGGATCGCACCAGTTTGTGGTTCATCTCCCGACGGCGCGAACATCCCTGCATCAGAACTCGGTCCGTTACAGAGCGGGGAAGCTGTGGAACTCCCTTCCCACGCGAGTGTTCCCGGAGCGTTATAACCTGCAACTGTTCAAAAAGAACTGCAACAGTTATTTGTTGGGAAGTGTAATAAAATAAATAAAAAAAAATGGCACATCAGTTGAATGTACTTCAGTTTAGAAATCGAATTCGTACACGCGGTAGCCTGATGCTTCAATGCTTAGCTTTTCACCCATTTCATCGTATATTCAAATCACCGTTTTCACTATCCTTGCTTAACGCAACAATCCGACGTGTTCTGTATACACAACACACAATCTCCCAGAGGTAAACAGGACTTCACTACTATAATCACGACTTCCGCATAGAGCACCGGTCCACTCGCCTGCTCCGGCGTTCTGTGGTATTAGTGGTACAGTATCGCTATGTAGTGTTGCTTTAACAGCAGAGTTCTTTCCGATACTTAAATTATCCAAAGTAATCTATTAAAAATCCTACTTTCCTATTGGTTTGCTGTTTAAGTGCAGCTGGCTACAAGTTCATGGCGAAAGCGCCGCAGTTATTGAATCGAAACAATTAAGTGTTTGGTTGATTTACTCTTCAAAATTCTGAGGTATTTATACTCCCAATCAGTCACTCAATTATTTACAAATTTCATAAGTTACTCATACAAATTTTGCTTAACAAGCTATTCCTTACTTAATTGAGAAATCACTTATATAATTCTGGTTACTGTGCTACTTAATTTCCTATCACCAGCTTAGCGCATAGTGTAAAAACAATGACACGATTTGACCCAATTAATTTATGAATCATTTGCCAGCGACAAGCTCGTAAACGATTGTCATAAGATTCTTTGAAATCGTAACCGGAGCAATTCGTTTCTTTTACTCACTGAATGAATGAATCGACCTTGAATTATGGTCGGCAACGAATGCTGGTTACTTGAGACTAGCTAATTGTGACAAGGGGAAATTGATTTACTTGATACTATTCTTCATGGTCGTTTCGTGGATATGTTGTTACACTACAGTTCTCTCGCTCGTTCGTTCCTCGCTTCGTTACAGAGCGGGGAAGCTGCGGAATTCCCTTCCCACGCGACTGTTTTCGGAGCGTTACAACCTGCATCTGTTCAAAAAGAACTGGAACAGTTATTTGGTGGCATCTCGGGGCACCCACTCGGCGCTATAGGTTCTCCTCTCCCGAGAGAAGTCTAATAAAAAAAAAAAAGTGTTACGCGAAATTGGAATCCGTCATTGTATTTCCCACTAGTCCCTAATGCGATTCCATATTAATTAGACGTCGCATGGGATTTCTCAATAATGCATAAGTCTATTCGTATCTTGAATGATGGACCATTGGTACGAATAAACCCACGCAAACTGGCGTTCACTTATTGTAAGTTTCCAAGCATGACTGTGATCTTGGAGCTCTAGTATGGAGCGATGTTAAAAAAGTACAATATAATCGCGCCGTTATTGGCATAAATCGCGGCTGGAATAGAAGACGGCGATGTGGTATACATTGAGTCAATTTCCACATCCGAGCGTTGAGCCCGTCTATCAAATATTCGTACCACAATGAGTTTAATACTTTAAGCCCAGACATTTTGGACTCTTGTCTTTACAACAAGAAGCATTTTTTAATTTTACATAGGATCTTCTAAGCTCCCACATATCGTTCCGTGAATCAAAAAAATGATCTGAGGAAATGTTGTTTTATTTGTTTTAGTACTCTCCTCAAAGCAATTCCAATCCTTACATCCTTATTACACAGGCGAGTTTTATAACGATAAAAATTAACTAAAAACAAGTACATTGCAAAACAATTGGCATATAAAGTCCTGCTGACGTGGGGGTATTTCGCATCCCGGTAGTTTGCCACTCATCCGTTTGGTGTCTTGCGAAAACACCCATATACACCCTCCAAGTCTGGACTCTTTTCTCGAAGTAGCTTAATATTACGTCATAAACTGTAATGCCAACTTCTCAGACTCGTTTTCACGTGCCAATGCGTTTGCAGGTCAAACATGTTGATTGACCTTCCATTCCATGGCGCCTTACCACCATAAAATGCAGTCGTCTGTCCAGCTGCCTATGTGCCATTGATTAATCCACCCCATCACACTCGCATTCCCCTTGGGCAGCAGTCATCCCCAAAACACCTCCTGAATTTGCGACTTACAGACGCCCCGTTTCTGAGCAAATGAACGTCAGGAATTATCCGTAAAGAAAAGTAGCATCATCCCCAATACTTTTCAGGCAGATGTAGTTATATCCATTCGGTGTTATTGCTCCAGCGAACAGGAAGGACACAACAGAAAAGTAATTAGTTACTTCTCGGGAGGTGTTAGTAAGGAGGCGTTCCACTAGTTGTTTAGGACCTCAGTTTATTTATCTCATTTGAAAGCCTTTAATAAGTACACTCTGCAGACAGTCTCGAGAAATCAGTGCCAAATTAAAAGATAATAACCCACCGTTGTTGCAAAAGGAGCGTAACAACTTTGTCCTTTGGTTATTCGAATTGTTCTGCCAGCGGGCGACCATCAGGATAATGATGGTGTGTGTTTTTTTTTCGTTGTATTTTTTGTTTTTGTCTGTTCCCGTTCTTCTATCTGTAATTTTTGTTGCTGAACGGAAGCTAATGATGCAGTTAATTGTTATGGCAACGTGCTTCTTTGAGACACCGTCATACAGAGCAGGGCCCAAGGACAAGGGACCAGGGACATCTTTGGGTGCATGTAAGTACTGTTATCTGCTAGATGTTGGCAAGGAAGATGATATCCTTAATGGCGATGTGAAGCGTGTAATTAGCCATTTTCGGACAACAGTGCTCGCAGGTCTGGGCAGAATTGATTATCTCAAGAAAAAGAATCTTGTCTGAAGGCAGCGACAGCGACTGGCTGGGTCAGACAGTGGGAATATTGTGGCAATATGCCGGCTGGAAATGTTTGCTATTTCGAAGTGGCATAATGACTGGATATCGTTTAATTAGAATGTCTGTAATTAGCTGGAACAACAAAAACCATATCTGTATTTGTGTAGCTGAACGTATATCCCATTATCCGCCTACTCATGTTCTTCAGACTTTTGTAAACGATAAAGGAGGCTGTAGTAGGTCAAAAGAGCGGTAATCCTTAGTATCCCTAATTTACTTAGGATGCCTAAACACAAATTCGATGTCGCCAAAACAATTTCATATGTGAACGAAAACAAATCCTAATCCCTGCTATGTATTCATATGAGGACCTCTTTGAGCCAAGCCTAACTACACGAGTCAAGTAAAATTTATCGCATAATAAAACTCCTTTACCGCACATTACACTAAATGTATTGTGCCTTGGGTTTCGGAACTTGAGGTCGTGTGGCCAGCGAACGATGTTCGTTGAAGGCTGCCCAACAAGGGACATGTAAATTATTGTTGTGGGTGTTTAGTTTTCCTTTCTATGTCAGTACCGATTTGGATAGCCGGCATTTTACTTGATTTGATCCTCCTTTAGGATTTGTCAGCGGTAGCAAATTGGTAAGGGGCTTTTCGACCGCCTCCACTCTGTTTTTCTAGGTAAACATGGATTACGGGCTAAAAGGATGCGTTTGTTATTGTACGGAGTTAGGATCAAATGAAATTGATGTTGATGTCTAGTGAGCAGTTTGAAATAGTTAGTTGCTATTCCTATTTCTGGGCGAACAATTGCCTGAGGTAAGAAATTGGTTCAGTGATTTTTGTTTTCCCCCAACACAAGCAAAAAAGTTAAGTTGTTTAGCAGAAAATTTGTTAGATCATGAAAATTACGTGGCATAGAAAGTACAAAAAATCGTTGTCTTCGTCTTTTTTTTTTTTGGTTATGTAGGAGGCCATGGCGGCGCCACGAAATACCATTCTGATTTCATTGTCGGATTCTGTTATAATTTAAATCATTACAAAGTTAGGTGCTCAGTCGGGTACACAACTAAAATATGTGGTTAACAAGTTTAACCGTAGAGACCACTTTCTGTTCAAAAGCAATCTTGTTGGGAATTCGAGACGACATTAGGGTGGTAAGAGATTTTTTGATCTATAAATTTTGCAATGATCAGCAGATTTCATTAGCAAATGTTCATGTCTAATTAATTAAAAGCGTTTCGAGCAAAATTATGCAGTTGGAGCGTCCATAATGACTCTAAAATCTTATTCGAGCAACAAAAAGGTTTTGAATATACCAATTAAAATCGCTGTGTGAAATTTTAGTTATGGTCTGACTGCTCTACCAAGAAATGTGACACTGTTGCGGATGGGTGTTACAGTCTGATTAATAATTTATAAAGCCGAAGTTAAGTACATCCAGTTCAATAGGCTGTCTTATGCATCGAAATCAAAACTTCGAGGTAAGAAAAGAGTGGTCGAACATCGAAGCGCAATTTTATGACTCCATGCTATCAAAATTATTTAAAAGCATTTTAAACAGTCAGATTTGTTATTTTCTATGTATATCATCATCATCATCGGCACTACAACCGGGAATCGGTCTTGACCTTATTTAAGCAAGTCCTGAGGCTTGTTAAATTTTCCGTAATCATTTGTTTTTTTCCGCGCAAGGTCATTAGTCTTGCGCCAGTTTTTATGTATATAACACATTTTAAAATTTTAGCACATTCTTTCATACGACAGTGGGGCGATCCAACTGATTATGCACATCCCACCGTAGTGAAGAACACAGCACCAAAGAAAAATCGAACGCGCAGAAGTTGTCTGATCCGTCGGCGGGTTTATATTTTCTGAATGTGTGTTGCGGTCACCACAGTATTTCATAAATCCAGGAAAAAAGAGTGGTGAATGGAGCCCTATTGGCGGGTAATTCAGTGACTGATCATCGAAACCGATATGTATTGCTCTTTTGTTATAATTTCCAACAATTAACGATATCTGTTGCTTCTTCGAAATGTGGTTTTTCAGTGGCTTCCTCAATCTGATCATGTAATAAGTCGCAATGACGCATACTCGCAAAAAGCTATCATTGTCAGCGAATTTCTGGCCAAAAACTCTCAAATATCATCGAGCAACTACCGTATTCACCTGATATAGCTCCGGCTGACCCTGTTCTCTTTGCAAGGCTTAAATAACCACTACGGGGCATCGGTTACCGGTCGATAGGAGGCGGAAAGGAGAATTCACGGCGAGAACTTTTGTCGATTCCGAAAAATGTACACTGATAACAAGCTTAATTATAAATCGCTCTTAAACTTCACGTCATAGTGGAGGACGATTGTGCCAACAGCGAGAAAAATAATTTTGAAAATTTCTTTAAGCGGACATTTTACATGATCAATTCGGTACTTTTTGGACAGAGTGTATGCGATCGCACGATAGTCAAAGCAAATTGTTTCGCCAGCTGGGAAAGATATATGTTGCGGAACTGCAACACAAATGATCAGCGCTTTCACCGCAGATTTTTGCGCATGCAGATTCTTCGACGATGCTTCATCCATTACGTACTCTGGTGTTTTCTCTCGCAGTTATTATAATAAATCCAACTGTCATCAGAAGTAGTATTATATTGCCACGAAATTGTCTTCGTCTCAAATGCACTACAACCATACTTTCCACACTCGATGCAATTCTCTCATTGGAGCGGAGTAAAGGGGCATGGAATGCAAAGTTCAGCAACACAAGCCATGGGCAAGTAAAACACCGCGCTGTATTACCGATAAACGCGGGTCAGTGTGTATTATCACAATAATAAACGGGTCAGGTTTCCAAGAACCTCCTTCCAATTCACACAATCCCTCGACCCTTTAAAGTGACTTAAGCTATCGAAAATACGTTCTTTTACTTTTCGTAACATTCATTTACTCTTCGAAATGTTGGTAGATGTTAACCCACAACACAATAGTTGATCTCATATCCTCACTCGAGTATCGCAGTCATCACTAAATTTTAGAGCAAAATTTTACACGTGTACTTAGTTGATATTTTAAAAGTAAATTCTTTCCACTTTCAAATGCATATGACAAGATGACGCTAAGTAAATATACGCTCACACCGACAGAGTTGTTAATCTTCATCGAACGAACCTCGTATATCAAAACCACTTTCTCCACCTTGTTTGTCTTCCTCTTCTTCTTCGGCACTTAGTGTGTTTTAAAACTAAAGCCTATCCTTATATCCTGTTACTGCGAACTCAACCAGAAAGATGTATTCGAGATTTAGCACATCACCTTATACTATGCTAAATAAGGATGAATGTGATCTACGGGTCTGACATTACCATCCAAAATTGCTCTGCAACCCTGTGCAAGATCTGATCAAATTATTTTAAAGTTCCATAAACTGCGACGACTTTAAAGATATAAATATGTACTTATATGGTTGTAGTGATCCTAAATCGCTACTCCCATCCAGCCGCCGTTATTATCTATAATGCCAATTCTTTTCCCATAGTGAATCATATGAGCGACAAATTAAACCAAAAGTTAATTTGTCGCACATTGATTCAATTCCCAATTACCTTACCTTTACCCATAATCCCAATCATGTTCCCCAATTGGATCATATGCACGACAAATTTAACCGAAAGTCTATTTGTCGTACATTGATCCAATTCCCAATAATCATTAACATTATGAAATGCCTTATTCTAAATGCATTTCATAATTTCTCCTCCCACCCACTTCCCAGAATCCCATTCCAATTGAAGCACACAAAATCTTGTTTGTGCTTCTTGGAATTTTTATGTAAAATTTTTAACAAATCTCTGTCGCCACAGAGTATAAAAGGGCGGCACATTTTGGATTCGTATTGAGCACATACACACCGACCAAAGCGCAGATTATCAGAGGCCAAAGACGTGATCTGCGTTTACTACCGCTACCGGTCTTGTACGATTTCTTTCCCAACATCCCCCCACCCAAGTAGTTAGAGAACAATTGATCTAACCCTGTCCACACTATCCTTAGATACGTCCTTCCCCTTTCTTTTCAGATATCTTGAGGCCGAGCCCAACGTCTTCACGGATGTGGGTGATTCTGGTTATCGCAAGATGACCAGAAGCCAGATACAAGATGAAGGACACATTTGTCCTTGTCTCCCTAAAGTCGGCCTCTTGCCACCCCTTTTTTTTGGATTCGTATTGAGTTCAGTTCCGGAGGCCGAGACAACAATAGTATTTAATAAAAAATGAAAACTAAAAACTCATTGCTGCTTTTAATTAAGCAAATTATTTCTTGGGACACACGAGCCTATCTAGCCAGCGTTTGCCGAGGTAAGAATGAATACTTAAAAATATAACCCTACATGGTGGTGGGGCACACCATCATTAATCAATCTCATTACATGCGATTGAATATTCCCAAAATTGCCGCAAACTCGCCCCAACCTCCTCTCCGTTATAGACACTGAGGTGCGTATGACATAAAGATCATTAAAAGATGCTTATCTGGATAATGTTATACGCGAAATCTGCCACCGCACGGAATTTAACCGTTGTAGTCGCCCTCATGGGATTCACTTAACATAAATTGCTTGTACTTATTTAACTTTTTTGTGTTTTTTTATATTTCATAAAATCTGAAATGAATAAACAGGCACAGGAAACAGATATTCAGATCGGTTAGACCCACACCACAAAAATAAATACCTTTCACACAACGCATAGTGTTTCACATAAAAATCAGATATCCGGAAACCATGCCAATAAGATATACAAAACCATCTTTAGTATGTATGCATGGGCACTTGTGTAAACATTTGTTATAACTTTTATTTTCACTCACTTACTTAAACACCACACACACGTTGGATCCCCTTGAAATGAAACACATATTTTCCCTTACGGTACTTTTTTTTTATCTTAATTACTAGCCAAACTCTTTTTAGAGTTTATTATTACAATCCTTCAGTTTTAAGATACTGTTAACGGTTGACATTACACCTATAACTTTCTTTTATTTTAAGTTACTTTTTACTTTCATTTACACATATATTCCTAGTTTAAGTTACTGTTCACTTCCATATACATATATATTCCTCTTAGTTTAAGTTACTTTTAGTTTAATTTACTTTTCACTTTCACCACTCAACACACCGTCCCGGTCGAATCTCCAAACACAACTCCCATATCTTGTGGCGGTTCTTTAAAGCTTTTCCAAAGAACCAACCATTTCTTTAAATCAACCGCTTTTCCCTCACTTCATAAACCACTATACTTACCTGCATTCGAGCAGCGTAAGCTGTCTTTCAAATAACTTTCACCTGAAAGTTAAACCTCATCAAGGCATGCATCACATTGAAATTTCCGTTCCATATTATATGAACCATACCATATCCCCGTCGGCTCAGCTCGTCAGCAATTATAATAGATAAACACTCGCTGGCCAGCGTAATTGTTTACACAGCTGTAGCCGGTGATTTTGCTACGGTTCATAACCATTTATTGCCCCAATCCCGAGGTTCGCAACACTTACGATCAATTTCCTTTATTGGTTATCTACCGATCATGGGGTTTGGGCACGAATATGATTGACGTTAGACAATCATACCCTAGATCACGCCTAACGATGCTCCGGCCTGTAAAACAAACAAATACAAAGTAGCATCACAAAGTAGCATCAGGTGCATTTTCGTCGTTGCCGACAGGCTGAAGGGTATCGTACTTCTCCTATACGGACACATGTAGAATCCTCCCACACCGATGTAATCCACCACCCTTGAATCTGACGGATATGGATTGCATCGGCGAGTCAGATTTCATATCTCTAAGCGTGCACACTTACCTTATTGGAGAACCCAGAGGAGTCAAAAAAAAGCATCATGGGAGTTGAGAGTTTTCGTACGGTCTGTGTGTGTCGTTGGTTTATTATCGCGCGACGTCGTTAATTAAATTCAAATTATTTACCTCGTATCACCATTATTGCAGACGAAGATATACTAATGACCAAATAGTAGCCAGTGTTGTGGAGAACGAACCAAGTGATCATATGAGAGACCTCTCCCCAGTGCTATAGTTCTTTAATCATTTCCGTAACTTTGTTTTGTTTTATACTAAAGTATTGTTGCTGCATCTCAGTATACATCTATGTGATTTTAAGAGACTGAACATTGTAAATGAAAATAATAACTAAAGAAACTGTGTCATCAAAGGAGCAAAATAAAGAACATTTAATTAAGTAACATAAATAAACCAGACTGCGTTTTTCATTATGTTTTATTCCTCCTCGGCGAACAATTTAAATTGAGCCACCTGTGTGTTTTTATTCGTTTGGTCTCTTGGTGGTCGATTACTTTATGCAGCAGACGGTGGAAGGTTAAGTGAATCCGTGTCATACTAGACACCTACTAAACCTTGCCCACAATCTCACCGTCTCGGTCGAGATTCAAAAACCAACTCGTTATCTGACCGTCTCGGCCAAAATCTCGAAAACCTACCGTCACTGGTTTTTTTTTCTCATTTTTATTTTCCCATTGGATGGAAATCTCTTCTTTTTTTTCTGCAGATAAAAGGATATCTCCTTTTTTCTGGCTGACCCATTTATCTTCCCCAGATTGGGATCGATAGATGAAACACAAAAGAAAAATCAATAGTGCATCGTGCTAATACACATTTATGATTCTCTATGTTGTTATTGTTTAGGCGAACGTGCAGTACATTTTATGGTGCTTGTTGTTTGTATTAACTTGGTTTGGTTAAAACGGAAACCGTCGACGGTTGTGTTAATGGTTTTAGGTAACCATTTTTCTAAGGGATCATAAAATTGCTGTCGCTCATTTTATGATTCTCGACGATTTCGTTTGAAGAAAGGCGTGTGGTCGGCATATTTGGATCTTAGGGGGTTTTTGTGGCGAACCTCTGATTATCCTGTCTAAGTTTGTAATGTGCGCAAACTGAACGTTTAGTTCAATTTGCTTTGAGTTGAATTGATTAGCGCAAATTGAGCGTTTAGTTCAATAGTGTTGTGATTGCAATGAGTCAATAGTCAGGGAAGATGAGGTATTCCTTCACAACTCACCAACGGACATATTCAAAATATAAGAAATTAAGCGGAATCCCAAGCCATCGACAAAGACAGTCGATTGACCAAGTGAGAAACAAAGAGTCTTCATTAGAGAGCTTAAATGTGGAGCCAGAGTTTGTTGCTCATTGCAGGATTCTGAACTTCTAAACTTGTAGACAATATTGTGCCCAAGCGCATTATAAGAAAATAAGTTCGTAACAATGAGTTACTTGAATAACGTACTTTATTGATTGAATGGACTAAATAGGTTAAGAGTCGCACACCCACACTCCCCCTCCCTATATCATAATCAATCACACCAAGTAGAAAACATAAGTAAACTATTGGGTTGTACCACATAAAATGTCCGATTTTCGTTCAGTCGGAAATGAGAAGTTCTCAAGTAAACATCTGTGCCAGATTATTAAATTTTCTCTTTTTATAAAGTAAAGTGGTACGTGTGCTTGATGTGTGACAATTTTAGGGTTCGTTAAAAGTACCGCTATTTTTTTTTTCAGGAATTGTTTACCATGTTGTCGGAAGTTCAAGTTCGAACCCTCTTCCTTTATGTATTTAAAATGGGACATAATGCGTCATTGGCAATGAAAAACATTAATGACGTATTTGAGGATGTAGCGGTAAACGAACGCACTATACGACGTTGGTTTTGAATGTTCGTTCGAGAGATTGCAGCCTCGAAAATGCACCACGTGGGATGCTGGAAACGTTGGTTGAGGAAATTGGTGCGGGAGATTGCACAAAGCATGGGAGTATCACCAGTGACAATAAGTCGACACCTTTCTTTCATAAGAAAGGTAAAGAAACTCGATAAGAGGGTGTGGCGTTTTCCATTAACGCCACTGCTCGCCTTACCAGGTACGACACCCAACTTCCCCCTAGAGCATACAAAAGCCATAAAAACAAGTAATGTGGCAGTTCCAATGAACGCCATTACGTACCTTTTCAAATGCCTACATAAAATTCTCCTAAGTATCTAAAACTCTAATTCGTGCTAAGGCAATAGCATTAACACGGAACAACAATTTTCCTAAGGGCAGGGTTACGTGAAACGCACCATGTTTCGTAAAAAGCAATTCGGTTGCACCAATAAGGAACCGACATAACGCGAAACACCGCGGGGCGCCATCAGTATTACCAAAAGGCATGATTTCATATTGCGCATCATCTTAATAAGAAAGCAATTCGGTTGCGTCACCAACCAACCGATGCAAGCATAAATCAATGCGGCATCAAATCTCTTGTCGAGTGCAGCCGCACACACACACATCCAGGATTCTTTGTCCACATTCTTCTTTGTCGTCCCAAGAATCTTGGTCGCTAAACCGATCGACAGGCGAAGTAAGGAATTATGCCTGGATGTCCAACAAAATCAAATAAAATGCAGCACCCATGAATTGCTAACTAAGAATGTACGATTAGCGGAATTGCTGTACACAGTAGCTGGTCGTATAAACATCCAGCGTCCCACTATACAACTTGTGCACAGCTGCAACCGTTTCGGTGATGATTCCCTGGTACCAGATTGTATGTCCACGGTTCGCATGCTCATGGACACACAGCCTGGGTGTGCGAAGTAACCCCATCATGCTGTGTGTGCACAGCTTCTCTGGAAGGGTTGTAATTATCGTCTCCTATGAGTTTTTTTAGATCATGGAGATGCGATCGAGGTTTTTTGTCTTCACCAGGGAATAAGATGAGTCGAGATTTGTTTTCTGTGGAGTTCATGCTTTGATGCACGGGTGTTTGTTGGAGCCGATTGATTATTAAACGCAATAGTCCGAACACGGAGTTTGTTTAAAGAATCGAACTAAGTTAAAGTAATTAGTGTTAAGACAAACCGTACATGTGTAACCTCCAGTCCAACTTAATTAATGATAAACCAACTACTCATGTGCACCTTTAAGTTAAATTATAATGTGTTAAGACAAACTATACTTTTGAAACCTTCAGTCCAACTTAATTAATGATAAACCAACTATGCATGTGCACTCTTAAGTTAAAGTAATTAGTGTTAAGACCAACTATACATGTGTAACTTTCGGTTCAAATTAATTAGTGATAAACCAACTATACGTGTGCACCTTTAAGTTAAATTCAAATTAATTAATGATAAACCACCTATACATGTGCACTCTTAAGTTAGAGTATTTAGTGTTAAGACAAACTATGGTTTTGTAACTTTCAGTTCAAATTAATTAATGATAAACCACCTATACATGTGCACCTTTTAAGTTAAAGTATTTAGTGATAAGACAAACTAGACAGGTGTAACTTTTTATTTAACGTTTACTAGCGAAGTATGCTAAACCTTATGTTATCTATTTCGAATCTTAACTGTGACGTTTTAAGTTTTCAAGCAGTACGTCGCTTAAACCAAGTATCATCAATAAAGTAATCCTCAAAATGTTAGACAGTGTTTTTCAATTTATTTTGTAATGACGTGGTGATATGATATAGACCTCACCAAGGACTAAATAAATTACCACATGGGTACCCCATGAACTGAACAAGTCCCCAAAAACGACGGCGCCTGGAAATCTGCGCATCACTTAGATTAAGAGACCAAACTGAATCGTTTTTACACCGTATAGTCCTGTGATGAAAAGTGGATTCTGAATGATAACCGTAAAAGACCTGGGCAGTGGTTGGATGCAGGCGAAAAACCAAATCAAACCCCAAGCCCGACCTTCACCCAAAAAAGGTTATAGTGACAATTTGGTGGACATCAAAAGGACCAATCCACTTTTCATTTCTTCAACCAGTAGAAACGCTGAACGCTATCAAATATTGTGAGGAAATCGAGATATTGCATGCCAAATTGGCTGAAAAGCAACCTGCGTTGGTCAATAGGCACGGCCCGATCCTTTTCATGACAATGCTAGATACCGTACCTCACAAGTAACGGTGCAAAAACGGTTGCAGTTGGGACTTGAAATGCTTCCGCATCCACCGTACTCTCCTCACATTTCCCCAGCGGACTATCATCTTGTTGACAATCTAGGGTTATTTTGCCGCCAGAAGGTCTTCCGGAACCGAGCAGAGGTCATAAAAGCCTTTGAATATTTTATTGCCTCAAAAAGTCAGCACATGTACGAAAAAGAAATATTTGACCTTGTATCACGTTGGAAGAATGTCATAGATGAAGAATGTCATAGAATAAAAATTTACGGAAAAATTATATTGGCTTTTCAATGTGTGTACTATAAAATTTGACATTTCATGTGGTACAATCCAATCCTTGGTAATAATTTAAATAAAAAGTTGGGGACGAAAAAAAAAGTAAAACTTAGAGAAACCTTGACAGAAGTTTTGATAGAAAGTCGCCAACGGAGAACATTCGCCGCGTATAAAATTACAGTTTATAGAAAACCGATTTGAAAAACAGTATAACATTCGCCGCGTGTGAAAATAGTAATTGCAAAAGATCATTCGCCGCATATAAAAATAAAGTTATAGAAAACCGCTTTGAAGAATTAGAAAATTCGCCGCGTATAAAATTAAAGTTTATAGAAAACCAATTTGAATAAAAGATAATATTCGACGAGTGTGATAATAAAACCAAGAGCAACCGCGTTGGACAGCGTAACCAGTATTGGTGCACAAAAAAAACAGGGGACTCAAATCAACACCACCCTGCAACCAGAATAGCGGCTAAGCGTCAACCGACAAACGGTTCGACGACACTCATGTAAGCCCAACCCAATATATTATATTCATTATATTATTTTTTTATTTTTATTTATTGGCCTGTAGGAAGCCGGAAGTTCATGACCTCACCGACTCGGCTTCGCCATCGTTCCCTGTCCTGGGCACTCTCCTTCCACGCTTGACCATCTGATCCGATCTCCTCAAGGTCAAACCTAACATTGTCCTCCCATCTCCGTCGCGGCCGTCCTACCGGTCTCTTTCCCGTTGGTCTACCGTCAAGAATTCTATGCACGGCCCTATCGTTGCCCATTCGCGCCACGTGTCCGGCCCATCTTAATCTTCGCGACTTAATTACTCTCACTATTGTAGGTTTGCGATATAGCTCTTCCAATTCGTGGTTATGGAGTTTCCTCCATTGTCCTGCCTCCTCGTCATATTTACCTCCAAAGATACCCCCCAAAACTTTATTCTCGAATACGCGGAATTTGTTTTCTTCCCGTTTTGTTAGAGCCCATGTTTCGCATCCATATAGAACAATCGGCATGATTATGGTTCTATAGACACGGAGCTTTATGTTACGTGATAGCAGTCTGGATTTCAGCAGTTTACTGATTGCGTGCCAACTAGCGTTGCCGGGGTGTAGTCTGTTATTAATTTCCTTCGACATTTCGTTACTGGCCGTCAGTATCGTTCCCAGATATTTAAATTCTTTAACTTTTTCAAATATCTTACCTCTGACGTTTATATGTGTTCTCTGAGGTCCACCTGCTCTCGCCGTAATCATGTATTTTGTTTTGTCTTCATTTATTTCTAGGCCCACCTCTTCTGCCGCTTGATTGATGATTTCACAGTTTTTACTAACAGTTTCTAGATTATCGCCCAGAACGGCGATGTCATCCGCATATGCGAGCACTTGTGTGACCCCGTTAAGGGATGATCCGGCCATGTTGTCGTCTTGTACCTTTCTGATGACATACTCGAGCACAAGGTTAAAAAGACATGGTGATAAACCATCTCCCTGCTTTAGTCCGTCCCGGATTTCAAATGGTTCTGAAAGGTGGTTTTCTATTCTAACTCGCCCTCTGTTTTCGTTCATACAAATTTGAATGAGGGCGGCATATTTTTTTGGGACTCCCAGCTCAACTAGAATATGGTAGAGTCTCTGCCTTGCGACTAAGGCGTAGGCTTTTTTGAAGTCAACGAAAACTTGGTGAACCGTCTCTCCGTATTCCCACTTCTTTTCCAGCAGTTGTCTTATTGTGAACATTTAGTCGCTTGTTGACCGGTTCCCACGGAATCCACATTGGTAGTCTCCCAGTATCTCTTCTGCGTACGGTGTGATTCTCGCCAGAATGACATTTGTTAATATTTTGTATGCGGTTGGGAGCAATGATATTCCTCTGTAGTTTTCGCAGTCCGATCTGTTGCCTTTTTTGAAAATGGGGATGACTATTGAGGTTTTCCATTCTTCCGGAGTGACTTCCTTATCCCATATTGTTTGGATGAGCTGGTGGAGATTTCGAGCGGTTGCCTCTTCTTCATGCTTCACGAGCTCTGGCGGTATGCAGTCGACTCCGAGAGACTTGTTGTTTTTCGATTCGATTTTTTACGTCTACAACTTCGTTGAGAGACGGCTCTGGGATGAAGGCTCGGCTGTATGTACGCTTGGTGCATTTATCTGTGGTTGATGGGTGCGTACATTGAGCAGGTTTTCAAAGTACTGCTTCCATCTTGTCACGATATTGTTTGTTTCTGTGACCAGACAGCCGTTTGCGTCTCGAATTATTTTGACTCTCATTTTAGCCATTTCTAATGTTCTTTGCCCTAGAATTTTCTATGATTTTTTCGATCCGAGTCTTCTCCCATTCGCTTTTTTTGCGTTTGAAGAGCCTCATTGTCTCTCTCCGAATTGTCGCGTATCTTCCTGCGTTGACTTCATCATATCTTTCTAAGTGGATTACTCTGAGGCGTTTACGTTCTTCGATCTTCGCCCTGCACTCATCGTCAAACCAAGGTTTGGACTTAATTGTTTTCTTAAATCCTAATACCCTTTGGGCTGTTAGTTTGATTGTGTCTCTGATCGATGTCCATTTAGTGTCCACACTATTAGCTACCTCTTCCTCACTGCTCACATTCTCTAGAATGCTAAATCTATTCGTTAGTTCATTCATTATATTATTGCTTGTTAATAAATAAACTTAACAAATACGGGCTCCTACACTAATACTACGATCGTGTGTTTGTCGCCTTAATTAGTAGAACCCTTTGTTAAAATACTACTTATAATCACTGCTTATAAATATTATTATATTTATTATATTTTTCATTACAAGATTCAAAATTCAACGTGTGAAAAATCGCAATGATAATAATAAACCAATGATTCAATAGAAGTAGTGCTTCATTATAGCAACAGTGTGTATATATGGATACATTTATAGGACAATAGTATGAATAATGTACGTGCCCCTTGTTCAAAAAACAAGCTGAAGTAAATGTTTTGTACAAACGCATTTGAAAAAAACTGTTTGAATCGTTTCATTGGTGAGTACTCTGTCCCACTTTTGGGAGAAGCCCCCACACATTAGTTACTCTGCATATGATTACCGCTATTTTCACGATTCGTTAAAAAAATTCTCCAATTATATTTTTGTTTATCACCAACACATGTATACCTCTTTCTCCACGTCAAAGGGCTTCCCATTGTCCCAATAGATAACAAAAGGGTACCAGCTTGACTTTAATGAAATTGTTGACATAGAACATAACCTACATAGAGCATTCTTGTCTTCAAAGTCGTTTATGGGATGCCATTCCCATTCCCATTCCCTCTCAACAATACAAGTAATATACCCTAGTTTTTTGGTACCGAACAGAAAATACCTACCCATGTGAACCCATAAAATATTCGTTGACTCGAAAATTGAATTAGGCACCGTCAGAGTAGTACTAATCCGATTCACCAAAAACCCATTGTTAGATTGTCCCACTTTCGTTAGAAATCCTGTCATGTCGTACGCAGCCATATGTGCGGCGGCACCTGTGTGATGGCGAGTAAATATGCGAAGGTGCCACAAGCAGGGCTTCCCTTCAATTAATTTTATTGTACCTCCGGCGGCAGTTGACTCATCGTGAATCTAATTAACTCATTTATATTTTTATGATCGGTCGCCACATGTAGAGGCGGTTGGGATGACCGCTTAACAACAATGCTTCTCGGATTCGGCTATTGTAAACGCATAACCAATCGCGACCGCCACCGATGACCGCACACAAAAGCCGACCGGCCAAGTGGAATTTTATGACAGCCATTATGATATAGCAGGGTGACATCGCACGTTGCCGCGCCTTTGTCCGTCGCCGACACCTTTGCTCAGTACCGCAGTCGACACATATAATCCGTGGATTTTCGTCACTCTGTGCCGAGGGACATTGGGTGGTCGATTCAAGGTACATTTCCAAAAGCCTCTCGATACTATTCCACCATGTGACTGAAATCTCAAGTCGATGTGGCCCTACTATGCTATAAATTGAGAAGTCGTCGCCAATACCCACCTTCGACAATATAGAAACAAACATTAACAGGCAGAGGAGACAGAAAGTTTGGTCCCTGCGAAATCGAGAACAAGATAAGCTATGGAGCATCTTCTTATTGTGCATAGTTCTTATAAAGGACAACTCAAGGCCAAACAGCACGAATCGCATAACGCCCCGCTCTAAGCTGGATGTCTCTTTATCCAATCTGCGGTGGGAATAATAATGCAGCTATGGCGGGCTTGCAACAAGAGAATCATATCGTCTGCTTATTCTTTCGTAATCTTATTTGGTGATGTTGCAGGCAGGGTATACTCTGACAACTCGCTCGTGGGGATGCATTGTACCAGGACATCATTAAGGTCGTCTGCAACCACACCCGGTAGAGACTGTCCCTTCATCTTGTTTCTTTTTCTGTCCTTAAACTTTTAGTTTGTTGTTCCATTGGGTCCTGTAGCTGGTGGTTGCACAGAAAGAAGATAAAAATGAGTAATGAGGCCATCTGCGAGAGGCGAACCAGATTTCCCTCCTTAAATACACCTTGAGAGGAAAACTCTTATTCGCCTGAATACGTCTGGTGTTTAAGAATTTACCCTGAAAAGGGATACGTTCCTTACTCGCTTGGATGTGAAGTTATGAGGTAAAAGAAAGTAATATTCCATGGAGGCAGAATTATTGCCATGGATGATAATTCACTTATGAATAAACATGGTAAATAAACCCCCGACACCGATGCAATGTCAAGCTGGTCAATTGAACGGGGAAAAAATTAAATTAAATACAATTTAAAAACAAAGACTTAATACTTCCTGAGAATTCAATGGCGGTGGTGGAGGTAGTGTTCTGAAAAACGTTACGTGTTTCATGGAGGACGTCTAAGTAAAATGTAGAAACGGAACTGAGCTGTTAGTTAATCACATTTAATCACACAATACGCCAATGACCTCGTCTCATAAAATACGTCATTACATATTTTATTGGCAATTATGGGCCCGATGAATTGAGGCATTCCTTAAATATTTTAATGATTCAGCTTTGCAGCGTAATCTCATTTACTTTCAGGTTGTAGGTTGAGAGCCTCTTGTGTTCATTGGGTCTACTATTATTAAGCGAGCATGCCACTTGTTGTGGCCGTTTCCATATATGTATTGAGCTTATCACGCTATCGATATGGTGCAAGCGTTTCGCGTTAACCAATGTAAAATCCGTGGATTGGGGTGTCATTTCTTTGCCGTGACTGCTCATCTGACCACCCTACGACCAGCAATTCCTCCAACGAGTGAAAATCAGCTAGTTGTTTTCATATGATTTTAGAATACATCTAAATCTTCGATTTAAATTTGAAAAAAAAAAAAAAATTGGGCGGCGAGAGGCCGACTTTAGCGAGACAAGGACAGATGTGTCCTTCATCTTGTCTCTGGCTTCTGGTCATCTTGCGATAACCAGAATCACCCACATCCGTGAGGATGTTGGGCTCGGTCTTGAGATATCTGAAAACCCAAAAAGATGGTGGGGGGGGGGGGGGGGGGGTATCCAAGGATGATGTGCACAGTTTTAGTTCAGGTGTTCTCTAACTACTTGGATGGAGGGATACTGGGAAAGAAATCATACAAGATCGGTAGGTCTTGAGTGCAGTAAACGCAGATCACGTCTTTGGCGTCTGATGATTTGCGCTTTGATCGGTGTGTGTATCTTTGTGCTGTCTTGTACTGTGCGTCTGTGTGTGTGTGGTTTGTTAACAGTAGACCCTATGGGATGGATCCAGGGATCCTCGATTATAGATGGGAATGTTATTGGGAAGGCTGCTTTCTTCAATTTTTACTGAAGAAGAAATGGTGGTGGTCTGATCCGAAGAGATCGAGAGAGAGAGAAAGGTCAAGAACGCAAGACTGCCGTACAAGTAGGTTCTCGCTGTCCTGAAAGCTTTCGAAGTACTTGTATGCTAATTGTAGCAAGTACTCGTCGATAGGAGTAATGGAGACGCCTTCGTATAGGTGAGAGTTGAGGTAATGGCGACCGTCAGGCCTTCTAGAGTGATTGGTGCATCTTCTGAGGAGTTTCTTTTCGAAAACTCGAAGTCTTTCCATTTGAGCCGAAGATATGCAGGACCATATGGGAAAGGCGTACGATATTCCAGATCGGATTAGCTGCTTAAAACAGAGAAGCTTAACTTTGGTGACAATGTGGGGGTTGAAGTGTTGATGCCGACGTATGGCAAGTATTTCACTAACTCCCCAACGATGTTGCTCTGACGAAAATAGTTCACCCAGGAAGACAGGAGAACACTTTTTATTTATTTAACTCAAAGAAGAGTTTTGTTGTTTATTTTATAATACAATAAAAACTAAACTTTTGGATTAAATCGTGCTGAAAATTATTATCTTTTCGTTTTATTTCGTTAGTTTTTTTAATTCTATTGTCACTCTATAATTTCAATACACAATTGCTTCACAGACAAATAATAAACTTCTTCTATACTTAGAAACTTTTGGCAATAGAGAGGAAATTTTGCAGTTTTCGCTTTTATTACGAAGACGAGCGGCGACGCGACTGTATCAATGGTTGAGATGCGACTGCTTGAATTAGGGTGGAAATCGTGATTTCTGCTTTTACACATCGATCCGCCAATGGTAATCATGCTCTCTTGTGCGTTCCCCAACTCACCACACTCATCGAGATAGAAATGTACTTGTGTATTCGTTCGGCGTCGATGGGCGTAGCCAGGATGGAGAAATCAAAAGGGAAAGCACAATAACCCAGGGTTGATCTGGCTTAGTGTGTGTGCATCAGTGCCGCGTATGCGACTGGTCTACTGACCTAGTGATGATCTCATAGGTCATCGCACTATAGCAAGACAGAAATACGAGCGAGAGGAAAACCTAGCTAAGGTTATTCACCTGCAAAAAGAGATCATTGATCCCAAGTGAATGGGTGATCTGGGAAAAGTCAATAGGACGCTGCATCGGCTGGGGATATAATACCATGGGGAAAACTCTGTGGAATATGGTAAATACAAAAGCCAATGGACGATGATGCAACCGCGTCGCTTGGTTTGACTTGGTTGTTGCTAACCAATACCAATGGAATTTCCGGTGGAAACCCCATGGTTAGAGCAATAGTGTTGCCGTATGGCGAAGATTGTAGCTAAACTCAATTATGCATTATCTGCATAGAATAATGGGTTTAGCTATGCGTCCTTTTGACATGTTTTACCGGGTAAATACCTATCAAGGAAATGGGTAGGTATGACACGCTGAAAGTGGTCGAAATTAGGTAGGAATGTTGGTTGGAATTGTGGGTTGTTTCTCATATAGAATAGAGAAACCCCCACAACAACTTTGTTGCTCCACTTCAAGATGTTGTGCAGTTGCTTAGATCGTCCGAGGGCCCTTTGGAGAATGAGGGTCACATGTTTGATGAAATTCATTTCTGGGGTATAAATGACCGCAAGATATTTCATCCTATCCTGCGGTCTAATCGTAGTATCTCCCATTTTTATTCGAATATTCTGTGAATATCGAGAAGTAGGTTGGGAGTGTTTACTACTCAGAATTATAGCTACTGCTTTAGATGGATTTAGTCGGATTTTCCATCGACTGTAATATTGATAAAGTTCGTCCAAGTGACGGTTGCGTCGATTTGTTGCGAGTTTACGGCCTTTGGATCACGTGTACACTAGGACGTCATCCGCATAGCATATCTGGTTTACTCTCCCGTCCACAGGGCGAGGAATACCGGAGGTGTAAATATTGAATAAGATGGGGCCTAGAATGGAGCCCTGTGGTACGCCTGCAGCGGCGTGAAAAGTTCGGGGAAGCTTTCCATTCACTCGAACTTGGAAGGTTTTGTTTCGAATGAACTGGTAGATGATACTACATAGCGTTCTGCTCAGGCCAGTATTTAATAACTTAAAAACGAGACCTTCGATCCACGTCGTGTCAAAAGCCTTTTCAATGTCCATGCTCACCGCAATGGTGGGTTCTTTATTAAAGAGATACACGCAGACGTGGTTTTGAAATATGTTGAGAGCCATAGTGGTGCTGTGGGCTCTTCTAAATCCAAATTGGAAATCAGGTATTAGATTCCTGGCACTGATAAAGTTATTTAGTTTCTCGTATATGAATTTTTCATATATTTTGCTGATGCAAGTGAGAAGCGAGATATGGCGAAAGCTTGAGGGGTGATAATTTGGTTTTCCAACTTTTGCTATTGGACAAATAATAGCGTGCTTCCAAGCTTGGGGAAAGTACGCCATGTTCTAAGCATGGTTGAACAGAATGGAGAGCTTTATAAAGAATAAGGCAGAAAGCCTTCGCAACGAGTGGTATGACATATTGTCGATACCGGGTGACTTCTTAGGATTTCGAGATTTAACCAGGCTCTGTAGGGTATTTGGTGCAATGAAACTGTGACCATTATCACGTGTGTCGCCGAAGTATGCACTGATAGTTGGGTTAAAGACAACAAATTGCTCGTTGACGTCGTCTAATTTACTGTGGACCTCCGATTTAAATTTGTGTGTCACTCAATAGCAAAATACTCTGGTCCTAGAATTTTTTTTTTTGGTTCAAAATTACTGTTGGGCGTACTTATCGTATTTTGCCCTTCCAATAATAGAACCAAAATTCCGAATGGACTTAGAATACTGATTCTTAAGTGTTAACAAGAAATTCTCTTAAGGTGTTAAGTAGGTTTGAAAATTTCAGAAATTGGATTTTTTGTTTTTGTTTTGTTAACTAATACAACATGTCTAGAATATTTTCCCAAAATTTTAAATTGATTGGAGTAAAATTCGAAGAGATAGAGCATTCAGAATTTCCCACCATTAGGCCACGTTAGCCTAGCGGGTCGCAATTCAATCGCCTTTTTATCGAAACTTTATTTTTGAAGTCGGTTGTCACGATTTCTCACAAACTTATTAAGGGATTTTTTTCAAACTTTTTACACTTCTTCAAGATAACATTATCTACTGCTTGAACGAAGGATTCCTTTTTGTTTTCATCACAACTAATTTTACAAGGTAATAAACGGTGCAAATTTTCCCAAAAATTAGATTTGTTCACGGCCCTGCAAAAAATTCAAATTTTAATTTATATTTTTTTTTCGTTCATTCTGGAACAAGGTTTATATATCTCTAACAGAAACTATTTGGTTTTTTAATTTCAAATAAATTAGTCATGAGTTATCCTGACAACGGCGAAGGAACTTTTTTCTGGGCGATCAATGGAAATGAGGTCCCAATGGCCGAATTTTAAAAAATTTCAATTGAAAATTTCAGAAAGTACTTATTAAATGTATGTCTTTGATATGTTAAAAATGTTTGCATAAGATATTTTATTTGATAAATTAGAAAAGAATTATAAAAATTCACTTTTTTGAGCCTTCGAAACCAACCTAACTCCTTAATCCAGATTAATATGGGGGTCCGCGGCCGTGTTTCCTTGCTTTACGTGCACGATATTCAATGGAAACCAAGGCCCTTGACACTCTAAGCCTTTAATTGAACTCACACTTAGGAGAAACCTGTACAGAAGTTTGGTTAAGTCCTCATATCTTTTTGAGCCCATTTCCTTTTTTTGTTTTTTCTTTTACAGCTCATACATATTAACAGTGTTTCTCAATCACTCAAAGAAAAACTCATTTCTCAACTTTCTTTATTAAGTGCTTTTTTTGGTTCACTGTTATCGTCCTCCATGTTTTGCCCTATTAGAAAGTTCGGCATCCTATCTTTGATTTAGAACATACTGTCTTAAAGTCTAGCATATACTTCATTCAGGCGAATGCGTTTTGATGAGAATTATTCAGCAGTCTAACAGGGTGATTTTCGGGTTCGACGTCTTTTCAAGGATTTGAATTTTTTTCCATTTCTTTTCTCTTTCGGCACCACAAACTGACTTCACCAGGACATCAAATAAAAAAATTCTTCCCCTAAAAATAACTGCTATTCAGTATGCGCAAAACACTCCTTTTCGACTAGGCTCCCTTGCTCGTTTAGTTTCGTTTTTGCGAAAGGATTTGCTGTCGGGATCCTTGTCAAAGCAGCATAATAATTTCAAGTCATTCATCGAGACAGAACAAGAAACACGACGAAAAGGAATTCCACTAAAGCGCATGCACAACGGTAATAAGGGAAGAAAAAGTTTTGCAATTATTTATCCTTGCTTCATTATCCTTATCATCCCCTTACATGAGAGCCCTGTGAAGAAAGTTGAAATCTGAAGGTAGAATGAAGAAATAAAACATGGGTTACTCGCTCATAAGGGAGAGCTTGGTCAGAATCAGGATAGAATCTCCAATTGCAAAAGAACACAGAACGACAAAAAACAAAAGCAAAAAAAAAAACTACTAGAGTAAAAAAGAAATCACAAATCGCAAACAGCAATAGAATTTGGAACTGGTGAAAAACGAGGGGATTTTGCACCCTTTCCGGTAGTAGAAAGACAATCAACTGATTTAATGGATCGAAAAATATCTGATAAGTGGTTCGGAGAGCGGCAGTGCACCAATTGCGTTCAAATCAATGTCCGATTTCAATCAACATTTTTCAATTCAAAATCCAAGTTCCGGGAATATTGAATTTGTATACTTCAGACCCTTTTTTTCATTTGCCGAGAATGATTATGAACTCGTATTTGAGTTTTAAATTATCAAACAATCTGTTAACTAGAGGGAGAAAATGAATTCCCTGATTAAATCATGTTCGAGCGGATTCAAATGTATTCAAGGCGGTTTATTCCGTTTTTGTGAATGCTTTCAATTGATATTGGGTTAGTTTTATACATGAAAAAAAAAAATGTATTACTGAATGTATCATAATTGATCCTCTCTTTCATATTTAGAGTTTTGTGGTATAAATTTGCACAGTGTCAGAGTGAAGAAAAGAATATTTGATTATCACAATATTTCAGATCACGAAAAAAAAAAACATGCTGGTGAACTGAATAGTACCACGCACTTGTTTGTTCGATAAATTAAGCTAATTGACAATTGCTCTACTATTAAATAAGATGGTTTGGTATGACCAGGCTAACCTTCTGCCTCGCAGTTATTTATTGAGGTATTATTGGTTATTCTTGCGATAACCACCTTAGTGGGTGACAAGTTTTATTAAATTTAAAAATATTATATTAATATTTTTTAGACTAAATGCTAAATTGATTTTAAAAATAATTGTTGTTGAAATAATTCTGTTACCCTCCACAAGTGCACTGAATTATACAGTTTTTTTTTTCGATGAATAAATTCAGAAAACATGTTTATATATTAACCAAGTGATACGAAATTGAATTTAATAATATTAATACTTAGCATAGTTTATTGATTATCGGTTACTGTCTTTGGGGAACAATAACAACAAAAAACCATGCTCTTAAATAACCAACTCTTGGAATAATGGTTTGCCATTCGAATTATTATAAAAATTATATGCGGACACATTATCTATCTTAATATTAGATATGACGCCAATTGAAGTATACTTATTTCTATCTAGAAACTAGTCAACATTAATAATCTTTAACTGTCTTTATGTATTTAAAAAAATTATATATTTTAAAATATAATAAAAAATTAACTTTTAAAACATAATAAACTGATTGCACTAGATTAATTGTAATGGAAAAATATATTTTTTTTAGTTATCAATTTATCAATTAAAGTATAGTATCGTGGTATTCAAATTAATAAACATAAATACTTTTTTTTTCATTTTTCCCAAAATTTCTTATTTCCGTTTTTTTTTCTTAGATTCTAAATTATATGCTAGACAAAAAATGCTTAAATTCTAGCTTAATTATCTTATATTATAACTCACTGGAACTACGCAACCTCGAAGCTGAACATAATATCACTATTGTGCAAATTGCCTTTCGGCAACAGAACTTTGTTTGTGGCTGTAATTATAATTATTTGGATAACAAAGAAAAATTAGAAAAACCTTGCACCAATTTTTTTACCGTTTTTACTTAAAATTTAACTTAATTCAATTTTTTTTTTTTTTTTTTTTTTTTACTTAAAAGAACTCGATTTAAATCTTATACTACCTTTACGTGTCCGCTGCATAATTTTTTACGATGAGAATGTTGTAGACTGCGACAACATAAATTAATTGATAGTACTTAATTTGTCACAACTTACTTGGGCTACTATAGCTCAAAGGAAAATTTTCAACCATTGTCGGCGAAGGTGGATGCGATTAACAACTTCCCAACTATTGCCGGTGGTACATTCCGCAGGGCGCCAACGTGCAAACGCTCCTCGGCAACCTGCTTACTGGTCTTGCTAAAATACCCAGTTTAAAGTGGACGCCCAAACATACCTGGGTTTTCGAGGTGTGAGAGCACGTTGACACCGACGCCATTTGTACCACCTTCTTTCTCCCGGACCCGAAATTAGGATTTAGGGCGGACATATCTGCCATCGCGATAGGAGCTATGCTGGAGCAGCAACAATCCGGCAACACATGACACAAAAGGTCTCCGACACTCAGAAACACTACAACATCTACAAAAAGAGCTTTTCACGATATGAGCAGCTATGAAACACTTTAAGAGGATCGAAGGACAAGAATTCACCAAACTCACCGACCACAAACCCTGGGTTTCGCTCCGACCTATCGATTGCAGAAGGAATCACCGCTCCAAGCCAGCCACTGCACCTAGTCACATTTGTCTACCATTACCACCCTCGAGACATATTTTAGTTCGTACTCCAATTAAGCAATAGAGTACGCGAATCTACTTGCTACACATTTTGGAGTGAACGCAACGCTCCCTGATACCACATCAGTTCCACCTCAAATTGAGCATAAGCAGCACACCATGAGCCAGATTCACTTCCGAACGCGTACTGTTGACCGGGCACTGAAGCGCTTAAAGGCAAACAAATCCGCTGATCCAGATGCCATTCCCCAATTCTCTTGAAGAGATATTCCTCTTCACTCTCTAAGCCACTGCGGAAACTATTCCATTTGTCTTATTCTACTGGCCGTTTACCAAACAGATATAAGTCAGAGAATATTCATTCAATTCCCAAAAAGCGTAACAAATTATTCCTCTCTTCTTATCGAACCATAGCACTAACTTCTATTCTCTCGAAGGTAATGGAATCACTGATTAACCGCCAACTTTCGCAATATCTTCTTTTTTTTATTAGACTTCTCTCGGGAGAGGCGAACCTATAGCGTCAAGTGGGCGCCCCGAGATGGCATCAAATAACTGTTGCAGTTCGTTTTGAACAGTTGCAGGTTGTAACGCTCCGGGAACACTCGCGTGGGAAGGCAGTTCCACAGCTTCCCCGCTCTGTAACGGAACGAGTTCTGATACAGGGATGTTCGCGCCGTCGGGAGATGTACCACAAACATCAAATCTGGAATCAAATGTCCTCCTCAATGACGGCCAATATGGCTTTCGTAGCAACAGGTCCACAGGAGATTTGACGGCGCACCTTACCGAAAAGTGGAGCCATTTCATCCACTACTTCAGAGAAAACAAAGTTGTTGCACTGGATATCTCGAAAGCCTTCGAGAGAGTTTAGCATCCAACCCTCTTATCAAAATTGCATTCATATGGAGTGGACTATTCCCTGATCCAATAGATAACATACTATCTATCTGGCCGATCAATCCAAGTAGTTCTTGATGCTGTCAAATCTGACTGCCATCAAATTAATCTAGGTGTTTCCCAAGGTACTGTACTCTCACCCACTCTCTTCCCCATCTTTATAAATGAACTATTGTCCATTACCCACAACCCAATTCACTCGTTTGCTGATGATAGCACGTTGAGTTTCTCATACTCATACGAACATTCCCGACCAAAATTTTCGAACGACAATACCAATCAGCGGGTTATATTTAATACATTGAATAGCGACCTCAACAAGACATATCAATAGGGATTATACGAGGGTTGCCTCTTATATTTCGGGATTTGGCAACCCTAGTGTTGCAATCCGGCAATTGACAGCTCTGTCGTAAAGTTGGACATTTTTGAGGTTATACGTACTCAGAACGTTTTGACATACGAGCGCTATTTGTGTTGTTTACAGTAACTTAAAAGATTCATCTCGGCCCAAAAATGGAATTAAATCGTCAACATTTTCGTGCGATTATTTTTTACAACTTTCGGCGTGGATTAACTCAGCAACAGTGCATGGATGAACTTAATTCAATTTTTGGCGATGAAGCTCCACCAAGGACCAGTGTTTATCGATGGTATGGTGAATTCAATCGTGGTCGTAGTTCACTCCAAGATGAATTTCGTGAAGGTCGTCCAAAATCAGTTGTTGTTTCGAAAACCATTGATGCTGTGCGCGAACTGATATTGGAAGATCGTCATGTGACCTATCGTGAGATTGAGACAACCTTAGGCGTTAGTGGGGCCAGCATACATTCAATATTGCATAAACATTTGACTGTCAAAAAAATTTGTTCGCGTTGGATCCCACACAATTTGTCAATCGCCCAAAAAAAGGCTCGTGTCAATTGGTCGAAAGAAATGCTCAAAAAATATGGTCGCGGTGTTTCGAAACACGTCTATGACATCGTGGCAGGTGGTGAATCGTGGATTTACGCGTATGAGCCCGAAAGTAAACAGCAGTCGACTGTCTGGGTGTTTCAAGATGAGCCAAATCCAACAAAAGTTGTTCGCGCACGAAGCACTTCCAAGCAAATGGTCGCCTGTATTTTCGGAAAAACTGGACGTGTCGCAACCGTGCCACTAGAACAGTCAATTCTGAGTGGTACACAACCATTTGTTTGCCAGTTGTCTTCCAAGAAATCAGGAAAACCAACCGCCGAAGACGGATCACTCTTCACCACGACAATGCGAGCTCTCAGACATCGGCTGCGACAACTGCATTTTTGAGCACCCAAAACATCGATTTGATGGGTCATCCGCCGTATAGTCCTGACTTGGCACCGAATGACTTCTTTTTATTCCCGTACGTAAAAACCAAACTAAGAGGTCAACGTTTTTCGACACCTGAAGAAGCGGTTGCTGCATTCAGAATGCATGTGTTGGAGATACTTCAATCAGAGTGGCAAAAGTGCTTCGACAATTGGTATAAACGCATGCAAACGTGTATAGATCTTCATGGGGAATATTTTGAAAAACAATAAAGTGATTTTCGATGATCAATATTTGTTTTTGTTCTCTAATCCCGAAATATAAAATGCAACCCTCGTATAACCTGGCACAAGGCTAATAACCTTGCCCAGAAAAACAAGTTATTATGGACAATTTAACAGGCCTCAAACTTGTTAAATAAGGCCAAGGCCGGATCCCGGTTATAGTGCCGATGATGATGATGATGATCTAATCGAGTAGAGTTCAATGCCTTAAACACTCAGTGTTGTCTCTTGTCGTCATAGGTGAACCCCAAAGTAAATACACTGTCGATGAACGGCACTTGTAGCGACGAAGCCAAGGAACTCCTCGGCTTCCAAATTAATTTTACTTTAATTGGAGTGACCACACTTTTGAAGCTGCTAAAAGTGCGGCCAAATATATGGGGTTCCTTACGAGATGCAAAAAACCGGAAAAAACAAATCATTATGGAAAATTTAACAAGCCTCAGGACTTGCTAAATAACGTCAAGACCGGTTTCCGGTTGTAGTGCTAATGATGATGATGATGATGACGATGATATTCATCCCAAAAGGTATTTCAACTCCCACATTTTTTTCTATAGTTATTATCACGGTTGTTGCTCTACTAAACTTGCTGAATGTGTTCCGCCTCCTCAGATATTTTTCGGCGACACCCGTCAGTATGAGAGTGCGCACCAGTTCACGTTGAAAGTCAACTTGAGGCGCACCAATAAATATAGAGTCATTCTTTAGCCGAACCACACGGATGTGGAATACTCTACCTGATCATGTGTTTCCTCGTCGTTGTAATGTCCAGGCATTTAAGACCATTGTACATCGGTACCGCCTTTCCTTAGCCACTTCCTCTCCTTCCCTTCGCGCTGTGCTCTGACATTTAAGGGTACTCCATAATCCCCTTTTGTGCGCGCGTTTGTGAAATTGCATTTTAGCCCGCGAATGTTACACAGATCGACTTGAAATTCCCGTTCCATTGAAATGGCCTGACATAGAAAACCAATACCGCATCAGAAAACGGTGCAAGTCGGACCCGGCGATAGATAAGCGAAAGCAATCACTACAGCCGTTATGCCCTTGTAGCAGGGGACACACTAGATCCGTGGCGAAATCTAGGTCACATCCCTTACGTGACGAATATTACGACACTCAAAACACAAAAAACCACCAAATATTATAAATCAATCGAGACTACCGATGCCCGAGGTACCCAACAAAGGTGCGAAAAAGAGGAAAAACGGACCCAAGGAAAGGAAAGGTTATGAGTTTTCCCGCACTGTACACTTCCACGCAATTTTCACACTACGGCGCGAATCCTATAAATATTACTGCACTACACTCGGACGCTTTTGTGGTGATCCGTTTCTTTACTTCGGATCCCACAGAATACTTGACGCGCGAACCGATAGTGCAATTAGGGTAACTTGTGTTTACTTAAGATACCCTAAACGGATTACACAATTGATCCGATGACACGGAACAGGAGGCAGAGGCGCACGTGCTGACTCGTCGGCGGTTAGTTTAATACTATAAGTTACCATGACAATTAAAAATATTTTGATTTTGATTAAAATAATATAACATTAAACTCTTAAAATATTTATTTAATTATCGCTACAAAAGTTCTAACATCGTTGCAGAAAAATAAAATACCGTGAAGCAGGGATTCTTAAAATAAGATTGTAAAACCAGTCATGTTGACATATTTTTGTTTTTATTTCAGTTCTCTCACGCGTATCTATAGCTCTGAGTCAGCGCCCTGAGATACTGTTTCTCGACTGGGTTCATCAGCCAAGCCACGAAAGATGCTCAAGGATTTCACCCAACCATTTTACGAAGCCTATAACTAAATGGGATGATATTTCACCGGGTGGCTGTGCTTTAGGACCCTACCTGCCACTCAGTAATTGTGCCGAATACGCAATAGCAAGAGTCGTCAGTTGAACCTAGGTTTGCACAATCAAACACAAGACACAACCTCCTTACCCACTCGGTCATTAAGCTGAGGTGGTATTGATCTATTGGGTCAAACAATCGCGGGAGGAGACTTTCGCGTCGACTAATGTAACATCCGTTGAAAGTTTTGTAATTTCTTAACTAGACCTGTTTAAATTTTTAACCGCATATTACAATTAATATTACAATTAACTAACTAACTAATCAATTACAATTAACTAACCGAAACACACGAAATCACTGAATTCGATATATCGGATTTCAACGAATTTGGCTATAATTCAGCGTATTTGTTCTTTTGAGATTATAGCATAGCGTTGGCGACGATAGTACAGAACTTTTGATTCGGACTGACGCTATGACGGTTAGAATCACTAAAAATTGAACTGATGCTCAACGCATCAGGCCACTACCGCGTGTACGAATTCGATTTCTAAACTCAAGTACACTCAATCGATGTGGAATTGCTGATGTTTTCTTGCTTATTCGATTTTCGTTCTGTGTTGTTCTTTACTATTTGCTGGTGTACTGTACGTGCGTCTGTTAGAAACACCACAATAGCATAGCCGCACTTACGGAAGGATACATCTGCCATAATATGGTTCCTCTTCCAATCAATAACTTACTCGGTTTGATCATTGCGACACCATTTACTATATTTTCTAAACAGAAGCCGGACTTTGGGTACAAATGCATCGATAAATAAATACATTTGAAATCGTTGACGCAAGTTAGTCCTTACCTGTACATAATTCTGAGTTGCTACGCCATTCCAAACAGACTACACCCAAAAGTAGTCTCCGTGGAATTAAACAGCAGTACCAGACATAGCCGACTGCTTAGCTATCATATTGGATATTGTATTTTTCGCCATGGTGTTCTTCATACTGATGTACTGAATCATGTCTGCTGTAACTAGCGGAAATTGGAACCGCGATATGGCGAATAAAGATCGTGCCACCAAGAGAGTCAATCGGGAGAGTCATTTGGGTCCCTGTGGCGGTTCCGCCAAACCCCGCGGCCCACTTACATTAAAAACTCCCATAACTGCTACCCAACTTCCTTAAGTTAATGCAATCACATTAGCACCTTAAATGCTTCACGCATTAAATAGAGCAAATTTATAATCTAAAAATCTCTGTAAAGAATCCTTACCTTTCATGCATCTCTTCGCATACAAATTCCCTGTAAGAATTCTTTCCTAACTTATCAGGAAGCCCAATCTCACCAAGTGCATTTCCCCTTAGACGAATTCCTGAGAACAAAATGATTTGGTTTACATACAATGTAACCACCATAAGAGGGACAAAAACAAATATACGCATCTTGCGCCTTAAGGCATCAATCAAATCCTACAGCATAGGCAAATACAAATAGGAATTGAATAGCTACCCGTACCAGCGATGCCCTAAACACCATTTCCCCCTAAACAAGCTAAAACCAATTAACATAATGTTCATGATGCATTGCGGCTGTCAATACAGCTGCTATGCACATGGAAAACGTCGATCATCAACGGTCCCTTTGTCTTACATATTCCTGGATCCGTTTACTATTGACCTTCTCACATAAACAAACACAGACCCAATTAGCATCCAATGAGATTCGGCTTGTTTGCTTAGCCGAACTCACATCACATGGATGCACATTTTCCCTTTCTTTATTTTAGATTCGTTCTCATGGCTTCGATCCATGAAAGAACCAATGTACACACATACATGTGTACCGTGGCGATCTTCGCTTCACGTCTTCGACTTCACGTCTCTCTAGGAATAGGAAAATGCACCCCCTAATTAAGAGAGCCAGTTTCACTGCCCGAATTTCCTTTGATAGCGAATGAATATCGCTAAGTCGTATTTCAACCGCCGATTCGGTCGGTTCTTCTTTCCCGCTCCCCGAAGCACACCAGGGCAGCGTACATCCCTGAGTCGTCTATTTGTAAAGTGATTAAGGAAGTCGAAATCCAATTTACACACGCGGTTTTCTAGTGCGGAATTTAACTAAAATAAATATCATAAAACAAGCGTGCCTTTATTAATATTGCCTTCGGTAAAAATAAGAATTGTGAACAAAATGTTATAGGCAACAATAATACAAATATACATGCCCTTAACTATGAAAGAACGCAAATAAAGTTTAGATCCTGTGAAAGCCCGCGTGTTTTATTTCCTTTTCTTCGGAATTCGACGGAACAATTGGTGAGTGTCATCGAAAAGTGAATAGGATGATGGAGGAGGAAGGTGAACCGAGTGCTCATGCCTGGCACAATACACTTCCTCCCCACATCCCCATTTATTCATATGAGCAATAAATGACATCGATATTATTATCAAGCATTGCTGTATCTCCATTTACGCCGACGGTACCAAATTCTTCGAAATAATTTGTTTTCCGTTTGATCTTTCTCAGAAGAACCAGAAGAATTGTCTGGAGCTTAATGTCTGGAGCCTAATGTCAACAAATTTCACTCGATTACGTTTTCACTGAAGCGCACCCTTCTACCTCCCAGCGCCTACTTCTTATTCAACCAGCCTTTATCTTGACTCGATCCGAGACCTTGTTATCTTATATGATAGTCAGTTAACCCTCCTCTTACACATTGACGACATGATCCTCAATGCCAATTCACCCCTCGGTTTTGTAAAACGCTTGTCTAAGGTATTTTCTAATTCTTACGTGACCCGATCGCTCGACATTACTTTCGTTCCTGTCTGCTTGAATATTTCATCAAGGTTTGGTCCCCGTATCAAGTATACCATATTCGCAGAATTGAGGGCATTCAACGACATGCCTTACGTTTTACACTCCGAGGACTGTGTTGGGAAAACCTCCCGTCCCTGTCTCCATACACAAGCCATCTCAAAATAACTAACATAACCCCTCTAGAAAAGCGAGGAAATCACGGATCGACTGTCCTAGCCTTCTTTCTTCCATCCCGTTCTACACCGATACCCGTGAGCCACGGAACCCTCGTCTTTTTTATCTACCAGCCCATCACACCTCGTACGGCTTTAACGAACCGATCCGAAGTATGCTACGCAACGTCAACTCTTACCACCTCCTTTGATTTCAACCTCACCTCTCCTGCCGCCAAACGCCGTCTCCTCACTAAGTCCTCTTAGCCCCCAGCCCAATTTACACAGACACACACTTGTATACATACACCCTTGTCCTTTTTGAGAGCGTGCTTCCCAACGGCTTTGTTCCACCAGAGGCCATGTCCCTTGATTTGGACATGAATGGGCTTATACAGAAGAGAACCGGGATTCCGCTGGTCTATCATGTAAGTAGATCAGCCGTAGACGGGCGATTGTGCTACGACCGGGATGTTACGCGCACTGAAGAAGAGCTCTTGCGGTTCAGTAGGGCTATCTCCCAAAGGAACCGAGAGGATAATATTAAACAGCGCCAACAGTTCTGGTTCTTGAATGGCAAATAAAGACCTTATTACCAATGTCGGTAGAATCACTGCTTCATCAGCCAGCTTACACAGACTTATCTTTTCTAGAATTAGGGTATTATAAGATTTAATTAAATTCTTTTAAATAAACAAAAAAATTAAAAATAAATTTAAAAAAAATTAAAAACTGAATTAAGCTAAATTTTAAGAAAAAACAAAAAAAAACTCGCCACAAAGTTTTTCTAATTTTTCTTTGTCACAAATATTCATAACTAAAGCCACAAACAAAGTTCTGTCACCGAAAGGCAAACTACACAATAGTCATGTAATCTTTAGCTTAGAGCGTCTGCGTACGACCAGTCAGTTATAATGTAAGATAATTAAGCTAAAATTTAAGCATTTTTTAGACATATAATTTAGAAACTAAGAATATAAAACGAAAATAAAAAATGTTGCAAAAATTAAAATGAAAAACACCCTCTTGTCCATATAATACCCTAGTTTTTAAGTTAGAAGTTAAGTTTATAAATATTTTTTTTCTTTATCCAATATCGCTTGCACTAAGCTAAATAAATTAGGATTCTGATCTCACCAAAATGTTGCCTATGCTTCGGAGTTAGACAGATGGTCCAGTCGAAATTTCGGGAAAATGACATGATATTACCAGCTGATAACAAATTCCAGAAGTAATATAGTCCTCCAGTCATTGGCTATTTAGCGGGAGAGAATGTCTCACGAGAACAACATACGAGCCCTAATAGTGAACAGATGTCAGAGCGGAATCGTTCATTTGCGCAACGCGCTAATCTGGGTATTATTATATATGAAATCAACCGGTGTTAACATTTACAAGCAGCGAAGCCAGATATTCTTACCCTTACTAAGACCCATATGGACTTGATACTATGCACCTCTAACATTTGGTCCAATGGTTTTTTTGACTTCGACTTGTGGTTATTATTAGTGAAGCCTCCAATTCGTTCATTAGCAGGCCATTTTCCATTACCCGAAAGTGACCTTGCCTTTAAGTCCGACCCTTGCAGTGACCCGGTATATTCTTTCTGGTACAACTTACATTTACAATCCCTATTTGAGTTTAAGTCAGAAACGACATTTTTTTCTTTGTTTCGTCTACAAATTCATTTTAATATCCCTCTTAGCTCCTTACATTTTTTCACACATGATCATGTTCCTTAAGGTTGGCGCACTCTTCTGTATATCTTTGAAACAATCGTTGCAGTCTCTACATAAAATGTTATTAAAAGAATTGATGACAACACAACAGCGCCCTTCCCGTTTCTGGCAATATCTGGTATTTCTGAATTAGACTTCGTTTTTATAACTGAGAAAGAGTTTGGAAGCATAGCTTATATTACCTGTGTTCATCCAAATCTCATTCGCAAATACAATCCCAATTGTGATCAGCGCTTTCTTCGCCAATAAACAAAATATTTTCTGAGCATTCGAATCAATTTATCTGTTAATTAGAACGAATTCGAAGCAATCAAAAGTGACCTAATGTATAAGTGTCTCAACTGATGTAGGAAAGCCACTTCATCCATTCTGACCACTATTGTCAGGCTATATATTGGTCTTAAATGAGAATTCATTTCCCTCTTTTATCAGGCGCTACCCATCTACGAGGGATGCCTTTTATATTTCGGGATTAGAGAACAAAAACAAATATTGATCATCGAAAATCACTTGTTTTTCAAAATATTCCCCATGTAGATCTATACACTTTTGCATGCGTTTGAACCAATTGTCGAAGCACTTTTGCCACTCTGATTGAGGTATCTCCAACACATGCATTCTGAATGCAGCAACCGCTTCTTCAGGTGTCGAAAAACGTTGACCTCTCAGTTTGTTTTTTACGTACGGGAATAAAAAGAAGTCATTCGGTGCCAAGTCAGGACTATACGGCGGATGACCCATCAAATCGATGTTTTGGGTGCTCAAAAATGCAGTTGTCGCAGCCGATGTGTGAGAGCTCGCATTGTCGTGGTGAGGAGTGATCCGTCTTCGTCGGTTGGTTTTCCTGATTTCTTGGAAGACAACTGGCAAACAAATGGTTGTGTACCACTCAGAATTGACTGTTCTAGTGACACGGTTGCGACACGTCCAGTTTTTCCGAAAAAACAGTCGACCATTTGCTTGGAAGTGCTTCGTGCGTTAACAACTTTTGTTGGATTTGGCTCATCTTGAAACACCCAGACAGTCGACTGCTGTTTACTTTCGGGCTCATACGCGTAAATCCACAATTCATCACCTGTCACGATGTCATAGACGTGTTTCGAAGCACCGCGACCGTATTTTTTGAGCATTTCTTTCGACCAATTGACGCGAGCCTTTTTTTGGGCGATTGACGCACAACCTCACTAGACGCTTCACCCAGCAAATAGACCATACCCCCACACAACCCATGGCGGCTCGGCAATGTTGGACATGACATGTGAATGATAAGACCAAAATTGTCAGGAGACATGTTACGGGCCGACATTGAGTCCAGTCCCCTCAGAATCCACTAATCCCCCTTCGATTCCCCTCTTTACCTGTAAAAGGAGAATAACGCGCCAAGTAGCTAATTTGCATAAACTACTTTATGCAAATTCTACTTGGCGTAGAAAAAAAAAAAAGACGTTGGCGTCTAATAAAAAAAAAATATTCGTCAACGGAAAAAATTAAATTCGACAATTCGACGTTAAACTACACTAGGAATAGTTCGAGTTAAACTACACTAGGAATAGTTCGATAATTTCAACGAAAAAGTATAAAGAAAAACAAGTGTAATGATGTTTTTATCTATCTCTTCATTATACACTTGTGTACACAAAATTATTGTCAATCAAAACACACTTTTTTCTTTATTTAAACTATTTATTTAAACTCAACTAATGTAATTGTTATCGTGGTTACATACTGTATTACGAGGATACACTTAGTACTCGTTCACTTCACTCGCTTAACCAAATCCTTCTTTTAGATCTATTTTAAATTACACGGAAAATATTCTCCTCACTTTTAAATTTAACACGAGAAGACAAGCAAGAACGCACTGCACCACTTTACTCAAAAAGAACCCTGACCGTTTCACCCAAAATCAAAAAAAAAACCAACTCTCAAAACCAAACTTACGTCCGTTCTGGACTTGACCCGAAACACAACTCTCATGTCCTTTTTTGGACTTGATCCCAAAACCAGCCTCGTCTTCAACAATGGCCCGAACAACAACTCTCATCCCACTATCGTTGTTCGTTTTCCATTGTACTTTTTCCTAGGTGTGAAACCTGGTTTTTTCACGAGATCAAAGGATCTTTCCTTTTTGCCTTGTCGCCTTTTTTTTGTGTTAAACTCAAAGAAAAATCAATAGCGCGTTTATTTCGCCTATTGTTTTTCTTTTGCCTAATGAAATTTTCCCGTGGGAAACTCATGAAGGAGGAATCAATGGTGCCGAGGCGCATGTTTATTTTGCTTTATTGCCTTTTCGTTTGTTCTAACTTAATTTGGTTAGAACGAAAACTGGACGACGGCATCTGGTCCGCACATTTGCCTTTTAGGAGTTTTTGTTGGGTGAATCCTTGGTTCAATGATTATCTTTCAGCTTTTATGTGAGTAAATTTAGCGTTCAGCTCAATTTACTTGGCATTTAATTGATTAGCGCAAATTGCACGTTTTAGCTTGATTTGCTTGCTATCAATTTATGCGGGACGAGGTGTATAGGGTAATGCTTTGATTTAGCTAAATGCCATATCCTTTAAGTGGATGTTTTTGGCGTGTATCGCCGTTAGTGGTGGAGACTAGCTCCAAAGGAATAAGTATTATGGGATGGGTGGTTGTGGCCGTAACACAAGAACGGAGAAAAGGACATTCGAAGCTGAACAGGGGAGCAGACATCAACGCCCCCTGCAACAAGTCACAGACAAGCTGCTTCACGGACGACTGCACTCAACGGTAAATCAAGTAAGTCCTAATAAAATTATATTTACATTTAAATATATTAAATATATTATATTTACATTTAAATATATTTGTTATATACAACCCATAACAAATTGGCGCAGCCGGTTACCACCAGCTGGAATTTATATCGACGCCGTCGGGGATATAAATCCAGTGGTGGAAGAGCCCCGAGGCTCTAACGTCCCTACGCCGTCTAGCGGAACTAGCGGCTAGGAAATATAAAATAAAATCCGTTATAACAAAAAATAAAACACAAATAAAAATATTGGTTCTCTTTCCTCCATTTCATTTTGCAATTACAGGAAAGAGGACGAAGTCAACGTTGGGAAGAAAATTAGAGATAAATTACCAAATATTTTCCACTGTTTTAGTGTTCTCATTTCAGGTTTTATCTTCTTCTTCCTTTTTATTTATATAGATTGGGTCTGGTCTCTCATCGTCGGATAGTCCAAATTGATTCTTACCTCTCATCGTTGGGACGTTTATTTGTTTATTAAAATAGAGTTAATCCCTCATCGTTGGATTATTGTTCCACTATCGTGTTTTCGTTCGCTACGGTAAAAAGCGAACTGCGGTTAGACTAATCCGGGTAGTCTCTCCATACGCAAAAAAATAATTACGCGTAAAGCATTACCGTAGATGCAGACGAGAAGCCACACTAGGAATCTATCCGCGGAAATAATAACGGTAGAACCCGTCGCCGCTATGTTAGGTGCGGAGAAAATTCTGGACCTAGTCCAAGCAAACGTGGAGGTATATAGTGGCCAGAAAGGGCCTAACGCAGCGAGGGAACTACATAGTTTCCTCGAAAGCTGTGACAGGACACTGGACTGTTTATCGGAGGAGGAGAAAAAAATGTTCCTGCGGTGGTTACCCATGAGGCTAACTGGGAAAGCTCGCCGCATGTTCAAAAAACAACTCCCAACGACTTTCAAGGAGTTTGAACAGCGACTCCGAAAAACGATCTTACCACACGTGTCGTACGAAGAGTTACATTCGAAACTCTCTCGTATACGACAAGCCCGCGAAGAGGATGTCGCCGAATTTACCCACCGCATAACGCAAGCAGTAAAGGACTGCAACGAAGCGGCAACACGTAAGTATGGGACTACGAATAGCATAGGGTTCACATTCCAGAACGAGAGATTAGCTAAATCGGTTCTGATGGTAGGAATCAGAAACGACCAACTGAGACATCTGATAGTAAAATCAGAAAAAGACCCTTTAGATGAGATTATTGCTAGGATTCTCGAGTTAGAGAAAACCGAGAATGAGATGAGGAGCGAAAGTGGATGTTATGAAATACCAACGAGGTATCATGACCAGTCACCTTCACCTGAAAGGAACGACGAATACCATGCTCCCAACTCATCAAATAGGCAACCAATGCTTAAGAATAATCCATTCTACTATTGGGAGGATGAACAAGATCCCCCAGAGGAAAGAAATAGGGTTTTCGATAGGACCTACGGGGATACTCGACCAAACCCCCAGGAATCGAAACAAGGCAGAATAAGCCTAGACACAATCTCACCCCGGGCGAAGAGGCAATTAAAAATCCAACAGGTGAAAGCTAATACCGCGATCCTCGTTTGAATGCAGTGTCGCCCAGTTTTATTTTCTTTTGAACTCGTCCGAGAAAAAAATGTACCCGAAAAACATATAAGCAAAAAAAGAAGGGCAATCATCGTGGAATGATCTATCTGGAATTTATCTTTCCACTGGAAGATAAAACAAGCGAGTATGCGAAAATAAACAATCCCAGTATGCAAAAATGAAGAATGCAAGCGAAGAGAAACTTTCAAGGATTATAAATCACACAGCCGGCAGTTGTTCCAAAAAGAAACATCGCAAAAGTAACATTTAAGATGAACCCTGCCGTATCTTCAGACAAAAAAATCGCAATGATTGTAAAGGGATGTCTGTGATGTATCCGTATCCTATTAAATGATGGAAATATGGAGTAATAAGAAAGAAAAGTGAAAGTTTTCTGCTCAAGTGGGTCGAGCAAAAACCCGTTAGCGGGTGTTGGAAATTCTGAGGGGCAAGTCCTTCTAAGAAAGAATGTTTAGACAATTCAGGAGTGCGGAAGTGCATAGTCTTGCGTTTTCTTAAAAATGCTATAAGGTCATGAACTTTCGGGTTACTACTGATCAATAAGTAGATAGAATAAAAGGTGGGGAATAAGAACTCCGTGATTGGTGAATTCAACCAAGCAAAAATTAATGCAGTTATTGTTTAATTCTTCTTCCGCCATCAAGTATAAGACTTACAGTATATTTGCTCGGTACGGATTGTTGATTCACGATTGACAAGTTGAGAGGCGATTTATTTTCTATTCAGTTAAGATAGATCTCATAGGAATAACGGCTTCAGTTAATTCGTAGAGACTTGTCAAAAGCGTTTACCTGCACCATAAGTTGCATCCAAATTGAAAAATCCGGAATGTGTAGCTCCTCCAAGGGACGTCAACGAACTGGTTCTTAGTGACAACACCAGGAGCAGTAGCGATCCCAAATTTCAGTTGATCTTCAGTAATCTCTTCGAAGGTAAATTCGTTTCCAATATGGTAGATGATGCTAAACCACCTGGACAAAGACCATCACTCAATGTGCAGCTGGACGATTTCTGAAGTTGTTAGCACTACTGTTTATAGAATTACTTAGATCAATTTATTATTACTATTACGACAATGATCCATCAATAAATTTATTAATTATTACTATGATTTATTTGATGCTTGAATTATGATTTAGATAATGTTTAATATTTGTGTTGGGAGATGTAGAGGACACTGTCGATATCGTTGATTCTGTTAAGAGATCATCCACTGACTGTTCTTTTTTCGATTTCTTTGTTATTATTTGATGTTGATGTTGCTGCAGTTGCTCATGTTTTATTAACACGTCCTCATTCGCTTTGGTATTTGTTACCAGAGCAGCACAAGAATTTAAAGTAATGGGTTTTTTAATTGATTTTTCAAGCGTAAGGTACTGTTCGATGTTGTTACAGAAGTTATCGTCTTCAACGCCTTCATAGTTCGAAATATCGTTCAATAAGTCCCGATAATAACTCAGAGGTGTCGCCTGTAATGAAAAATCCTAGTATGAAGTACTAAAATTCAAATTATATGTGTCAAAATGTAATGAGGGTGGACTGAAAAGTTTCCAACTGCAACCTGAAGATAGCAGCACTCGTCAATAAAAGCTAGTGAATGTAGTTGTGCATATCTTGGCAGTTACTCACCAAAATTTCAGCGATTTTGGATACGTAGTTTTTATTTGACAGTCGTTTGAGTGAGTCGATGTGTGTTTTTGTGAAAATGGAGTATCGAGCTGTCATTAAATTTTTGTTTTGAAAGGCAATACGCCTACGCAAATCAACGATGAATTGGACTCTGTGTACGAGGACTCTGCACCATCATTTACCACAGTGAAATTTTGGGCAGCTGAATTTAAACGTGGCCGTGAGAGCTTGGGAGGCAATGAACGTTCGGGACGTTCAAAAACTGTAACAACTGACGATAACATCCCTAAAGTTCACCAAATGGTGCTAGACGACCGCCGAATTAAAGTGAGAGAGATAGCAAAGGCTATGTAAATGTCCAAAGAACGTGTTTGTCACGTTTTATATCAAGATTTATGCATACGAAAGCTGTCCGCGCGTTGGGTGCAGCGTTTGCTCATGTTAGACCAAAAACGTGTTCGAATGAACGTTTCCAACGCACTCTGTTGGCGCAGTTTAGGAGCAATAAAACCGAATTTTGGAGCCGATTAATAACTGTCAATGAAACTTGAATACACCATTATATGTCCGAAACAAAAATACAGTCAAAACAGTGGACTGCAAAAAAAAGCAGAAATTGTTTTTTCGGCTGGGTAAGTGATGGCTACTACAGGCTCCTCGATAGTATAGTGGTTAGTATCCCCGTCTGTCAAGCGGGAGACCGGGGTTCGATTCCCCGTCGGGGAGCCTCTGGCGCAAGACTAATGACCTTGCCCGGAAAAAACAAATCATTATGGAAAATTTAACAAGCCTCAGGACTTGGTAAATAAGGCCAAGACCGGCTCCCGGTTGTAGTGCCGATGATGATGATGAAGTGCTGGCTACTGTTTTTTGGGATAGTCATGGAGTTATCTCAATCAACTATCTTCAAAAAGGAAAAACCATCACAGGAGCATACTACGTACCCTTATTTGACCAACTGAAGCCAGAAATTACGGGAAAACGGCCACATTGGCAGAACAAGAAAATCCTGTTTTACCAAGACAACGCGCCGTCTCACACCTCGGCGGTTACCATGGCGAAAATCCACGAATTACGGTTTGAACTGCTTGACCACCCGCCTTACTCGCCAGATCTAGCCCCAAGTGACTTCTTTTTGTTCCCTGATCTAAAATTTGCGCTCGGACGATAGAGATTTACGTCAAATGAGGAGGCAATCACCTTCGTGAGCGGTTATTTTGCAGAAAAAACCACCGAGTACTACTTGGAGGGTTAGAGAGATGGGAGCATCGCTGCAAGAAGTAAGTAGAGTTACAAGGAGGCTATGTAGAAAAATAAAAATAAATTTTAAGAAAAAATGTCTTGCATCTTTGTTAGGTCGGAAACTTTTTAGCGCACCCATGTACTGAGTTATAATAATTTAAAGGACTATTTCACTACGGAATCAAATCGGCACTCAGCTGAGTGGATAGCTGCTGGTGAAAGTCGCCGAGAGGGTCGTCAATTGTTTTCAATATTGTAAAAAAGCGTCTCTTAAATTACTATTGTGGGGGTTCTCAAAATATACGGAGAACCAACCCACTATTTCCGCCTAATTTCGACCGCCAACAGCGTGTCAAACCAACCCCAATTTCTCCTACTTACCTATTCACCTGAGAAGCATTTTGCAATAACGGACGCATAGCTGAATTCATTATTCTATGCAAGTAATGCATAATTGAATTCAGCTACCTTTCTATCATACGGCAACTCCAGTCCCCTAGCCATGAGATTTCCACCGGAAATTCCAATTCATGTGGTTAGCAACAACAAGTCGAATCAAACGACGCGGTTGCATAATCATGCAACGGCTTGGGTAATTATCGAAGTCCATAACATGTTTCCCACGTTAATATTACCCCAGCCAAGGTAGCATCACTTCGACTTTCCCCAGACACTCTATCCGCTGGGGATCAATGATCACTTTTCGCAGGTGAATAGCACCAGCTAAATTTTCCTCTCCTTCACAGGTCTGTCTTCCTAGAGTTCAATGCCCGCTGAGGTCACCACATTCACCGGATTGGGTCAGTGGGTTACCCTCCTACCCTCAAAGTTGCATTGATTCATGCACACACAACCAAACCCACCCCGAGATCATAGTACATTGTGTTTCTGTTCTCTCATTCTCCCATGTTCGTCGACTATCGAATTAACCGAAGTGTTCACCTGTTATGATTATATTAACAATTTGAATATATTTAATATGTTTGACTATATTTAAAGGTAGGTGAAAAGGACTGAGAGACACTTACTTGATAGACCGTTGGGCGGTCGCTGCAGTTGCTGCTTGTTGTCAGCTGCTGGTGGGTTCGGCGACTGGGTGCAGGGGGCGTTGGGGTAATGTTCCCCTGTTCAGCTGTAGTTGCTTTCTCCTTCCGGTCAATTATTAGGTCTTCAATTAATTTTTCTTCAGATAATTCTTCCTGTATGTGGCTTATATTGATAACGTGTCCTTCTTTAATTTTAGTTTACTACTGCTCGCATACACGTTAGAGTAAATCTCGACTTGCTTGTCGTTTCGTCGTTTTACGTCGAATGTGTCAAATATATTTTTATTTGCCGTTGACGTTTAGTTTTTATCCGGCGCCAACGCCGTTTTATTATTATTTTCTCTACCAAGTAGAATTTGCACAAAGTAGTTTATGCAAATTAGCTACTTGGCGAATTGTTTTCTTTTTAGAGGTAGAGAGGGGAAACTTACGAAAGGGGATTAGTGGATGTTAGGAGGGACCTGGACGCAAGGTAGGTCCGTAACACGCCACATCTCGACGGGCGTGGCACATGAGAGAGCAGAAGCGTTAAAATGTTCTCAATTGGTTGTCCGGTGTGCAAAAATTAAATTACCCATCTTCATCCCTAATTCAAGTCAGTCGTTATTCAACTACCGCAGTGTGTGCACGCTGGTGCACACGCTCGAGTGAGAAGTAAAAGGGAAGTGTTGTCATACGAACGTAGTGTCCCGTTAGTCAATCGAGAAAGTGAAACGCGTTGCTTTTCAAAATAGACTGCCTACAATTATATATTTGCCACGGAATGATAAATGAAGACATAACCAAAGTGTTAGAGATAAACATAAGTTAAAACAAATAAAAGAAATACTAAAACAATTAAACTACACACCAGGGCATTTAATTTCTTTCCTTTTGGTGCTGGAATTTTTGGTGACAATAATGGAGAAGAAGTCGTTCGCGGGTGATAGAGAATCCCGTGCCCCTGTCTGGCACACTTCATTCACCCCCACACTATAACTCAGTATATTATGGTATTATAGCGTTTGTGATGATAGTGAAAAACGTGTAATTCGAACCGGCGCTATGACGGTTAGAATCACTAAAAGATTGAACTAATGCTCAAAACATCAGACCACTGCCGCGTGTACGACTTCGATCGTAATTCTCAAGTACACTCAACTGATGTTGAATTACTATGTTGTTTGTTATGGTATATGATTCTGGTGCTTTTGTTATTTGATGTTTCCTTCGGTGTTGTTCTTCAACTATTTGCTTGCGTATTGTGCGTATGTGTCTGTTAGAGACACTGCGGGAATCTGATATTCGGACTCCTCTTCGTCTCCTTGTCATGTGCCACTAGGACACAGGTTCACAAAGCTTCCCAGGTTAACGGTCCTTAGTCTCGGCGCGGGAAATGAACTGCAGTGGAGCTTCAAACGCCGCCCTTAGAAAAACAAACACTACTCTCTTTTCTTTTCTTGCTTTATTTAGTTAAAAATAACCCACTATCCATCTTCATACAAAATAAAATGTAAGCATAATTCGAGTATAAATGTACGATTAAAACATAAAAGGTAAGATTACTGTTCCGTAACACTGTGGATAGTTATAACGTAGGTTATCAAATATTTGATATACACATTAAGTAAAATGTTAAAGGTAAGATTACTGTTCTCTAACACTGTAGATAGTTATAACGTAGTTTAACAAATATTCTATGTACACATTAAGTAAAATGTTAAAGGTAAGATTGCCGTTCTGTAACACTTTGGTTCCAACTGTCCACTGAGCTCTTTGCTCTATCAAATCTACATACTCGATAGCGGCTGACTCTCGACTAACTTAACTCGTTTTACGTGGAGGCCCGACTTGCCTCCACGGAATCCGTATCGCGATTGGCTATCAACACCGAAACGACAGAATACCAAAATCCATCCATCGTTTCGGTGCCCAATAGAGGATGATCTTTCATACCCTGGTCACGCTGAGGATGTGCACGCACACAGATGTGGTTGCTTCGCACGCTCGTGTGTATCCATGAGCATGCGAGGCGCGGACATTCGAATTCCATAAAAGGAAATGCTACACGCCGTGTTCGCACCTGGGCAAGTATCATGAAGGAGATGCTTGGGTGTTTACCCGATCAGCAACTGCGTACAGCATTTACGCTGATCGGGCACATATCGGTGGCATCTCGTAAGGGGCAAACTCTGGCGTGTATATATACACTGACGAGACATCGATTTGCTTCTGCAGCCAGTGGAGAGGTATGCTAATGCAGATCGTACGATCGACCGATGGCTCTGTGGATGTGACTTGCCATGCACGTGAGTGGAAAAATTCTTTCTTCTTGTGTGCATGGACAAGTTCGAGGATTTATGTCGGTTTCGTAATGTCGTAACCGAATTGGATCTTAGGAACATGCTGCGTTAGTGCCAGTGCTTCGCTTGGTCGATTGGTTTGGCGACCGATATGTTTCGGCCAATGTTGGTCGCTTGATGGTGCAGCCAAATTGCTTTTAAGGAACATGGGTCGTTTCATGCGACCATGCCCTTGTGGAAAATACTTATTGATGCTGATCGGTTTTACCTCAGCGAGTATTATTGATTTAAAATGTTGCAGGTGATAGTTTGTACACTATGGAAAGGTAAGTACATGTTTTCCAGGCTTTTAGTGCTCTAGGGAGCCGTGTTTTTGTCGTACCTGAAAAAGGCAAGCAGTGGCGTTTATGGGAAATGCCACAACACCATAGTATGATTGTCAGTTGAGACATATCGTTTGAAGTTTAGTGCTTCCTAGAAGTGTTTAAAATTGTTCATTAATTGCTGAGTTAGTCTCGAAACTTATTGGACGATACGTTAATTTGTTGTTGTCTCATTAAATGATATGATCAGTTCATTTCTTTTCTCTTTTATCAGACGATAAGATCAGTTCTTTGCTCTGAACTTTGTTTGTGTTTTGATATATCACCCACCACCCGAGGTTATTAGCATCTGATTATCAGTCAATGTTATTGTAGTAGAATTGCCCACGCAAATCTCAACAGATTTTATTGCGAATGCGCAACAATACTTATTTACATAGTCTCAAAGGTGATATCAGCCAGCTGGATTCAAAATATAAGAGGGTGAATTAAATATAAACGATAATTTATTTTTATACAATTATTGAATAATGTCACACACTAACTACACTATCAACATTTTTCAATATACTTTCCTGTGTGATCTACACACTTTTGCCACCGATTCGGTAGCTTTAATATCCCTTATTCGTAGAAAGATTTAAGGCGAGTTGTTAGCAAATCGCGCACGTATTCCTCGACTTCTTCATTACTTTCGAATTTTTTTCCTCCAAGAGATTCCTTCAACCGTGCGAACAAAAAATAATCACATGGAGAGAAGTGTGGGCTATAAGAAGGGTGTTCGATGGTTTCCCAGCCCATTTCATCCAATGTATCCCTTGTCAAAGACGCGGTGTAAGGCATGGCGTTGTCATGAAGAAGGGTGACATCTCGAATGGGCATACCACGTCTTTTGTTTCGACATGCTGTTTTTCCATAGCTGGAACCCACTTCTCATGAGATTTCTCCAATAGTTGGGCGTCCATCACTTTTAATAATCTGTCGGACGGCACGGATGTTGTCATTTATACAACTTGTCCTTGGGCGCCCATCATGACTTTTCGCCCACTTTTAAATTCTCTGGCCACGATTCTGAGACAGTGTATCATCACCAAACTGTGCCTTCTATCGAGAAAAAATGTCGGCGAGTTTAACGCCTTCATTTGTTAAACATTTTATAATAATCCGTTACGCAACAGATGTATGCATCTCTTGCGCGCTCATGACTGTACTGACTACAAAGTCGAGCGCGACCCCTAGTCAAGTCGGTTCCTCTACTCATCATAAACCCAAACAACAGCCACGCACAAGATTATCTAGCTACAAGTAAAATTACCGTTTATATTCGATTCACCCTCGTATACTACTTTAATCGATCTTCGAATTTTCGATCAACTTCTTCCATCATATCGATAGGTATGTTGGTGACAGGGTGAGGAATGTTAATTTATAGCGAAACAGGTGTCCTGATACATTTTGATTTGAGATAATCCCATAAAAACAGATGCAAAGGCGCTAAATTCGAAGACCGCGCGGACCACTGCATATATCCCCTCAGATAGGGTGATGATTGAGCAGTTGCTGTTTATTTAGTATTTGGCGCCGAAGGCACGCTCCAACTGCATTTAATGAGAATTAAGCCACACAGACCTGGCACAGAGCTGCCACCACAAACTTTATTAATCGCAATTGCCTATTCCCACCATCTTCAAACCAACACTCACTCGAAAGCACCCATCCACTAGAATCTTGTGATGACTGCACAGATGTCAAAATGATATCTGCGAATAGCGAAATATAAAATGAAATTCGGCCTCTAGAAATCGGTGGACACTCAGGATTAATTTTTCTGACGTCCGGATGGAGCAAAGGGTTTTTACCGCCCGGAAAAAATTATTTTGTAGAATAGATACATTTAATTATTTAAATATTTTTAAATGTAACCCAATTGTACCCCAAACTTAACCAATGGGTCAGTGTTTTCATATATGTTATACTTCATATAACTTATATCAGAGATTTAATGATAATAAATGGCTGAACTGGTAATTTTCGCAAAAGCAGGAGCTATATATATTGAGATTATAATTCAAGTACTTTAGTTTATACAATCAACTAATTCCATAGAATAACTATCTAATAACAATTAATACCCGTTATTACTGTCGGCGATTATCATAATACTCTCATTAGGAAGATACCCACCGGATATTGGAAAAGGTATTGCTTCCTATTCCGTATCGTGATTAAAATCAGCACGATCGCGGAGTCCAACACTAGATGCGAAGCCATTTCTTATACCCAAGTTATGCAGCCATGTTTTAGTCGACTTCCCCCTTTTCCGTCGATATTAAATTCAAACTTATCAACTCCCCGACAAACAGTGACGATGACAACAAGTCACCGTACCCTTTCCGACTTGTTGGATATAAACATTTCGACGCAGTCCCCGCCCATTCAATTTAGGGTCTAAAACGCATTCTTGCATAAGAGTGCAAAAACCGAAAAGGAAGCAAAAATCACTCGGGGGGATCAGTTTGCAAAATGACATACCCATCATGGCCGGGCACATCTGCTGCCGTTGCGGGATGGAACTGCTTCGACCGTGTCCACTATTACTTTATTTCCAGTCTATCGTTGGCTGACCCCCTGCAGGGGTGCATGTAGCTACATGTGTTCCACATTTATGGCCACGAAGGCTACTAACATATGGAACTTAATTCTGTACTCACGGCTCCTCCGAAGGGGTGTAATGCAACACGTGTATGTTAGCTGCATCATTGTTTGCATTATGCCCATCGGTTTGAAAATGTCGTGTTTTCTCTTATTTTACTTTTGTCGTCGTAGTTTGTTCATGCCCCAGCAACATGCTGTGGCAAATTACGGTGCCTAGTGAAAGACTACGCCGGGATTGGTGGCCGTTTACACTTTTTAGTCCTCCTTAGTCTTAACTTACCTGCATGTGATGCACGTTTCTACATATTTTCTTGTCGAGCGCACCCTCGAATTTATTCAGTGAAGTGGGGAGAATAATGCCACGATATATCGGTGCATTTGTGTTACTAACAATGAAGGGTTGTACACACGCCACGCCCTTTTCCGGCACTGGATGCATTTAGAAGGATTCAAATTCTCTTGGAAGGTGAAAATAGTCGCTAGTGAGTCGTTAAATTGAAATCGATATCTGGTATACCTCACCGGGTGGCCCTGACTGCTGCAAGGACACTCGTGCAATCTAAAGTGTTAGGTAATGCAAATAAAAAGGATATCAGCAGGTATAAGCGATACAATGGGCCTCGGTTGATTAAGTGTAGATATTCTTCCTGAAGCATGTTTCCCATTACTTTACCTCACCACCGAGGCGTGAATGCTTAAAAAAATAGGGATATCACAAACCAAATTTATAGTTCAAGCGATTGGAAAGAAAAATGATAATTATGGGAATAAATTCGTAGAGGCATGCTCACCCAAGTGTAATTGAAAGGGTTCGTTTTCGCATTGTTCGGCCTTAGTCGGGTTATTTTACAGTACAAGATCACATATGTATAATCAAATTCTGCCATCAATGACACAACATCCCTTAGTGATATATTCGCAAAGGTGAAGTCTATAATGGTAAACAAAAAGGGTGAATAAGACTTTTTTTCACTAGTAGAAGCAGAGATCTGGAATAGCAAAACAACAGTTCGATCACGTCGACCTTTGGGAGTTCATTGCTAATACTCACTTACAAACGAAGAGGGTTTCTCCTCTTTTCTTTACGCAGTTCGTAAATACCTTGTAGATAGAGATATACAATATCGGTGATAACGGTAGTTCTATCTGGATAATCGAATATGTAAAACGTAAAACAAAATTCAAGGTTTTGACGAAAAGCATCGTGGATTATGGCTATAGGACAAAGGGTTCTGACCATCAGTTACACATTAATTCCTGACTAATCATAGCTGATTCATTGCAAAGCAATGCATGGTACAACAGACCATCAACCATTATGCAGAACAAAACAACACTAATAAAGACGTGGTTGCAATCTTCAACTGCTTTTCAACACAAGAAAATCCAACTGTTGAGGCGTCAGTGTATTCTGAAGCCTGACCGCTCACTTCTAAAGAAAACTGGCATACCACACGAAGGACGCTTAATGATTTAAACATCTGTCAAATGCCACATCACACTAACATCTTCTCTTATCACCGTCTCCTCTTCTCCCAACCTCGACTATGTCGCTATAAAAATTGAACATTGCTTAAAGTCCTTGTACATCATATGCTTCTACATACCACCTTCGCAAGCTATCGAGTCATACGAACTCGCTATTGCTCCAATCGACCGCTTAACGGAGCTGAGTTCTTCCCTAGAGGTCATTGTAGTTCTTGGAGATTTCAACCTCCCCCATCTCCAATGGACGCTGTCTGATGATAAGTCCCACTACATCTCAAGCCCCACTACTACCAAGGAGACAGCCTCACTGACTCTATCCTTTGCCAAGTAAGCAATGTCCTACTTCATCTTCGCAGACAACTTGACCTTGTATTCACGACAGACTCCTTTAATTCCCCAGTTGTCTCTAGTCCCCATACCCTCTCAACTATTGACAACCACCACCCCCCACTTCTCCTATCCGTATACCACGACTACTCAGCCCACAGTACACCTCCCCCCTACCAATATTCCTTCAACTTCCGAAAAGCCAATTTCCGCCTCATAAATGAGTACCTCAACAATATCACACTCCGCTTAAACGATACAAGTGTAGAGGTCGCTACAGCCTCGCTCTACACAGTAATCTACAACGCCATCTCCCTCTATGTCCCATATACCCGACACAAGTTATCATTCTCATCGCCCCCTTGGTATAACCGCAGACTTCGCACACTTCGTAACAAGAGGAATAAGTTGTGGAACACTTTCTTAAACCAATACCAATTCACTGAGCTTTATAGCTCCCTCTACCACAATTACCTTGCCAATGTTCAACTCAACCTGATCAATGACCCCAAATCTTTCTACCACTTCATCTACTACAAACGGAAATCAGATGCCTATCCCAACTCTCTTTTCTACGACTCAACTTCATCTGACTCCCATACCATAGCCAATATTTTCGCGTCCTTCTTCAAACTATTCTTCACAGACGACTCGTTCGAGCCGAACCCCTCCTACTTTACTGGCATGTCTTAAATCTCCCTTGGCCCACTCATCCCTCTACACATTCAACAACACATTTCAAGTTAAAGAAAAACTTGAACAACTGATAGACGATTTCAGTCTCGGCCCAGACGGACTCCCTGCTATCTTCTTAAAAAAATGCTCCTCTTCTCTCTCTCCCGCTCGCTTCAATCTTCAATCTATCCCTTGCACAAGGTATATTCCCCGACATTTGGAAATCCTCTTACATAACCCCCATACATAAAAAGGGACCAAAAAACGATATATTCAATTATCGTCCCATTGCTAAGCTTTCGCACATTCCTAAACTGTTCGAAGGCCTTCTATATGAAGCGTTATGTTTTCGCTGCACAGCCATCATCTCTCCTAACCAGCACGGCTTCCTATCCGGCAGGTCCACTACAACCAACCTTGTCGAATTCACATCCCACACACACCTTGTCCCAGAAAACGGCGATGAGGTCGATTTAGTCACTACCGACTTTAGCAAGGCCTTCGACAAAATCTCCCATAACCTCACTCTCTTTAAATTATCTTCCCTCGGTTTTGAACCCCTGTTGCTTAAGTGGATCTCATCATATCTTAATTCTCGAACCTGCCGCGTGCGATTTAGATCCACCCTCTCCAATCCTTTTCTTCCAACCTCAGGTGTCCCCAGGGCAATCATCTCGGCCCCCTCCTATTCATCCTAACCACAAACTACATAGGCTCTTGCATCAATCACTCCCTCATCTCGCTTTACGCGGATGATACCAACATTTTCAAGACAATCCGCCCTCCCCTAGACTCCTCACTTCTCCAATCGGATCTTGACAGCTTTTCGATTTGGTGCCCAAATAATTGCCTAGAATTGAATATCGCCAAATGTCACACAATCACCTTCTGTCGGAAGAGCTCCCCCGCCCAGCCACTTTCCTATCCCTTGCTGGACCAACCGATAACATCGGTAGAATCGATTTGCGATCTGGGCGTTCTATGCGACAAGGAGCTTGGATTTACTGCACATATCGATGACATAATCCTTAAGGCCAACGCCGCCCTTGGCTTTGTAAAACGCCGGTCGAAGGAATTCCTAAACCCCTACGTCACCTGATCACTTTACACAACTTTTATCCGGCCACTACTCGAATATGCTAGTCAGGTCTGGTCCCCGTATCAATTGTCTCACATTCGTAGGATAAAGGGCATTCAACGTCGTTTCTTGCGCTTTGCCCTCCGTGGACTAAACGGGGAAAACCCGTTCACTCTACCACCATACCTAGGCCGGCTCCTTCTAAACAATCTCAACACACTTGAGGAGCGCAGAATCCATGCCGACATCATCTTTGTCCATCGCCTTCTGTCTGGCTCAATCAATTGCCCAATCTTGCTCTCCACTTTAACATTTCATACAAACCCGCGTAATGTGCGGAACCCTCGACTGTTTTACGTGCCCGCTCATCACACTTCTTACTGCACTAACGAACCCATCTCGCGTATGCTACGGCAGGTCAACTCTTTCCCCACCTCCTTCGATTTCAACCTCTCTCCCCAGCTCACCAACCCCGCCCCCGTACCAATACGTAGACATGTCCTTCATTGTCACTGTCTCACAAATGCCGAATTTACCACCCCTACATAACCTCGCTTTTCCCTAGCCCCCTACCTCCCCTATCGCCCAGTCATCTTCACCTTCCTGTTTTTTTTTTGTTTTCTTCTTCTTACTCTAGATTTAAGATAGTCTATAAGGTTTTTATATTAATTTAAGCTTGCATTAAGCTAAATAAATTAGGGTTCTGCCCTCACTAAAAGCAAACAATAGCAAACAACACGCCGATGGTCATGTGATAGAAGCTCTATAAGAAATTCTATAGACAGAGATACGTATGTTACGCGTTTGCGACGATAGTGAAGAGCGCGTGATTCGAACTGACGCTATCACGGTTAGAATCACATAAAATATAGAAGCAAAGCTCAACGCATCAGGCCACTGCGGCGTGTAGGAATTCAATTCCTAGACTCAAGTACACTCAACTGATGTGGAATTGTTATGTTATCGCTATGGTATACGGCTCTGATGCTTTGCTTATTCGAATTTCCTTTCTGTGTTCTTCACTATTTGCTTGCATATTGTGTGTGTATCTGTTAGAAACGCCACACACTCGTACTCATACATCATCTCCTAAACTGTCCCAGAGTTTCGTTGAAATCTTTATGACCAATCTGGCCCATATTATTAAAAGAAAGCACCAGATAATGGCTGGGTTCTTAATGTTGGGGCGTGCGTGTGGGGGAGCACTCGTAGTGAAAAATGTCGTTTTGGTAAGACTAGAAATATACAGTGTAATACACTCTTTTATTAAGAAGAACAGAACGGTTCCTCTAGCCAAATGCAGCATGACTTCAGGTACGAGAAGAGTAAAGTGGATGTAATCAGTCCAGTATGCAGAACTGAGACAATGTGATGCGAAATCCAAACACCCTGAAATGAATTGTAGTAGTTACATGTAATGCCAAGAACGCTTCTAATTCCGTTGCTCGGAACCACAGTGCGATGCTTCAATTGGGAGCTCCAGAATACTTTTTTATAAACACTGTATCCTACTTTACAGACAAGGCCTTAAATGTGAGAATGAAGGGACCTAAAAACGCTAAAGATGAATGCCACAGGTGTGAGTCCTCATTCCACTTCTTTTTTATTTCATATCTTAAATTGCAACGCTTCACCGACATAGATGAGCTGGTCTTCAGTATCTTCTAATCTTTTAATTTGCTTTCTTTTTATAGAGTCTCAGCTTGTCTGTTGTCCTTACTTCTATTGAACTTTTGTTTCTTTTACGGACCCTTTGTACCATCACTGCCACTCCCTACGAGCAACTATCCTATCCATTGGGGATCACGGCAGCCCCTGGCATACTTTCGATATCAATCTGAGATGGCAGAGGCACCACTCAGCAGAGTTAGTACTCGGGCTGATCCATTGGGTTCATGGAAACACCCTGGCCCCCTTTTCTTCAAGTCGACTTAGTTAAGCGATGTAGTGTACAATTAACTAAGAAAATGATGAAAGTCCTGGTTTATTATAAGGAAATGTTTTTATGTACATACAGATTATATAGGAGTTACCAATCACAGCATTTCTCGAAGCAGCAAAAAATGTGATTCGAACTAAATCAACTACGCGTCAGTCCGCGGTAGTGTATATGCAATGATATCTAATTTCGCTATATAAGCCGTGATTGTGGCCTTAAAATTCTGATATACTCGTACAGTGTTGATCACTTTTTCGATTCTCTTTAGGTATTGTGTTCTTCTCTGCGGTTGCGTGTGAGTAGTGTGTTAGACTGGTGCGCACAGAGATGATAACTTCTTCATTTGATTCTTGATCAGATTCGTTGTCTGTACGGAAACTGCTGCGGCGTAACTTACCTGTCTCCCTCTTGTGTAGTCATCAATGTAAACTCCTCGGTGTGAAGAGTGGTGCGAGACCATTTCGCAGCCTTCTTGCAAGTTGGTACTCCGGAGGTTGATCTTTCATATCGAAGGTGTTTGAAGTAAGTTCTTACTTTTTTCGTTACCTCTGATTTTTCACGCACGCTGGTCTTCTTGAACGCGAGAGATTGAAGGACCTCGTATTCTTCGTGGTATACCGTAATCACCGTTTTGTTTCGATTTTGATGTGCCCCCCTACAACGTAGACAGATGTACCTCTTTTCACTTCAGATCGAGGGGCTTTCATCGGCTCAGCCGGAGCCGGAGCGTGACCATATATGGCAGCGTTCACTTCCAAAAGGTCATTAAAAACTATAAGGTGCCAAACCCCACTGACTACTTACCTAAAGAACCCCCATCCCTATAACCCAGTCTGCATAAGCTTTCGCTAATGCAATCGCATTAGCACCTTAAATGCTTCACGCATCAAATAGATCCAATTTATATCCTAAAGTACCTGTAAAAGAATTCTTACCTTTCATGCATTTCTTCGCATATAAGTCCCTGTAAGAATTCTTTCCTAACTTATCAGGAATCCCAATCTCACCAAGTGCATTTGCCCCTAGACGAATTTCCGAGAATAAAATGATTTGGTTTACATGCAATGTAACCACCATAACAGGGACCAAAACAAATATACACATCTCGCGTCTCTTGGCACCAATTAAATCCTACAGCATAAGCAAATGGGAATTCAATACCATTTCCCTGTAAATAAGCTAGAATCAATTAGCACCATGTGCAGGGGCATTGCGGCTATCGTTACAGCTGCAATTCATACCCGATCTCTGTGCCTTCCCATATTTCGGGATCTGATTCTCATCAGCAGCAGTATAAGCAAACACAAACCCAATTAGCATCCAATGAGATTCAACTTGTTTGCTTAGCCGAATTCACTTCTCATGGATGCACATTATGCCCTTCTTGGTGTTTCAGATTCGTTGTCGTGGTGTGTCCATGAAAGAAGCCATGTACACACATACATGTGTACTACCAACAATCTTCACCCCAAACGATTGAATATCGTTGAGTGTAAATCCAACCACCGATCGCGACGGTCGGTTCACCTTCTCCCGCTCCCCGTATCGGGACGGGGATGCGTATGTCCCAGTTGAGTGTTTGTGTTGATTGCCGTCGAAGTCTGAGTCGTTTTCCTCCCCAGTTTCCCCCCGCGGTCGTGAGCTTGAAGTTTGTGAAATAAGTTTAGAATAAAACAAAATTATAGTGTACACTGACCGGAAATTTCCAAAACGCATGGCATATATCTTTGTAAAATGTTAACAAGACATAATTAGAATAAATAAAATTAAAATACATCCAATATAATAAAAGAACATTAACTTTTCCTCTAGTGTTTTTGTGTTGGGTAGGTTTTGTTTTGTTTCGCTCCTACGGTTTGTGTTCCTGTAAATCTTCGGTGCAAACATTTAGTGACGATTCGGTTGGCTGAACTTTGTCTTATAGTGATGATGGAGGAAGAAGGGAATCAGCGCCGTACGCCGGCGCAACATACTTCTTCCCCACACATATAGCACCTGTATGCGGGTCGTATCTTTCACAGTTTCATCATCATCATCGGCACTACAACCGGGATCCTGCCTTGGCCTCATTTAACAGGTCTCGAGTCTTGTTAAATTTTCCATAATAATTTATTTTTACGGGCAAGGTTATTAGCCTTGCGCCACTTTCACAGTTTCAGGTGAACTAAAATATTGGGCCCGCCGTAGTACTATATAGCGACTAATTTCCTCAGATAGCCAACGAACATGCAAATCTTATTGATTCTACCAAAACCAAAGCATCCGGTATTCCGAACATTGTGTCCAGTCGTTCTTCACATCGTTTGAGATCTCGGAGATTCCTTATTGCTTCTTTTGCCCATATCTGTAGTGCTATTGTGGGGGTTCTCTATATCACACTGAGCCACCCACAAATTTCGCCCGCAGGATGTGCACAACGCCAACCCCAATCCCTTTCGTTGGCCTACACCTCCTGTAAATGCTGCCCTTCCCTATTAGCTGATGACACAAGTCATCCTAACGACCAACAAAGAATTTGCTCAGCTGCAGGCACACAGTCGTGGTGGCCCCTCATTTCCTTCTACTCATTTCCTTTTTTTTGTTTTCGTTTGCCACAACCAGGAAACACGAACTACCACCCATCCGCGCCGTGATCAACTCAGAGAGGTCCTCTCTGATTGGTCGCTGCAAGAGAAATTGCAGGTTTCTCTCAAAAACAAAACTACCCTTAGCGGAAGACAGACTCTGCACGAGTCATTAATAAACAGTCGAATACCAACCACCGCTTAGCGCGCATCGATCCCTGATCTACTACCAGTCGAATACAAACCACCGCTGAGCGTCATCGATCCTTGATCTATTAACAGTCGAGTACCAACCACCGCAGAGCGCGCATCGACCTTTGATCTATTAAGAGTCAAGTAATAACCGCCCGAGAGTTTTCAATAACAGATAGTGGTGTTGTGTAGTTGTTGATGTCTGTCATGTTTAAATGGTTTGTCATTTGATTTTGCATTTTGTGTTGGAGTATTGACAAAGTATCTAGTTGTTACAAATGTATTCGCTCCAGTGTGCTAAAATTAAGGTTGTTAATTATCTCGATGCCGGACGAGGAATGTCGTCCGTCGAGATCCTATTTGATGATGATCTGATCCGGCTCAAAGGACCAGAAAATGTTGTAATAGTGGCGGGCGATAGTGAGGTTGCATCCAAGAGGAAAACGTTCCACGGTTAAGGCATCCAAGAAGATAGCCGAGATCCCTTTTTTGTTCTACGTCGGTTGTTGGGTTGGCTGCACAACACAACACACGTATCAAAAGCAAACCTCGCTGATGTAAATTACGAGAGGAAAAGTCACTCGCTGATGTAAATTACGAGAGGAAAAGTCACTCGCTGATGTAAATTACGAGAGGAAAAGTCACTGGAAACAGTTCGGTATCAGGTGTTTATTTGGCTGCACACACAACACATGTATCGAAAGCAAGAGGCTGCTAACGTAAATTACAAAAGGAAGAGTCAATGGAAACAGTGATGAGGAAAGGCAAAATCAACGTTGTGATCTCGAACGCTGGACTTCTTGGCGGTGTGTACGCGTTTGCGGTTGAATGCAGACTGACTCATTGGGCATAACTGCCAATTCAAAAAGGGACGCCATGACGTCATCGTTGGTGACAATCCGCCAGCTGGTGGCAGCTGCTGCGCAACTGGTATACACTGCGAATGTACTAGATTTCTCCAGTACATTCCAGCACATTCAATTGCCAATCCGCAACAAGGTATTTACAACTTGGGTAATTGTCTCAAGAATAACATTTAATAAATAATTCCGGACAGTGATTCAAATTAAAGAATTTCCTTAGTTGACAACAAAAAGAACCATCACCCGCAAAAACCAAAGGGGTTTCTTTTTTTTCCTTTTATTTTGTGAACAATTTACGACGGAACATTTGTTGGGGGATATGAGTGAATCCGTGCCCGTACTGGCACCACATTCAAACACACATCCACCCCCACACTATTTCCAGATGTGCCAAATTATGCGCATGGAGGAGAAGGGCTGCCATATCCCCAACCGACCTCATGATGGAAATCGACCCGCGAAGTGATGGCAACGATATTTTGGGATTAACGTGAAATAGTCTAAATAGATTACTTAGAAAAACGACAAATAATAACTGGAGAATATTATGCGCCTTTATTGCAGTGAGTGAGCGAAGGAATAAGAAAGGACGTCAACTGAAAATCTTTTTCTAAAGACTTATGAAACGGCCCTCATATTGTATTATTTCCCCGCTGTTGTGTGTGTTTAGTTGTTTTTCTTTATCATCATTACATACATCTTGTTTCGGTTATCTAAACTGAGTATGAATTCCGTAGAAACGACTGCGTCCTTAAGAATTACGGAACATATTGAGGAGTCGCCTTGGACCTCGAACGAGTAACTAACCTTTGCAGCCATGTCAGTCATCAACTGGGAGGTCCTGTAAGCTTTTTTTTATTCTTTGCATGATTGGAGGTTTACATTCGAGTGTCTGATACTAAAATCTGCGGGGAGTCCGATTCTTAAATTACTCTTCTTAGAATCAAGCTTTACCTCCTACGTTCGGTCAAAATGGAGACAGATCACAGAAACTAACGAGAAGATTTTTAAACTGTGACACTGCGACGTCAATTCAGTACAGTACAGTTTGGAATACATTTTGGTTTTATGTACATTCGTTGTTAAGCATTCAGTTGTTTGCTTTTCTATTCTTGACTTTCAATAAAAATATTCTTTTCTTTTTTTTAATAACATCCTTTATTGGATATGAATAGTAATCATAACAATTTAATTTAATACCATGTTTGAATTATTCTTAATTTAGTTTAATTAAGTAAAACGTGTAAGGGTTTACTGGACCAGTGTTCAGCTCCCAAGGTATTATCTATATTCCTTATGATTATATTTTTTTAACGCGAATAGCGGTAGAGACCAAATGCAAATGTACAAGTTGATATGAGTTCATTTGAAATATTTATATTAATTCATTTGCAGATATCTAGGCTGACACAATTTCCAAAAGTTTGCGGTAGCGCTCCTAGTTTTCACGTCAACCGATTGTTTTAAATATGTTATCTTGTTCCTTAATTTAAGTTTTTTCATCATCGAGTGCACCTGCGAAATAAGCTGAAACTCCCTTTGAGGCCCCTACGTGGACGGTAAAACGATATAATCTAAGGTTCATGGAATCGTCACCGCAATCCACTTGAAGCCATTTTTCAGCAACATAATTCTTAAAGCTTAGAAGGTCATAAAAATTATTCATCAAATTCATCACGACTGTCGTAAGGGACTAAAGGAGGATGTATCAGATCCAATATTATCTCGGCAGCCTGTTCATTTATTTATGTCACTTCAGTTCATACCACTCAATAAATTCGGAGGAAAAAATGTACCGTAATGCCGAAGCTGTGTCAAGGGAAGGGCGTACGACATATGGAACGTCCCCGCAGTGGGGCAAGCATCCATCCTTCAAGCCACTTATGCGTCCGAGGGTAACCTGAAATTAAAGCAAATGTTTCGTCTTTGTGAAACAAAAACTGAAATTCCTCGGTCCCAACATCCGCCGGTGATCCTTCGCAATTCATACGCTATGCGAAGACATGAGTGGGACACATACAACGAAATGCAGACAGGCTTAAAGTGAAATTTATATCCTTAAAACACCCCCTTGACTGATTTATTGCGCGTACATTTACAAAGCCATTATCATTGCTATTCATGGGCAATGGTAGCAGAAATGCAAAGCACCATACTGCGGATAGCATCGCAGTAATCCTTTCACACATCATATGAGATGATACCTTCATCCCGGCCCGCGCTCCAATTTCGACCGGAACTCAAGGGGATGAACTTGAAAATTCTGTTCCTGCCAACTGGAACCTTGATGGAATCGAATGAATATTTTATCAACGGCCACTAGTCGTATAATGGCATCTAGGAAGTAGCACAGATTCAGACGATATTACCGGCAAAGTGCTTCAAGCCTCCTGTTCCACGATAGCTACCCAAATACTGGCCGTGATAATATGAGCGACCATAACTCATCTCGCTACACATTTCAGAATGAACTTTTCATTCAGCTGACGCTGTGGCCGTTTGCGGCTGAAATAGAAGCACTCGACGACATTCATAATGCAACGTCTCCATTACACGGTCTATGGCTCCTGCTGTTGGCCCTTCGAATGTGATTATGCGAGTATGAGTTTACGACTCTTATAGAGGCAATCACCTCTGTTGCGTTTGCCTGCTGATTCACAATCTCCCCCCTGTGTTATGGAGCCCGTAGTTAAGTCCAGCATTCGAGAAGGTGGGGAGCTAAGATCCTGTGGGGGGACCGAGCGCTTATAACAGTAGATGCAACGGGACTTTTCCGTTAAATTGTAACTTTTTTGCACCCAATAATTTTAAGGACGACTATAGGGGAGCCATCTAGGGAGATATGCATGTAGATGGAGCATTTGGCTCAACTGGTGCCGGTGATTTTTTTCGAAGTGAAGCACCACCAGTGATTTTCGATGGTAATTTGGCTTTGACAAGCCAGCTTTTAAAATGAGTAACTTACTAGATTGAGGATAATTTTTAGGAATCAAATTTTGTCCCAAGTTTTAAATTCGCAGAGTTAGTGTTTGACTATCCCTTTTCAAACGAATCTAAACATCTTACCAAACACAGTTATAATCTGATGTAGTAGCGATAAAACTTAAAAATAATCTGTAATTTCGAGCAATTTTGAAAAGCCGGTACATTGTCCCAAATTTGGGACACCATGAATAAGAGAGAAAATTTGCTAAATCCAATTAAATCTAAAGTTCTAAAACTGTATTACTGCCTGTTTATGGGACACAACTGTCCAAAAAGGTAATTTTCTGGGATTTATTAAAACAAAAATATTCCATCAAATGTTTTGATATTTAAAAGACAAAAATGTGAATAAATAATATGTTACATGGGTCAGCAGTCATTTCGGTTCCTCCTCTTTTCCCCCGTTAGTGACGGGTAGCAGGACGTTAATCATAAATTTAAAAGATAAAGCTAATGTGTTCGCGAATTTATTTTCCGGCAATTCAAACCTCGCTCCCGGTCTTTTGGAGCAACCTGTGATCGCGACGGTACGGTCGTCGGAAGGCGATGTGAGATTTCGTCCGCGTACTATGGAACACATTCTACGTGGACTGGGCTGTAGGAGGGCAACCGGGTCGGCCGGAAGACCAGCAGTAGTCCTTAAGAACTGTGCTCCAGAACTATCACCGGCTCTTGGCAGACTCTTCCGCTTATCTTATGAACGAAGGACTTTTTCTGCTTGATTGAAAGACGCTCGAGTTCAGCCAATTACAAAGAGAGGAAAATTATGTGTCCAACAAAATTACCGTCCGATAGCATTACTGTCTATGTTATCTGAGGTAATGGAAAAGGTCATCAATGCTGAGTTAATTAAGTATTTAGAGTGCAATGGACTTCTGAATGATCGTTAATACGGATTTCGTGGCAGGCGGTCTTTGGCGATTTTTTATGTTGTTCAAGTGTTCCGCCGAACACTGCTTGCCGCCGAGAAAACATACACCAGAGCGAACGCGGTTAAAAAAGGAAACATCAAGAAAATTGTTTTGAACTTTATTTTATTGTTGTCTTTTATCATAAGTTTCGCGGTTTCCATCTGCAATAAATGACGCGTAATTCGTCGTAACTGAAGGTTCTTATTTTAACTACCAAAACACACACAAAACTTCCGACACACTCGCAACGTAGTCCTACTCGCTTCTACTTTATTACCGCGTCTTGTCGACCTCCTCGATGGAGTTCTCTATCGTTCTCCTCTCTGGGCGGACATTCGAACTATCTGCTCCTCGATATAACCTCCTTGGTTGCTCGAAATAGGCTTCTCGCCTCGATGGCTATTAAAATCAGACTAACTACCTCAACCCCAAAAATATCCTGCTACAGATCGTATCTATATCTGCACAGAGAAATTTCCTATTCGCATTGCTAACAGAATTTCCGAATCTCTGTTAGCAGCATGTTATTAAGTCCCAGGGGTGATTTATCATTCCTGAAAGAAGAACTCGCTCATCATCGAACATCATTATCACCATCCGTGGTGGTGGTCGAAATTCAGTTCGACGCTTGTCGATTGTGTGCCGCCTTATTTACTTAACACATCTGGCGCGAAGGCCGAAAGATATACTGCAATTTGAACGGACGTATAGTTCATGGGTTTTGTTTGACTTTTGTCAATACACCCGAAATCCATTACATCTTTCTAATGGGTGTGAAATACAAAAAAGGCACCGTGGGATAGGAGTAGTTCCCTTGGGTAGGTTTTTAGCCTCATACATTCTCCGAATTATCTCGTTGAGATAATTACGGTTGCCGTTTCTTTTGTTTGCCGATAGATTTGGTGGTCTTTATGGCAGCTACCCTAACGTGCATCGTTGGTCGGCTAATTTGCAGGCGATAACAAATCCTTGTAACATCGTGTAGATGCTCAGGATTTCGGATTGTGCAGTACTGGAGTGCGGCGCATTTCAATCTTTAGTAATATGATGAATGAATGCTTTTACCTTTGTTTCAGGTATGCTACAATCGACTTGTTGCTTGATATTGAAAGCTTTGGGACGTTCAGTTCCTTGCTTTTTTTAGTGTCGGGCTCACCGTTGGCTAAATGTTTCGGTGCCCTAAGATGGGATTTGGGACACGCCTCTGTGGGCGCGTGCAACGTTCTCAGGTCAGTAAGTTCTTTGAAGGTAGGAACCTTACCTGCGCGGAATTGTGCGTTCGTAGAACGCTACAGGTCCACGGGAGACTTTTTGATCCTTATAACCGATATGTGGACATCTGCGATTGGGTGGCATGGTGAGACAAGAGCGGTTGTATTGAATATCTCCAAGGCTTTTGACCGCGTCTGGCATGGGGCATTGCTGAGCAAACTTCGTTCATATGGACTTCTCCAGCAGCTTTGCGACTGGACGAAGAGGTTCCTCGAAAATCGATCGATCCGGGTTCCTGTGGACGGCGAGTTTTCGGACCTGTATCCTGTTATTTCCGGGGTGCCTCAAGATTCTATTTTGGCCCCAACGTTGTTTTTGCTTCACATAAATGATTTGTTGGAGTCAATTGATAACAATGTGTTCAGTTTTGCGGATTATAGTAGGCTTGTTTCCACATTTTCGAGTGATCGGCCGATTGGTCAGCGTCGCACCAGATGAGATGTAGCCAGATCGACACTCTGAATCGGGATCTGGATAAGGTCCTGCAGTGGGGAAAGGCCAGTCACATCGACTTCAATGTGTTAGGTTGAAGTGGTACGCGTTTCGTTGGCCGCCGATGGACGGTCACAACGAACAATGGCTGTCGCAAAGGAGAGAGAGCAGCGTCCAGGAGCGGTGAGCTGCATTCAAGAAGATAGCCGAGATCCCTTTTTTGTTCTACGTCAGTTGTTGGGTTGGCTGCACAACACAACACACGTATCGAAAGCAAAAGGCCGCTAATGCAAATTACAAAAGGAAGAGTCAATAGAAACAGTGATGAGGAAGGGCAAAATCAACCTTGTGACCTCGAACCTGGACTTCTTGGCGGTGTGTACGCGTTTGCGGTTGAATGCAGACTGAATGAATGGGCATAACTGCCAATTCAAAAAGGGACGCTATGACATCATCGTGGTGACAACCGGCCAGTTGGTGCCAGCTGCTGCGCAACTGGTATACATGCGAATATACTAGATTTCTCCAGTACATTTCAGCACATTTAATTGCCAATCCGCAACAAATGCAACGAAAACATAATATACGGCATTCACAAAGAAAAATTGATCATCGGTCCATCATATGGCTGATGGCCAGGCCCTCAGATATGGGGAAAGCTTGAAATTGCTCGGCGTCACGGTCTGTGGGAATATATCGTGGCATACACACGTGTCAAACGTCGCCAGGCCTGTCTCTGGAAAACTGAGTTATCTAGAACCAAGAAATATTTTACTTCGGCCCAACTTCTTCTACTGTATAAATCCCAAATTAGACCCGCGCTCGAATATTGAGTGCATACAGAGACGAGCGATCCTCCTGATCGGGAACACGGCGCTGATTGCGGGACTACAGTCGCTATCACATCGAAGGCGCGTAGCGGACCTCTGTCTGTCGTACAGATATTATCACGGGTACTGTTCTTCGGAGATTAGGGCATTGTTCCACCCAATTCTGTTTATATGCGCTCTACAAGACAGTCCGACGGTTTGCACCAGTTTGTGGTTCATCTACCGGCGGTGCGAACATCCCCGTATAAGAACTCGCTCCGTCACAGGGCGGGGAAGTTTTGGAATACCTTTCCGGTGCGAGTGTTCCCGGAGCGTTACAACCTGCAGCTCTTCAAGAGGAACTGCAACAGTTATTTGATAGCATCTCGGGGCGCCATATCGGCGCTATAGGTTCGGCTATAGGAATATAACAAACTCTCGTTTAGACCATCAAGTGATCTCTATCTAAGGCTTCCAACAGACCATGGAGGATCGATAGAAAAGGAGTGTCATGCGAGTAACGTATACTATGGTCCTCGACGAAAAAAAGAACATCTGTAAACCCCTTCATAACTCTTCAGCGTGGTTGGTCAATGATGTTAATCGTTTGCAGAAGGCAGGAAATTTTATACGAAGTCCATGTTTTCGCTAAGGAGTAAAATACTCAAAAATGGCCGCAAACGGAGAGTTCGTCTTCATTAATAACTCCGAACGTGGCTTTCTGAACTTCAGATCAGCAGGAGACCTGATGACCTACCGAAAAGCACAACCGCTCTATTCACAGCTTCAGTGCTAACGCGCTTGTCTCTCTGTATTGCTGATAACTAGTGTTCTGTATTCTTTTTCTTCAGATTTTCGACGTCGCTTACGCCGGCTGGTTAAGGACACCTAAAAACACAAAAAGAAACCCATCGACACCCAAAGGTATGAGAAAAGAACGCCTTCCCTCTAAGCCATGACGATTGCTACGAATACCTGGGGCGCGATATGCTGCGGTATCAATTTGATCTTCCTTTTCCCTCGCGAGGGATGTTACCACCGTTGGTGGGAAACATGCCCCTTGAAAAAACTAAACAAAGGAGAATATGCTTCGAGCACCATTTACCACTGGTGAGGGAAGTGCTCTGATGGTACCTGTAAATTAAACAATAAAATCTGGTTGAATGCACCTTATCACTGGCGGGGAGAAACGTTTGGATGTACTTGCAGATCAAGACAGAGGACTGGATTGAAAAGCAGAACAACTTCCCTCTGAGAACAGATTATTTTCTTTGCTTAACATATATTTATTTTACAAAAACGAGACGAACCTATGCTGCCCTTGAGCTCTCAAATTAGAACTCAAAGATTTACAAATTTTACATTCTATATATTTCACTTTTGCACATGACCATCGATGCCGTGTGTCATTGTCCAATCATCAGCTGCCGCGTGTGGCTCTATTGTGTCACATCTTTCCAGGGATCAAGCAATTAATGCTACAGTAATCATCGCTTCATCCTGAGAAAGGTTGGCGCACGGCTAATAACCATGTCCGTAAAATTGAATTATTATGGTAAATTTAACAACCCTCAGATATGGACCGGATACACGACGACGACCACGGAAATGACAATGGACTACGAGTCATCGAGCTGGCAGCATAAAAAAACTTGGTCGTTGCAAGTACCAGGTTTCCGCGTAAAGATATTCACAAAGCCACCTGGGTATCACCTGATGGAGCCACTCGCAACCAAATCGACCACGTGTTGATAGATCGCTGCCGCTTCTCGAGCCTGATAACGGTGCGAACGGACTGAGGTGCCAACGTCGACTCGGATCACTATCTTTTTGGTATAGTTTTCCGAGCGCGGATTGCCTTACGGAGACGTATTGCATTCGCGGATCAGGTTCGAATCAACACGGCTGCCTTACGCAATGATAATACCAAACACCTTTGGTCATGCGCTAAGACTAGCCCCCGACGAGCTCGATGGAGGGAGAGTAAGTCCTGGGGCCAGAATGTCGGGCGTAGAAGAGAAATGGACACGCCTTAAGAATACTATCATTAGTACTGCCAACTCCATCTTAGGCAGTAGTCGTAGAGATCGGAAAGACTGGTTTGATGATGAGCGCAAACTACCGACTGAACGTAAGAATGCTGCATACCGGGCAATGCAGCAGTCTCATGGACGCGGGTGCGCGAGGAGAAATACAAAGAGCTCCGAAGATATGAAAAAAGGCTTCACAGACAAGAGAAAAGTGCCTGGGAAAAAACCTTGTCTGTGAAATAGAGAAAAGTAGAGAGCGAAGTCCGCACCAGGCGCGGAAGTTCTACCAAATAATCCGCAGTATGACGCGGTACACACCACGCTGCACTTACTGCAAGGATAAAGAGGGTAATCTGATCACCGATCCTGGAGGCATTCTGGAGCGATGGGGAATGCACTTCAATGAATTGCTAAATGGTCAGCTCACAGAAGAATTGGAAGCTCCACCAATGCAAGATCAAGACCGAATGCTGCCGCCACCAAGCATTGAGGGAACATTAAAACCCATAAGATAGCTCAAATCAAATAAAGCACCCGGAGCTGGTGGCACACCAGCCGAGCTGATCAAACAAGGGAGGACAGCGTTACATCACGCAATTCATGAGATCGTGGTACACGTGTGGAACAAGAGGAGATGCCGGAAGATTGGCGTCGTGGTATAATTTGCCCCATAGATAAGAAGGGAGATATCACAGTGTGCAGCAACTATAGTGGTATAACATTGCTGAGTACCGCCTATAAGATACTCTCCACTATCCTACAAGATCGGATAGCCCCATACCCTAAAGCTATCCTTGGTCAATAGCAGTGTGGCTTCATCCCAGGCAAATCAGATTGATCAGATATTCACCCTTAGGCAGGCGATGGACAAATGTCGGGAATTTAAGATTCTATTATATCATATATTTATAGATTTTAAGGCCGCCTACAACCGCATAGCCAGGGTAAAGCTATATAATGCCATAAGAGAGTTCGGCATTCCAAACAAATTGATACGACTTTGTAGGTTGACCATGACCAACGTAACTAGTCAAGTAAAAATACCGGGATTGCTGTCCAAACCAATTAACATCTTTAATGGACTCCGACAAGGGGACGGTCTGGCCTACCTCGTCTTCAACCTGGCGTTGGGGAAAGCAATCCGTGACTCTGGCGTCACAACTAGGGGGATTATTATCACCAAGTCCAGGCAGATTCTTGCCTACGCAGGTGACAACGACATCATCAGTAGAACCGAATCGGCTGTACAGGACTCCTTCCCCCAGATCGAGAAGGCGGCATAAAAACTGGGACTGCACATTAATGAGGAGAAAACTAAGTACTTGGTAGCAACTTCTGCGAAGAGAAGACCTAACCTTGGTCAAACTATCAGGGTAGTGGAGCACGAATTTGAAGTAGTGCAATCCTTTAACTACCTTAGGTCAATAGTATCAGCCGATAACAGTATGGAAGAAGGAATACGCGAACGGCTGATCAAATCCTACAAAGTCCACTATCAAGGTTCTTTAAATCCCGAATTTTATCCGGAACTCCAAGCTACTATTGTACAAGACCATGGTCTTACCAGTACTCATGTATGGATCCGAGACCTGGGTGCTCAATAAAGGGCACTCTGAACCCGTAGCGCCGTTCGAGAGAAAGGTCTTAAGGAGAATTGTTGGATCTGTGAGGGAGGACAATTCCAGAGACGCTACAACCATGAGTTATACGCGATATACCTTGAAGCTAATGTTGTAAGAAAAATCAAACTCGGTAGACTCCGGTGGGCGGGACACCTAGCTCGAATGAGCGAAGAGGAGCCTGCCCGGAAAGTCCTTTGTGGCAGGATGTATGGAAGGAGACTGCGCGGCAGACCTTGTCTGCGATGGAGGGATGGCGTAGACCAGAGCCTGGGAGTGCCAAACTGGATGCCATCGGCTCGAAATCGGGACCGGTGGAGATTTTTGTTAAATGGGACTAAGACCGGATCCTGGTTGTAGTGCCGATGATGATGATGAATTATCGCTTCCCTGGTAAAATGACACAATTTTGCTGCATTGTTTTTTTTTTTTTTTTTTTTTTTTTTTTTAGTTTTTAAAACACATTTATTTTCCTAATTCTTTTTACATGTGTAATATTAGGGGTAAATGTTAAACCCTTTTCACAATCCTTAAATTAACTTACTGGCTCTATGCGAGCTCTCTAAATTACACATTACATCTTGATTTTTATATATGCCTTTCGGCGTACATCTTTTTTTTTGTTTCTTATATATATATATATATATATATATGAAATAAGTCATATATTAGAGGGACTCCTCGTTTACATGTATATATTATTACAATTTTTTTTTTTTTTTTTATAATTATTATAACAAACAAAAACTTCAAAACAAAACGAATAAAACATAAAATAAGAAATAATTTTGCTGCATTGTCCATCGGCCTAAATACCCGTACGGATTTCTTTTTTATCAATATCCACCGTCTGGCGGTAACTACTTGTTTTGTTTCCCTCGGTGCGACGTCTTCCCAGGATACTTTTTATCTGTAAATCTGCGATCGCTGGAAACCCGTGATCTCGCATTAGATGCGCCGTCTTCGGCATTTTAGGGAAGGCGCAAGAGATACTACACTCCACCCAACCAAACCATAATAAACAAAATATAACGTAGACTGGGATTCACATATTTGGTCATTGTTATGCTTGGGGATACAAAGGCAAGCAGTAAAACCCATTGGGGAACTAGACAAAATTCTGTCGTTAGAAGATATGTGCGATGTATCATGTCTATTTCTTTCTGTAAGTAATATCATAGCCATTGCCCAACCTCTCCACTCATTCATCCCACAATACCCGTCAATCAGACCATGATGAAATTCAAGTCGCTTGAACAAATAATTACACAGAAGCACACGAATATGAATTGCTCTGTCTCACGATGTGTTTCCTCATCATTCCGATATCCAGATATTTGAGAGCAGCATCCTTCGGAAAATATATCAAAAGTAGGCCAACATCCCAGAACTAGGTCAGCCGTGTAAAAGTAGGTAAAGTGTCCAAAAGTATATTAATCGTCCAAAATTAAGCTAGTCTTCCCGATGTCGATCAGCTGTCCAAAATTAAGTTACATATTCAAAAGTTGCTTTCCAGAAGGTTTCAACCTTTCAAAGGTCAAGTTTATAAAAGCCGATCAAGCCTCTAAAAGGTTCCAAAAGATGATCTAACTTACTGATACCGTTTAATAATAGATCACCCAGTCAAAAAGAATTGTAGCTTAGCCTTTTAAAGGGGCTCAGGAAAACGATCGTTCTCCTATTTTTGAATTGTTAAGTTAGCTTAAAAATGTCAGTTATTTTTGCGTTTGTAAAAAATTGGTATCGGAGATTATTTTGAAACGAATCTTGTTGAATCATCTGCAGCACGATATTCATTACGTTGTTGAAATGTTTCTAAGCTATCAGCATAGATCAAAGTCGTATTATCAGTTGTATTTTTGCCTACAATAGTATGAATCACGATTTTGGAATAATAATGAAAAATTCTGTATATCGTCTTGAACACTCATCGCGTTTCGTCTTGAACTTTCTTCGCGTTTCAATTAAGGTACTAATACTAAACTATGTAGCCGTGGTTCAAAGTAGTCGTCCTTCCATTACAATTCTTTGCAATAGAATCGGATCACAAATGGTTGCGGAAAGGCAAGGGATACCCTTTTTAACTTCATTACCTATACAATCTTCCTTGAATTAATTAATTCTTCGACAGAGCACTACCTCATCGGATAAAACTCATTTTTACTTCTTTCTAGACTTCATTGGGTTAGATATTTTCCATTTGAGAGTATCAATTCTTACCGAACAAAGCTGTTTAACATTAATACAAGTTGTCCTGGTTTTCCATAAAAAAGTCCGAGCTAAATTGAATCCTCAAAAGTCTCAGCAAAAATCCAAAGCACTTTTGAATCGGATTACCTGAGGAGAGTGTCATCCAATTATCGATATTTTCGATTCACTCTTCCTCCAGGGATGTTCCTTCAATGGCAGAGAAGCCTCAAAAGACAAACTTCAACTTCTCCAACAGCAACAACCGTCCTATATTTGTTCAATGCAGCACTTACAATAGATATTCATTCAACTTGATTCAGATGGAGTCCAAAGGGAAAAAGGAATTCATTGAGAAGAATATTTTGCTTTTACAGATCCTTCGAATTACGTAAACTAGGTCAACTAGAACGTCTCCATTCCGGGACACATGCAATTTGATCAAATTAGCACCAAGTCTTCGAGGGCTTCACAATGTCCAATCTCAAATTGGTCGTATCCTTCTTTCTGCTATTTCATTTACGCCGTAATTTAAATTGTAAAAAATTAAAACTTACTTTTAAAAATCAAAATACAAAAAAGAAGCTAAGGAGACGAAGAATACCCTTCACCAAAGGGTTTATTTCCGATGGAAAGTTCATTTCATTAAAGAGAAAACCTCAATTCAATTGACACTCAGGTCTACCCAAGAGTAGTGCTTCAATCTGCGGCCTTCACGGCTGGGCTATCATTTTCATTTTCACAGGATAACCGCGCGTTTGCTTTCACCTCCCCCACAGAGGGGCTCGCCAAATAAATTAGCGAGGATACGAAAAAATTGAATTTAATTGCATTTTCTTCCAACAATTTAATTAATTTCATGGGCCAATTGAAGGACGAAAAGCGCGAAGGAGTCGACAAAGGGAATACGGCGCAAATTAAATTACACCATCCAGTGGGGCAACCACTTCCTAGCCTCTTACACGCAATCCCGCTCCGCGGAACGAGGTAAGAAGAAATTCAAACGGAATTGCCCAGGAATTCTAGAAAATTAACTGGAAATGAAAGTAATACATTGAGTGGTACGTGACCCAATTTAATGATGTCACATGCCTGTTGTCTGATGACTTAGTTTTTCTCCAGCCTCGTATATCATATATTTTTTTCGGTTTTTGCTCCTTGATTCCCCGGTTAGATGTCCTTTTGGTGAGAGATGATATTACGGCATGAAGGATCTGTAATTTCCTCCACTGCTTAGGTTTGCTGTGCACGCGAAATTGGATTGTGCGCCCAGAGCACACACCAATCGCCTCAATCATTGTCTCAGTACCATTTCAAGTCGTCCACGTGCTCTGCGTTAAGCCCCACTCCAGCGCTGTAATGCTCCATCTTCCACCGACAAGCAAAAAGGGTTCATTTAGAAGGTCGTGAAATTCTATCAACAAAAAAAAAAAAACGATTTTTCATTGAAAGAAACCCAATAAGTTGCTTTTTAAACAAGTTCACACCGTTCCAATCTAATTCTAAACCCAACAGCCGAATTAAAATCGAACCCAACATCCGAACGGATATGAGAAGAGACACAAACTTTATTGCAGCCATTAAATATTTGATGAAGACAATTTTTCCTTGTACTTTGTTATTCTTTCATCTTTTTTTCACCTTCGGAACTCGGCCGGAGTGTATGATTAAATTACATGTATGCGATTCATGTATTATGACATTTTATATAAAATCATGTTGAACGCTCCAGGATGCCAATTATCTGATTTAAACAAGACCCGATTTTTATGAAGTCGTTAACATAAATCTACACAGCGAGCGATTGGATTATGAGAACTCATCTTGGGAGCTGGTGCGGTTATGACCGTGGTCTAACCGCACCAGAGGAAACGGCATGTAAATGGAAATTTAAGAATGCTATCATACTTGGAGGGGAAACGGAGACGAGCAAGGTAAACTTCAAATTTCACGAATTAGAATAGAATTAGAATAGAGTTTGACACTGATTCATATTGATTGTTTTTTTATTCATACCATCAGCTTTATTGTCAGTTTTGCAAACAATACCAAAAAAGTTCTCGTCTACGCTCTCAGGCTCGGTAATATATCGTGGGACTTTGTCAGTGACAAAGTTCGGTGATATTGCCTAAAATATCTGTTCATTGCACACACCTTGAGATAATATTTAAGATATTAAGAGTGAATAGCTATCTCAATCTCTTCCATTCAATATCTCATTAAATCTAAGGTATTTTCCGACAAAACGACAATTATTCCCATTGATTGGTAATATTATTCGGAATGAGAGTTTTATCGTAGAGACTCATTGCCGAGAAGCTGACCTCGACAACGCCCTCGACAAATTCTACTGGAGGTAATATGTTTATCCTGTCCAACCAACTTGTTATTGACCATAATTATAACATCGGGCTTCTTTAACGAAATTTTATTTTTGGATACCTAAATCTATATCTCCTTTCCTATAACATCATTGACTGTCTGGCCATACATCGTTTTACCCTTAAGTGGGATATACTGATTTTGTTTTGATTTTTGATTGACATTTGTCACAACAATTTGGAAAACAAACGTACTTTTAGGAAATACATTAAAAGAAAAGTATTGCTTCGAATGTGTCGATATTTTGGAAATACTCGTAAAGTATTATAGCATTTGAAATGATAGTGAAGAGCGTGTGATTTGAACTGACGCTATGGCGGTTAGAATCACTAAAAATGTTTCATTTCGGTGTTCTTCATTATTTGCTTGCATATTGTGTGTGTATCTGTTAGAAACGCCACTTTACTCCCTCCTCATTAACTTTGTTACGATCAACTTCGTGTGCGAACGACGGAGTGAGGAACGAGCGAGCGAGAGAACGTCGGAGCAGGCGAGTGTGCCGGTGCTCTATGCGGAAGTCGTGATCGTAGGCGTAAAGGTCGGTTTACTATGGGAAAGTGTGTGTGTGTGTATGTATACAGATCACGCCGGGGTCATCAATTATGGCGTTTTGCGATGATAGTGAAGAACGTGTGATTCGAACTGGCGCTATCACGGTTAGAATCACTAAAAATGTTACCAGTGCTCAACACATCAGGCCACTGATGCGTGTACGAATTCGATTTCTAAACTCAAGTACACACAACTGATGTGGAATTGTTATGTTATCGTTATAGCATACGGCTCTGATACATTTTCTTATTCGAATTTCCTTTCGGTGTTCTTCAAAATTTCTTGCATGTTGTGTGTGCATCTGTTAGAAACGCCACACGTTTGCTGTTGGACCACATTCATCTTCGAAGGGAAACGGCCCGGTGTGCACAGCAGCACAAATATCTCACCAAGCAATTAGGATGAAAGGCATTCGTTATGACATTAGTCACCTTATGTTTAGCTTACAGGGTTCGCTGGGTTCCAGTAAGTTAAAATGTATGGTAATACAGATAAGCTATGGTTTTTTTTTTTTTTTTTTTTGGTTTTTGTTTAGTAAATAAGATAAAAATCTAAGAGAAATAATAATAAAAGAATATCATAAAAAATGTAACAAGAAACCACACTAAACAGTAACTATTTGGTCATAAAGAAGTAAACCATTTTATGTTGGCTTTTGAAGGCTCACCATCCACTTTAATTTTTTGCTATCCATGTATGTTAAGTTTTCACAATTGAGAAGTTATTTTGAAGCTTTCTACCTTCAATTTGCGTGTATTACACCAAAGCCAAAATCCCCTATGACTGAGTTTTCAAACACGTGCTCGACAACAGTTGTCAGAACGAAAATGTTACAATTATACTGCTATCCGAAGCGCTCTTTTAACTTGGGCCACCCTGTACACCCATACTAAATTTATTAATAAAAGGAGTTTTTTTTAGTTTGATTGAACTTGAGATTATAAAACATACAAAACAATACAACAAACCTAATTTTAATCAAATTGTTGTCAAAAGATAACGACATGGCGTTAGTATATTGAAATAGCTTGACATTTTTTAGTCTACTTAAATAAAGTTTATTAGACAATTAGAGAATCATAGTATTTTGAAAAGTGTTTTTTCAAGAGGTCCAGGGTGTTTTTTCTCGGCGTTATAATATCGAAGACTAACGTACACCGATACATTCTTTGCTCATCTGCTCCATCTTCTTCCGCTCGCACTGTGCTTTGACATTTAAAGATTGCTCCAAAACTCCTGTTGTTCATTTTGCGTGTGAAAACAGAGAATAATGTTACCAACTATACATTGCATACATATCCGCAAGTATTTGATTACGGCTAACAAGTTTTATATATTTTTATATTTATTTATTTACTTCTTTTTAGCTTGTATTACTCCTGTGCCCCTGTCACATTATGTCTATAATAAATATTTAGTTATTGTCCGCCGAAAGGCATAAGTCATATAAAATATTAAAAAAATAATAATTGAACAATTTAGAGTGCTTGTTAAAACTCAATCAGTTAGAAAAAGAAGTCATCATCATCATTCGGCACTACAACCGGAATCCGGTCTTGGCCTTTTTTGGCAAGTCCCGAGGCTTGTTAAATTTTCCATAATAATTTGTTTTTCCGGGCAAGGTTATTAGCCTGGCGCCAAGAAAAAGAAGTAATTTACTTAAATATGTTTAGCATTTAATTGAAAAATGTAAGACATTTTCTGTCTTTTTAAATACATGAGTAATTTGAATATAAAAATAAAAATCTTGAATAGGTACATTTAAATTTCCTACTCGCCGCAGGCATAAAGATCGTAAATTGCCTATCGACAAAATGAGTCAGAATAAATATGTCGTTTTTTGTATATAATTGAGGTCGGCAAATTCCTTGCTACTTTATGAACAATTTTATTGTCTAATCCAGCTATGTTTAGCGAAATTTGATCTCTTGACGCGACTCATCTTCGCGCTCAATCTCCACTTAACTATCTATGAACGGATGATATCACTTCTAACACAAATAATATTTTTGCAAATTTCGCTGAGTGTCTCACGACCGCTAAACAACCAATTATTTGATTAACAAACAATTCTGTTAGTCAGCTGTACACCTGGTATAATAAATTGTGATTGCAGATTAACCGTGGATTATATCTAGCGATTTGCATAAACTGTATACCTTAGTGCTGGCCTCCGAATCACTGTGATCGACCGTGTGCTTATTTCGTACTTTGCAGGTGTCCGACTGACTAGTCGGGAACATGAGAATAAAGTTATTTGATTATACTGATAATTATTTAATAAAAGTACGTACAAGCGGTATTAATATACCAGGGTTATGGAAGGTCGTGCTCGAATCGTTATGTGACTCATTAGTATTCTTCGTTAAATATTATTAAGAAGAACTTTATGGTACCTCATTAGTTTCTGAGCTGATTCCAACGCTTTAACTTATTTTTCTTTCTTTTATGATTTAGGGTTACTGGTACTCATTAAGTCGTTAATTCTAACCGCTCGCTATCTGACGGTCTGCTCATGTTATATAATCATTAATAGAAGTTTTTTAGAGAAACAATTTGTTGTGAGGTCCCAAACTAAACAGCTGCCGCAAATTGTATAGCAGCAGTACAATTGGACATCGCATTTTATTTTCTGCACAACGTTATGGATATCTGAATAAGCATTTTGAATTAAGAAATTTTGTAATGATACAATTCCATCCCAGGCGCGATTCCTGTCTTTTGTCTGTTTCTCTGAATCTTTCATGGAACGGGTGCTTCCAAAAATTAAGTAGTGTCTAATGTAAAGTTAAGTAAAGTCTAATAGTCTCAGTTCCGGAAATAACCGAAATGAGATACCCAGCGATACTCCCTCCTCTTTATAAACGCAATTTAACCCTGATCTATTGAGTTTTCCAATAGGGACGATATGTTTTCGAAACGTCACCGAACTAATATTTAAAATGGTAAAAATGTGACAGTCATTTATCTTTACTGTATTTTGATGGCATAAAACACCCTTCAAACGCCTGATAGCTTTCAAAAATGTATATAAAGGTAATCGTTCATTGTGCAAAATCAACGTGATCCTTGTAAAGACTAGATCGGATCTCTTTCGAACTGTCCCCAAGGGCATCGCTGCAATTTGAACTTTACTTTATAATGGACTCGTAGAGCCGCCACAACCCCATAATACTGTTGATTAAATGTAACGATGTTTGCGTTAATACTAGAATCACATTGTAGTTATAGAACTACTCATGTATTACAGTTCTTTAATCATGGCGTTAATGAATTCCCTAATTATGTCATTTAGGTTAATATTACCATATCCAATATTAATTATTTTGGATCCTCGACACTTCACACAATGTCTCGTCATTATCCATTAACAGCACCAAAAGCACACTAGCTATTAATTACCCAACACCCAACTGGTCTTACAACACTAATAAATGGATAACGTATATCCGGAGTTTGTTCACGAGTAAGACGACTGGTGTGTCTATAAATCAACCGCCACATTGAAAACACATTTAATACACATTACCAACCTATCGTCTTCCAAATGCATCACCTGGTGCTCCAAATGAATTGACTGTACACTTCATTATAAAAATGTTGGGTGGAAATAAAAAACGCATCATAGTCATTAAGCCTGATCGCGTGCAATGACAGTTGAACATTCACAACCGTTTCAACCGCAACTAATTCCATATCTAGCGCGGGAATATTTCGGGGACAGCACCCCGAGATAAGAATGCCCAATAATAGTTCCTTTTGTTCTCGAATACGTTGCACAACCGCACAGGATGTAATTCTAACCGCCAAGTTATACGCATAATTAACCGAGACCCTATTCAAAGCGACTAAGTAATCTCGTTACAACCCTTATCTTGCCTGTAATTGTGTGCCTGTTTTCATAGGCGCCGCTGTATTTTCTGATACGCATCCCAATCTCCAAGGACATCTCTATTATGGCAGGCGCGATATTTACCACTATTCGTGAAGAAAAGAAGCCTTTCCGAAAGAATAAAAAATAAAAAAAGCATCTATCCAACCGACAAGCTGTCTAAACTACCTGCGTGTAATATTTGTATGCGTGTCCGCCCATCAGTATCAGCCATCTGGCCGCTGCGTGAACATACGTGACATCAAGAGAATTAAAAATTTAATTTTTCAATCTGTTGTGATCCTTTTCAACGTATCCGTCACTGACAACTGACAGCATCATCATCTGCCTTTATTAAAAAACGAAGAAAGGGAAAAGCACCATACACCGAACGAATTCTCTCATAAGAAAAGATGGAAAAGCAAAACAAATTCAATCTCGTCCTTTCGATTACTTACAAGCATAAGGACTTCCCATTACGCCATCAGTTCTTTGGATGCAGAGCCTGGCGGTGGATGTAGATGCCAATAACACAACCTGATTTTGTTTCTTTTCGTATGAAGATTTTCATGCAAATAAAAACCAAGACGTGGAAGGAGGAGTAATAGACCACAAGACCAGATATTAACCTCAAATAAGGGGTGGAGGACAGTATATATAAGAAAAGACCCGAAGAACCATTCAGAAATGTATACTTACAAGTAAATGTCCTGTATAGATACAATATTTCCAATTTTCCATTTGGTAAATTCAAAAATTCCAGAACTTCGCAATGCGATGAACCACTTTAAATAGTTGATTATCTTGTGCCTATTTTATTATTGACGGATGTGGTGGGAACATTTAAGGATCCACGTGTTGTCGAATAAGTTTGTCACAACTGTAGAGGTAAAGAGCTCGTGTTCCATACTATTTCTCCAAAGTCAAGATTTTCCCCCGCTTCGGTGTATGCCATTTTACTTTGGAGTATGATGTGTTCAGACTGAGTTCATAACATTGAAAGATGGAAAACTCCCGAACCAATGAACGAAGTTAATTGAAAAATAATTATCAGAACGGTATACAAATTAGTAATAAACCTTCGTTCTTCGAAGGACGGTCAGAGAAACGTTTAATAATAAAATAGAAGGCAATCGCTGAGGCACACTAAAAGAAGTATGTTTGCTTACTTTGCCTTTTGTTTTCTTTGTCACCCATGTTAGTACCATATTTTAAGTGTCACATTATACGATACCAAGGTTAACTTACTCTATTGGTCATCATCATAACGCATTTTGCGGTCGTTTTGACTTATCTATTGCGGATCTTAACATATTATTGATCAGATGTGACCTTTTATATCGGAACATCGTAATGGAGCAAGAGTTTCGCGTCAACTAGTGCAACATTTCTGGTTTAAGATACAATTTCTCGGTTGCGTTTGCCCACATAGATATCAACATGTAATGACTGGTCGCATTTTTTCAGATTCCAACTCGTCTGGTTATAAGTTAGTGCTTCTGTACTTCTTACATCGTGACTTAGGCATATACACACTCCATGTGAAGTCATATATATTATCACCTTGTATTTATATTTTTGACATCGCATGGCTAAAACATTACGTTCGTAAGCACACCATTCATTATATATTGAGTAACTCTTTAATAATGAAAAGCATAATGCATTCTGGAGGCATTGGTAGTGAACCTAAATCACCCTCTTCCATTTACATAAAAACGAAACCCAATTCCAATTGAAGCACAAAAAATGGGGTTTGTGCTTCTTGAATTGATTAAACACCGCGGAGAAATCCCGATTGCGCAAAATATAAAAGGGCGATCTCGAGGGAGTTAGAATCTGGACGCCGATAGAGCACAAGTGTATTAATAAACAAACTACTTAAATAAACACACTTAAATAAACCAACCTATGCAAAGAGACTTCTGATTTCAGCCCGAAGGTAAGTGATCTAGATAACCCGAACTAAATAAAATAAGTGTTGGGTACCATAACATTTTGGTACGCTAACACACTGAATTCTACGTTGTAAAATGTCACCCATTGGTGTACGGTATGTATCTAATAAGGCGTTCTGGTGATCGGATTGAAGTCCATCAAGTATTGCTAGAGCTGAAGACAATAATTCCATAGAGAACACAGCACCAAAAGGGAACGGAAAACTTATCAGCGCCATAATTTTGATATACCAATCGCTGGCTGATGTGTCGGTACTTTGGTACTAACCTTTTTTAAAGTGAGTTCGACTTTCTAGGCTACCATCATAAAACGCCATAATTGGTGACCCGGACGTGATATGTACCCACAGAAAAACACACCTTTAGGAAAGCAGGATTTAACAGAGCTTTTTGGCCTCGCCACTCTGCTTATCATGTTGCATCTCTGCACAAAATGATAGCAGCATAGTTACTATGAAAGGTATAGTGTGGCGATTTTATATATGCACAGCACCAAAAGGGAAACGATATACTGAGCAACCCCGTCTATCTGATAATAGCGTAACAATCACATTCGAATCAATTTTTTCCTACCAACGCAAATCTTTATAGTTTTGTAGCCAGCACACAATTCCTCAACTCCATATTCGTTCACTAAAGCGATCACATGTTTAGAAACATTTCAAAAGTTGAGAATTGATTAATGAACTTGTGGCGTTTCTAGCGGATACACATTCCGAATTTTTGTAGTTTTTCAACTATAATATTTGGTAGTTGGCCAATTAAATGTGAGAATTTTCAGTTCCTTGTGCGTCTAAAAATGGTGTATTTCATATTGTATTTCGTATTGAACTTAATGCGGATGCGAAACATGGACTCTCAAAAAACGGGAAGAAAACAAATTCCGCGTAGTTGAGAATAAAGTTTTAAGGAGTATCTTTGACGGTAAATATGACAAGGAGGAAGGACAATGGAGGAAACTACACAACAACGAACTGCAAACCTACAATAGCGAGAGTAATAAAGTCGCGAAAATTAAGATGGGCCGGACATGTAGCGCGAATGGTCAACGATAGGACCGTGCGTAGGACGGCCGCAACGGAGGTGGGAGGACAACGTTAGGTTTGACCTTGAGAAAATCGGATCGGTAGGTCAAGTGTGGAAGGGGAGTGCACAGAACAGGGAACGACGGCGGAGTCGAGCCGGCGAGGTCATGAACTTCCGGGTTCCTACAGGCAACTAAATAATAAATTGAACTTAATGATAGATAAGTCCTAGTGGAACAAATTTCTCTTTACACAAACCGATCGATGCGTTCCAATGGAGAAATTTTCTTTTCTTTTGGAAAAAATGTAAGCTGATTGAATTGGTTAAGGTTATACAGTATTCGTTGAAACAATGAATTGTTGTTATGAATCTGTGGGGGTTCTCTATACCACATGGAGAACCAACCCACAGTGCCAACCAATCTTGACCGCTAACAGCGCGTCACCCTAACCTAACCTGTAACCCATTTCAAAACCTGCAATACACAAAACCGCTTCGGCCAATTCTCTATTTAAGTTATATTCCTTCCTTACGACCAAGCAATCTTAATTTCCCCAGAAATTCATATGCTGCAATAAAACAAATATTCAAACCTACAACGGAATATTAATCATCACCACCAACTACACCGAGCCGCATACCTTTCCCCGAAATTGCTTCGGTTAATTCTCTATCTAAATTATATCCCTCGCTTGCACACCAGCAATTCCAATTTCCTCCGAAAACTCATGCCCATACTTGCTCATGTTCCCAAAACCAATTTCTCGGTGCACATAGCAACCGAGGAATCTAGCCCAGCCAGTACGGCAGGAATTCCCGGAAACAAACACCCTATGCAGACATAGCAAGCCTTCTTCGCCTTCCTAGTAAGTGACAGTGAGCTTACTTCGCCATGACTCAACTACCACCACACCCTGAATAGATTCTCGCCTTCATCAACCACCGCCGCGGCCACACGCACCCAGCGTCGTCCCGCCGCCACCGCGGTCGGCCGCGCCGCGTCGCATCACGCGAGTCGCCTCCCCATTTAGTTAGCGTAATACCCACGATCCAATGTTGCAAAGAGTGATTGCATTCAAACGAAATTAAAGAAAAATAGAAGAGAAAACACCCGGTCGAAACGTGCCTACCATCGAAAACCAAGATTACACTTACGGCTCTGAATACGACGTGTTATAAAACCGTTACAATTTAAACGTGTTGGTATAATGATATAATCATAATCGTAAATAATTTTAATACATAAATGTAATCGCAATATACAAGTTATGCTCTGAAGACATCACAATTTGAACGGACTTGTAACCACAATATAATAAACTCAACCAAAACTGTGTGTATATTATCATTTACGTGAAGTACATGGTGATTACTCCGCGATAGTATAGTGGTTAGTATACCCGCCTGTGACGTGGAAGACCGGGGTTCGATTCCCCGTCGGGGAGCCTCTGGCGCAAGACTAATGACCTTGCCCGGAAAAAAACAAATCATTATGGAAAATTTAACAAGCTTCAGAACTTGCTAAGTAAGGCCAAGGCCGGTTCCCGGTTGTAGTGCCAATGATGATGATGACATGGTGATTACTTTCGGCAGAACCTTGCTCTTGGCGGGGTTTGGGAAGGACCATGTTGGAATTTAAATCGTATGTCGTTTGCCGTCAATATTGTAAGTTTCAGTTAAGCCCCCGGATTAAATAAAACAATAATCAGCACGAGAGTGGGCGTTCTATTGTGTTGCCATTACCCCTTGGGGGTCGCGTTCTTGTATTCAACGGTATTCTTGATAGGGCAGGAGAGAACCAGTGCCGCATGCCAGCGCATCCCTCCCCTAGAACCCCCACGAATCCATTATGGTCGCAGTTATACTCAGCTGTGCTAAGAGAATTTCAAACACCTGGAACCACATTTATAAGGTGGGGTCAAACCGAAAACCACAACATCCAAAAGCACTATCCCCTTGGTTAAGGAAAAAAAGATTGATGCATATAACATTAAACTAACTTGCTTATTATAACTATTGCATTCGCACCAGATAATGTACCCGCAACCATAGAGAAGCTTATAACACAAAAGGAGAATTGAAAAAAAATCATTAGCGTTGTATACCAGAGCATTAACAGGACAATCACAACTAATGCAGCAAGTTAAGACATGCTCGCGTATACGCGGGAGTTACGGTTGCCACCGGGCACCCCGTCACACCTTAATACCTCCTACACCATCGTTCCACCAAGGAACATACTATATATACAAACTCCACGTGCCACAGTCATTTGTCTCCAAAGTACTCCTTTCCACCTGAAAAAAAAAAGACATTCATCTCGGGATCAACAACGTATCCAAAGACACATAATCCAAGGGCGAACAGACGTCCTCCGCCTGCAAAGCGACCGAAGGACACGACTCGGCATAGAAACTGTTTACTAATCCATTAACTGGATATACACAAATGATTGATGAAGCTCCGTCGTATGCCGGCAGACATCGCATCTCCGGCTAATTGCTGGGAACCTGTTGGGTAGGTGGTCGGGACGCCAGCATGGGGGAGAGTTCTATAGCGTTTGAAATAATTATAGCGTTTGAAATAATAGTGAAGAAGAATGTGTGATTCGAACTGACGCTATAACAGTTTGAATCACCAAAAATTGAACCTAAGCGTTACCCATCAGGCTACTGGCGGATTTTAGAATTTGATTTTTAAACTCGACTATACTCCACTGATGTGAATTGTTATGTTATCGCTAAGTTATACGGCTCTGATGTATTTTCTTATTCGATTTTTCGTTCGGTGCTCTTCACTATTTTGCTTGTGAATTGTGTGTGTATCTGTTAGAGTCGCCACAGTTCTACCATCAACCCACTCGTTCACTAAGAGAATTTTCCACCGAGCACCAAAAGAAAACTTCGCAACACCCGGAGCAAGTCAAAGAAAACACACTGATTTGGCGTAAAATGTTTTATTGTTTCCACTGGTTATTATCTTTAAAATTGAGAAGAATAATGAACCGACGACTTATATATTAAAACTTTACTCACACGACTCGCGGTTGAATTTCGCGTCCACGTGTGCACCGGGGAGCGGGAGTGATATGGCCACGACTTGCTCGATCGGCGGATGTAAACGGACTCCCTGATATTCAATCGTTGTCTAAAGGAAATTTGGGTGCATTCACTTTTACGGTGGTGATAACCGGATCTCATAGAGGAGATCGTCATTGTACACATGTATATGTGTACGTCGGTTCTCTTCATGGGTCGAAGCCATGATACGAATCTGAAACAATGAAAAGGGCGTAAGTACATTCACGAAATACGATTCCGGTAAAGCAAATAAAACCGAACTCGTTGGATGCTAATGGGATCTTTGTATACATGTGTGTCGCGGCTAAACAAAAAGACGACGATACGATGTGGAAATGTGCTAATTTGTTTTAGCTAGGTTACTGGAAATTGGTCTCAACGTCTATGGTGCTAATTACATGCAGCTGCGTTGGGCCATTTATCGTTGGTTAAAGTGCTCGCCAGCCAATATGTATATTCGGTGATTTATGATACACTTGGTGAGGACGAGAAATATGCGACGCAATGTGTATGGTCGCTGTTATGATGGTTACATTATATGTAAACCAAATCCTTTTGTTTACAGGAATTCGTCTAGGGGAATTAGTCTGGCAACGTAGATGCCGAAATTGGTTTGGAATTCCTGATAAGCTAATAAAGAAATCTTACAGAGAATTGGTATGCGGAGAGAATGCATGAAAGGTAAGTTTTCTTTACAGGGACTTAAAGATCATAGATTTGATCTCTTTAATGCGTGGAGCATTTTCAAGTGCCTAATGCGATTGCATTGGCGAAAACGTATGCGTCTTGGGAAGAGGTAATGGGGGTTTTTAAGGTAAGTGTACCGTGGGGTTTGGCGGCACCGCCACAAACCCTCTTCGTAAACAAAGACCCTTGCGATACCAGCAATAAAAGAAAATTCCGCTTCCATAGGGATATGTAAACAAGGATAATTACATTATCCCACCATCAGCTAGAAGAAAAGGCACCCCCGATTGTTTACGTAAGCAATACATTAGAGGTGTGAGATTCCGATCGCAGAGCGATCCACAGCATGTAGACAATAACCTCTGCGGCTGTATGTGTGAGGGATTCTCGATTACAAGAAAGCCACCACCAGCGACTGAACAAAAAAAAGATAGGAAAGAAAACTAAACTAGGGTGAATAGGATCATCCCCAGACAAAGAAAATCAGTTTTGATAGACCACCCCGACAAGGAGGTTAAAAAATAAAACGGACACGAAAATCCACGAAAACAGAAATAGTTACGGCAATAGTTGAAAAAATAAAAAAAATTAAAATTTGAAGTATAAAAATATTGTGAGTTTTTATTTTCCGTCGCAAGATTGTACCTCGGGCGTGATCTGATGTGTCGGCATGTTGGTTCTAAAATTCTCAACGTAGAATTACGTTCTTTACTGTCATCACGACTTGCTATAGATCTGTAGCGTCTCTAACAGATACACACACAATACACAAGCAAATAGTGAAGAAAACCGACCGAAAATCGAATAAGAAAATGCATCAGAGCCGTATACCATAGCGATAATATAACAATTCACATCAGTGGAATATACTTGAGTTTAAAAATCGAATTCTAAAACACGACCAGTAGCCTGACGGGTTGCGCTCTGGTTCAATTTTTGGTGATTCTAACTGTCATAGCGTCAGTTCGAATCACACGTTCTTCACTATCATCCCAAACGCTATAGATCCGGGCTCGAATACGTATTCGTATGGCTGGGGTTCTGATCCTAAGTACATACTCGTCTTAGTCGACAGCATATGAAGGCAAGCGATCCACTGCCTTTTAAAAATTCTACTACAGAAACTGCTCCTTACATATACGCAATTCCAGTACAAGGAATGCGGTTTATTTGCGACTCACAAGAGAATACCATACATTCTATCTATATTTAATATCCAATCCAGTTTTCTGTGGCACGTACAATACATACCAAAAGTAACAGAAATTCTCACTTTTAGTACTATACGCGCACTTCAAACTGAAGACATTATACAAACTATTCATGTACCTATCCCATAATGTCCAAATATCATAGCCTCCCAGGAAGATTCGCAACATCTAAATGGGAAATAACATAACAACGTGAAGCAGACACTTTAATAAAATCCAAGCTGAACACACAATTACTTGTTCTCCCCGAAATCCATCTTTTCGTCCCAAATGTATCGGTTTCAATTCACTTAATCGAAATGGTTTTCGTCAGCTTGTCGATGGCACCATTTTGCCTTTAATATGGACGTCGGTTCGTTCTTTCCAATGGTCGTCCTATACTTCAGCCAGCCTCGGCTGATTATAGCACGACGACTATAAAATAATATTTTTGTTGTCTTTTTGGACAAGGGTACTAATATCAACAGCATATGGTGCTCCTCCGACTCGAATGGAGCCATTGGAACGCATTTCTGTTGGTCAGCTCATACTCGCTTCTCAATCAATCGCTTTCTGATTTTCTTTCGTGGCACCAGCAAGGAGAATCTCTTGCTGGCGATGAGAGAAACAAAAGGCGCTGCCCAAAATTGCTTTACGATATTGAATCTCGCCAAGGCACACACTTGCTACGACATCCATGTCCTTGTTTGGTCATATTGCACTTTCCTCCAAATAGCTGTAGGGAGTCCTTCGTGTAGACACCAGATGATACGACGAAGTATCCTTCCACCATGCGCACACATACAAATTGTTATTGGATGACTATAAAATGTTTATTGGTAGTTCGAGCAACAACAGAATGACTAATTAAATGATGTTATCCCGAAATGGGTGCTAGGCGCTTTGGATAGCCAGATGGTGGTGGCATACAAGAGAACAGGATAACATCGATTGTCCTGTTACCGAAACTTTAATTTTTATGGGACCTGAAGTCGGCTATGAACGAGTGAATCAGAGTCAACAACATCAGCCTGACAACAAGTACGACGCCGTCCACATTTTATAACCTTCCGCGCATAATGAGGGCTTTTGGAAACTTATTGATTATGGTTATGTTCAATATTGAAATTTCTACCAACAGGCGCGAGACTCTGAGCAAGTTTAAAATTAATCAGGGATTACCAGACTTCAGGATGTCATTGTTTATCAAACGGCGGGAAATGACTTCCACCCACAAGCAGGATCGGAATTCTATGCGTTTTGGATCTCGCGCAGCCTTCATGGAATGGATGGAAATGATGAATTAACAGCGTTGCTCGGAACGGCTGTAGGATTTTAGGATAAGAATCTGAAGACATAAACAATTTGTCTTAGGATAAAATGGAATTTAGGAAGACGATTAAAAATGTTCGTTAAGTGGATTAAATCTCGTCCTCAATTCGTCATTCACGAGATGTAGGCTTATGGTACTCAATCCATTGTAAATTTCATCAAGGATTTGCATTAAACAAGAGGTATTATAAAACGCGTGGTTATCTTCGTAGAGGATACAGCGAAGGCGGAGGTCTATCATTCGAAGATTTCACTTTTTGACGACAAGCCGTCGTTTGTGTGGATGGTATTAGAGAACCAGCTGAGTGTTTTCCCATTAACGCTGTACAGTGGCGGGGCTTATTTAACGAGAGGGCTTGATTTACACTTGGTTGGCTTGTAATCGTCTTCTTACAGTGAATGCTTAAAGATTTACCAACGGAATAACTATTAAGATTGTTGCTGTACTGGTTTTTTACTACCCAACATTTCTGCTACACAGATTCATCAATGTTGCTTGGTAAGAGATCTAAGGCCACGTTTTTTAATGCTGTTTTTGCTTCTGGGAAGGGTATGAGCCAATTAGAGAGAAATGTACTGTTGCAGTTTACGAACTGTAATCTTGCAATTGATGTAAAACAAGGGTAATATTGATTTACTGCCCTCTATAATTTTACTGTTGTTGCTAGATTTTAAGGAAGTTTTATTGGTTCATCCAATAACCACCTTCAATATATAATATGTATATACACATCAAAACCGCTATTGGTGTATAGAGGGTGTGTGCCAAAATATATTCGAGCCGGTTAGATGAAGTGGGAGGACTGTCAGCTTAGTGTCCCAACGACCAGTCTGCTGTGAGAATAAGAAGAATCAGGATACTTGGAAGTCGGGGTAAAAATCATGCAAGTGTTTAGATGAAGAACCGAGAACAACTCGTGACCACGTTATCGGAACCGCCCACGAAACACTGCCAACGTTCAACTAGTAAGGGTGTAGCGGTTCCGCCAAACCCCACGGTACACTTACCTTGAAAACCCCCATAATCATAACCCAAGACGCATAAGTCTTCGCCAATGCATTCGCATTCGGCACCTAAAAATGCTGCACGCATTAAAGAGATCAAATCTATGATCATTAAGTCCCTGTAAAGAAAACTTACCTTCATGCATTCTCTTCGCATACCACTGCTCCTTAAGATTTCTTTATTAGCTTACCAGGAATTCCCAATCAATTTCGGCATCTACGTCGCCAGTCAAATTTCGTTAGATGAATTCCGTTAAACAAAATAATTCGGTTTACATACATTGTAACCTTCATGACAGGGATCATAAATATTGCGCCGTCTATTTTCCCAACTTCGCCAAGTAAATTTCTTTACGTACACATCGGCCGGCGACCTTTTTCTTCCAGCAATAAAATTCCCTAACTCGCACCATGTGCAAATCGAAGATTGCTGTTCCTACATAGGTTTCCTGCTATACCATAGACAATTCATATCGTTTGTGGTATCCGGATCACATTTTCTATTTAATGAGCGGCTGCTATTTATCTAGCCGACCCTCATTACCGAACTATGCATCAGGTCATATTTCCCTTGTCCTTTAATTCGCCGAATCTTTTCGCTCACGAACTAGATGCATAAGCAAATACAAATCCATTAGCATCCGACGAGATGTGATTCGTTTGTTTCAACTAAACACACATCTCTTGGATGCCCATTATGCCCCGTCCTTGAGTTTCAGGTATGTTTTTATGGCCGAATCCTTGTAAAGAACCAAGTACACACGTGTGTGTCGTAACGATATCCTCTAAGAGATCCGGTTATCACCACCGTAAAAGTGAATACATCCACTATTTGTTCTAACAGCGATTTAATATCAGTGAGTCTTCTTCCAACCTCCGCGCATGCAACATCCTTTCGTCACGGCAGAGTGTGTCATTAAATAAAGTACATTTTCGTTTTAAGAGTGGAATCTGCGTCTCCACCAGACCCGGCTTGGCTTACCTAAGGGAGGAAGCTTGAGAATCCAATAATAGTTTAACGTACACAACTCCAGCTTGTTGGTAGTCACAGACATTTTTTTTTCAGGATGGTACTTTATATTCCGCATACCATCAAACGAAGCTCATCTGATAACCCTGGTTTGATAAAAAATGCGAGCAGATTACAGTATACAAAAATTGAACTTTGAAATGGTGGCGCTCCAATCTCCTGGTGGTCAGCAGAATGAATTTTGTCAAAATCAGAAACGCGTGCAACCAGGCGATTGATACCTCGAAGCAGGTTCACAATGACAAAGTGACTAACACTGCTTGTGGGCCTAACTGATTCGCGTTCCTTTTAGTTAATGGCAATAACTTCACTTCCTCCGTTAGTGACGGGCAGCGGGGCACTAGTCACCCATTCAAAAGATAAAGCAATTTTTTTCGCGAATTCATTTTCATCGAATTTAACCCTCGACGTCGGCTTTTTGAAGCCACCTGTTATCACGCCAGTGCAGTCTTCAATGCAGATATAGAGTTCCACCCACGAACTATGCAGCGCTTTCTCTGTGGGCTGGACTGTAAGAAAGCAACGGATCCTAAAGGAATACCAGCAATAGTCGTGTTGGGTCCTGAGGCGGAGGAGGCGTAATAATTGTGCCTTACGTTCTTATAGGAAATCCCCCGATGCTTCCGGCTCCTGACGGAAGTTAACTTAACCAATCCTTATTGCTGACCAATGCGTTTTCCCAGCGGCTCATCCGTCCACTCAGTTTCTTTTGGGTGGTTAATTCCTTTAAGCAGATTCTGCGAGCGTTTCAGGTGCTTTTTGGTAGTTGAGATCCTGTACCCACGTTCAGGGGGAAGGGGGGATTTGTATCGTGCAAATGTTTTTTCACTGTGTGCTTCGTTCCCCTTTTTGTGGAGCTGCGGAGTGTTCCGATGTACTGGGTGCCTCGGATGAATTGACATCATTTGACATCACTGGCACTTGGTTGGGGAATTATGCAGATACATCACTGTAAAGATTATGAAAACCCCGAGGCCAACTTAACCCGAGGAACAGTGAATATAGTACGCGCGGCCAGGGGTCCGGCCTCTGGAATCCAACTAATCACGAGATTAAAAAAAAAAAAAAAAATGTGGCGAGAAGGCCGAATTTGGCGAGACAGGACATATGTGTCCTTCATCTTGTCTCTGACTTCTGGTCATCTTGCGATAACCAGAATCACCCACATCCGTGAGGATATTGGGCTCGGTCTCGCGGCATCTGAAAAGAGAAGAAAAAAGGGGGGGTATCCAAGGATAGTGTGGACAGTGTTAGTCCAAGTGTTCTCTAACTACTTTTATAGCGGGATGGTGGGAAAGAAATCTTACAAGACCGGTGGGTCTTGGGTGCGGTAGTAAACGCAGATCACGTCTTTGGCGTCTGATAATCTGCGCTTTGGTCGGTGTGTATGTTTGTATTTGTGCCGTCTTGTACTGTGCGTTCGTGTGTTGGTTTGTTAATTGTAGACCCTATGGGATGGGTCCAGAAATCCTCTATTATAGAGGGGAATGTTGTTGGGAAGGGTGCTTTCTTCAGTTTTATACTGAAGAAGAAATTGTGGGGGTTTGATCCGAAGAGATCGAGAGAGAGAGGGGTCAAGAACGCAAGAGTCCCGTACAAGTAGGTTCTCGCTGTTCTGAATGTTTTCGAGGTACTTATATGCTAATTGAAGCAAGTACTCGTCGATAGGGGTAATGGAGGCGCCTTCGTATAGGTGAGAGTTGGGGTAATGACGACCGTCAGGCCTTCTAGAATGATTGGTGCATCTTCTGAGGAGTTTCCTTTCGAAAACCCGAAGTCTTTCCATTTGAGCCGAAGATATGCAGGACCATATGGGAAAGGCGTACGATATTCCAGATCGGATTAGCTGCTTATAGCAGAGAAGCTTAACTTTGGTGTCAACTTTGTTCCTCCACTTCAGGATGTTGTGCAGTTGCTTAGACCGACCAAGGCCCCTTTGGAGAATGTGGGTCACATGTTTGATGAAATTCATTTTTGGGGTATAAGTGACCCCAAGATATTTCATCTTGTCCTGTGGTCTAATCGTAGTATCTCCCATTTTTATTCGAATATTCTGTGAATATCGAGAAGTAGGTTGGGAGTGTTTACTACTCAGAATTATGGCTACTGCTTTGGATGGATTAAGTCGGATTTTCCATCGACTGTAATACTGATACAGTTCGTCCAAGTGACGGTTGAGTCGATTTGTTGCGAGGTTAGGGCCTTTGGTTGACGTGTACACCAGGACGTCATCCGCATAGCATATTTGGTTTACTCTCCCGTCCGCGGGGCGGGGAATATCGGAGGTGTAAATATTGAATAAGATGGGGCCTAGAATGGAGCCCTGTGGTACGCCTGCAGCGGCGTGAAAAGTTCGGGAAAGCTTTCCATTCATTCTAACTTGGAAGGTTCTGTTTAGAACAAACTGGTAGATGATGCTACACAGCGTTCTACTGAGGCCAGTATTCAGAAGTTTAAAAGCGAGACCTTCGATCCAAGTCGTATCAAAAGCTTTTTCAATGTCTAGGCTTACCGCAACGGTGGGTTCCTTATTAAAGAGCCGCACGCAGACGTGGTTTTGAAATAAGTTAAGAGCCATAGTGGTGCTGTGCGCTCTTCGAAATCCGAATTGGAAATCAGGTATTAGGTGCCTGGCACTGACAAAGTTATTTAGCTTTTCGTATATGAATTTTTCATATATTTTGCTGATGCAAGTGAGAAGCGAGATAGGGCGAAAGCTTGAGGGGTGATACGTTGGTTTCCCAACTTTTGCTATTGGGCAAATAATAGCGTGCCTCCAAGCTTGGGGAAAGTACCCCATGTTGTAAGCATGGTTGAACAGAATGGAGAGCTTTATAAAGAATAAGGCAGAAAGCCTTCGCAACGAGTGATATGACATGTTGTCGATACCAGGTGACTTCTTAGGGTGTCGAGATTTGACCAGACTCTGTAGGGTATTTGGTGTGATGAAACCGTGACCATTATCACGTGTGTCATCGAAGTATGCACTGTTAGTTGGGTTAAAGACAACAATTGGCTCGTTGAAGTCGTCCAACTTACTGTGGACCTCTGAACTAACGATTGCATTAGTTTCCGGGTCGCCATCTTGGAGAGTGAGTTTGTGATTGTTTTCGAAGGTCTCTCCGATGATATTTGCTTTATTGGTGTCGTTATTGACAACAACACCATTGTGCATAATTGGCCCAGTGATGCGGGAAGTGCCACATATCTTTTTAACATTTTTATAAACGTTCTGGTCCATCTGAATACCCTTCAGCTTGTCTTCCAATTGTCGGGTACGATTGTTTTGGATTCTCTGTTTTATCAGTGTACCAATATTGTGAATAATGGATCGCAATAATGGCTCCCTTTGCGTAAAGCGGTGACGATATCTCATTCTGCAGAGCTTTTTACGCTCCCGGATGAGATGAAGAGTGATGTCGTCATGGGGAATCTGATAGGTCTTTTCAAGTTTATACTTCGGGACATGAGTCTCCGAAGTTTCAACTAGAATCTCGTGAAGTCGTTTTGCAGCGTTGTTTATCTCAACCGTCGTTAGGTTCCTGTCAGTGGGAAGAGAGAAGTGGTGGAGTTTATCGTTCAATGTAATATTGAAGTTGTCCCAATTTGTCCGCCCATAATCGGGTATGTATCTGATGTGAGCCCGGGATGCTCGATAGCCGCGAATGAATGTGGTCACAGCATTGTGGTCAGATACACCCGCTGAAACTTGAGGAGGAGTGATTTGTGGAAGTAAGTCTTTGGACACAATAAATATGTCCAGAATTGAGTTACCTCGAGTACCAACAGTAGGTGCGACTATTTCGCAGTTGAGGGCATACATATTTGCGGTGTACCATTGGTACAGTTTTGTGCCATTTGGGCAAGAGACAGAGTTGTTCCAGTGGGGATGTCTGGAGTTAAAATCGCCGCCTATGATGAAGGGTGTATGCCCCGAGGTCCTTATTAGTTTTCCGATATCTTCGGGGTTAATGGGGCCATTATTGGTTTTATGCGAGTGGTATACGGAGTATATATTCACTCTACCATTACTAGCCAGATGCAGTTCAACTCCAGATACCTCTATGGACTCTAGGTGTGGGAGGTCAATAGGTTCATGGCGAAGTCCGCTATTAACCAGTATACAAGTTCCACCTCCGTTGATGGTGGGACCGCCAGTGAGGGTTCGATCTCTTCGAATCATGGAGAAGTTTGGGAATACGGGACGGTGACATGGATGCAACCTAGTTTCGGTTACAAGTACCACGTCCGCCCGGCTTTCCTTTATGAAGTCAGAAACTATCATACGCTTGGAATGCGAAACAAGGGAGTTGACATTTAAGAGGATAACTTTAATTTTGGAATCCATTGTGGAGGGTATGTCTTGCATATGCAGTGAAAAGGAGGGCCTCCCTCTCTGCCTCGGTTGATAGTTTCTCATATCGGGGTCGGATATCCTCAATTAAGCGGGAGAAACTAAGTAGTTTCTCGAGCATTGAAGATTGCCCCCTCGGAGGCTTTTGCACCACCGCTTGAATTTGAGGCGTCGTGTTGGCCTTTACCGGGGCTCGCTTAGGGACTTGAATATGTTTTTGGGGGGTGGGAGTTGGAAGGGTTTTTGTATTCCTTGCCTGCTGACCCCTAAGCATGTCGGCAAATGTGAATCCATTTTGGATGAGGTTTTGTGTGGCCTGTTTTCCGAAGTCTGACTTGGCTGTTTGCTTAGCTCGAGTCTCCTTGGATCTTAGTTTAATTTCCTTATATTTAGGACAATTTCTATAACTGGCCGGATGCCCTTTGTTGCCGCAGTTGCAGCAAGTTGGCAGTGTTTTTTCATCCTGCACATTTGTTGCCGGATCGTATTTCGCTAATCACGAGATTCAAATTCACCGCCCTTTTATAAATTTTCTAGTTGAGAATTGTCAACTAATTTTTGTCAAAATTCCCAGAAGCACACATAACGACTTAGTGCGTTTCAATTTGAGTTGTGTTCTGGGAATTTGTTAGAGGCTTTAGTTGGATGGGTTCTAGGAAGGGAAATCATGAAATGGGTTTTGAATTTAGCATTTCATGATGTCAAGGTTTTTAGGAATTGAGTCAATGTATGATGAATTAACTTTTGGTTAAATTCGTTGTACATGTGACTCAATATGGGATTTGAATATGAGGCAATGGAAAATTTGGGATTTGGGTTTATTAGTAGGAATTGAATCAATGAGCGATAAATTAAATTTGGGTTAATTTATTGCTCATATGATTCAATATGAAATTAGGAAATTTAGGATTTGATAATATTGGGGATTTGGATGGGAGTAACGATTTAGGATCGCTACATCCCCCCCCCCTTTAGAAAAGAAAATTAATCTAGAAGAGGTTAATTTTCTAGGATGGGTGAGAAGCAAAGGGCGGCGGCATTTCAATTTCGCGATAGTTTACATTTATTAATTGTTTAAATTTTGTTGTAACTGTGTTGTTAATGATAGAGGTATTATTTATCTGACATGTACATTTTTTGTTATCATTTATCTAAGTAATGTAATTTTTTATAATATGTTTTATTGTTTTTTCAGTAAATTTAAAGGTGGATTCATATAATTGTAAGGTTTGTTAATGTTAAATAGTTGATAGATTGATAATTATTGTTAATATACAAGTTGGTAACAGTAATGGGCTAAATTATTTTGGATTTGCCGATAATTTTGTTTAGCTACCCCCTTTTTTTTTCTTTTTATAATTTAGTTTATAAACTATCTTCCTTGTTGAGGGTTAATGTTTGTACGTGAATTCTTTTTGAACTTGATTGTTTTCCTATGTCAGTCTTAGTTTTATTTGTGTATTATATGTAGTGTTAAGTTTATTTGGTAGTTAAATTAGGGGTATCTTTCTTATTCATTTGTTTTTGGATATCGTATTAATTAATTTGGTTATGTTATTTACAAGTTTTGTTTAAAATGAAAGTAAATTTTATATTAATATTAACTTTATTCGGTTGTTGGTTTTTTTTTTTTTTTTTTTTATTAATATAAATGTAATTATGTTTAATTCGATTCTAGTAATACATGTATTTTTGAAATGGTTACAATTTTGTTTGTTATTTATAAATTGCACTTCTCATTGAGGGTTAATGTCTGTTTTGTTTTGTTTATATTTTACATTTGTTTTAATATTCCTTTGTATAATATTTATTAGTTTTTATATTTTTTGACAATTCTTGTGTTGTCTTTTATTTCTGTCCATATTGTGTATTTATAAATATCTTTGACTGGTAGGTTATTGGACTGTGGTACACCTTGGGGATAGCATACGTCTAGGGTTAATAGTAGGACACGGGTATTTGGAACTAGGGTGAAGAATCAGAACTATTCGGTCTTGGAATATTGTTTCAATTTCCTATTGTTTATCTTTACTGATTTTTGGCCAATTTTGATTGTCGTGTTGTTCGGCCCAGTTACTCCTGTAATGAGGAAAGGGCCCTTCCAGATGGGTATTTCTTTGCCCTTGCGGTTTTTATGCCTTACCAATACCATGTTTCCCACTTGAAATGGTTGCGGTTTTGTTTTAATTCCGGGGCATGCGGTTGCCTTTGGAGACCGGCTTTGCCTTTTATATTTCCGAATGTCGGAGAGCATGGACGGCCACCAGTATCTTTGCCGTATTTTATTATACGACTTGGTGATGCTCAGATGTTCACCGGAAGGGAATTATGATAAACCCTGAGTATTTCCGCGAGGCATTTGCAATAGGTTTGTGTTTTGAGAGGAGCTGGGGCACGGGTTTATTAAATCTGTTGATGAAATGTTTGTTATTTGATTACTACCCTTGATATTACCGCTTGGCTCCTTGGGGTTCCTTTTTAACCTGAGGATTTTGCGCTTACCTTGGGCTTGCTCCTGTTTTCCTTTGGCGTATTTGTTTTCAGGCGCCTTTTTCTCGAGGTGTGAGAATTTTATTGGCACGCTAAATACGGTAGGGTTTCTTTTCGTGCGAGGTAAAGTGACGCGTTGTTTGGGGTCCTCCACATTGCAATTCCTTGACAGGAAGTCATTTCCCAGTAGACCGTCTTCTGGAAGATCGGGCATATTGCTCACTACTTGGAACGTGCATGGGAGTTTGGGCTTACCTTTTAATTGGAAGTTGACCTTGCAGGTTCCCAAGGTCCTAATGTTTCCGAATGGCGTCTCTAAGGTGCAAGCTTCTTGCCGATTTATTTTGCAGTCTGTTTGCTAAGGCAATTTTGGCTGATCAGACTGATTTCAGCGCCGGTGTCCACTACTAGCATTGTGTTCTTGTTAACACCTACATCTATAGGTAGTTGGACAGTTGGGGCGCTGGTTAACGGCGCGCGTGGGGTCCTGATGTGGTAGCTCCTTTTTGCCACCGAGGGTTTTGACCTTCTTTGTTTGGAAGTAGAGGGTTTCTCTGCAGGTTGACATTGAACTCGCGACTCCCATTTCAGCTTTTGCTGACCGGATCCTAGATTGTGTCCTCGTTGGCCACAGAAGTCGCAAGTCTGCCTTACGTGCAGAACTCTTTTTACTTCCCCTAATTGCCGACAATCACGGATATCGTGATTTAATTGCTGGCAGTGTGTGCAAAAGGGTGTGTTCTTCCTTTTCACACAATCCTCATAGGCATGCCCCCTCTTGTTGCAGTAGCTGCAGGTTATCCCGCTGAGAGGGTCTACATGTGTCGGGGGTATGCTGAGGGGGTGTACTTCCATTATCCCTTCGGTTCCCCTGTAGGTTTGTTCGGCTTGCGGTATTTGTTCCTGTAATTGCGAAGTTCCCTGTGCTATGGGTTGCCTGTATGAGGACTCTTCTATTGTTGGAGTATTGACCATTAATGTTTGTCCCCAATGGCTATCTAAAATTGGTTTATAGGGGATTGGGGGTGCTATTGCTGTATATGGTGAAGGGGAATTAAACGAAGCCTGTAGAGAAGTTAACGATAGTTGAGGTTGTTGGATTTGTTCCAATTCTAATGTTTTTTCCATCAGCGAATCTATTGTTACATCTCCCATTAATAGTAAGAATTGTTGGTGGTAAGGGTTTATTAGTCCCTTCTTGTAGATGCTTTTAGCGAAGTCATCTAATTGTGTCTTTACTGCCCCAGACAGTATGGGACGATATTTTAGCTCCGCGGCCTTTTTGCATTCCATTAATAATTTTTTCAATTGGAAGAGAATAATAGCTTCTGCTGGGTTTTGGCGAATAGCTAAAAGCTTATTTACCAGGTCTTGGTAATTTTCTACCGGTAAATAAACTTTTCTCAACTCGTCCTCGGCTTCCTGAAAGGTTGCGAACGGAGTGGACGCGAAGAGGGCAGAAGCTTCTCCCCTCAGCCTAGTGGGGAATATCTGTAGAAAAGCCCCGTGTTCTTCGGTCCTGAGGCAGTTTAAGACCCTCTTGCAACAATCCAAGAATGTTTCCAGCTCTGCACCTATCATCATCATCATCATCGGCACTACAACCTAGAACCGGTCTTGGTCTTATTTAGCAAGTCCTGAGGCTTGTTAAATTTTCCTTAATGATTTGTTTTTTTCCGGGCAAGGTCATTTGTCTTGCGCCAGAGGCTCCCCGACGAGGAATCTGCACCTATGTGCGGATTTAATTCCCCGGAGAAGATGGGAATTAGCTGTGCTGACAGCTTCGCAACCTTTGCATAATCAACAGCCATTGTTTCAAAGGTTACGAGATCCGTTTGGTGCTGAGGAGCTGAAATTTCTGGTAGGTTTGGGCTAAGCTCGCGAGTTTTTATCGGAGGGGTTATTTCGATGATAGTTCCGCTACGGAGTTTCTTAGGTGAAGGAGGCAAAAGGTCGTGGGGCGTAGTAGGGTTTGGGATGGTTCCTAATTCCATAGATCAAAAAGAAATAAAATGGTAGTGTCAATATAAACGGGAAAAAGGGGGGTTTGGGGAGGTGTGTGTGTTTTAGTGGCGTTTGCTATGCCAAGGGCGAGTGTTAAAATTATTAATTTGTTTCGAAATTCTTCCCTAGGATAGGTAGGGTGAAATATAGACGGGGATGGAGACGGCAGAGTCTTAAAACTTGGTTTGGTTTTGTTACAATTATTGTTTTTTTGGGGTGGGAGCAAAGTAAGATTATATATTGTGTTTTCTTAATAAAAGTAAAAAATAATATCTTTAAGAACTTAACTGTTAGTTCGCTGCTGCGTAGCTGTTGTTGTTTGGCTGCTTTGTGGTTTTTTTTTCTTTTCTTTTTCCTCCTTCAGCAATGCTGGATCTAACTTTCTCCTTGTTAGCTAAGATATGAATCCTGCTGCTAATATATCGTTGTTTTGGAAGTACACTTGACACATTCGATGGCGAATTATGTTTGTATGATATTTTAGGTAGTAAATATAACTTCTGCTGAATTAAGAAGTCGACGCTATTTGTCTTACGGTCTTTTAAAGCGATGGTTGATTTGATGTTCTTAAGTGGTGAGAAAATATTCTTTGCCGTAATGTCTGTGCTGCTGATGGCAGGTGAAAATCCTTGTATACAAGTAGATTGGTTATGCTTATTTATCAATGGATTTTCTTGTAGCGTTTCTTGTAGGTTTGTTAGATTTAGGGTTTAGTAGCTCTTATTAGAACCACCCGTTCTATGGCTTTACCTAAATCCTACCGGCTGCGCCAGTTTGTTGGGTCATGAGGCGGAGGAGGCGTAGTAATTGTGCCTTACGTTCTTATAGGAAATCCTATAGCGTTTGAAATAATAGTGAAGTAGATCGTGTGATTCGAACTGATGCTATGACAGCTCGAATCACGAAAAAAATTTGACCTAAGCGTTACACACCAGGCTACTGACCGTGTTTAGAATTTGATTTCCAAACTCGACTATATTCCACTGGTGTGAATTATTTTTATTTTATCGCTTGGTATACGGTTCTGATGTATTTTTCTTATTCGATTTTTTCGTTCGTGTTCTTCACTATTTTTGCTTGTAAATTTGTGTGTCTGTTAGAATCGCTACAATCCCACGATGCTTCTGGCTCCTGACAGAAGTTAACTGAACCAATCAACAACAAAAACAATAAACTGAACCCTGTCCAGTCAGTTTCTTTTGGGTGGTTAATTCCTTTAAGCAGATTCTGCGAGTGTTTCAGGTGCTTTTTGGTAGTTGAAATCCTGTACCCACGTTCAGGGGGAAGGGGGAATTTGTATCGTGCAAATGTTCTTGCACTGGGTGCTTCGTTCCCCTTTTTGTGGAGCTGCGGAGTGTTCCGATGTACTGGGTGCGTCGGATGAATTGACATCATTTGACATCACTGGCACTTGGTTGGGGAATTATGCAGATACATCACTGTAAAGATTATGAAAACCCCGAGGCCAACTTAACCCGAGGAACAGTGAATATAGTATGCGCGGCCAGGGGTTCGGCCTCTGGAATGCAACTAATCACGAGATTCAAATTCACCGCCCTTTTATAAATATTCTAGTTGAGAATTGTCAACTAATTTTTGTCAAAATTCCCAGAAGCACACATAACGACTTAGTGCGTTTCAATTTGAGTTGTGTTCTGGGAATTTGTTAGAGGCTTTAGTTGGGTGGGTTCTAGGAAGGGAAATCATGAAATGCGTTTTGAATTTAGCATTTCATGATGTCAAGGTTTTTAGGAATTGAGTCAATGTATGGTGAATTAACTTTTGGTTAAATTTGTTGTACATGTGACTCAATATGGGATTTGAATATGAGGCAATGGAAAAAATTGGGATTTGGGTTTAATATGCGCAATTGAATCAATGAGCGATAAATTAGCTTTGGGTTAATTTATTGCTCATATGATTCAATATGAAATTAGGAAATTTAGGATTTGATAATATTGGGGATTTGGATGGGAGTAACGATTTAGGATCGCTACAGTCGTAAAAACGGTGTTCTAGCACAGTCACCCGTTCTTAGCAAAGTTTTTTTACTTACCTTATGTTCTGGCCTTTTCTATCTGCTGGAAAACCGTTCGAGTTCAGCCAATCCCAAAGAAAGAGAAAAGATGACTCTGGCTGAGAGCATTATTGTGTGTCTTATCTAAATTGATGAAAATATCATCATTTTCGAGTTTATTAAATATTTGGAATGCAATGGACTTCTAAATGATCGTGAATACGGATCCCGTAGCAGTCAGTTCACGACATACCTTTTGACCATTTTAACTGGCATCTGAACATCAGCAAATGAAAAACATGGCGAATCAGGGGCGGTCGCATTGGGTATGTCCAAGACCTTTGACCCCGTCTGGCGCGAATCGTTGCTAACCAAGCCCCGTTCATACGGGCTTTCCCAACAATTGTGGGACTGGACGAAGAGCTTCCGAGTAAGTCGGTCTACCCCGGATGATGTAGACTGCGCGTTTTCGGATGTCTATTAATTTTGTGTTGCCTTAGGGTTCTATTTTGGCTCCAACATTGTTGTTCCTTCATATTAATGATTTATTAGAATCAATCATTAACAAAATATTCAGTTTTGAGGGTAAGGGTACACTGATTTCTTCATTTTCGAATGATCGGCCCTAAACGCCTTAACGTGCCGCCAGCTGCGATGTAATCAGATCGAATCACTGAATCGGGATCTAGATAAAATCATACAGTGGGTAAAGACCGATTTCGTCGACTTTAATGCAACGAAGACGCATTATTCAACGTTCACAAAGAAAACTGGATCAGTGGCTCCACAGATGATGGTGAATGGCCAGGCCCTTGAATCCAAGGAAAGCGTACATTTGGTCACGGTCTGTGGAAATGTATCATGACATGAGCACGTATCGAATATCTCCAGGTCCGTCTCCAAAAAATTGAATTATCTTCTTAGAGCCAAAAATATTTTACTCCTCCGAACTTCTTCTCCTATACAAATCTCAAATTAGACCCACGATCCAAGATTGTTCCCATGTTTGGAGCTCTGATCCTAAGCATACCTGTTGGAGACGGTGCAGCACACGACGGCCGACTAGCAGCACACGACTGCCGACTGGCAGACTGAGCATCGCACATTTATACTCTGGCTCCTTGTTCCTGTGACAACGTGCGAACGAGGGAAAGGAGACAAAAAAGCGAATAAAGGCAGCGGCAGTTGTGGAGTTAGTAATCAGTACAAGTCGAGCAGTCAAACGCTGCACATGCGTTTATAAAGATTGTTATATTTAAATTAAACATTTAGAAATTGTAAATCGAGTTTACAAATTGGTCCTTCGACCCGGAGCAAGTCATCGAGGGAAACACAGCAGCTGCCGACTGGACAACACAAGCTGTGCAACGTGGGATCCAAGCGTTTCAACTACAACGCATTGAAGCACACCCTCTGCGACCAAGCAGACAGACGGTCGTGTAGCCTAACCAGCCAGTAGCAAACAGCAGCGCACTCAGTTGCGTAAACTACAGCCGATCCACAAGCATCGGATTCAAGTAGCTAGTGGCAATTTCGACCCACAAGCATCAAAAGGAAGGCAGCTGAACCACAATGGCTACCAGTGATTCGCCAAGCAAGGCAATGGCGGATCAGACTGTTCCGGCAAGCAAACGAAGACGAGGAGTCCTTAAGGGATTCCTCACGCGTTTGGAGGAGTTCGCGACCAAGGCGAATGAAGTGACCAGAGAGGAAGTCGCATGCAGACTAAGCAAGCTGGAAGACGCGTTTAAATCCTTTGAGCGCCTCCAGGAAAGCATCGAGGAGAACGATCCGAACCTGGACATCGACAGGGAGAACGAGGAGCGAGCAGCCTTCGAGGAACGATACTTTTCGCTGCAAGGCAGACTCACCCAGCGTTTGAACGTGTCAACAAGCACGGGCGCCACCGTATTGGATACTTCAGGAGACACCCTGGGACCGTTAACTACTCCAACGCTAACAGTGGAGCAACCAGGAATGGAGAGGTTGCTTGACACACTAAATTCCAGCCAGACGCTCATGAACAGCTTGGTGGAACAATTGGTTACGCGGTCAACAGACCTGACAGCAACAGATTCCATCGTTGGAACGGCAACCCGACCGATCAAGCTGAAGCATATCGACGTGCCTACCTTCGATGGGGACTACAAGCAGTGGGTAACGTTCCGGGATTTGTACAAACCACTCATCCACGACAACCCCCAGTTATCAGCAGTAGAGAAATTCCAATTTCTCCGGACTTCCTTAAGAGCGGACGCATTATCATTGGTTCGCAATGTTCCGGTCACAGCGGCAAACTATCTGGAGGCTTGGGCTGCACTGGTCTCGCGGTATGACAAAAGGAAGATCATCGTGGAGGCACATCTGCGATCACTAATGACAATTGCAGCTATCCAAACACCAGGTGCTACGGAGTTCCGCAGATTTATCAACGGCCTTTTCGAGCAGGTTCGGGCTTTGCGAGCATTGGAGCTACCAGTGGAGCACTGGGGTTGTTGGTTGGTGTTCACTACAGTCGAGAAGCTCGATAGTGAAACTAGGCAGCTATGGGCTCGAGAAACCAGCAGGAACGAGATGCCGACATTTGAGGAGCTGACCGAATTCCTGGAAGCTCGACTCACCGAACTAGAGAGCATTCCGACAGCCAAGAACTATTCAAAGGGTCACTTTGTTCGGGACAGAGGTATAGTAGCTGGTCCATCCAAGAAGACGTACTCGGCAATCACATCACCAGGGACGGCTAAGTGTCCCAGATGCGCACAGCCGCATCCATTGTTCCGATGCAGTGCATTCAGGAATCTCTCAGCTCTACAGCGAGATCAGTTTGTCCGCCGCCATAAGCTATGCAGAAATTGCCTCAGCCCCGACCACAGCATTGACAAGTGTGAGAGAGGTAACTGTCGAGAGTGTAACGGACGGCACAACTCTCTGCTGCATCAGCCGGTAGACGTTCCGATGTTATCACCAGAGGCTGGACCATCAGAGGGATCTTGCGCGACAGTACAAGCCCAGGATTCACTGCTGCCTACGGCAATCGTAACTGTGGTGGGCGACAGAAACCAGTTGATCCCTTGTCGGGTGCTTCTGGACTCCGGTTCGACCACATCCTTAGTCCGGGAATCATTCGTTCAGCAGTTGGGCTTGCGACGCACGCAGGCGAAGGTGAAGATAAGTGGCATAGGCGAGGCGAATCCACAGGTCAGCCGAGGAAAAATCGAGATGCTGTTGAAAGGCCGAATAGGGGAAACAAGCGTTCGGGTAACGGCACTGGTGCTGGGGCGATTGACTTCGGATCTGCCGTCAAGGTCACTGGAACACGACTGGAGAAGCTTTTCATCGCTGGCGTTGGCCGACCCGCTATTCTACAAATCGAGACCCATTGACTTGTTGCTGGGGTCGGACACTATCTTCCAGGTCCTGCGCGATGGACGGCTGATGGATCCCGCCAGTAAAATGATGGCGCAGAACACCATATTCGGCTGGGTGATCGCAGGGAGTGGACCAACTCTGCCCGATCAGGAACAACATTGCTGCACTGTCACCCATCAGGTCGACCCATTAGAGGGGCAGCTGAGGGCCTTCTGGGAGATGGAGGAGGTACCAGAGATTAAAGAGCGCCTAACAGAAGAAGAGAGGAGGGCAATGACGCATTTTGCGGAAACTCACCAGCGTTCAGCAGAGGGACGCTTCGAGGTGGAGATGCCGTTCAAACATTTCCCGCCGCCATTGGGACATTCCAGGGAAGCCGCCATCCAAAGGCTTCTGTCCATGGAGAGGCGATTCAGGCGAAACCCGGAGCTAGGCCATCAGTATGCCGAATTTATGAGGGAATACCAGAACATGGGTCACATGCAGCGGGTGACCGAAGGAAACTCAAAATTACCAAACAACCAATGCTGCTATCTACCCCACCATGCAGTAATTAAAGCCGAGAGTGAAACCACCAAGCTCAGGGTGGTGTTCGATGCTTCTAGGGTCACCAGTAATGGAACTTCTCTTAACGATCACTTGATTGTTGGACCATCCTTGCAGTCGGACCTCATCTCAATCTTGATCCGGTTTCGCAAGCATCCCATAGCGTTTGCTTCGGATATCGCCAAGATGTTTCGCCAAATTCGAGTCCAGCCTGGTCACACCGACTTCCAAAGAATTGTTTGGCGAGACAACCCAGAGGAGGAGTACCAAACGTTCAAGCTGCTAACCGTAACATACGGAACGGCGTCTGCTCCATTTTTGGCAACGCGTTGTTTGGTCCAGATTGCCGAGGAGATCGAACAATCGTGTCCGGCGGCAGCGCGAATCATCAGAGAGGACTTCTACATGGATGATTGTATATCTGGAGCGCAATCCGTGGAGGAGGCAATCCGGTTGGTGGGTCAACTGACGGAGGCTCTTAAGAGCGGCGGATTTCCGCTACGCAAGTGGAAATCAAATTGCCACAAATTACTGGACTGGGTGTACGCCGATTCACCGGGTTCTGAAGAAGTGTACCAGTTCATCACGAGCGAGGGAACGAAGTTACTGGGAGTGAATTGGCACCCCGGGGCAGACTATTTGAGCTACAAGGTGCAGAAGATTCCGGAGGTATCATCGCTCACGAAGAGGAAGGTCCTGTCACACGTCTCCAGGCTATATGATCCATTAGGCTTGGCCGCTCCAGTGGTGGTGCCAGCCAAGCTGGTATTGCAAAAACTGTGGCTTAGAGGTGTCGATTGGGATGACCCCCTTGATGAAGAGATTCGGAGGGAGTGCAAGGAGTACTTCGAGGGATTGTCGGCGCTGGAGTCGATGAAGATCCCACGTTGGTTGGGACATCCGAAGCCCCTTCAGTTACATGGATTTTCGGACGCAAGCGAGAAGGCGTATGGAGCGGTCCTCTACGTCAGATTTGAGGAGGACGGGGCTTCCCAGGTGCGTATCATCATGGCAAAGGCAAAGGTAGCCCCAGTTAAGCAGGTGTCCCTCCCAAGACTCGAGTTATGTGGCGCCCATCTATTGGCTCGGCTGTTTTCGTTCGTGAGGAGGGCGCTTCAACTTAGCGAGGTTCAATGCTTCGCATATACCGATTCCACTATAGTTCTACAATGGCTATCGGATCATCCCAGGCGGTGGAAGACATTCATCGCGAATCGTACGTCGTACATTTTGGAAAGGCTGCCAAGAGGCCAGTGGCATCATGTACCGACTGCATCAAACCCAGCGGATTACCTGTCAAGGGGGCTTAGCGCAAAGGAGCTCGCCGGAGCAGATCTGTGGTGGCGAGGACCCGCCTTTCTGCGAGACAAGGAGCTGAAGTTGCCCCGGACGCCCACTTACCAAGTCCGAAAGGCGGACACCGGAACGCCGGTAGATCTCGAGGAGCGAAAGGAATCGTGCTTCGTAATCCAGCAAGAGGAGCTATCTATAACAAGGAGATTCTCCAGCTTCACTCGAACGGTACGAACAGTAGCGTGGATGAAGCGGTTCATCGACAACAGTAGCTGCAAGGGGGACGGCAGGTCAGCGAGGCGGTCGGGCGTTCTCGATGCTGACGAAGTGAGGGTGGCCACACGCATCATATTGCGAGCGGCTCAGACCGAATCGTTCGAGACGGACCTAGCGGCCATTAGAGCCGGGAAACAATTATCAAGACGAAGCGAACAGGTTGCGCTCGACCCATTCATCGATGACCAAGGTATCCTCAGGGTGGGCGGAAGACTGGAGGCAGCAAGGATGGAATACGAACGCCGACATCCACCAATCTTACACCGGCAGCATCACCTTGCAAAGATCATAGTGAGGGATTTGCACTGGAGACTGATGCACGCTGGAAGCCGGTTACTGCTCGCCGCGGTGAACTCCCGGTACTGGATCATAGGGAGTCGAGGACTTGTCCGGAGGGTCATCGCTGAATGCACGGTTTGCGTTCGTCACAAGGGACGGGTGCTATCTCAACAAATGGCCGCATTGCCAGCCAGTCGGATAAATCCCGCACGGCCATTTAGTAACACCGGCGTCGATTATGGAGGTCCTATCACTCTTCGGACATGGAAGGGACGCGGCGCGAAGCGAGTCAAAGGCTACATCTGTCTCTTCGTGTGCTTGGCAACCAAGGCAATACATCTCGAGGCGGTTAGCGAGCTGTCCAGCGAGGCTTTCCTGGCAGCATTAAGGAGATTTCTCGCGCGTAGGGGTTTTTGTCACACTTTATGGAGTGATAATGGTACCAATTTTGTTGGGGCATGCCGAGAACTGCGAGAAGTTTATGAGCACATAAACCGTAAGGCTACCCAGGACCGGATCATGACGGAGTTGGCCACCAACGGCATCACTTGGAGATTCATTCCCCCGGCAGCCCCCCACTTTGGTGGCTTGTGGGAGGCAGGAATCAAGTCCGTGAAGCATCACCTGAGGCGAGCTATTGGAAATGCGTTTCTGACGTTCGAGGAGCTCACTACAGTGTTGGCCCAGATCGAGGCTTGTCTAAATTCCCGACCGCTGGTCGTCCTGCCAACAGAGCCTGGCGACCCCGAGGTGTTGACCCCCAGTCATTTCTTAGTTGGAGGACCGGCTATGAGCGTCCCGGAAGTCGATCCGGGAGAGACAACAATCACTTGGCGGTCCAGATGGAAGTACTTGCAGGCGTTGCATCGAGCATTTTGGTACCGGTGGAAGAACGAATACCTCCACACGTTGCAGGCTCGCAACAAATGGTATCATCCGGAACCAAACCTAGGAAATCCGGTCGTGGTGCTTCTGAAGGACGAGCAACTATCTCCGACCTATTGGCCCATGGGAAGGGTTATCGAGCTTCATCCTGGCAGAGATGGCAAGGTGCGGGTGGCAACCGTAAAGGACCAGGGGGGCACCCTTAAGCGACCCGTTACGAAGTTAGTACTACTCCCGGTTGCAGAGGATGAGACGGTTGAACCGACAGTTCAAGGTGGGCGGAATGTTGGAGACGGTGCAGCACACGACGGCCGACTAGCAGCACACGACTGCCGACTGGCAGACTGAGCATCGCACATTTATACTCTGGCTCCTTGTTCCTGTGACAACGTGCGAACGAGGGAAAGGAGACAAAAAAGCGAATAAAGGCAGCGGCAGTTGTGGAGTTAGTAATCAGTACAAGTCGAGCAGTCAAACGCTGCACATGCGTTTATAAAGATTGTTATATTTAAATTAAACATTTAGAAATTGTAAATCGAGTTTACAATACCCTAGACCTATTTGAGAGCATACAGACACGACCGATCCGCCTGTTTGGGAACACGGCGCTGACGTCGGGACGGCATTCGCTATCACATCAAAGGCGCGTAGCTGACCTCTGTCCGTTTTACTGATATTATCACGGGTACAGTTCTTCGGAGATTCGCGGTATTGTTCCGCACAATTCGGTTTATATGAGTGTTGTACTAATAGCCCTGCTCTCAGGGAGCGCTTCTCCTTGTCCTTAAAAGGACGAGGGATCTCTTCAGACCGCTCCTGAGAAGGCTCGTCGCGGTCGCCACCATGCTTTCTCAGACCTGAGGAAAGAGTAGTGACTGATCGTTCATGGGACGTCGTTCCAGGAATAGCGTCCCTGCGCGGTGCAACGGGGCGCCTTCTTGTGATGAAACGATTCGTAAACACTCTAACGATGTTGAAGAAAACTCGCAGGCGTTCGTGTCCTTCTTATATCACTAGACTCGGAGACTTTCAGCCCGATTTAAAAAGATTAACCGAACTACTTAATATTTCAAATACAACGTGAATTCCTAAGCTCCTGACTTCACCTTCAATCTCTTTTTTTCCCTTTGGTTCGATCTGTTGTTTTTCCTAATTTCCTTTGTTCAATTAGCGTTATCTTCGTTCTTCTTCTCTCCTGGGCTTTTGCTGTTGTTTTCGATCAAGAGCAGTATTGTTGTACTGTTCTCTTTAATTCGCCCCATTATTTCTTGTGCCACAACTCAACGTAATCGAAACTGAGCTAATCGGTTGTAGCACAAGCTAACACTCAATTGTGGAGGGTGGAGACTTTTTTAAAACATCTTATCACACAGGCCATCTTCACCATTACTGGTTGCAATGTGCAACAGTGCCATTTTTCTTCAGAGAGAGCGAAGCAAATGTATGAAAAGCCATGCCACGCAATGTTTGTTCACCGAAAACTCCCTCGACGTGTGCTCCCCCCCCCCCCCCCCCCCCCCGACTGCGTTTTACGAGGTTGTTTGAAAAGCAACGAGTACGCCAGCAAGCCTTAAACCATTGAGGAACTCAGAGCAATCATTCATTCCGCAATCATCTCTATACTACCGGAGATGCTCGTAAGGGTGATTAAAAACATAACAAAAAGGGCACATTTTGCTTTGGTCAATAGAGGCGATCACTTGATTGATGTTTTATTCAAAATGTAGTCCAAATAAATTGCAAAGGACCAAATTACATAAAAATAACTCATATATGGAACTCGGTTTTTTTAAGTTATTTAATATTCAGATACCGAGATAAAATATGGCGCACCCTGTATATATAATTCAAATTTCTAGATCATTTGAAACGCTCCTCACAGTTTGTACGGAGTTCCCGTTATATCCCTAGTGAGAAACCTGATATAATAAATATGTTCGTTCGCTAAACATTGGAATACACGGTGTTGCAAACATAAGGAAACAATAGAACATGTGTGTGTTCAATATCACTCGCATCAATTTTGTGGAATGCCGAACTGTCTCACGGCATTATATAGTTCTACCCTGGCTATGGTGACGTAGGCGGCTTTAAAGTCTATAAATAGATGATATAATGAAATCTTAAATTCCAGACATTTTCCATCGCCTGTCTAAGATCCGTGTCTATAGAACCATAATCATGCCAATTGTTCTACACGGAAGCGAAACATGGGCTTCACAAAACGGGAAGAAAACAAATTGCGCGTATTCGAGAATAAAGTTCTAAAGGGTATCTTTGGCAGCAAATATGATGAGGAGGCAGGACAATAGATGAAACTCCACAATCACGAATTGGAAGAGCTTTACCGCAAACCTCCAATAGTGAGAGTAATCAAGTCGCGAAGGTTAAGATGGGCCGGAGACGTGACACGAATGGGCAACGATAGGACCGTGCATAGAATTCTTGACGGTAAGCCAACGGGAAAGAGACCGAGAGGACGGCCGCGACGGAGATGGGAGGACAATGTAAGGTTTCACCTCGAGGAGATTGGATCAGATGGTCGAACGTGGAATGAGAGCGCACGGGGCAGGGAACAATGGTGGAGTCGAATCGGTGAGGTCATGAACTTTCGGGTTCCTACAGGCCAATAAATAATGAAATAATAATAATAACTGTCTAAGTGTGAATATCTGATCAATCGCTGAATTGGCTGGGAAGAAGCTGTGGGATAAGTCTTCGTCATGTGCCCATTCGAGCACTGTTCCGCAAAGATTTCCACGTATAAATGTCACTAGCAGAGCACGAACAAGAAATAACCAGGTACTGCCCAACTTAGGAGCATTCGCTTTATTGATATAAATGTCGTTACAATCAAACTAAATAGTTATTCGAACATATTATTGCTTATAATCTATCGAACAATGAATCCAACGATTAGTAGGATGAGTGTCACTTACTGTCTATGGAATTTGATTTTAATAATTAGTAGACGCGTTTTCACTTATAGTTTCTTAGATTTAAATAGAGTAATTAGTAGACGCGTTTTCACTTATAGTTTCTTAGATTTAAATAGAATAATTAGTAGACGCGTTTTCACTTATAGTTTCATAGATTTACATGGAATAATTAGTAGACACATTTTTAATCAGGGTCTATTGAATTTAAACTAACACACCACGTTCACGACTCGCTAACAATTCTTGACACTCCGATAAACTGCTCCATTTGGCTATGCTAAAACGACTACTCTGTTTATTTAACGTGGAGGCCCGACTTGCCTCCACGGAATCCGTATCGCGATTGATTTCAGCCATCGAAGCGACAGAACACCAAACATTTAATTTTCACTTTCGAATATTGTTCCACAAACAGAAGGGTTGAAACACACACACGATGACCACCTCTGCTGCTCATCGCGTGTGTGCACGAGTACGCAGGCATAGCATCGATCGGATCGACAAGGTTGCAGCTGGTGCAGGTATCCCATCAAAGGGGTTGAAATGTTTACACGATCAACGACTGCGTAAAGCATTATTGCTGACCGTGTACATTACATTTCCATAAAAGGAAATGTTTATCCGACCAGCACTGTGTGGAACATTCATGCTGATCGGGCGCGCGTTGCTGGCGTCCTCTGATATGAATTGCCATGCACGTGTGTGGGAAAAATTCTTTCCTCTTGTGTGCATGGACAACGTCAAGGGTTTATGTCGGCTACGTAATGTTGTACTGAGTTGTATTTCAGGGACATTTCACTGGTGCCAATAAATTCGCCTGTCGATCGGGTGGTCGATCGATGTGGGTATAGGCGACAACAAAAAGGAAGAAATATCTCGTGTGGTATGTGGCAGACACATTAGGAGGTATTTCTTTGGCACTGTTTGGGCAGTGTTGATTACTGTATGTGCAACCGGATTGCCTTTAAGGAACATGGTGCGTCTCGTACGACTATGCCCTTGTGGTAAATGTCCGTTTTTGCAGATGAAATTTCATGTCAGCGGGCATTAATGTTTCACAGGCTTTTCTGGTGTTATGGTATGACTGAGGCAGGTAAGTACACGCGTTTTATGTAGTAGGACGCGCGAGGAAACGGTTACCTGGTGGTAAATGAGAAGGTAAGCAGTGGCGTTCGAAAGAACCGCCACAAAGCCACACTGATATTGACCAATGATGACTTTGCCGTATGGGGCTATCCGATTTTGTAGGATAGAGGAGAGCGTCTTATAGGCAGTACTCAGCAATGTTATACACCTATAGTTGCTGTACACTGTGATATCTCATTTTTTTAAGTATGGGGCAAGTTATTCCACAGCGCTAAATTTCCGGGATCTCCTTTTGCTTCCATACGTGCACCACGATTTCATGAATTGTGTGATGTAACGCTGTCGCTCCTTGTTTGATCAGCTCAGCTGGTAGGCCATCACCTCCGGGGTCTTTGTTTGATTTGAGCTGTCTTATGGGTTTTAATGTTTCCTCAATGCTTGGTGGCGGCAGCATTTTGTTTTGATCTTGCATTGGTGGAGCCTCCAATTATTCTGTGAGCTGACCATTTAGCAATTCATTGAAGTGCACTTCCCATCGCTCCAGAATGCCTTCAGGATCGGTGATCAGATTACCCTCTTTATCCTTGCAGTAAGTGCAGCGAAGTGTGTACCGCGTCATACTGCGGATTATTTGGTAGAACTTCTGCGCCTGGTGCGGACATCGCTCTCTACTTTTCTCTATTTCACAGACAAGGTTTTTTCCCAGGCACTTTTGTTTTGTCTGTGAAGCCTTTTTTCATATGTTCTGAGCTGTTTGTATTTCTCCTCGCGTACCCGCGTCCTATGAGACTGTTGCATTGCCCGGTATGCAGGATTCTTACGTTCAGTCGCTAGTTTGCACCCATCATCAAACCAGTCGCTCCGATTTCTACCACTACTGGCTAAGATGGAGTTGTCAGTACTGATGACAGTATTCTTAAGGCGTCTCCATTTCTCTTCTACGCCCGGCATTCTGGCCCCAGGACTTACTCTTCCTCCATCGAGCTCGTCGGGGGCTAGTCTTAGCGCATGACCAAAGGTGTTTGCTATTATCATTGCGTAAGGCAGGCGTGTTGATTCGAACCTCATTCGCTGTTGCGATATGTTTCCGTAAGGCAATCCGCGCTCGGAAAACTGTACCAACAAGATAGTGATCCGAGTCGACGTCGGCACCTCAGTACGTTCGCACCGTCATCAGGCTCGTGGAGTGGTGGCGATCTTTCAACGCGTGGTCAATTTGGTTACGAGTGGCTACATCAGGTGATACCCAGGTGGCTTTGTGGATATCTTTACGTGGAAACCTGGTACTCGCAACGAGCAAGTTCTTTGATGCTTCCAGTTCAATGACTGACTGATCCGCGGATGCATTACGTGTTCCTTAGGCAATCCGCGCTCAGAAAACTATACCAACAAAATAGTTATCCGAGTCGAAGTTATCACTTCGGTACGTTCGTACCGTCATCAGGCTCGAGGAGTGGCGGCGATCTATCAACACGTGGTCAAATTGGTGATGGAGTGGCTCCATCAGGTGATACCCAGGTGGTTTTACGCGGAAACCTGGTACTTGCAACAACCAAGTCTTTCAATGCTGCCAGTTCGATGAATGATTGTCATTAGTGTTCTCATGCAAACTATGGGAACCTGCGAAGTGCCTGAAAACCGACTCCAGACCTATTTTGGCATTCAACTCACCAATAACGATTTTCACATCGTATCTTGGGCAGGCATTGAGAGCCCGCTCGACGTTCTCGTAGTATTCTTCTTTTTCGTCGACTCTGTGGGAGTCGGTGGGTGCTGTGCGCCAACGTATGGCACTATTTCACTACCGCCCTACTTACGTGTTCGTCGCAACCGTCGTTGGAAATTCGTGGTGCCAAGGGAAATGAAAATACCTGTTTTATTTGTAGACGTTCCATAAAATGTGTTCTTTATTCTGCTCCCGCACAGTTCGGCTTAACTTGATACAATTAATTCACGCACTTAATCGTAAAGATCGCAACCTTGTCACTTGAATCTACTTAATTACCACCACTCGGCTATGTCATAAGATCTTATTCTCTCCACACTCTCGATACTAGGAGCACTTAATGGATAATCAAAATGATTAGTTATTTTGCTTCAGTGCGTGACACTTTTCACTTTGCCAATTTCTTTTTACTACTCAAAAGCGGTTTAAACCAACGGTGAGAACCGACCCTCCGATCGCATATCTACGCAGCTTGAGGTTTCAGAAAGAACGCGGACTCCCGGTCGACTCGGGTGAAGGTAACACGCGACTGTGTACACTCGGTGGTACTTGGATTGCGACTCTTTGTTGCGGACGCCACGGTGGATAAATTGCGACTGACTCATGGAGTTGAAAATCCATTGCGTTGTGGTAGTGGCATCGTAAACTCATTGTCACTTCCTAAGAATCTAGTGGAAGAGTTGCTATGCCTATGCATATGAGTTTAGTTCCAGCGAATCCTTGCCGTATAAGCTAAGTTGGATTCGTTGGTTGTGTATACCCGGAAATTGAAATTGCTTGGGTGCAAGAAAGGGGTATCGTTTAGATGGAAATGTTAACCGAGATAATTTCGGGGGGAAATGTGCGCGGTTTGGTATACTTGCTAATGTTCCGTTGAGGATTTGAATATACGCTTTGTTAAGGCATATGAACTTCGGAGAAATGTGTGCGGCTTGGTATACTTGCTAATGTTCCGTTGAGGTTTTGAATATACGCTTTGTTAAGGCATATAAACTTCGGAGAAATGTGTGCGGCTTGGTATACTTGCTAATGTTCCGTTGAGGATTTGATTTTTGCATGTTTGCAGGTTAGGGTTGTGGGTTGGTTCTCCGTGTGATGTAGAGAACCCCCACAACTCCACTGTAGGTCCGTGAACGTTTATGAGGCTTATGTTCTTAAACTTGCCTCGCACGCGAAGAGTTCATGGCCTTTCGTTTATTGCATTAAAGCCGATGATGGCAGGCTTCAGTTTTTGGCTGACCAGAAAGCCTACCCCGAGCACATATAGTTTTGCATGACAGCTGTAATAAATGTCATACTCGTTCTTTTCAATAAATAAACTCTCCGTCCATCTTATTTCTTGTAATGCTGTTATTTCAGCCTTATATTCCGTCAGGGCATCGGCTAGCCGCTGTGTAGCTCGAGCTCTGTATGGTGAGAAAATTCTCAAATCGCTTAGCCATTTTCGTTTCCGTGGTCGTCGTCGTGTATCCAGTCCATATCCGAGGTCTGTTAAATTTTCCACAATAATTTGTTTTTCCGGGGAATGGTATTAGCCTTGTGCCAGCCTTTCTCAGGATGTCGCTGCATGCAGTGGTTCACTACTTGGCGGGTGCTATAGTAGCTATCCAGGGGTGTCTCGTGGAGACTGCATGTCACCTTGGATTGAACAGGGACAAGGATCGTCCTGGCCTTCGCCGGGTTGAAAGCAATCCGTGACTTTTCCCTGTATGTTCGCTCCCATCCCCTCAATGCAAATCTTTATTTACCTATTTTTGCCGAATTCTGTTGTTGTAAATTTTACACTAAGAAATACTTAATACTAATAATAAAGGTCAACATATAATCCCCTTCTTCCTCCCGAACGCGGCACCAACTTCCAACTGTATTAAGTGCCACCTAGTCAATAGTTTCGATTTGCAATAGGACCACAGGTCTTTATATCAAATTGGTCAACAAGAATTCGATGTTTTTCTTTTTGTTTGATTTCGAAAAAGCACGTGCGTCATTTTTTTAGAAATATAAATCCAATATTCAACAGTAAAGAAATAACAGTTCTAGTTGAAAAATCGTAGAAAGGAGTCAAAAAGAACGACCAATATTTGTGTAAAACTCTTTTTGAATAAAAAAATAAATAAATACTGTTAAGTTTTGCTTCAAAATACATAAATCTTTTTCCGCAGCGTTATATTTTAGTCTATTGAATTTTGGAACCACAAACCTATTTTCGTTTTAAGTTATTTGCTTGACGTAGAACTTCTCGAAATGTGGTACATTCCCTTCATCCTTAGTCGTCACTCGTAAGCACAAGTACACAATTCTTGAAAATTCCACCACAAGTTCAACAAAGATATTTGCCGTTTTCCCATTGTATTTATCTGGCGTTAGGCTATTCACAGTCACGTTCAATCAACCATGGTTACGCATTCTTGTATTTCTTGAAATCCCGTCAAGATTTATATGACTACACACATTTTAAGCGTAGGCCTCAATTTGATGACACACACGACAGCACCAACTGCCACTCAGTCAATCTTCATAGAGCTGTGCTCAGAAAAAGAAAGAAAAAAAACGAAAATTGGAAAAAAAACAACAACAATCAAAAAAACAAAAGGGTCTCTTAAACACATTTAACCACTTAAGAAGCCATCATCAAACTTCCAGCTAATGCTCGTCAAGACCTCTGGCACCCAATCCCATAGCTCTTGGGTTGATTAATAATTGGACCGCTCAACGGTTATCTCGAGATTTTCCATTCCCTCAGTTATCGCGGGAGGAGGTCGTTGAGAAAATGTCACAGTAAATTAAGTGTAATCCTATATCTGGCGTATGACCCCGTCTATTCGTTAACAGTTCAACGAGTCTATATCAACCCTCATACCCACTTTGACGGAATCAATCAAATTCCAAGAACCGGGAAACCGAATGAAAGACAATTCCTCCACCTAAATGTCACGCGCTCGATTGGAGTTTGTTGAGAACTCAAAACCACATCTCCGGTTAATCAAAGTCAAAGTCGAAAGGGTTTATTTCTGTTGTGCCTCATTAGCACACATCGCACTCTTGGCAAACTTTCGAACTGATTCTACTTACCAGGATCAAGGATATACATTTCAAAGGGTGATATAGAATCACACCGAATTATTTGTAGCTTCAAACGGCTGTTCCGAAAGCCTTACGGCAGAGAAGTTTGTGTAACACAATGTTAATGAATTAATTTGATACCCTCTATCGAGTGAGAGTATGTCGGTCGAAGGTGAAGCAAATTTTAAGGATTCAGACATTATCCTTTGCACACCTTGTGTAGCTCTCGTACACTTGCAATCTTACCTACGAGTTGCGCTTTTGAAATTCTAACTCGACAACTTGTCGAACCCCCTCGACATCTACCAACTCAACTTATGTGACGACGCTGTGCCTTTGATAATATATAGGAGTATTCCCACACAAGAGTTTGACTCTTGTGGTTGAGAGCAGGGCAGGTAACACACATTTGAAATTGAGTAAGCTTATCGTCGCTTCCGCTGTTCTTAAGGATGTAGCAATTACCTGTAATTGTAGAAAATAAAATTCGTGAACGCACAATTAAGGCAATAATGCGAAGTACAATTTGGCAGACGTGCTTCACAATAAAGAGTAAGTGCAATGCTACCAAATTTGATATCTAACTCATATGAGAGTCTTTTTGTATTTTAGCTGGGAAAGGACATGGTCAGAAAAAATATAGCAACATAAGGAATTGTTTTTTATCGTGTTACAATAACGGATAATAGACAATTTTTCAAAACAACTACATTATGGTATATTTCTTAATAATGACGTTTGTAAGTAATGTCTCAATTGAGAAAAAATAAGGGAGCGGGAATCAAGTTACGTTTTATCTCAATTTTACTCGTTGTGAGATAATTTCCGATAAACCAAAAAAAAAACCATTAGGAATATATTCCTGGCAATACACCAGGCTCTCTGGAATGATTGCACTAGCATTTTTAGTTTTTCTGGGGGACGTTCAATAAAGACCGACACTACTGTCTTCATGGGCGAATAACTTCCATTAGTAGCACCACTTGATATGCGACTGAGAGAGGAAAGCATATGCCGAAAACATACGATATTACGAACAGTTTTGCGACAGCCCCTCAATAAACTCGGACAAAGAATGGATACCTCGATAAAAGGGTGGCTACAGCAGAGTTATAAACCAGACAGGTTTTGTTATGAATTTAATGAGACTGGAAAGAAGTCATTTACTCCAAGTTACTTCCATATACCTAGGCATTGAATTTGGACCTCTACTGGTGACAATTGGACCGTCTGAAACATTGTGATTCGTTGTCCAAATAAAACCGGAGAGTCAGAGAAGTATACAAATTATAAATAAACAGCTGCGATGCAATGTCCTCCTTGTAGCAGGACTTAATTAGAGTATACAAGGTGGGTCGTTTAAACATTCTTCCGCTGGCAAGCCTGTAGTCTTCATTTATGTTTTTAGATCAGCTTATAACAGCCTTTGTTCGAAGCGGAGGTTTAAGCCAATTTGCGCCATGGAACAATAACTGCCACCACAATAGACTGTTATCGTGCAGCAATACATTCAAAACATGTTCTCAATTGTGAAAACACGACCTGCATATCGGGCCAAGTATTGCGTAAAAACTACTGTTGGCAGTTGTAAAGATCAGTTTATTTTTTCTTCAAAATCGATGCTGGCGCGACTGAATTAACTCTGACTGATAAAGGCATGGACAACCTCTTTTTCAACAGGATTTAGGTACAGCTCGCCCGATCCACGATCACATTATTGCGCCCATAATTCGATAGTCACTTAATTTCGAAGAATATGAGTTTTGACACCCTCCGCAATCTTCGAATTTAAGGTCTCAGACTTCTTCCTGTGGAGCTACTTGAACCCAATTTTTATATTGACAAGCTGTGGCATAAATCTTCGTCTTGGTGCCGGGGTTGGCACAGGTTGTACGAAGATTCGCCATCATGCACTTCCATGGATTGTTACACCGAACGATGACACCTGAACAGCTCACGAGGGAAATGAGAACACAATTCGAGTCATTGAAAGTACCGAGCAACTATCGACGAGTTGCGTTCACCAAATAAGCAACACAGGATAAATGAAACACGCAGGGTTTTGGTAGTTAATTTCTTTCTTTGTTTATTTTCGAACTTTATTTAAAAGAGTTATTTTTAATTCCCGCTTTAATTAGTTTACACGGTCGACTCACACGATTCGTACTAACACTCAGGGATTGTGAAATTACTTTAAGGGTGACACACTCAGTGGAATGCACACTCTCCTGTGCACTTGGCAGTGGAGAAGAGATGCTGCGCGCGCAATGGTTGGGATACGACTCAACGATATTGTATCGTTTGGGGTGAGTTTTTGGTGGTGTGGTGAAAAGGAAATGAAATTTCCTTTGACCAGTGACCAATGGAAAGCGATCTCAGGTACGTAGTGGTGTATGTGTGTGTGCGTACACACCAGCGTGTTCTTCGATTGCATTGGCGGGAGTTAATGGGAGTTGAGTTGCGGATATGGGGAGTTTTTCAGGTAAGCGGGCCGTGGGGTTTGGTGGAACCCCTACAAAGCCATGGACCGTGAAAGCTTTGAAAGATAGAATCGGACCAGCAGAGGTGAATTTTGCATCGAACATTTTGTAATTGACCCCTAACAAATTGTGCCGCTCTAGATCGGAACCCACTTTACCAATTAGTAAATCTAAAACTTCCTTCATATGGACTGTCCCTGCAGCTTTGCGGCTGGACGAACATCTTCCTCGAAAATCGATCGATCTGGGTTGTTGTGGACGGTGAGTATGCGGATCTGTATCCCGTTAATTCCGGGATGCCCCAAGGCTCTATTTTGGCTCCAACCTTGTTTTTGCTCCATATGATTTGTTGGAGTCGACGGAAAACAGGGTGCTCAGTTTCCAGGATGATAGTACGCTTGTTTCCTCTTTTTCGAGTGATCGACCGATTAGTGCATCAACGTGGCACCAACTGAGATGTAGACAGATCGCCTCTCTGAAACGGGATCTGGATAAGGCCCTGCAGTGGGGAAGGGCCATTTTCGTGAACTTCAATGCAACGAAGACACAGTATAGACCATTCACAAAGAAAAGTGGATCAGCGGTACCACAGCTAATTATGAAGGGCAGGGCCCTCGAATCTGGTGAAAGCTTGAAATTACTCGGCGCCACGGCTTGTGGGAATGTATCGTGGCATAAACACCTATCGAACATCGTCAGGTCTGCCTCTGGAAAACTGAGTTGTCTTTTTAGAGCCAAGAAATATTTTACTGCGGCCCAACTTCTTCTCCTGTATAAATCCCAAATTAGACCCGCGTTCGAATATTGCTCCCATGTTTGGAGCCCTGCTCGTAGGCATACCTTCGACCGCCTTGGGTGCATACGTGCCATCCGCCTGATTGGGGACACGGCGCTGATCGAAGACGCGTAGCCCACCTCTATCTGTTTTATAGATATTATCACGGGTACTGTTCTTTGGAGATTCGTGGTATTGTTCTGCGCAATTCGGTTTGTATGTGCCCTACAAGATAATTCGACGGAACGCACCAATTTGTGGTTAATTTTCCGACGGCGCGAACATCTCTGCATCAGAACTCGTTCCGTTACAGATCGAGGAAGCTGTGGAATTCCCTTCTCGCGCAAGTATTCCCGGAGCGTTACAGTCTGAAACTGTTCAAAAATAACTGCAACATTTATTTGGTGGCATCTCGGGACGCCATGTCGGCGTTGTAAGTTCGCCTCTCCCGAGAGAATTTATTTGTTGGCCTGTAGGAACCCGGGGTGCTCGATAGTATAGTGGTTAGTATCCCCGCTTGTCACACGGGAGACCGGGGTTCGATTCCCCGTAGGGAAGCCTCTGGCGCAAGACTAATGACCTTGCGCGGAAAAACAAATTATCATGGAAAATGTATCAAGCCTCAGGACTTGCTAAATACGGCCAAGACAGGTTCCCGGTTGTAGAGCCGATGATGATGATGATGAGTAGCCCGGAATTCCATGACCTCATCGAGTCGACTCCGCCATCGATCCCTGTCCTGTGCACTCTCCTCCCACGCTTGACCATCTGATCCGATCTCCTCAAGGTCAAACCTAACATTGTCCTCCCATCTCCATCGCGGCCGTCCTGCTGGTCTCTTTCCCATTGGTTTGCTGTCAAGAATTCTAACCATGGTCCTATCGCTGTCCATTCGCGCCACGTGTCCGGGGCATCTTACTCTTCTCGACTTTATTACTCTCACTATTATAGGTTTGCGGTATAGATCTTCCAATTCATGGTTGTGGAGTTTCCTCCATTAACCTGCCTCCTCGTCATATTTACCTCCAAAGATACCCCTTAAAACTTTATTCTCGAATACGCAGAATTTGTTTTCTTCCCGTTTTGTGAGAGCCCATGTTTCGCATCCGTATAGAGTAATCGGCATGATTATAGTTCTATAAACACGAAGCTTCACGATACGTGATAGCAGTTTGGATTTCAGCAGTTTACTGACTGTGTGCCAACTAGCGTTGCCGGAATGCAGTCTTTAGTTAATTTCCTTCGACATTTCGTTACTGGCCGTCAGTGTCGTTCCCAGATATTTAAATTCTTTAACTTTTTCAAATATCTTGCCTCTGACGTTTATATGTGTTCCCTGAGATCCACCTGCTCTCGCCACAATCATTTATTTCGTTTTGTCTTCAATTATTTCTGGGCCCACCTCTTCTGCCGCTTGCATGATGATTTCACAGTTTTTACTTACAGTTTCTAGATTATCGCCCAAAACGGCGATGTCTTCCGCATATGCGAGTACTTGTGTAACCCCGTGCAGGGATGATCCGACCATGTTGTCGTCTTGTACCTTTCTGGTGACATACTCGAGCACAAGGTTAAAGAGACACGGGGGTAGACCATTGCCCTGTTTTAGTCCGTCCTGGATTTCAAATGGTTCTGAGAGGTGGCTTTCTATTCTAACTCGCCCTTTGTTTTCGTTCGTGCAAATTTGAATAAGGGCGGCGTCGTTTTTTTTTTTTTTTGGATTCGCAGCTCAACCACAATATGATAGAGTCTTTGCCTTGCGACTGAGTCGTAGGATTTTTTGAAGTCAACGAACTGTTGGTGATCCGTCTCTCCGTATTCCCACTTCTTTTCCAGCAGTTGCCTTATTGTGAACATCTGGTCGCTTGTTGACTGGAATCCGCATTGGTAGCCTCCTAGTATTTCTTCTGCGTACGGTGTGATTCTTGCCAGTATGACATTTGTTAGCATTTTGTATGTGGTTGGGAGCAATGATATTCCTCTGTAGTTTTCGCAGTCAGATTTGTCGCCTTTTTTGAAAATGGGGACGATTATTGAGGTTTTTCATTCTTCCAGAGTGAGTTCCTTAACCCATTTTGCTTCGATGAGTTGGTGGATCTTTCGAGCGATTGCCTTTCCTCCATGCTTCACAAGCTCTGTCGGTATGCAGTCGACTCCGGGAGCCTTGTCGCCCCTCAATTGATTTATTGCGTCTAGAACTTCGTTGAAAGATGGCTCTGGGTTCTGAGGCGCGGCTGTATGTACGTCTGGTGCGTTTATTTGTGGTTGATGGGTGCATACATTCAGCAGGTTTTCAAAGTACTGCTTCCATCTTGTCACGATATTATTTGTTTCAGTGACCAGACAGCCGTTTGCGTTTCGAATTATTTTGGCTCTCCCTTGGTAGCCATTTCTAATTGAATTTATGCCGACATACATACCTCTGATATTCTTTGCTCTGCAATTTTCTAGGATTTTTTCGAACCGACTCTTCTTCCATTCGCGTTTTTTGCGTTTGAAAAGTCTCGTTGTCTCTTCCGAATTGTGGCGTATCTTTCTGCGTTGAGTTCATCATATCTTTCTAAGTGGATCACCTGCACTCATCGTCAAACCGAGGTTTGGACTTAATTGTTTTCTTAAATCCTAATACCTTTTGGGCTGTTAGTTTGATTGTGTCTCTGATCGATGTCCATATAGTGTCCACACTATAGGCTTCCTCTTCTCCACTGCTCGCATTCTCTAGGATGCTAAATCTATTCGTTAGTTCGTTTTTATATTCAGCCCTTTTGCGCATGTCTTTTAGTTTATCAATGTCGAACGTTTTGCTCGCCTCCCGTGGCTGCCCATGTGAGTTTGCTGCGAGCCGACTCCTGATTTTGCCTATCACTAGAAGATGATCGGAGTTGCAATCTGCTCCTCTATATGATCTTACGTCAAGGATATTCGAATGGTGTCTTTTGTCTATGAGGAAGTGGTCTATTTGGTTACGCAGGAACGACAGAAAGTAAACAAAGAAGCCAGAAATAGCAGAGAGCGAATAGAACGAGAAGCCGGAGAAAGAATACGAGGAATTTATAAACCCTCAGAAAAAAGACGTACGGACTGCATCTTAAGCTGTGGCGCTGTCGGTCTGCATTTTTATTATTGTGTTTTTTTTTTTTGGAAAACGTCATTTATTGCGTCTCTTTTATGTTGCAGTACAATATATTGGCACATATTTGCACATTGCAGCATCTTGCCACATTAATTTACTGATTGCAATTCAGCATATACGAATGTCATTTTATCATCATCATCATCATCATCATCATCGGCACTACACCCGTCTTGGCCTTATTTAGCAAGTCCTGAGTCTTGTTAAATTTTCCATGATGATTTGTTTTTTTCCGGGCAAGGTCATTAGTCTTACGCCAAATGTCATTGTATACCTCTGCTCAAATACCGTTCATATATTATGAATCCTGCTCCTAAACACCATTCAAAGATATTCTTTAATGCCATTGCACTGACATCATCGTTACAGTCATGGTCAAATAGAAGGCGCATATCAAAATCTTACCTCTTTTACAGATGTTACCTTGCAAATCCACGATATCCTTCCAAAAACTTCAAAGTAATTGCCCCCTATAACACAATCTGATAGATCTCATCACCCTGCAATTTATCTCTCATCGGTACGGACATCTTTACACTAACATGTACTTTACTACAGAACAGAAAAACTGTGGAACTCCATTCCTTAGACAGTCTCGAGAGGGCTACAATTTACTGTCCAAAAGCAAGACCGACAGTTACCTATTACCATCTCAGACCACGGATTCACTGCTATGGACTCGCCAGCTGTCACAATTCTCGTACTCACTCCTGCTATCGCGATGTATTTTTATATGGATGTAGACAAGGATGTCTAAAGTCGCTACATAAGCCGTGATCGCTATATTAATGCTCTGGTATATTACTCCCATGATTCTCTTTTCGATTCTTTAATTAATTATTTGATTAATCTGAAATGCATTTTTTTATAAGGTGGCGAGTAGGTGTTTAAGCGACTACTCTACTTCCCCTAGAAGTCGTTAGATGACGATTTTAAGTATTTTCTCGTGGTTACTACCTACGGTCTTTCTAGCGCAATGTCTACCGACACGTCTCTTCCCAAATTTTCCCTCTTCTTTCACCACCCTGTATTCTGAAACTTAAATATATCACGAAATCCTTTTTGCTCATATTTTAAAAAAGGGTCAAACAGTTGGGATGGAACTTCGATTTTAAAGAGGCTGAAAACATACTACCCGAAAGCAACAAGCAATTGTTGCTTTATAGCTAACAACCTAATGCGTTCTTATTGGTTTTCTTTTTACCTGTCTCCTTTGTATAAACTATGATGACTATTATCACATTGACTATCAGAAAGCCACACCTTTGGTTCCTTAGCCATTCTTTTACCACCCAAGAACAGGTGTGCTATTGGGTCTTATCGAAATATTCCACTCGATTCTGTCTCATTCGTAAATTACATGAGTGTCCCACTCAAAAGCAACACTTCGCCTCTGCCACGTCATTGGAAAATTAATTCATTTATGGTTTAATTAAATTACTCGCAGGCTAGAATGCTTCTCATCCTTATCAGACATTGGCAATCTTGGTCTGACGCTGTTATCTCACCCCTCACCACTCCCTGCCTAGATGTTTAATGAAAACACATTTCCAGGAATTTATGCCACGCGTTTTAAATGGCACAATTCTGCCATCAGACAGGCTTTTAGGCGAAACCAATTTACTTTCAATAAAATAAACCCAAAATCGAATTGAATATCCTTTTACCCAGATAACCTGAACTGCACCTCCCTCCATTTAAGCTTCTTTTGTCGGCGCGTGTGTGTACTTCCTCCTGCAGATTATGATGACAAAGATACTCGGTCTCTGGTACCCAACGATGTCATTATCGAAAAACGAAGTCAAAGAAAACCTATAAATTGTGTTCCACTTGACTTAAGACGCCTGGCAAAGTTCAAACTTCGTGTGGTGCTCTATACACCCTTGTTGTTGTTGCCGCTACCACCGCCTACTTCTGGCGGTGCTCCTGCTACTGCTTCAAGGAGCGGTAATAGAGAATGAATTCCAAAAAGTACGTTACATAAATTTCAAATGTATCCTTATGTTATGTCCTTGCGATCAGATTAACCGGCGAAATACGATAATTTGTGGCATCGTACGCAGATGACAATCGTTTTGTCCTCTCTTGTACGCATTCCGGTGCGTCTTGTGCCAGGTATACGACGCATAGAGCATCCTTGCCTCCTTGTTTCATTGCCTCATTGCCGCTTTGACTCCTTAGTACGCTAACGACGACCATGATGGGAGCAACAGAGAGAACAAGCGCCCAGGGACCTACCAGCGGGAGTAAAGGATCTCTTTATAAGCTATAATATACACTCATCGGTGCTGGCACAGAACGCACACGTATATATTCGTATAATCGAGGGCAAGTGTGTGAAAATTTGTGTGACTCCTTCGGAGTCATTATTCATTCTCTCGTTTTTATTAAGCCACATTGTTTTGCGTGTTTATTAAATGGAATGCTCTCGAGGGCGGGTGGGCGTTGAAATGATTTTTATTCTTCGTGAAAGGATGTTAAGCACCATATGCCGGAGACACTTGATGGAAAGGAATAAAATCGAGAAAACTCCTTATGGGGATTTTACACACACGAGCAATTTTCCTTGAATTGTTATGTTAAGCAACATTCACGCAATAGAACAGCATTCGCATAAGGAACACACTTAACAGTTCAATGTCGAAAAGACTCGCAAAGTGGATAAATATAAAGGACCTCCCACCAGCTATTAGGCTTGCATGCCCCATGTGGCATAAGAACGCTTAACACAGATTTTTGTTGTATAGTGAAGTGCGCAAAGAAAAAGGAGTTCATGTGTGATGCGTACTGTGTGAGTAAACCACGTACATCAAGAGCCAGGTGCTGCAGGATATGACAGCCAATCTCATATGCCTCATTCCTCCCTCCACGTTGTAGTCATTAGGTTATCAAATGCCGTTTTCATTTATGAATCTCGTGCTGTCGCTGAACATTTGTTCTCTGAATAAACACTCCAAGCAGACTTTCCCCGGTGAATTCCGTTCGTGGTTTATTGGTAGGATAAGGTATAAATCAGGGTATGTCGATGAGATATAAGGACTCGAAAGAAAGTTAAACTGACATTTTATGCTCTTTGCGTGCTTACGAAGTCTTAGACCAAAAGAGGATTACACTTCGCCAAGTAGTGATATTTCGGCAGTTTATGAGCTCGTTAAATGTTAAATTCGTTATGGGCAACAAGGACGTTCTAAGTTAATAGCATTTATAGTTTGCTCCTTCGATAATAATAGGCTGGATTTCGCGGAATTATAAGTTCAATAACTTCCCGAATTCTCCAAGTTTGGGGTTTAATTACATCGTCCTACAAGTTCATATCACCCATTGTTAGTTCGTCAACATCATTTATGACCACATAATCATATACCGCTTTAATTATTTCCGAAAACTGAATAATAAACATAAAGTAAATACTAGACTAAACACTAGTAACCACTAAAACTGCGTTAAAGGAGGGTAGTTAAAAAAGACATTAAGAAGTAAGTGACAAAAGCCCCACGAAGATCGGATCTGCGCTTGATGTCCTCATCACAAGAGAAAGTATTTATCATAAAACATAAAAACTAACAAATGTCAGCAAAGAGAAATTATTCACGTCCGACATTCGCCTAAATTTAGTTTCTATCTACGATCATGCTATCGAAGTTATTATACATACCACAAATGAACCATATCAAGTGAAACCCACAGAGTTGCTTTGCGAAAAGGTATGATATTCGACAGAAGAAAAAAATCGGTCGTTTTTTAGTCGAAGAATCGACGAGTCGGGGAGGCTAACTCAACACGTTGAGTAACCTACGTGAATGCCGGATCTCCAGGGTAATATTGTGAACTTCCTGGATCTGTTTCTGACATCCAAGCCGGACATTTATACCATAGAAGCGACTGCGTCATTGGGAAAGTCAGGTCATTGCTTGATATTGGTTGACCAATAACTTACATATCAACCGAATAACCTTAGCAGCCTTGCCAGGTATTGAGGTAGGGGGTGGTAACTGAAATCCTTTCTATGGGCAGCGGTCCTCTTTGGGGATCCCGATGTTAACACTTGCGCGAAGTAACAGAAATTATTCTTCTCGGTAAAAAGCTTTACATTCCGCATTCAACCAAACAAAATTCATCTGATAAGCCTTGGTTTGCTAAAAAATTCGAGTAGATTACAGAGGTGAAAATGACGCTCTGGTCCCACGAAGATCAACAGAACGAATTTTGTCAGAATCAGAAACGCATGCAATCGTGCGATTGATACCGCTAACAAGGTTCACAACAAAAAATGCCGAAGAAAACGGAAAAGTGTCTACCGCGAAATTACCGGGCGGTAACATTACTGTCTATGTTATCTAAGGTGATGGAAAAGGAAATCAATGTTGAGTGGATTAAATGCTTCGAATGGAACCGGCTACTAAATGATCGTCGATACGGATCCCGCAGCGGGCGGCCTGTGGCGGTTCTTTAATACAATCCCAAAGAGCCGCCCATCCATTTAAATTAACCACTTTCCTCTTTCCATGCAAACCCATAGTACTTACCTGCAATTAGGGGCAGCGTAAGCTCCCCTGCAGCATCATACCTGAAAGGAAAACCTACCCGACGGCATCCACACATTCTGAATTTCCCTGGTTCATATTCCACGAACCAGTTCATCTCCTATCGGCTCCGCCTGTCTTCAATTACGATAAACACACGCTGGCCAGCGTATTGTTGACATAGCCGTAGCCGATATTCTTTCCATAAGTCACAATTGTAGATCGCGCCTATACCCTTAGGTCCGCGACAGTTGCGATAATTACCCGTTATCGGCTATCAACCGATCATGAATTTGGGCATGGATATGATCATTGTTTAGGTAACCTTACCCATGCCATGACTACGATGACCCACTGGAAAACCTAAATTAAACATACAGTATCTCACTGTGTGCGTTTTACTTACCCGCATATTAATGAAACATATAGCCATCCAGCCTGACCCTTTGCCGCCGTCGACGAGGTTTCTGCTGACTTATGTAAACAAAATAATTTGCCTCCTTGTGCACCGGAGCCATACGGCTAGATTAGACATTGTCTACATCGGTGTTTCCAAGGAATCTTAGGTAAATACCATGACGACCCCTTTGTATCATAGGCACATCATGCACATCATGTGTGTCACCATTTGATCTGTGAAATGGCACTGTGAAACAAAAATCTATTTCGATCCCTGCCATACATCATCAACGATGTATGGGTACGTCGCCGCAGCCCCCGATGATCGTACGTCAGTTTAATCAGGTGTCCGCCGATCATCGTCCTCATCCTGTACGGACACATATAGAATCCTCCCCTATGGATGCAATTCGCGGCCATTGAATCTGATGGACGTGAGTTGCATCGTGGAGTCAGATTCTAACCGTTCAAGCGAAGACATGTGTCAGGGTCGCCGTGAGTCATAATACATTCGGACTAGAAGTTATTGAGTGCGCATGTCGATCAAGTGATCTTATAAATTCCCTCCTAGCAATTTAATTCCTCCGTTAAACAATTCATTCGGGCGGCTGTTAGAGAAAGTTAATGTCGTTATTAAGTTTGTGAATAAAGACTTGTCCAATATAGTTATGAAGTTGTGAATAAAGACCTGTCATCAAAGAAAATCCATGTTCATATTAATAGTGATACAAAGACTTGTCATTGAAGGAAACCCATGTTCATAATAAGGACTTGCAGATAAAGAAATTTAATATTCGTAATAAAGAAATCATCAATGCAGATTTGAGTTTTATTTTACATCCTTTGGTGCGAAGCAGTGACATTTTTATCCGTGGTGTGTTGTGACTTCTCTCTTCATCGTTGGAACGTTAGTAAAACAGGTGGCCGTGTCTTGGCACAATACTAACCTACCACAGGCCTACGGACCTTTGCAACTGACATCTGGAGATGTGCAATTAAAAACATGGAATCAAAGGCGGTTGCATTTGATATCTCCAAGGCTATTGGCCCCGCCTGGCACGGAGCAGTGCTAAGCAAGCTCAGTTTATACGGACTTTCCCAACAACTTTGAGATGAATGAATAGCTTCCTCGAAAAACAATCGTTACGGGTTGTTGAAGACGGCGTGTCTTCGGATCTATATAATATTAATTCTGGAGTACTTCGGGGTTCTATTTTGGCTCCAACCTTGTTTTAACTTCACATCAATGATTTGTGAGAATCAACGAGTAACTAAATATTTTGTTTTGCGGATGTCAGTACTCTTCTTTCGTCATTTTCGAATGATCGGCCGCTAAACGCATTAACATCGTACCAGTTGAAATGTAGCCAGATCAACTCCACGTACTGGGATCTGTATAAAATCCTACAGTGGGGAAACGCAATGAAGACGCATTATTTAACATTCACAAGGAAAAATTTATCGTCGGTTCCACAGCTGACGATGAATGACCAGCTCCTTGAATCTTAGGAAAGCATATGCTTGGCGTCACAGTGTGTGGGGATGTGTCATGATATGAACACCTATCGAACATAGCCAGGTCCGCCTCTGGAAAATTGCGTTATATTTTTAGAGCCAAAAAAATATATTTCCACTCCACTCAAATATAGTTCCCATGTTTGGAGCTGTGTTGTTTGGATCTAAGCATACCCTCGATCTACATGAGAGCAAGTGGCGGTTCCGCCAAACCACATGGCCCACTTACCTGAAACCCCCATAACTGCTACACAACTTCCTGAAGTTCCCTAATGCAATCACATTAGCACCTTAAACGCTTTACGCATTAAATAGAGTAATTTATAATCTAAAAGCCCCTACAAGAGAATTCTTACCTTTCATGCATCTCTTTGCATACAATTTCCCTATAAGAATTCCATCCTAACTTACCATAAATTCCCTGAAAGAAAATTCATCGGTTTCCATATAATACAACCGCATAATCAGGGAATCTTACCCTTGAGTTGGCTTATCCCAGCCTCAACATGTGTACAATAAAAACTACCTACATACACATTGGCTGGCGACCACTTTAACCAACGATAAACAGTCCAACGCAGCTGCATGTAATTAGCACCATAGACGTTGAGACCAATTCCCTAACGCGCACCATGTGCAAAAAAAAGAACGCTGTCTTTCAAAGGTGTTCTGGCGATACCATAAACAATCCACATCGTTTGTGGTATCCCAAATGCAATTCCCATTTAGTGAGTTCCAACTTATTTATTTAGCTGACCCTAATCACAGACCGATGCATTAGGTCGCTTTCCCTTGTTCTTTTTCCCACGCTGTAGGTTTTGTTTATCCTTGCTGGAATGCATCGATAAACACGGTGATGTGTACGTTCACACATATACACCACTGCTTCAAAAGATCGCGTTTCCTTGGTGGCCACAACCTTAAGAGAAAAATGTTCTCTCTCTCTCTCTTCCGTTCCTTAACCCTAACCGAGGGTGGAATTCAAGTTAGAGTTCTATCCTCGAGGAGTCTTATTACATCCGCCGACCACCACGGTCGTGCCCCCCCCCCGCGCTCCGTCGCGTGGCGGAGAAGCGTAGGTCGTGTCGAGAAAAACGTGTTTCATCTAGTATAAAATTTATAAAAATCAATTTAATATTAATACCAAGTTCTAAGTGAGGTATAAAACACTAACATATTTAATAATGGCTGAGAGCAAAGAGAATTATCCTTCACAATTTTAAAGATAATAACGAAAGTGAAATAAACTAAAAATTAATTAAGAACAACAGAACAACTTGTGTTTTAATTGCTATCTGGTGGATAGTGTTTTCCTTTACTCTCGGCTGTGCACAAACATGGCGGCGTTTCGTCCTTTTGTTTCGGCGTTTTACTTGGCGGAACGTTATGATGGAGGAGGAAGATGAACGGAGTGTCCGTGTTATGCACAATACTTCCTCCCCGCAAACATACAGAGACGGGCGATCTGCCTGATCCAGGATATAGCGCTGAGATCGAGACTACAGTTGCTATCACATCGAAGGCATGTAGCGAAGCCTTGTGTAAATTACAGATATTATCACGGGGACTGTTACTTGGAGATTCGTGGTATTATTCCGTGAAATTCGATTTATTTGTGCTAATTCAACGGATCCTACCAATGTGCAGTACATCTCGCGAGGACATGTACATCCCTGTACCAAAACTCGTTCCTTTACAGAACGGGAAAGGTGTTGAACTCTCGAACACCGTCCCAGGGGCGAATATTTCCGGAGAGTTACAATCTGCAACTGTTCAAGGACTGTTCCAACAGTTATTTAATGGCTTCCCTGGGCATTGAGTTGGCGCTATAGGTTCGCCTCTCCTGAGAGACGTATATATAGTTCATAAAAAAAAAAAAAACACTTTCACATGCCTATTTAATGTCATCTCGTCAATATCATTTTTACAGGGAAACTTTCACAACAACAACTCGTAAAGATATGTTCGCCGTGTGAATTATAGCATCTCTTTGCTGAGGCCACTTGTTACGATTAAAAGCTATAATCATTTTAAGGTAGATTGAAAAAAGGTAATCGGCATCATCTGCCCTCTTGCAAACGTAGAGATCAGGGTTTCGCGAATCAATTAGCGCGTGAGCCATCCGACATTTGCCTGTCATACACCCCCGTTTAATTCAAACGTCAATATGTTGTCTCAATCCGGACTACCGCCCCATCGCCAAACTGTCCCACTTACCCAAGATTCTGTGCGAATCTCTTAGTTTTCGTTACAAATCTTTTATTTCACCAAGACAACATGGTTTTCTTAATGGCCAATCAACGAGAACCAATTTTGTTGAGTTCATTTTCTTTACACCCTCAGCACTAGAGCACGGTAACGAGATCGACATGGTCTCAACCGACCTCAGTAAAGCATTCGACAAAAGCCCCCACGATCTAATCTTCTTCAAATTATCCGCCCTCGGCTTCGAACCTGGATTGTTGAGATGGATTTCTTCCTATCTAAAAGATAGACTTTTTTCCGTTTGGTTCAGGTCTATGATATCCAATCCCTTCCTAGGCGCCTCCGGGGTCCCTCAAAGTACCCACCTGGGCCCTCTCCTATTTATAATTGCCACTAATGACATTGAGAAAGTCATTAAAAATTCCAGCTTGTCCCTATACGCTGATGACACCGATGCAAGATCACCGAGTCACCACCTGATTCTGCACTGCTACAATCAGACTTTAACAACTTCTCGGGTTGGTGTGCAAAAAATGCTTTGTACTTAACATCGCCAAATGCCAATCCATAACCTTTTCCCGTAAGCGCATTCACTCACCCCCACGTCTCTACTCCCTTCATATCCAACCACGGACCAATGTTCAATCTATTAGAGATCTTGGGAACTTTTGCGACAGGGTGCTTCTCTTCCTCTCTCACATTGATGAGACGGTCCGGAAAGCCAACCCAGCCCTCGGTATCGTGAAACGATGGTCTTAGGTATTCTCCGACCTCCATTTAACTTGATCCCTTTACCTTACCTTCGTCCGCCCGAAAATATTCAACGTCGCTTCCTTCGGTTCGCGCTCCGAGGGCTAGGATAGGAAAACAACTTAATCCTTCCACCGTACATTAACCGTCGCAGATTAATCAACCTCAGAACCATCGAGGAGCGCAGGGCCATTTTCATTTTTCCAACATTTTTTTATTTCTTTTTTTTTTCTTAGATTCGAAATTATAGAACACAAAAAAAGCTCAAATTCTAGCTTAATTATCTTATATTATAACTTACTGGCCCTACGCATTCGCTCTAAGCTAAACTTTACATGTTTATGGTATCATTTGCTATTCGACGACAGAACTTTGTTTACTTTTTAATTATATTTATATTAATAACAAGAACGCATGGTCCTGGCCGACATCATGTTCATTCATCGGGTCGTCTCTGGGTCGGTAAACTGCGCCTACCTCCTTAACTTAATTCCTCTGAACACAAATCCTCGAAATACGCGTAACCCCCGCCTTCTCTATATTCCCCGTCACCGGACCTCTTATGGTCTCAACGAACCCTTGTAGCGGTTCCGCCAAGCGCTACGGTCCACTTACCTGAAAAAACCCCCATAATTACTACCCAACTTCCTTAAGTTCGCTAATGCAGTACAACAAACAGTATTAGTACCTGTAAATGCTTCACACATTATATAGATCACCATCTATAATCTTAAAATCCCTATAAAGAAAACTTACCTTTTCATGCATCCCTTCGCATACAATTTGCCGTAAGATTTCTTTCTTTGCTTATCTGGTATCCTAAACCAATTCGGTACCAGACAAATTCCTGAAAAGAAAAACCCTCGGTTCACATATCATGTAACCATTCCAGCCAGGGATAATTGTCATTGCGTCGCCTATTCCCACCTTCATTCATGTACACGATAAATTTCTTTATGTATACATTGGCTGGCGACGTTTTTCTCCCCGCAATAAAATTCCCTGACTCGCACAATGTGCAACCCAAAGCAAATACGCATTCCCCGTCCCTTGGCATCAATTGAAATCCAAGCATAAACAATGCAAATAGGTATTCAATACGTACCCTTACTAGCGAGGCCATAAACACCATTTCCCAGTAACCTAGCTAAAACTAATTAGCACATTTCCACATCGCATCGTGGTCCCTTTATTTAGCTGCTACGCACATGCATCCGACGATTTCGGTTTTGTTTGCTTTACCGAAATCGTATCCTAGGAATGCATTTTATGTCTTTCTTTGGTCTAGGCATACACACCACCATGATCACGATGACCGAGTGAGCTCTGAACGAGCAAGATATCGTTGAGTCTCATCCCAACCACCGCTCGCGACGGTAGGTTTATCTCCCGCACTCCGCAAACCGCGGAGATGCGTAATATGTATATAATAATATACCTTTGGAGTCGTATTTTAACACCCAGACACGCGGGTCGGTTTTCTTTTCTTCTGCTCCCCGTGGCGCTACGGCGGCGCATCAGTCCCAGAGTCCTTTATTCTATGTCCCGAATCAGATTGTCCTCCTTTTCATGATACATAAATTGAGAAAGGCAAGACAAGTGTTGCGTTTTGTTGATTTGGAAGTGTCAGTTCTTTTCACGGTCGAAATTGAAATATAGTAAAAAGTGTATGCGCCCAAGGATATGCGACACCGAGTCCGGGAAATTGAAGAGGTAACAAAAGATTCTATGATACGGAAATGTGAAAGACCAATTTTATACATCAATTTTGTGGATTAGAACGTGTGAAGTATTTTAATTGTTTTGTGTTTTGAAAATAAAAGGAACCTTATTACGTAACTCACAGTGTTTCATTCTCTCCTGAGTGTTTGTGTGTGCCTCCTTTTTATCGACGAACAGTGTAGTTTACGGCGGCGAAATGGACGACAGTAATCAGATGTTGGCGGAGGAAGTGAACGGAGTACCCATGCAGGTACATACGTCCTCCCCACACCCTATTCGCGGATGCTGAGAAAGGTTAACTCCAATTCCACCTTGTTCGACTTCGACCTCTTTACCCATACTCTTGTGGCGTTTCTAACAGATATATACACAATATGCAAGCAAATAGTGGAGAACGCCGAAAGGAAATTCGAATAAGCAAAGCAGCAGGGCCGTATACCACAGCGATAACATAACAATTCCACATCAGTTGAGTGTGCTTGAGGTTAGAAATCGAACTCCTACACGCGGCAGTGACCTGACGTGTTGAGCATTGGTTCCATTTTTAGTGATTCTAACCGTCATAGCGTCAGTTCGAATCACACGTTCATCACTATCACATCGCCATACGCTGCACTCTCAAGCACCGCTTCCTAAACCATTCTCATCACGAATCTTAAGCCGTGCTTCTACACTTTGCTATAACCTGCCCACACCTCACGCCACTACTCCTGCTTTCTATATTTGTCGTGGTGGCCTTAGGTTAAGCTTACTTAAGTTAGTTCTTACGGTCTTTAGTTAGCAAGGTATATATACTTTTGTTGTAGGTAAGTATGTTGCTTGAATTAAGCCAATAAATGGGGTGGTAGCCCCATTAAATATTTGATGCGTCTTATTTTGGCCGGGATCTTAATGAGTTCGGCATACGCTACCCAACGATGATGAATTCTAAAAATCTTGATCTAGAATATTCGAATGAGTAGGGGAAACACCTGCCATCATCAGCAAAAGAGTGAATAGGGTTGTGAGTAATGAGCGAAAAGACAACAAACCTATGAATTTGAATCTCAAATACTTCAAAAATCAGACCAAACCGACATAGATGGTCGTGATCAGGGGATTCAGCGTTCTCGAAATAGTTTTTCCCTTCGGGTGCCCTACTTCACAGCACAAATAGTTTTGATTCGAGCACAATGTAAAGAAGGTTACGAAACGCACGATTCAATCTTTCTTTCTGTTCTAGCAGGTGCCCATTGCAGGATAATGACACTAGAACGTTATACCAACATTCGAAAGCCTTCCTCTCTCTTATTCAGTTAAATCCAATTGCTCATTGAATTCTATAGTCAATCAACTTTGCAAAAGTCAGAAAATTGACCACATGTCGCAAATGCTTGTGGCCAAAAACAGTCAGCCATTCTGATTTGACGCCAGTAGGCCAAATAAAGAGGCAAGCGGGAGCAAAGAGAATTCCTTTCAATTTGTTTCAAGTTGAATAATTTTACGATGTATCCTTCTAGCTGTGGCTCGGTTTTTATTGTCATCCGTCAACCCGTACTTTCTTCATAGCTCATTGAAGCGATAAAAAGGTTAAAAAACGCCCCACGTCAATTACCCCTCGGGATGAGAAAACAATTCCGCCGATATCATCGCAAGCTGGGAAATACAAAAAACAAAATTATAGAAAAAAACGAAAACGGGAAAATTAAGCAATTGCCTTTAGAGAACCTTTTGAAGTTTTTGCAACCGACGCAAAAGTGTTAACACAAAGAGAGGGCAGACAATGTTTGTCAGTAAGGGTTCAAAGTGATAGAAAAGGATGATTTTTAATTTAATTAAGCTCACGATACCGTCTACGGGGAAAGGAATTTCTTTATTTTCTCTCCATCGATGATATCCTTTGAACTAGGTCCCACTTTCCTTTAGACGAAAAATGAAAAAAAAAAAATTCTCAGTCCCAACTGGTTTTGCAGAGATAAGACAAGGAATGAGCCTCCAGCCAATAAGGACGTCGTCCCTTACGAGCATCATACAAAGAGACGGTCTTCAACATATTGTATTGTAATTGCTTCGTGCTCCATAGAGTTTCGTATTGTGTACCATCACTTTCATCATAAGGCGTTGCTTTATGTCCTTGGGGTCTAATTGCCAATCCTTGTATTTGCTAAATCTCAACCTCTGCTTGCTTCCTGCGCAATTTTCTCAACCGTTTCGCACTCCTCCAATCCAACAAAATAAACACACAAGGCAATACGAATTTGTGGCGTTTTGTTCACTCGGAACGAAAATATTGTAACTGCTCTTGTTGTTAATGATAATTGCTCCACAGACAGCTTTTTGCTATTTTCCTAGTGCTCCAGCATTACCAACTGATGCTCCTGTTGCTGGTCCTGATCATGTAAACGAGTACTAGTCTTATTGTTCCTATTGCGGTACATTCCTCTTTATGTCCTGTGAAACGCTTTGCACCATCGTAAAATAAAGTGGAGTTCATGTGAACCACTCCACATATGCCACTCACCGCACATTACAGCCCATTGCTCTAGATGCAATTGCTGCTGGTTTATTGTGTGCTCATTATGTTTTGTCCGAATGTGGAAAGCAACTTAGAAAGGCAACCAAAGCACTTTCCATCCCTTAAGAGGCGTTTTATCCTTGCGTCATAAGCAGTGCTAGCGCAGAAGAACTAAATCACAAAAAAAAGGAAAGAAGAAAGTAAAACACAAAACAGCAAACGAGGTCAAGCTAACGGCAGGATGGCACCCTCGTATGCTTCTTTTACCAGAAGGTACGAGTATCCTTAAAGCGTTTTCTAAAGATAATTCCTTGGAAGTCGGAGCAAATCGTTTTCTGATTGGATTTATGAATCTGCAGCAGGAGCACTCCGTCTCCCAGATAGAAAATGCAATATTTTATACTAAGATTAGATAGTCTACAGGATAACGCCAGTCTACGATTGCATCGACGAAACACACCGAAGAAAAAGTTAATGGGAAAACATTCTCAAGTAAATGAGTGTCATAAATACAATTTCTTTTCTCATTCAGAATATTAGGGAGGATTTAAATAAGGACGTACCGGCTAAGGAGGCAGTTTAGAGATACTCTTTTCTTCAATCACAGAATTAGTCCCGCAGATAAGCTTTTTCAGAAACATTTATTGATAAAGCCCTAGAACTGTATTCACCGGATTGAGTGGTGCAAGAATTATTCCTTATTCCTGTAAAACAGAGTCCTTAAACAAGCGGACCGGCGGTCGCATGAGGTCCACGACGAACATTTTTGCGGCCAAACCAATATATCGGCATACAATCATCATCATCATTGGCACTACAACCGGGAACCGGTCTTGGCCTTATTTAGCAAGTCCTGAGGCTTGTTAAATTTTCCATAATGATTTATTTTTTCTGGGCAAAGTCATTAGTCTTGCGCCAGGGGCTCCCCGACGGGGAATCGAACCCCGGTCTCCCGGGTGACAGGCGGGTGTACTAACCACTATACTATCGAGGAGCCATCGGCATACAATAATATTTAATAAAATGACAAACCGAGGCAGAAAAAAAAAAAGATAGGTAGAATTCGCTAAATGTTTTTTTATTTATATTCTTTTTTTTTTGCTATTATTAAACAAAAATCGTACATTTATTTTGAAAATACCACAATTAAGTAAATGCCGTATTTGTTATGTGACCTACCGACAGTTAAACCTTGTTTGTTTGGCCCAAGTTAGCTTTTGAGTTTGAGTCTCTCGCTGAAAATTCCACATTAATGGTTCCGCCCAAGAACGGTTCTCTGTGTTTATCCGTATTGTGTAGTGTAACTGCCCTTGTCACAATTAGCAAGTTTCACGTAACCAGCATTCATTGCCGACCATAATTCAAGGTCGATTCTTTTCATTGAGTATAAGAAACGAATTACTCCGGTTACGATTTGAAAGAATCATATGACAATCGTTTGCGAGCTTGCCGCTGGCAAATGATTCACAAATTAATTGGGTCAAATCGTGTCATTGTTCTTACACTATGCACCAAGCTGGTGATAGAAAATAGAATAGCATAACAAGCAATTTGTATTTGAGTGAATTACGAATGACGTGTGAAATGGCTTATGAAGCAAAATTTGTATTAGTAGATTAAGAAATTTGTGAATAATTGAGTGATTGATTGGGAGTATAAATACCTCAGCAATTTCAATAATAAAGCAATAAAATACCTAAAACGTTTTGATTCGAACACCGCCGCACTCTACGCCATCCACTTTTAGCGAGCTGCGCTTAAACAGCACAAATAGGGAATTAAGTTTTAGTCGGCTACTTCTAAAAACCTAAATATTACAAGTAATGATAAGGCATAACATACACGGAAATCCTACCACCTTTAATTCAATACATTACATGGCCACAGCCAATGTAAACAATACACGGTGACACTGCTGTTAACCATTACAATTGAAATCGACATCATCCGTATTGAAATAGACATTAAACTTGTGCGCACCATCTGACTGAAATATTTAAGGACGTGGAAAGCATTTACCAAGTTCAGTTATGCAACGATCTTTATCATACCTGTAAAAAGGAGAAATGCAGGAACACATTGCATCCGTGTTTTAGTGGCAAAACTCATTCGAACATCAGAGACAAGATATAAAACATTCGATATAGACGTGCAATTCAGCTCTCTAAGTAAATCTTTATCAACCCCAGTGAATTTATTATCAAATTCGTGAAATATTAATCGCAATCAACTCATTAGACTATTTATTCATTTATCGTGCATTTATTTCGGTTTTGTGCACATTTGGTACACTTTTTCATTGACAAACATACAATTACATTGCTAATTAAATTGCTGTTTATCACATAACCACTGTGTTTTAATATCACGAAAACATCGGCTTTCACTCTGTGAAGACTTAGTTTCAAAACGTGTGTTTAAAAAGCGGACAACCTATTGATAACATATAATTAATCTAATTCATAAACGAGAACGAAGCCACGAAATGGAAAAACAGTGACGTGACGTGTTGTGACAATTAAAACAAAGTGCAACAACAACAAACAAACAAAACGAATGTTAAAAGTGACAAAAACCGTGCTCACAAAATCACTTCAGTGAGGTGCAAAAAACAAAGTAAAACAATCAAAATATATCACCTCAGTCGTAAAAGTGAAAATTAACACCCACAATATATTGCCAGTTAAGCAAAGAGTTTTCAAAGCATCATTTGGTGCGATTGGAAGTTTACTGACTCTTAGCCGACGATAGCCGAATTCGAGTCGGCGTACGGGAGAAATCGACTTCGTGGTTCGTATTGCATGTCGCCTTTGTTTTTTTTTAATGAAAACAAACTGGAAAGAACCAGCATGAACACGGAGGAAGATAAAAACGGGACAACACACAAACCAAAAGGTACACCGAAAAACTCCATTGTGACGCGAAGTAAAACCGCGGAATTAACAATGGAGAAAAGAGATCAGTAAATGGAGGAGGTCAATGAGCTCCCATCCCCCTCCAACTTATACATGTATGAGGCAAACAATTCATTCGCTTCTCTTGCATCCTCAGAGTCTGAGGGTGAAGAGGAGGAAATAAGTGAATTGGAGGCCAAACTGGCGATGGCAAGAGCCCGATTAGAAGAGAGACGCCGAAAGGAAAAAGTAGCTCGAAAAAGAAAAAGACAGAGAACAACAACAAAAGCCAAAAGTCGGCCAAAAGCAACAGCAACGGCAACAGCAACAGCAACTACCAACAAAAATCGACCGCCGAAACAGCAAGCAACAGAGTAGCGGCAAAGCAACAATAACAACGAATAAATAAAGATGCCACCAAACAACACCATAGATATTGAGTGTAAGGAATTGGTAAGTCTCTGTAAGCTAGCTATAGGAAACAATTTTGTAGTTAAAAGACTGGCTGGTAACAGGCATGCCATTCAAACCTATGCGTTGGCAGACCACGAAAAAATTAAAGAGGTATTAAAACGAGCCACCGCGGAATTCTACTCGTTCACGCCAACGCAAACAAAGGGGGTAACGGTCCTATTAAAGGGTGTCGACCCTGAGGTGGAACCGGAGGCTCTGCTCGAGATGCTTCAAAAGTTGAAGCACGACGATCTCGAGTTTATCTCCGTAAAATCGTTCACCACAACCAAGGCAAGAAGGGAAAACCGCAAACTACCCTTCTTTTTAGTTCAACTAACGCCCAGCAGCAGAATTGGTGGTCTAAGAAAAATTACTGTCTTGGATCATCAAATTGTCACATGGGACTAATTAAAAAAAGTCAGAGATATCCTGCAATGTGTCCGCTGCCAAAGGTTTGGTCACGCAGCGGCGAAGTGTGAAATGCAGCACCGTGGCGTAAAATGCGGAAAAGACCATAAGGCAGAAGAATGCCCTCTGGGAAAAAATGGGTAAAAAACAAGGCCCTTCTAAAGTGCGCAGTGTGCCGGAATGGGGGACACCCCGCTAATTATCGAGGTTGTCCTAAATTCCGAGAAATAATGGCAAGAAGTGTGAATCGGCAAAAAAACACAGAGCCAGCTCGTACTACAACAATGCCCGTAACATCGCAGCGGTCGTACGCACAAGTTGCGTCGGGTGGGGGACCACCAAATCAGGCTACAACATTGGTAGCCACAAATACTCCCACACAGACTGAAACAACATCGCAAGCAGACGTGGTCACGGTTCTGCTCAATCTGCAGAGACAGATGACACAGCTGCAAAATCAAATAAACGAGATCTACTCGCACTTGCCTAATCTAAACAAAAAGTCAATATAAACCCTTTAACCACAACATCTATAAAAGCTCTTGTCGTGAATGTAAATTCACTAATAAGAACTGAGAGTTGCAAGATGAACAGCCTGATGTACTTCTGGCGGGGGAAACAAAGTTAAACCAGAGACACAAGATATGGCATAAAAACTACGATATTATACGAAGAGACCGACCCAACTCCACTCAAGGGGGTGTGTCGCAATCTTTATTAGAAAAGGAATCCATCATAAGGTTATATATAATGGAGAAGTGCGCAGGTTCCGGGTGCTGGAAGCCTGTATCGTACGCATACCCCTTCAGCAAGGAAGGGGTTTGTATGCGATTGCGGTCTATGCACCTGAGGAGCACCATCATAACCTATTTATAGCGGAGCTCGAGACACACTTTCGATGCTTGCATTTGCGCCTGGGCAAAAACTACTTTATCCTAGGGGGAGATATGAAAGCCAACCATAGGGTGACGATAATCTGTCAATTGACATTAATGCCAATGGTGGGGCTAATAGCCTTTTAATTACGAGGGAGGGAATCCAGAGTATCTTCGACTCATTAAGAAGCAAAACGTCAGTGGGAATAGATGGAGTACCTAACATCGTACTCAAGAACCTGCCCCCAATGGCAATAGATATATACACGGTCCTGTTTAACAACGCGCTGAATAATGCATATTATCCCGCGCGTTGGAAAACGGCGATCATTCAGCCCATCGCAAAAAAGGTCAAAGACTGTACAAATCCAATGAACATGCGTTCGATAAGTTTACTCCCAAGCATCAGTAAAGCATTTGAAAAGACTATTAACAAAGCTCTGCTAAATTGGCTAGACGACAACACCATTATTCCAAATAACCAGTTTGGCTTTAAGGCGGGTCATGCAACCACACATTCCGCAGCTAAACTGGTCTCCGACATCATCATCATTGGCACTACAACCGGAAGCCGGTCCTGGCCTTATTTAGCAAGTCCTGAGGCTTGTTAAATTTTCCATAATGATTTGTTTTTTCCGGGCAAGGTCATTAGTCTTGCGCCAGAGGCTCCCCGACGGGGAATCGAACCCCGGTCTCCCGCGTGACAGGCGGGTATACTAACCACTATACTATCGAGGAGCACGGTCTCCGACATACAGTGGAATAAATGTAGGAACCAATGCATAGGCATCTGTCTGATCGCCTTGGAAAAAGCCTTTGATAAAGTCTGGATCGAAGGGTTATATTACAAACTGGTGAGACATGGCATACATAAGACTTTACTATATGTACTTTACGATATGTTAAAGGACAGGAGGTTCGTGGTCAAAAGTGGTAATGTGACCTCTAATAATACGTATAATATCAAGAATGGCTTGCAACAGGGCGCGGTACTCTCTCCGATTCTTTTTAACATTTACATTAGCGACTTATTAGATGCACTTCCGCAGGCTATTGCGTGCGCAGACGATCTCATAATTTACAGAACAGCTCCGAAAGTTGAGATCATAAATAGTTTAATACAGCGAGACTTCAACAACGTGCAGCGCTATTGCGATGACTGGAAACTTGAGATCAACTTCCAGAAATGTGAAGCCATCTGTATTTCATAGACATGTAGAGGCTGCTTTGCCCAAAGCGAGGAAAACTTTTGCTATGACAAGGAGGCTATTTCACAGAAGCCAACTTGACAGGAGGGTTAAAGTCATATGCTACATGACGTTAATCAGGCCAATGCTCATATATGGTTGTCTAGTATGGTTTAACATAGGTCCAAATTTGATGGAAAAGATTCGGGTGTTCGAAAGAAATTGTCTCAGAAGTTGTCTCAGATTATATCGGACACCGGAATGGGACTATAAAAAGTATTATTCAAATGAGACTTTATATAATGAAGCGTACATAAATAGGGTGGATAATTTTATGATTAAATTAATCAGAGGACATATTGTGAGAGCAATAAGCTCATCCAATGACGTCCGGGGCCTATTATCCAAACACTCTGTACTATGAGAGCGTGCGTCGCAACGGCTTAATTCCACCAGAGGCGTTCCTTGATTTGGACATGAAAGGGGTTATACAGCAAAGATCCGGAATTCTGCTGATGTATCATGTGAGTAGATCATCCGAAGACGGGCGATTGTGCTACAACCGGGAAGTAACGCGCACCAAAGAAGAGCCCTTGCGCTTCAGTAGAGCTATCTCCCCCGGACACCGGGACGATAGTATTGGACAGCGTCAACAGTTCTGGTGGTTGAAAGACCGGGATACCAATGCTGGTATAGAATCACACTACCATCAACCAGCTTACATAGACTTAGCTTTTCTAGAATTAGGGTAGTATAAGATTTAAGTTAAGTTAATTTAAGTGCTTTTAAATCAAATTAAAAAAAAAAAACATCAAGTAACTTAAATTTTAAGAAAAAAACAAAAAACAAATCGATACAAAGTTTTTCAAATTTTTCTTTGTTTTTCAAATAATTATAAGTACTGCCACAAAATTTCTGTCGCCGAATGGCAAATTATACGATTGTTAAGTAAGTAAGTTGTAATATAAGCTAATTAAGCTAGAATTTAAGCATTTTTTGTCTAGCGTATAAAAAGAATATAAAAAGAAAATAAAAAATGCCTTAAAAATGAAAAATGAATGAATTAGTGGCAAAACTGAAAGACTTGCGGTTGGGTAAGTTTTATTATAAATATTTTTGTGTAATTTTGTATTTTTGCATGTGGTCGAATGCACAGGTTTTCTAAATACAGTTGACCAAATATGGGAATTGAATTTCAATTTAGGAAGAACACACTAGTATCTGTTTTACATTGCACAAACAGATCGGCGGGTGGTGAAGTATATCTTCGAGCTTTTATGAAATCCAATAAATTTGTCTGCACTTTTCGTAAGCTCGAATATGTGGCCGTTCCGATTCAATTTAATTCAAGAGCATAAAATGGAAAGTTTGTTGACTTCGATGATTCTAGTGCTGTTCTTCGAGAGTGTGTCGATGTGGGGAATTGTTTTTGACGACAAGAGACATAACAGAGTTTTAGAGAGTTTAAATTCTACTTGGTTAGATAATCCCTGTTGGTTCATCTTCTTGGAGTTCAATATGTTGAGTATGTGGTTCAAAGAGGTTGGTCAGACGTGTTCAAATGAGTTCGAGAAACTCAAAATCACACAGTCAGCATTATGTAAATTGGCCTGTGAACAACAACAGAACCTCTGTAAAAGTGAGGAAAAGAGTTGGCAAGAGTAGGAAGTCCTGTGGAACACAGGAATTCAATTGGGAAGAGTTGACATCATCCAGAACCACTTGAGTAATTAGGTCAGACGGACAGTTTTTTATCACGTTGTAACCGTCGCCATCGTCGGACGTACCTTAAAGAAGTCACTTTTGAACCGCGTTAAATATTAAATAAAATATTAGAGAGTTTGAATCGCGATTTAACTCGTAGCCCAAGACAGACAGACGCAACGCCTACCCTCCCCCAATACCCACCCTTTTTGGGGGCCATCTCCCACCATTAACAGGATTCATCTTCATGTGAAGCCCCATATGTTAATTAATCCAAATCAACATACTCAATCCAATGAGTACCTGTAAAAGTGCATTAGATACAAAATGCATATAGGGGCGAATCATGGAATGCAGATACCACATGTTGCTGAAATGAAAAGAAAACGAAACCAACAAACGGCGCTTCTCTAGCACTGCCTCAGTCTCTCTTCGAGTGGACTGTATTTTTCCCCGGCACTGGCCGGCCAACGCTGCTTTTGTCAATTCCAAGGATTGTACCTCCAGAGCCGGACTCTTCTCTGGATTGGCGGGCGTTTGAGTCTTGCCCAGTACAAATCCTTAATCTACCAAAAGTGGAAACGACCAACGAAAGAAGACAAGCCAGAAAACAATACGATGACAATATAAAAAATGCGCCAATACGGTTAGAACGAGACTTTGCCTAGTTCTTTATTTGCTGAATTTTATGAATAGGAATTTTTATCTGTTTGTTCTCTTTATCGTGGTCTTTAGCAAGACCTTTTCCTTGGGAGCTCCTTCGACGACTCCCCCTGTTTCAAAAAAAAAAAAAAAAAAAAAATTGTGGCGAGAAGGCCGAATTTAGCGAGACAGGACATATGTGTCCTTCATCTTGTCTCTGACTTCTGGTCATCTTGCGATAACCAGAATCACCCACATCCGTGAGGATGTTGGGCTCGGTCTCGCGGCATCTGAAAAGAGAAGAAAAAAGGGGCTCCCCCTGTTTCGCCGCTGCGCTCGCCTTTTATTTCCTGCGGCTGTCTCCTCGTTCGCTTGGTTTCGATAAATCACTCGTTGCCTGTTGAGTGATTTATCGCGACTGGTATACAGCTGCCTGTCATGCTCCTTCCTCTTGAGTGCTTGTGCGCCGATGTCGAGTGCTTGTGCGCTGGTGCCCAGTGCTTGTGTGTCGATGCTGAGTGCTTGTGCGCCGATGTTGAGTGTTTGTGCGGCGACGCTGATTGCATCGCCAACACCACATCTGCGAAAAATCCATGATGGCACAAAAAAACGAATGTGTTACTCAAATCAAAGAACAGTTACATGGTAACGAAGCAATAAGGTATACAAAATATCTTTGCCATCGTTGACCATAAATGAACACTTGTCTAAAGACAAGGTTCTAAGAATTGTATATATGCATCCACACAATCAGGTCTCGCAGATCATAAACCTTTTCAATGTTTATGATTTTCGGGAAATGTACTACGAAGCATACCTCAAGTGTATCAAAAAACATCTATTGTGTGCAAACAATGGATACATTTTTCGGTCTGCAAGACCGAAAGAGAGATAGGGGGATGTGTGTATGAACGTCGTCCCGTTTTGGAGATTCTATCGAGAGTCTGTACGCAACCGTCAGTACGAATGGTCAATAAAAAAAAAAGTAATTATTACCCGTCATCGAAGACGGAAGATAAAGTCGCTGCAAGTAACCTTTTGACTGTGGTTAAGAAAAGGAACATCGGTTTTTTGCGCTTACCGTACGACTTCGTCGAGTTCCTCTCTTCAATAACCCTCTACCCTGCAATCCTCTTCTCTCCCCCCTCAAACTAGTTATCCCCTACACTTTTCTACACAAATTTCAGAAGCTGGAAGCTTGCATTATAGATATACCTTTGAAGGTCAAAGGCATTTATACGTGGTGTATGCACCTGGAGCTCCCCAGTGTTTTTAACATCATTCCGGTTTATTTTGGGACGAAGGTGTATATATCGGAAAGTATTGATCCAACAAATTCAGACTAAACAAAATTATTGACACTTTCTGGATTGGTCAATTCGATGGTCTGTTATAGGGTGTAAATACAGCAGTTGACGGAGACAATGTTCGGTACATTGTACAACTTTCCTTCGAGAATGTCGAAAATACAAGTCATACGGCTTAAATTGTGAATGCTGTCTGTGGTTCCGATACTGTCATCGCGAGTTATACGCAACTTTCGTTTCGCCGTTTCCGTTCCGCTATTTTCTACGTTACAGAGAAACCTTTCATAGACCCATCGTTGAAAATCTCCATAAAATCAGTGAAATGATCTAAGTCGACCGGGAAGTCGCATAAGTCGTAGCGATGTCGGCTACTAAAAATCGACCATAAAACCATTTCAAATTACCTGCAAAAAGATAGATTCAGAAATTAATTCGGTGTTCTAGTGTCACACTAATCAAGGCAACAAAAAATGACTTCAATCAGCGAGTCTTGACCAACGAAATTGACGTTTTTTTAAGTGGACAAGTAAATTCCAAATGGCAATATTGTGTGAAAAAAATCCGGTTAAAAGGCGTTGAAGCAAATCAAACGGCGGCCAAGAGGTTGTAAAGGAGTCAATCTCCATGAATTACTTCCGTGTGGCACAAAATTCGAACAAACAGACCGTTTTAGGACAGCAATTGAGCAGAAGCGATGAAAATTGGCTATAGTATAACGTTTGTGTTTCATCAGGCGAACCTCAGGCCACACATCTGTCAGGAATATTTGGAGTTTAGTTGGGAAGTTTCGATGCATCCACCTTATTGTCCGGACTTAGAAACATGTGATTACCATTTTTTTTATCATTGCAAAACTCTCTTGTCAAAAGATGATTATAAGAATTATTTTGCTGCATTTTTCATTAATAAAGATCCAGACTTCTATAGGAGAGGACCTATGGAGTTATATTTGAAATGGCAACAAATTGTAGACAAAAACGATGTACATGTGACCCAAAACATACAATCTGAACCATGCTAAAAAAAATATCTTGAAATAAACGTAAAGTTAATGGATTTCTTTTTCTCAAATATGTAATTTGACGTGTGCGGGATATTTCTTCTTTTCTCCTCTTCAAGTGGCATCCACTCATTAATAAATTGTTCAATACCCTCTGACAAACAGGCTCCCTCTCTCCACCCTTCTTAATTTTCAAGAATCAACTCACGCTTTTTTTTAATATACTTGCTCGTTTAACTGACGCGTTTTTACATCAACAACTCTTGGATTTACATCAACCCATTTGATTTCCATATGATTATTTATCTAGTATATATTTTTTACTAGTCTATCTCTAGATTCCGGCGCTTCTTTTTTGTGTATTTTTTCACAAAAACGAGGCTGTAATTCCCCTCTCTTCTCTTCCCATATCAAGATTGATTTGATCTCCCGTCCCGAAATTCTTCCATAACTTTTTAGTATGTCAAACCATTCGTTCACTAACAACTTAAATACCAGATTTTGATTCACTGTTTGCAGTGATTCCAACTGTAGCGAAGCACCATTCTATAGGTATGAGACAGATCAAGATGCAATGGAGTGGATTTATTCTCTAGAACTTAGGGAGCTTCACTAAAAGTCTCCTACGCCACGTTCTGACAGTCAGCTCTTCGGTTTACCGAAAATTACGATATATCCGGAAAGAGAATCCCACAAAAACGAGGAGTAAAGCTCATTTGCAGTAAATTGACTACATATATAAAAATTTTCACTCTATCAAGATCCTTTGATACATCAATTTTCATAATCCAGAGTTACTCGTTAAGCTTCCAAAGCAAGGTTACAAAAATGACAGGGTCCGATGAACTACAGCACATCACTTATGCAGAGCCAGTTTCTACTTCAAACATTCACTTAACCTTTACGAAGGGGTGTGAATCCTTCCGCAACACGATTTCATGAAGAAAAAAAAACCCTTCACAAAGACTACAAACTAATCTAAAATTCCTTTTGCGACTTTAGACTAAGGGAACACTCATGGTTACGAACTTGTAATCGGAATGGGGATGCACATAGCATCTGGAAGGGAAACGACCAATTCTCGAGAAATTCTCGTAAATTTCCAATTCGCAAAGTGTCCTGAAGAGGATTCCTCCCGATAATAAGTTGCTACAGAACTCTGTGCCAAGACATCGCATCAAATGCAAGGTCCTTAGAAGCACACATAACTCGTAAGTGGTGGCCCTACATCGCCAAGCACACCCTTCCTCTAGTCTCGGTCCGCCCACATTCAGGAACAAATTGAATTAGTGTAATCAAAAAGTCGGAAGTTTTCTACAAAACTCTCATTAGTTGCGAGTCCCGAATGAAGGAGCAGAGATGGATGGATGCACGATTGGATCTGGAAAAGTACTTCTGCATCTGGAGATGGTCAGTTCAAGTCAACCTAACATGTAGATACACACAAATGGATGGTCGATAGAACGTGTCCGTTGAGTCTTTGCTGCCATAAAAGTTTCTCCGACCCAATTGGGAATCGTGTCGTAAGTTTTCTAGATCGAGTTTGGCTTCTATTTCTCTTTTCTTCCTCGTCATCACATGCAGATAGAAACCATCTCCAACCAAAGATCCTTCATGCCACTCAACGGAGGTTAGATGCAGCAGTCAGTCAGGAATTATCTCTGCGACTTTAGAGCTTAACTTCTCTCGGATATGTTATGAACACAAAAAAAGAGAAGAAACCCCTTTTTGTAGTACATATCCTTTTTCTGGTGAAAACTTCTTCCGGCAATGTCGCATTGGAGGAGTATACACCATCATTAGAGCAGAGTTTATAATACACACAGTCCTCTTTGTGTAATGAAGGAAAATGCCAAAGTTGGGCGCAAAAGTTCAAGACCCTAATCCTTTTCCTGATTGATGGTAATTATCAGGAATCTCAGGCCGATATGTGTTTGTGGAAGTACACATGTGTACAACATCCTAAGTAATATCTGTCAAACGATGAATTACAGCAGTGAAAGATCCTCCTCATCCTTTGTTGTAAGAATTTATGGCATTCCCGGGCACAAATGATTTCTGTTGTCGAGAAGAAGTCTCTTCGCGATAAACGACAAAACAGTGAGAAAAGAGAAAATTTGTAAACGTAAAAAAATGTAGGGAATAGCATTGAAAGAATAATTGCTCAAGGATATTGGCTGCAAGGACCTCTACGATAATAAATGAATTTTGTTTTTTTAGAGGCCCAATTCTGGGGCTGCGATTTTTGTGGGTAGGTTGTACGAATACAATAATGAGATTCGGGGAAACGGCGAATTGTTTCGGTTGAACTCGAGATAAAGGATCAAAGACTGCCTTTGCGTTTGCTGGCGGACAAAATTATGGTGAAGTATAAAAAAGAGGGACTAAAATGAATTCTTTGAACAGACCTAAAAGCCAGACGGGGTCGTTAAAAAAATATTGGAATTTCTTCACAAGACCTTTTTGTTATTGCCTAAAAGGCATTTTTGCTCAGTCAAGGACGTGACTGATTTCCTCCCAATTTTTACACAATAACAGTATAAATTAATGGTGGTTTATAGATGCTTTTTCACTGGAAAAAAGAGGTATCTGATTTGTGATTCGTCAGCTTTTGATGTTCACATGTTTTAAAATACTTTGAATTACGAAGAAGCTTATAATATAATTGTAATTTTATGTCAATTACATTCTAAGTACACCCATAGGTTCGATATCATAAAGAAAAAAGCAAATTTTAACACTAATGATCATTAATGTATCTATAACCAACACAATAGTCACTGACAATATGAGAACAGAGTAGCCTCGATAGCGCTGCCACGAAAGAAAATACTGCTTTGTTATGCTGGCATATTTGGTGCAAATATAAATACCAAATGTGATTTGAAAGTAGATCTGATGTGTATTTTTGACAAAGAGAATAACATCTTGTCAAAAAATTGAACGTTTTGGATAATTGTCTGACAATAGGATGCATCCCATTGGACGTATCAATGCTGTTTGCCACAGTCTGTATCCTGCAGTGTTGTCAACAATTTCACTCCTATGAAGTTGACGATACACTGACTCAATAAATAATATATTATTGTGGCGTTTCCAACAGAAACGCGACTTCACAAACCATAATGAAAAACAACACCAAAGGGAAGAGCGAATAGCAAATCATCAGAGCTATATACTACAGCAATTAATATAGCATTCCACTTTACTAAAGAGAGTTGAGAATGTTGAGTTCTTTCTATCTAGGTTCAATTCCCCGACGCTAAACTATCTTTCTGCAGTGTGATGAGGTCTTGAGGGGGCAAGAGGAGTGGAGTATCACTGAAGGAGAGATACCTCCCGTGACCACCGAAGAGGTTGTCAAAAAAAAACAAAACCCCGGGACTGGATGGTATCCCTAACGCTGTAGTGAAAACTGCTTTAACAGAAAAGCTGGAAGTCTTCAGCAGTCTCTTCACAACCTGCTTTCAAACAGGACAATTTTCTAAACGATGGAAAAAACAGCGACTTGTGGTTATACTAAAATGAGTCAAGAGTCCAGAAGCGCCGTCGTCTTATCGCCCGTTGTGCATGCTGGGCACAACAGGAAATCTGCTTGAGCGAGTAATTGCCACCAGCCTGGAACAATTTACTGAGGGGACATCGGGGCTCTCAGAATACCAGTATGGGTTCCGGAAAGGCAGATCAACCGGTAAGGCAAGGAGAACCTAAGAGCTTCCTCGAAAATCGATTGATCTGACTTGTTGTGGACGGCGAGTGTTCGGATCTGTATCCTGTTCACTCGGAAGTGCCTCAAGGTTCTATTTTGGCTCCAACATTGTTTTTGCTACACATAAATGATTTGTTGGAGACAACGGATAACAATGTGTTTAGTTTTGTGGATGATAGTATGCTTGTTTCCTCCTTTTCTAGTGTTCGGCCGATTGGTGCATCTACGTCGCATCAGCTGAGATGTAGACAGATTGACTCTCTGAATCAGGATCTAGATAAGGTGCTCCAGTGGGGAAGGGCCAATCTTGTCCACGTCGATGCAACGAAGACACAACACACAACATTCACAAAGAAAAGTGGATCATCGGTTCGAGAGCTGATGATGAATGGCCATGACCTCGAATCTGGTGAAAGGTTGAAGTTACTCGGCGTCACGGTCTGTGGGAATGTATCGTGGCATAAACTCGAGTCGAGCAGCTACACGTCAGACTCAGGAAAACTGAGTTATCTTTTTAGAGCCAAAAATATTTTGCTCCAGCCCAACTTCTGCTCCTATATAAATCCCAAATTAGACCCGCGCTCGAATATTGCTCTCATGTTTGGAACTGGGCTACTAAGCATACCGTCAACCTAGTTGAAAGCATACAGAGACGAGCGATCCGCCTGATCGGGGACTCGGCGCTGACTCTCTGGATACATCTTTGTGTGTTTTCCTTTTTTTTTTTTTTTTTTTTCCTCGTGGTGATGTATCTGTTGCTTTTTGTTTTATTTGCCTTTTGTGTGACCAATTCTCCGTATTTGTTTCCTACCCCTGAGTAGTGAACATCAATATTCTCCGTGATGTCAACTACACAGGCATTACTTTTCTTTCCTGATGAGTTGTTGGTTAGACGTCGTTTTGCTGAACGAGTTTTCACATAACACAGATTTGTTTCCACCATTTTTCCATTATTTTCTTTTTTTTTAAATTGTTTTTAAGCTTTTTTTTTTTTGTTTCGCGACTAATTTCACAAAACTGCACATTTGTGCACGCATACTTCAGTGACCGTTGAACGAACAACATCGTTTGTCGCTCGTCAACGAAAAATAAATAAAATTATTATTCGTGTCCAAGTGCGTGTGTGTGTGTGTATGTGTGTGTATTCCGCAGTACCAAACTGAACACCATCCGGTAAATATCGTTAAACATAATTAACAGAATTAGTGCCGATACGCGTTGTACGAAGTGTTTCTTTGCATGGGTGTGTGCACACTATAAATACTTGTGACGATAATACATATAAAAATCGAACATGTGAACCGTGTTTACGTGTGAACGCGCGTCCACAATCTATTTGTCCTTCACGCAATAAAAGAAAAAACGAAAAAACAATTGAGAACACGTGGTCCATATTATGAACGTAATTCAAAAATGCAAAATTGCAGAGAAGAAACAAGCCATTAAACAGCTAAAATCACAGTCCGCGTTAATAAAACGCCCTGCGAGCTCCCCACTGACACGAGCGACAACAAAAGTCAACAAGCAGAGACAATAATAGACTTTCTCGAAAAAGGGCAAAAAGTGGAAGAGGACAACTCATTCCCTCCGGTTCCATATAATGACGGCAATGTCACAAAGAACATATTTGCATGTTTAGCGACTACCGAGACTGAGGACGACGAGGAGGAAATCAGCGATCTTGCAACAAGGGTAGCCCGAGCAAGGGCACAATTAGCCGAGAAGCGTCGCAGAAAAAAGGAATTGGCTGAAAAGGAGCATCTAATCGTGAAACAACAGCAGCAGAAAAAACAGCAACAATGTGATCAACAAAACACTAACCAGCAAAAAGAATGTCTACCACAACAGATGACGCAACAACAACCACAACAAGAACAGCCAGCAAAAAGGAAAACGAAGATGCCACCCATCAACATTACAGATATGGATTGTAACGAACTGGTAAGTCTATGTAAACTTTCTATTGGGCAGAATTTTTCAATTAAAAGACTGACAGGGAACAGGTTTGCCATACAGACAAATGCGGTTGAGCACTTTGAAAAAATGAAAGATGTGCTAAAAAGGGCCACCGCGGAATTTTACACGTACACCCCGAAAGATATAATGAATATAACGGATCTACTAAAAGGCGTCGACCCTGAAACAGAACCAGAAGTTTTATTACAAACGCTACGAGAACTTTACTGTATCGATATTGAGTTTATCGCGGTAAAACCTTTCAATACAGCTAGGGCTACACGGGAGAATCGTAAGTTACCATTCTTCCTGGTGCTGCTGGACCCGGTAGCAAAATTGGTGGACTTAGGAAAATCACTATCCTTGTTGGAAATGAGACTTTATTTGTAAGACAAAAGTTAACATTTAGTCTTAAGTTAAATCTTGAATTAAATTGTGTTGACGACAGGTTCAGCGGCGAAAGGAGAGAGAGAGAAAAGTCATCGGTGCCACTGTTTATATATGCCCTGCTTGTTGACCTAAGCGCCACCTAACCGGCGCTAGAACTACTACGGTTGTTACCAGAACACTGTAAGCGTTCCCTTTCCAACACTCCTTCTCGGTTCAGAATGTTCCGGTCTATGCAGTCCCAATCTTTCCGCAAGTTCCTCGAACCGGTCCCTGGCCAACGGCTTCGTTAGGATAACTACCAACATTTGTTCGGATGGGCAATAACAAACATTTATTATCGCTTTCCCCAAAAGGTCCCGCATCTGGTGATAGCAAACGTCAATATGTTTGGTCCTGGCTGATCCCGAACCTGAGATTAGTCTAATACAACCTTGGTTGCCTTCGTACATGGTTATTGGTTCCTTCCATGGAATTTTCATATCCTTGAACAACTGCCTCAACCATAGCAGCTCTCTGCTCGCGAACGACGCGGCAATGCACTCTGCCTCTGTGGAGGACATTGCTACCGGGGTCTGCTTACGACTACACCAAGCGATCACCGCTTTACCGAACAGGAAAACGTATCCGCTTGTTGACTTCCTGCCCGCCCTGTCGCCTGCCCAGTCCGCGTACACGTAGAAAGTGAGAATGGCGTCCTTCTCTGAGGGTAGTCTCAACACTGTGTCCGCGGTAGCTTTCAGGTAGCGCATCACCCGCTTGGCTCCGCCCCAGTCAGCTTGGGTTGGGTGTTCCACTCTTCGACACAGCAACCCGACTGCAACAGCGATGTCTGGTCTCGACACAGTGGCTATGTATAGGAGCAACCCCATCACCTTCCTATACAATTAGTTGTTCTCCAGCTCTACGCGATCTTCTCTGGGAGCTGCAAGTAATCCAGTCTCCATTGGTGTGGTAACCGGCTTCGCGTCCAGCAAGCCGTTCTCTTCCACCAATTTGACGATTTTTGCTCTTTGATTCAGCAAAAATGAACCGTCGTTGTCTCGCTCAATTTGAATCCCAAGTCCTTGATCTGGAAATGTCTGCTCAGCTGCTTGCTCACTGCTCTTGTCACCTCAGGCGTTGCTCCGGCCACCAGCAAATCATCAACGTAGAGTAGAATGTAGGACATCCTTCCATTTTTTTCTTCCTTTAAGTACAGACACCTGTCTGCACAAGCACAGCTGAAACCCAGTTTGCCAATGATTGCCGCTGCCTTCAAATTCCAGACCCTTGCCGACTGTCTCAAACCGTAGAGGCTCCTTTTGAGTCTTAACACCTTCTTCTCCTGTCCTGGCATAACAAATCCCTCGGGTTGCTCCATGAAAATCTCTTCGTCTAGCTCGCCGTTCAGGTACGCACTCTTCACATCCAGGTGCCGGACATGAAGGTTCTGCTGCCCTGCCAGTGTGAGTAGGACTCGAACTGTCTCGTGTTTGACCACGGGAGCAAACGTCTCGTCGTAGTCTTCGCCGTACCGCTGCGAGAATCCTCTCGCGACAAAGCGAGCTTTGTGGGTGTAGATTTTTCCATTGCTATCGGTCTTGCCCTTGAAAACCCACTTGCACGAAACTGCCTTTCTGTTTGGAGGAAGATCTGCCATTTCCCAGACTTGGTGGTCGTTCAGTGGCTTCATCTCTTCTTCGGCTGCCACTCGCCACGGGTGACATCTGTAACAAATCTTTCCAATTCTTTGGTTCTCTTACGATGCAGGCTCTCACCTTGTACCCCAGCCTCGGTGGTGGTACATTTTTGTTGCTTCGTTGAGAAACTCTTCTTTGTACTGATGGGGATGTTCGGAATTGTTCGTCTGCGGAATCGCCTTCCCTTTGCTCTTCTTGACCTCTCAAGTCTATTGTCTCTCCATCTGAGTCTTGGCCTTCTTCCCCAGAGTCGGTTTCTCCTTCTGGTTTCTCACTGTCTGGCATCTCGTATGTGACGTATCGCTCTGGTAGCTTCTTGTTCTTCTTCTCTTCATGGCAGCTCTTCTTTCGCTCAATCGAGTCCTCGATGATCTTGACTGATCTGCTAATCCAGGTCTCGTTCGTTGACGGGTCCAGAACTCGATATCCTGTAGTGTTGCCATGGTACCCCACCAGTACTCCTTCTCGTGCCTTGGTATCCCACTTTCTTCGTTTTTCTTTTGGGATGAACGAAAAAACCTTGGAGCCAAAGGTTCTTACGTGCGCAAGGTCTGGCTTTTTACCTGTAAACAGTTCTACCGGTGTTTGGTCGATGTTTCTGCTCGCCATCCTGCTTTGCAGATATGTCGCTGTCAGCACTCCTTCTCCCCAGAACCGTTTGTCCAGTCCAGGTTCAAACAGCATGCATCTCGCGGATTCGACCAGCGTCCTATTCTTCCGTTCCGCCACTCCGTTTTGCTGTGGCGTGTATGCGACCGTGAATTGCTGCTCCACTCCTTCTCGCCGAAGAAAGTCTTGCAATTCCTTGGGGACGTACTCCTTTCCGTTGTCCGACCCGATTGCCACTGGTTTTCTGCCGTATCTGTTTCCAGTTGCTGCAACATAATCTTTAATTGCATCGGTTACTTCGGTTTTTGATTTCATTAGCCTGACGACTGTGAAACGAGAAAAATCGTCGATGAGGGTCAGGAAATATCTGTTTCCGCTCGGTGTCTGTGCGTGCATCGGCCCGCACAGATCCGAATGGATCAGCATCCCTGGTATCCTTTCTCTCCTCTGTGCCTGGGGGAATTTCTTCTGGCTCAGCTTTCCTCTGATGCAGCTCTCACAGGTTGATTCACACTTGCAGGGAGAGATGCATATTCGGGTTATCTGTCCAGAGCTAGCCATTTGTCTGATAGCTGCCAAGTGTCGATGTCCTAATCGCCGATGCCAATCGTGGATGCACGCTGCTTCTCTGGTCAGGTGTGCCTGCTCCTTTACTCCTTCCAACTTCAGTCTGTACAGACCGCCATCGTTGTCTGCTTCAGCTACTACTTCCTTTCCTTGAAGGACCTGGCATCCGTTGTCCTTGAATACTACTTCGTATCTTTTATCGATGATTCTCCGAACTGAAATTAAACTGTCGTCGAGTTTGGGAATGTACAGGACATCTGTCAGCCTTACTTTCTGGACTTGGCCGTCTTTCACGATGCATGGTAGGTAACCATCTCCTATCCCAGTTGCCATTATTTTTCATCCATCCCCCAAATAAATTGGTTTGTTCAAATCCCGGATGCCGTCGAAAAAGGCTGAGTTGTTTGTCATGTGACTCGTTGCTCCCGAGTCTACAAGCCAGTCATCTTGTCCGCCATCTTGTCCGCCATCTTGTCCGCCGTTTTGGAGCCTCGTGTCATCTCTCGCTTGGAAGAGAAACTGCTTCTGATTGGCGTCAGCCCTCGGCGTCTTTGACTTTTCTATTCCTGCCCTGGCTTGTTCCTCCATTGCTTCGTACCATTTGCAATCCTGTTTCAGATGTCCTGGTTTCTGGCAATGGTAGCATGTACGAGTTTCCTGTTTGTCCTTCCTTTCTGTCTGGAAGTTTGAACATTTGTTGAGATGTCCCTTCTTTAGGTCATGTTTACCTGGACCTGCTGATTTGAGAGCCACTTCTGAACCTCCGCTGCTCGACCCTTGAGATTCTGTCCTTCTCTGGTATTCGTCCATAATCTTCCCCGTTACGTACTCGATTGTGAGATCCTTCACGTCACGGCCCTCGAGCGCAGTGACTAGTCCCGAGTACGATTCCGGAAGACTCACCAGTAGAATAGCTACGACTTCCTCATCCTCGAGTGGCTTACCTGATCCTCGGAGCAGTGCAATCACTGTCATGAATGCATCCACGTGGTCACTCATTGGTCCGCCTTTGTACTGTAATCCGTACAGTTTTCTTCTCAAATATAGCCTGCTTCCGTACGTTGAACGTTCATACTTTGTTTTTTGTTAGCGCTTGCCACGCTTTGTACGCTTCTTCCGTATGTTGGATGTGCACTAACTGATTATCTTCGACACTCAGAGTTATATATGCCATGGCTTTGTTGTTTTTCTTTTTCCACTCGGTGTCTTTCGCCGTGGGTGCCGGCTTACTCACCACTCCCCATAACTCATCTCGAACCAGTACTGCTTTAAGTTTTGTCTTCCAGGGTATGTAATTTCCTCCGTTTAACAACGGAACATTTGTTTTCATTCCGTCCTGCATCGTACCGATTACTTGGCGTCACTTTTAGGTCTTCACGTATTGTCGCCACGTGTTCCGTCGACGCGTGCTTTAACTTCACTATTTATTCCGGCGTTAGACTGGGCCTGTTTGAAATGAGACTTTATTTGTAAGACAGAAGTTAACATTTAGTCTTAAGTTAAATCTTGAATTAAATAGTGTTGACGACAGGTCCAGTGGCGAAAGGAGAGAGAGAGAGAAAAGTAAAAAAAAAAAAAAAAAAAAAATGGGTGGCGAGAGGGCCGACTTTGGCGAGACAAGGACAGATGTGTCCTTCATCTTGTCTCTGGCTTCTGGTCATCTTGCGATAACCAGAATCACCCACATCTGTGAGGATGTTGGGCTCGGTCTCGAGATATCTGAAAAAGAAAAAGGGGGGGAGGTGTCTAAGGATAGTGTGGACAGGGTTAGTTCGGATGTTCTCTAACTACTTGGATGGGGGGGGTGGTGGGAAAGAGATCGTACAAGACCGGTAGATCTTGAGTGCGGTAGTAAACGCAGATCACGTCTTTGGCGTCTGATAATCTGCGCTTTGGTCGGTGTGTGTGTGTGTGTGTTTGTGCTGTCTTGTACTGTGCGTGCGTGTTTGTAGTGTGTCAGCAGTAGACCCTATGGGATGGGTCCAGGAGAGAGAGAAACTCTTCGGTGCCGCTGTTTATATACGCCCTGCTTGTTGACGCAAGCGCCACCTACCCGGCGCTAGAACTACTAAGGTTGTTACCAGAATACTCTGTAAGCGTTCCCTTTCCAACAATCCTGAACCATCAAATTCTGACATGGGACAAATTGAAAAAAAAGCAGAGATATAATCCAGTGTCTTCGCTGCCAAAGGTTCGGGCACTCAGCAGCAAACTGCCAAATGCAGTATCGATGCATAAGATGCGGACAGGACCACAGCGCAGAACAATGCACGTTAGGTAAAGAAAGGGTAGACGACAGATCTCTTCTAAAGTGTGCATCTGTAAGATTGAGGGACACCCCGCTAATTATCGAGGCTGTCCTAACGTCCGCGAACTACAGGAAAAAAGTGTTCACAGAAACGAAAAATAGAACGCCCGATAGTTCAACCCCGAAATGTAACACCCCAGCTCTCGTATGCTCAAGTAACAGCTGGTAGGAGAAACACGCCACAACGCACCACATGGGCACCGTCGCAACATACTGTGCCTCCAGAAACAGTAACACTACCAAATGTGCTCACAACCTTGCTCGCTATTCAGACGCAGATGACACAAATGCAAAAACAAATAAAGGACCAGGACACTAGACTAGACTGGGTCTATTCGCAGTTGTTTGGCCAGCCGTCATTACAAATCCCCGAACAGGAAGCACAATTAAGGCTCTAGTCGTGAATGTAAATTCACTTATCAGAATCGAGAGAAGTGCGGCTCTCTTTAAAGGAAGGGGGATGTATGTGATATCTGCCTACGCACCAGAAGCACATCAACAAAATTTATTTATAGTAGAGCTAGAGACTCTTTTCCGATGCTTAGAACTTCACTCTGAGAGGAACTATTACATCGTAGGTGGCGACTTGAATGCTAAACACCCAGATTGGGTAAATAGCAGGTCCAACACGAGAGGAAATCAACTAGCTGGTTGGCTAGATCAACATCACATTGAATATACGGCTGACCTGCTAGCTGCAGAATATCTTTTCTTTCCCAGAGGGAGATCGTTCCTAGATATTATGCTTATTGAGACACGATCTAAACATACACATACTCGTACTAACAGACAAAATAGAAACTGCTTAGGAAACAGCGACGATTGTGCATTATCAATCGTGATAAAAGCACCAAGCGAAGTTGTGGAACTCGGTGAATGTGTGATACCGCAACCCTATAATTATGCAGGTATGCGGTGGCTGCGTTTCACGAGAACCTTAACCAGAGAAATTCGCTTAAAACATATTAACTCTCCTACCAGCAGAAACATATCCAACGAAGACATCGACAAATACATACCAAAAATGGATGAAGCCATAAAACAATCTATCATCATCATCATCATCGGCACTACAACCGGGAACCGGTCTTGGCCTTATTTAGCAAGTCCTGAGGCTTGTTAAATTTTCCATAATGATTTATTTTGTCTGGGCAAGGTCATTAGTCTTGCGCCAGGGGCTTCCCCGACGGGGAATCGAACCCCGGTCTCCCGGGTGACAGGCGGGTATACTAACCACTATACTATCGAGGAGCCCATAAAACAATCTATATCATTAACTATTTATTTACAGGCACGACCCGGATATAATAGCTCTGAAGTTTAGATTAAAAAATGTCCAACAGCTGATAAAAGCGAACTACCATCATCATCATCGGCACTACAACCGGGATCCGGTCTTGCGTTGTTTAGCAAGTCTCGGGGCTTATCCAATTTTCCATAATAATTTATTTTTGCGGGCAAGGTTATTAGCCTATAGGTTAGCAGCAAATTTGTATTGGAACAACAAAGTTCGGGGGGTAAAATCCAACAACCCAAGTATGTTCCCGCAAATTAATAGAATATTTAGGCGGAGTAATGAAAACGAGATTCAGTGTCTTCAAATACCACGAACTGACAAAAACCAATGAATGCTGACAAATATAGGGATAGACACAAACAACGCCATCCTAAATGATGAACTTTTTGCGTTTGAAGATCCCTTGGAAAAAGTGAATGTTATAGGGAGACGGCCCCTTCAAGAACTGTACAAGACAAATGACGTAATTCGCCGCAGGCATGACTTGGAGGATAAAGTTCTACTAAATTATCGTTATCTTCGAAATGACATTTCGCAGTGGCGATCAGAAAACCATGGTTTTGGTAATTCAGTAATGAAAATATGGGAAACGCCGAGATCACTGTCGAAAGCGCTAACAGCCATGTGGGGAGGAAGTATTGTGCCAAACTCGGACACTCCGTTCATCTTCCTCCTCCATCATAATGTTCCACCAAGAAATTGTTCGCCGAGTAAAAGAACGAAACGCCATCACGTTTGTCCACAATCGAGAGTAAAGGAAAACACTGTCCACCACTTTTTGTTCATCATCAGGAGGAAAGTAAAAGGCACTGTTTAAATGCTCGAATCATCATCATCATCGGCACTACAACCGGGAACCGGTCTTGGCCTTATTTAGCAAGTCCTGAGGCTTGTTAAATTTTCCATAATGATTTGTTGTTTCCGGGCAAGGTCAAGAGGAATCGAACCCCAGTCTCCCGCGTGAAAGGCAGGTATACTCGAATAGCTTCTATTTTATTGTTCAAATTTTGTCTATTGTTACAACTACACCAATATGCTGTGAATTTTTACTGCGTAAACACAAATGTCATTATATTCTGATTGAAAAAAAAAAAACTTGGAAACTTAACTTAATGGGAAGACAACACTTAACATCGATAGTTTTAATTTAATTCGGATCACTGTTCAGAAATTAACTTCGACTAAGGGATGACACACACACGACTCTGATTGTACGCCTCCCCGTGTGCGCAACGGGGAGCGGCAGACGCACCGCCCGGATCGGTGGTTGGAATACGACTCAGCAATAAACGGCCCGTGCAGAGCCGATTCGCTAATGGGGTGAGTTTCCCTGAGAGAGAAAGTGTTTCTCTCGTGGTGAAAACAAGGAAGGACTTGGTAATGTATGTGTATGCGTGAGTGAAGATCACATTGGTTTTTTCATACACAAGGCCATGGGAACGAATCTGAAAACAAGAAAGGGCATAATGTGCATCCACGAGATGTGAGTTCGGCTAAGCAAACAAGCCGAATCTCATTGGATGCTAATTGGGTTTGTGTTTGCTTATGTGGGAAGGTCAATGATAAACGATCCAGGAACATGTATAACATAGGGGAAACGACCTAAGGCATCGTTCGGTAATGAGGGTCAGATGAGTAAATAGTAGACACTCATTAGATGCTAAAAGGGATTGCGATAATTTATACAATAGAGATCGTATATCGTCTCTCTGCCGTCTGGGAGAATCGGATTCTTTTGTTTGCATATGTTTATGCTATTGAATGGTGATTGTTTGAAGAAGTATTTCCGAAAGAAGTGCTTGCAGCTAAATCAATAGTTGCAAGTCTTCGGAAAGTAATTTAGATGGTTACACAATGACGGTTGTGTATACCATCTGTGTCAATTATGCATGGCATCTATGGCGACGGCAGGATCGAACTATAGTGTGAATATCTACAGTAATTGGAAATTCGGTTTTTGGTCGCTTATGCAGAAATGCATTGATACATGTATGAATGCACTTGTAGGAAAAATTCTTTGCAGGCATTTACAGGTAATGCATTGAAAGCATTAATTATCCTTGTTTTTGCTGCGGAGAGATTGCGGTGCAGGTGTGGGAAGGTTGGAATTTGACTGGCAACCGAAGGTACCGAATAGGTTTTGTTTTATGCTCCTGTATAATGGAAAGAATTCTTGTGGGGAATTTGTATGCGAGGAAATGCATGAAATGTAAGAATTCTTTTACAGGGACTTTTAGGTTATATAAATTTGATCTATTTGATGCGTGAAGCATTTAAGGTGCTAATGCCTTTGCATTAGCGAAACTTATAAGGTTGGGTCGAAGTTATGGGGGTTCTTCAGGTAAGTAACAGAGGGGTTTGGCGGAACCGCCACAGCCTTTTGATCGCTAGTGAAGACATCAATGGCGTCTTTGCATCATTAAAAAAATCAGTTGGAATGGATGGAGTACCCAATATAGTACTCAAACATCTTCCTCTAATCGCAATGGACATATATGCAGTCTTATTTAACAACGCGCTGAACAACGCACACTATCCGGTACGTTGGAAAACGGCCATCATCCAACCGTTACCAAAAAAAAAGGGAAAGATAGACCAAACTAAAAAAATCTGCGATCGAAAAAAAAAAAAAAAAATCAATTGTTAGTTTAGTATTTAAGTTAGATATAAGGTAAAAACAATAACAAAAACAAAGTTTTTTCTGTTCTTCATTTTCTTTGTATCTAATTAAGTTCTTTAAAATTCATGTAAACAAAATGATCATAATGTCGAAAGACAAATTGTCGTGCTTTAAGTTAAGTTTAGTTTAGTGAGGGCAGAACCCTCATATATTTAGCCTAGTACAAGCGATAAAACTTAACAACTTAAGAATATAAACTGTGGTTAAAAAGAAAACCAAGGGGGCGGGGGGGGGGGGGGGTGGTTGGCGAGTTGGTTACTGGGTTTATCCATCAATTATTACTCATTCATTTATTTCGCTTAGTACAGGATGTAAGAGTGTAGACGGGGAGTTGGCGTGGTCAGGGAGGGGAAGAGAGGAGATGAAGTTTGAGAGCAGTAAAGATTAAGTTGAAATCGAAGGACATAGGGTAGTGTGAAGTGCAATGATGGAGAGCAAGCGTGGGCAGTTGATTGTGCCTGAAAGGAAACGGTGGACGAAAAGGATATCGGCTTGAGTTCTGCGCTCCTCAAGTGTGTTGAAGTTGATCAGATAGAGCCGGCTAGTGTATGGTGGGAGAATCCGAGGATTCACCCAGTTCAGTCCGCGGAGAGCAAAACGCAGAAAACGGCGTTCCACGCTTTCGATTCTGCGTACATGGGACGAGTAGTGTGAAGACCAGACCTAACTGGCGTATTCAAGAAGGGGGCAGACGAAAGCTATGTAGAGAGAACGGGAAACGTAAGGATTAGAGAATTCTTTAGACCAGCGTTTCAAAAACCCAAGGACAGAGTTCGCCTTAAGAATAATATCATCAATATGCGGGTTGAAGCTAAGCTCCCTGTCAAATAAGATCCCGAGGTCACGTATCGAGGGTACAGATGATATCTGCTGGTTTAGCAGGAAGTAGGAACGGGGGGGGCAGGGGGACGTTTGCGGGAGAAGGTGATGGAGTGATATTTGACAACGTTGAGTTCAAGGCAGTTATTACGGCACCAAGTTGAGAAGCTATCGAGGTCCGTTTGGAGAAGTAAGGAGTCGAGAGAAGAGATGATCGTTTTGTAGAGTTTGGCGTCGTCCGCATAGAGGGAGATGCATGAGTATTTAATAATGGAGTCAACATCATTGATGGTAAGGATAAATAGGAGGGGACCTAGATGGCTGCCTTGCGGAACCCTTGAGCGTATGCACGTAACTTAGAGAGTCTGCAAGGGACCAGTAAGTTAGGAAATGAGATAACATAAGCCAGAGTTTAATCATTTTTGTCTACCGAGTAAGTAAATTATAATAATAAGAAGGAATAAAAAATGATATTAAAATGAATGAATTTTTTTTTTTTTTTATTTTTTTTTTTTTTTTTATTTTTATTAGACGTCGAGTGGGCGACCCGAGATGCCATCAAATAACTGTTGCAGTTCTTTTTGAACAGTTGCAGGTTGTAACGCTCCGGTATCACTCGCGTGGGAAGGGAGTTCCACAGCTTCCCCGATCTGTAACGGAACGAGTTCTGATACAGGGATGTTCGCGCCGTCGGGAGATGAACCACAAACGGGTGCGATCCGTCGGATTGTCTTATGGAGCGCATATAGACCGAATTGCGTGGAACAATGCCAAGAATCTCCGAAGAACAGCACCCGTGATAATATCGGTAAAACAGACATGAATGAAAAAACGCCCGCACAGCACTTATTATATTATAGAAGAAAACAGTTGAGTGAGTGTATGATCAACTTACAACTTTTACCATTGAAATAGTTTAGTGCATTTCCGCGAAACGGTGGTAAATTATGAAGTAAAACCAATGGTATGGTTAAGTTCGAAAATAACTTTTTTATTTGCCGGATGAGTACAGTATCTCTTTATACCACTACTGTTCTACCAACAGTCATCGCTTGGATCTACGGACATACGGATAAGCTCCAAATTTCATACCAATTTGCCAGCAGAAGTAAGTAAATTGCAGATGTAGAAAATGTTGAATCTTCCCGGGCTCTAATTTTAAAAGAATGCACGCGTTTTTCCATTTTATGTCCGAATTGAGTAATTTATTGTATCTGAAAAAATCACTCAAAAATTTCCAAGCTCCCATCCTATCAACATTTACCATTCAAGAGTTTCGATGTTCATCCTCGCCTCCGAAATTAAGCATGGGTTGTGTTCAGTACAATTCTAATTATCTACTCCTACCAACTGGAAGCCGTCGGGATTATTCTCTCACAAATCAACACAAGAACCATCTATATTAATGTTTGTTTTTTTTTTTTTTCAATTTACTAAGTTTTTCCTATAAATTTTGTTTTTGTACATGTTGTCTCATCGGCTTGGCCCATGAAGATTACGCTATATGTTTCCGGTTATCAATATCCTGGATTTCACTCTGGCCCATGTTATGCGAACCCATTTTGAATCTCCTACACAAGTAGAATCCTTAAAGTCCTTCCGCGTGAATTTTCCTCATCCTGATATCTGTTATTTGCCTTGTTTTTTATAACGTATACAAGTATAACGGATTCAACTGCTAAAAAAAGCCATCGCTTACAAATGTGCAACGGTACTATTTGTTTTGTATCCTGTTTTGAATCCCTGATAGTGTATTGTCTTGGTTTATTTGCAACGTGAACTGGCAACAATCCGACCGCCATTAAAATGTTTAGGAGGGACTCCCTACAAGCAGGCTCAATTCATGGAACTTAACGAGGATTTGAGTGGCCAAGGATTCAGGGATTTTCTGGGCTTTATCGCGCGTAGATAATTTCCATGTTTTCATTTCGCCACTGTTAACCAAAGTATGAACAGAACGGGTACGGAGGGACGATTTGGAGCTTACGTACCGCAGTAACTGTTGTTTTGCGGGGATTGAAGCAAATAAAAACAGGACATGTTCCGGTATTTTACAATCCTCTTTTTTCTTCTCACACCACCCACAGTTTTGTGGCCTTGTAGAGTTCCCAAACACATAAACATAGCACGAGGCGACAACCAAAAGGGTTTGCTTCCAATTTTCTCGTTTAGCCATGATGCACCAGCAGCAGCAATATAACAACAGGAAAAAAAGGAGGACACCAATAATAAAAAAAGGCGAACTTGCATCAACATCAACATCGACGACGACGTCTATGATGGTGGCGTACAAGAACAGAGGATGCCATCCCACAGAGCGAGGGAATCTTGTTTCGTGGTTGATTCTGGTGCCAAGCTTAGGCAGTTGGATGCAACTACACACAGACTGGTTATATTGGGCTACGTTTACCGTTACGGCCTAACGAAGGCCAATTGTTATTTTTCCATTTCGGATTGCGGAATCGGAGCAAAATATCCTGAATCCTGAATCCTCTCTCTTCATAGATGTGTATAAGCTGCTGGAATGGAATAAGGTGCATAGGCAAACGCCAACGGATACTCGTAAAGGGAAAGAGTTTTTAAATTAAAGAAAAATACAATTTCTGGAAAACGGCGCATACTAGAATACAATAGAACGAGCAGTGGTTTGAGAATAAAGGTGGTAGGACAATACTCGCTCTATGGTCAGAGGCACACCCAATGAATTCGAAATAATGAAAGTTGACTAGTGTGCATACGTAATACGGAAGTGTGTATTTTGCTATATGCAGATTTTTCGTTTTTCATCTGGCTTTCCTTTTTGTTTTTGCTCAAGCTGGAGGAGTATTTTTTCCTATTTTTAATTATCCTTTTGATAAGGTAACGAAACAGGAAATGAGGATTTGAAAATTGGAATTGTTTTCTATTGTCGTTCTTGGTGGGAATGTAAATGTGAATGATGCGCGTTGTAATTATGTGTTTCAAGTGTTTCAATGAGCGTAGCAACTGTCTGATTTGGGGAAGGATTTGTTTGCAGTTTGTGCCGCAATGCCTTGGGTCATTTGTTATTAATTAAGAACTGTGAATCATTTGCCGAATTAAGGATGGGACTGTTTATTGGCCTATAATTTGCCCAGACGTCTTCTGCTACCAATAAAATTACGGATATATTACTCAAAACGTATTGCTCTAAAAAAGGCGAAATTGGCAGTTCAGTCTACATATCATTTTGAGAAAAACATACCTTTTTTTTTTCTTTTTAACCACTGAAACACATCCGCCCATTTATTATGTTCTAAAAGGGGAGCTAAAATAAATAAAGCTTGTATCACACACTTGAAGGCGATTTTGTGAGCGGTCGTGAAATAGCCACGTGAAATAAGGGACATGTGTAGCAGCACTCAACGTTTGCTAACCCATACCGCTAAGATCGTTCTGTTCTTGTCAAATTCGATACACTACAGCATCCTGCCCAGCACCAAAAGTTATGTGTTTTTTGAATAATATATCGTTCCCTTTAGACGTCATGAAAGTTCATATAGGAGACTGCTAAGCATCATATTACTTAATTTAAAGAGTTAAACTTGCTGATTTCTTAAATACCGCTTCATAAAGTCTGTACTCAGCCTCTCTTTTTATGGTGATGTTGTACCTGTTTTATTTATTTATTTATATATTTATTTATTTATTTATTTGTTTATTTATGTATGTATTTATTTATTTATTTATTTATTTATTTTTTTTTTTTTTTTTTTTTTTTTTTTTTTTGTAAACAAACGCGCGCGCAACGGGGGATTTTGCAGTACCCTTAAATGTCAGAACCCAGTGCAAGCGGAAGGAGAGGAAGTGGATAAGGAAAGGAGGTATCGATGTACATTGGTCCTAGATGCCTGGAGATTACAATGACAAGGAAGCACATGATAAGGTAGAGTAATCCACATTCGTGTGGTTCGGCTAAAGAATGACTCTATATTTATTTGTGCGCGTAAAGTTTACTTTCAACGTGAATTAATGTCCATTCTCAGATTGACGGGTATCGCGTGAAAATGTCTGAGGAGGCGGAACACAATGAGCAAGTTCAGTTGAGCAACGACCGTGGTAATACATATAGAAAAGAGATAGGCACGATACGTTGCGCTTGTGTTCTCATGACGGAATTTATCGACTCACAGCTGGGTCCCCAATAAATTTCACTGCTTGTTTTTGCTTCCTTTCGAGCACGTGTAGTCCAGTTTTGGATGCGGCTGACCAAATATGCGAGTTGAAATGCATTTTGGGACGACTATACGCCTTGTAAATAATGGCCAGGTTGGATGGAATGAAGTATCTTTTGCATCTCTTAAGGAATTCCATACATTTGGCCGCACTTTTCGCAGCTTCAAAAACCTGGTGGCTCCAATTAAGAGTCGAATTAATTCGAGAGGACTGATAGTTCCTTGGCTTCGTCGATGGAACTGCCATTCATAGGCAGTATATTTCCTTTGGCGTACGCCTTTGGCGACAAGAGACATCATTGAGTTTTTAAGGTATTGAACTCTACTCGGTTAGATAATCCCCACTGATATCTCTTGTTGAGGTCGGAATTCAGTGTATTAAGTATAATCTGCTAATTGGTATTGACGTTCGAAAAGTTTGACCGTGAATGTTCGTATGAGTATGAGAAACTCAATGTGCTATCATCGGCAAAAGAGTGGATTGTGGGTAATGGACAAGAGATCATTTATAAAGATGAGAAAGAGAGTGGGTGAGAGTACCGAACCTTGGGGAACACCTCCATTAATTTGATGGGAGACAGATTTGACACCATCAGGAACCAATTGGATTGAACGGCCAGAAAAAAAGTCTCTAATCCATAGGATCAGGGTATTGTCCACTCCATAGGAATGTAATTTTGATAAAGAGCTTGGATGCCAACCTCTGGCGAAGGTTTTCGAGATATTCACTGCAACTGCCTTGTTTTCGCCGAAGTAGTTTATGGAATGGCTCCACTTTTCGGCAAGGCACGCCATCTTCCGTGGACCTGTTGCTACGAAAGCCATATTGGCGGTCATTGAAGAGGTCATTTGATTCCAGATATTTTGAAATTTGACACTTAATCAGGGAGTCTGTGCGGGTTCTCTACATCACACGGAGAACCAACCCACAACCCTAACCTGCAAACATGCAAAAATCAAATCCGCAATAGCATATATTCCCAAATATGCAATAAAATATTTCCCAAACCTCCAAGAGAATATAATTCAACCGAATATATTCTAATCACCACCACATGCATTTTCCCAAAATTGCGTTACTCAATTATCCATATTTCCTCAACGCAAGCAAGCAATCCACATTTCCCCGAAATTCATACGCCTTAACAAAGCGTATATCCAATCCTCAACGGAACATTACCAACCAAATAAACCGCGCACATTTCCCCGAAATTATTTCGGTTAACATTTCTATCTAAACGATATCCCTTGCTTGCACCCAAGCCATTCCAATGTCCTCCGAAAATGCATGCCCATACTCGCTCGCGTCGCCAAACCAATTCCCGGTACACCCAACCAACGAAGTCAACCCAGCCTGTACGGCCAGAATTCGTTGGAACTGAATTCCTATGCGAGCATAGCAACTCGTCCACAATTCCTCGTAATTGGCAGCGAGCCTAACTCTGCTACGACGCACCGCCACGACGCAATGAATGAATTATTTTCATTCATGAGTCAGTCGAATTTAACCAACTGACGTGCGCACACCTCCGGGTTATAGAGAGCCGAGTTTCGTGAGTCTTCAAGGTAGTCGAGTAATTATGGTGTAGATGCGAAGTGCATTCATTCTTTAACAAATAAGACATAAGTGAATTATAATACTTAACATCGCTTGCACGTCCCTCTCCCAAACACTCGAATACGGGCCCCCTTGTAACGAATACGCAAAGACCACGTTGTAACATCCCGTGAAATGCTTGTGAAAAGGGGCCAGGTGCACATACTAGAGATACCCCTCCTAAAAACGCTATAATACAGCAGGAAAACCCATCGCAATTTGTAAGAGCCGACAAAGTAGAGCGAACGGTGTATCGACTACATCCTTGTAATATATTTATGAAATAGTGTTGTTATTCTTGTGAATATTTTAACGCCCGCACCTTTGAAGGCGTTCCTACAATTAGTCTACAGGTGTATCCAAGAGAACGATAAATATATATAAAATTTAACAGGACAAGAAATGCGTGTTTCAATCTAGTGAAGTTGGCAGTTGCCTCAGACAACTACGTATCAGTGGAACATTCTGTGATGATGGGGACGAGAGTGAACTAGTCTCCGTGCGACACCCCTACCGATCCCCCACACTGGTGACCCCGATAAAAAACACACACCTTCCGAACAACAATTAAACAGTGACAAGTGTAAGTGGTGATACGCGCCCCAAATAAAAAATAAAAAGACACTAAACGGGTGCAGCGACCCCAATACAAAAACCACGCAACCTCCAACCAAAACTAAATTAGTGACAGCCCCTAAAATTTAAAATTTAAAGTTTAAAAAAAAAAAAAAAACGGAAAGACATTGAAAGGGCAACCAGAGCCCCAACGATTTCTAAACCAACCAACAATCCAGCGACGCAGCGCAGCCACCTCAGCTTCATCGAACCAGGAACGACCCGAACAACATCAGCAAACAACTCAACAGGAACCCCTAGTTTCCGTAAGTCCTCCAATTAATTATTTGGTTTAGTGGTGCAACCGTGTCCAATTAAATTAAGTGCGCACCAAATAAACTACAACAGACTCGAAGAATTCACTCGCAATAATTTCTCTTCCACCCTTGAACCAAGCAGTACAATTACTCTTAATTTTGCGCCCGTAATTAATACCCCATTATTGTGTCATATAACAAAATTGAGTCCGTTTCCAGGTTGTATATGTAAGCAAAATTTTTGACAAAACCAATATAGAAGAGAAGGAAACACTGAATGTATGCTTATTGATACATAAATAGAACTTAAGTTTAACGCATTCAACTAAACCGATCGGCAATATATTATAACAAACAAATTTATACAATTAACTTAAAAACTGTACAGATAAAACTTTCCATTTTCCCTAAGCTTAACACAAACGGCACAATCCCGAAACCTGCCAAGAAAAATTGTAAGTTTATTGAAAAAAAAAAAAAATATATACATAAAGAATGCAACACTACCAATAGAATTAATAAACAATTGTAAACCCCTTCTGGGTACACACTCGGGTCGAGCCCGCGCACACACACCTTTATTTTTAAATATTCAACCCAATAAGCTTTATTTTGCACCAACAAAATAACAGAAATTAAGAAATTAACGCACACAACTAAGCCGCATCTCAAATAGCAATTCCTTTAGTTTCGCCTCCGCAACCAGAGACCACCTCGCGGTTTTCTCCTGAATTCCCCTTAGTTCCTCCCTTTCTTTTTTTTACAAAAAACATGTATACAAACTTAACTAACATTTAAACCGCGGCAATACCCACCCTACAAGGCAAACAAGCGAACAGAACAAGGGCAATATCAAAGAACAAAAATACTTAATTTAATTTTAATACACGAAAGATCACCAAAAAAAGCAACTGAATTAAAATTCATAAGAAGAAACAACTACCATTGATTATAAGGCAGAGGAAAACTATATAATTAGTAAACAATACCACCCCCAAAAATTAAAATTACAAACTACCGTAAGCCCCTTCTGGGCACAATCCACGCACAGCACTTGCGACACCACTCGACTCCATTCAACGCCTTTCGACTCCTCGCGTTCAGTGGCGACCCGTTTGACAATACCAAAACTTGCTCGACCCCTCCTCGCGGCTCCTATCGACTCACGCGTCCGCTCGACGCCTCTTGGCCTCATCCACAGACACACCCCGTCTCTCCTCAATCCCGCCTACCCTTTCCGACTTCGGCACCACTATGCCCACCACACGAGGCGGTACTACCCAGCAGGAACAACCGCGATCCAACTCCCCCGCGTTTCAGGACGCTTCCGGCGTCGAATTCTCACCCCTTACCCAAAATATAAAGCTCCCCCCGTTCGACGAGGAGGATCCAGAGCTTTGGTTCGCTACAGCCGAACGTTTTTTCCGGTTCGCCAACATCCACGATGAAGAACATCGTGCTATAGAATTGCTGCGGGTGCTGGATGGGACACAGCGGACGCATATCGCGCACGCAATCAGGTCACCAGGCCCCAACCCCTACAGCAACATGCGGGAGACGCTCCTCAACGCCTTGGACGAGCCCATCAGCATCAAACAGCAACGACTGGCGAATGAGACCAATTTCTCGGGTATTAGACCATCCCTTTTCCTGACCCATTTACGCTCCATAGCGGGGACCAGGATCTCGGATGACCTAATTAGGCCACATTTTCTGAGGAATCTACCTCAACACGCCCGCTCGGCATTAATGGCCCAACCCAATCAAAGCTTGGGCTTTTTATCAAAGGTGGCTGACGCGATCATGGAAACCTTGGACCCACAGTCCGAGCCATTACCATACCAAGTCGCGGCGGTTTGCCAACACGCCCCACTGCCCACACGGCACCCTCAGTCGCCACAAACCGCACCTCGAACCCCCCTGGTAGCTTCGACTCTGCTACCCTCCTCACCCTCTAGAAGGTACACCGGCCTTAACCCGAACACAACCCAACCAATCCCCGACCGCATCACCAGCGACACCCAGCCAGACAACCCTCCTACTCAGGTCACTACCACCGACCTACTCGCGCTTCAAGCCTCATTCCGCCGTGAATTGGACCAAGTTTGCGCAAGGATCCAAGGCACACAACGAAGCGCACAAAACCGCCCAATAAACCGGCGGCAACCCCCACAACATTCTTCCCAGCGGACTTCTTCGCGTCGCCCACTTCCACGGCCCCCTCGTGACGAACCCACCAACGCGCAAAATCCGCCCAACAACACCGTCACACGCGCTTGGTGCGCCAACCACCAACGGTACGGGGATCGTACAATTAATTGTAGGGCACCCTGCGGGTGGACTCGACCACCCAACAACCCGCGCCAGCCTTTAAACTAATTTTGCCGACCGACACCCTTGCGCAACCGGCCGGCACCGCATCCATAAGACGCCTCACAATCAGGGACTCGAAACTAAATATCAATTTTACCATCGACACCGGCGCCGATATCTCGGTCCTTCCGCGCTCGTTCGCCCCACGCAACCGCGTGCCCACTGCCTTACAATTGTCAGCAGCAAACAATTCCCCGATACGCACGTACGGACGAAAAAAGCTGATACTCCATCTGGGCCTTAGACACCCAATCACACACCAGTTCGTGATCGCTGACGTTAACGAACCCCTAATAGGTTCCGACTTATTAGGAAAGCACAACCTGTTGGTCGATTCGACCCACAACAGGCTAGTAGCCCTTACCGTACCTCCTGCGCCCCCGCCGGCATCCCCAGCGGCAACACCCAGGTCCACACCACCGACAGACTCAATCCAGGCCATGATACAGGAATTCGTCAGTACAACAATCCCCCTCCCCAACCAGCGTCGACACAGGGCAAACGTCTTTCACCACATCGAAACACGAGGCGCCCCAGTAAGCCAGCGCCCACGCCGCCTGGCGCCCGAAAAACTACGCGCTGCACGCGCCGAGTTCGACCAAATGATCACGCAAGGTATCTGTCAACCATCAGACAGCCCTTGGGCAAGCCCACTTCACTTAGTAAAAAAACGTTCCGGGGAGTGGCGCCCATGCGGGGATTACAGGCTGCTGAACGCAGCAACAGTCCCCGACAGATACCCAATCGCACACCTCTACGATTTCTCATACAAACTACGAGGGTGCAAGGTTTTCACCACTCTGGACCTCACCAGGGCCTACCACCAGATCCCGGTGGCACCGGAAGATATCCCGAAAACGGCAGTCATTACACCCTTTGGACTCTTCGAGTTCAAAGTAATGACCGTCGGCCTCAGGAATGCCGCCCAGACATTCCAGAGATATATCGACTCGGCACTACGTGGTCTCGATTTTTGCCACGCCTACCTCGACGACATCCTCATCGCCTCACGAGACCACATCGAACACAAGCGCCATTTACGACAAGTCCTCGAGCGCCTCCGCGAATTCGGTCTCGTCATCAACCCCGATAAGTGCCAATACGCCAAATAGCAAATCACTTATCTCGGTTACATTGTTGACAATCAGGGCATACGCCCCCTCCCAGACCGCGTAGAGGCACTCATGCAATACCCGCGCCCAACCAACGTAAACGAGCTCCGTCGTTTCCTCGGGATTCTCAATTTCTACCGCCCAACACTCAAAAACGCTGCCCAAACACAGGCCCCCCTGACCGAATTCCTCCGAGGAGCCAAGCGCAACGATAAGCGCCCAATCCCCTGGGCAGAAGCCTCGGACCGCGCGTTCCAACTATCCAAGGAACAACTGGCTAACGCCACACTGCTTCGATACCCCCTAGAGGGAGCGGCATTGTCCATCCAATGCGACGCATCGGACACCGCAATCGGAGCAGCCCTGCAACAGGACTTCGAGGGCCAACCGGAACCACTCGGTTTCTTTTCAAGGAAACTGAGTCCCACAGAGCAACGATACAGCGCCTACGACCGGGAACTCCTGGCGATCTACAGCGCCGTCAAATACTTTCGACATATGGTGGAAGGCCGCCCGCTCTCCATTTCTACAGACCACAAACCGTTGGTCTTCGCGTTCCGAAAAAAGTCGGGAAACGCTTCCCCCCGACAAGAGCGTCAACTCGACCTCATCGGCCAATATACCACCGAGATTAAACACATCTCCGGCAAACAAAACGTCACGGCGGACGCCCTCTCGCGAATCGATACGATCCACTTGCGCGCCGCCCTGAACAACGCCGACCTGGCCCTGGCCCAACAGGAGGACAGCCAGCTCCAATCCTTTTTGACCGCCGACACAGCACTCGAGCTACGGAAAATCACCCTCCGCGACCCCCTGGGCGAAATCTGGTGCGATGTTTCCACTGGAACCCCCAGACCCTACATCCCCGAGAAGCTCCGTAGGGGCGTGTTCCAGGTCTACCACGACCCAGCCCACCCCAGCGCCCGCGCGACCGCCGCCGCCATACGTAAAAAATTCATTTGGCCCCGAATGAGCAAAGATCTCACCAGCTGGGCCCGCTCTTGCCTCCAATGCCAACGCTGCAAAATAGCGCGGCATAACGTATTAGAACCAGCCCAATTTAAGCACCCCACGGCACGCTTCGCCCATGTCCACATCGACATAGTGGGGCCGCTTACTCCATCAAGGGGGTTTTCCTACATCCTCACCAAGCCTCAGGGAGGACCTAGGCTCTTCCGCGGCGGAACTCACCTACGGCACCAACCTCCTACTGTCAGGCGAACTCTTCATGGACAACGAAACCCCACGCACCCAGCTGCCGGATGTGGGCCACCTCCGCGACCTCCTTCGCAAGGTCAGAGCAACACCCGTGACCAGACACGGCTCTAAAAAACTCTTCGTCCACCCCGAACTGCACAGCTGTACGCACGTCTTTGTCAGGGTGGATAAGGTCAAAAAACCCTTGGACCCCCCATACGACGGCCCCTTCAGAGTCTCCAACCGCATGAGCGACCGTGTCTTCGAGATCGACATCCGAGGCAAACGATCCACGGTCAGTGTCGAGAGACTCAAACCTTGTTTCCTGGAGGCTTCAGCCCCAGACCCTCAACCCGCACCAATACCCGACCCCACCAGCAACCACCAGCCGCCCCAACCACCACGTACCCGTAGCCAAGCGCGCCCCCCCCGGGCAAACCAAACCCACCGGACCCCTAGCTACCTAACACCCCTCCCGCCACACACCAACCTACTCCTTTCGCCCTACCCTTATTTCGTGACTACGTCACTGGGCGGGGAGTACTGTGGGGGTTCTCTACATCACACGGAGAACCAACCCACAACCCTAACCTGCAAACATGCAAAAATCAAATCCGCAATAGCATATATTCCCAAATATGCAATAAAATATTTCCCAAACCTCCAAGAGAATATAATTCAACCGAATATATTCTAATCACCACCACATGCATTTTCCCAAAATTGCGTTACTGATTTATCCATATTTCCTCAACGCAAGCAAGCAATCCACATTTCCCCGAAATTCATACGCCTTAACAAAGCGTATATCCAATCCTCAACGGAACATTACCAACCAAATAAACCGCGCACATTTCCCCGAAATTATTTCGGTTAACATTTCTATCTAAACGATATCCCTTGCTTGCACCCAAGCCATTCCAATGTCCTCCGAAAATGCATGCCCATACTCGCTCGCGTCGCCAAACCAATTCCCGGTACACCCAACCAACGAAGTCAACCCAGCCTGTACGGCCAGAATTCGTTGGAACTGAATTCCTATGCGAGCATAGCAACTCGTCCACAATTCCTCGTAATTGGCAGCGAGCCTAACTCTGCTACGACGCACCGCCACGACGCAATGAATGAATTATTTTCATTCATGAGTCAGTCGAATTTAACCAACTGACGTGCGCACACCCCCGGGTTATAGAGAGCCGAGTTTCGTGAGTCTTCAAGGTAGTCGAGTAATTATGGTGTAGACGCGAAGTGCATTCATTCTTTAACAAATAAGACATAAGTGAATTATAATACTTAACATCGCTTGCACGTCCCTCTCCCAAACACTCGAATACGGGCCCCCTTGTAACGAATACGCAAAGACCACGTTGTAACATCCCGTGAAATGCTTGTGAAAAGGGGCCAGGTGCACATACTAGAGATACCCCTCCTAAAAACGCTATAATACAGCAGGAAAACCCATCGCAATTTGTAAGAGCCGACAAAGTAGAGCGAACGGTGTATCGACTACATCCTTGTAATATATTTATGAAATAGTGTTGTTATTCTTGTGAATATTTTAACGCCCGCACCTTTGAAGGCGTTCCTACAATTAGTCTACATGTGTATCCAAGAGAACGATAAATATATATAAAATTTAACAGGACAAGAAATGCGTGTTTCAATCTAGTGAAGTTGGCAGTTGCCTCAGACAATTACGTATCAGTGGAACATTCTGTGATGATGGGGACGAGAGTGAACTAGTCTCCGTGCGACACACCTACCGATCCCCCACAAGTCCATTACCTTGGAGAGAATAGAAGTTAGTGCTATGGGTCGATAAGAAGGGCGGGATGATTTGTCGCCCTTTTTGGGAATTGACTGAATGTTCCCTGACTTCCATCCATTTGGGAAATGGCCAGTAGAATAAGACAAATGGAAAAGTTTTCACAGTGGTTTAGCGAGTGAAGAGGAACATTTCTTCAAGAGAACTGGGCGAATGCCATCCGGACCATCGGATTTCTGTGCGTTTAACTCTTTGAGTGCGCGGGTACGACTTCGGAAGCGAGTCTGGCTCATGGTGTGCTGAACTGATGTGGTATCAGGCAGCGTTGAGTTCACAGCAAAATGTGAAGCAAGTAGATTGGCCTTCTCCATTGCAGCGGTGACTAGTCTGTGATCGACTATAAGCGATGGAATGGGTGAAGAGACTGAGTGTTGAATATTTTTCACGAATGGTCAGAAGTTTCTACTACCTGTGGGAGAACTTTGACTTTGTAGCTCTCTTAAATCTTTTCCGGTTTTCGTCAGTATTGTTTAATTTATACAACCGGAAGCTCCACTCTTTAGCCTTAATGGGTTCTCTGCGCCCGGACTAGCACCACATATTTCTCTTGGGTTTGATACTCTTTACCCTGTGTGGAATAAACGTTCGCATGCCAAGTAGAATCGTGTCTGTCAATGTGTCCGCTATAGAGTCAACATCGTTATTCAGAAAAAGTAACGACCAATTGAACGTCCCAAAAAAGTCGTTCATGTCGTATGTTGAATTTAGCCAATAAATGTGATAGTAGCCCCACTAAACTTGTGCGACCCCGCTTGTGTTAGGATTTATTTGAATGTAACCGGTCAATTGAACAGTCCCCGGCCTGACACATAGATAGCGGCACTAGCATTAAATCCATATGATTTTTAGTTAGCACGAACCTTCAAAAGACGCGTGTATAAATTTGACAGATGTCGGATTATTAGTTTGTGAATTATAGTATTTTGAGTGAAGCAACTTCTGTTATTGTGAAAAAATGGATAAAAAGGAATTTCGCGTGTTGATAAAATATTGCTTTTTGAAGGGAAAAATACAGTTGAAGCAAAAACTTGGCTTTATGACGAGTTTCCAGACGCCGCCCCAGGAAAATCAACCATCAAGGATTGGTATGCTAAGTTTAGACGTGGTGAAATGAGCACCGAAGACGGTGAACGCAGTGGACGCCCAAAAGAGGTTGTTACCGACGAAAACATTAGAAAAATCCACAAAATGATTTTGAATGACCGTAAATTGAAATTGAATGAAATAGCAGGCACTCTAAAGATATCAACTGAACGTGTACATCATATCATTCACGAATATTTGGGTATGAGAAAGCTCTGTGCAAAGTGGGTGCCGCGCGAGCTCACTTTTGACCAAAAACAACGACGAGTTGATGATTCGGAGCAGTGTTTGGAGATGATCAAGCGTAATAAACCCGAGTTTTTGTGTCGATATGTGACAATGGATGAAACATGGTTCCATCATTTCACTCCGAAGTCCAATCGACAGTCATCCGAGTGGACTGCACACGATGAACCCGCCCCCCAGCGTGGAAAAACGCAACAGTCGGCTGGCAAGGTTATGACGTCTGTATTATGGGATACGCGCGGAATAATTTTCATTGACTATCTTGAAAAAGGAAGGACCACCAACAGCGACTATTACACAGCGTTATTGGGCCGTTTGAAGGACGAAATCGCCGAAAAACGACCGCATTTGAAGAAAAAGAAAGTGCTGCTTCACCAAGACAATGCACCGTGTCACAAGTCAGTGAAAACGATGGCAAAAATCCATGAATTGGGCTTCGAATCGCTTCCGCATCCACCGTATTCTCCAGATCTGGCCCCCAGCGACTATTTCCTGTTCTCAGATCTCAAAAGAATGCTCACTGGGAGGAAATTTTCGTCGAATGAAGAGGTGATCGCCGAAACTGAAGCCTATTTTGAAGCAAAGGACAAATCGTACTACAAAAAAGGTATCGAAAAGTTGGAGGGTCGCTATAATCAGTGTATCACCCTCGAAGGGAATTATATTGAATAAAAAAAACGAATTTTGCCAAAAAAATGTGTTTTACTATGGCAGGCCGGGGACTTTTCAATTGACCTGTTATATATAAGAATCATCGTCATCATCATCATCGGCACTACAACCGGGAGCCGGTCTTGGCCTTATTTAGCAAGTCCGGGGGCTTGTTAAATTTTCCATAATGATTTGTTTGTTTTTTCCGGGCAAGGTCATTAGTCTTGCGCCAGAATATATATAAGAATAATAATTGTAAAATAAAAATTAGCTAATTCATCCGAACATTTTTAAATTAGTGGTAATGCATTCTATCCCCTCTTTTCCGTCCCCGCTTCATCTTTTGATATTATAAGAGAATTACAAATTTTTTTTAGCGCGAGTATATTTAAAAAAAGAAGTGTTTCAGATCCATCATAGCAATGTAGACCAACGTGTCTTGTGAGCCTTAGTAAATTGGTGTTCTCACTAAACTTTGTGCATATGTCTCTCCTCTTAATATTATTTTCCCGGTATCCATCAGTTGGACCAACTAAGTTATAAGGTTAACTTATAAGTGCGAAAAACCACAGATACGTTACTTTAATCGTGTGCTCTGCAAACTTCAAGTATTTTAAATCAACGAATATCAAAAGGCCTGTAACGTAGACGGTTGTCCTCACCAAAGCCGAGTCAAACTTTCTCGTTTCCTGTTTCTCGTAGTCTCTACTTTATCATTTTTTTCTTCTTAATTTTGTTTATAAAGAAATTTAGAAATGCGCGCGGTTGTGCTTGAGATCAATTGACGGCTCGGTGGAGATTTAAAAAATAAAGTGTTCACAAAGAATTTAACCCTGAGGAGAAATTTTTTCAAGTTTGGGCAAATTTAGTCCGTGTATATCGATTTCCCTACATTCCACTACGCAGTTCCACTCTTGGTTTCTAAATGTTTTGTAATGTCTCCCTCTAATGGGTGGGCAAGGAAACCTATCAGCTAAAAGCAGATTGTAGGTCAAATGGCGGATGTCTAGAACATTCCGAATTGACACATCTTGACAAAATTGGAGACTCTTTCATAAATTATCACCAAAGACAGCCGTAAAGGTGTAATAGAAATTATTAAAACCCAAATAAGCACCACCGTAGAGGTGATTTTATAGGCAACCGGTAAAACCATCCTACCTGTATATAAAGTGTTAAGCAGAAACCCACTTAAATTGCTATTAAATAAAATATTTATAAGCATTCGACGTACTTCGGACCGCAGTTTGCTAATCAACACGGCATATCATCAAATCTGGCGTTTGTCCATTCTGTCCGCCTCTTTTGATATATATTGACTTTCACTGGTTCATACTTTTCCCCAATGTAAGTGTGTGCTTCGTTTGGCTTTGGGCCCCTACGTTCACCATTACCTCATCCAGGCGGGCATTCTCTATGCAAATTAAGTCCAATTAAGTTGATCTTCTATTCAAACGCAAACGAAGCAGACCCAGACACCAATCTTGGGATTGCGATCTCGAGGTTGCATCATTCAATCTTCCCTGACAAGGTTGTGCTGCTTACTTAGTTAATGCCGTAATTAACAGGTTAAGCTATACATTCACCGGATATTTGTCAAATTGTGTCGAACGCCTCTCGAATATGTGGACAATAAGCCGTCAAAGCACTAAAGCAGCTGCCAGAGCTGGGCGCACAGCCAGTCAGATACGTCTTGTGGAATCATAAATCAGAGGCGTATCTCGTCTGTCATTCAGTTTTCTTTTTATCTTAACTCTTAACTTAGTATTTCCGCTTGTTCGGAAATCATCAGTAAATTATAAATGTTTAGATGAAAAATACGTCAACTGTTCAAAACAGAAATAAAATGTTAAATATGATACAATTTAAGTTGTAAATTTTGGGTAAGGTGACGTAATTGGTATGTGTACCAAAGGTGATATAAAACGGCATGCCTCCTCAATGCGTAAGTTGGTAAGATAATTGTCTCATTAGTTTGATTGTGCACGCGTGGGTTCAATTGACGACTCTTGCTATTGCGGTAGTGCGGCGCAATTACTTAGTGTTGGTGGGGTTCCAATTCCCAACCGCTTTGTGAAATGCCATCGCCTTAAGCTATAAGGTCTATGAAATGGTTGGAAGAAATCCTTGACCAGCCTTTGGAGCCTGCTGAAGGAGTCGATCGAGACAAATTCCGAGAACTAAAACAGAAAGAAATCGTTTCTTTTTATTAGAGCCAATGTAAATCATAATACAATATTATGTTGCACGGAAAACCTCCCTAATACTATGATCATCTGCAAATTGTCAATCATTTTAAGGACGTACTTAACTGAACAAATTTGAACACTTAGAAACTAGAAGGTTTATTATAACTTAGGTTACAGTTAAACTTAAACTTGAGCAGTCTGAGAGAAGGTTTTACCCCAATGAACTAGGAAACTAATGTTAGTAAGGCGATCCGCGTGGGAGGGGTTAACTGCCCCCCACAGACTGTACTCTGTTTCGTTGTATACAAAAACAATATTCATGGGTTGGACGTTCAAATTATGTCATAATAAATCTTCATCCGGTTGTATTCACTGGCATGTCAATTGTTTGGAGACTTGTGTCCATACGGCGTATCGATCTTTAATAAATCCTTAAAAATTGCAGGACTTTTTATCTGAGTACGTGTAAGCCAGATGGAAACGCTGGAAATCAGCTTCTGTTAAGGAGATGGTTCCTTTTGTAGAACTGGAGAAATAAGTATGGTCTCAACTATCAGTCGAATATGCCAAACAACGAGATCGTGCACAACAGTAAAAAAAAAAATTATCTATATGAAACGTATATGGAACCTATGCAGTGCCTTGTGGAACATGTGTGGGGCGTGCGAGGGGTATAGCGTTTGAAATGATAGTGAAGAACGTGTGATTCGAACTGACGCTATGACAGTTTGAATCACCAGAAATTGAACCTAAGTGTTACCCATCAGTCTACTGGCCGTGTTTAGAATGTGATTTTTAAACTCGACTATACTCCACTGATGTGAATTGTTATGTTATCGCTATGGTATACGGCTCTGATGTATTTTCTTATTCGATTTGCGTTCGGTGTTCTTCACTATTTTGCTTGTGAATTGTGTGTGTATCTGTTAGAGACGGCACAGGGGTGTTTGTAGAAGCCTGGTGCGAGGTGTGTGGAACATGTGTGTGATCTATGTGGAAGGGGAAAAGGTGCACATTCATAAAAAAGTAATTGACTTTAATTTTCCGATGTCGAGATCTATTTGAAAGAGGGAAAAATCAAGTCTAGAGCTGATAGTTCTGAAAAGTTTAGCATCGTTAGCGTAAGAGAGGTATGAGAAAGCTTAATAATCATGTAGATATTCTAAAAAGAGAATATCTAAGTCACTGCGCAGAAAGACACTCGCCGCGGTGGTGAAACGAGGATTACAAAAGACGGATCTGGATCTTACCCTGTAGAGTTCAGGTAAGAAGAGACCCCCTTAATCAATATAGCTTGAGTAAGTATGTAAAAGGTGGGTAACTAGGGTGAGTGTTTTTGGAGACGAAGTTTTAAAGTGGCGATGCTAAGGATAAAATAAAAAAAAGTTATAATTGTATTAACACCCCACAGAATGTGAGAGATAAACTTCTTAGATCCGTAAGGAAGGCAGTGAGTGGGAATATATGGTAGAACAGGCAATGGCGTGGGAGAGCTGATATGGTAAGAAGGTTGTGTCTTGCGTTTGATTGTGCAAACCTAAGTTCAACTGACGACTCTTGCTATTGTGCAATCCGTCACAATTTCTGAGTGGTAGGTAAAGCCCCAAAGCCCAGCCGCCCGGTGAAATACCACCGCATTAAGCTATAGGCTTTGTGAAATGGTTGGGAGAAATCCTTGACAATCTTTCGGGGCTTGGCTGATGGACCCGGTCGAAAAAAAAATAGCATTTCAGGGCGCTGACTCAGCGCTATAGGTTCGCCTTTCCTGAGAGAAGTAAAATAAAAAAAACAAAAAATTGATAGGCACTCCTATAAAGCATTTGCTTGCATGCCGCAAATTCAATAGCTATTGTTTGTCCCATTTAACTAATCCACATCCACAACGACGATATTTGCGTACCGCCAGCAATCAAATTGCTACAGAGCACCCCTTTTCTACATTTTTGTCCACACCCTTTCCGGAAAGGAATTATTTCACTTTCATAACCGCACGGGAACTCTAATATGTGAATTACTAGGCCGTAAGCCGCCCGTTTTGGTTTCTATTATTACAGGTATTACACCCAAAATTAAATGTCGGTTCTGCGATTGAAATATGCATTGCCGGTTGATACGAGGATTGCCTCTTATGTTTCGGGATTTGGCAACCCTAGCGTTGCAATCTGGCAATTGACAGCTCTGTCGTAAAGTTGGACATTTTTGAGGTTATACGCACTCAGAACGTTTTGACATACGAACGCTATTTGTGTTGTTTACAGTAACTTAAAAGATTCATCTCGGCCCACAAATGGAATTAAATCGTTAACATTTTCGTGCGATTATTTTTTACAACTTTCGGCGTGGATTAACTCAGCAACAGTGCATGGATGAATTTAATTCAATTTTTGGCGATGAAGCTCCATCAAGAACCAGTGTTTATCGATGGTATGGTGAATTCAATCGTGGTCGTAGTTCACTCCAAGATGAATTTCGTGAAGGTCGTCCAAAATCAGTTGTTGTTCCGAAAACCATTGATGCTGTGCGCGAACTGATATTGGAAGATCGTCATGTGACATATCGTGAGATTTAGACAACCTTAGGCGTCTGTGGGACCAGCATACATTCAATATTGCATAAACATTTGACTGTCAAACAAATTTGTTCGCGTTGGATCCCACACAATTTGTCAATCGCCCAAAAAAAGGCTCGTGTCAATTGGTCGAAAGAAATGCTCAAAAAATACGGTCGCGGTGCTTCGAAACACGCCTATGACATCGTGACAAGTGATGAATCGTGGATTTACGCGTATGGGCCCGAAAGTAAACAGCAGTCGACTGTCTGGGTGTTTCAAGATGAGCCAAATCCAACAAAAGTTGTTCGCGCACGAAGCACTTCCAAGCAAATGGTCGCCTGTTTTTTCGGAAAAACTGAACATGTCGCAACCGTACCACTAGAACAACGCAGAACAGTCAATTCTGAGTGGTACACAACCATTTGTTTGCCAGTTGTCTTCCAAGAAATCAGGAAAACCAACCGCCGAAGACGGATCACTCTTCACCACGACAATGCGAGCTCTCACACATCGGCTGCGACAACTGCATTTTTGAGCACCCAAAACATCGATTTGATGGGTCATCCGCCGTATAGTCCTGACTTGGCACCGAATGACTTCTTTTTATTCCCGTACGTAAAAAACAAACTGAGAGGTCAACGTTTTTCGACACCTGAAGAAGCGGTTGCTGCATTCAGAATGCATGTGTTGGGGATACCTCAATCGGAGTGGCAAAAGTGCTTCGACAATTGGTTCAAACGCATGCAAAAGTGTATAGATCTTCATGGGGAATATTTTGAAAAACAATAAAGTGATTTTCGATGATCAATATTTGTTTTTGTTCTCTAATCCCGAAATATAAAAGGCAACCCTGGTATATTCTGATCCAAGATCATAAGTGCTATTGTAAATGACATTTCTGTACCTGCTTGCGCAGTTAAATCCACATACAAGTTCTGACCTGAATTGCCAGATCATTCTAGGAAAAACAGATATTCCAGACTCAAGAGTCCACTTAAGAAATTGACAGCCAAAGACCGGCCTTTAAAAGTTCATCCGCTACCATCTATATTTCAAAACTCAAACACATTAGTGGTCATATAGCTTTTGGGATGATAGTGAAGAACGTGTGATTCGAACTGACTCTATGACAGTTAGAATCACTAAAAATTGAACCAAAGCGCACCCCATCAGGCCACCGCCATGTGTACGAATTCGATTTCTAAACTCAAATACATTCGACTGATGTGGATTTGTTATGTTATCGCTATGGTATACGGCTCTGATGCATTGCCTTATTCGATTTTCGTTCGGTGTTCTTCACTATTTGCTTATGTATTGTGTGTGTATCTGTTAGACACGCCTTGTGGAACATGTGTGGGGCGTGCGAGGGGTATAGCGTTTGAAATGATAGTGAAGAACGTGTGATTCGAACTGACGCTATGACAGTTTGAATCACCAGAAATTGAACCTAAGCGTTACCCATCAGTCTACTGGCCGTGTTTAGAATGTGATTTTTAAACTCGACTATACTCCACTGATGTGAATTGTTAGGTTATCGCTATGCTATACGGCTCTGATGCATTGCCTTATTCGATTTTCGTTCGGTGTTCTTCACTATTTGCTTATGTATTGTGTGTGTATCTGTTAGAAACGCCACATTCACAGTGCTACGAATTTCAAGGATCGACGTATCTGCTGTGGTGTTCCTGACGTGACCGACTATCCAGTCAAATGAATTCATTCTCAGTAAGCCAATCTTATAAGCTTCTCTTGGGTGTAATTTATACGGTGAACCACTGTCGAGGGTAGCTTTCGCGGTTATTGTTTTTTACGAGGTGCATTCAATAAAGTGGCGCAAGGCTAATAAGAAAAACAAGTTATTATAGAGAATTTAACAAGTCTCGGATAAGAACCGGATACCAGTGGAGAAACTTGCTAAATAAGGTCAAGACCGGATCCCGGTTGTAGTGCCGATGATTATGATGTATTCAATAAAGATTCGCCCCAAAGTTCTTGTGGGCGAATACGTACAATTTGTCCCTCTTGTGATATACACCTGAAGAGGGATGAATTTTGTGTAAACATACCGAATTTAACGGCGATAGTTCAAGCGGATGAATCGTGTAACAAAGTGCATTTGTAAAATCTCCCCTCTAGAGACCTCACAGCCACACTCGCACTAAAAATCGGCCATATTTTGGCCTGGGAATATAAAAACAGGTCTTTCGGAATTAAGTCTGGACTATACGGCGGATACTGTACAACTGATTTGTTCGTTTTGATTAGAAATTAAGCAAGTTCGGCTATATGGGCTTTAGAGGCGTACTTTATCGGGCGGTTAACGCGGGACTGTTCCTGTTGTCGTACCCAAACTTGGTAAAGTTTCTTCCCGCTTTCAGATGCATACCATAGGTTAAGTGGGACTACCACCCCATTTATTGGATTAATTAAAGCAACATAATTAGCTACAACTAAAGTATATTGACGCATACGACAATCAGTACTAGAATATTCTAGAAAGTCCGAAACAAAGTACTAGAATATTCTAGAAAGTACTGGAAAACTGGAGACTATGAGCAATAGAAAATTCGAGACTATGGAACGGACAGAAACGAAACACCAAATCAGTATGAGGAAAAACGGTATAAATACGTCGCACGCAGATGGAAAAGCAGTAGGAAAGTGAAGCAAGCGATAAGTAAGAAGTAAGAAGTAAGCAGTCAAAGACGCGATAAGTACGGAAGCGATAAGTCAAGAAATCGTTAAGTGTGCGGTAAAAGTAACGGTTGTTATTAACGGACTAATAAAGTGTTACATTAATTCAAAATCGATTTTACGGCTCTTATTTATTTAAAATAATTAATCCAGCGAACTCTAAGCTCGCAACATTATATAACTTACAAACCAAAGAGCTTAAGAACTATCTTAACTAGCCTTAACCTAAGGTAACCAGCACAAATTAAGAAGGCAGGAGTATGGGTGAGAGATGTGGGAAGGTTATAGTAAAGTGTAGAAGCGCCGCTTAAGATTGGTGGTGAGAATGGTTTAGGAGGCGGTGCTTGAGAGTATGAGTAAAAAGGTCGAAGTCGAACAAAGTGGAATTGGAGTTGAGATTTCTCAGCATCCGCGAAAGGGGTTCGTTGAGACCATAAGAGGTCTGGGTAGGGGGAATGTAGAGAAGGTGGGGAGTACGCGTATTTCGAGGGTTCGTGTTCAGAGGAATTAAGTTAAGGAGGTAGTCGCAGTCGACCGAGCTGGAGAGGACCCGATAAATGAACAATATGTCAGTCAAGACCCTGTGCTTCTAAAGGGTTCTGAGGTTTATTAATTTGAAACGCTTAATGCACGAGGCAAGGAATAAGTGGTTTTCCCATCCTAGCGCTCGGAGAGTGAACCGAAGGAAGCGACGTTGAACACTTTCAATATATGGATACGGATTAGATGGGGCCTACAACGAAGTGTCAGTCACAATTGAAACCCCCATATTTTTAATTATGTTTTATTCTTCTTAATGAGCACTCGCACTTAATAGTTAAGTATATCAAGACCAGATGGAGAAGACCGGCACGGAATGACTATCGCGAGGATGAAAAGTAAGTGCAATTGACGAGTAGTCATAATTGTAGCAACGACCATTCGATACCCATCCTAACCAATCAATATCGTAGTGGCATCTATCTATGCTCCCAATAATTATTTTCGCGTCACAGCTGATACTGCTTTTACACCGCCGTTTAGTTAATTCGAGGTATAGGTAAAACTAAGAAAATCTCGATATACGTTCTGTACTCCAATGTGGTTTAAGGCAGAACCGGAACGTCGTTTTAATAATTTAGGGGAATATTATTACCCTTATGAATGTTCTTTACCTAATATAATTGTACAATCAGCTAGATCTATGAGTCTTGTTTCACACGCAAACGTTATCTGTGTAAATAATTAAGTGGCTTACGTAAGGAAAAGATAAACAGGGTCTAAAATGCTTGTAGACATTACAATCACTTCAGTGTTAAAAGTATTTATGACAGCTTTTTCCAGGACGAAGTTTGTCATATTCGCAGACTTGTTGCTCGTACGTTCTTTTAACGGTCTATAATATCACACGCAAGAAAAAGGTGCGTATGTAAACACGTGCGTCCTCCTGAAAATACTCATATAAAAACTCTCCCATAACAATTATTAACAGATTTAACAACATTTCCTTCGAAATCTGGTAAATTATTCAACAGCTCTTATCACACATTCTGCTTCGTCCTCCATGTTGCTAATCCTTTCAATAACACTCAACAAATACAGAATACCTCCTCGTCTCCTACCTAATACCAACTCGGCTTGCTATTCATTCAAGTATAACGGCTGAAGTCAACAGAATGTCGCGCGGTCATTGTCGTTTCCTTAAGGACAACGTGTGCAAGTCACGCTAACAAGTGAATCCCACAGGCATTCGCTAGGCTCCCTGCTTCTCTAGCTACACGTTACATTCATATGCTTTCAGTTGCCTAATAAGAACAAAAGGGAGCCAGTAAATTCCTTGTCCTAAAAAGAAATCCTGCCTGTGTACAACAGAATAAAAGATACGAATGAGAATTTGTTCCGAGCAAGGAGTACATCTAGATCCTTCCATCTAACATGGAAAGTGCATTTCTCGCTTATGGCTCTAACAGCAGTCAGGCACCCTGTGTTTCCTGATGCCGGTTCACTGCACCCGCATTCGAATTACACAGCGTACACATACATTAACATTGAAAGGATAACGTGTGCAAATAGAAATCTTCCGCTAAGCGAAAAACTGCTGCTGCAGCAGCAATGCAACAACAAAATAAATAAAAATTGAAAAACAACACATGGCAAAGGGATAGATAACTTCATGTGTGTGTTGCTATATGTTTCTTTTCTTTTTTTTTTTTGCTTTTACTTTTAACGTAGAATGTCCTTCACTGTGCCTCTAGTATCGTGTCGTTGTGCCTAATTCACCCAAATGAAGCGTAATAAAAAGGGGCCACGCTACAAATACGTATCCTGTGACACAAGAGCACAGTGCAAAAATTCGATTGCAGGGGGTTTTATTTTCATGTGATTTTTTTCCCTTTCATTTTTCTCCTTATAGTTCCTTTCGTCAAGTCTCATCCGTACAAGGATCATCAGCATCACTTAAAGGATATGTAGACCCAAATAAGTACAACGAATATAAAAAGCGGGAACTTGTACTCAATTTTCGATGATGGTGATCGAGTGTACTTTACTGATAATATTTTTAAGGACGTTGTTGTTCGAAACTCCTGCGGCGTAACAGGATAAAGTTCAGAAGTCAATTTGGTAATAATTTATTGAATTTCCAACCGGGGATCTTCATTTGCTGCATTGAACCCTGATTGCGGCACGGGGCCGATATATTAATCGGGTCGAGCTACACACTGCATCTGTGAAAGGGCAAACATCCTTCATAACGAAAGCAGAAAAGAAAAGTATAAATTGCATTTTCCCCGGGTGTCGGAAAATGATGTCATTTCATGGGATCACGATGGTACATTTATTATGAAGGGTAATAGACCAGGGACGCACTGATACGCATTCTATGGCAATAGGATAATGAAATGCGTAAATATCACAGTACAAGGAACAATTAGTAACTCCAGAGATTCATTGCATGTGAATTATAGGCGTGTGACTGCCGCTGATACATATTTAATTTGTGTATAGATTATTTTGAAGGACGAAAACTATTCTTTAGAGGTAAGGGTTCAATGTTGGGAAGTTGCTGATACGTTTCCATGAAATTTGCCTGTAGGTAGCATTAGAACTCTCCCATTGTCTGCTATTATTTTCATGCACGTTTAAATTACCTATTATTAATAAATATTAAAAATAATAAGAAAAGGGTTATAAACAAAATATTTCTTACTGTTCGTTATATAATGAAGGACTTGCAAAGATATATACACTATCCTTATAGCTCTGTTCTACGGTGTAAAGTATGAGTACAATAGCGTGGAGCAATGATTATCAACTTTTTTTTTTTTTGGTCGCAGCACACTTTTAACGATTTCAAGATTTGACGGCACACAAAGAAAAAGATAAGTCTGAAAGTTGTTTACTTACCTATAATCATTATCACCATCATCGGTACTACAACCGGGATCTGGTCTTGGCCTTATTTAGCAAGTCTCTCCGCCAACCAGTCCCGATTTCGTTCCGATATCATACAGTTTGGCACTCCCGGGCTCTGGGCGTCCTGGTTTACGCCATCCCTCCATCGAAGACATGGTCTGCCCCGCTGTCTCCTTCCATACATCCCACCACAAAGGACTTTCCGGCCAGGGTCCTGTGGGGGTTTTTCTATACTACACGGAGAACCACCCACCATTTCCGGTTAAATCCATCCAATTTCGAGCGCCTTACAGCGCGTCAACCCAACCCCATTCCCCCCTACTTACCTGTTCACCTGTAAAGCATGTTACCACCAAGGACACATAGCTAAACCCATTGTTCCATGCAGACAATGCATAAATAAGTTTAGCTTCCCTTTTTTTGTCATATGGCAACTCTAGTTCATGTCGATTAGCGACAACCAAATCCAGTCGGACGAAGTTGTCGCATCATGGCAGAACCGCTGGGGAAAATTATCAAAACATTCGATTGAATCACGTGATAATATTTCCCTTGCGTTACTTTGTCTTTTCCCAGTTCCTCCATCCGCTGGGGATCACACATCTCTTTTCTCAGGTGAATAGCGTAAAACACATTTTCCTCTCCTCCGCATTTCTTCCTTTCTATAGCCATACGCTACCCGGTAAGTCATGATGGTGCCTTCTGATATAAAGAATTCCGGAGGTAAACTAATCTCCCATTCGGATCTCTGGGGGGGACTATGTCAGGGGGAACATCATGCAGATATCATGATAAATAATGGAACTTTGAGAGATTCGTCATCGCATAACCGGGTTAGCTCTCGAGGCTCGGCCCACGCTCGACTGGTGACGGCATTTTGTAACATCAGGGGCATCGGTTTCACCAATACGAATGTAAACGCCGTCCACCAATATTTGCAAACAAAGAAATCTGATATCCTTGCCCTAACTGAGACCCAGGTCGATTCGTCAACTGATTCGACATATCTTCGTTGCTCAGGATCCGACTTACATTCGAGATTCCGTTTTAAGGGCGGAGTCTGCTTCTTCGCGCGGTCCAATCTGGCTTGCCAGAGGATGGAGGCGTTGGAACCCGATAATATGGACATCATATGGTTGAGGGTCGTGCTGAGGAATTCCGTTAAATATCTTTGTTCTCTTTACCGCTCCCCGCATGACGATCGACCGGCGACAATTTTCGAACATCTTTCATATACCATCAACTGGATACAGATCAACCACACAGCTTCTGAAATTGTTGTCCTTGACGATTTTAATGTGCACTATTCCGACTGGTTGTTACATACTAACAGAACCGACGAGGCTGGGAGGCTGGCGGAGATGTTTGCTGTAAGCCACAACTTGACTCAACTCGTGGGGGAACCAACGCGAGTGCCGGATGCCCGAGGTGATTCTGCGAACATCCTGGATATGTTTTTGACATCCGAACCGAGTATTTATACCGTAGAGGTTTCTGCGCCACTGGGAAACTCAGATCACTGCTTGGTATCTGTCGCGCAAGCACTTGCATATCAAGCGAATAACCGGCCTAGGCAGCTTCGCCATGTATGGAAGTATGGGGCCACTAACTCGGACGATTTGCGAGATTTCTTCGCATCCTTTCCATGGTCAGAGGTGTGCTTCGGAAACTCCGATGTTAACGCTTATGCGGAGTCGGTATCAGAGATAATTCTTCTGGGGATGGAGATGTATATTCCACATTCCATCAAACGAAGTTCATCTGATAAACCTTGGTTTGACAAAAAATGCGAGCTGATTACAGCGGCAAAAAAATAGAGCTTTTAAGCAATGGCGCTACAATCCCACCGATGTTAACGATTTGTTAGAATCAGAAACGCGTGCAACCAGGCGATTGATACCGCGAAGAAGACTCACAATGACAGGGTGATCAATAAGCTCCTTCGGTGCCCAACTGGTTCGCGCTCCTTCTGGTCAATGGCAAAGGCTGTCAGCAGTAACTTTGCTTCCTCCTCTTTCCCTCCGTTGGTGACAGACAGCGGAACGTTAGTCACGAAGCCAAAGGATAAACCGCATGTGTTTTCGGGAATTTATTTTCCGCGAATTCCAACCTCGATCCCGGACTTTTGGAGCCACCTGTGATCTCGCCGGTACAGTCTTCCATGCGGGATGTGAGATTTCGTCCGCGCACTATTCAACACATTCTACGTGATCTGGATTGTAGGAAGGCAACCGGCCCGGACGGAATACCGGCAATAGTCCTTAAGAACTGTGCTCTAGAACTATCGCCGGTTCTTGGCAGACTCTTCCGATTATCTTATGCACGGGGGACCTTTCCTACCTGCTGGAAAATCGCTCGAGTTTAGCCAATCCCAAAGACGGGAAAAAAGTGTCTCCCACAAAATTACCGTCCGATAGCATTACTGTCTATTTTATCTAAGGTAATGCAAAAAGTCATCAATACTGAGTTAGTTACGTATTTGGAGTGCAACGTACTTCTGAATGATCGTCAATATGGATTCGGTGGCAGGCGGTCCACGGGAGACCGTTTGACACTTATTACCGCTATCTGGACATCTGCGATTGAGCGGCATGGTGAATCAAGGGCGGTCACATTAGATATCTCGAAGGCTTTTGACCGCGTCTGGCACGGGGCATTGCTGAGCAAACTTCGTTCATATGGACTTTCCCAACAGCTTTGCGACTGGACGAGGAGCTTCCTCGAGAATCGATCGATCCGGGTTGTTGTGGATGGCGAGTGTTCGGATCTGTATCCTGCTAATTCGGGGGTGCCCCAAGGTTCTATTTTGGCTCCAACCTTGTTCTTGCTTCACATAAATGATTTGTTGGAGACAACGGATAACAAAGTGTTCAGTTTTGCGGATGATAGTACGCTTGTTTCCTCCTTTTCGAGTGATCGGCCGATTGGTGCATCAACGTCGCACCAGCTGAGATGTAGACAGATTGACTCTCTGAATCAGGATCTGGATAAAGTCATGCAGTGGGGAAAGGCCAATCTTGTCGACTTCAACGCAACGAAGACACACTATACAACATTCACAAATATAATTGGATCGGTTTCACAGCTGATGATGAGTGGCCGGGCCCTCGAGGCTGGGGAAAGTTTGAAATTGCTCGGCGTTACGGTCTGTGGGAATGTATCATGGCATAAACACGTATTGGGTATCGCCAGATCAGCCGCAGGAAAACTGATCTATCTTTTTAGAGCCAAGAAATATTTTACTCCGCCCCAACTTCTTCTCCTATATAAATCTCAAATTTGACCCGCGCTCGAATATTGCTCTCATGTTTGGAGCTCGGCTCCTAAACATACCCTCGACCTACTTGAGAGCGTACAAAGACGAGCGATTCGCTTGATCGGGGTCTCGGCACTGACGTCGGGACTACAGTCGCTATCACATAGAAGGCGCGTAGCCGACCTCTGTCTGTTTTACAGATATTATCACGAGTGCTGTTCTTCGGAGATTCTTGGCATTGTTCCACGCGATTCGGTCTATATGCGCTCCCCAAGACAATCCGACGGATCGCACCCGTTTGTGGTTCATCTCCCGACAGCGCGAACATCCCTGTATCAGAACTCGTTCCGTTACAGAGCGGGGAAGCTGTGGAACTGCCTTCCCACGCGAGTGTTCCCGGAGCATGACAACCTGCCACTGTTCAAAAAGAACTGCAACAGTTATTTGATGGCATCTCGGGGCGTCCACTCGACGCTATAGGTTCGCCTCTCCTAGAGAAGTCTAAAGTCTAAAAAAAAAAAAAAAAAAAAAACTCCGGGAGGAGAAATAAAATACATACTGAGTTCAAAACAGGCATGGTCCGTAACAAATGGTAATCTCTGTGAAATGATGCAGCAGTTGCGACGCGACGAGCGGGGTAACAAGTAAACTTCGTACCGCCCCGCGATAGAATATCTAAAAGACAGTCCCGCGGGGATCAGCGGGAATATGAGCCTGGCTGGAGGTGGTTTTAGTCGGTAAAAACCCGGCATAACTCTGTATCGGTCCAGAGGTATCTTTTGAAGATTTCCGCCCTCCTACCGAAATCCAAACAAAAAAAAAAAACCTGCCCAGTAGTAACTAGATTCACGTTTTCTTTTTTCTTCTCTGATATAACAACAATAAAACACAAAATTACTGTACACCCAAAGACAATATGTTTCTATAAAAAACAAAACAAATGTACGTAAAATAATTTAGTGCTTGTACAGAGCCAGTAAATTACATTAAAAATCTAATTTGTCAAAATAGGCATATCATTTAGTCTCATATTGTAAAAACCCGTATATATATTTTTTGCAAATAAATGAGTTAAAAACGAGATACCGAATTTCATAAAGGCTTTATGGACTTTATAGTTTTCCACAGTCTAACTATGTTATCCTGGTGGATGCCAAGATGTTTATGTATCGGGTTTAAAACAGTTGTTACTTTCCTCGTCACCAGTCTAATGGTACGAGGTTAGTCCCAGAATTAATCGGTGTGATACTGTGGGGGTTGCCTATATTACATGGAGAACCAACCCACAATTTCTCCCGCTATCCGCCCATCATCTCAACCCCAATCCCTTCTGTCGGCCTATTTCACCTGAAAAAGATATATCCCGAAAGGACGCATGGCCTGGATTCATTATTTTATGCAGATAATGCATAATTGAATTCAGCTCCTCCATGAGATTTCCACCGCAAATGACAATTTCATGTTGGTTAGCAACAGCAAACTCTAACCAAACGATGCTCGTGCATCATCGTACAACGGCTTGGGTTATCGAATTCTTTTAGTTTGTTCTCACGCTGTATATATCCCAAGCCGTTGAAGCGTCCCTTCGACTTCCCGCAGACATGCTATTCGCTGGCGATCAATAAACTCTTTAGTCAGGTGAATAGCACAAAATACTTTTCACCCCATTCCATTTTCCCCTTCTCAGAGTACATTGCACTCTGAGATCAAACCGATATCCAAACTAGGTCACTCGGTCACCACCGACTTTGCGTTCGTGCATGCAAAAAGCAAAATCATCCCCGGGATCATTGCGCTCTTCGTTTCGGTTCTCGCATTCTCTCTATCGACTATTGAAATAACCAAAGGGTTTATTCACCTCGATGGGCGCGGAAATTGAGAGAGCACAGATGAGAGTATGATCTCGATTGGTTGATCGTTTGATAGAACCAAGGAGTCAATTTTCATCCCCGATTGGAATTAGTCGATATCCATTACCCAAACGGTGCGCACTTTTCAGAGTGGTTCTTCGTCCTTTAAGAGAAACAGTTGAATTTTTACTACCGCGGAGTGTTGGGTTTGAGTTAATGGTCGAGTAGTGGGGACGTGTAACTGCCAAACCTGGGAGAGAGTCGTGAGAGCGCGAAAAAGTAGTTGCTCAGTAATCGGCATACAAGAAGGACTGATTCCACGATTACATTGATTAGAATTAATAAGACGCCGCGTGTTTATTAAAACGATGTTTATGAATAAAAGGGAAGTTACTGTTTATTGTCAAGGAGTTTGCACACAACACCAGAGCCGAGGTCATTGCGTTGTTAGAGTCGAAAAAAAAATGATAAGTTATGTGTTCGGTTCAAGTATATTTAAGAAGAATTTAACAGTCGAGTCTCAACCGTCGTGCTGTCGAGTTAGTTGAACTACAAAGTAAAGTTAGTAAAATTTCATTCCCCAAAATCGAATACTGTCTCTACGCGAGTACAACTGATTTACCGTCCTAGTCAAACCCTTATTCCCTTCTGAACCTTCTGTTCATCGTACCACAAATAGTGCCTATTAATTAATCAATTAGTATCGTCGTGTATATACTAACGATAATAATAAGAACATTATGACATTTGTGTTTTAAATAATAAAAGTCCACGTCCATTCGGAGAATTGTAAAAAAAAAACAGATTCAAAAATAACAAATAATAAAAAGAACATTAGACAACAAAACCACCACAGTGCGTTTATATTTTTCGTGGAATTTTGTGAACTATTCGTCGAAACATCGTTGGGGATTTAAGTGAATCCGTGTCGTGCCAGACACACAACTTTATACCCCCACAATACAAAGATGGGGGTAGTTATTAAAATATAATGTTTACGGTAGGTAGTACCCACCTTAGAAAGATTAAGTTTCAAGTTTAAAGACGCTACGTTGTTTATTACGAGTTGAACAGCCATCAATAGTGAACGCTCCCAGTGAATTTGTAAACCGGGAAAAATTCACACGGTCACTGTATTTTAATAACTACCGCCATCTGTGTGGCGTGCCGATTAATTCTGGGACTACCCTCGTAAATATTTTGCCTTTTAATAATTTCTTCAAATGAAGACGCTCGTGCAGCACAATATTGTGTTTCCGGCTTTTGGAATGATTTAATAGTACTCAATAAAGTACTGTGGTGATTCCGCCAAACCCCACGGCCCACTTACCTGAAAAACCCCCATAACACCATCCCAGTCTGCATAGGTTTTCGCTAATGCAATCGCATTACCACCTCAAATGCTTCACGCATCAAATATATCAAATTTATTTATCTAAAAGTCCCTGTAAAGAATTCTTACCTTTCATGCATCTCTTCGCATACAAATTCCCTGTAAGAATTCTTTCCTAATTATCAGGGATCCCAAAACCTACTCGGCACCTTTGGTGCCAGGCAAATCGCCCTAGACGAATTCCTGAAAACAAAATGATTTGATTTACATACAATGTAACCATCACAACAGGGACCATAAACATAGCGTCGCCTATTTCCCGTCCTCACCAAGTGTATCATAAATCACCATACACACACATTGGTTGGCGACCTACACCCAAGGGACCAAAACAAATATACGCATCTCGCGTCTCTTGACACCAATTAAATCCTACAACATGGGAAATAGGAAATGCAAATAGGAATTCAATACCTACCCTTACCAGCGATGCCATAAACACCATTCTCCGGTAATCTAGCTAAAACCCATTAGCACATTTCCACATTGCGTGGCGCCTATTTATTTAGCCGCAATGCACATCTCAGACAAAGACCCAGACGTTCCCTTTGTCTTCTCATATTTCGGGATCTGCTTCTCATCAGCAGCTGTATAACCAAACACAAACCCAATCAGCATCCAATGAGATTCGGTTTGTTTGCTTAGCCGAACTCACAGCTCATGGATGCACATTATGCCCTTTCTTTGTTTCAGTTTCGTTCTCATGGCTTTGTCCCGTGAATGAACCAATGTACCCACATTCATGTGTACCACCATGAACTTTATTACAAGATCTGGTTTTTCGTTCCACAGAGAGAGACTTTACGTTTCTCTGGTGGTAAGTAAATACATATCCTTAGTGGAGAGAATATCTACCACCACACCACAAACTCACCCCATTAGCGAGTCGGCTCTTCACGAGCCGTTTATAGCTGAGTCTTTTACCACCCGCCGACCACCACGGTCGTGCCACTCCCCGGTGCACACGGAGACCCGTTCATTCGGAGTCGGACACTTGTGTCGTCGTTAATAATTTACGATCAAATAGTAAAGTGTCCGTTGTGTCTAGTCATTGATAATTTTATGAACAATGAATTAAAGTGGCTGTGGTGACTAGTCCTCAGAAAATTGTTAATCTAAATTAAAAGACCATGTATTACCAAACAAAAATAGACTCCGTAAAGTAGATCACAAACAACATCAGTGTTTTATTTTTCTTCTCTCCTTTGGTGGACGGTGCGTTGTTGAGGTTCGTGTTTGTGCGTTTGGTTCGGTTGTATTCGATGGAACTTTGTTTAGCAGCGAGTGGGTTGGCGGTAAAACTCTCGCCGATGCAGGCGTCGCGACCTCTTACCCCACAGTACCATTTAGCAACTAACGTAAATATAAACAGAAGTTTTGAATCCAAGCCTTAATCAAACCACGGCCGCGTTCACACGAGGATGCATTTTCAACTATTAAAGTCGTGGAGTGCCATGTTAATTTCTCTGTCATACAGCTCTGATAATTGTTGTTTTTTTTTCGATTCTATTGTGTGCGAGGTCTTTATGTTAGTTCAAACTCCCATATTCGCGCTACTACAATATAGATTGGGTTTTATTCTCGAATACGCGACATCTGTTCTCTTTTTGTTTATTTTATTCTATATATTTTCTTTATTTTATTATATAGTTTTTAGTTGAATAGACAAATTAAATTGCATTTTATCTTTAAATTTACAAAATCTCTACGAGTTCCGTTTTTGAAAGATAGAACTTATAGCGTTTGAAATAAAAGTGAAGAAGAACGTGTGATTCGAACTGACGCTATGACAGTTTGAATCACCAAAATTGTACCTGAGCGTTACCCATCAGGCTACTGGCCGATTTTTAGAATTTGATTTTTAAACTCGACTATACTCGACTGATGTGAATTGTTATGTTATCGCTAAGGTATACGGCTCTGATGTATTTTCTTATTCGATTTTTCGTTCGGTGCTCTTTACAATTTTGCTTGTGAATTGTGTGTGTATTTGTTAGAGTCGCCACAAACTCACTGCTCTGGAGTTTTGATTTTTATAATATTGTAATTATTATTATTATTATTATTATTTATTGGCCTGTAAGAACCCGGAAGTTCATGACCTCACCGACTCGGCTTCGCCATCGTTCCCAGTCCTGGGCAATCTCCTCCCACGCTTGACCATTCGATCCGCTCTCCTCAAGGTCAAACCTAACATTGTCCTCCCATCTGCGTCGCGGCCGTCCTACCGGTCTCTTTCCCGTTGGTCTACCGTCAAGAATTCTATGCACGGCCCTATCGTTCCTCATTCGCGCCACGTGTTCGGCCCATCTTAATCTTCGCGACTTGATTACTCTCACTATTGTAGGTTTGCGATATAGCTCTTCCAATTCGTGGTTATGGAGTCTCCTCCATTGTCCTGCCTCCTCGTCATATTTACCTCCAAAGATGCCCCTCAAAACTTTATTCTCGAATACGCGGAATTTGTTTTCTTCCCGTTTTGTGAGAGCCCATGTTTCGCATCCATATAAAACAATCCGCATGATTATGGTTCTATAGACACGGATCTTTATGTTACGTGATAGCAGTCTGGATTTCAGCAGTTTACTGAATGCATGCCAACTCGCGTTGCCGGAATGCAGTCTCTTATTAATTTTCTTCGACATTTCATTACTGGCCGTCAGTATCGTTCCCAGATATTTAAATTCTTCAACTTTTTCAAATATCTTACCTCTGACGTTTATATGTGTTATCTGAGGTCCACCTGCTCTCGCCGTAATCATGTATTTTGTTTTGTCTTCATTTATATCTAGGCGCACCTCTTCTGCCGCTTGCATGATGATTTCACAGTTTTTACTAACAGTTTCTAGATTATCGCCCAGAACGGCCATGTCATCTGCATATGCGGGCACTTGTGTGACCCCGTTCAGGGATGATCCGGCCATGTTGTCGTCTTGTACCCCTCTGATGACATACTCGAGCACAAGGTTAAAGAGACACGGCGATAGACCATCTCCCTGCTTTAGTCCGTCCCGGATTTCAAATGGTTCTGAGAGGTGGTTTTCTATTCTGACTCGCCCTTTGTTTTCGTTCATGCAAATTTGTATGTGGGCGGCATATTTTTTTGGGACTCCCAACTCAACTAGAATATGGTAGAGTCTCTGCCTTGCGACTGAGTCGTAGGCTTTTTTGAAGTCCACGAACAGTTGGTGAACCGTCTCTCCGTATTCCCACTTCTTTTCCAGCAGTTGTTATAATAGGTTATAATATTAGTGAACACATTTTTTAAGCTGGTGTTAAGGTATTAAATTATACATTGTTCTTATACTATTTTCTTAGCCAAACTTACTTACCTTATGCAATTTAATAACTAGTGGGGTAGGCGCACTAAAAGGCGATATAAAACCCATGCCATTACAATCCACGTAGTACTACTATAGGGTTTGCTATGAGAGGTGAAGAACGTGTGATTCGAACTGACGGCATGGCAGTTAGCATCACCAAAAGTTGAACCAATGCTTAACACACCAGGCTACTGGCCGCGTGTACGAATTCGGTTTCTAAACTCAAGTACACTCAACTGATGTGGAATTGTTATGTTATCGCTATGGTATACGGCTTTGATGCATTTTCGTTTATTCGATTTTCGTTCGGTGTTCTTCACTGTTTGCTTGTGTATTGTGTGTGTATCTGTTAGAAACGCCACACTACTTTCTCCAGAAATCTGCTCTTCACCAACTTGCCACAATTTGCTAGGAATAAATAGCACGATCGTTGACTAAATCTGCTTACGCAGAGCCATCCACATGTGCACCAACATTAAGGCCAAAACTTGAAACAAATATACAACTTTTTTTTATTGTTTTATTTAATATTTAATTGCGTTACTTCTTTTTTCCCTCCACACTAAATACATTTCTATATTCTTCTTTTCTTTCACTGTTCAAACGAAACAAATTTTTTCCATACAATTTCAACTAGATTTTAAAATACGTTTTATATTTGATTTAAGTTTATTATTACTTCTTTTTTATTATTATCATAATTTAAATAGCCACTAAATTTTGACTCTTGATACAGGCGAAACGAAAATGAATATTTAAAATATTTTTTTGTTGCTTTTACAGCATTTAATAATAATTATCGATCGCGTATTTAAAATTAATTCATTAATTTTTATCAGTCTTTGCATGTGTGCTTTCGTCGCCATCTTTTTATTTATTCTTCTTTTAATTCGTATTATTAAATTTAGATGCAAACAGAAAATTAGCAGTTAAGGTTTAACAAGAAAACTTGGATTTGAATTCTTACATCTAATTTACTTTTTTTTTCGTTTTATATTAGTTGTCAATAAATATATTATTTGATTTTTACTTTTATTTGCATATTTTGACTTAATTGAATAAATTAATACAAACAATTGAATTGCAAATAAAAATACGTTTTTTGTTTTTTTGTTTAAGTCGATTGCTTGTTTGATGAAAACACACGCAGAGATTAAGCTGTTTTTTTCTTTGTAATTTTTGCTTCTTAATTGTAACCTTAAATATATACATGAATAGTTTATTTCGATTTTTGTATTATTTACATGATTATGCATTTTTGTGTTTTACTCGTAAAATGTCTCTTTTATCTGGAAGATTTAATTGATTTGCTTTCATTTGCGATCGCCAAATGAAACAAAACACAAATAAAAAGATTTAAGGACATAATTATATTTGACAGGTGAAATTTGGTCGAATTAATATAATTTATTTGTCGTTTGAAACTGGAGGTGATTTGGTTTTGGAAACGCTTCGGTTGATGTGTGTGAATTTTGAGGCCATAGGGGTTCGTTTTATCTCTTCTATAAATACGTTATTATACTTCGCGGACTAGATGCATCCTAAATGTAAGTAAAAATCTATCGAAAATCATTAGGTTGCTTCGTCTTTCTTATATGGATCCTTTTGTTCTTATTTCTTCTATTTAGTTGCAGCAGATCTCACTCAATTAGCTCGCTTGTGGTGCATCTTGGAAACACAAGTCACTGCCGGGGCTGCTGCTGATCTGGTCACCCGTATCGGACGCTTCATTCCGTTCTACTTAGTAATAGGTTCTTAAGCTATGTACACTACTATTTACAATTCATTCTTGCTATGTACACCTAAGGACATCATCAAACGCATTTCAATGCTTCGTTGCTTTCTCTCATTAGGACAGCTAATCTTGTTCACAGCCATTCTTTACACGTGCAGCGTCCGGTTGGCAGATGACGATATTGATTTCGACACTTGTTCCGGCGTGATCTCATGATTGATGAGACTTTCCTTGTCAATTGGTAAGTGCTTTCGCGTTGGCCGAGTGAGTATATAGAGGAGGAACATACCGGCGACGAGTAGGACAGCACCAACAGCTGCGAACACTATACTCTGAGCCCATGAGTCAGTGGAGAAAACACTAGACACTGTCGAGGAAGTTAACTTAGTTCTTACAACTGAAGACACCTGTACGGGGGTGGATGATGAACTGTCACTATTACTAGCCTTTTGGTTTGAACTAGATGTCCTTTCAACGGTGCTGAAGCTAGGATTGTAAGTACTGATAAAATCTTTGGAACTGTCTTTTAAGATTCGCATGCGTGAATCAGTTTCTCCAGAGGATGTGTCCTGGGAAAACACATTTGGCAAAGACTTTACACCCACATTCTCCATTGATATGGCATGAAGTCTTGAGCCCGGTTCATTGCTTAGTTTATGTGTGTCGACAATGAGCTTGAACGATCGACGCATTCCTCCGGTTTCCTGAAAGAAATTAATTTGATATAATTTAAAATTTGTTCGTTTATTTAAATATTTATCGAAAATCAGTAAAAGCAATTGGAGCCAACCAGAAGGGAGAACCAAACAACCTGGTGATGGTAGAAGAAAATGAATCTCATCAATTCAATATCAGATTTTTTTTTTTGCCCTCGATGCGAATGCGCCCTTCTCGGTCGTAATGTAATTAGCCAATTAGTGATACCTTCACACTATGCGAACAAACAATTAACAAGTTGAGGTGCTTTGAACAACATCAAAGCACACATCTGCGACCAGTGAAAACGTGAAAAAAGCAAACCAACAACAATTCGTGCGAAGATCTGCGGAATGCAATTGTAGCAACAGATCCTATCACAGCCTCGAGAAAATCGTGATTTTGTGAAAACATGTCCTCTCCCTATACGATCTCCATGATCCCCTCACACAAGCACACAACCACATGAATCTTGGGTTACAAAACGTACTTACCTTATGCTTGCAGGTAACCTGCACGTGATATACTGTGTCCGGCCATAGAGACAATTCAACAGTGGAGCTATCAGTCAGTAGATTGCCCATCAGACCGCCTCCAGAGACCTCCCACGTGACCAAACACTGTTTGGATGCATTGGTTACTGCCTGGTCCCATGCAATATCAGTTAGTACAAGCGATCCCTGCCGCACGGCCGAGTTTACGTTAAGTGGAAACGGTCCAAGTTGTTCGTCGCAATTATCCCAGCACTGTAACAAAACAAATATAAAACACATTGAGCCAATAATACAACAACAATTATTACATAGTAAACTTTATACATGCATAAAAGTAGAATCAAAACAAACTCAAGGTGACTGAGGGTGGTAAGAGCACGACGGCAGGAATCAAAGTTTTACAACCCTGAACAAATGTTCGACAACAATCACGCAACAAAAGATTATCATTCTTCCCCCGTTGAACATCCCAGGTATCCCCATAATGGGCTGAGGTACCAGATAAATTGCTCGTTGTTTTATTTGTATCTTTTACCATTCAATGCCCCATCGCCCCATCGTAGCGAAGGATCGATCACGATTCAGTGCAGCGTTCGTTCAATTGTGTCATAGGTCGGCAAAACAGTGCTACGATGATGCCGAAGACATTACGACAGGCCGAAGATTTGTAAGATCTCAGTGGGTAAATTGTTTAGGTTAATGGACGGGATTCGGGAGAAAAGGAAGAGGAGCCATAAGACTATACCTACAAAATAATTACCGATACGACAAGCAATGAGATAAATCCCACTCCTGCCAGTTGGTAGCATGCTCTTAACTGGTCAAAAACAGCTTAACGTTTTGATCTTTATGACTTAGGACCCGACAACAAAGATAGGGCATTCAATTCGGAAGCCAGATGCTATAAATGTCTCTAGATCAAAGCAGACGGGGAATGAGGCTACCCTCGATTACATACAATACACTTAAGCCGGTTGCAAATTGTGGAAGGATAAAATGATTGTATGTGCAATGACCTCTGTTGTACCTATAGTGAATCAGTAACGATGCCTTCCGCATAATTATGTGAAATTACAGGCAATGAGAGATCTTGGAAGCGATATGACCTAATAGTTGGGGCGATTAGGAAGCGTTTGAAGAATAGTGGGTTGCAATTTTTCTGAAAATCGACTAGTACTACTTGTAGCATAATTACCATTGAATGGGAATAGGATAGATGACAACCTGACACGACGATAAGAATATAGTGAGATCAATTCGCCGAATATTTAGTCAATAGGCGAATATTTTATAATATACAAAACACGAAAGTGTGTCGCCTCTGAGACGAGAGTGTTTCTGAACGAATAAAATCGATCACTTCCTCATAGACAAAAGACATCATCATCATCATCATCGGTACTACAACCGGGATCGGTCTTGGTCTTATTTACAAGTTTCTCCACCGGTATCCGGTCCTTATCCGAGAGTTGTTAAATTGTCCATAATAATTTCTCTTTCCGGACAAGGTTATTAGTCTAGCGCCAAAAGACATTGTGGACATTCACTTCCTCCTCCATCATAAATTGTTCGCGCGGACACTGCTCACTACGGAAGGATGAAGCAACGATGGTCGCCCTTCGCAACCGAGCGGACACAACGCAGAAACAAAACACTCCGGTTTGATCAACAATAATATTTTATTTGCTACCTTTACTACTTTCACTTAGATTTATTTTTAGTTTTGAAGGTATATCAAAATCGAACAACACATAAAATGACAGATTTAAATCAATACTTTCACCGACTTCAACTAAAGTTACTTGAACAACGCGAACACGACTCCAGTATGTATTTATATACGCGTCTCCGCTGCCAGCGGAGAGCGGGAGTGGCGTATGACCGCGGCGGCCAGCGGATGGGATAAGACTCACCGAGGATAGAACTCTGACATGAATTCCATCCTAGGCTAGGGTTAAGGAAAGGGAAGAGAGAGAAAAACGTTTCTCTTAAGGCTGTGGCCCCCACAGAAATGCACTCTTTCAGTGCAGTGGTGTGTGTGCATGGTTCTTTCATGGATGAGAACGAACCTTGAACAAAGAAAGGACATAAAGTGCATTCATAGGATATGATTTCCGTAAAGCAAATTAAACCGAACTCGTCGGATGCTAATGGGTTTACTTATGCATCGTCCGGTAATGAGGGTCAGCTAAATAAATAGCAGCCGCTCATTAAATGAAAAAAATGTTTTTCGGATACCACAAACGATATGAATTGTTTATGATATCGCAGGAAACCTATGTAGGAACAGGGTTCTTCTGTTTGCACATGGTGCGAGCTAGAGAATTTTATTGCTGTGAGAAAAAGGTCGCCGGCCAATGCGTACATAAAGAAATTTATCGTACACATGGCGAAGTTGGAAAATAGACAGCGCAATATTTATGGTCCCTGTCATGACGGTTACATTGTATGCAAACCGAATCATTTTGTTTACAGGAATTTGTCTGGTACCGAAGGTGCCGAATTGGTTTGGAATTCCAGATAAGCACAGAAAGAAATCTTACGGAAAATTGTATGCGAAGTGATGCGTGAAAAGGTAAGTTTTCTTTACAGGGACTTTAAGATTATAGATTTGATCTAATTAATGCGTGAAGCATTTTCATGTGCTGAATGCGATTGCATTAGCAAGACGTATGATTGGATAGAGTTATGGGTGTTTTTTAGGAAGGCGAACCGAGGGGTTTGGCGGAACCGCCACAACATCACTCTGATATAATTGAATGTAAGATCGTATAGAGGAGCAGCTAGCTATTCCGACAATCTTCTGGTGGTAGGTAAAATAAGGAATTTCGTCGCAACAACCCGCCTTGCTCATCATGGGAAATGAGCCAAACATTTAACATTGATAAACTAAAAGAGCTAGCGCAGAAAGATACACAAGACAATCCGGAAAGAGAGAACGAGACTTCTCAAATGGAAAAAAAACGGGAATGAGAGATGAATCGAGCTGAAAAAATTCTAGAAAATACTAGAGCTAAGGACATCAGCGGAATGTATGACAGAATAAATTCGATTAGAAACGAGGGAGAGTCAAAACAAGCCGAGACACAGGTGGCTGTTTGGTTACAGAAACAACCAATATCGTGGCAAGGTGGAAGCAATACTTTGACCTGGTTAATATGCGCACTATCCAATCGGAAATAAGTGTGCCAGATGTACATGCGGCTGAACCACAGATTTTTTCAACGAAGTAGTACATGCAATAAAATTGACTGAACACCAATAACGCTCCCGGCGCCGGTAGCATACCGGTGGAATTTGTAAAGGTTGGAGGAGGAGCAACTGTTCGACAGTTCCATCAGTTAATTAAAACAATGTGGAACAAGGACCCCACGCCGGAAGAATGAAAAACCTTAATAGTCACCACCATTTTTAAAAAAGGATTCCGCAGGAACCGATCAATGCGGGATCAAATTTTTTTTTCTTTTTTTATTAGACTTCTCTCGGGAGAGGCGAACCTATAGCGCCGAGCGGGCTAACAATTGTTGGAAAAGTCGTGAGAATACGGAGAGACGGTCTACTTGATATTGACTTCAAGAAAACCTATGGCTTTGTCGCAAGACAAAGACTTTACCACATTGTAGTCGAGTTGGAAATATCGAAGAAATATGCCACTCTCATTCAAATCTTCACATCTTATCATTGGCACTAAAACCGGGATCCGGTCTTGGCCTTATTTAACAAGTCTGAAGCTTGTTAAATTTCCATAATAATTTGTTTTTCCGGGCAAGGTTATTAGCCTTGCGCCAGCTCATTCAGATCTATTTGAACGAAAATAGAGGGCGAGATAGAATAGGAAACCACCTCTCAGACCCATTCGAAGTCTGCGACGGATCAAGACAGGGTGATGGCCTTGCACCATGTCATTTTATCCTTGTGTTCGAGTATGTCTGTATGTATAGAAGGGTACAAGACCACAACGTGGCCGGATTATACCTGAATGGAGTCACACAAGTGCTCGCATATGCGGATGACATCGCCATTTTGGGGGATAATCTAGAAACTGTAAATAAAAACCTTGAAATCATTATACAAACGTCAGAGGGTGCGGGCCTGAAAATCAGCGGAGGAAGGACAAATATTTCGTTGCGACGAGGGAGGGTGGACCTCAGGGAACACATATAAACTACAGAGGAAAGATATTTGAGAACGACATATCAAAGAAAATCAGAAAAAGTTACATTCTGGCCATCCAAGTTGCTACGCGGTTAGCAAACAGCTAAAATCGGGATTGCTGTCACGAAATATAAAGCTCAGTGTTTATAAAATCATAAGTATGCCGATTGTTTTATACGAATGTGAGACATGGGCGCTTCCAAAATAAGAAGACAGCAGGTTCCCGGAATCTGTAGAGTATCTTTGGATAAATATGTTGAGGACATGGGACCATGGAGAAGGCTCCACAATCATGAATTCGAATATCTATACCTCAAACCTGTAATAGTCACGAAGATTAAAGTGAGGCGGGCATGTAGCAAGAATGTACAATGACAGAGCCGTCCGTAGAATACTTGACGGACGACCAATGGGGAGGCCACGACGAAAATGGGAGGACAATGTAAAGTGTGACCTCAAAGAAATTGGGTAAGGTGACGAAGTGTGGATGATAAGTGCACAAGACAGAGACCGCTGGCATAGCCGTGTTCATGAGGTTACGAACTTTCAGGTTCCTATAAGCCATTGATGACGATGATGATATTAAGGGGGTATTCTGGTCTAGAATTTTGAAAAAAATCGATTTTTTTTCTTTTTATATTTTCTTATAGTTTATACTTTTAAGAATATGCTGTCCAAAGGAAATTTTAAAATTCCAATAATTGGCGAAGTTACAGCTCCTTTAGCAATATTATCTCACTTGAAGCTACTATAGCCTGAAATTTTTAAACGCGTTTTTCTCGAAACTGTCTTTTTTAAAACAATACCCACGATTTTTCCAGTTCTACTGAACCGATTTACTTCAAATTTAGTATATATATTCTTTATAGGCTTTTCTATTGCATGAACTATCCTCATCCTCAAATTTCAATGTTAACTATTTTTAAAATATTCGAAAAACTAAAAAAAAGTGGTTCAAGAATAAAATTTTTTTTCAAGCAGTCGACATTTAGTTGAAAAAAAAAGTTTTCAACTTTTTTTATTTCTTATTTCTGTAACTTAATAACCTTTGTTCTCAGATTGCTAGTAGGGTTGAATCGTTGGTATGGTCGCGTCCCAACTTTTTGAGATCCCCCACTTCATCAGCTGCTAACTTTTTGAATTTTGAATTTTTTACTTTCAATTTTTTTACTGTATTCTTGAAATATTAATAAACCTCCTATAAAAAAATGAATGGTAAAAATATTGATTGCTTTTTTTACTGCACTTCAAAAATTGCGTTAAATTCGTGCGTCTACCAGAATACCCCCTTAAAGTACAAATTTAAGAAAAACAAATTGTCTGAAAAAAGTAGTATTGTTTACATTGACATTTGCGCAAAAAAAAATTAAAAATATAAAATACACAAGTTCATGTTACGGGTATATACTTTTCCACGTAACGACAAAAACGGTGGATTTTTAGTGGCCGAAGCCAACCAACTCATACTGTACTACAAACAATAACAAAAACCGACGCCATTGAAGAATTCTAAGTGATTGGCTTGGTCAGGGTGTTGTTTTCTGACTCTTGCAGAAGTAAAATTACGGTGTAAGACCTTGAATTTTAAATGCGATATAGTTTAAAGCCATTACACTATAAGACAAAAGATAAGTGATCTTTCACTTGTACTGTCTGCATGAGTTCAGTATCTTTGTCAAACTTTGATTTAAATTAATGCAGCTAAATTTTATTTTTTAAGTAGCGTATTAACTTTTGATGTACGTTTGATTTATGTTGAAGAATTAAATAATCAGGTATACTGTATATTTTGCAGTCTTTATAGTACCATCCAATCTCACTTGCAAACAAGAGTCGTTGTTTCCATCGTCGCACAGTGTTATAAATGTCAGTTAAGATTGTAAAAACTGGTTACAGTTATGACTACTTTGGCGTTTTGAATATACTAAAGACACAAGTGTCAGTATGCCGATGTCAGACATACATCTCGAGCTGGTTTCATGTGATGGAATCAGTAAGTTTCGGTACTTACTCCAGATGAATACTATCATCATCATCATCATCATCGGCACTACAACCGGGAACCGGTCTTGGCCTTATTTAGCAAGTCCTGAGGCTTGTTAACTTTTCCATAATGATTTTATTTTTTCTGGGCAAGGTCATTAGTCTTGCGCCAGATGAATACCATATGGAACGAAAATTCATAGTGGACCTGGGTCTCAACAAAATACCAGTTAAAAATACTTAATAACTAAGATGAAACCGCAGTACGGAGTAGACGTAGGTCACTTCGTTAGTTAGCACATGAAGGGATCTTTAAAGTAAAACTGCAAAAACAATGATTTTTTGCACACATTTGTATAGACAAGTTCCTTTATTTAATATATATTTTTAAAAAATGGATTATATAGACCTTTTTTTATATTTTCTTATAGTTTATACTTTTAAGAATATGCTGTCCTAAGGAAATTTTAAAATTCCAATAATTGGCGAAGTTACAGCTCCTTTAGCAATATTATCTCACTTGAACCTGCTATGCCCTGAAATTTTTAAACGCGTTTTTCTCGAAACTGTCTTTTTTAAAACAATACGATTTTTCAAGTTCTACTGAGCCGATTTACTTCAAATTTAGTGTATGTCTTCTTTATATGTTTTTCTATTGCATGAACTATTCTCTTCCCCAAATTTCAATGTTAACTATTTTTTAAAAATTCGAAAAACAAAAAAAAAGGGTACAAAAATAATTTTTTTTCAAGCAGTCGCCATTTTGTTAAAAAAAAAAATGTTTCAACTTTTTTTAGTTCCAACGATAGTGGCATTTCTGTAAATTAAGAATCTTTTTTTTCCAGATTGCTAGGAGGGTTGAATCGTGGGTATGGTCGCGTGCCAACTTTTTGAGATCCCCCACTTCATCAGCTGCTAACTTTTTGAATTTTGAATTTTTTACTTTCAATTTTTTGTACTGTATTCTTGAAATATTAACAAACATCCTATAAAAAAATTAATACTAAAAATATTGATTACTTTTTTTTTACAGCACTTACAAAATTGCGTTAAATCCGTGCGTCTAGACCAGAATACTCTCTTAAACTATTACGTGGTATTGTTCTTTGTGCTGTACCCGCTCGCTCTCAAGGGGTCCTAAATTATGCCATTTTTTTCATAATGTGACCGTAATATCGACCACATAATCGAAAAAGGTTTGTGCCACTTTCAAGCTAAAGACTTTCCTAGTGCGATTTTAGCCCAATTAAAAAAAAAAATGAAGAGGAATGAAAAAGGACTTATTTAGAGTGAAATTACCTGTAGAAAATGTATTTTTAAAAACTAAAGTCGTCCCATTCCATGAACACCATGTTAACGAAAGGATTGATTGCTAGACTTTATAAAGATTGATCGATAGATTATAAATAAGTTGCTTTAATAAAAACGTGATTATGGTTTTAAATTTAAATTATGTATGTATTTCTTAGAGGTTTTTTTAATGCCGAAAATATGTTAGATTCCCCAATAAGCACGACATGTTTTTAAAATTAAATTAAATACAAAATATTTGAGATAAAATCCAAAACATTTCAGAGTGAAATTATCTCTAGAAAATGTATTTTTAAAAACTCTCTTCGTAAACATGGCATAAACGCCATGTTTACGAAGAGACTGATTGGTAGACTTTATACAGATTTATCGATAGAATTTATAAGTTGCTTTAATAAAAACGTGATTAAGGTTTTAAATTTAAATTATGTATGTGTTTGGTTAAGGTTTTTTTGTAACCGAAAATATGTTAAATTCCCCAATAAGGACGATATGTTTTTAAAATTAAATTAAATACAAAATATTTGGAATAAAATCCAAACTTCTTTTATTATAAAGTACGACAATTTTAAAGTCAAACTATTCTAAAGACAAGTGACATTTCTTTCATTTAAATGTGGTTGTCACGTTTTAAAAACATGTCATCCTTATTAGGAAACCCGCTGTTTAACTTTGAAATCTTATCGTCCTTATTGGAAAACGCTTTATACAACCAAATATCTCGGAACCGATTCGGAATTTCGAAACTTTATTCGGTTTCCGAGAATTATGAAATTATTAATTGACCGAAAGCGGGCAGAATTTGCTAGCCCGGGAAATGTTTTGTTCCAACAACACAACGACAAACCATACTATTTGTTATACTCGACGTGACATTTATAAAATTAATGCACGCTGTAAGCCAACATTGTGGGATGAGAAGTCGTTGTGCCGCCGTACGACACGGGGTTCTACTTCGTCCCACGAACTGTTCACCGGACACACACTGAGCAACGTCGCTAAAAGGTTTACCGAGAAAAAAAAACATTCGGACAATGATACAAACACCCAGGAAACTGCAGCACAGGAGAACAAGATGAAATGCACGGATTGGTAGGTGATCACCGCCCTTGTATAACTTTATTGTTTGTCGTTTTTTTACAAGTTTAAACGTATTCTAATTGTTCTTTTAATTAATTACTTGACGCGGGATTAATGAATTAAAAGGCAACTGTAAATTCGGGCGAACACAATGTCATTGTGATTAAAGTAAACTCGACTCTGTGATGTATACGCGTCTCCGCTGCCGGCGGAGAGCGGGAGTGACGCCTGACCGCGGCGGTCACGTGGATGGTAAAGGACTCACCGATATTCAATCGTTTCGGGTGAGTTTTTGGTGGTGTGGTGAAAAGGAAATGAAATTTCCCTTGACCAATGACCAATGGGAGGCGATCTCTGGGACGTGGTGGTGTATGTGTGTGTTTGTACACATCACCGTGTTTATCGATGAGTTTAGCCAAGGATACACTAAACCTGAAACGAGGAAAAAAAGAACAATGGTGAAACGACCTAAGGCATCGTTCGGTAATGAGGATCAGCTGTCTAAATAGCAGCCACTCATTAGATGCTAAAAGGGATTGGAATAATTCATACAATAGAGATCGTATATCGTCTCTCTGCCGACTGAGAGAATCGGATTCTTTTGTTTGCATACGTTTATGCTATTGAATCCGATCCGACGGCAAAACGTGACGTCGGTGATTGTTTGAAGGTTCAAACAAAGAAATATTTCCGCGAGAAGTGCTTGCAACTGAATCAATAGTTGCAAGTCTTCGGAAAGTAATTTAGATGGATACACAATGACGGTTGTGTATACCATCTGTGTCAATTATGCATGACATCTATGGCGACGGCAGGATCGAACTATAGTGTGAAAATCTACACTAATTGGAAATTCGGTTTTTGGGTCGCTAATGCAGAGATGCATGGAGAATGTATGAATGGCCGGCCTTGTAGATGCAATTCTTTTTAGGAATTTTAGGTAATGTTTGTATGCATTAATGTCCTTGGAAAGAGAAAAATTTTCAGATGCCAATGCGATTGCATTGGCTGGATACAATGGGAGTTGAGTTGCGGATATTGGGGGGTTTTTCATGTAAGTGGGCCGTGGAGTTTGGCGAAATCGCCACAACATAAATTCGGACATCGAAGAGAAGAATAACATATATATGGTCGTACTCATAATTTCCTTCATATTACTGACCTACAACAATAATCATTATGTTATGAATGCCCTAGGACCCACGGCAAGGGTCTTTTTTTATTTTTGGAGAGCTACGCCCTCCGTCATGCGACCCTACGACAAGGAGTAATTCGTTTTTCTGGACCAGCTACCAACCCGCGTTTTGAAGCTTTCGCAATAGTTCATCAAATCTGTACTTTCCGAACCACTTTCGGTAACTTGCGTTCTCTACCGATACAACGGCTGGTGTTAACTAATGCACATACATCTATAATAATTCACCAAGCTCACAGAACCTCCGAGGGCGCGAGTTAAGTGGAGTCTTCAGCTCGTTGCTTTTGTAAAAATAATTATAACAACTTATATTTTCCTTTTCTTTTCTTTCCTTTATTTGACTTATTCTATATAAACTTTTACTATTCCAACACTTTAAGTATTTTAAATATTCTGACAAACAAAAATACGGATTCGATTTTCTATACTTGTCTTTCACTGTTCTGAGTTCTTTCAACAACTTTTATCTTTTTTAATTTAAACTTCGATTTTTCGAATCTTTGATCTTCACGCTTCTGAGTTTTAAAACGAACTGCCTCTAAGTCCGAAATCTAAAACTGAAAAATGCCGATACCCACACTGACCTTGATTCGGTGGGAGAACATTGCACCTCACGGCGTGTCAAGTTCTGTGCCTGGGAAAGGTGCATTTCACAGTTTCGCAAGACTACGTTGCAGTTTGATTGCTGGGCGGAAATCGCTTCTCAGGATTACGTCGGGGATCCTTGTGTTGGCGGTCGCTGAGTCCGATATAACTCGCGTGTGGCACATCTTATAGTTCAGACCAAGCGATTACCATATTTTTTATCATTGCAAAACTCCCTTAGCGAAAAGAAACCGACATCGCTTAGTCGAGTTCTTTACCAATTGATATAACGACTTGTATAAAAAGAAGAATTATGAACTTATGTTTATAGAACAAAATGGTGTATATATAATCCAAATCGCGAAATCCAAGCCATGTTAAATAAAGTCGTAAGAATCATCAGGCTTGTTAAATTTTCCATAATGATTTATTTTTTTCTGGGCAAGGTCATTAGTCTTGCGCCAGAGGCTCCCCGACGGGGAATCGAACCCCGGTCTCCCGGGTGACAGGCGGGTATAATAGTTTTGGGAATATAATAGTTTTGGGAAAAAGAACGCCATTATTCTTACGACGCCGCAGGACTTGCTAAATAAGGCCAAGGCCGGTCCCCGGTTGTAGTGCCGATGATGATGATGATTATATTCAGGCAATTCGAAAATACCTGAATCTGCTTCGTGTTGGAACAATGTTTCAAAGTGCACCCTTAATTGCCTAATTATAACGAAAAAAATCAACAGAGTTTTAAGCTATGCAATAAAAATCACCGAAAACTAGAACTTGCTGTAAAATAAATGTAAGAAAGTTGGAGTGCACTTCCTATGCAGTACCGAGAAGAATGTATTTACTATCTAAAGTTAGAAAAGAACGCTGTAGTTGGGTAGTTAAACTTCATCAGTTAATACCTCGGGGGAGTCTATATTCCAGATTCTCTCCGTAACATGGGAAAACTTCCTTTCATCTAAATATTCGTCAATTTTTTTCCATCCATTACAACCCCGAAGACAAGAAGAGTTCCGGTCCAATGTTGCACATTTTTGTGGAACTATTTGTGCACCTTATAAACTGATTTCGTTACCAAGTACTCCTCTGTACTAAATTTACATCTCTTTAGTGCATCATATGCTCCTGTAACTGCCACATATGAACACAAACTAAACGACTTTGGAACTGTAGTTATTCCAACACTTCTTCGCCGTATTATGCTACAGAAGTAACCCATTCACCCAGCGATGTAGCACGTAATACAATCTCCAAGGGTGAAGCCAGTAAGTGAGATTTTGTGATCATACAGAATTCCATCACCCTTTCCCAAAGTCATGTCATCATCGACGCCAGTATGTCCGCCCCCATTTGCCCTTCACTTCAATCCTTTGCTAAGGATGTTGCAACGACGTTTTTGCATACACTATGAGTTTTGCTGCATTTAACTCATATAACTTTTAATATTTAAACAACTTTACCTCGCGCGATGGTATAATATATTCTCTCAGGATGCAACCCTTCAACAATGTTCTCTGTATCCTGTGAGCGACATTGTCCTTGTGAACCTTCCACAAGCACTGAAATATAACAACACAAGTGCAAAGTAGCATAACCGCAAATATGAATGAATGTTGCAGTGCACACATTTCAAATGAAAGGAATATGATAACTGTTTTGGGGATTATCTGTAGCTACGTGGGCTTCCCCCGGAAGGAACACACACACGACACTCTGCCCGCACAAATTCTCACACACTCATCCACTCTCCTAAAGGAAAGTATTAATGCAAATCATCATTAGGGAATTTATGAACAAAACAGAATTAAAATCATGAAAAATGACGCAAATGAATTTAATGAATTATTATGATTATTTTTATTTTTAATTAAAAAGATAAAAACAAAAACAATTTTCTTGTAGAGGATTTATTTGTATATTAAAAAAATCCTTTATTTTTCCTTTTGTTTTTTAAAACTTGAGTTTGTTTACATTTAACTCACCAGAAAACTGAATGCTTCTGGGATATAGTTATTGATATTTGGTGGAGTGATGCACATCTGTAACATAAAAGAGAATTGTTTTCTAAGTTTAGTACTCGAGAATAGTTTTGTACTAAATAAGAAAATTATAGAAAATATTGTTATGATTGTTGTTTGTATGAGCATAAGTGAAGTAACAAAAGGAAAATAACAAAAAAATGGGGGAACGAGCAAAGTGGTGTTTTAGTACATATGGGGATTAAAGGACAACGTGGTGTGCTAAGCATTTATGAAGGGTTGTGTTTCGAATATCAATAGAAACTCTTTGTTTATTACAAAGATCTAATCGCATAAACTATTTAGTGTCATTGCGCAGTAACCTGAAAACGTGTTTTGGGTATAGTGGAAAAGTAAACAGTGCACTATGAGGAGTTGTGATGCAAATTTTCAAGCAGCAATCAAATAATTAACATTCATTACAGGGGTTCTGAAATACAAAGTACACTACTCGCGTCTTTACAAATTAGCGTACAAACTTCTTGATATCTACATTCAACTTTCCTCACACAAATTTCAATTCGCAAATGTGGTCGAAATTATGCAAATTTGCAAATTAGATATTCATTTTAGAGGACTCATATAAAGTGTTCGTTGAGCTTTAGAAATTGGCACAGAATCTTATTTGCAATAAATGCGTTTATATTTGGTTTCCCAGAGTTCTTAACAAGTTCGTTTTGGGTTTTTATATACGCAAGCAAAACCTTTTATGTCAGAGTACAGTGCGGTTCGGATAAACCTGTGACAATAGGAAAATAAAGCTCCAATGTAATTGGTCGTAAATACTTCAAAATGAAATCACAGTGGACGGGCAGAACATGTATATCTGTCGGATATATTCGCACATCTATAGACTTGTGATTTCCATATAAATTCGTTGTATTTAAACTCTTCCGCCAAGCCTTTCTAGAGGTTTGCAACTGAACCTATGACTGTTTACTTATTATTATAGAAAGGAACAATGTTTTTTCACCTACAGATGTTGACATAACATATCTGTTGTCGTGTGACAATTATATCTGTCACTGATATCTTTGTCTTTGCTTCCATTTGATTCGTAATTTTATGTAATGTGATTAATTAAAAAACGTTCAAAAAACTTTTAATTTTTTATATGTGAGACTGATTCCGGAGGTGCTATTATAAGAAGAGGTAAGAAAGCCTAAAGTTGTGAAAGCCTAGCGTTTTTTTTTTAATTCTGCTTCTCCCACGGACGAACCTATAGGGCTGAGTCAGCACCCTGAGATGCTACTTTTTCTGGACCGGGTCCATCAGCCAAACTCCGAAAGATGCTCAAGGGTTTCTCCCAACCATTTCACGTAACCTATAGCTTAATGGGGTGGTATTTCACCGGGCGGCTGGGCTTTGGGAGCCTACCTACCGCTCAGTAATTGTGGCGAACTGCGCAATGGCAAGAGTGGTCTGTGGAACCTCGGTTTCAACAATCAAACGCAAGACACAACCTCCTTACCAGCTCGGCCATTGAGGCGGCGGTTGGCAAGTGACATCAAAAGTTAGAACTAAGAACATCTACATTGAAGATGATATATTTAACGAAGTATACGTCTAGGAAGGGGGGATGGGGCGAACATACAGGGCAAAGTCACCGATTGCTTTCGAGCCGGCGAAGGCCAGAATGATCCTTGTCCCTGTTCAATCCGAGTTGACATGCAATCTCCACGTGACACCCATAGATATCTACTTTGCCACCCGCCAAGTAGTGAACCAATGCATGTAGCGACATCCTGAGACCGGTTGGCGCAAGGCTAATAACCTTGCACGGAAAAACAAATTATAATGACAAATTTATCAAGCCTCGGATATGGACCGGATACACGACGATGACCACGGAAACGATAATGGCTAAACGATGTGAGATTTTGTTCATGGAACGTCCGCTAACTATACAGAGCTCGAGTTGCACAGCAGCTAGCAGATGCCCTGTCGGAATATAAGGCTGATATAACAGCATTATAAGAAATACGATGGACGGGGAGTGGTGTTATTCAAAGAAACGAGTATGGCATTCGTTATAGCTGTCATGTAAAACACCATGTGATCGGGGTAGGGTCTCTAGTCAGCTAAAAACTGAAGCCTGCCATCATCGGCTTTAATGCAATAAAGGAAAGACTATGCACCCTTCGCGTGCGAGGCAAGTTTAAGAACATAAGCCGCATAAACGTTCACGGACATACAGCGGAGTCCCCTGACGAGGAAAAAGAAGAATTCTACGAGAACGTCGAACGAGCCCTCAACGCCTGCCCAAGATATGATGTGAAAATCGTTCGTGACGATTTGAATGCGAAAATAGGTCGGGAGCCAGTTTTCAGGCACTAGGCAGGATCAATAGTTTGCATGAGAAGCCATCGAACTGGCAGCATCAAAGAACTTGGTCGTTGCGAGTACCAGGTTTCCGCGTGAAGATATCAACAAAACCACCTGGGTATCACATGATGGAGCCACTCGCAACCGAAATTGACCACGTGTTGATAGATCGCCGCTACTCCTCGAGCCAAATGACGGTACGAACATACTGAGGTGACACCGTCGATTCGGATAACTATTTTGTTGGTATAGTTTTCCGAGCGCGGATTGCCTTAAGAACACGTAATGCATTCGCGGATCAGGGACGGATCACCACGGCTGCCTTACGCAATGAGAATACCAGCAACACCTTTGGTCATGCGTTAAGACTCGCCCTCGAAGAGCTCGATGCGGGGAGAGTAAATCCTCGGGCCAGAATGCCGGACGTAGAAGAGAAATGGACATGCCTTAAGAATACTGTCATTAGTACTGTCAACTCCATCTTAGGCAGTAGTCGTAGAGACCGGAGCGGCTGGTTTGATGATGAGTGCAACCAGCGACTGAACGTAAGAATGCTGCATACCGGGCAATGCAGCATTCTCACAGGACGCGGGTACGCGAGGAGAAATACAAAGAGCTTAGAAGATCTGGAAAAAGACTTCACAGACAAAAGAAAAGTGCCTGGGAAGAAAACGTAATCTGTGAAATAGAGAAAAGTAGAGACCGAGGTCCGCACCAGGGGGCGGAAATTCTGCCAAATAATCCGCAGTATGACGCGGTACACACCACGCTGCACTTACTGGAAAGATGAAGGGGGTAATTTAATTACCGATCCTGAAGGCATTCTGGAGCGATGGGAAGTACACTTCAATCAATTGCTAAATGGTCAGCTCACAGAAGAATTGGAGGCTCCACCAATGCAAAATCAAGACCAAATGCTGCCACCACCAAGCATTGTGGAAACAGTAAAAGCCTTAAGGGTGGCGGCGGGGGGGGGGGGGGGGGGTGTGTGGTGGTGGTGGTAGCGAACATACGGGGCAAAGTCTCTGCTTTCAACCAGGCGAAGGCTAGAAGGATCCTTGTCCCTGATCAATCCAAGTTGATATGCAGTCTCCACGTGACACCCCCGGATAGCTACTTTGGCTCCGCCAAGTAGTGAACAAATGCATGCAGCGACCCCCTAAAACAGGTTGGCGCAAGGCTAATAACTTTGCCCGAAAAAACTAATTATTATGGACAATTTAACAAGTCTCGGATAAGGACCGGATACCGGTGGAGAGCCTTGCTAAATAAGGCCAAGACCGGAGCCCGGTTGTAGTGCCGATGATGATGATGAAAAGCCATAAGACAGCTCAAATCAAATAAAGACTCTGGAGCTGATGGCATACCAGCTGAGGAGATCAAAGAAGGAGGGACAGCATTACATCACGCAATTCATGAGATCGTGGTCCACGTATTTGAGTAAGAGGAGATGCCGGAAGATTGGCGTCGCGGAATAATTTGCCCCATACATAAGAAGGGAGATATCACAGTGTGCAGCAACTATAGGGGTATAACATTGCTAAGTACCGCCTATAAGATACTCTCCACTATCCTACAAGATCGGATAGCCCCATACGCCAAAGTCATCACTGGTCAATATCAGTGTGGCTTCATCCCAGGCAAATCGGTGATTGATCAGATATTCTCCCTTAGGCAAGCGATGGAAAAATGTCTGGAATTTAAGATTCCATTTTATCATGTATTTATAGACTTTAAGGCCGCTACGACAGCATAGCCAGGGTAGAACTATATGCAATGAGAGAGTTCGGCATTCCCAACAAATTGATACGACTTTGTAGGTTGACCATGACCAACGTCACTAGTCAAGTAAAAATAGCGGGATTGCTGTGCAACCTAATAAACATCTTTAATGGAATCCGACAAGGGGACGGTCTGGCCTGCATCCTCTTCAACCTGGCGTTGGAAAAAGCAATCGATGACTCTGGCGTTACAACTAGAGGGACTATTCTCACCAAGTCCATTCAGATACTTCCCTATGCAGATGACATCGACATCATCGTTAGATCCGATTCGGCTATACAGGACTCTTTCACCCAGATCGAACAGGCGGCACAAAAACTTGGACTGCACATTAAAGAGGGGAAAACTAGATACATGGTGGCAACTTCTGCGAAGAGAAGACCTAACGTTACTCAAACTATCAGGGTGGTGGAGCAAGAATTTTAAGTAGTGCAATCCTTAAACTACCTTGTGTCAATAGTAGCAGCCGATAACAATATAGAAGAAGAAATACGCAGTGGGTTGATGAAATCCACCAAAGCCCACTATAGTCCATCAAGGGCCTTTAAAACCCGAAATTTATCCAGAACATCCAAGCTACTACTGTACAAGAACATGGTCTTACCAGTACTCATGTATGGTTCTGAGACCTGGGTGCTCAATAAAAGGCACTCTGAATTCTTAGCCGCGTTCGAAAGGAAGGCCTTAAGCAGGATTGTTGGCCCCGTATGTGAGGGAGAACGATTCCGGAGACGCTACAACCATGAGTCGTACGCAATCTATCTTGAAGCTAACGTTGTAAGAAAAATTAAGCTCGGTAGACTCCGGTGGGCGGACACCTAGCTCGAATGAGGGAAGAGGACCCTGCCCGGAAAGTCCTTTGTGGTGGGATGTATGGAAGGCGACAGCGCGGCAGACCTTGTCTGCGATGGAGGGATGGCGTAGACCAGGACACCCAGAGCCTGGGAGTGCCCAACTGGATGACTTCAGCTCGAAATCGGGACCGGTGGAGTGATTTGTTAAAAAAAGGGCAAGATGGGATCCCAGTTGTACTGCCGATGATGATGATGATAAGTACGGATGTTAATACGTTTTTGGTAGGTAGGTATTACTGTTGTTAACTGTTGACACCAATTTTATATTTGCCATTTTTAAAACTGGGTAAACCTGTAGAACAAAAACTTGCAACCAATTTTTTCCCAAAAAATTAAATTTCTGGTCCGGATAAGTTGAAAATGTTACAAAATTGTTATGGTTATGAATGTTCATCAAGTTTGTAAGTGGTACAAATTAGTTGGCGAAGACCTTGTAGAAGTTCATCTAGGCGAACCTCGTTCATTAAAGAATTCAACTTCGCGGTGATCCAAACAAACACGATACAGAAACAAGCAATAACAGAGAGAATAGTACCAACAGGAAATCGAAGAAATTAATAAAAATCAACAGAGAAAATTGTGTTGTGAAATGAACACATTTATGTATTTTACATCAGTGTGAAGTGAGCACATTAAAAAAAAAAAAAAAAAAAAAAAAAAGTTATATTTTCCAACCTAGCCAAATGTAATAATTTTTGTCCCACCTACAACAGTACTATTACCCTATCAACTTAAATATACACATTGGCATTTTTTTAATATGCAATATTCATCATCATCATCATCATCAGCACTACAACCGGGAACCGGTCTTGGCCTTATCTAGCAAGTCCTGAGGCTTGTTAAATTTTCCATAATGATTTGTTTTTTCCGGGCAAGATCATTAGTCTTGCGCCAGAGGCTCCCCGACGGGAAATCGAACCCCGGTCTCCCGCGTGACAGGCGGGTATACTAACAACTATACCATCGAGGAGCCTATTACTACTTTTTATCCCTATTATTATTTTTTATCCATATTACTACTTTTTATCCATAGGAGTGCTATGCCCATGGTGTGGATTAAATCCACAACGTTTGTGTTATAGAGTCCGGCAAGACATATTCAGTAATAAGTCGAACATGTAACGTTTTGTACAGAAGCACGATTTGAACACATTTGAATTTTTTGCGCGACTGTTGAAACACTGCGCTGCGACAATTATCTATTGTAATGATTCTTCTCCAAGCCAGCGAGTAATTAGTCTTTCCTTGTCTTATCACTTAGCACATGTTCGGGCATCATAAACCTACTTGTGACTCCAGTTTAGAAACAACAGACAGGATAGATTATTTTTCCAATCTAAAGTAGCTTGGAAAAATACAATATAAAATAACTTGTTCTCTTTTTTGAAAATAAGTTATTGGAAATCTATGAAAGTGATGCACGATAGATCACATAACCGTTTCAGAGTTGTATAAAGATATTTCTACTCAGGTTACATTCACAAGTGTTATTTAATCAAACGTTCTTGACAACGTAGTTCTGAAATACAAAACTGCGATTGGTCCACGACTAACTTATTCGCAATAGTTATTTATTGAAGAACAAGAAACATATGTTTGAAACATAAAACCGTGATTGAATCTCGAATTAAGTGTTTGTGATAGTTATTTATTCAAGAATATTGCTTGAAAACGTAGTTTTAAAAAAATAAAACCGTCTTTAGTTCATTTCAGACACCCGACTTGCTCATAACACATTATTTTCTAGGACTGCATGCCCATCATGTCATGATTGGAAGTTATCTCTATACAAATTGTAGTCCACATTCATAAGTTGTAGAATGGTGCTATTAGCAGACAAACTCTCATATCAGTCAACGCAATAGGAAGAATTCCGAATATTTATACTAAAACTTAAACAACAATATTTAATCATCTCATATTACAGTCATTCGAGCAATACCGAGATAAGAATACCTTAGACACACAAAAGCGATACGGATACTATAGTTATATGTTTGTCATCGATAAAGATCAAATTCCGTATCGGAGGTATACGCAAGACTTGTGGGATAATCAATAGCCGACGAGGTGGTTCTCGCCGGACTCAGGAATCCAGATAACTGCTAAGTTCGTTCATTAATTTTCAAAAGACGTTCAAATGGTTGTAAATATCTATCTTTACCTCCACTCGTTTCGTCCAGCAATTGATCCCCGTATATCATTCTTCCAATGTTCAAACTCATCCGAAAATCTTGGGCGTATTATGTAAATATTCGCTGGGGTACTCCAATAAATTCTCCACCGATCTGTTTCGATTATAAATGACACCAAGAACATGAAAATATTTGAAAGTTGCTCATTAACAAAACGTACGGGCAAAAGCGATCACATTCAGTTTTTGTATCTTTTAGTTCTAGTTGTTTTTTGGTTATTTTCTAACCTCTTGGGCAGACAGCGGTGCGACGGCTAGCTGAAGAGAGTGGGATAAGTTAAGGAGGAAATGATTCTGATTGAAAACAAGTTATTTGTGTTCTCATCTTTTTCTTCACCTATTTGCTTTTCAGTTTTGTAATAATTAGAAAGAACAAGGGATTGGTAAAACAGGAGGAGGAGAAAAATAGTTCGACTCACGGATTAAAAATACAAGATGCACCTAAGGCTCCCTTTGTGTCGATTTAATGGAATAAGTAGATTAGAAAGATTTTGTGGTAAGAAAATTGAATTAGGGGAACACAACAGATTGTATGGAGTGTATCGATAGATTTCCCAGATAGGAAAGGATTAAGTTGCCCATTGCCACCCGAAAGTCAGCCAATAATCGTAAAAAGATCAAATTTATGACTCAAGCCCCAAATACCTGCTAAACTATTTCCCTGGCTGTTTAACGAATCCAGAGATGAAATAAATTTCAGATTGAGATGCTCAGATATTTGATCTCGTGCTTTGGATAGATATACATACAAATGTGCGCTTTATTGTTCATGTAGTCTTCCCTAAGCCCATGGGGCTTGTGTTTTGTCATCAACATAGTACACGGATTGGGAGGGAGATTTTCATTTGCTTACCCACCATAAAAGTCATTTCAAATCGAGAAATATATCTCGGATAGCTAGCTCCTCCCTGGAAATTGGTGGGAGCGTTCCCAGCACCGACTTGGGAGAGTATCCTATTACATATGTTCGCGTGTCGTTGGCATTAAACCTTCGGGCGTTCATCTGCGAAGTTACACCTGACTGAGAAGGGAAAGTTCGTCAACATAAGAATATAAAGTCAATTGTTATCGTCGAGATATTGAATTTCTTCGAAAAGTTATTGTATCATCTTTTCCGCCCTGCGGTCGATGGCATTTCGGCCGACGGATCCGAGATACTTGTCTTGGCATTTGATTTGTTTCCGTACGATGGAGATATTCCTCTTTCCTTTCCTACAAAACTTAAAAGGCAAACAGATGAAATTTGCATTAATATTTTGAAGAGGTTTTACCTCATTTTCGTTTCAGTGATTTCAATTTACGTGCTCCGCAGTGGTGGACCCATGAATAAATATGAAATTCATTGCCGGTTAGACATGTATCTTGCCTTATGAGAGACTTCGACGGTTCATATGAAGAATTCGACCTCCAACGGATCCCATCAATTACGAACGAGTTCTTGGACAACAATAGGTTTCCAAATGTCGTTTTTGTCGCCAGTTGAACTTAATCATTGAGTGCGTCTCTCCTTTGGGAGGCATAATGTTTATCAACGGTGAACACCTATAAGAGATTGACGCGCCCATTTCACACCAAATTTGAATTCAATCGGTTAAATTAGGTGACACAACATGGAGACACGAAGCGATCATTGGCCAAGGCGAAACAGGTCTCAAGAAATATTTAAATATTTAATTTAATTGGAGTCAAAGAGTTGACTTTTCCCCTCTTGAGGTCTGAATGAATTTATGAGCACTTCAGTAGCGGGCTCCTCCCACCAGTTAATTATGGACTTAAGACAAGATATGATTGGAACAAACGCTCAAAATTGAACGATAAAGAGTTTAACTTAAATTTGATGCGCTCATATGTAAATCAAAGCGATTCTCGTACGATGTTAATGGGTTTTAGCGCCCTTATCTATCAACGAACAATGAAACCCTAGACAGCCGCCGTTGCGTAGGTTTGTTTTTTGGCTGAAATATTGCCTAATAATCGGCGTGCAAGATAACTATCCTTAATTAGGTCTCGCAGCAACTAATTCGATTATCATTGTCTAAAATATATTATGGAAGTCAATGGCTCACGGTTAAAATTGACTGGTATTGACCTAATTAAGTTGGGAAATGCGTTGCTGGCTTTGTGTTCTCTAGTTCAATTTTCCCGGTGGTTGGTGTGACTAGTTACGAAGAATGTGATTGCGTTAATTGGATCCAACCTACATAATGAAGTAGAAATCCCTCTTACTCTTGCTACATTATTAAATTGGCCGCGGAAGTGATGTAGGAACATGCTAAAAGAAAGGGCCTCAAACTTGATTCTTGAGGTATGTCAGATATAACCGAAATTGCTTGAGAATATTCGATTTACAAGAGATGTTGTTATTCATACCTTATCGTATCGGATCATTTTGCAACCTATTCCATGTTAATGCTGCATGATTACGCTTTATCACTTAACAGTATGTGCCATTTCCTTGTATAAGGAACTATGTTTTTCTCGACTTCGAATATGCCAACTTTTATATCAATAAAACGTAATTTGTCCGAGAAGCTTTCCTTATTGCTACCATTCAAAAAAGGCAGGTGAAGGTAATTGTCTGTAAACTGGTGATTATGGTGAACATGTTTTATCGATTCCAACTTGTGAAAACTGCTCCACGGTACGATCATGTCGTGATTTTTTGATGATGATTGACACCAATGATGAGCGAGGTGAAGGAAAGCCAGATACGTTTCAAGAAGAGAAAAGTGAGGCTGTATTGGACCGACATGAAGAAAATGTTGTTGAAGAAATAGGAGTGACTCAGCCATTTCATTGCCCCTAAATGTCGTCCAAAAATAAAGAAATTTGATCGCACCTGAATAGAAGTTATGCAACATAGAACGGCGTTTTTAAAATGCGAACAACTGCTTTACTACCACAAAAGAAAGAGTTTTCTTCGACTTCGACTGGAATTAAGTGAATTCACTACCACAAGCCAGATCATGAGAGATCAGCTTGTACACAGGCGGCCGTGGTATACTGTTTGGATCTAATTTTTGCATAGCCTGGGTTCGAAATCAAATGCAATTATTGGTGACTCACACGTGATCTATATACGCGGTAAAGTACACTCCCATAGTAAATTATTTCGTCATTCAGCACAAAAGTGATCGTAACGCTATTAACCGCCGGCGGGGGGTGGTGGTGTGGCGACTCAAACAGATTACGGCTCATTTGGATATCGACACAAATTCATCAGTCCCGTTTACCAGTCTATATATGTAGAATCACATAGTGTTTAAGAAGCGGATTGGAACAAACAAAAACATGGTTTAAGAAGCGAGTTGAGACATCCTCGTGTGCATGCGGCCGTACTCTGATGCGTATGTGCTTTGGTCTTAAATTTTTCATAGCATGTGTTCAAAATTCTTCATTAACTTCCAAAATGTTATAGATTCATTATACAGTAGAGTGCGGGCAGGGAATTCTACAGCTGTCCGACTCTGTAACGGAACGAGTTCTCAAGCAAAGAAGTTCGCGCCTTGGCGAGATGAACCGCAAAGTTCTGCGATTCATCGGAGTATCTCGTGAAGCATATATAAACTGAATTATCTGTTATAATATCTGTAAAACACACAGAGGTCTGCTACGCTGATGTGAAAGAAACTGTAGTCCCACGTCAGCGCCGTGTGCCCGATGAGGCGGATCGCTCATCTCTGTATGCTCTCAAGTACGGTGACGATATGCTTACGAGTGGAGCATGAGAGCAATATTCGGGATTCATACAGAAGACAAAATTGAGCCGGGATAAAATAGTTTTTGGCTCTAAATAGATACGAGGGTGGCCTGAGAGGTTTCCGACCTAACAAAGATACAAGACATTTTTTCTTAAAATTTATTTTTATTTTTCTACATAGTCTCTTTGTCACTCTACATACTTCTCCCAGCGATGCTCCCATCTCTCTAACCTGTCCATATAGTACTCGGCGTTTTTCTCTGCAAAATAACTGTTCACGAAGATTATTTCCTCCTCATTTGACGAAAATCTCTGTTCTCCGGGCGCAATTTTTAGATTAGGGAAAAAAGAGAAGTCGCTTGAGGCTGATGAGTCTGGCGAGTAAGGCGGATGGTCAAGCAGTTCAAAACCGTAATTCGTGGATTTTCGCCATGGCAACCGGTGATGTGTGAGATAACGCGTTGTCTTGGTGAAACAGGATTTTCTCTTTCTGCAAATGGGGTCGTTTTTCCGCAAATTATGCCTTCAGTTGTTCAAGTAATGATGCGTAGTATACTTCTGTAATGGTTTTTCCTTTTTGAAGATAATCTATTAAGATAACTTCATAACTATCCCAAAAAACAGTCGCCATCACTTTCCCTTCCTTTTTTTTGAGCCGATTCCCCCTTTGCAGTCCGCTATTTTGACTGGATTTTTGTTTCGGGCGTATAATGGTGTATCCAAGTTTCGTCGACAGTAATTAATCAGCGCCAGAACTCGGATTCATTGCGCCTAAACTGCGCCAAGAAAGCGTTGGAAATGTTCATTCGAACACGTTTGTGGTCTAACGTGAGCAAACGCTGCAGACAATGCGCGGACAGCTTTCCCATGCCTAAATCTTGATTTAATATGTGGCAATCACGTTCTTTAGACATGTTCATAGCCTCTGCTATCTCTCTCATTTTAATTTGGTGGTCGTCTAGCACCACTTGGTGAACTTTAGCAATGTTATCGTCAGTTGTTGCAGTTTTTGGACATCCCGAAAGTCCATCGTCTCCCAGGCTCTCACGACCACGTTTAAATTCAGCTGCCTAAATGATTTGATTAGGCGTATTGCCTTTCAAAAACAAAAATTTAATGACAGCTCGATACTCAATTTTGTCCATTTTCAGAAAAACACACATCGATTCGCTCAAACGATTGTCAAATAAAAACTACGCATCCAAAATGGCTGAAATTTTGGTGAGTAACTGTCAAAACCTCCATAACTACGTCCATTAGCTTTTATTGACGAGTGCTGTTATCTTCACGTTTAGGTCAGAAACTTTTCAGTCCAGCCATGTATAGGGTGGGCCTTACATTTTTGCAAATGGCAACATTTGATTTCTTAAAAACGGTTAGAGGGAGGAGCGCGCGAGTGGCGAGGCGTAATAAACGTATAAACAATTCCAACAACAACGCAATAGGCAATTCAAAATTTCTTTTATTGACGAGTGCTGCTATCTTCAAGCTGATGTCGGAAACTTGTCAGGCCAGCTATGTAACTCAGTTTTCCAGAAGAGGATCTGGCGGTGTTCGATACGTGTTTATGCCACAATGCATGCCCGTGACGTCGAGCAATTTCAAACTTTCCCCAGACCCGTGGAGTCGATGATCTACCTTTTGTGAGTGTTGTATATTGTGTCTTCGTTGCGTTAAAGTCGACGATATTGGCCTTTCTCCACTGCAGGACCTTATTCATACCCCGATTCAGATAGTCGATCTGGCTACATATTTCAGCTGATGCATCGTTCATGTGATAATCGGTCGATCTCTCGCAAAAGAAAAGGAAACACGCGTACTATCATCCGTAAAACTGAACACTCGGTTATCCGTTGACTCCAACAAATCATTTATGTGAAGCGAGCACAAGGTTAGAGTCAAAATAAAAACCTTGAGGCGCCCCTTCGAGGAAGCTTTTCGTCCAACCGCAAAGCCGCTAGGGAAATCCGTGTAAACAAAGCTTGTTCAGCAATGCTCCGTACTAGACGCTGTCAAAAGCCTTGGAGATGTCCGATGCGACCGATCTTGACTCACCACGCCCCTCAATCGTAGATGTCCGTTTATAAAGGCCAAAAGGTCGGCCGTGAAGCGTCTGCCACGGAATCGGTATTAACAATCATTCAGAAGTCCGAAATACTTAATTAACTCAGTATTGATGACCTTTTCCACCACTACTTTAGATTTTAAGATAGTCTGTAAGGTTTTTATGTTAAGTTAATTTTAAGCTTGCATTAAGCTAAATAAAGATGGGGGTTCCGCCTTATCAATCAATCACCTTAGACAGCATAGACAGTAAAGCAATCGGCCGCTAATTTTGCGGAAGACACCCTTTCTCCTTCTTTGGGATTGGTTGATCCGTGCATGAGATAATCCCGACAAGAATCGGCGACAGTTCTGAAGAACTACGGCTTGTATTCCGTCCGGGTCGGTTGCCTTCTTACAGTCCAGTCCACTTCATAGTATGCGAACGGAACCTCTCATCCCGCATCGAAGACTGTACCGACGCGATCACAGGTGGTTCCAAAAGACTGTCATCGAGGTTTGAATTCGCGTTAAATAAACTCGCGAATACATTAGCTTTATCACTTGAATTTGTGACTAGAGTCCCGCTGTCCGTCACTAACGGCGGAAAGACTAAAAAATATTTGGAGAAATACGTTCCCGACAATCTAAAAAGATCAGTAGAAAACATTTCTGCAATTACATAAACTGCAAGTAGTTGTTACGAATTATTCGGTAGGATAATCCTTATCCCTTATAATAATCCGTTTTAGTAATCGTGACGCTACTGAGTAACCATTTACAGACTTATAGAGTTCCATAAACTAACTACCTTCGAAACAAACAACAACCTGAAACAAATGACATATTCCTCTTTCAGTTAACACTGATTATTTCTGTAAATGGTGTTGCAATATCATAAAAAGTATCGCTACCAATCTGGATAGTCACCGAGGTGGGGAACTGTGGGTATGCAGGCTCAATTGACGATTGTGTGCTATCTTGTCAGTTTGGCAAGGACTTGCTACATTAAAGAAGTAATTCTTAATCCAACTCATTACTCGACTTTATCAAATGTTTGTCCAATTTTTTATTTTATTTTGAATGTAAAAAAAAAAAACCGATCACCCATTCGCATCTCAGAGAGTTATATCGGCGCGGTAGGTTTACTTCTCATGAGAGAAGATTTATGAAAAAAGTTAATAAATAAAAAAAAAAAAAATACCGCATCATACATCTTTGAATTCGCGTTATCCCGACATTGATAAGCTCCTAAACAGTTCAGTTCAGAGTACCTCATAGTGTTAGCCACAAATTGGGTAATATTAGCTTCAATTTGAGCATAATGATTACAGAGTATATGCCAACTTGAATGGCCGTAATTTTTCAGCTTTCTTCACCTGCCGTTTTATTCAGTGGTGTTCCGCATGTGTTCTTGGAGTGCATCATGGAAACATATTTCTGCTGGTCTGCAGAATTTTAAGTAGATATTGGCTCTGCTTTGCTTATTCATTGTGCTCTATTGATTTCCTTGACCCTTCTGTTTGGGGTATTTTTCAAAATTTCACTATGTAAGATACTACCAATGTCTTTTTTATAATCAGCTATCCGTGAAGGCACTATTTACAACCTCTACATATCATTGTACGCCAAAGTGAGAAAAGGTGATAAAAACGTGTAAATACAGTGCCAGTTAATTTATTTAAGATGAAAAAAAAATTTTTCAAATAGACTAACTATTTAGTCTAAAATATATTCTCAGCCATTGCTTAATACGCAATGAAAATAAAACAAAAATCATATTATAGGAAATAGTTCCACTGAAAATGATAAGAAGCACATATTTATCATCTTATTGCTTTGTTTGATATTAAAATTTTTTAAAACAATAGAATTCTATTTTATTTTATATGCAAAGAGTCAGAACACTTCTTTTATTTTAATTTTTTTTAAGTTTTCCTAATAGATAAAACAAAAAACTTCTTGAATTTCTAAGTTCTGAAATCTGCGACTGCTAAGAAATAAATGGCAAGTATATGGAAGAACCCTCACAATAGCACGGAATCGTCAGATGAACATCTGCTCGCACATACGAGCCCATATCGGAGCTACCATATCATCATTGAAGGCAGATGTAGCGATCCTAAATCGCTACTCCTATCCAAATCCCCAATATTATCATTAACCTACATCCAAATCCCCAATATCAGCATTAACCTACATCCAAATTCCATATTGAGTCACATGCTTAATTCAAAACGCATTTCATGATTTCCCTTCCAGGAACCTATCCAACCAAATCCTTAAACAATTCCTAGAACAAAATTCCAATTGAAGCACACGAAGTCTTGTGTGTGCTTCTTGGAATTTTTACACCCAAATAGTTGACAATTCTCAACTGAAAAAACAATAAAAGGGCGCCCTGTGAGTAGGGCGTTAGAATATACTCACAGCTAGGCCAGCTTGTCGTAAGAGGCGACTAAAGGCCGAGTGGTAGCCGGGGTCCCAACGCCCTGTGCGCCCGGTGAAATACCACCCCATCAAGCTTTAGGCTCCGTGAAATGGTCGGGAGAAATCCCTGGCCATCTTTCGGAGCTTGGCTGATGGACCGGTTCGAGAAAAGGTTGGTTAGGTGGTAGTCGGTCCCAAGGTGAGATACCACCCCGTCACGCTGTACATTCCGCGATATCGCCGAGAGAAATCTTCGACGGTGTTTCGGATGTGTGGCTGATGGCCCGGACTGACACGGGCATAAGTCATGATGGTGTCTTCTGATATAAAGAATTCCGGAGGTAAACTAGTCTCCCATTCGGATCTCCGGGGGAGACTATGTCAGGGGGAACATCATGCAGATATCATGATAAATAATGGAACTTTGAGAGGTTCGTCATCGCATAACCGGGCTCGCTCTCGAGGCTCGGCCCACGCTCGACTGGTGACGGCATTTTGTAACATCAGGGGCATTGGTTTCACCAATACTAATGTAAACGCCGTCCACCAATATTTGCAAACAACGAAACCTGATATGCTGGCCCTAACTGAGACCCAGGTCGATTCGTCAACTGATTCGACATATCTTCGTTGCTCAGGATACGACTTACATTCGAGATTCCGTTTTAAGGGCGGAGTCTGCGTCTTCGCACGGTCTGATCTGGCCTGTCAGAGGATGGAGGCGTTGGAACCCAATAATATGGACATGATATGGTTGAGGGTCGTGCTGAGGAATTCTGTTAAATTTCTTTGTTGTCTTTACCGCTCCCCGAATGACGATCGACCGGCGACGTTTTTCGAACATCTTTCATATACCGTCGACTGGATACAGATCAACCACCCAGCTTCTGGAATTATTGTCCTTGGCGATTTTAATGTGCACAATTCCGACTGGTTGTTACATTCTAACAGAACCGACGAGGCTGGGAGGCTGGCGGAGATGTTTGCTGTAAGCCACAACTTGACTCAACTCGCGGGGGAGCCAACGCGAGTGCCGGATGCCCGAGGCGATTGTGCGAACACCCTGGATCTGGTTTTGACATCCGAACCGAGTATTTATACCGTAGAGGTTTCTGCGCCACCGAGAAACTCAGATCACTGCTTGGTATCTGTCGCGCAAGCACTTGCATACCAAGCGAATAACCGGCCTAGGCAGCTTCGCCATGTATGGAAGTATGGGGCAGCTAACTGGGACGATATGCGAGATTTCTTCGCATCCTTTCCATGGTCGGAGGTGTGCTTCGGAAATTCCGATGTTAACGCTTGCGCGGAGTCGGTATCAGAGATTATTCTCCTGGGGATGGAGATGTATATTCCGCATTCCATCAAACGATGTTCGTCTGATAAACCTTGGTTTGACAAAAAATGCGAACTGATTACAGCGGCAAAAAATAGAGCTTTTAAGCAATGGCGCTACAATCCCACCGATGTTAACAGAACGAATTTTGTTAGAATCAGAAACGCGTGCAACCAGGCGATTGATACCGCGAAGAAGGCTCACAACGACAGGGTGATCAATAGGCTCCTTCGGTGCCCAACTGGTTCGCGCTCCTTCTGGTCAAAGGCAAAGGCTGTCAGCAGTAACTTTGCTTCCTCCTCTTTCCCCCCGTTGGTGACAGACAGCGGGACGTTAGTCACGAATCCAAAGGATAAAGCCAATGTGTTCGCGCATTTATTTTCCGCGAACTCAAACCTCGATCCCGGCCTTTTGGAGCCACCTGTGATCGCGCCGGTACAGTCTTCCATGCGGGATGTGAGATTTCGTCCGCGCACTATTCAACGCATTCTACGTGAACTGGATTGTAGGAAGGCAACCGGCCCGGACGGAATACCAGCAATAGTCCTTAAGAACTGTGCTCCAGAACTATCGCCGGTTCTTGGCAGACTCGTCCGCTTATCTTATGCACGTAGGACCTTTCCTGCCTGCTGGAAAATCGCTCGAGTTTAGCCAATCCCAAAGACAGGAAACAAGTGTCTCCCACAAAATTACCCTCCGATAGCATTACTGTCTATTTTATCTAAGGTAATGGAAAAAGTCATCAATACAGAGTTGGTTAAGTATTTGGAGTGCAACGGACTTCTGAATGATCGTCAATACGGATTCCGTGGCAGGCGGTCCACAGGAGACCTTTTGACACTTATAACCGATATATGGACATCTGCGATTGAACGGCATGGTGAGTCAAGGGCGGTCACATTGGATATCTCCAAGGCTTTTGACCGCGTCTGGCACGGGGCATTGCTGAGCAAACTTCGTTCATATGGACTTTCCCAACAGCTTTGCGACTGGACGAGGAGCTTCCTCGAGAATCGATCGATCCGGGTTGTTGTGGACGGCGAGTGTTCGGATATGTATCCTGTTAATTCGGGGGTGCCCCAGGGTTCTATTTTGGCTCCAACCTTGTTCTTGCTTCACATAAATGATTTGTTGGAGACAACGGATAACAAAGTGTTCAGTTTTGCGGATGATAGTACGCTTGTTTCCTCCTTTTCGAGTGATAGGCTGATTGGTGCATCTACGTCGCACCAGCTGAGATGTAGACAGATTGACTCTCTGAATCAGGATCTAGATAAAGTCCTGCAGTGGGGAAAGGCCAATCTTGTCGACTTCAACGCAACGAAGACCCAGTATACAACATTCACAAAGAAAACTGGATCATCTGTTCCACAGCTGATGATGAGTGGCCGGGCCCTCGAGGCTGGGGAAAGTTTGAAATTGCTCGGCGTCACGGTCTGTGGGAATGTATCATAGCATAAACACGTATCGGGTATCGCCAGATCAGCCTCAGGAAAACTGAGTTATCTTTTTAGAGCCAAGAAATACTTTACTCCGGCCCAACTTCTTCTCCTATATAAATCTCAAATTAGACCCGCGCTCGAATATTGCTCTCATGTTTGTAGCTCGGCTCCTAAACATACCCTCGACCTACTTGAGAGCGTACAAAGACGAGCGATCCGCCTGATCGGGGACTCGGCGCTGACGTCGGGACTACAGTCGCTATCACATCGAAGGCGCGTGGCCGACCTCTGTCTGTTTTACAGATATTATCACGGGTGCTGTTCTTCGGAGATTCTTGGCATTGTTCCACGCAATTCGGTTTATGTGCGCTCCACAAGACAATCCGAAGGATCGCACCCGTTTGTGGTTCATCTCCCGACGGCGCGAACATCCCTGTATCAGAACTCGTTCCGTTACAGAGCGGGGAAGCTGTGGAACTCCCTTCCCACGCGAGTGTTCCCGGAGCGTTACAACCTGCAACTGTTCAAAAAGAACGGCAACAGTTATTTGATGGCATCTCGGGGCGCCCACTCGACGCTATAGGTTCGCCTTTCCCGAGAGAAGTCTAATAAAAAAAAAAAAAAAAAAAGCATGATTAGTACAAATCCAGAGGCCGAATCTATGGCAACCTACCACAAAATAAATGCCACCATAAAAATAGTAAAACCTCGTTAAAATAAATAAACAATAAATCATATTAAACGATAAAAGGGAACCGTCTTTTATTGTTTAACATTCCGCCCCCATTGACATCCATCACCTGCAGTGGGCTAACGCCGGGAACAACGAACCCTTGAAGGAAGCGCCCGTTACTTGGTCAGAGAGGCTCCCACCAAAGAGGTTAGACGTACCCATGTATACTGCCCCCGCGCCCCCAGCTGGGACGGACAACCACATCAATACCGATCCCGCCGTCAGACACCAGCGAAGCGGAGCGACGCCGTCTCCCCCACTCCGGGCAAGGGATGAAAGTAAATATCATAAGGAACATACCTTAACACAGGTAATAAATAAAATGGATACAACAATTATTATTTGTGTTTGCTAATGGTTTGATCAAACAATTAAGGCACTTCAGACTTCTTTAAATGGACATAGAAACAAGTTCCACATGTTAACATAAATTACTTTTTCCAAATATTTTACGAACTCACGTTTAGAAAACAAGTACTACCATTATAGCTATGGATTATCTGAATACTTTATCATATTTACTAACAAACACCACTGCTTATTATAAAACATGCATGTCAGCATTAGTTTTAAGAACTACCCGAATGGTTTACTTCCGAATTATAGAACCGCAGCATTAGAACATGATACGGATACACATGTGTCATCTCACTTAAGCCATAAACCGTCAATTACACATTATGTTACTCTAGCTCACTAGTAAGACACCATTCACAACATACTTCGAAATAACAGATGAACCTCGAAATGACTGCACTTAACGTGTCGAATATCTTAGTCAGTGCCGACAGCAGCTGTTCCATAAAATAGAGAGAGTCTTCTTGTCGTATCTGTCGCCTCCACAAAACATACAATTTCAATTACCCTGCCACTACGAAAAACCATCAACGCAAAAATAGATGAAAATCCTCATCTTTTAATATCCAACCATTCGACCAAATGTGTGGCCAATTCACATATCTAAACGTTGTCGACCGATACTTGCCTCAGTTATTTATTCTGATTCAATTACTCTTCTCGACGACCACAAAACCAAAATCGAAACCGAATAGGGAAATCTCGGCCGCAGAATGTTCCGTATTACGATACCAAAGAAGGAGGGAAAAAAAGTCAAATCCGAAAGAAGGAATTCATCCCCAAAACCGACATGTCAACAGCAACAACACCAGGAACATGGTGCTTCACGGGGCCAGAAGAGGGTAGTAGGACGTTGACAACATTTGGGTGTCAAATATCCTCTGCAATTTGTGTCATATCTTTCAATTTGTCACTCTAAGTGGTCCCACACATGCAGACACTTGAAAAGGACCCAAGAACAGGCCAACCACCACCAACAATGGGCGACTAACGATAAAAGGATGATGTAGCACAAAACTTTGAGGATTTTTCATCTTTTCCCGTAACTGAAAACCTATGTGTCACACACGGATATAGCTCCAACAAGTTCGGTATTACACGGGCGTGTCCTTTGGGCGCCCGGCAATAAAAAAGAAAAACATCATTTTCACTTAAGAAATGTTGAAAGTGATTGCGTTAAATATTTTCCAGATGCCGCGAAGGGCCTGCACGGGGTAAAACAGCGACACGACATATCCATAATTCGACGATATTCATATGTCGTACAGCTCAACTCGTTCTTTAAGTGACGGCGAGGCAGGCGATCAAAGCCCCGTCATTGTCAAGTCATGGGCTCCCAATATTCGAATTTAATATCCATTCCAAATCCCAAACTCCTCTCTGTCAGATCTTCCCTTGAAGAGGACCAATAAATATGTCGAACGATTTATCAGTTAGACCCATCCAATGCGCGTCTTAAAGAACCGATGGAATTTGTTTATTTTCAAGCTCCAAAGTGGTTCTAAACACCCGGTGCTCGTGTTGTGCTATTACCCGGCACTAATTAGATTCTGTACATGTTGATATGAGGCTCTAAAATAGCTCAAAAGATGCATTCGATTGCGTGGAACTTGTTTCGTCTGTCAGCAGTTCGGATGGGGCATAAAGTGATTGAGATATCGCTGGGTGCATGCTTCACAGATTTTTAATTGTCGAATGTGGTATTCGAACTAGAATGCGTGTATTTGGACTGGAATCTGTCTGCCGGTCTCTGGGGTGGTTACTGTTCGCCTGATTGAAATGATCCAGAAGGGAGCTGGGGCAATATTTAGAAAATAATTAAATTTTTTGATGCGGTTTGATGAAATTTTTAGGTCATCATGGGATATGAACGAAAATAGAATACCTACAGTTTATCGGTGAAATTTCGAGCCAGCAGTTTTATTTCGTCCAGCTCTGTTTCGAACTTGCCCCTTAGGGCTGGTGATTTATATTTAATTTAACTTTGTTCGTTCTTTGGGTAACATCTCATTGGTAAGCAAATAAAAAATTTTTAACACTGTACACGCTTTGCAATGAGTTTGGTGAACGGCACAGAATATGGGTTCAATTCATGCTTATTACAGTAAAGTTGTTCCAGTTAAAACAGCCTCTATATAATTTAAGAAAATTTTTTCATCCTCAGATATATGGTTTATCAGTCAATTTCGTTGTATTTAAAATATTAGTAAATGTTAAGGAACTTGGGGTGGATTTGTAACACAGAGCGGTGGACTTAAAAAAAATGTGCAGAGATTAATTCAGAAACATTTCATTGATCTTGACTACAAGAGACTATAGCAATCAGTTATTAAACCGCAAAATGACAACGTGCTTACGTAGGCTGGTTTACCTACAGCACATGCAATACATTGCAGGCACTATAAATTATTAGTATTGTCAACCAATAGGTAAAGAAAGAAAAGTAGGATCGAACTTTTATGGAGCTTTAAACCGCTACGTAACTCGATACCTTTACCTTATTATCGTCCGTCCAGTGGTAGAATATGCTGGCTAGGTATGGTCCCCTTATCACAAGACCCATATCCGTCGAATTGAAATTATTCAACGTCGTTTACTACAATTCGCTCTCCGTGGGCTAGGATGGGGAAACATGTGGGGAGGAAGTAGTGGCACCGGCAGGGGTGCGAGTTCTACTTAGTCCCACTCGCCGCTAAAACTCTGCACGTCACCGAGGGGAAGGAAAACACATTACAATACACTAGATTGTTTGGATAATGTCTAGATATTTATTATTCATTTTATATCACTGCCGCAAGATTTTTTTATTATAGTACACAGTGTACTAGCGACAAGACTTTGCCGCCTCATCACAAATAAGAGAAACTGGTGATAATGCGAGTGGGCTCCTCGATAGTATAGTGGTTAGTATACCCGCCTGTCTCGCGGGAGACCGGGGTTCGATTCCCCGTCGGGGAGCCCCTGGCGCAAGACTAATGACCTTGCCCGGAAAAAACAAATCATTATGGAAAATTCAACAAGCCTCAGGACTTGCTAAATAAGGCCAAGACCGTTTTCCGGTTGTAGTGCCGATGATGACGATGATGATAATGCGAGTGAATGTATTTTAACGCCACACAATAACACGACTTCCTTTTAATTTGTTCTTAAATGTTTACTTATAGATTAACTTTCCTTTTTATTATAGTTCATTTAAACTACGACTTCAATAAATCTACGCCCAACTCAATGGTTACAGATAAAATTTACGTACAGCAATACCGAGTAATTCGGATTTATTTCGCCCACGACTCCGAATATATATATCGCCTCTCCGCCGCGCGACGGATAGCGAAAGCCGAACCGACTTGCTCGGTTGGATGGTGGCAAATGACTTAAGGATATTCAATCGTTTGAGGTGAAGACCGTTGGTAGTACACATGTATGTGTGTACATGGGTTCTTTCATGGGACACATCGTGAGAACGGATCTAAACAAAGAAAGGGTAAATGTGCATCCATGAGAAGTCAATTCGGCTAAGCAAACAAGCCGAAGCTCCTTGGATGCTAATTGGGTTTGTGTTTGCTTATACTGCTGCTGATGAGAAGCAGATCCCTAAATATGAAAAGACAAAGGAGGAAACGACCAAATGCATCGTTCGGTAATGCGGGTCATTGTTTACGCGATGCGACGTTGGGAAAAAAGGTGCTAATGGGATTGGTGGCAGAAACGAATCCCTTGCCTGGATTTGTATATGCAGGGCAATTAGTTTGTGTCGAAATGGATGATTGTTTGTCTATTGAACAATGAATCGCTGGTCGGCTTGTTGCAGCTGTAAAAACAAGCCGCCCGACATTGGATTTGAAATGATAACAATGGATGCCGAATGGTTTGTCTTTATGGTGCAAATGCACATTAAGGAACTATTTTAAGAATTTTAGATAATGCGTTGTATGCATTAAATGTCCTTGAAAAAGGAAAATGTCTTCAGGTGCCAATGCAAATGCATTGGCGGGAAACAATGGGAGTTGAGTTGTAATAATGGGGGTTCTGCCTGATAAGTTAAGAAAGGTATCTTACGGAGAATTGTATGCGAAGAGAATGCATGAAAGGTAAGTTTTCTTTTCCAGGAGCTTTTTAGATTACAGATTTGATTTCTTTAATGCATGAAGCATTTAAGATGCTAATGCGATTGCATTCGTGAAATTAGGAGATTGGGTGAAAGTTATGGGGGTTTTTTAGGAAAGCGAACCGTGGGGTTTGACGGAATCGCAACAAACCCTTTAATCCTGTCCCCGTATATTAACCGCCTCAAACTAATCAAACCGTTCATTCAAAGACTCCTCTCCGGGAGGGTCGACTGCGACTACCTCCTTAACTTAATTCTTCTGAACACCAACCCTCGTAATACGCGTAATCCCCGCCTTCTCTATATTTCCCCTCACCGGACCGCTTATGGCTTTAACAAACCCCTCTCGCGGATGCTGAGAAATGTCAACTCCAACAACACCTTGTTCGTGTTCGATCTCACTACACATACTCTCAAGGACCACCTTCTAAACCATTCTTACCCCCAATCTCCCTATATTTTCCTCTCTAACCTGCCCTCACCTTCCGCAACAACTCTTGCTTTCATGGTATGACATGTTTACCTTAGATTAAGCTTAGATAGTTTTACATTATTTAGTTTGGAATATATATTTTAATTTAAGGTAATAAATGGGGTGGTAGCCCCACTAAACTAAACTAAGAGCAAGCGGTTGGTAAAACCCAACAGTAAATAATAAGTTCCTATGTGAGTATTTAATACTCATCTTCATTTCTGACCACTGCCGTCAGAAAGTGAATACCAAGGATTTAGGGACGAATTACCACAAATTGAAGGCAAACATTTTTAACTCTCTTAAAAATGACTAATGTCTGCTCCTGAAAATGGCATAAGTATCCCGAGAATACTAACCATGCTTACATCATTCGACGTCACTCTTCAGTTCCAATTTTGTTGGCTAATCTCTTCCCTATGTTCCGGTTCCATATAAAGTTAAACATTAATCTGGCATTCTAAGCTCTAACTTTGCCTACAGCGTTGAATGACCTTTTCAACATTCGATGACTGTTTATTTTTATACACAAACGCACTAAATATTATGCTATTTGGTAAACAACTGCAGTGGCTGGGGAGCAAATTTCCGAAAGTTTCAAGGACCTCTCAAGAGAGTCGAAATAAAATCTGGCCTCTCGAGATTTAATGGCATAAGCGCAAAGAAGAGGGAATTTGATTTCTCTCCGATCCTTAGCTTACGTCAGAAGCACCCTCGAGGACACAATTAATCCCCCTACAAAAACATTAGCATCTTTTCTTTTAAGGTCACCGAAAATGGTAAACAAACAAGAGGCAAATGAAAAATGTTCCCTCAGGAAATCTTTGAGGCGCATGAAACTCGAAAGTTCCAAGCCGTTACTATTAAGTTATTCAAATAGCTATTGCGTCAAGGCGAATGAATCTTATCACACAGGTATCAGAATTGATGATATATCCGGTTTGTTTTCTCAGTCTTCCAAAGATGTATACTTGAGAGCTTTCTCAAAACTTCTTAACGGGATTTTCGTCTGTGATAAGATTGACAATGTAATTCTTCCATCCGCATTTTGTTGCTCATCTCTACATCGATACACGTTCAAGGACTAATTCCTAACTGATACTCTGCAACGGTAATCGATATATTACTTAAAGTACTGGACGTCAGGCATCATCATCACTACGCTTACAAGGATATTCGTTATCGCAATTTTCACTCGGATATATCTAGCATCCTTAATTATCGACCAACTGTTCAAGTAGAACACATATCCTTTGAAAGAATGAGCCAAGAAGTATCCCTCTCATGTTGTGTTGTATCTTTTACGATTAAAATTACCCACACATATGTGAGGGTGCCGAAACAAAAGCAGAAACCCAACACTCCCTTTCGATTACTTTTTCCCTTCAATAAAATCGGATAAAATAAAAAGGATCAAAGCTGAAGAGCACAAACAAGATATACAATCTAAACGATGTAAAATGGTAGAAGAAAAAACTAGAACAGACAGTTAGTTACACAGAAAGAGAGGGATACAATCCAATGTGTGTGCCCTGGTGAAATGAATTGTGTATCCTTTTCGGTTGTATTCGAATCTAGAAATGTTCTTTATACCAAGAAGTAACTTGATATTCCTCAATCGACCTCTGGGGCGTAAGAGAATTTTCCATAAATTAGAGGAAATACTCTTAATTGCAGAGAGTGTGGGATTTATAAGGAATTCCTGATAGGGATTCGAAAACAAAACACAAACGCAATAATTGGACAGCAATAAGAGGAAATGTGTTTTGACCATGTTCCTTAGGACATTTAGAACTGTTTTAACATGCTTACTAAGCCTTTAGGTCCGACTGGAGCATAAGGATATCTCAAAATAAATCTAGCCCAATGTCAGATTTCGATTTTGGGTACAAATAAATACAACACAGTAAATACATCAAACTCGATTGACGTCGACCACAAAATGTAGTGAGTGTCCATTTGTGGAACGGATCCCTAGAGTCAAATTAGGTCTCCGACAAGTCTTCATTTATCGTTAACAAAACGAAACTTCGAAATGGTGAGGCTTTGCTATAAATATACGATAGACTACTCTTTACACGACAATTTAAGCCATAATCCATTTCTATTTGATTTAGTATCTTAAGCTGTGTTCTGATTGATTTATGATTACACGAAAGGAGAAATCAATTCACACGTAAAATCCTTAATCCTGTAAATCATAATCCCGAAAGTAGATTGATGCCAGACCGAACTGGGACTGGAGGTTCGCTTCGTCGCTTGTCTGTTATCTTACAACGAATCTAGAAACGCTTTTCTCAATTCTATTGGAATTCTTTATCCCAACGCGATGTTGACAGAGATATATATCACCTACATACGTGTAGATATATAAGAAGTACTGAGAATGTCCTCAATAAATAAAGCAAACATACTGATGGGGGACCCAAAAAAAAAAAAAAGAACAGAATAGAAGAACAGAGAAATTATGGGCGTTGAATCTCGAGGTAAGGATGTATGGTTGTGATATTTCCAATTTTAGGTATCTAGACCTCCAGATACTTTTCTTTTAATGATGATGCTATCGAGGATCAACAAGGAGAGCACTGATGTGATTCAATCCGATTAAGTCTTTTATTTCGTGAACACGACGATGATGCTGGATATATTGATGAGGATTATTGTGAGTGAATCTTTAGCGAAGGGTCAAACACACCGAATGAATTACAGCACTGTTCGATGCCAGGAGAATACTCACTTTCGCCGGAATAATCAAGTCTCACTGCGTTCATTTTTATTTCAGTAAAAGGTAATTTTTAAATGTTTATAGCAAATACTGGACCTGGCATATTTCACATGCCATGATACGAGGGCAGTCCCAGAACTTATCGGCCTGACACATAGATGGCGGTAGTTTTTGAGATATAATAACTGTGACAGATAGTACCAACCTTAAAAAGATTAAGTTTCAAATTTTAGGACGGTACGTTGTTTATTACTTGTTTGACAGCCATCAATAGTGAATGGTGTGAGTGAATTTGTAAACATGGAAAAAATTCAAACATCCGTTATTGCACTTCCGTCAAATTTGAAAAGAGAATTTAGTCCGAGGGTGCTAGGGAAGCAATTCGTATCATTGATTTCGCGCACTATTGGTATTTTTACTATCTACCACAGTCATTATATTTTAATAACTACCGCCATCTATATGTCAGGGCGATTAATTCTGAGACTGCCTTGATATATGTCATTTTCCAAGTTCCGTGGGTTTACTACAAGTTAATACAATACTTTTATTATACCACTCAGCCAAGTACTAGTAAATTGTTTTAGTAAATACAATAATAACATATTCATCACCATCATCGGCATACAACTGGGATCCGATCTTGGCCTTATTTAGCAACTCTCTCCAACGGTCTCGATTCCGAGACGATATCATCTGGTTTGGGACCCCCAAGCTCTGGACATCCTGGTATACGCCATGCCACCATCGCAGACAACGTCTGCCGCACTGTCGCCTACTATACATCCTGCCACAAAGGTCTTTCCGGGCAAGCTCCTCGTCGCTCATTCCAGCTAGGTGTCAGCCCATCGGGGTCTACCAAGCTTGATTTTTCTTACAACGTTAGCTTCAAGGTAGAGCGCGTACAACCCATGGTTGTAGCGTCTCCGAAATCGTCCTCCCTCACATACGAGGCCAACAATTCTACTTAAAACCTTCCTTTCGAACGCGGCTAAGAGTTCAGAGTGTCCAGGTCTGGTATCCATACATGAGAACTTGTAAGACCATGGTTTTGTACAGTAGTAGCTTGGATGTTCTGGATATATTTCGGGTCTTAAAGAGCCTTGATAGACCATAGTAGGCTTTGTTGGATTTGATTAACCGACCGCGTATTTTTTCTTCCATATTATTATTGGCTGATACTATTGACCCAAGGTACTTAAAGGATTGCACTACTGTTGTAGCCTTTCACTCAGGGAGCGTGTCTCCTTGTCCTTAAAAGGACGAGGGATCTCTCAAGACCGCTCCTGAGAAGGCTCGTTGCGGTCGCCACCGTGCTTCCTCAGACCTGAGGGAAGAGTGGCGACTGATTATTGAATTGGGTCTTGGGAATCCACCAGGCTCAATTAAAAAGACAAATGTTTTATTTAAATTTAAATTTATTAATATATTTAGTTTTACTGGCGTCCTTACATTTCGGACGCCAATCGACTGAAATTCATCACCCTTATAAATGAAAGCAAATCGAAATTTTGTATCTCGAAGAGACCGAATTCAAACCAAAATCTCGATTTATATACTTTGGCCGAAGCCAAGTGTTTTTTGAGATAAGAATTCGGTTACGCGAATTCTCGGACACATGGGCGTGAGTATGGAAATTCAATTTACCATATATTTGCTTTTGTTAGAGGACCATAGAAAATTGATGTATATGGATGATAAACGAATATTTGATTACTTTACCAGGAATTTTGCTAGATTGGGATAATGTATTTCAGGATTATATGGATGATTATGGGGTTTGGATGTATGTGTGGGGGAAGGAGATGGTGGGGCTTTTCAGAACACTACACTACTTCAAATTCGTGCTCCACTACCCTGAGAGTTTGACCAACGTTAGGTCTTCTTTTCGCAGAAGTTGCCACCATGTACTTAGTTTTTCCCTCATTAATGTGCAGTCCCAGTTTTTGTGCCACCTGCTCGATCTGGGTGACGGAGTCCTGTACAGCCTAATCGGTTCTACTGATGATGTCGTTGTCATCTGCGTAGGCAACTATCGGGCTGGACTTGGTGACAATAGTCCCTCTTGTTGTAACGCCGGAGTCACGGATTGCTTTTTCCAATGCCAGGTTGAAGAGGAGGCGGACCAGGCCGTCCTCTAGTCGGAGTCCATTATAGATGTTTATTGGCTTGGATAGCAATCTCGCTATTTTTACCTGACTAGTGACGTTGACCATGGTCAACCTACAAGCTCGTATCAATTTGTTTGGACAATAGTCCCTCTAGTTGTAACGCCAGAGTTACGGATGGCTTTTTCCAACGCCAGGTTGAAGAGGACGTCGGACCGTCCCCCTGTCGGAATCTATTAAAGATGTTTATGGGTTTGGACAGCAATCCCACTATTTTTACTTGACTAGTTACGTTGGTCATGGTCAACTTACAGAGTTGTATCAATTTATTTGGAATGCCGAACTCTCTTATGGCATTATATAGTTATACCCTGGCTATGCTGCCGTGGGCGGCCTTAAAGTCTATAAATAGATGATATAATGGAATCTTAAATTCGAGACATTTTGCCATCGCCTGTCTAAGGGTGAGTATCTGATCCATCGCTGATTTGCCTGGGATGAAGCCACACTGACATTGACCATTGGTTACTTTAGCATATGGGGCTATCCGATCTTGTAGGATAGAGGAGAGTATCTTATGGGCGGTGCTCAGCAATGTTATACCGCTCAAGTTGCTGCATACTGTGATACTCCCGTTTTATGTATGGGGCAAATTATTCAGCGACGTCAATCATCGACAAAGATCTCATGAATTACGTGCACCAAAATGTCATGAATTGCGTGATGTAACGCCTTCCGTCCTTGTTTGATCAGCTCAGCTAGTATGCCATCAGCTCCGGAGGCTTTATTTGATTTGAGCTGTCTTATGGCTTTTACTGTTTCCTCAATGCTTGGTGACTGTTTAATAATAACATTAATAATCGTATACTCCATGACAGTTATCGAAGGAAAGATGACAAAAAAAAAAAAAAAAAAAAAAAAAAAAAAAAAAAAAAAAAAAAAAAAAAAAAAAGCCTATGATAAGATCTTCTGAAATTCAGTTGCCATCATTTAAGAGGAATAAATGATATAAAGTGTTCTGCGAAGTAGTGAAGAACATGATTGAACCATTGCTATGAAAATGTTAGAAGCAAAGCCGCACACGCCTATGTCTCAACTCGCTACTTAAGCTGTCTGATTGGTACGTTAATGTTCTGGCATACGAATCTGATGATTTCTTATTCGATCCTTTTTTGGTGTTGTGGCATTCAGTACAGTTGCGTGTGTGTCCGTTGAAAATACCACCAGTTTACTGCACAATAGCATATGTTAATAAGGTAAATCCCACAGTGGTAAATCCCTCCTACCACCATCGTCACTGAAAATAGTGTCGAAGCCTTTCTTGGCCACTAGTTTACTTTATAGTGCAATATGCCTCACTTTTTTTTAGACTAACACGCGCATAAAATGGAATTTGGAAGTACCCTTAAATGTAAGAGCACAGTGCGAGCGGACGGAGAGGAAGTGGATAAGGAAAGGAGGTATCGATGTACGTTGGTCTTGACTGTCTGGACATCACAATGACCAGGAAACACATGACCAGGAAGCACATGACCAGGAAACACATGACCAGGAAACACATGTTCAGGCAGAACATTCCACATTCGTGTGGTTCAGCTAAAGAATGACTCTATATGCTTATTTGTGCGCATGAAGTGGACTTGAAACGTGAAATGATGCGCATTTTCAGAGGACATGTATCGCGGCCAAATGTCTGAAGAGGCGTAAGATATTCAGCAAGTTCAGTTGAACAACGACCGTCATAATACCAATAGAAGAGAGATATACATGATCCGTTGCGCCTATGTTCTAACAACGAAATTGATCCACTTACAGCTGGGTCACCAATTAGTTTCACTACTCGCTTTGGATACTATCGAGCACGTGTAGTGCAGTTTTGGATGCGCCCGACCAAATATGGGAGTTGACCTCCATTTTTGGACGAATATACGTCCTGTAAATAGTGGCCAGGTTGGATGGAGTGAAGTATTTTTCGCATATCTTAAGGAAACCCATACAATTGGCCACGCTTTTCGCAGCTTCAAAAATGTGGTCGCTCCAATTAAGAGTCGAATTAATTCGAGTGCCGAGGATTGATAGTTCCTTGGCTTTGTCGATTAAAGTCCTGTTCAGCGAGAGTATTTTTACTTTGGGAATCGCCTTTGACGACAAGAGACGGCATTGAGTTTTTAAGGCATTGAATTCGACTCGACTAGATAATACCCATTAATATACCTTGTTTACGTCGGAATTCAATCATTGCTACTGATTGATAATGAGGTTCGAAGAGTTTGGTCGGGAATTTTCGTATGAATATGAGAAACCCAACATGCTATCATCAGCCAAGAAGGCGAATTGGGTTTTGGCTAATAGCCAAGAGGTGGTTTATAAAAATGAGGAAAAGGATGGGTAAGAACCCTGGGGAACAATTACATTAATTTGAGTACAATTTGGATTGCACGGCCAGAAAAATTGGCCATTCCATTTTTAAACATTTTTTTATTTTCTTTCTATATTCTTAGTTTCTAAATTAAAGGCTAGACAAAAAATGCTTAAATTCTAGCTTAAATAGCTTATATAATAACTTACTGGTCCTTCGCAGACGCTCTAAGCTAAACGTTACTTAATATTTGTATAATTTGCCTTTCGGCGACAGAACTTTGTGGCAATACTTATAATTATTTGAAAGACAAAGAAAAATTTGAAAAACTTTGTCAATTTTTTTTTGTTTTTTTTTTTTTCTTAAAATTTAACTTACTTAACTTACCTAAACTTATCTACTTTTTTTTTTTTTTTTTTTTTTTTTTTTAAATATATTTTATGTAAAATCACTTAGCTTAACTTAACTTACATCTTATACTACCCTAATTCTAGAAAAGCTAAGTCTATGTAAGCTAGCTGATGATAGTGTGATTCTATACCGACTTTGGTATCCAGGTCTTTATATGCCATTCAACCACCAGAACTGTTGACGCTGTCTAATACTATCGTCCCGGTCTCTGTGGGAGATAGCCCTACTGAAGCGCAGGAGCTCTTCTTCGGTGCGCGTTACTTCCCGGTCGTAGCACAATCGCCCGTCTACGGATGATTTACTTACATGATAGATCAGCGGAATTCCGGATCTATCCTGTATAAGCCCTTTCATGTCCAAATCAAGGAACGCCTCTGGTGGAACAAAGCCGTTGCGACGCACGTTCTCATAGTACAGGGTATTTGGATAATAAGCCCCGAAAATTAGGTCATTGGACGAGCTTATTGCTCTCGCAATATGTCCTCTGATTAATTTAATCATAAAATTATCCACCCTATTTATGCAGGCTTCATTATATAAAGTCTCATTTGAGTAGTACTTTTTGTATTCCGATTCCGGTGTTCGATATAATCTGAGACAGGTTCTCAGACACTTCCTTTCGAACACCCGAATCTTTTCCATCAAATTTGGACCTATGTTAAACCATACTGGACAGCCATATATGAGCATTGGCCTGATTAGCGTCATGTACTATATGACCTTTACCCTGCTGTCAAGTTGGCTACTGTGAAATAGCCTCCTTGTCATAGCAAACGTTTTTCTAGCCTTGACCAGAGCAGCCTCTACATGTCTGTTGAAATACAGATATTGGTCTAGCCAGATGCCCAGGTATTTAACTAAACTCTTGGTTTCCAGTTTATCTCCATGCGGTCCCACGATAACTAGCTTTCGCCAGTTTTTCCTTGTGTCGTTCGTGGCTTTATATAATGGGGTTCTAAATAGGATGGCTTCACATTTCTGGAAGTTGATCTTAAGTTTCCAGTTGTCGCAATAGCGCTGCACGTTGTTGAAATCTCGCTGTATTAAACTATTTATGATCTCAACTTTCAGAGCTGTTCTGTAAATTATGAGATCGTCTGCGTACACAATAGCCTGCGGAAGTGCATCTAATAAGTCGCTAATGTAAATGTTAAAAAGAATCGGAGAGAGTACCGCACCCTGTTGCAAGTCATTCTTGATATTATACGTTTCATTAGAGGTCACATTACCACTTTTGACCACGAACCTCCTGTCTTTTAACATATCGTAAAGTACATATAGTAAAGGCTTATGTATGCCATATCTGACCAGTTTGTAATACAACCCTTCGATCCAGACGGTATCAAAGGCTTTTTCCAAGTCGATCAGACAGGCACCTGTGCATTGGTTCCTACATTTATTCCATTGTATGTCGGAGACCAGTTTAGCTGCGGCATGTGTGGTTTCATGACCCGCCTTAAAGCCAAACTGGTTATTTGGAATAATGCTATTGTCGTCTACCCATTTTAGCAGAGCTTTGTTAATGATTTTTTCAAATACTTTACTGATGCTTGGGAGTAAACTTATCGAACGCATGTTCATTGGGTTTGTACAGTCTTTGCCCTTTTTTGCGATGGGCTGAATGATTGCCGTTTTCCAACGCGCGGGATAATATGCATTATTCAACGCGTTGTTAAACAGGACCGTGTATATATCTATTGCCTTTGGGGGCAGGTTCTTGAGTACGATGTTAGGTACTCCATCTATTCCCACTGACTTTTTGCTTCTTAATGAGTCGAAGATACTCTGGAATCCTTCCCTTGTGATTAAAAGGCTATTAGCCCCACCATTGGCATTAATGTCAATTGACAGATTATCGTCACTGAGAAAAATTGGCCACTCCACAGGAATGTAATTTCGACAAAAGGGCTGGATGCCCTCTATCGAACGCTTTGGAAATATTTAATGCGACAACGTTGCTCTTCACGAAGTAGTGGATGGAATGACTCCACTTTTCGGTAACATATGCCATCAGATACAAATCATTATGGAAAATTTAACAAGTCTCAGGACTTTCTAAAGAAGTCCAAGACCGGTTCTCGGTTGTAGTGCCGATGATGATGATGATGATGATGCCATCAGATCGTCTATGACCCTGTTGCTACGAAAGCTATAGTTGGGGGTCATTGAGGAGGTGATTTGATTTCAGATATTTCGAAAGTTGACGTTCAATTCCCTTATCTTCGAGAGAATAGAAGTTAGATATTGCTAAAATAATAAGTGTTACTTCAAAAAGAAATTTGCATTGTTGCTGTTTGGATAATTCTATTCAGCAGGTAAAAGTACTGTAATTATTTTTGGATTTACATCACCTGTGGTCGTGGATATACCTGACTGCCGACTTAAAGCCGACAAGGATTCAAAAACAAACATTTCGAGAAAAAAGAAGTCCATTACTTTTTCACTACATGGTGGTGAAATATATATCCCGTAAACGATTGATTAAACGAATCCGAACTTGTGCTTATCAGAAAAGTGACTTTCCATATTTTTAAAAAAAAAAATCCCTGACTGTTCTTTGATTGCATGATTCAATTCTCAGTTATAGGGTTAAAATATGAAATGATATACTGAAGCTCGAACGTCGATTTATAGCAGTATCTGATTGGTAGAATGCCATGAGTGAGTTACGCGATGTCAAGGGGTATGAGATATTCAAACTAAGTTTGGATTGACTACCTGAGCAATTTGAAATTTGTTCACAACGAAAAACGAGTAAACGTTGCACTTAGAATGAAAGATGGATGAATTTCACATCAACTTTGTATTTAAGGGGTAATATGACTTCGTGACTTTTTTCACTTTTTTTTTATTGGCTCAAACCGAAAGGCATAACAAAAATCAAATATTGTACAATTTAGTATGTTTGTGAAGAGCCTGTAAGTTGATATAAGAATAATTGTAAATAGGACTTATCATTTAGCCCTAAGTGAAATCTGTAAATGAATAGTGTAATAAAAATATGTATTTTAAACCAAAAAGAAAAAAAAAACGTTTGTTTTCTTTTTCTGTCATATTTTCAGACAAAAATTCAAGAAATTGATCGGAGATAACGCTGGCCATAGACAAGACATCATGTAATGACAAAATAAGCACATTACACAGGAAAACATGGGAAGTGATAAGCATGAAAGATGGAAGTCGTCTTGCAAAGCATTTATCCATTGATAGAATCCCATTTGGTTATCAATTACAGTTGAACTTGTTCACTTAAAACATTATCATATCTACCCGGTTTTTGGGTATTGCAAACTGTGCAATTGTCTTCCTACACTGATTCGCATTGATAAGTAAAAGTTTTACAAAACGATTAATACTTGTTTAAGACATTTAAATGTGGGATGCCCCAGCTCACTTGTTGACGGAGAACTGTATTCATAACAGTCGTCACTCCTTTTCTAACGGTTACAGCTTGTCCTTACACCCTTACCGATCCGTAATTACAGGGTATACCCGTTTTTTCAAAATATAGAACTGAGGACTATCATGTGGTTCAAACTTAATTATTCACACAATTACTTACATCCCTCTATTTTGTCAAGAGCAACTTTTTCGAAAAGAATGTTGTTAGTGAAAACTTTCCTCCATCTCTTGTTACAAACAGAAATACTCTTAGTTGGTCAGCCTTCAAAGCTCTCACACTCGACCACCGCCAACGGCGTTGCCAGTATAAGTAAAAGGAAGAACCCTCCTCAAGAAATCCCTCCTTCTAAATTGTATTAATACATAACGCAAAATATCTAAACACCTTGTTCGCACATTGTTGAGAAGAAAGGGACAAACCCAAAACTGGTACAACTTGTACATAAACAATGTAGAATCTAACCGACATTTTCGACGTAAGTCCTTCTAGGCCAAATAGGAGGGAGACATAAACCCCGAAAGGGTTGCCATTGAAAACCAGTTTGTCCATCACATGCCTCTCATTATAATGACAAGGGTTCAAAGACGATCAAGGCGGCCCGCACATATGCCACTCACACACAGACCCACGTATCTATGAAACTCTGGAAACTACATAAAATTATCCAAAAGAGTGATCAAAGTAATGTCTTTCAAACCGAGTCCGCATTGTCCAATATGAAAGTATGTGCACTTTCCTCTACTCCCAGTTGAAGGTCTTATTATCCACACACTGTGTGCCATCTTCTTAATCAAGAACAAAAATAAAACTAAGTGGGCTGGGTACCAAAACCACGTCCTTGTCACTTGACCATATTCGAGTACGATAACAATTCCCCACTTTATATACAGCAGTCGCAACCACCTCACTTCATACCACAAGGGACAGCTACGTGTAATAGATATCCACTTCCTACTACCTATCAGTGACGGTGACACCCTGACATTCCGTTTAAGGTGTGTTCCTGGTCGATTTTGTTTTTGTTGTCAACGTATCCCTCAAGTCCTTTCTCTGGTATCTTCTCTTATAATTTACTGTTTGCTTTGCTACTTCGATGAGGAGGAAACCCTTCAAAGATCTTCTCAACCGGATGGACACCGACTGGGTAACATGTCCCGCGCTCTCGCTGTTGGCATGTTAAACTAAAATGGGCCCCAAACCTCCTCACTTGCGGAAGAATTAATTAAGTGCACGATGAGCAGGAGAATTTGTGTTATGCGAATGAGGAGAACAAATAAAATGGGGACCCTTCAGTTAGCTGGGTGCCTCAAACTAACCAATGTGTGCGAAAGATATTCTCTATGTCATTTTCCATTCATTCTCTATTATTATCTGCGTTTTTAATGCACATTCATCATTCGAAAAAAAAAAATACACACGAAGTAGAGGAAGATACAAATATATCAGTGAGGAGTGGGGTTCCAGTCAGGGGATTTACTTAACTTAACTAATAAAACGGGGGAATATAATTCAAAGTAAACAAAAGGAAAGGGCGTTCCCAACGCTGGGAATGGGGCTCACAATTCGACTTGGGGTCTGGTATTCAAGGTACGTGGTGCACATATCAAACATGCAGTAGGAAATGGAAATACTTGTCTTAATGTTCACAAACTTACATTTTTACAATCCTCAAACTGCATACAGTTGTGCCAATCCTGGACGAACTGAAAAGAGACAAAAGAATTTATTAGAGTGATATTAGAAATAGTGACGGTGTTAAGTATCGATCTAAACCTGATTGATTTTAAAACTGATCTATCGTTGTTGTGCGTAATGGTATTTGTATTCCGGTCTATTAGCAATGAAAGCTTTTATGACATATCATCACGTAGAGTGAAAGTTACTATCTCTATGAGAAAGGTTATACATTTACACACAGTGTCGGCGGTTTGAGTTAATAGAAGGAATTTTCCACAAAAAGAAACTTTGAGATACTTTTAAATGTAAAAACACAGTGCAAGTGGAACAGTTCGGGTGGATATATGGTTACGTCAGAAAATCCGGCTGGGTGATCTATCGAGTTCTGTGTTGTTGGAACAATTGACACTGGGCCTTTGGACATATTTTGCGATAAATCTGCTCAAGTGAAGTTAAAGTCTAATGTCTTATCATCATCATCATCGGCACTACAACCGGGAACCGGTCTTGGCCTTATTTGGCAAGTCCTGAGGCTTGTTAAATTTTCCATAATGAGGTTTTTTCCGGGCAAGGTCATTTAAGTCTTGCGCCAGAGGCTCCCCGACGGGGAATCGAACCCCGGTCTCCCTAGTGTCTTATACCACAATGAAAACATTGGGATAGAATTGAAATACTTATGTTGGGGTCGCCAATAGATGTTGTGGCAACTCTAACAGATACACACAATTCACAAGCAAGAATAGGGAAGAACACGAACGAAGAAAATCGAATAAGAAAAATACATCAGAACCGTATACCAAGCGATAAATAAAAATAATTCACATCAGTGGAATATGGTCGAGTTTGGAAATCAAATTCTAAACACGGCTAGTAGCCTGATGTGTAACGCTTAGGTACAATTTTTTTCGTGTGTCGAGCTGTCATAGCGTCAGGTCAAATCACACGATCTTCTTCACTATTATTTCAAATGCTATAATTGGTGACTACGACGTGATCTGTACATGACGCAGCACACACACACTCTCCGTAGTAAACAGAACTTCACACACGCAATCATGACTTCTGCATAGAGCACCAAGACACACTCGCTTGGCTTGCTCCGACATTCTCTCGTTCGATCGTCGCTCGCACCGAATCTGATCGTAACGAAGTTTCTGGGAAGGGGGTGGTATGGCAACTCTAACAGATACACACAATTCACAAGCAAGAATAGTGAAGAACACGAACGAAGAAAATCGAATAAGAACAATACATCAGAACCGTATACCAAGCGATAAATAAAAATAATTCACATCAGTGGAATATGGTCGAGTTTGGAAATCAAATTCTAAACACGGTCAGTAGCCTGATGTGTAACGCTTAGGTAAAATTTTTTTCGTGATTCGAGCTGTCATAGCGTCAGTTCAAATCACACGATCTTCTTCACTGTTATTTCAAACGCTATAATGTCGCTGCTCATTTTGGTATCTTTTCGAGCAGATGCAGTAAAGTTTTCAAAACGTGCGACCACATATGGAAAGCGAATCGAGGTTTACAACAAATATATATGCTGTAAGTTGTGTTCAACTTGGATAGACGTATTTCTTCTATCTGTTAGCAAAATCTGAACATTTGGTTGCATTATGCACTGCTATGATCGTTATTGGTAAGAATCGAATTGATTCGAATCCCAATAATAGAAAGACCATTGATTTCGATCATATAAAATCACACTATTGATCAGCAGTGGGTCTATGTTAGGGTTTGCCTATGACAGCAAGAAGCAGCTTTGGTTTTTGGGTGCTCTGAAGCAAGTTTTGAGTTAGTTTTTAAGTTTCTAAATTGATCTAAATAGATGGGGTTTGGCCCTCAAGAAGTCAAATCAAACCGAAGGTTGCCCCAACTGTGGTGTTAATGGATGCACTCGAATGTGCGGTGTTTAAAGTTTTGTTTTCATTTTATATTGTCACTATCAAGGAGTGGATGAACGTGGAGCGCACATTCGCCTGTTACGCTCTAAAGTTAATGAACTTGTCATATGACACACATTTATACTACAATAGTAACAAACCACCCACAGCATCCACGCCAGTATGAAAACAGTGACACAAGAAACAATGGTCGAGTGTCGGGACCTAGATGAGGTTACAACTGTCGAAGAAATCCTGACAGTGATTACCGCAGTGCTTCCTACACCGACCGCGATTCCAAAGTATTGGTTTTCTGCGGAAGGCCATTTCGAAGGAACGGGAATTTCATGTCGATATTTGTAATATTCGCGGTCTAAAATGCAATATCTCCTCTGTATCTGTTCACGTCTTTAACCCGAAACCAGCAATCCTTTCACTTAGGGAGACTCAGGTAATAACTGATACAGATATTTCTAATTTTACTATATCCGGTTTTAAGTTAGTTCTTTCCACATCGTGGTCTATCCATATACATACGAGGTGATATTGCATGTCAGCTTCTGCCACAGTATGGACTCTGCATTTCTCGTGGGTAAAACTTCACATTCGTAGGCATATCATACATTACTGCTCTCTATATAGAAGCCCAAACTTTGAGAGAAACGTATCCTTTAACGAATTTGATGCTCTGTCTGATTCTATCGATAAGATGTTGACCCTATATCCGCACACTGAATTCGTTATTGCGGGTGATTTCAACGTGCATAACTCTCAGTGACTTCGCCACTTTGGGCACCAACACCTGAAGATCAGTATGTCCATCTCTTTGCTGATTCAAAATAATTTAACTCGTCAATGAGCCAACACGGGTACCAGGTATAGATGGTCATTCCGCCAACATACTAGACTCGTTTCTCACCTCCCACCCTAACAAATACACAATTCTTCGCCCCGTGGCGCTTCAGACCACTGTGTCGTGTCACCTAAATATACTCCAAGCAACAGCGATGGTAACGTGAAAAATCCCAAAGGAACAGTATGGCTCTACGGAAAGTCAACTGAAAAAGTCTGAACGACTTTTTTTAAGTTAAATTTGTCGTTATTTTTCCTCAATAACGATGTAGAATCTATAGCGGCACATTGACAGACACGATTCTGTCTGGCAGGTGAAACTTTATTCCACACAACCCAATAGATGCGTGATTCAATTCCGGGTGCAGACAAACCATCAAGGCTAAAACGTTGAGCTGCCGGTTGTATAAATCAAACAATACTAAAGAAAAGCGGAAAAGATTTAAGAGTGCTGGAAATGACTGCAATGCGTATATTCAACGCAGAAAGTTCTTGCATGACCAGAGAATGATACAAAAAATACTACTCTCCCATCGGTAATAGAAACTTCTGGGCATTTGTTAAAAACATCCAACACTCGGTCTCGTCATCCATTCCATCGTTTATAGTCGATGACAGACTCACTAGTAGAATAGATAAGGCGGGTCTACTTGCTGCACATTTTGCAGCCAACTCAAATTTGCCTGATACCACATCAGTTCCACCCCATCTTGAGCATAAGCAGCACACTATGAGCCAGATTCAATTCCGAACGCTTACCGTTGCCCGCGCACTCAAGGAGCTAAACGCAAACAAATCCGCTAGTCCGGATACCATTCTCCCAATTCTCTTGAAAATATGTTCCTCTTCACTCGCTAAAACCACTGCAAAAAATCTTCCATTTGTCCCAACGTCAACGAACATTCAACCAATTCTCAAATGACCTCCTCAATGACCGCCAATATGGCTTTCGTAGTAACCGGTCCACGGGAGATTTGAGGGCGGAGCTTACCGAAAAGTGGAGCCATTCCATCCATTATTTCGGTGAAAGCATGGTTGTTGCACTGGATATTTCAAAAGCATTCGACAGAGTTTGGCATCCAGCCCTTTTGTCAAAATTACATTCATATGGATTGGACAATTCCCTGACCCGATGCATAAGAGATTGTCTTTCTGGCGTACAATCCAAGTGGTTCTTGACGGCGTCAAATCTGTCTCCCATCAAATTAACGCAGGTGTTCCCCAGAGCTCGGTACTCTCACCCGCTCTCTTCCTGATATTTATAAATGATCTATTATCCATTACCCACAACCCAATTCACCCGTTTGCTCATGATAGCACGTTGAGTTTCTCATACTCATACAAACTCTCCCGTCCAAACTCTTCGAACGTCACTACAAACCAGCAACTTATGCTTGATACATTGAATTCAGACCTCAAGAAGATCAGTGGGGATTATCTAACCGAGTAGAATTCAATGCCTTAAAAACACAGTGCCGTCTCTTATCGTAAAAGCCGAACCCGAAAGTGAAAATACTGTCAATGCACGGCACTTCCAATGACGAAGCCAAAGAACTATCAATCCTCGGCACTCGAATTAATTCGGCTCTTAATTGGAGCGACCACATTTTTGAAGCTGTGGGGTTTCTTAAGATATGCAAAAAATACTTCGGTCCATCCAAACTGTCCACTCTTTACAAGGCATTCGTCCCAAAATGGAGTTCAACTCCAATATTTGATCAGGCGCTTCTAAACCTGCACCACACGTGTTCGATGGGATCCAAAACCCAGTAGTGGAACACATTGGGGACCCAGCCGTAAGTCGATCAATTCCGTCGTTAGAACATAGACGCAACGGATATTTTCTATTAATATTATTACGGTCGTTGTTCAACTGAACTTGCTGAATGTGTTCCGCCTCTTCAGACACTTGGCCGTGATACCCATCAATCTGAAAATGCGCATCAATTCACGTTGAAAGTCAACTTCATGCACATAAATAAACATATAGAGTCATTCTTTAACCGAACCACAGGAATGTGGAATGCTCGACCTGATCATGTGTTTCCTGGTCGTTGTAATGTCCAGGCATTTAAGACCAATGTACATCGATACCTCAGTTCTTATCCACTTTTATTCCTCTCGCACCTTCCTCTGACATTTAAGGGTACTTCAAAACCCCTTTTTGTGGACGCGTTAGTTTAGGAAAGAAAAAAACGATAAGAAGCTTAAGAAGGAAATTAGATGGCACGCAGGCAGCCATGATTGGCCTATCCAAAGAGCGATGGTGAAGGGGTTATTTTCCATAACGATTGACAAAAAAACAGTAGCTTGCGCTTATACCAAGAGGAGCCAAGGAACCAGAAGTGCCCTCGTCCTATCGCCCGCTATGTGTGGTGGACACAACAGCGAAACTACTTGAGTGAGGATTTACCACTCGGCTGGGACCGAGGGCACATCGAGTCATACTGAATATCAGTATGACTCTCGGAAGGCTATATCAGCTGGTAAAGCCCTAGCTGTTGTGGGTGACATCGCCCGCAATGGGATAGCCGGAGCACGATGGCTAGAAATAACTAGAAAATAGTACGCCATGGTGACACTAGAATCGACTTCACTCGGCAAGCTAGAGTCAGATACTAGAAATGTTGGGCGATCTACAAGTCTCACCCTATCTGGTGCGTATAATACCAAGTTATCTCTCTGATATAACACTGCTCTATGACACGGATGAGGGATTATGGGGGTTTAAAAGTTGAAGTGCCGGCATGGGTACTGGTTCACTCAATCCCCCAACACTTGTTTCGCCGATAACATTGGAAGGAAACATGTTGGAATAATAAAACACACTGGGGTTGATTTGTTGTTAATGTTTTTATTTATTTTTTTACTTTACAGTGCACTTCCAATATTAGGTTCATCTTATTTGTATGATTAAGAACGCCTATCGATTCTGTTAATTAGCAACCATTTCATAGGATCACTTTCTTTCAAAATATTGTTTATCAAAATAACTCAACACAGATTTATAATTTTGCTACGAGCTCCCGCACGATATTTACTGCGCACATCTCTTTAATTTTTTTTCACACATGAGTTTATCTATCCTCCTTATTGACGGTAAATATCCACCCTCTATTACACTTTAAATTAAAAAAAAACGAACAGCACAACGGTACAGACTCGACTCTTCGAGGCATGAAATTCAACTGACGGTCCTATCCAACGATCAACCAGTCTAGATTGCGCTTTCATCTGCATTTTCTCAGTTCACCCGCCCATCGAGGTGAATAAACTCTTGTGGGTTAATTCAATAGTCAATGGACTAACAGAGAATGTGAGAACCGAAATGAAAAGCGCGATGATCCCGGGGATGATTTTGCTTTTGGCGTGCAACGAGCGAAAACCAATGGTGACCGAATGATCCAGTTTGGTATTGGATTGATCTCAGAGTGCAATACACTCTGAGAAGGGGAAATGGAATGGAATGAAAAGTATTTGTTCTATTCACCTGACTAAAGAGTTTATTGATCCCCAGCGAATAGCCGTGTCTGGGGACGATGCGATGGCTTAGGATAATATCTGGTGACAGAAAAAGAACTAAGAGTGGTCGATATTACCCAAGCGGTTTCGCGATGATGCAACAGCATCGTTTGCCCAGACCTTACTGCTGCTAACCAAACATGAAATTGTGATTTCCGGTGGAAATCTCATGTGGTTTATGATATGATGTTGCCGTATGGCAAGAAAGGACTGAATTCAAATATGCATTATCTGCATAGAGTAATGAATTCAGGTTATGCGTCATTTTGGAGTATACCTTTTGCAGGTGAAATTGGCCGACGGAAGGAATTGAGGTAGACGTGGTGCGCGGTTAGCGGGCGAAATTGGGTTGTAATTGCGGGTTGGTTCTGCGTGTAATATAGTGAACCCCCACAAGATCACAAGACTATTTATTTTATATAAAAGTGGGTGTACTTCACTGGTCTGTACTGGGCCCACTGTTGTGTAATATCATGTATGATGGTGTGCTTAGAGTCAATATACCAGAAAGAGTAAGAATCATTGCTAGTAACTAAACTTATATTTATTAGAATCATTTTTCTCATACTATTCAGAACAGTAAATGGCGGACAAAAAACGAAGCCAGTTCAGTATATTATGACTGTTTAACACTTTTCGAGGATCTTAGATTCTTTTCTATTGTCTTGAACCCGAAGGACCGCCTTTACTGACGGTTTTGTTCGGCCATATTATTTTATTTTCTTACTTCTTGCACTGAGGTTGAAAACTAACTCTTATAAAATTCTCATCCCACACGCTCTGTGCCTTAATGAACGGCAAGGAAGTCGATGATACCACGGCCGATTTCAGTAAAGCCTTTGATAAAATTTGCCACAAACTTATACTTTTTAAATTATTTTCCACTCAGTTTTGAACCAGTACTGATTAAGTACAGTTCTACAGTGTAAAACTACTACTTTTCTCCCCATCTCAGGTGTCCCTTCAAGGCACTCATCTGAATCTCCTCCTATTTATTCTAAGTATACATGACACAATTATCATTCACACTTCTACCTTTCGCTAAGATGACAATATTAAACTTTAGAAAACCATATGCTCTCAATTCGATTTCTCCCTTCTTCAAATAGATCTCGGTTCGGTGTCAAAAGAATTGCATCCAACTTTGCATCGACAATTATCAATTAATCACTTACTCACGGAAGCATCCATCTATCTGCATCTGCTATACAAACTGAGTATTGTAAAACATGTAAATAAACTTTAAATGCTGATAATGAAGGAGAATTAAAGTGATATCTGCAATCGTTTCTTTCTTCTTTTTTTTTCAATTAAATTTATAAGTCATCACGATTCTCTGCCGCAATCTGTATTATAATATTAAGTTATTATCTTGTATGAAAAATGTAATTCAGTCAGATGTCGGAAAAAGTTTCGAACAGTTTTAGTCACAAAATGTGTAAAAGGCAGGTGGATGGTTACATCTTGTAGACATTGTATATTGTTTTTCTCTAGAGGTGCATTACAAACGGAGAAATATATCTAGAAATATGGTGCAAGACTAATAACCTTGCCCAGAAAAACAAATTATTATGGAAAAATTAACAAGCCTCGGGACTTGCTAAATAAGGCCAGGACCGTATCCCGGTAGTAGTGGCGATGATGATGATGATGATATCTAGCAATACACTTTTAAAAAATTATGTCCTACGAATACTTCAACTTCTGAGCATTAACACATAACATGGAGAAAAAGTAGTCTGTTGTCTCCCGGAATACTCTTATAATGAATCAGTCTACCTACAACGTACCATATAAGACTATTACAATTCAGACATATTGCACTGATTCAAAAGGACTGATGATTATGCAATACTTAATAATCAGTTTACTAAGCAGTTAATTAAGTTCATTCAATTTACTCAGCAGTTCATACATATTCCATTATGTATGAGTTCAATCAATCTGACCCACAGCAGAAATTCTTTGATTGAATCAATCCAAAATTAATGGTTTTTTTTCGATAATGTATTCATATGAATTCAGCTAGAATACAAAATAGAAGCCGAGGTCCACATCAAACTGTATAACTTGGTAAGACAGTGAAATAGATGAATAATTATTATAATAATAATCTTAATGAACTAAACGGTCACCCTGGAGAATTCAAACGAAATAGCATTGCACACCCACATTTCCCATGGGTAATTTAAAAATATTTTGAATGTATGTGGCTTACAAGAATATCCCATCCCAATAGCCTTAATATATCTTCCACCTAAAAAGTCTGTTGAAAAATTCGACAAACTATAAATCCAGGTCAATTGGACCAAACTAATCTTCAATATCTGACAGAAATCAGCACAATACATTTGTAGGTGCTACTGAAGCACGTTAGAGTGGATCAGATACAGTCCTCCTCGCAGGGCCTTTGCACACCTCTCGAGCAACTATATATTTTCGGATTAGCGCACGATTTTCTTTACTTTACACAAAGTCTCTTAAATGATACATAAATTCCCATCTAATCTTCCGAGTCACCTCATGCCTTATCTGTGTCCTTGCGCACACATCTAAACACCACCCACACAAACCCTGGTCCATATTTTAGATTTAAGATCTTACACATGGGCAGGGTAATTCATCCAATTAGAAAAGCAATAACGTTTCCGTGCACCGATAGTTGTAGACATCCAAACTCAAGCCCACGCACCTATGGGGCTGTACGATATCGCTTTGGTATCTAACGTATCTCCACATTTCAGAGGAGGTGATTAGAAATACAAAAATTACATCGTAGAGGTAGCTCCACATTAGATTTCCTCGTTCGTGATTCCGGCCCACAGGTCGTCTGTTGATTTATGTCGAACACTTTGTATCGCGATCCATTCTCATTTGTTGTTGCAATAATAAAAATTAATTAGTTAAATAAATAGTATCTAAGCTGTGCCACGTCCACTGGGCTCCCTTTTCCCACTGGCTACATCATTCTCCGCATCAACGTCGTCATCTTCATCGTCAGCATCAACAACATCAGCCGCGTCATTATAATTATGATTTCGTAGCAGTTGGGTGGAATCTTGAAAAAGAACACCCAAAAGATACTCCAACACGGGGGCACGCAAACCAAATTAAAAGAATTATAATCAAGACCTGTGCAGAATGATGACTTAGTGGATGCTGATCAACTGCGGGACGACATCATCCACTCAGCCACGACGGGTGCAGATGAGGGCCACCCTATTGACGACGATGGATCGCTGAGATAAATTGTGTATTAGGTTTTATGACACGGAAAATGTCATTACGGGTTACAAGGAAGAATGTCAGATGGCAACGTGCCTCGAAAGCAACCGATATTATTGAATATGTCGAAAGCTATTGAAATCACACCGTTCAGTTGATGATATATGTGTGACAGGATACTCTCCATGGAGGAGGGGCACGCACAGTCGTGCCGTCGGAGTCGTCACTCGTTGCTAATCCTAGATATAGACCAAGGCGAATTATGCTGGCTCGTATATCCTGGTGATAGAAATTTTAAGTAAATTTCGTCACGTCCACATTGAAAATACGAAATCCAGGAAACTTTTATGGCTCTAGCTGAACCGTGGCGCACGTTTGATGCTTTGCTTACCAAATTTACTGAATGTGCCGATTCCCACAGAGATAAGTTACTCAACGACAGAAACAGAGCGGAAATTAAAAGTTCAATCAGAGATCTGATCCTAGATTTTATCAGCAGAAATTCTTGTTTGACTTTCGCTAAGGTAAACAAGCTTAGGGAGGGATTACCACCATGTTTGCGAATTTTACTTCCACTTGTTTGGCTGAAGGAAAAAATTACTTCCATGGTAGAGTTGCGAGCAGTAAATCGCTCATATGGGAAGTATACGCAAAGAAGTGCGTAGGTTTTATAAAAGGTATCTAATGGAAGCAGGGGGGTTTTAGAAGAGTATTGCATTTCGTGACAAACACAACCCAACTAAAAACTTTTAAAAGCAAAATATGAGCCCTGCTACTAATACGACAATAAAAATGTAATGCAAAAGGTATTACGGAATCATAAAGTACAGTGATAGTACCACCGCTTTGGTGTGATTACAAAGTATTGGTATCTTTTGAATTTCGAGGGCTATTTAAATCAGGTTTTCGAAAATATTTTTAACCTTATTAATATTCCCGAATCGCTGAAAGAACTAAACGCCATACAGGAACCAAGTTCCAGTCGAACTTCTAAGACTTAAAAAAAACGGTTAATGACAGAAAGGGTTCCTTGCGAGGAGAAAGTGAGTAATTAGAAAGTAAAGATAATTAAAATAACTCATTAAAAAAAACACACCACTTGCGTGTCCTGATCTAACTTCTGTATAAAACTACAGGGAGTCGTTTAAAAAACGAGTTTTGTGTCAACAATTATTGCACCAACAAATATTCCCATTGTTTGCGATACAGCAGTGATAATGCTGTATAAAACTACAGAGAGTCGTTAAAAAAACGCAGAAATTTTAGTCTTTGTGTCAACATTTATTTTGGTGATAATGCACGTCTCACAGACAGAAATGTATTGCATTCACTACGCGCTGCGAAATCCATTTGATGTCTCCAATCGGGTCAAAAAAGATCCCACAGACTGACAAGTTCAGTTTTGAAAATAAGAAGAAGTAACATGGGACTAAATCTAATTTCCGACAGTACTCATTCGAATTGATTGTTCGATTTATTAGTAGGAGTTCAAAAAACACCACACCCTTCCAACCCCACCACACTGAAAGTATGAACTTTTTTTCATGAAGTTCTTCTTTTGAAGTCGTTTGAGGTGAATCATCACGTCGAGATCAAAACCGTTTCTGTTCCACATTGTTATAAACAATCACCAAGTTATCATTCCTTTCAAAAAAGGGTTGTTTTCTTCAGGTTTGAGTAGCATATCGCAGATGTTTGTACGCGACATCAAATGAAATTTTTTGAGTTCATGAGGAATCCAAATATCGAGCTTGCTTACGTATTCAAGCCTCTTTAGGTGGAGGTAACAACTTTTTTTCACTGATCTTCAATGTTTCTGCAATCTCTCGTGTCGTGTGACGTGGATTTGATTTGATCAATGCCACTATTTCGTTGGTGGGGGGCGAACATACAGGGTAAAGTCTCTGCTTTCAACCCGGCGAAGGCCAGGACGGTCCTTGTCCCCATTCAATCCAAGTTGATATGCAGTCTCCACGTGACACCCCCGGATAGCTACTTTGGCACCCGCCAAGTAGTGAACCAATGCTAGCAGCAAAATCCTGAGAAAGGTTGGCGCAAGCCTAATAACCTAGCCCGGAAAAACAAATTCTCGGGTAAGGACCGGATACCGGTGGAGAGACATACTAAATAAGGCCATGACCGGATCCCGATTGTAGTGCCGGTCATGATGATGATGACTATTTAGTTGGTATCAACCTCATTGGGCCTTCCCGATTCAGGAACATCTTTGATATTAAAATCGGCAGCGCGGAATTTCTTGAATCAGTTGTGGCTCTGACGTTCTTATAGAGTATACTTATACATTTTACAGAATTGTTAAACATGGTGCGCGTTCTTCCCCTTACGGGAGTAAAACAGTAAAATATGCCGAAAATGCAGTTTGGCCTTCATCTTGTTGTAAAATTTTCAAAACAACCAAATTGCTTAATTTATTGTTAAGAATGAAGCGGCATACGACAAACATATGACTTCAGCACTCCCAAACTTCTACTAACACCATCCTCCAAAAAAATACGCAATAATTTCTTACTCAACCCAATACGATGGTCTTCAAATAGTAAACATAGTAAGATTCGCAGAGCAACTCTGAAGACATCATTCGTATTTGGGAGCTTGGTAATTAAGGTAGGTTCTACCAACTCGACATTAAAATTTACCGATTCCTTTTACGTGGTTCATTGAAATGACATATTCCGATTAGTTTTAATACAGAAGGTACATAAATAAATTTTGGCACAGTCTGCCAAACCTTAAAAGGTTGTGTAACGGTCCACACATAAGGGAGTTGTTGCGGGGTAGCCTAGTAGTTTGGTATGTGTTGGCCTCTCTTAGGCCGATACGTGGGTAGCAAAGGAGCGAAGGAAATCATTATATTTCTTTATTTGAGGTTGGCGTGAGTTGCGGTTTAGGGGTGTTGGATTGGCGGTTCCCTTACATTGAGAATCTCGTGGCGTTTTCTCGGGCGCGTTGGTTGAGGGCGCACTGTCGCGTCATTGTTCCGTGGAGGATTTTTATGGTTCCGGCTGAAACCCTTATGCGGGTGTTCGGTTCTTGCTCGGTGCTTGCCGTTCCCTGCGTTCAAATGGGAGGTGACAAATGACACACCGGGCAGTTTTCGGCTGTTGCCCTTGCACTATGAGGTTGCTGGTGTGCCTTTCCTGGTGCCCTATGGGGTACTGGTTCGAGGTAGCACGGGTTTAGTCTTTCGACACTGACTGTGTACGGTTTTCTGTCGATATCGACTGGAGAAAACCGCAAGTTAAAAAAAAAGTGACTTTTATTCCCTCCGTGGCGCAAGACTAATTACCTTGCCCGGAAAAAAAAAACAAATCATTATGGAAAATTTAACAAGCCTCAGAACTTGCTAAATACGGCCAAGACCGGTTCCTGGTTGTAGTGCCGATGATGATGATGATGATGATGATGATGACTTTTATTTCCAAGCAGTGTTCGGCGGAACACCTGCATCGATAAATAAAAACCCGCCAAATTGGTTACCCCGACAATCAGTAAAAAATGAACACGCGTCAATACAACCACACCCAAAGACGAAAAATGTGCGTTTAACTATCATGTGAAATATACCAGCAGTGACGGTTACAGTGAAAGAACTCGACTAGTGGCTTTGCATACGCGAATATTCAAACAATTTTGAAAGCAACACTAAAGGGATTTCACCGAGTCCTACATCAAAAGTGATTAAGCCCACACTTAAATTAACAAAAAACGATAGTGCGACACACTCACGGTGAATATTTAGAATAATACCGGACAGTGCCAGTGCTATAGAAATCAGGGCAATCAATGACAGTAGCAGTGCAAGTGTGGTGTGCCCAAATCACCATAGCAGACGCCACCTAACCACAGTCTCCCTCCTGCAGCGAAGAGACAAGGATTCGCAAGAACACCCACAAAAGTGCTGTGGCGGTGCTGGGAACCGCACAAACCACTGTGGAGTTAAATACCTTTCGCCTGGCTAAAGGGGAAATACATACTGTGTCCTGAACCCTACGTGCCCACAGACACGTGGGGCCAATTTACCTTTCCGGCCAGCTAAAGGGGACACGCATACGGGCGGCTTCGAGCCCATGTATCCACAGACACGTGGGCCCAATTTCTCGACCGATTCCTCATTCCTGCACGTCTATCGAAGGACACTACCCAGAAAAGAAATTGTTTGACGACCCATTAGCTGGGCAAGCACAAGTGGCCGGTGCGGCAGCAAATGTAAAACCTTCCCTTAACCCAACCGCAATTTGGTTTTCCTTATCGAAAGGACTATTGTGGGAACAGAGGTTAAACACTAAACCAAACAAACGACACTGTGCCTATAAGGGAACAGAGGTTAAACACTAAACCAAACAACCGACCCTGTTCCTACAAGAAAATAAAAAACAAGTAAATATCGCAGCTGAAGATAATGACTTCGGCCGAGGAAATCACCAGGGCCATAAACCACAAGCGGGTAATGTACACAAATGGATACCACAGATGTGTGAAAATCCTGACAGTCCTCGGCATATCTCCGGTCACACGGACAGCAACGTCCGCGTCTATGTGTGCGGGGTGCATCCACACACTATCCCTACGAACAATACGAAATCGTAGGACAAGTGAGGGCGCGATCTCCTGGAAAGGAGAAATCCCTTGGTAAAGAGAGGACCCTAAGGGATAAGACAACAGAAGAGAAAGGACGAACAACCGGCTGAGTTTCTCATCCCCGGAGAAAAATTCGTTTCACCAGCCAAGTTACAACGTTCGAGGTAGAAAGATCATCAAGAAAAAGAAAACGAGGACGAGTGTGTCGGCGCGAGTATCATTTAAAAACCGAGAGTGTGTCGCCGCGCATCCTTTTTTTATTTAATAATAAATAATGGCATATCGCCAGATTTAAAAAAAAAAAAAGAAAAAAAGTGACTTATTTCCAAGCAGTGGTCGGCGGAACACCTGCATCGATAAGTAAAAATCCGCCAAATTGGTGACCCCGACGTGATCTTTATACACAACATACTTTACTACTACAATCACAACTTCCGCATAGAGCACCGGCACACTCGCCTGCTCCGGTGCTCTCTCGCTAGCTCGTTCCTCGCTCCGTCGTTCGCACACGAAGTTGATCGAAGAAGAAGTAACAAAGTTACTGAGGATGGAGTAGTGTGGTGTTTCTAACAGATACATATAGAAGATGAAAGCAAATAGTGAAGAACACCGAAAGGTAAATTGGGCCCACATGTCTGTGGGCAAGTGGGATTAAGGACAAGGTATGTATGTCGCCTTTAGCCAGGCGAAAGGTCTTCAACCCGACAGTGGTTTGTGTGGTTCCCAGCACCACCACAGAGTCATTGTACAAAAATAACTATTATTTTGTCTCCGAATTGTAGAACATTCGAAAACACCCCCATCGGCTTGTTGGAAGAGATAACTAAAAGCTGAGTGCTTAGCGTTTCAAAAACCTTAACAAATCCAGCTGTAGTTTTCCTTGACCGCAGTCGATTCGATATTATGCTACAGTTTAACAGACAAGGCGATAATAGCTAGCAACGGCCGTTCGCTTGTTATGTAGACCAAGTTATTTTGTAAAGCTACGACACTCGAAATAATTATCTGTTATCTATTGTCAAGAACTCTTCCGGAGCTTACACAACATATTAGACTGGAGAAAAAGAAGTCTATTATTTTATCACTAGACGAATAAGTAATATACATATCGTAAAGTGTTGATCAAAAATATTCAGACTTATGTTCGTTGGAAAAGTGACTCTCATAAAAAGATCCTTGACCGTTTTTTGACTGTCCGATTCAGTTGTCAGTTATAGGGTGTAAAATATGGAATGAAACAAAGAGAAGCTTCGGTATATAATCTGATTTAATAAAGGTGAAAATACAAGTCAGGCGGCTGCAAGTGTGAGTGGTCTTTATGTCCCCGATACTGTCACTGTTAATTATGCGGAATTTTGCTTTCGTCGATTCCATTCCGATATTTTCGACATTAAATATATAGTTCGCACAAGAAGACTCGTCATTGAAAATTTCTATGAAATCATGGAAATTATCGAAATACGCCGACACGTTAAGATTCGTAGCATTGCTCAGCAGTTAAAGGTCGACCACAAAAGAGTTTTAAACACGACAAAGTACACACATGTATTTTTGTGTAGAGTTTTTTGAATTTAACTTTTCTTTTCTGACCATTTTTTATCTTTAATTTTTGTTTTTCGTATAAATGAAATAAATCTGAAGGCATGAGCTACTTCTCAAAATAAAGAGAAGTCTTTGAGTGTTCTAAAATTTGATTTTTACGCAAAGATAATCAAGAACTAGCAGATAGTGGCGACAAAATGCATGCTTATTAATTCACCCATAAGTTGATAAGATTATAACTTATAATATTATTTCCCTTAGCGGCAACGTATTATCAATGAAGTTATATAGATAGATAGATAGATTAGATATATTTTTTATGACGCTCTGAGGTAAACATAGAGATCAATAAAAGCAAAACAAAATACAGAACTGATAACACCCCCCTCTAGTACTTGTAAGGAAACTCACAGAAAGTCATTCACCTCATTCCAAAAACTATTCTGTCTCGATTTCGTAATGTTTCAACTGTGCTTAATACTACATCTTCAGTTCTGAATAATGTCAGTCCCCTCAGTGGTCGAGAGTACTTCCACACAATGTATATTTTTGTGGGCATTGATTAAGGGGATAATTTTTCAGTGATTTCTCTTGGTTGCGGCTACCTATTGTGCTTCTGTCCTCCATTCAATGTTATTTCTCACAATATCACGGTTGGAATACGAACAAAAACTTCACAGTTGCACCTCGCCCAGTTTATTCTCATACTTGGCTTATACGCCAAGAAAAAAAAAGAAAGAAAGAAAAAATAGGGTAGTGAGTATGACAGCAGCAAGGAGCAAATCCCATTCAGATGAACATAATCACAAAATGCAGCAACGCACATTCATTGAAAGGATTTTTGTTTCCTTTCTTCGTTTGTTGAATGTCGCTGCTGGAGTTGTTGTTCATCTTTTAGACCTCCTTGGAGAGGACACACCGAAAAATGTGAAACATAATAAAAGAAAGAGAAAAAAATTGTTTCTAAAATTACCATGAATGGGAAGGAGCAAGGCAGAAGAATAAAATGAATGTCCATTCTTCTATTTCGCTTATGGAATTCTATTATGTCGGCACATCCTTTTTCGTCCTTTACATTTTCAATGCCTTTGCTAGAGGCAATTAAATACATTAATGTAACTCTTAGTTGAATTGCTTCCAGAATAGATTCATGTGTCTACAGCTTATTGCTTTCTTCCTTTCTTAAGAGAAGCATTTTTTTCTTGAATCCTTATGTTAGCGGTGGGCATCCTTCTCTGGTGACCATTTGTCAACTGTGTAGTCCTTTCAGGGTGTGTGCATCTTTCAAAAATTCAATTGAGCGGAAAATAATTCCATTTTCCTTTGAAATGCCAACACGGAGAAATGAAGTGAATTTTAAGGGCATGCAATTACATCGGAGAGCTCGTGCTTTGTCTTCCAAGACGAATGCGAATCTGCCAGATTTATAGGTGCCATGAAATATAATTCGATCGAACAAGAAATATTCCTTGACAGGTGTAGCTGTTACAAATTAGAAACAAGCCATCGAACAAAAGATAACCACCAAGCCTTTCTTCTTTTTCAATCAGAACAATAAATAAATTAATCAAGGAACAGGTTTTTGGATACACCAAGTCTGATTGCCCTCCTCTTCGGTGCTTTGCCCTTCCAGGCATAGTTTGTAGATCACCGCTTGATCGTTTTCGTTTCGATAACATGTACGACGTAAATGACTTCAACTTAAATCGTTGGTGCGGTGATGTGCACAACCTTAACAGTATCAATATGTAGATACCCAGCTACATGCCATCAATCCGCATATAAAACAACCTTCGATCGTTGGAGTACGACTGACGACACTATATCACCCAAGGCGGCCAGTAAAGACGTAAGGCTATTGAGGATCATTGCCGCGTCCTCAGGAGAATCGGAGCAGAGTAGAAGAATAATAACAAAATAATTTTTATGTGGTAGCCCCCACGTCGTTCGGTGTTTTGTTGCTTGTGGTGTAATTTTGATTGAATTTTGTTGCTTTCGTTGTTGCTGTTGTAGTTGCTGTTGCGTTGATTGGCGATTTAATTTTATGAGAAGTTTGTTTAAAATCCCCCTTTTTGTCTTGTCAGTGTGCCTTAACGCCGACGTAGCGAATGAACGACGGACACCAGACAATTGCAATCAGTAATAGGAAGGTCCGATCCATATGTGGGCAATTTATTTATGCCGGACTTAACCATTTTAATTGATTGGAATTGACGACCGCCGATTCTTGCTAACTGCCTTACATCTGTGGTAAATGGGGTGATTAAATCATTCCCGGGAATTGTGTGGCGAATTGAAAGTAAATGAACAAATCGATATTTCGATGCATCCACTATTGCTGGGTTTTAACCTTTGACATTGGTGCTACCCCTTTAGTAGTGCATTTAATCGGCAGCTCGTAACAAGTCGTTTCGAACTTTATGGGCATTCCTCTAACAGCCTTTGTCTATGTGGACTTATTACACATCATTACAGACCTATTCGTCTAGTCAATAAAATGTATCTGATAGAAAAAGCAGTTTTTCTGTTCTTAACTAGGGATGTCATCCTGATTAGCAAAATGTGTCAATCAGACGGGAAGTCTTATTCATAATTTGATATTTCAGATTTGCTTCTTCAATTTAGTGGAAATAATGTAAAACCTTAAAGTTATATTACTTTGATTATACATACTATAGGTGTCTAAAAACTCAAAGGTAACATCACGTATTCCAACATAAGCGTATACTCTTTGTCTTCGACCATTGTTGTTGATTTGTGTCCAAATGACTTTTGTTGGTTAAATTCCGGACAGTTGATACTACTGTGGAATTCCGTCCAATTGATATTACTGTGGTGATCCCAACAGAGACGACATACTTGCACGATCACACAATAATAATGCCATAAGGAAGAATAGAGAAAAGAAATTATGAGAGCATGGTAATTAACATAACAATTCCGCAGTGAGAATAATACATACGTCCACGTCTACATGCCCCCGCTGTGGTTTTAGTTCTAACTTTTGCTGGGTTCGTTCGATTCACATTCTCCAATTCGCCCCCGCTGTGGTTTTAGTTCTAACTTTTGCTGGGTTCGTTCGATTCACATTCTCCAATTCGTCGCAAAACGGTATGTTATAATACTATTAAAAGTCTCTTTAGAGTGTGCAACCAAAAAACAGAGTTTGGCCAATGTTTTTTTTTTATACTAAAGCGAGAGACACTAACTTCCCTAGGAGCTCAGGACATATTAAAACCCGTACACTTCGATGAGGCTTCGGAGGCAAGGATATTTTTGCTTTTTAAGATATAAGGTTGAGGAAAATAAATTCTTAGTTTTTTAGTAAGAACTGAACCTAACAGTTTTAATTATCCAAAGACTGGGATTTAACAATTTTGAAATGAAATGCAATTTTATGCTTTATTTTTTAATTATCGAATATACATTCGGTCAAAAGAATACCGGGAATTGATCATTTAAAAACATCTGCCCAAAAGGATCGTAACAATTTTTTTGTCGCCAAGTTGGCACAACTGTCCTCCATCCTGATGTGATGTTTGACACCGATTTGTCATTTGTACACGGTCTTAAGGATTATAAATGGAATATGATCGTTGGGCTCCTCGATAGTATAGTGGTTAGTATACCCGCCCGTCACCCAGGAGACCGGGGTTCGTTTCCCCGTCGGGGAGCCCCTGGCGCAAGACTAATGACCTTGCCCAGAAAAAATAAATCATTATGGAAAATTTAACAAGCCTCAGGGCTTGCAAAATAAGGCCAAGATCGGTTCCCGGTTGTAGTGCCGATGATGATGATGATGATCGTAACCCCAGTGGCAATTTCTGGCCGCAATGCAAATGGGGATTCTTTTGAGCACATTTCACATAACAATTTCGTAGAATTATAGTAGTATTTCAGCAATTTTTTTTTTGGAATGTTGTCTTTAAGGGTCAAAATTGTGATAGGATTGTTGATTTGTGGAGATAAAATCTGCCCGTTAAAAATGGCTCTCTACTCTCTTCGCCAGGTCGGTCATCAGTAGCATGTCAGATTGTGTCATGAATTCAAGCACCTTGGTCTCAAGCATCACACAGGTGATCCACATATTCTTCAAACGAAAAGAAGAAATATACTTACCGTTTTGGTGTACGTTGACGACAAATTGGAAGTTTCGCACACACAATCGAAAGTTGCAGAGTTTTTCGGGTAACGTTTCCATATTTATTTTATTCAGAACACGAATGGAAGTAAAATCACCTAACCAAGATTCGTAAACAAGGTTCTTAGTTGATTTAGAATGAGAGATTTAAAGTCCGCGAGTACTCCGTTGGATTGTGGGGCCAGAGAAAAGTAAAACGAACCTGAAGAGCATCTACGCTATCAAGCGCTAATCGGATCATTCATGTACTTAGTCGCTTATACCAGACCAGACATTGCATTTGCAGTGAGTTATTTATGTCAGTAGTTGTTACAGGGCTTGTTGTTGGAAGGCGGAGGAAAATGTACCACTGTACGTAAAATGCACGGCAGATGTCGGACTGCGGCAACTCTAACAGATACACACACAATTCACAAGCAAAATAGTGAAGAGCACCGAACGAAAAATCGAATAAGAATATACATCAGAGCCGTATACCAAGCGATAACATAACAATTCACATCAGTGGAGTATAGTCGAGTTTAAAAATGAAATTCTAAAATCGGCCAGTAGCCTGATGGGTAACGCTTAGGTACAACTGTCAAAGCGTCGGTTCGAATCACACATTCTTCTTCACTATTATTTCAAACGCTATAGGACTATCCCTTTAAGTGGCACTGGATACGCAGACGCGGATTAGGCTAATTTCCTAGATAATACGAGGGTTGCCTCTTATGTTTCGGGATTTGGCAACCCTAGCGTTGCAATCCGGCAATTGACAGCTCTGTCGTAAAGTTGGACATTTTTGAGGTCAAGGCACTCAGAACGTTTTGACATACGAACGCTATTTGTGTTGTTTACAGTAACTTAAAAGATTCATCTCGGCCCAAAAATGGAATTAAATCGTCAACATTTTCGTGCGATTATTTTTTACAACTTTCGGCGTGGATTAACTCAGCAACAGTGCATGGATGAACTTAATTCAATTTCCGGCGATGGAGCTCCACGAAGGACCAGTGTTTATCGATGGTATGTTGAATTCAATCGTGGTCGTAGTTCACTCCAAGATGAATTTCGTGAAGGTCGTTCAAAATCAGTTGTTGTTCCGAAAACCATTGATGCTGTGCGCGAACTGATATTGGAAGATCGTCATGTGACCTATCGTGAGATTGAGACAACCCTAGGCGTTAGTGGGACCAGCATACATTCAATATTGCATAAACATTTGACTGTCAAAAAAATTTGTTCGCGTTGGATCCCACACAATTTGTCAATCGCCCAAAAAAAGGCTCGTGTCAATTGGTCGAAAGAAATGCTCAAAAAATTCGTTCGCGGTGCTTCGAAACACGTCTATGACATCGTGACAGGTGATGAATCGTGGATTTACGCGTATGAGCCCGAAAGTAAACAGCAGTCGACTGTCTGGGTGTTTCAAGGTGAGCCAAATCCAACAAAAGTTGTTCGCGCACGAAGCACTTCCAAGCAAATGGTCGCCTGTTTTTTCGGAAAAACTGGACATGTCGCAAGCGTACCACTAGAACAACGCAGAACAGTCAATTCTGAGTGGTACACAACCATTTGTTTGCCAGTTGTCTTCCAAGAAATCAGGAAAACCAACCGCCGAAGACGGATCACTCTTCACCACGACAATGCGAGTTCTCACACATCGGCTGCGACAACTGCATTTTTGAGCACCCAAAACATCGATTTGATGGGTCATCCGCCGTATAGTCCTGACGTGGCACCGAATGACTTCTTTTTATTCCCGTACGTAAAAAACAAACTGAGAGGTCAACGTTTTTCGACACCTGAAGAAGCGGTTGCTGCATTCAAAATGCATGTGTTGGAGATACCTCAATCAGAGTGGCAAAAGTACTTCGACAGTTGGTTCAAACGCATGCAAAATAGATCTTCATGGGGAATATTTTGAAAAACAATAAAGTGATTTTCGATGATCAATATTTGTTTTTGTTCTCTAATCCCGAAATATAAAAGGCAACCCTCGTATGCCGTCCAGAAAGTTGGCCGGATATGCCTTCTTTCTAACGACGATTTTCAACGACAAAAACGGAACTCACTCAAAGTCAGCATTTTATGGACGTAGAATATCTCAAAATGTTCTTCCGAAATTTCGGGTTGATTCGAAGAAAACTGAATGAAAAGATTCTTCAAGACTCGCCCTTCGACCAGCTCGTATTCTTATTGAAAACTTTAAATGCGTTTATCCCAAAACAGCATTCAAGAAATCGATTTTTTCATAAATAAAAATACAACATATCAGAAATGCTCTCCCACAATTTCGAGTAGACTCGGAGAATATTGAATGAGGCAGAGAATTTTCAAACTTCGTCTTTTCAACCGACTGGTATCCTTAGTGAAAACTTTAAACGCTTTTGTCTCAAAACTGACTTTTCAAACTCGGTGGACATGATTTTCTTTTAGATAAGATTTACTCGGGGATGGACGAAGAATTCTTTTTACAAAAATTAAAACTTATTTTACAAAAGATGTCGATTTGTTAAACAAAAATCGTGATTTTAAATTTAATATTCCCTGGAAAACTCGAAATCTATTTTTTTTTTCCAAATTGTTCGTCTACTTCCGGGGTAGAGTAATCTGCTAAAGGAATCTCTTTCGTTTCGTGATTTCAGATGATCCTGTCTCGACTTATCTTGCCCACAGCAGGTCCCTTTTCTTTTATCAAAAAACAATTGTTAATAACTTTTATAACTATTATAATATTAGGTGTGCAAATAAGTTTCCGGCGTTTGGCAAAAGATGGCCCCACCAGAAAATTATGTAGAAATTGTGAGATGTCAAACGTAATATTGTGAGTTTGAACACGTGATAACAACATAACCTCAAAATATTAGTGACTTTGAATTAGCTTTAAATAATTTTTTTTCGTGCAAAGTCTAGAGTTTTGTGCCAAATAAACGTCATTTGCGAGAACTTTTGATTTACTTTTTTAAATTGAAAAAATCTGCCGCTGAGGCGCATCGATTGCTTGTAGAAGGATATGGTGTAGTTGCTTTGAGTGAGATAAGTTGTCGTGAGTGGTTTCAAAAGTTAAAAAACGGTGAGTTTGACGTGGAACACAAGGAATGAAGTGGAAGGCCGAAGGTGTACGAAGACAAGGAATTGGAAGCAATATTGGGGGAAGATCCATCCCGAACGCAAAAAAGTTACATATTAGATGTAACTGAACAAACAAGTCCAAATGGTTTAAAATCGTTAGAGATGATTCAAAAACAAGGAAATTGGGTTCCATACGAACTGAAGCCGAGAGACGTTGAACGCCGACTTTGCATAAGTGAAATGCTGCTTGCTAGGCAGAAAACAAAGAGTTTTTTTGCATCGTGTAGTCACTGGGGATGAAAAATGGGTCCACTACGATAACCCAAAGAAGAGAAAATCATGAGGACCACCTGGCCATGCTTCAACATCGACAGCAAAACCGAATATTCATGGGAAAAAACTCAAGCTGTGTATTTGGTGGAATCAGTTTGGTGTGGTGTATTTTGAATTGCTGAAACCGAGTGAAACCATCACTGAAGTTCTCTACCGAACACAAGTAATGAGATTCAGCCGAGCACTCAAGGAAAAACGCGCCCATCACTACTCCAGACATGACAAAATTATTCTTCTCCATGATAATGCCCGTCCACATATTGCGGTGCCGGTGAAAGACTATTTGGAAACAGTTCATTGGGTAGTCCTACCACACCCGCCATATTCACCAGACCTTGCCCCTTCTGATTATCACTTATTTCGAGCCATGGCACATGGACTGCCCCAACAGCACTTTACAACATATGAAGATACCAAAAAGTCGATTCGGGTCGATTCGTGGATATGAGATGAAGGGTTCTTTCGACGTGGTATCCGGAAGATGCGAGAAAGATGGGAAAAAGTAGTGTCTAGTAATGAACAATTTAGGGTAAGGCTAATAACCTTGCCCGGAGAAACAAATTATTATGGACAATTTAACAAGTCTCGGATATGGACCGAATACTGGTGAATAGACTTGCTAAATATGGCCAAGACCGGATCCCGGTTGTAGTACCGATAATGATGGTGAGTAATGGACAATACTTTGAATAAAACTGAATGTACCGTTCTTTCACAATAAATTCCTAATTTTTTATAGAAAACGGCGGAAACCTATTTGTACACCTAATAATATTTTTGAACAAATAAATAACCAGTTATACTTCAAATGACAATAAAAATAATGCAAAGAATTTTAAATAAATACATAGGTGGCGTGAAAAGTTTCCGATCTCAACATGAAGATAGTAGCAGTCGTCAATAAAAGCTAGTGAATGTAGTTGTGCATCTTTTGGCAGCTACTCACCAACATTTCAGCGATTTTGGATGCGTAGTTTTTATTTGACAGTCAGTTGAGTGAGTCGGTGTGTTTTTGTGAAAATGGACAAAATTGAGTTGTCATTAAATGTTTGTTTTTGAAAGGCAATGCGCCTACGCAAATCAAATATGCATTGGACTCTGTTTATAGGGATTCTGCACCATCATTTACCACAGTGACATTTTGGGCAGCTGAATTTAAACGTGGTCGTGAGAGCTTGGGAGACGATGCACGTTCGGGATGTCCAAAAACTGCAACAATTGACGATAACATCACTAAAGTTCACAAAATGGTGCTAGACGCCAGACGAATTAAAGTGAGAGAGATAGCAGAGGCTACGAAAATGTCCAAATATTTAATCAAGATTTAGGCATGAGAAAGCTGTCCGCGCGTTAGGTGCCGCGTTTGCTGACGTTAGACCAAAAACGTGTTCGAATGAACATTTTCATGCTCTGTTGGCGCAGTTTAGGCGCAATAAATCCGAGGTTTGGCAGCGATTAATTACTGCCGATGAAATTTGGATACACCATTATACGCCCGAAACAAAAATACCGTCAAAACAGTCGACTGCAAAGGGGGAATCGGCTCCAAAAGAAGCAAAAACTGTTTTTTTGGCTGGGAAAGTGATGGCGACTGTTTTTTGGGATAGTCATGGAGTTATCTTAACCAAGAAAAAAACATTACAGGAGCATACTACGCATCATTACTTGACCAACTGAAGGCAGAAATTGCGGAAAAACGGCCACATTTGGAGAAAAAGAAAATCCCGGTTCACCAAGACACACTTCAGCGGTTGCCATGGCGAAAATCTACGAATTACGGTTTGAACTGATTGACCATCCGCCTTACTTACCAGACTCACCAGCCCCAAGCGACTTCTTTTTGTTCCCTAATCTAAAAATTGCGCTCGGAGGACAAAGATTTTTGTCAAATGAGGAGGCAATCACCTTCGTAAACAGTTATTTTGCAGAGAAAAACGCCGAGTACTATTTGGAGGGTTAGAGAAATGGCAGCATCACTGGGAGAAGGGTGTAGAGTTACAAGGAGACTATGTAAAAAATAAAAATAAATTTTAAGAAAAAATGTCTGTTATCTTTGTTAGGTCGGAAACTTTTCAGGCCACCCTCTTATATGTATCCTTTCAAAAATCGAGAAGTAGCTCCTTTTCTTGCTATCATGACTGCATACGCCCTCTTACGTCGGTGGAAAATCCAGAAAGAAACACATTGATATTCATGATCACTATGTTTAAGAAATATTGGAGAGCGGAATACTAACAGTATATAGCAGCCAAGGGTCTCACCAAATGTGTTCCCAGATTGAAGTTCAAGACAACGGCAAAGTCAAATTAATCGTTATTTTCGCACTTGCGGTCCTCAAGGGGAAGTGTATGGAATATAATTTCTTTCGGTGTACTTCCAAGTTTTGCACGATATCCGGTTACATAGTATTCGGTCATGTGAGTTCTTTATATTTAATGGAGCACATGGCCAAATCTCTTTTCTCTTTTCATCTATGAATTTCAATGGACACACATCAAATGATATTTTTAAGATGCTTTTCACAACTCAGTTTTGGGTGTTGATCCCTCTCGTCAGCAAGGGAATGTCGCGGAGATCGAAACAAATGATAATTCGACGGTGCAATGTCAGGACTATATGCTGGATAGACCTTCCCGCTGTAGTCTCCCAATGTTTACCGCGTCATCAATAATGTACGTGGATTGTACCGCATGATGTAACACAACATTTTTACTGTTTATCAATTCCGGTGGTCTTTTCAGTTGCTTGCTGGAGCCATGTTAATGGTTCGAATCCATCTTTGGTCAGGCAGAGTAACGCATAGTAAACGAAATCCTTGTGATCCCGAGAAGCGCGCTGCAACAACTTCCTATCTATTAATTTCAATGTTGTCACCATTTGTGGAGCCTCGTATATTTCCCACCAAGTCATTTACATGCAACATTGTTGTTGATTTTTTCATCGCCTAAAACCATACACAAGACGGAAATCAGGTTCATTAAGTTTATCTATTGAGTTTGTTCCACATGAAATGCCCGATTTTCGCTCAGTCGAAAATAAGAAGTTCTCGAGTGAACATCTGTGCCAGAACGGCAAATTTTTTTTTATATAAAGTAAAATGGTGCGTGTGGTTGAGATGTGAGAATTTTAGGGTTCGTTACAAGTACAGTTCTGACGCAAGGCTAATAACCTTGCCCGGAAAAACAAATTATTATGGAAAATTTAACAAGCCTCAGACTTGTTAAATAAGGCCAAGACCGGATCCCGGTTGTAGTGCCGACGATGATGATGATGATGACACGTAGTTTTTTTTTTTCTAGGAATTGCGATGTCGGCAGTTCAAATTCGAACCCTCTTCCTTTATGAATTTAAAATGGGACATAATGCGTCATTGGCAAAGAAAAACATTAATGACGCATTTGAGGATGTAGCAGTAAACGAACGAACTATATGGACTTTGATTTGGAAAGTTCCGTTCGGCATATTTCAGCCTCGAAAATGAACCACGTGGGAAGCCGGAAACGTTAGTTGACGACGATGTGTTAAGAGCAACGGTGGATGCGGCCTAACGAATTCGTCGAGGGTGATTGCACTTAGCATGGGAGTATCAGCAATGACAATAAGTCGACACCTTTCTCTGATAGGATAGGTAAAGAAACTCGATAAGTGGGTACTCCATGAACTGAACGAGTCCCAAAAACGACGGCGTCTGGAAATCTACGCATCGCTTAGAATAAGAAACCAAACTGAATCGTTTTTGCACCGGGTAGTCACCTGTGATGAAAATTTGATTTCGTATGATACCCGTAAAAGAACTGGGCAGTGGTGGGATGCAGGGGAAAAACCAGAACACATCCTCAAGCCCGACCTTTACTCAAAAAAAGGTTAAGGTGACAATTTGTTGGCATCGAAAGAACCAATCCTTTCATTTTATCAACCCGGAGAAACGATAAACGCTATCAAATATTGTGAGGAAATCGACATATTGCGTGGCAAATTAGCTGAAAAGGCACAGCCCGATACTTTTGCATGACAACGCTAGACCCCATACCTCACAAGTAACTGTGCAAAAACTGCTGCAGTTAGGATTTGAAATTCTTCTGCATCCACCGTACTCTCCTGACATTTCCCCAACGGACTACCATCTTTTCCGCAATCTGGATTAATTTTGCCGGCAGAAGGTCTTCCGGAACCGAGCAGAGGTCATAAAAGATTTTCATTGCCTCAAAAAGTCAGCACTTTTACAAAAAAGGAATAGTTGACCTTGTATCACGTTGGAAGAATGTCATAGATGCCAATGGATCCCATTTTGATTGAATACAAATTTACGGAAAATAATATTGACTTTTAAATGTTTACTATAAAATCGGACATTTCATGTGGTACAACCCAATATCTCCAAAGTACCCCCCGGCTTCTGTATTGATCCTAACTCTTTTAATACTTAATATAATGATTAAGAAGTAACTCAGTCTCGTTGTCGATCGAACAGTGATTTTTTGAACGAGCGGTTACCGCATCAATATCGCCTCAGTTGAAATGCACTCAGGGTGACTTCCTGAATGACACAGCTTACGATGAATGCCTAGGTCATTCTCCTCGCTAAATCCCAAATTAGACAAACGCTCGAATACAGTTCACATATTTGGAGTTCCGCTCCTGAATATACCTTTCACCTACTCAACAGCATTCAGAAATGAGCACGTCGCTTAATTGTCACTTGCGCATGAATGCCCTTTGTGGACCTTTGCCTTTTTACAGATATGATATTCCTCCGAAAAGTCAGTTTATTTGTGCCCCACAAAGAGACTCAATGAATCCCATCAATTTGTGATTCATCTCCCAAAAGCACGTACATTTCTTTATTATTATTCATTTTCTCACAGAGCGGGAAAGCAACTTCCTTCCGACGCGAATGTTTCAGAAGTGCTACGACTTGAAGCCGTATAAAAGTATCTACAACAGATATCTAATGATCTAATAGAAACTCTGCGCGCTGATATTTTAGCGCTGTAGGCTAAAAAAATGAATAAATTATTATAATAATGAATATTAAAATAAAAAAGAATTAAAAATAAAAAACAGACGAGTTCAACATAATTAGTAAGCTTGTTTGTAAGCGATGAATTATTTATAATGCTATAAGAACGACAGGTTGCAATTAAAAAAATAAGTAGTGGTTTTTTCTCAATAGACGTGAGCTTGTAATCGCTAACTTGTGGCATTCAAATGGAAAGTTGCACGTTTTGTTTTTTATTTCATCATCATCATCAGCACTACAACCGGAAACCGGTCTTGGCCTTATTTAGCAAGTCCTGAGGCTTGTTAAATTTTTCCATAATGATTTGTTTTTTCCGGGCAAGGTCATTAGTCTTGCGCCAGAGGCTCCCCGACGGGGAATCGAACCCCGGTCTCCCACGTGACAGGCGGGTATACTAACCACTATACTCTCGAGGAGCCTTTGTTCTTTATTTAGTATATGGATTAATGCACTTTGTCGAAAAAGCATAATACTTGCGAAAATGTACGGTTAAAAAATAATTCGGCTTGGTGGATGGTATTGCCTTTAAGTATTGAATGGATGTTTATTTTGGTTACAGACATTTCTGGTAGACGAATGAAAATAATATTTTATAAGCAGGAAATTGGTTCTAATAGGCAGCTGGTTGCAGATATACACAGTGCAGATGTACACACTACAAGAGTTTACCGTTATAGCGTTTGTGACTATAGTGAAGAACGTGTGATTCGAACTGACGCTATGGCGGTTAGAATCACTAAAAAATGGAACCAATGCTCAATACATCAGGCCACTGCCGCGTGTACGAATTTGATTTCCAAAACTCAGGTACATTTAACTGCTGTGGAATTGTTGTGTTATCGCTATGGTATACGGCTCTGATGCATTTCCTTATTCGATTTTCGTTCGGCGTTCTTCACTATTTGCTTGTGTATTGTGTGGCTCCTCGATAGTATAGTGGTTAGTATACCCGTCTGTCACGCGGGAGAACGGAGTTCGATTCCCCATCGGGGAGCCTCTGGCGCAAAACTAATGACCTTGCCCGGAAAAAACAAATCATTATGGAAAATTTAACAAGCCTCAGGACTTGCTGAATAAGGTCAAGACCGGTTCCCGGTTGTAGTGTCGATGATGATGATGATTGTGCGTGTATCAAACGCCACACCCTTTTCACCCCAAAGCGCGCGTGAAGGAATTTTGGTGTCTAAGCAGTTTTGTAACAAACTTTTTTCCATAATAGAACATTGAAACACCGAACCGATGCTGAATACCCATTGTACAAGATAAGAACTTTCAGAGAACTTCTTGCATCCTGACATACTTTCACTGACGTAGCAGGGGTCAAGGTACTTGGTGTTAATTACTGACGTAGTATACTTCACATCACAGTTCCCTTCCAAACACTACCCAAAACTTTAATGGTGATCTGAAACGCCATCAATTCGATAAGGAGTGAGCGCTCCTGATAAACAGGGACTTCCTGCCAGTGAAAGCTGTTTTAATAATTTTTGAACTGCAGTATCATATGATAGTTTTTAATCACCGTCGTACTAGTGCGTCCAAAGCTTAAAACGATGGACTTGCCACTCTGAAAGTGCTGTAATTACTTTTAGCACGTCCAGAGATTGTCAAATACGTCTTTTTGAGCAGAGCCTTCGACACAAGTGATAGATTACATTTTTTGTTCTTTGTTCTTTTTTATGGGTGACGAAATCTTCAATACTCAGTTTGAAAGAACTACAACGACTGTTTGCTGCTCGAAAAACGCAAAAGCCGTTTGCTCAAATTGTATTTTGTATTATACGATGACACCTTTAGAATTTACAATTAGAATAACAATATATCAGGTCTAAAGTATTTTATCCGCAAATGGCCAGTATGGTATGAGTCTGGCATTTTTCTGCGACTTATCCACATCTAATTTTGACTAAGCTATTTATACTTGATTATCTTATACTAAACCAAATCACTTGAGAAATATTTCGGGGTTGAATACTTAGTAATTGACACTCGATTTGTTGGTGGGTGGCGCTAGATATTGACTTGACGGCGACCATCTGCGAGTTGAAATCAAATGTGTGATCTATAAATATTTTTAGGGTATCCGCCTGCTGTCCAAGTTATTTATTAATGTACAATATGTGGCAATGGTATTGCCTGATGGCATGTCATAGGAAAGAGGCTCAATGGCCGCGTTTCTCCGCATTGCTCTTACGATGAGATACTTTTTCGATATCCATTTAGAATGCAAATTCTCGGAACAATTATGATGCGTATTTCCGTCACCGTTTGTGACAGGAATACATAAAGTCGACTTGTTACAGTGAAACAAGGCCAAGGAACCAGCAATGTTGAACATTTGATGATAACCAACCGGCAGAACATGACCAGTCGTATGCTGGATATGGTGAACGCTCGATTAAACGCACTGTCAATTGGTCAGTGGTTGAAGTGAAGGCGCATGTAAATTGAATACTTAATGTGCCGGCACGTGTAGGACAACCGATCCTCGAAAGAACACATCTACGAACGCCAGGGCAACTTCATTACACAACTCAGCAGGTATTCCCGAGCGAAGACTGTCGAGAGTTTAATTACATTCCACTGCGACTGGGAATCAAACTCACACTTTATGAGGAGCCTCACTTGGTTAATGGCTGTGTATCCTGGATATGAGGGGGAGCGCCAAACTGACTTGCCGCTAATTGATTTGTCAGTTCGACTCAACTCAAAGCAGACTCGGTTTATCCAACTGGAAGATATCTCATACTACACAGCCGCTGCACTTGTCTATGTGAAAAGAATAAACCACGCAGATTGTAATTAAACTCCAATGACACGAAGTAGAAGATGTATCTGAACGATTGTGCGTTTTGTCTCCTGACTTTGACAGGTCCCCGATGCTGATTGCACCTAGCACTTCAAGCAAAACGGCTTCCCAAGAGTTATTTCTTGAGTTTCATTGTTGCCTTGATCGCATTTTAATTGGACAACAATTTATGGACAAACTGAAATATCGAGGGCAGCGATGATTCTCGCGTTTTTTTTTTTTTTTTTTTTTTTTTACCAATCTACCACTGACCACGACAGCATCCGCGTGAGTTGTTTGATATTGTTGGAGCGACGAGGACCGAGGGGATTCTCTAATTTATTTCGGACATCAATTCGTATAAACAAAAAAAAAAATAAAGCGGAAATTAGAGAGAGTCGGGAGATAACTTTCGTATAATGTTGTTTTTATTGTTCTTGGGTGAATTAATTGTATCTTGCAGCAAGATTCTTTTGTTCCGCGAAAGAGATATGCGCACATAAAAACGAAGCTAAGAAGATCGGTCTTGTGTTTATATTGTGGGAAAAAAACACATCTGATTGTCGACCGTAAGCTGCAGAGCCTTTTTGCGACTATTAGAATGAATAATGTCCGACTTAGAGACAATTTATAACAAACATTCCAACAAAATAAAAATATTTCCTTTGGCCGAGTGGTCACTTCCTTAGGGAATGCTTTTGTGTTTAATTTATGGGGCGGAAGCGGAAACGCTGCCACGCACATCGCAATAATTACTTTGAAGTTAGTTGCCAACAAAAGTTAAATCAAATGGACTTAAAGATGATTGAGACATGCAGGTGCAACCAATAAACATAGTACAGAGCAAAACTCAACAGAGAAGACAAATGACTATTCTATTGTGAACGAATCGCACGATTTTATGTTGATGATGAGCTTAGCACCGGATAAAACTTAACGCAAAAGACAAATGATCTTTTGACAGCGAACGAATAGCCTGATGGTGTATTAATGATAAACACAGCAACGGGAAAAAACCAAAGGAAAGAAGTAGTGTTTCTATCGGAAAGGAATTATTATTTGTGTCGATCTTAGGTAAAGTAAAAATTGTCTTTGCTTTGAATATATTCGCATATTTGCCCTGTAAGGGGAAATTTTTCACTAACTTTTGATATCTTCTGTCTCAAGGAACTAGTTTAAAAAAAAACGATTTCTTTCATTTCAATCTTGTGATTAGTTTTCTGCAATAGGGTAAGGGCTTTTTCGATCACTTGACTTGAACGCCCTCCACAGATTACACAAAGAACCAAACTTAGAAAAATAATTTGTTGTACTTTTGAAAAATGTAAACACATTGTTAGAATTTCATGTTAAAAATAAAGAGTTTCATGTCCCAATAAAGCACCTGAGAAAAAAATCTTAAAAATTGGCGTGTTGTTACCCTTCTTATACATTAACCCTTTAGTATTTTTACGTGACGACTTTCGCCCTTAAAATGTTGAAACACTAAAGTGTGCTAAGACACCTACTTGTTTAAAAAATATAAAGGAAGAAAGTAGTGAACACATACTACCTTTCGTCTGTGTATTGAAATCGCATACTCACAAATTGCCGGGATAATTAACAGCAAAAAACCTGCGCTTGGAAGTCAATCAACAAATTAGCTGTAGATTCAAGTTATAATGTTATACTAACTACATACCACGGGGTAAAATGGACTCGATTGAGATTTCGACCATGGTTTTTGAATTTCAGTTGTCCGGTCACAAGAAATAAAAAAGTATTCCATTTCCTCACTAGATATAATGAATAGAGATTGGTTTGGTTTTGGTTTGATGAAGGCGGAACCCTCATTTATTACGCTTAATACAAACGGTACATAGTCATAAACCAGAAATGGATGCCGGGATTTTGTCAATAAATACTATGCCATTTGCTTTATATGTTTACAATCGGAGTAGCATACCCGAGCATTAAGGTAGCAATCCAGAGCTTATGCGGTGGGTTGAAACATCCCTGTATACACATGGACGTAGTCTGTGATGCATTGGTGCTTCGAATAACATTCCTCACTGCTTCGCTAAGCTCGATATATCCAGGATTTACCCCACCTGGCCAAGCGTTGGTTCCAATCTTGACTGCAGGGAATTAATATGTTGTTTAAAAGAAGAAACTGTCGTATTTAATGAATAGAAAATGTGTTGCGTTTCGTCATGGCCACACATGGATTTGATGACCCATTAGGAATTGTGAAACCGTGATTGAGGGAGATTCGACGTATTCTCTCTGAAGTCCTGCAACTGCACCGTCAGACTACTGTGGGGGTAAAAGTTGGGTGCCAGGACAGGGGCACGGATTCACTTTTAACCCACGAGGAAAGATTAAATAAATGAAACTCACAGGTGTAGTTTTGATATTAATGTTTAATTTGTTCTTTTTGATTATCACTTTATTTTGGGTATTTCCATGCAATGGAAATTCAGCAACACGTATGGAGGTAAGTTAGCCGAGAGTAATTTTCTCGTTGTTCTATACTTCTTTTACACAGTGACCGCGGTGATCAAAATGTTTACGCTAATGCATGTGTGCACTTCGGTGTTTCGAGAATATTCGCCCCGGGCAGCGTGACTGCTCACAATGATAGTTGAGATGTGACTAACTCGAATCAGGGGTGAAATTGGTATTTCATTTCACACACAGGACAACCAAAAGAGACCACGCCTCCGCTCTCTCAACCTCACACTCGTCGAAGTGTGGGTAACTTCTGTTAATTGGTAATTGACGGGCGTGGAGAATGAGAGAACAGAAACACGATGTGCTGTGATCTCGAGGTAGCTTTGGTTGTGTGTGTTGGTATCAAATGCAACTACTGACATGACCTACTGACCCAGTGTTACGGCTGCGGTGTAGTCAGAGCGCATTGAACCGTGGAAAGCCAGAACTGCGAAGGAGAGGAGAACATAGCTGATGCTATTCACCTGCAAAAAGAGATCATTGATCCCAAGCGAATGGATGATCTGATGAAAAGCCGAAGTGACGCCAATTTGGCTAGGGTAATTTATCATGAAAACTAATTAGATATTTTGATAAATTCCCCAGTGGTTTCGCTATGATGCGACGGCGTCGCTTGCTTCGACTTGTTGTTACTACCCGACATGATATGATTTCCGATGGAAATCTCATGGGCTAGCAAAAATGGAGTTGCCGTATGGCAAAGGTAGCTGAATTCAATTCTGCATTATCTGCATAGAATAATGAATTCAGCTATGCTCTTTTACAGGTAAAATAGCCGAACGGTGGGATAAGGGATAATGTGACGCACTGTTAGCGGTCGAAATTAGTTATAGAATTGGGGGTTGGTTCTCCATATAATATAGAGAAACCCCACACTACCATTGGGCAATACGCTTTTGCTGTTATGTAATTGAGAATTATGAAGTGTATCTGTGTCACAAGACTAGAACTGCGGATAAAAGCAATAATTGTTCTAGCCGAAAAATTGAAGAACGTAATCAACAAGAATGAGCAACATGCGGATAAATAAAACTGTTTTTAAATAAGAAGCGAAAAGTGATACTCAAACACCAACCTGACAGTAGGGGGACACGAGCACCTTCAATGTCTACAGATCCTTGAGGCAGGGAAGGGCCTTACCCATATGTCGCCGCGGTGTAGACTTTCACCATACTCAAACTGAGAACACGGAGCTGGCAAAACGAGCAGGGTAGCTGAAGAAAAACATTAGTTGAAAAAAGAAAAATGTATTGCCTCAGAAGCCGGAGTAAAGCTTCCCCACAGGTAATTGGATTGAAAGTAGTGCTAGCCGATTCCTACATATTACGCAAATGACACCATAATAAAGAACATAGGACCAAAAGGGAATAGAATAAATCATCTGCTGTATACCAGAGCAATAAAACAGAAATTAAAGCTTGAATAGTGAATTAAGACACTCTCGCCAAGTAGATGATGATGGATCTAAAAAAAAAAGACGCAGTTAAGAGAAGGAAATTGTCGAAATGGTTTAGTCTCACTCGTCACACAGGAATAAACGTTTATAGCGTTTGGGATTGATAATGAAGAACGTGTGATTCGAACTGACGCTATGACAGTTAGAATCATCAAAAATTGAACCAGAGCGCAACCCGTCAGGCTACTGGTCGTGTTTTAGAATTCGATTTTTAAACTCAACTATATTCCACTGATGTGAATTGTTATGTTATCGCTATGGTATACGGCTCTGATGCATTTTCTTATTCGATTTTCGTTCGGTGTTCTTCACTATTTGCTTGTGTATTGCGTATGTATCTGTTAGAGACGCTACACGTTCACCATAACTAACTTGCCATATGAAACAAGAGTAAAACCACGGGGGCTTTCCGACGGGGATTCGAACCCCGGTCGCCCGTGTGACAGACGGGTATACTAACCACTATACTATCGAGGAGGCCGACAGGCGGGGATACTAACTATTTGTTAAATAAACAAAATACTTAATCCTGTCCTATAATGTACTTTTTTATTTATTTTTCAATACTTGTGTAAAGTTTAACTTTACGCAATTATGTGGAAGGTTATGATTGCAGAAGCTTATAATACAAACAAAATGTTGGAAACATTGTTGATGGAATAGAGTTTCTACGGTTAATTTTGGAATTTAACAGACCAGTGTGATACACAACTATGAAGAAAGTGTCATTTTTAGTGAAATAAAGATTCGTAACGGAACGGAAAATGGCAGCGCCACAAGGTCGATATCGGAGCAAGCATCTCCTGAATTTAATTTGAGGTTCCACAGCTAGCCAGAAGTTTTCGCGGATAAGTCGAATCTTTATTGTCTAACCGATATGGCCACAGTCTTTGAAACAGTTGTATAGCAACTCAATCTTATAAAGGAACGTCAACTTCTTAAAGAAAGCTTATAGCGTTTGCGATGATAGTGAAGAACGTGTGATTCGAACTGACGCTATGACAGTTAAAATCACCAAAAATTGAACCAATGCGTAACACATCAGGCTACTGGCCGTGTGTACGAATTCGGTTTTTAAACTCAAGTACACTCAACTGATGTGGAATTGTTATGTTGTCGCTATGGTATACGGCTCTGATGCATTTTCTTATTCGATTTTCGTTTGGTGTTCTTCTCTATTTGCTTGTGTATCGTGTGTGTATCTTTTAAAACCATCACAAACCTATTTAAAGAAGATTTATAAATAAAGCGAGGTTTATAGAGCAAGTTGAAATGTATAAGTAAGTACGGACCCAAGTCTCCACATTTTCCTAACGATTGTCAACAACCTCCCTGACTAATAGTTGTTACGGCTTTCCGGTGATCGAATAAACACAACCAACTAACAATAATCCTGTCGATATATTGATGTAAATACTTTCACTGAATATTATTATCCTTCATCCTGCCTTATACGTACTCTGAATCACAAATTGTACTCTGAGTAACATAGACCTAAAAACCCTACTTACCGTACTATGTTTCCTGTAATACACACAATAAAACATCGATTGAATATTAAATCAGATGATCGCCTTCTGCACATAGCACCACGGTAAACGAGATAGCACACTGACGGCCCCTGATCATTCCCTTCATCGTCTATTATCATATTTTCATTTCAATATTTTTCTACGAAAACCATCGTATCGCCACGCTCCAGCACCTCACTGTCCAGCAGCACCAAAGAATAACTTGAATTTCTTACCTCATTTCAATAAAACCATCTTTCGAGACACGCCAGGTTTGACCCACTACTGCCCCCAACTCATTAAGATACGGAAAAAAAGTTCATTGTTGTGGTTCAAAAGAAAATGACTTCGCCGACTGAATTTAAAAATCCCTCACCCCACACAATAAGAAGTCCGATTCTTTCGATTATACCTGGTCGACCTTTCGGCGTTATCATAATCCCACCAAAAAAGGAGTGAGCCAGCTTAAAAGGAGAAACGAAGACCGAGCACGACAAAAATCGTTCGCATTAGACGACCGAAACGTGTATCCCTCGAACGGAAGCCGTTTAGTGTGCTATTCAATCGCCTTGTGAATATTTTTTCCTCCTATCGATGGATTTTTCCATAATTTCTTTTGTCATATTCGGTCGGCCATAAACGCATGGAGACCAGATACCTCCTTCGTGTACATACACATCACCTATTCAATGGCCCTATAACGTGAATCGCTTTTTAACGCTCCCAGTCAGGCGATAACATCAAGTAATTATTATTTATAATGTGTTTTCTCTTCCCTATTCAGTAATTCTCTCAATCACACGTTATTCCCTTGCAATCGTTACATCGACGGTGTAATAAAATAACATTTGCTCGTTTAAAGGTGGGATCCGGGATTGGGATTGATTCGAAAGCGCTTGACTTTGGTGACAGATATTTTGGGATGAAATTACCTCTGCAGGGGGTCGTATAAATTCCTAGGATTCTTCACGAGGGGTGGTTATCGGAGGCTGTACCGTGTTACACATAAAAACCTTACCGTCTCGATATCTCAATAAAAAAGAAACAAAACTAAAGCGAATTCAGGGGATTAAACGGTATTGTCTAGTGTTTGTCGTCGTACCGGGCGTTGGCCTTAGGTCATGTTTGCAAACATTAAACACCATTCCCTTTTTTTCGATACACCGATACCAGGCCAGTTTTATGGGATTGCCGCAAAGGGTACGTATTATATCCTCGCAAGTGCGCGTCTTCTAATCGGCTTAAAAGGGGAATCAATTTTAATACTCTTCGTCCTTTTTGTTTATTTAAAACGAATGTAAATTCCTGATTTGTGCGTAGCAAGAAACTGCTCGTTCTACTTTATTTCCTTTTAATTGTCGAAATTCCCAAACAACCAAATAGCGAAGAGAAGACTTACAGAGGGATTAAACCCTATTTCTGTGCAGTCGGCCGCAGTTTTTCGACAATAACTCTTACTAACTGCAATTCTGTCACGGTTGTGTAACGAATCAGGTCGTAAGTCCTGAACGGAGAGAATTAGGTATTCTCATAAGTCTGCCAACTGCCGTTTTCAGGAAAACTGCAACTTTGACTGACACGAGATATGTCAGTGATGTGAAGGGGAGAAATAAACACCCTAATGCTGTCCACGTGTACAAAATTATACGTTTTCAAATATGTAGATATCTATCAGAGCTTGAATGCACGCAGAATTGTTCTCCGAATAAAATGCGTCCAGTCTGGCAAAACCTTGTTATTCTGGTTAGTTCAGAAATGTATCCTCTTCCTTACTTCACAGGACTGCGCAATAACTGCCAATAGGAGATAAGAGACAAACTCTACCAGGGATGCATGAAAACAACCCTATTTATTATGTATTGTGTAATAATATATTAGTTTATTAGCACAAGGCCAAAGATTTGCATAACCATCGAGTTTTTTAAAAAACCGAAAAGATAATTTTAACCTCAAAGATACACATCGATTTAGAAGGTGTGGTGAGGTTGATGATGATGTTATTTCCAATCAATAAAGAGAATTAAACGCCGCGGTTTCAACCATATTTCAAGAAGATGGGTTACACCTTGAAGTCCGTACACGAGTTCCACATCATTGGTCAGAAAAAAAAACCTAACCTCAAAGGCGAACATAGCCTCATTTTACGTACATTTTGATTTTGTTCTTTTCCTTATATTTATCTTACTTGCTAGACAAAAAATGCGGACCCCTGCGAAAATGGTGAGCATCACTTTAGAAGGCCTAGTGATGTTGACAACGATGTTTTACGAGATTTGACGGAAAATAATTCACGATCTTCGGCAGAAGAGGTTCGATAGAACTGAATCTCGAGAAGATCAATAGCATTTTAACAACTAAAGGAGATGAAGCTTAGTATGTGAGTGCCACATATTTATCCCTGTGAGTAGGGCGTTAGAATATACTCACAGCTAGGCCGGCTTGTCCTAAGAGGCGACTAAAGGCCGAGTGGGAGCTGGGGTCCCAACGCCCTGTGCGCCCGGTGAAATACCAGCCCATCCAGTTTTAAGCTCCGTGAAATGGTCGGGAGAAATCCCTGGCCATCTTTCGGAGCTTGGCTGATGGACCGGTTCGAGAAAAGGTTGGTTAGGTGGTAGTCGGTCTCAAGGTGAGATACCACCCCGTCACGCTGTACATTCCGCGATATCGTCGAGAGAAATCTTCGACGGTGTTTCGGATGTGTGGCTGATGGCCCGGACTGACACGGAGATAAGTCATGATGGTACCTTCTGATATAAAAAAATCCGGAGGTAAACTAGTCTCCCATTCGGATCTCCGGGAGGGACTCTGTCAGGGGGAACATCATGCAGATATCATGATAAATAATGGAACTTTAAGAGGTTCGTCATCGCATAACCGAGCTCGCTCTCGAGGCTCGGACCACGCTCGACTGGTGACGGGTCAGAATACGACTTACATTTGAAATTCCGGGTTAAGGGCGGAGTCTGCTTCTTCGCGCGGTCCAAAATGGCTTGCCAGAGGATGGAGGCGTTGGAACCCAATAATATGGACATCATATGGTTGAGGGTCGTGCTGAGGAATTCTGTTAAATTTCTTTGTTGTCTTTACCCCTCCTCGAATGACGATCGACTGGCGACATTTTTCGAGCATCTTTCATATAGCGTCGACTGGATACAGATCAACCACCCAGCTTCTGAAATTGTTCTCCTTGGCGATTTTAATGTGTACAATTCCGGCTGGTTGTTACATTCTAACAGAACTGACGAGGTTGGGAGGCTGGCGGAGATGTTTGCTGTAAGCCACAACTTGACTCAACTCGTGGGGGGCCAACGTGAGTGCCGGATGCCCGAGGCGATTATGCGAACACCCTGGATCTGTTTTTGACATCCGAACCGAGTATGTATACCGTCGAGGTTTCTGGGCCACTGGGAAACTCAGATCACTGCTTGGTATCTGTTGCGCAACCACTTGCATATCAAGCGAATAACCGGCCTAGGCAGCTCCACCATGTATGGAAGTATCGGGCCGCTAACTGGGACGATTTGCGAGATTTCTTCGCATCCTTTCCATGGTCGGAGGTGTGCTTCGGAAACTCCGATGTTAACGCTTGTGCGGAGTCGGTATCAGAGATTATTCTTCTGGGGATGGAGATGTATATTCCACATTCCATCAAACGAAGTTCGTCTTATAAACCTTGGCAAAAAATGGGAGCTGATTACAGCCACAAAAAATAGAGATTTTAAGCAATGGCGCTCCAATCCCACCGATGTTAACAGAACGAATTTTGTTAGAATCAGAAACGCGTGCAACCAGGCGATTGATACCGCGAAGAAGGCTCACAACGACAGGGTGATCAATAAGCTCCTTTGGTGCCCAACTGGTTCGCGCTCCTTCTGGTCAATGGCAAAAGCTGTCAGTGGTAACTTTGCTTCCTCCTCTTTCCCTCCGTTGGTGACAGACAGCGGGACGTTAGTCACGAATCCAAAGAATAAAGCTAATGTGTTCGCGAATTTATTTTCCGCGAATTCAAACCTTGATCCCGGTCTTTTGGAGCCACATGTGATCTCGCCGAGATTTCGTCCGGGCACTATTCAACGCATTCTACGTGAACTAGATTGTAGGAAGGCAACCGGCCCGGACGGAATACCAGCAATAGTCCTTAAGAACTGTGCTCCAGAACTATCGCCGGTTCTTGCCAGACTCTTCCGATTATCTTATGCACGGGGGACCTTTCCTGCCTGCTGGAAAATCGCTCGAGTTCCGCCAATCCCAAAGACGGGAAAAAAGTGTCTCCCACAAAATTGCCGTCCGATAGCTTTAATGTCTATGTTATCTAAGGTAATGGAAAAAGTCATCAATACAGAGTTGGTTAAGTATTTGGAGTGCAACGGACTTCTGAATGATCGTCAATACGGATTCCGTGGCAGGCGGTCCACAGGAGACCTTTTGGCACTTATAACCGACATATGGACCTCTGGGATTGAGCGGCATGGTGAGTCAAGGGCCGTCGCATTGGATACTTCCAAGGGTTTTGACCGCGTCTAGCACGGGGCATTGCTGAGCAACAACACAAGCAACAGCTTTGCGACGGGACGAGGAGCTTCCTCGAGAATCGATCGATCCGGGTTGTTGTGGACGGCGAGTGTTCGGATCTGTATCCTGTTATTTATTCGGGGGTGCCCCAAGGTTCTATTTTGGCTCCTACCTTGTTCTAGCTTCACATAAATGATTTGTTGGAGACAACGGATAACAAAGTGTTCAGTTTTGCGGATGATAGTACGCTTGTTTCCTCCTTTTCGAGTGATCGGCTGATTGGTGCATCTGCGTCGCATCAGCTGAGATGTAGACAGATTGATTCTCTGAATCGGGATCTGGATAAAGTCCTGCAGCGGGGAAAGCCCAATCTTGTCGACTTCAATGCAACGAAGACCCAGTATACAACATTCACAAAGAAAACTGGATCATCGGTTCCACAGCTGATGATGAATGGCCGGGCCCTCGAGGCTGGGGAAAGTTTAAGGTTGCTCGGCGTCACGGTCTGTGGGAATGTATCATGGCATAGGCACGTGTCGGGTATCGCCAGATCAGCCTCAGGAAAACTGATCTATCTTTTTAGAGCCAAGAAATATTTTACTCCGGCCCAACTTCTTATCCTATATAAATCCCAAATTAGACCCGCGCTCGAATATTGCTTTCATGTTTGGAGCTCGGCTCCTAAACATACCCTCGACCTACTTGAGAGCATACAGAGACGAGCAATCCGCCTGATCGGGGACTCCGCGCTGACGTCGGGACTACAGTCGCTATCACATCGAAAGCGCGTAGCCATCCTCTGTCTGGTTTACAGATATTATCACGGGTGCTGTTCTTCGGAGATTCTTGATATTGTTCCACGCAATTCGGCTTATATGCGCTCCACAAGAAAATCCGACGGATCGCACCCGTTTGTGGGTGCTCCCGTCGGCGACGGCGCGAACATCCCTGCATTAGAACTCGTTCCGTTACAGAGCGGGGAAGCTGTGGAACTCCCTTCCCACGCGAGCCTTCCCGGAGCGTTACACCGTGCAACTGTTCAAAAAGAACTGCAACAGTTATTTGATGCCATCTCGGAGCGCCCATTAGGCGTTATAGGTTCGCCTCTCCCGAGAGAAGTCTAATAAAATAAAAATAAAAACATCAAATGTCACCAAAAAAAATCGATCGTATTGTAGCTGTTTTTTCGATTGAGCTTTTAGAGAAAGAATCTTTTTTGTGGATGGAATGGTGATCGGCGATGAAAAATGGATCCCACATAGCTGTGTCCAACGCACTAAGAAACAAGCGTATGAAATGATAGAACTGATCTCTAAGCCTTTTGTGAATTGGAAGGTACTCAAGAACTCTTGCACTCAAATCTTGTTTTACACAGATACCTCACCTTCTTTCCTTATCTTCTCTTTATCCTCTCTAGCTCGCTCTATTTTTGACATTAAGGATACCGTAGATTCATCGTATACGTCGTTTCGTGTAAAAAATGCCTTGGTGTTCTTCTAATGGCAGAACACATCAAAATATATTAGAAATGTTGATAGTGGTAGAGTCTTCGCTGTTTGTCTAATACGCACCTTATTCAAATAACAGTGGAATCATATTTATCAACGGTTTTGTTAATGACTGGTTTTTCTTCTTTTATTTAATAGACAGAATATCCAGCAGCAAAGTTTATATTAACTAATCAATATATCTCTAGTTTTCCTTGGCATAGATATGTGCAGACTCTATATTACGCCATCAAAAACAAAATCCGACGCCATAGAAAATTCTATTTCTCAGTTCCCATCAACCTTTTTTGGGCCGCCCATTCTGAAAGGCTAAAAACACGCATAAATAATGTTAAATAGAAGAAACAATGTTGAAATATTTATTGCTAAACAATTTATGCCATCGCATTTCCACACCAACGCTTATTGAAATAAACCATAGGCAATTCAATAAAATAAAGTCTTGTACTCACAAACCACCCAAATTATGACAGGACCTGCCCCTCCTAAACATTTTACATCATGGCTCCAACACTTGTTCTTGGGATTGAATACTGCGAATAGTCAACTAGTGTACAACGCCATCATAATAATATCCCATCCATGAGTTCCTAAGACTTTTGGAATAGGTCACACTTCCAAGGTTGCGTTGTTTCAAAGCAACCAATTAATTAGAAAAGAATGAGCAAAGTCTACTTTTGCAGATACAAAACACCAACAAGAAAACCTTAAAATAATCTTCCCATGCTGCGCAATAAAATTTGCTTATTTAAGCTGGCAAAAATGCTAAGCTTTTGGTCATTAAACCCACTAATTAGCAACGTTTGACTGCCAGGTCCAAGATGATTGCCCAAGTGTTGATTCCGGCTGTAAGGCCTGCCCTACGAGCCTCGGTTGAATTCTGAAGCCAAGCTAAGACTTTTTTACGACACATTACTGGTCTTTGTGTAATCCAAGCATAAATCTGCTTTTATGACTCTTGAAGTTCAAATGGTAAGACCGTAACTTAAACGGAATGAGTCTTTAACGTTTGCATTCAAAGTTACTTAAGGTAAGTCGCTAATTGGATTTTCGCACAAATTTAGAAAGACAATGTTTTCGGGTGTTAGAATATTTAAAACAGTTTCTGACGTTCCTTTGTTTACGATATAAAATCGATGTTTTTATGTTGTCGTAAATATGTGCAGATAATTCTATCCCCATCAGTTGATGACAGCTAGCTGGTGTAAATGAAATATAAAAACCGACATGGGGACAATATGTTAGCGCCTAATTTTTAGCGGAAACATTTATGGCTCGTTTGTTATATTTGCTCCTACATATTCTTCGTGAGGTGAAGTGTTAATGGTTGACATACATACAATATATACCGGGGTATATACCCGGGAAAATTAGGAAAGGAGATACGTTTAGTGCGAAACTCTCTAACATTTTTTGGTCAAAAAGGTAGCTCAGAAATACGAGTGAAATACTCGTAAGACCCACAGTCTTCGCTGTATGTGGTAATCGTATGCTTTGCATTCTTAATATCATATATGTTTCTAATATTCGCCATTATAGAAGAGTATAATGGCATTATATTGCGTACAAACTCCCTATCCATATAAACATTTAAATATTTGAACGTAACGACTTCTTGTTAGCATTTGCCGAATCCTCTACACTTGCTTGATGTACCCAGAAACTGGGGGCAATGGATTAACACCCAACTTTGAAGTGCGGTGGATATTTTCTGCAACATAAAAACTTCAGTGCCGACCTTCTTGGGCGAAAGCCAGATGTTCTACATACTCATCAATCATATGTAAGGGGACATCCGGTTGCCTTCGTTAGAGAGATCAAAGAAGCACATGCTGTGCGAATTCAAAGAAGTCGCTTTTATTAGTACAATTTCTTGATGCTTTTACATACTATAGCTGTTCAATCAAATTTCCATAAAAGTGATCCAAAGATATTTAGAACGAGGGCACAACTAGCCCCGACACATACCAAACTAATCGTCTTTATGCATAGATAACGAATTGAGTCTGCTTTAATTAAGGAGATAAAAGGAAGATAAAGATGCAAACTTTCGTTTCCGTTTTCTTTCCACATTTTTGTTAGGTTTTTGGTGGTAGAGTTTGAATGTAGACAATAGGACAATAACACTATTAACATTTTTCTTATAGGAAGGAAAGTATCATACAACCACAACAGCGAAAACAAAAGCACAGCTTGTATTTGGGTTCATGATATAATATGTTTTTGACTAGATTTGTTTATGTTTACAGGTCTGACAATCACCTAGGTTAATTTTGTTTATGTATGTTTATAATTCGTAAGCCTTCACAGGACTGTTATATATTGTCAAAGTTTATTGTACACCTGGCGCAAGACGAATGACCTTGCCCGAAAAAAAACAAATCATTATGGAAAATTTAACAAGCCTCAGGACTTGCTAAATAAGGCCAAGACCGGTTCTCGGTTGTAGTGCCGATGATGATGATGATATTGTACACGGACAAAGGTGAGAAACAAGTGCAAGAATTAAAAAGATTATTAATACCGTTATGATATCAAAGGATAACGCGTGAGCTGAAATACGAAGAAAGAAGAGAAAACCAACACGATTTGACTTTATACACTTGCAAGCCAGTGTTTCCGCTAAATGGGTTTGTGGTGTTTCTAACAGATACACACACAATACGCAAGTAAATAGTGAAGAACACCGAAAGGAAATTCGAATAATTCATAACATAACAATTCCACATCAGTTGAGTGTACTCGAGTTTAGAAAGCGACGTTCTCTCGTTCGCTCGCTCTTCGCCCCGTCGTTCGCACACGAAGTTGATCATAACAAAGTTACTGAGGAGGGAGTAGTGCGGCGTTTCTAACAGATACACACACAATTCACAAGCAAATAGTCAAGAACATCGAACGAAAATCGAATAAGAAAATGCATCAGAGCCGTATACCATAGCGATAACACAACAATTCTACATCAGTTGAATGTACTCGAGTTTAAAAATCGAATTCGTACACATGGTCAGTAGCCTGATGTGTTACGTATTGGTTCAATTTTTCGTGATTCTAACTGTCACAGCGTCAGTTCGAATCACACGTTCTTCACTACCATCCCAAATGCTATAATTGGTGACACACTGACGTGATCTGTACACACAGCCATAGTAAACAGAACTTCACGACACGATCAGGACTTGCGCATAGAGCACCGATACACTCGCCTGCTCCGACGTTCTCGCGCTCGCTTGTTCCTTGCTCCGTCGTTCGCACACGAAGCTGATCGTAACAAAGTTACTGAGGAAGGACTAGTGTGGCGTTTCTAACAGATACACACACAATATGCAAGTAAATAGTGAAGAACACCGAAAGGAAATTCGAACAAGCAAAGCATCAGAGTCGTATACCATAGCGATAACATAACTATTCCACATCAGTTGAGTGTGCTTGAGTTTAGAAATCGGGTTCGTACACGCGGCAGTAGCCTGATGTGTTGAGCATTGGTACAATTTTTATGTGATTCTAACCGTCATAGTGTCAGTTCGAATCACACGTTGTTCACTACCGTCGCAAACGCTATAGGTTCTCACGGTTCTCATTGATTTCGATCGAGTCCCAGACACTTTTTTAATTCCAAGATCTGCCTCGCATGTCCAAAATAGATGTGGCGGAAGGTTGGCATTTCTAATGGCCACAAATATTTTTGTAGGCTATATTCTACGAAGAAATTCCAGCGCTAGGTGGTTTTCGAAACCTTACCTCTAATGAGAACTATTGTATCAAAAAAAAAAAGAGATAAAATCCTTAAATTTGGATTAAGTTTTATGCAGTTTCAGGATAAAATTCACAACTGATTATATCTATGAGCTCCTTGATAGTATAGTGGTTAGTATACCCACCTGTCACATGGGAGACCGGGGTTCGATGCCCCGTCGGGGAGCCTCTGGCGCAAGACTAATGACCTTGCCCGGAAAAACAAATTATTATGGACAATTTAGCAAGTCCCAGACTTGTTAAATAAGGCCAAGACAGGATCCCGGTTGTAATTCCGATGGTGATGATGATGATTTAGTTTATAGTAGCTTATTCTAGTCTAGTTCAAGTATTTATTTTAACACTATTCCAATCTATACCACGATCTCTTCGCAATGGGAATCCTATTGCTGGAATGCCCCACTCACACCGGATGCGCCTCGCTTTATATAGGCTAGTCACGTCCCTGTTCGCTTGTTTGCCCCGGAATCTGATATTTAAACAAACAGTTGGCTCGGGTTTAGTCGTGTGCGTACCGTCCTCGGCTTCGTATGTTACGCCGCCAACAGCTTGCGATAACAGTCTCATGTTGCAATGGAATTTATTGAGTTTTACTGGTTCAAACTCTCTCTCCCAAATCAAAAGTAAGCTGTTTCAAGAGGATATCAAACATTTTGTGTTGCATTCTTTTGTTTAGACACATTTTAATCAGATGGCTGTACTGTTTTTTAGAGGAAATACACACGCCCACAAAAGGAATTTTGAGGTACCCTTACCTATCTAAGCATCGTGCAAACGATCTAAGAGGGAGAGGAAAAAGAAAGGAGTTATCGATCAACATTGATTTTCAATGCCACTGTATATGGATAGAACGAAAGCGTCAACACAACAGCCAACAACCACGCGCACCGGAAATTGTATGTTCTCGCTACTTATATTAAGTGCTCTGATATATAATTGCGGTAATTAGTTTTTAAATTTCCTTTTGATGCTGTGTTCTTCACTCATCACTGATCTGGCGACCGATTTGCTGGATGGAGCCATTTTGCCAAGGGCAGCAACGTCCCTAAAATCCCAGGCGTTCAATGCGCAATAGAAAACCCTACTTAGCATAAACTGATTTTGCGATCCTCTTTGAGGGAGCACCAACTAGGTTTCCCTTCACGGAAATATTGCTAATAAGAATAGGATTAAAAATAATTGCAATTGTTAGCGACGCGTCACTACCTGTCCAAAAGAGACGCCACTTCGATTACAAATTACTTGTTTCCTTTGACGATGCAAATATCAACATATTATGACTCGCTTCGTGAGAAGACGCTACAGATACAATAGGAGCACACACAACAGTTGCTAATAGGACAATGGCACACAAAGACGTCCACCGTATGCAGTACGATATAAAATGCGAGCAATCTAGAGCTCCCAGGGATGTGTAGACAGACTGCTTTCCCTCGTAGGGAATTTTAGAATTTAAATATCAAAATTATATATATAGAAAAAATCGTTTGGTGTTGTAATATGAAAAGGATTCTCTTTATTTAAAGGGAAGGCTCTTTTCTTTTAGGCACTCCAAAACCCTTCCCTGCACCAGCGGTAAGGAGAGCTTGGACTTATTTCCTCTTCATCCAGGTATACAAAGGCGTTTCCTCACATCAATGGTAAGGGATGGGTTCCGAGGGAAGAAAAGAAATAGATACCATGACACATTGTAGTGTCTGGCCAGGCATCTTCTTTAATACATTCCACTACGCTGTTAAAAGTTGTGGACCCGCTGGCAGCCAGCCGTCCGTTTTAGCATAACTCCGTAACAGGAAGAGAACGATGTGCCTATATTGTGGCACACGACCCTCGAACCTTCTACCGAAGGTCAAAATAAGTCGAAATATGCCATAGTGTTCGAAGATAAAAGTTCCAGCGAAGAGAGTTATCCTGTTATGTTAAATTACACCGCGGAAAATTATTCCTCAAAAGGAACACTGCAAAATCGAATGTGATCTCTATGGCACCATCGGTCACACAGCAACGAAAATCTTGCAGTAGCGTGGGATACATACACATCCTACTCGTATGGGGTAGGACGCAAAAAAGAAAGAATGTTTTCCTCGCAAGCGAAAAAAAAAATACAATGGAGAATCATAAGAGTAAAGAAGCGGAAGTTTAGAACGAAGGAAAGAGTCATATGTGTCGCAGAACATTACGAGTCGTTAAATCGCAGTTGTAGTTCATCAAAATCATATTTCTAATATAACATTAATCCCCGCCGAAGATTATACAATATATAAGGCAGTTAATTAAAAAAATACGGACAATGATAATAGATTTTTTATCTTGATGCTTCCTGAAAGTGGCATGGATAATTTTTATTCCTTTGATATCGAGAAATGATGATTTGGTCTGCCATCCGCGTTCACGCTATTTACTGGGCAGTCGGTTTATTTTCGGTTAGTCAAATGCCTACACGAACTTAAGCTCAACGTCCGGCAGAAAATAGCGTAATAACGTCCGAATCACTGGTTATTGTGATGGATAACGCAGAAGAACTAGCACATTACCTCAGTCAAATGCCTACACGAACTTAAGCTCAACGTCCGGCAGAAAATAGCGTAATAACGTCCGAATCACTGGTTATTGTGATGGATAACGCAGAAGAACTAGCACATTACCTCATTCAATATCAGGGCGATCACTTGTAGAATGGCGTATTCAAAAAGAGATGTAAATAAATCTTCTTAAATCGAATTAAACGAAATTTACTTGACCAGGAAAAAAAAATGCTTTTTTTAAATCACGTTTTCAGTTGCAAATGCGATCGCCTAAGTTGGCCCACTATGTATATATACCGTAAAATTATTTTTTATTTCGGTGTTCATAGTAAAACCAAACGTCAAAAACCACCAGAGCGGACCTTTCAAAGGAGGAAGGCAAATGAACTGACTGCCCAAAATGCTGAGCTGTTTTCAATAATTTTCAGTAGTAGTAGGAATATTTTGATTACCAAGAGTCGTCGTGCCATATAATTATAACATAAAGCAAATTCCAACATCAAGATAAAAGTGCCACTCTTTTTCGGATCACACAGTAGTCTTCAACAGTGCTGCACAGCAAATAAGTTGCGTCTGTCGTTTCAGGCAAATACCAGGAAAAACAGAGTTCCAAACACGGCATTCGATAAAAGTAAACACAACAGCAAGGCCTTGGCTTTCTCATATCAAATAAGTACATTCCCCAGAACTAGGTCATAGTTGGACAACATGGCAGCGAGCAGCAAAAGTCAGGGACACTATGCTATGCCCACACAGATACAGTCGGAAGGACTGCAACTCATAGCACAAAGGACACATGACCATAAATCAACTGTGCTTCGTCCCAAAAATTGAATCTCGACCTGCCTAGCAATGCAAAGGGGATCGCATTCAAAAAGGGAATAAAAAATTCTACCAGTTTAAATGTTCGGTTTTTTTTTACTTCTGCTGGTTCATTTTTTAGATGTAGCGTTTCATTGTCCACTTCCTGACCTACCTGAGCCCTGAATGTGATTCTTTAGAATAATTTTGCACAAATCCGGTTTTTGTATCTTTTTGTGAGTTGTTACTTTTTCCCTACTTCGGCTTCTCTAATTTTCCCATGAAGTTTTTTATGCCTCACTCACTGAAGGTTCAGAAATAGAAATGATTAAAAAAAATTTAACATTAAATACAATAATACAAGCACTCGACACACGAATGTTGTTGGGTTGGCTTTAGCACGCTCGGCTGACTGCGAGTGAGATGAGTGTCCTCCAAAAAGAATAACGACTTGAAAAATGTACTCAAACATGTCAGGCAAATACAACAGCTACAGTCGAGAAGTGTATCTACGATAGGATTTGAAATGTAGCTACATTTGATGTACATCGGAATTTTCGGTCAATCGACAAGTAATAGTCGTGAGTAAATAGAACGTATGTCGAAAACTGTCTATGTCAATGAGATACAATATGATCCCGTAGAGCAAACAGTTGCGGCCTCTGTTCTTAGATCGACGAGGTGCCCTGGGATTGATAACAATGCCGATCGTTGTACGCCGACACCCTATCAGCGGCGACAACCGAAAGGGCCCTGGCCGTGATCTAATTTACGACGAGTAGTTAATTTTTATGAAGAAGCCACAACCCGTTCGCTCCCGTATATTGATATTGGTTCATACCCCGAAACTAGATTGTCGATATTTCCAAATGGATTTCTAAGCTAACGAGCAAAGTTGTTAGAAGAGCACATTTGCTTCCTCCGCTCTGCCAGTTAATTAACTGTGGGTTTAACGAAGGGTATTTACAACTCATACATAGATGGCGTCGATGAAATACGATTTGTAGTAAATGTCGCAAAGTCGCGTTTGTTGGGCGCGCTTTGTGTGTTGGCCCCATCGCGACGAGTTGTTTAATTAAGTGATATGCGATACGTGTTTATGAGTTTCAGCAACAAAAACGACGATTTCATACTTAACATTAGGAGCTTGAGAAATTTTACGAGGAATCAGCAGGAGCATATCTTGTTTCACATGTTGTAGCACCGATAAAATACATACGTCCGTGCATTCTCGCATAAGAGTCTCATAATTCAATGTGTTTATTCTACTGGTGGGAAATGTAGGCGATAAGCAGGGCACCGGCATCGGGATCTATGAATATCGCATCACATTACCAATGACTGTAAACCCAAGCATGTGACGGGAGTAATATGTGTTGCGGAATGCCAATTGTGTTAGCTAATGGGCACACTTACTCGTACCTCGCATTTAATGCAAACGTAGTATAATTGTTATTCAAAGGATGTTAGAAGGTGCTTGTTATTTCATAGACAGATATCATGTTCCCTAATACTTTTGTCACAGTCAAAAAGTTTGTCGTTTTAAGAAATATATTATCAATAGGTTTTGTTGGGCTTACGGTTTGACTTTTAAAGTTTTATGACAGGCTTGATTTCATTATCAACTCATTCCACAGAGTTGACAAAAGTCACCATTCGTAGACTTTAAAATCTAAGGTCTCAAGTGTCATTTTCGTCGTGCATACTGCATACATATAACCTCTCTGCACATTCAGCCTCTATGCCTTGTGGTCTATTTTGGGGCATTGCCCTGCGTACCCCCTCACGTGTGACAATTAAGTGTTGTTCCAACGGAGGGAATGTCCCTATAGGCATCTGCCCCCCTTTCTGATTTAACTACCAATGGAAAACAGCTCCAGTGCGGTTTTTTTTTCTATTACGTTTATTAAATAAAGGCTTTAGCAAAAAGGAAACAGATGAAATAAACATGTGTTTATTTTGTCGAAACTGAAAATGGGGGGCACAGAATACAAGAATTTAAATGCATTCAGGTCTGTCATCACACAGCTGGGTACCAACGGCCATCCCATTGTGAGACACCTCGGGAACATTTCAGTGATTTCCTGAAATGGTCGAGTGATGTCCTTGACCATCATTCGGAGCTTGACTAAAGGGCCGGTCGATGCAATCGGACGAGGTGGTTGATTAGGCCAATAATGATCTCCGGTGGAATATTGTGGCGGCTCCACTAGTTTACTTATCCACAACCAAAAGAGAATAGACAAAAATCATCACAGCGCCATATATAAGACCATAAGCGTACCATATACTATGCTGTGATAGCTTATATAGCAAATTGAGACATCCCCGTATACATGTGGTCCAGGTTCGACGCGCTGGTGCTACTCTGTCAATGGTGATTCCAACAGAAACGACATCCTGCGCGAACACGCAACCACAGTGAAGAACACAGCACCAAAGGAAAGATCGACCAAAGTAAAATCGGAGAGATGCAACATAACAATCAATATAGCAATTTCACAACTTAAATAGTAGCAAAAAAATACATCCTCGTCTAGACGAACCCGTGGTCTGATGTGTAGAGGCTTTCGATCTAACCTTTTGCAGTGATTGTAATGTATTGCTAATTCGAATCATATTCTTCACTTCATCTAAAAGCGCTAAACTTTCGAATGACTTTCTCCTGCATTTTGCAAAACGCTATTATATATAATATTGACATTGCTTTCTGAGATTAAAAATTACGGAGATCAAACAGTCCTAATCGAAAATCCACGGATGCCATCTCATGAGAAACAAATTGTGAATAATTTGATATGAACACTATCCATAGATTATCGGTCTCCGGAAATCGCCTATGCTGAGCTTGTAACAGCAATTTGTGATATAATAGAAGGCTAGGTCTCACTGACAGCATAGTTCGATATTGTGGCCTTAATCGGGACTGAGATCGATTAATTGGCTCGATTCATCTTGGTTGTCCGGTTAGAATTTGCACGAAAGATTCCGATTTAAATATGGCATTTGCTTTATCACCTAGCCTGAAGATACGTTCGATTTCAACTTATTGAACATCATTTGGTAAAGAATATTTTTATGAAGTCCCATCAAAATTAATTATATTCTTTACCGACATATTTCAAACACTGTGGACTGGATACAAATCAATCACCCCGCACAAACTAAGTAAGTAAAGATATAAATATGTAAATAGACATTCAATGGAGATCTTGTCGTTCTCGTTGATTGTATTTTTTTTTTTTTTTTTTTTTTTTTTTTGTATACAATCAGTATTTCCGATCATACTGACACTAGCAGTTAATATACCATGGTGAATCGTTTTCCACGTATTTAAGTCATACACCTCGCTGAACAGCACGATGCGGCAGATGCCAGTACAACCTTTTTGCAAAATACTGAAAAACATGATACGAACCTGCGCTATTAAAAATTGGTATTGAAGCATCAACGTATCAGACCACGGCCGCGTGTTAGCGAGGATGTTTAAACTCACCACTTAAACTGTGGATTGCTACGTTAATTTTTTTGATTATATAGTTCTCTCCGGAGAGGCGAACCTATAGCGCCGAGTCGGCACGAGATGACCCTGAGCAACTGCTGCAGTTCGAGTTGAAGAGCTGCAGGTTGCAACGTTCCGGAAACATTCAAGCGCGGAGGGGAGGTGGATTCCACAGCTTTCCCGCTATGTAACGGAATGAATTCTGATGCAGATGATCGCGCCGTCGGGAGATGAACCGCAAATTGCTGCCATCCGTCGGATTCACCTGTAGGCCACAAATAAACCGAATTGCGCGGAACAATACCATTAATCTTCGACGAGCAGTACCCGCGATAATATCTGTAAAACAGGCAAATGTCGAACTGACTACGATTTAAGTGAAGCGGATACTCAAATATTGCGGAAATATATTAGGTGTACAAATAAGTTTCCATCGTTTGGCAAAAGATGGTCCCACCAGAAAATGATGTAGAAATTGACAGATCATCATCATCATCGGCACTACAACCGGGAACCGGTCTTGGCCTTATTTAGCAAGTCCTGAGGCTTGTTAAATTTTCCATAATGATTTATTTTTTCTGGGCGAGGTCATTAGTCTTGCGCCAGGGGCTCCCCGACGGGGAATCGAACCCCGGTCTCCCGGGTGACAGGCGGGTATACTAGCCACTATACTATCTAGGAGCCTTTTGAGAAATTGACAGATGGCAAACGTAATATTCTGAGTTTGAACACCTGATAACAACATAACCTCAAAATAGTAGTGACTATGTATCAGCTTTACTTTTTTTTTTACACAAACGCGCGCACAAAAGGGGATTCTGGAGTACCCTTAAATGTCAGAGCACAGTGCGAGTGGATGGAAAGGAAGTGGATAAGGAAAGGAGATGTCGACGTATATTGGTCTTGAATGTCTGGACATCACAACGACATGATCAGACAGAACATTCCACATTCGTGTGGTTCGGCTAAAGAATGACTCTCTATGTTTGTTTGTGCGTCTGAAGTTCACTTTCAACGTGAACTGAAGCGCATTCTCAAATTGACGGATATCGCGGGAAAATTTCTGAGGAGGCGGAACAAATTCAGCAAGTTCTGCTGAGCAACGACCGTGATCATACCTATAGAAGAGGGATAGGATGATACATTGCGCCTATGTTCTAACGACGGAATTGATCGACTCACAGTTGGGTCCCCAATAAGTTTCACTGCTCGTTTTTGCATTCCATCGAGCACATGTAGTGCAGTTTTGGATGCACCTGACCAAATATGGGAGTTGAACTCCATTTTTGGACGAATATACGCCTTGTAAATAGCGGCCAGGCTGGATGGAGTGTAGTATCTTTTGCACCTCTTAAGGAGCACCATTCATTTGGCCGCACTTTTCGCAGCTTCAAAAATGTGGTCGCTCCAATTACGAGTCGAATTAATTCGACTGCCGAAGATTGATAGTTCCTTGGCTTCGTCGATGGAAGTGCCATTCATCGACGGTATATTTATTTTGGGGCTCACCTTTGACGACAAGAGGCAGCACTGAGTTTTTAAGGCATTGAACTCTACGGCTAGATAGCCCCCATTGATATATCCTGTTGAGGTCGGAATTCAGTCTATGAAGCATAACCTGCTGACTGATAATTGACGTTCGAAGAGTTTGACCGGGAATGTTCGTACGAGTAAGAGAAACTCAATGTGCTATCATCGACAAACGAGTGGATTGGGTTGTGTGTAATGGACAAGAGATCATTTATATAATTTTATGATTAAATTAATCAGAGGACATATTGCGAGAGCAATATGCTCGTCCAATGACCTAATTTTCGGAGCTTATTATCCAAATACCCTGTACTATGAGAACGTGCGTCGCAATGGTTTTGTTCCACCAGAGGCGTTCCTTGATTTGGACATGAAAGGGCTTATACAGGATAGATCCGGAATTCCGCTGATCTATCATGTAAGTAGATCATCCGTAGACGGGCGATTGTGTTACGACCGGGAAGTAACGCGCACAGAAGAAGAGCTCCTGCGCTTCAGTAGGGCTATCTCCCACAGAGACCGGGACGATAGTATTAGACAGCGTCAACAGTTCTGGTGGTTGAATGGCATATAAAGACCTGGATACCAAAGTCGGTATAGAATCACACTATCATCAGCTAGCTTACATAGACTTAGCTTTTCTAGAATTAGGGTAGTATAAGATTTGAGTTAAGTTAAGCTAAGTGATTTTACATAAAATTTAAAAAAAAAAAATAGGTAAGTTAAGTAAGTTAAATTTTAAGAAAAAAAAAAAAAAACAAAAAAAATTGACAAAGTTTTTCAAATTTTTCTTTGTCTTTCAAATAATTATAAATATTGCCACAAAGTTCTGTCGCCGAAAGGCAAATTATACAAATACTAAGTAATGTTTAGCTTAGAGCGTCTGCGAAGGACCAGTAAGTTATTATATAAGATAATTAAGCTAGAATTTAAGCATTTTTTGTCTAGCCTTTAATTTAGAAACTAAGAATATAGAAAGAAAATAAAAAAAATGTTCACAATGAAAAAAAAAGAGATCATTTATAAAGATGAGGAAGAGAGTGGGTGAGAGTACAGAACCTTGAGGAACACCTGCATTAATTTGATGGGGGGCAGATTTGACACCGTCAAGAATTACTTGGATTGAACGGCCAGTAAGATAGTCTCTTATACATTGGATCAGGGAATTGTCCACTCCATATGTATGTAATTTTGATAAAAGGGCTGGATGCCAAAATCTGCCGAAGGCTTTCGTAATACCCAGTGCAACAACCTACATAATTTTTTTTCGTGGAAAAAGGTCTAATTTTGTCCCAAATAAGCGTCATTTGGGGGAACCTTTGATTTCCTTTTTTAATTTGAAGAAATTAAAAAGTAAATCTGCCGCTGAGGCGCATGGATTGCTTTTAGAAGCTCATGGTAAAGCTGCTTTGAGTGAGACAAGTTGTCGTGAGTGGTTTCAAAAGGTTAAAAACCGTGAGTTTGACATGGAAGACAAAGAACGAAGTGGAAGGCCGAAAGTGTACGAAGACAAGGGATTGAAAGCAATATTGGAGGAAGATCCACCCCAAACGCAAAAAGAACTTGCACGTATATTAGATGTAACTCAACAAACAAGTCCACATTGTTTAAAATCGTTAGGGATGATTCAAAAACAAAGAAATTGGGTTCCATACGAACTGAAGCCGAGAGACGTTGAACGCCGACTTTTCATAAGTGAAATGCTGCTTGCCAGGCAAAAAACAAGTTTCTTATATCGTATAGTTGTCATCATCATCATCATCGGCACTATAACCGCGAGGGACCTGGTCGTGGCCTTATTTAGCAAGCTTGTTAAATTTTCCATAATGATTTGCTTTTTCCGGGCACGGTCATTAGTCTTGCGCCAGAATATCCTATAGTCACTGGGGATCAAAATGGATCCACTACGATAACCCAAAGAAGAGAAAATCATAGGGACTACCTGGCCATGCTTCAACATCGACAGCAAAGCCGAATATTCATGGGAAAAAACTCATGCTGTGTATTTGGTGGGATCAGATTGGTGTCGTGTATTATGAATTACTGAAACCGAGTGAAACCATCACTGAAGTTCGCTACCGATCACAATTAATGAGATTGAGTCGAGCACTCGAGGAAAAGTGCGCCCATCACTCCTGCAGACATGACAAAATTATTCTTCTCCATGATAATGCTCGTCCGCATATTGCGCTGCCGGTGAAAAACTATTTGAAAACAGTTCAATGGGTAGTTCTACCCCACCCGCCATATTCACCAGACCTTGCCCCTTCTGATTATCACTTATTTCGATCCATGGTACATGGTCTGTCCCAGCAGCACTTTACAACATATGAAGATACCAAAAAATGTATCGATTCGTGGATATCCTCATGAGATGAAGAGTTCTTCCGAGGTGGAATCCGTATGATGCCAGAAAGATGGGAAAAAGTAGTGTCTAGTAATGGACAATTTAGCGCAAGGCTAATAACCTTGCCCGGAGAAACAAATTATTATGGACTTTAACAAGTCTCGGATATCGACCGGGTACTGGTGGAGAGAGTTGCTAAATAAGGCCAAGACCGGATCCAGGTTGTAGTGCCGATGATGATGATCAGGGTACTTTTTCCATTTTTTCATGGACAATACTTTGAATAAAACGTAATGTGTCCTTCTTTCACCATGAATTCCTAATTTTTTATAGAAAGCGGCGGAAACTTATTTGTACAACTAATAACAATTCAATTGGCGCAAGGCTAATAACCTTGCCCGTAAAAATAAATTATTATGGACAATTTAACAAACCGCGAGACTTGCTAAATAAGGCCAAGACCGGATCCTGGTTGTAGTGCCGATGATGAGGATGAATAACAATTCAATATCATATATTTTAAATGACTTCTATAACACAAAACCTTAGTAAAATTGCAGCCGATCCCTGTTCTCCAACTAAGAACGTTTGTAAGTTAGATGTAGGCCTCGAATAAAGAGCATTGTAAAAGATTAAGGCTTAAATAGACATTTATGTAAATCTTTAACCAGTTAACTGTGGAGTTCAGATTTAAAAATCTCTCATATTTAAATAAAACCAACGCAGCCTAAACACGAGTACTTTATTATAAATTTTAAAACAAAATTAAACGAAAACGATGAGGACCTTCATAAACAATTTTTTAATGAAATAATCGCATTGAAACAGAGTTTTGTAGTGTAAACTCTTCAAACACAATCAACCGGGGGGTAAGAACTCAAATCGAAGCAGTAATTCACATCTAACATTGTAGATACACTCGTTATATAGAAAAACACTCCCAATGGTTAGCTTAGCTTTTAATGTACCGAGTTTTTTAAAACTAATTATACCATAAACTGTGTATTCTGGTGATTAAGCACTTGAGCATTGATCTTCTTTCTAGATGTGTTTTAAACTGATATATGCACTGTCAGCATTCTAAGATTAAACTAAACCTTCCTATCTGTTCGCTTGTGAAGGGAAAGCCGGCTATTAAAAAAGGTTCTTTCCTTCAATCCCATGGTTTGTTTAGCTATTCGGTAAGTTAGTCAGTGTCTAGCAGGGACAAACCGCTAATACGATTTTACAGAAGTGGTCTATGAAAGGTTTTGCAGGACATCGTTCCCGTTTCGCAATTGTTTTATACAAAACCAGCCCACAAGGGAGATAGTTATGTACTGTTATATGAATACACTTTCTCCAAACCCCATGGGTCTTTCTGAACAACGAAACTAAAACCTTCTACCATCACAGAGTCCGTCTTCTTATATTTGATAAGAATAACATTTCGCCGGCGCTTTTCCGACTGAGCCGAACTTCACATTTCGGAGGATACTAGACATCACATTTCAATATATTTCTTAGCATATTGGCGCATAAGAGTTGGCAAACTTTTTTCCTTTTTTTGTTGGATATACCACGAACATACTTCCATTCATAACCCATTCTAACAAAAGGGAATGTGTGACTTTTAAACAACAAGAAACAATGCAACGAAGCAGACCACCAAAAGGAAGCACTTTCCTGCCGAAACCGGCATCGCACTGGCACGTTTGCCGCCCAAAACGTCAATATGTCAATTGGATCCACGAAACTTCCATTCCACCTGATCGGATACTTTGCGATAGTGATTAACCACCGCCGCAATAATCTCTTTATCACTTCAAGCCATACAAATACATTCGCGCAACAAGTTTAAGGATTAGGAAAAGATTCGACTTACCCTCAAGTAGCAGCTCTGTCTGCAGCGGGATAAATCCTTTAGCGAGATCGCCTGTCCGTTTATAATTCCCAATACGGTCGCGCCGACCGCTAACAGCACTGCGATTACATGCGAGTTCAACATAATTTATCTAAATATTATCTGTAACAATTATTTCCGAATAGGTAAATATTTATCGTAGATTTCACTGTTTTGTATCTTGTGCACGTCCGACTGGATTTCACTTAAATCACTGCTAATGCAACCGAACAAAAATTTATTCCTTAGTTTCCAATGGATGTGACAGTCCGACGTTCTTATACGTACTTCACAAGCCAACCATTGCCACCTCAACCGCGAACAACACGACAACTTCACTCTTCGAAAATAAATTCTAGACTGAAGCAACTGGCTGTATCAAGATACTTTTAAAACTTTTCTTCGCCACTCGAACGTTGAGCAGCAGCATATGGGCAGCAGACTACAGATTTTCGTCGTATGTCTACCCCGGCGTCCATGTTGCCGTTGCATGTTGCGTCTGCAAAGGAGATTCCCTGTGGATTTGTTGGTGTAGATTCTTCGAACAATGGCCGTGGCCACAGCAGCGGTTCTTCGAAATATCTTGCTCTAGCTGTTCAACCAGCACGTGTTCGTCGAGCACTTGCTGCTTAGGGAGATAGAATGAGACAAAAACTATTTTTGCAGTTAGAAAATTCGAATTTCTCATCTGGTGGCTGCAAAGGTGGGGAATTTTCAATGGCTCCGCGCTCTCTTAAGTGGGTCTTCGTCGCTGCAAAGTACAGTTCAGGACAGAGGTCGTTCGATGTGTCCCCAGGGAACATCTGCCATTGTTTGCCTCTGTTGGCCAGAGGAGTTGCTGCCGACAGTTAGACGGACCTATGTGCAGCGCATTTCGGCGGTGGAACTTGTATGGAAGCTAACGGTAAGTTGTGTTGCGTTGGCCGACGAAGTAGAAGAGGAGGTGTCAAGGGCAGTGGTGCGAGGCTAAGTAGTCGACATCTGAATTTAATTATGTGCGCTGAAGGTCATTAGGTTCTCGTGAATCGGATTTACGCGCTTTTTCTGGAGACTCCACCACAGAACTGTTTCGTGGTTGGAGTCGTGAAATCAAAAGACGCGCCTTCTAGGAATTCAGCGGCATTATAGTCCCGTAGACGATGTCTTCTTCTATGGAGTACGAATCCGTCCCGACGCTTTGACACATCTGTCGAATAAAAATTCGCACTGGTTCCGCTAATTTACTGTATTACACGTTGTTGGGAATGGCAGGGAAGATGGGACCCACCTGTAAATTTTGTATAAAAAGTGAAGGATTCGGTTTTGAGTTTTGTATTAGAAATTCAGGACTCTTTTATTTTATTATTTATGTTCGTTTTAGGTCTATCAACTCATTGTAAGTTTCTGGGACAGAAATAATCTTTCCAATTTTTTTTTTGTCTTAAGTAATACGTGAGCAGAAAACGGACTTTTTATACCCTGAAGTGAAAGGGTAAAAGGAGAGCGAGATTATAACGAAAGATCGCATCGACGGTAAGGAAGAGGCCTGCCAATTATAAGCTCACCAGTCAATATTGATCTTTCGGATTTCAATTGTAATTTTTTTTTTTTTTAACATACTGTATTTATTTGACCAATAATCAATGTTTACATTAAGTACTACAGCTAACTTATAATTCTAGTGATACAACAGTTTACATGCATACATTACACATTTTTCAAACATAACTGAATGTGTGAATAACTATTCGAGTATAATAGGTTTTAATATGAACAGTTTTCCTGGAAAAGGTCAGAAAACCACGATTTTTATTTTTTTAATTTAATCTAATCTAATACTTAACTTAACTCTAACTTATTCTAGCTTAGCCTAATTTATTTTATAATAAGTTAAATATGTAATGTGAATTGGGGAGTAGGGATTTATGGTTAAGGAAGAAGGTTGGTGTGGGATATGGTCAGTTAGTGGCCTCAGGTGCGGTAACACTTTCCGGTTGTTCGTTAAAACGCAGAATGTTGGAGAATGGTTGTATGTTACAGTATTTGAACTGATTGGGTGCCAGCTCGGTGTTATGGTACACTACCTCGTTGGAGTCATTAACCAATCTTCCAGAGGTAAAGAGACTTCTGGTGTGGAGACAATTCAGATAGTGAGCCCTGTTATCTAGAGGAGTTGGTAGTAGTGAAGTTATTATGGGGTTGGGATTATTTGGGAGGTTTTCAATAAATTTGATAGACAGCTCTAGGAATCGTCTGTCGAGACGGTCAATATTAGCGGCATTGTCTAGCAAGCTGTTATTGTAATACTTGTAAGAGTTGGGTTGTCGGTTGAGGCCAGTGACCAGCCTGAAGCATTTCCTTTCGAAAGTGCGTAGCTTCTCCATTTGGGCTGGTGTTATATGATACCACAGTGGACACGCATATGTCAGTGTAGGTCTGATTATTTGTTTATAGATCAGCAATTTGACTTTGTGAGAGAGACCGCTGGGTTTCCACATCACTCTTCTACAGAAATTCAGTTGTATTGTGGCTTTACGTAAAGTATTTTTAATGTGGGTGGAGAATGAAAGGTCATTGGAAAAGGTTATTCCCAGATATTTTAAAGTCTTAGAAGGTTTTATCTGGGTGTTATTTAGTTTGAGTCTAATTTTGTTGTGGGGGCGCCTTGTGTTGTTTGTGCAGTGCTCATTTTTACCCTTAAACACTATAAGTTGGGTTTTATCAGGATTTAGGCGAATTTTCCATTTATTGAAGTATGTTGATAGATTTGGGAGGAAGTTATTAATGCGGTTTTTTGCCTCTTTTACAAACTTGCTGCTGGAGTAGACTATGGTGTCATCGGCGTAATTCAACATTACGGTATTGGGTAATTGAGGCTGCGGTATGTCTGAAGTATAAAGGAGGTATAATAGAGGTCCAAGAATTGAACCCTGCGGAACCCCTGCGGTTATATTATACGATTGGGAGATAGAAGAATTTATTTTGACCATGAACTTTCTACCAGAGAGGTAGGAAGTAAGAAGTTTGGTAGTATGGGTGTTTAATCCAAATATGTAGTGCAGCTTGTAAAGCAGTCCTGAGATCCAAACACAGTCGAATGCTTTAGATATGTCGAGAGAGATACAGACCGTCGGGCTTTGGTTTTGAAGATTAGTTGTGACATCGTGCGTTAGTTTTAACAGAGCATGACAGGTGGAGTGTTGTGAGCGAAAGCCAAACTGCGAATTTGGGATAATAGCGTTGTCATTAACAAATGAAAGGAGATTTCGATATATCTTGCATTCCAATATCTTGCTTAATGTGTTTAATAACGAAATCGGACGATAGTTGCTGGGGTTGTTGGAAGGACTGGACTTACTGATAGGGACTATAACCGTGGTTTTCCAGTTATCTGGGAAATGTGATCCGTTAATTATGTGGTTGAGAAGAACGAGAATAGGGACTAGATTTGACGGGAGAAGTCTTTTGTAAAGAAGGTTTGGAATTCCATCTAAACCTGTCGACTTCTTGTTATTGCGTGATGTTATAAATTCAGATAATTCGCCTGCTGTTAGGAAGGTCGCATTATCCAGAGGATGAGACGCTTTGTTTGTTTCATTGAATTCCGCGATGAAAGGGGTGAAGGATGGGATCATTGTGCGTGCGATGTAGTTGTTTACAGTATCTTGAAAATTGGAGATTGAAATGTCTCTATTGACTCTTTTCCAGTTTGTCCTGGAGAAATTTGGGATCGGATTGAATGAGTAACATGGTTCGAGGGCTGGGATTTGGACAGTGGTGTGGACGGACCCATGATCGGAAGGAAATTCGAAGGATACTGTAGGGAGGTTAGGTGAGTAGACGTCTACGGATTTTAGGAAAAAATCTATTGTTGATTTAGTAGTTTTGGAGATACGTGTTGGCTGTAATGGACAGTCCGCATAGATATATGGATGGAGTTGAAGGAGTGCTAGAAGTTGACAACCGTATTTATTGCACTTAGTGTCGTTAAATGAAGTATGCCGAGCATTCCAGTCTCCTCCTATTATGAAAGGTGCAGGTAGAGACTGTTGGATTATCTCAGTGATGTCGGAACTAGGGAAGTTTGGTTCCCGAGAAGGGTGAATGTATACGGACGACAGTACAAGCACTTTGTTGCTTTTGCAAAAGATTTTAATTGCCGTGTACTCAATATTATTTATATTGGTGAACCTAATTTCGGAAAATTGGAATTTCTTGTGTATTAGAATTCCAGTACCTCCACGAGGTCCAGTGGTTCGTGGATTAGAAACAAGTGTATAATTCGGAATAGATACTCAGGAGTTTGGTTTAAGCCAAGTTTCTGAGAGGAGGAGGATATCTGGAGAAAACTTTTCAACGAATAATCGGAGGTGTTGTCTGCGAATATTGGAATATATGAACTCTGCGTTGAGGGAAATTATGGTTAAATTAGCCATTAAGGGAGAGGATATGTGAAGTTATAAGAGATAAAATCTGACCTTTTTTTCTATTTCTGAGCTGTGCTTCAACGTGGGCAGCATCTTCTGTAAGCTACTTATGTATCCTGTGATGTCCAGATTCAGATCGTTACTGTTGGATTGTTGATTTCTTGTCATGTTAAGGGAATCCTTGACAACCTTAGCGTATGACATTCCTGGACTTGTAGGATTTATTGATTGATGTGATGTTGTTTTGGTTGGTGAAGGTTTGCTCGTTGCCATGGGTGTTGTTCGCCTTTCTAGAATTCTCAGCTTATGAGGACATTGCGAGAAGTTGGCAGGGTGGGGTCCTCCACAGTTACAGCATGTCACTGTGATTTTCTTCGTTGTAATGGATCCATCGGGGTTTGTTGTTTGGATTGTTCCTGGTTCCATCCCAGGCGGGCTGACCTTACATTCTCCAGGTTGATGTTGCTCTGCACACTTTACGCATCGTACGCTTAGATGACATGCGGCCGCCAAGTGTCCTGAACCTTGGCATCTTTTGCAATGAAGGACGTTTTGTTTATGTGGTTCCTCAATCGCAATTTTATGCGTGAACAGATATTTTATTTGTTTGAGCCGGGTGACATCGGTTGGAGGAATTTGTATGCTACGTAAATGCAGATTCTTGTTAGTCCGCATGTATGGTGTTTGGTAGTAGTCCAACCTGTTTATTTTCAGCTCCGGACAGATCCTGACTATTTCTGCAGCAAGTTCCTCATTAGTCCATGCTGGATCGATATGCCTTAAGATGAAAGTTGCTGGTTTCAACTGTCCATGTTGAAAAGTGAAAAATTCAAGCTTATGTTGCGCAAGTTTTTCTACCGCCTTGTTGTGATCCGTTAAAGTTGTTGTTGTGATGGAAGTCGAAGCTCCTCTTGTATTCGTGGTGAAGTTGCGGTGGCCTAAGGTACTTTCAAGCATTCTAATTAGTTCTTTGATGCTTGTTATATTTTTAATATAGATGGGTGGTGGTCTTGTATTTTTGGCGTGCGTGTTAGGCATTTGATTCCCGGTTGTCTTCTTTTGTTGGGGCGATGGTGTTTCGGGGGACAACAATTGTTGGTTTGGAGATGATGGAGCTAGTCTGGGGTATTGAGCAGGCGTTGTTTCCATGCAGATGTCATCTCTGATTTTATTGGTTGTTTTTAGGTAGCGAATTTCCTCGTGGAGTTGTTTCATCTGGAGTCGAAGTGTGTTGATATAATCCACGGCTTCCAGATACTTTTTTTGATAGTCCATAGCTTGTGTCTCCATGGTTGTTGGTTTTTTTGTTGCGCTCAGTAAATCGTCGGTGGCTCTTCTTTTAGGCTCTATCATGAATTGTTGGTCATCACTGGGGCCGTCGCCCGGCATGCGTTACTGTTAGTTTTCACTGTTTTCACTGTTTTATTACTACAAGTATTACTAAAAGTATTTTTACACGTGCACTTCACCCACGTGTGTTACAGACTTTCACAAACACGAGTTTCAGCTATGCTATGAGCGAACGTCTGTTCGCTCTGAAGTACTCGATAAGAGTTTCAATTCTAAGGTTATCAAGACCGTAACTGATGGAAATGCAAATTTGCCAAGTGGTCATTTTTTTAGGAAGCCCCATCATGGGTGCCCGGAGTACCTGTTAGGGTTGTTTCTCATAATGCACCCAGTAAGCCTTTTGCATAATGCAAAAGTAAGCCTAGTACGCCCTGACAGTACACAATGCCGATGGAAAAGTGCTGTATGTTATACAGTTTCGCGTTTCTACGACCGTCTGTATCGCGCCTGGTTTATATAACGTTCGAACATTCCACGCACCGACGCGTATATCCCGCTTTTTCCGTTTTTCCCTACGTTATCTTTTTGCCGGGTCGGTGTTCTCTTGATGATTTTTTCCTTTATGGTAGTGTCGGCTCATCGGTATGTTATACGGTGGTGGTGTGGAGGTTATATTTTTAAGTTGTTTTTTTTTTTATCTTACCTCCTTGGGGAGATCCGGTTGCTTCCGGTGTCCAATAGTGAAAAACGATATAATTTATTAATTTTATTTATTTAATTTTTGTGATTTTTATTTTGGCCGTTGCTTCAGCCTCTGGATCCCAACTGATCTCGAATCCAAAATGCACTCTCCTTTTATACTCTGTGGCAACAGAGATTTGTTAAAGATATTATTTAAAAATTCCAAGAAGCCCAAACAAAATTTTGTGTGCTTCAATTGGAATAGGATTCCCGGAAGTGTATACGAATTTTATTTGAACAAATTCCCGGAAGGAGAAATCATGAAATGCATTTAGTATTACGCATTTCATAATGTTAGGATTATTAGGAATTGAATCAATGTACGACAAATGGATTTTGGTTTAATTTGGTCGTGCATATGATTCAATTGGATTATGGGTGAGGTAATTAGGAATTTGAATCAATGTGCGGCAAACCAACTTTTGGTTTAACTTGTCGCTCATATGATTCACTTGGATTGGGATTATAGGTAAGTGGGTGAGAGTAGTGATTTAGGATCACTACAGTGGAAAAAACAATAGAAACAAGCTTGTTCTTCGACATTAATCGTTAGGAAAAAAAAGAATGTATTTGGGGAAAAATAAGAATTAAAAATATACTAATAGATTTGGTGCACTGTAATACATAAAGGAAATACTAAATTTTTAATTAAAAAAAAGCGAGTAATAGTGAAAAAATGTGGTTCCAGTTTTCCTTGTATTTGCCTGGAAAAAATAATAGAAACAAATTCGTTTTTTGTTTGTTTTGTGAAGAATTAATTTACAGTAAAAGTGTTTTATATCCTTTTAATACTTAGCTGTTGCACCTTTGTTTTTAATGACTGCTTTGAATCTTCATCCCATGGTAGTTTGGTACAAGTCGCGGGTGGTATAGAGTACCATTCATCTTTTATTTTGGACCAAAATTCTTCCTTATTTTTGGCTTTGTAGTTTTCGATCTTGCGTTTAAGAATGCCCCATAGGTGTTCTATTATGGCGCAAGGCTAATAACCTTGCCCGGAAAAACAAATTATGATGGAAAATTTGACAAGCCTCAGACTTGTTAAATAAGGCCAACACCGAATCCCGGCTGTAGTGCCGATGATTGATTGATTGAAGGCGGAACCCCCATTTTTATTTAGCTTAATGCAAGCTTAAAATTAATTTAACATAAAAACCTTACAGACTATCTTAAAATCTAGAGTAGTGGTTAAGACGTTATTCAATTATTCAATCGAAAAAAAAGGAGAAGAAAACCAGGAAGTTGAAGATTACCGGGCGATAGGGGAGGTAGGAAGCCAGGGAAGAGCGAGTGTATGTGGGTGTGGTGAACGCGGCCTTTGTGCTACAGTGGGGGGCATCTGTACGGACTGATACAGGGGCGGGGCTAACAAGCGGGGGGTGGGGGTGGTGAGCAGGGGAGGGGGTTGTGGGTGGGGTTGGAAAGGTGTGGGGGAGAACTAGTTTGAGGTAGGGTGAGGAGAGGATTGCTGGGTAGAGGGGTTATTGAAAGGAGGGGGCGGATTTAGAGCGGGTTTATTCTGAGACGTCATTTAAGAGCGGAAGTGGAGATGTTGAAATCGAAGGAGGTGGGGAAAGAGTTTGCCTGTCGTAGCTTACGCGAGATAGGTTTTTTGCGGGTTTTGTCTATTAGGTCGTAAGTGTTCCGCCGAACACTTACCACACACACAAGAGCAACCTGGAACCCGGAGACACTGCCAAATTAAAACCAAGACGGAGAAATTTGTTTTCACGAACTGTTTATTGTTTTCCGTATTTTCAGGTTTATTTTTTTTTTTTTGTTCTTAAGTTACAGTCTTACACATTTCATTTAACCTAAGACTACAAACGTACTACTGACACATTTCGTTTAACTTAGGATTACCACCGATACTATTGACACACGCGCGGACTGACTTACTCTAAGGGATTCAGTAACCGTAACTCCTCGTTCCGACTGTTCGATCTAGGCTCCTTGGATGCTCGAAATGGACTAATTGTCTGCCCAAAAAAAAGATATCCAGATTCCAAACTGGTATCTGTATCCGTACCGGAGAAATTTTCCTGTTCGATCTCCTAACAGAATTTCCCGACGTATCTGTTAGCAGCATAACCTTACTGTTGCTGAAACGAAAAGAAACCGAAACCAACAAATGGCGCTTCTCTAGCGTTGCCTCAGTCTCTCTTCTAAGTGGACTGTATATTCCGGCACTGGCCGGCCAACGATGCTTTCTCAATAAATTAGAGGAATTGTACCTCCAGAGCCGGACTCTTCTCTGGATCAGACGGGCGTTTGAGTCTTGCCCAGTACAGATTCCTAACCAACCAACGACAAAAACAATACAGGACCAAGGAGAAACAACGCGTTGCAGTACAAACGCCAGTACGATTAGAACGAGACTGAGGCTAGAGAAGCGTCGTTTGTTGGTTTCGGTTTCTTTTCGTTTCAGCAACATTTTTGGTCCTTCGAGCCGGATTCTTCTCTGGATTGGCGGGCGTTTGAGTCTTGCCCAGTACAAATCCTTAATCTACCAAAAGTGGACAACACGACCAACGAAAGAATACAAGCAAGAAAACAATATGATGACAGTATAAAAAACGCGCCAATACGGTTAGAACGAGACTTTTCCTAATTCTTTATTGATCGTTGCTTATTATTCGAATTTATTTGGATTGTTTTTCTGTTTTATTTCTCTTTATCCTTCTGGTCTTTAACAAGACCGTTTCCTTGGGAGCTCTTTCGGCGACTCCCCCTGTTTCAAAAAAAAAAAAAAAAAAACGAAATTGTGGCGAGAAGGCCGAATTTAGCGAGACAGGACATATGTGTCCTTCATCTTGTCTCTGACTTCTGGCCATCTTGCGATAACCAGGATCACCCACATCCGTGAGGATGTTGGGCTCGGTCTCGCGGCATCTGAAAAGAGAAGAAAAAAGGGGGGTATCCAAGGATAATGTGGACAGTGTTAGTCCAAGTGTTCTCTAACTACTTTTATAGAGGGATGGTGGGAAAGAAATCATACAAGACCGGTGGGTCTTGGGTGCGGTGGTAAACGCAGATCACGTCTTTGGCGTCTGATAATCTGCTCTTTGGTCGGTGTGTATGTTTGTGTTTGTGCCGTCTTGTACTGTGCGTTCGTGTGTTTGGTTTGTTAATAGTAGACCCTATGGGATGGGTGCAGGAATGCTCTATTATAGAGGGGAATGTTGTTGGGAAGGGTGCTTTCTTCAGTTTTGTACTGAAGAAGAAATTGCGGGGGTTTGATCCGAAGAGTTCGAGAGAGAGAAGGGTCAAGAACGCAAGAGTCCCTACAAGTAGGTTCTCGCTGTTCTGAATGTTTTCGAGGTACTTATATGCTAATTGAAGCAAGTACTCGTCGAAAGGGGTAATGGAGGCGCCTTCGTATAGGTGAGGGTTGGGGTAATGACGACCGTCAGGCCTTCTAGAATGATTGGTGCATCTTCTGAGGAGTTTCCTTTCGAAAACCTGAAGTCTTTCCATTTGAGCCGAAGATATGCAGGACCCTATGGGAAAGGCGTACGATATTCCAGATCGGATTAGCTGCTTATAGCAGAGAAGCTTAACTTTGGTGTCAACTTTGTTCCTCCATTTCAAGATGTTGTGCAGTTGCTTAGACCGGCCGAGGCCCCTTTGGAGAATGTGGGTCACATGTTTGATGAAATTCATTTTTGGGGTATAAGTGACCCCGAGATATTTCATCTTGTCCTGTGGTCTAATCGTAGTATCTCCCATTTTTATTCGAATATTCTGTGAATATCGAGAAGCTGGTTGGGAGTGTTTACTACTCAGAATTATGGCTACTGCTTTGGATGGATTAAGTCGGATTTTCCATCGACTGTAATACTGATACAGTTCGTCCAAGTGACGGTTGAGTCGATTTGTTGCGAGGTTAGGGCCTTTGGTTGACGTGTACACTAGGACGTCACCCGCATAGCATATTTGGTTTACTCTCCCGTCCACAGGGCGGGGAATGTCGGAGGTGTAAATATTGAATAAGCTGGGGCCTAGAATGGAGCCCTGTGGTACGCCTGCAGCGGCGTGAAGTCCCCCTGTTTCGCCGCTGCGCTCGGCTTTTATTTCCTGCGGCTGTCTCCTCGTTCGCTTGGTTTCGATAAATCACTCGTTGCCTGTTGAGTGATTTATCGCGACTGGTATACAGCTGTCTGTCATGCTCCTCCCTCTTGAGTGCTTGTGCGCCGATGCTGATCGCATCGCCAACACTTACATCATTATCACCCTCGGTGGTGGTGATAGAATTTCATTTCGACGGCCGTCGATAGAGTGCCGCCTCTATTTGCATAGAACATCTGGCGCGCAGGCCGACGGATAACGTGCAATTTGAATGGACGTACGGTACATGGGTTTTGTTTAACTTCTTTTGGTTAAAACTAACAATCCATTAGGTCTTTCTAATGGGTGTGAAATTCAAAAGGGACCGTGGGATCGGAATAGTTCCTTTTGTAGGTTTAAACCTCATACATTTTCCGAATTATCTTGTTGAGATAATTACGGTTGCCTACCATTTGGCAGCGGATAGGCGATATGCTTTATTGCATGAGGTTGCCGTTGTCTTTGTTTGCTTGACGGATTTGGGTGGTCTTTATGGCAGCTACCCGCACGTGCATCCGTTGGTCGGTTAATTTACCGACCATAGCGATTCCTTGTAACAGCGTGTAGATGTTCAGGATTTCCGATTGTGCAGTGCTGGAGTGCGGCGCATTTCAGTCTTTGGGAATAAGATGAATGGATGTTTTTACCTTTGTTTCAGGTATGCTACAATCAACTTGTTGAGCTTGATATTGAAAGCTTTGGGAAGTTCAGTTCCTTGCCTTTTTGGTGTCGGGTTCAACGTTGGCTAAATGTTTCAGGGCCCTAGCGGGCTTTGTGGCACGCGTCTGTGGGCGCGTGTAACGTTTTCAGGGTAGGTATGTTCCTTGAAGGGTAGGAACCTTACCTGGGTGGAATTCTGTGTTCGTAAAACGCTACAGGTTCGTTAGCGTCGTAAGAAGTATGATGAGCGGGCACAGTCGAGGGTTACGTACGTTACGGGGGTTTGTATGCAATGTTAAAGTGGAAAGCAAGTGTGGGTGGTATTTGCTAGGCGTAAGCACGGCGCGGGTTCAGTCAAATACCCCACATCACTAAATGGCGCACTAAATTGTTCCGCGGAGAAAACAAAGAAAAACAAGCACACAAGTTGGTCCTCGAAGAAAGCAAGGAAAACAAAATAAAGCACTTAATCTTGGTTGTAGTTTGTATATTATGTTACTTTTGTGTACTATTATTTGTTTGCTTACGATAAGTTTTAATTATTCATTTGCACAACATCTTATTTTACGTATAGTTCGCTGATGAGAAACAGTTATTAAAAAAACATGAAACAAGGCGAAATAAACTATGTGGATGTTTGAATTGACGTTAACCACATGTTCCTTTTAACACAATAAACTTGATTAAATTTAATTTGATTTCACAGCACTTAGTGTTCCTTTCAACAAACAGCAATGGTTATGTGGTTAAATTAAGCGACTCGCGCAAGGACGGACTTCAACACCAGCTCGAAATAGGATCACGCACGAGACAAAAGATACTCCGTTCGGACTCGACTCCGTATATTAAAAAAAACTTAATAGGCGCGTATAGTGCGTGTGCACTCTTCTAACAATGATATCTGACTCTCTGATGCAATCCATATCCGCCGGATTCAACGGTGTGGATTACATTGGTGTGTGAGGATTCTATATGTGTCCGTATAGGACAAGTACGTTGCCCTTCAGCCTGCATATTGGCAACGATGAAAATGCACCTGAATAAACATGGGCTGGTGTAATGGATTGTAGATATTATAGAGATACGCGATACCGAAGTTCGCCGAAGGGACAAATAGGTTTCTGTGTCTTAAATAAACAGAAACGCTATTTCGAGGGCCATAAATCTTTGATGACCTGGGCCTGAGAACGAAATAGGTTTTTGCTTTAAGATACACAAAAACGCTATTTCAAGGGTCCCGATGATATGCACATCGTGTTTACTTAGGCGTTCATGATAATGCCATTGTAGGCTATACATTCTGGTGACGATAGGTCAGCCGAAAATTTGGGTCTTGTTTACAAGACGGTGCCGGTATATGAGTATAATGGCGAGGAATTAGCCTTGCAGATGTGCAAGCGTATATCTCCGTAGCAAAACCCACCGGCTACAACTGTGTCAACAATTACGCTGGCCAGCAAGTATTTATCTATTATAATTGCTGACAAGCCAAGCCGATGGAGATATGGTACGGTTCATATACTAATTCAATGTGATGCATGCCTTGATGAGGTTTAACTTTCAGGTGTGATGCTGCAGGGGAGCGTACGCTGCCCCTAATTGCAAGTAAGTACTGTGGGTTTGGAAGGTGGTTAATTTAAGAGGATTGGCGGTTCCTTGGGAATGTATTAAACAACCGCGACATGAGCTTGGGCAATTGATTGACCCAGACAGAAGGCGATGGACAAAGATGATGTCGGCATGGATTCTGCGCTCTTCAAGTGTGATTAGATTGATTAAAGGGAGCCGGCTTGTGTATGGTGGTAGAGTCACCGGATTTTCCCGGTTTAGTCCGCGGAGGGCAAAGAACAAGAAACGTATTCGAGTAGTGGCCGGACAAAAGTTGTGTAGAGTGATCGGGTGACATAGGGGTTAAGGAATTCCTTCGACCAGCGTTTGACAAACCCAAGGGCGGCGTTGGCCTTGAGGATTATGTAATCAATATGTGCGGTAAATTTGAGCTCCTTGTCGCATACGACGCCGAGATCGCGAATCAATTCAACCGATGTTATCGGTTGGTTCAGTAACAGACAGGAGAGTGGGTGACTGGGGGAACTCTTCCGAGAGAAGGTGATTATGTGATATTTGGCGATATTCATTTCTAGGCAATTATTTTGGCACCAAGTCGAGAAGCTGTCAAGATCCGATTGGAGAAGTGAGGAGTCCAGGGGAGAGCGGATTGTGTTGAAAATTTTGGAATCATCCGCGTTAAGCGAGATGAAGGAGTGATTAATGCAAGAGCCTATTTCGTTTATGGTTAGGATAAATAGGGGATGACTGCCCTGGGGGGCATCTGAGGTTGGGAAAAAAGGATCGGAGAGGGTGGATCTAAAACGCATGCGGCAGGTTCGATAACTGAGATAGGATGAGATCCACTTAATCAGCAGGGGTTCAAAACTGAGGGAAGATAGTTTGAAGGGAATGAGGTTATGGGAGATTTTGTCGAAGGCCTTGCTAAAGTCGGTAGGGACTACATCGACCTCATCGCCGTTTTCTAGGGCAAGGACTGTATGGGATGTGAATTCGACAAGATTGTCCTGTGAAGGGAGTTCCACAGCTTCCCCGCTCTGTAATGGAACGATTTCTGATGCAGGGATGTTCGCGCCGTCGGGAGATGAACCACAAACGGGTGGGATCCGTCGGATTGTCTTGTGGAACGCATATAAGCCGAATTGCGTGGAACAATACTAGGAATCTCCGAAGAACAGTACCCGTGATAATATCTGTAAAACAGAGAGAGGTCGGCTACGCGCCTTCGATGTGATAGCGACTGTAGTCCCGACGTCAGCGACTTCTTCTCTTCCCCAGAGAACTGAAAAAAAAGCCTTTTCTTGACCACCCGCCATTCATTTATTTCCTTTATCATTTTTGGGATACTCGAAAAGGAAAAGAAAGGAACAAATGTCATAAATTCACTTCGGCAAAAAACAATAGATAACGGATCTTACGGATGCGCATTTTTGATCCTAGATTTTGATGCGCGATCAAATGAACATGTGGTTCGTTTTATGGCGCCATTTGTTTGTATTTCAATTTGGTTTGTTGATAAAGGCGTAAATGGGTGTTGCGTTTTCTGGGACCAATTTTTTGGAATAAAAATGCAGACACGCATTTTATGATTCTTAATAATATTTGTTCGAAGATGAGACATCTGGTCTCCACATTTAATTTAAGTTAGGGATTTTAGGAATTTTGGGTGTATGCGAACCAAATGAACATTTGGTTCCTATATCACGTGTTTGTTTTTATTTTTTGGATTATAGGAATTGAATCAATGCGACAATTGAAAATTAGGTTCAACATTGGAATGAATGTTGATTTTGGGATATGGATGGACCTCATAGGAAAGAAGGTGCAAAATGTATGGGGAATGGAAATGGTAGGGCTTCGTGGAACACTACATGTCGGATCAATTATGGGAAATCAATTCCAATTTAGCACAAATATACCCCTTGTAAATTGTGGCCAAATTTGATGGGACTAAGTATTTCTTGTATCTCTTTAGAAACCCCATACATTTGGTCGTACTTTTCACATCTTCAAATATATAGCCGTGCCAATTAAAAGTCAAATCAGTTCGTGGTTTGTTACCGTCTATGGTGGACGTTGTATTTTATCGACACTGGATCTGCGTTGGAATTTCTCTTTAAGGATAAAAACTTGTTTGGATTTCAGAATCATAGAATTCCGTTCGGTTAAATAATTCCCTTGGTATATCTTGTTGAGATCATATTTCTATAAGTGGGCATATCCTACTCATTGGTAACGGGATCGAAGGAGTGCTCCAACATCTCTAAAAGTGCAAGAAACTTTGCGTGTTCTCATCAACAAATATCAGGTTTTGGGTAGTATAAGAAAAGGGTCACGTGGGGTAAAATTTAGTCAGTGCACCGTCACGGGCGCTAGGTTCACTAAACTCCCACTGATTAACACTGCAAACGATTCTCCGACGAAGGATGAATAAATAAAAGAACGCTAGAGTGTTTTTGCTTGTATAAGGTTTTCTTTATTTCACTATTTCTCCAAACTATGTTGCTTTCAGGTTTTATCATATAGATTGATTTTGACATTCACAAATAGTTATTGTTCCCGAATTTTACACATTGATAGGTTAATATTCGCTACTGGAATTCACGCAGAAATCGTTCTGGACATTTACTCATCTAAAGGTTCGCACGTTCGCGCATAGTTATTGTTTTTGGACTTTTACACATTGATAGGTTAACATTCGCTACTGTCGCGGAGAAAGTGTTCCGAAAGACCGGGGAATTAATGCACCGACAATCAGGACGTATCAACAGGATTGGGGTTACACTTGATTACGCTCTTAGTGATTAGAATTTTCCATTTTTGATGGATTCCACCGAATGGGAGGAGCAAATCTGACCTTTTCATTTGACGATGACCAATGAACGATCAATTTGAGTTTTGTTGGAAAATGTCCATGGTGCCGTACAGGTCTAGTTGAAAACCCATTCATTGAAGGCCAGGACAAACGGAGATGCGAAGGTGCACAAGAGAAAACCCAAAAACGCGGCTGGTCAAATAGATGATCGAATACGGGGCTGGCTGCCTGCCAGCACAACGATAGGGAATACGTTTTTTGTTGTTGTTATGTCAACAGAACTTCGTTGCGATGGCAAGGGCTACAATGCATGGGTGCGTGTTTATTTTAGCAATTCGTTAATGCAAGGGTATGTTGCCGTGCAGGCCAAAATAGCTTCTTCTCTTTACGTTGAGTATACAGAAGCATTCTGTTTCGATAGCCAGTGTGAGAATCGTGGCTGTTCGTTGTTTAGACAACGAATCATTAGACATGACCGATGCGGTGATCGATCCTCGATAAGGCGACCGATCATGCAATTTGTCATGCGATTATACAAATAAGTGAACGTACATGAAGGCTGAAGCCATGCCGTTGAAAGCAATGGGAGCTATTGCGGACGGCGGGAATGGATTCTTCTGTGATGTTAGGTCAACAGAAGATTTGCTCTCCATGGCCAGGGCTAGGATAAAGATTTGTTTGTTTTTAGAAAACTGTATCGTAGGGCATGATCATTGGAAATATGGCTTGCAGATGTGCAAACAAGCAAGTAGCCCAGTATGTCTTTTTTTAGACCAACGGATTGTTGGAACAAGAACACACAGATTGGCGTGTATTTGATGGGCATACGGCCGACTATAGGAACCGATCAGTTCATGGCAGATGAACCGAGATGGTTCAGTTGATGCAATTGGTTTTGATGCCATGGCAAGATGGTAATCTTGCCGTGGATTTATGTTCCAGGTATAACCGATCGAAGGAGAGCTTTGAACAGCTAGTATTTAGGTAAGCAGCTTAATGATCGGTAATGTGATTTGCAGGTTGGGAAAGGGAGTTGGGTTAAGACGATGGGTGGTTCTTCGGGCGCCTTAAAGAACCCCCACAGTCACACCGGAAAGCTCTTCGGAGCAAACTAATATGCTGAGAGGCAGATTTGAAATCATCCAGAACCATTTTCATGGAGCGCCCAGAAAGAGTAGAAGCAAAAATAAGAATAAATAAATAAAATAAAAAATAAAATAACTAAGAAAAATTCTGCAAAAGGAAGTGTACAGCCTTTTCCGCAATTTAATCCCAGTTTTCCAAAGGCGTGTGGAAGCTTGAGTAATAAAAGGAAAAAGGTAAAGAATTCTCGGAAGGAAAATAAAATAAATACTGAGTGCTACAAAACTTAAGCAAGGGTTGCAAAGACGTCATAAAAAGGTAATTTCTTGATTTACTTTTGAGAAATAAACTATTAATAATAATTATTAGCAGCCTTGAATTACTTTAATATATATCTGGTAGTTCAGTCAATTCACATCTACTAAGAAGAGGCCTTACTCTATCTAGAAAAAGAATATCTTAAATAATAAATACAATTAAATCCACAAACTAAATAAATTCAACTAAATAAAAAGAGAAGTTTAAATGTAAATATTAAGTGAATATTAAAAAGAGGATATAAATAATTCTCTTATTAAAAATTAAATAACTAGAAACAAGGAACGGGAACGGATTAAACAGAAGAAAAAGAAAAAAAGGTGCAACTTAAAATTAAAATAAAGACTTATATATGTTATATATACTCATCATCATCATCGGCACTACAACCGGGAACCGGTCTTGGCCTTATTTAGCAAGTCCTGAGGCTTGTTAAATTTTCCATAATGATTTATTTTTTCTGGGCAAGGTCATTAGTCTTGCGCCAGAGGCTCCCCAACGGGGAATCGAACCCCGGTCTCCCGGGTGACAGGCGGGTATAGTAACCACATGTTATATATATTATTATGTATAAATACAATTAATTTATAGATAGAAATTTTACATTTATTTTATTTACTGCTAATAATATGGAATGTTTAGTTATAATAATATATCTAGTATAACAAAGTGAATAAGATTATATAGATATTAGAAATATCGAATTTAGTTTACTTAAACATTTTAAATTTTATATGCATTCCAAATGTTACGTAATATTTATTAAATATGCGTCTATATATTAATTCAATGAGAAATGAAATACGTTTTAAACGACAAAAGCAGTAATCATCATGGTCACCAGGATGGAATTAAAAAAAAAAACAAAAAGGACGTTGATTAAATTTCGCAGTTCTTCGCCCCCATTACAAGATCATTCGCTGTCGGTCGATTCAGGAAACCCAGCGGCCATCTTGTCATCTTGGCCATCTTAAAGTAGGGTTACGTACTTCAGACGTGACTTTGTAATGTGCAAAAACTTACCCTATTAAGGAAAAACGAGAGGTGTGTGACATTTGCAAGACATCCCCTTTAATTGGTACAGCTGTTATGGACGCGGTACTTTCTTGCTGTCCCTGAGTACCTGTCCGACTCGCCTGTGGTTATATAATGAAGTCATTTCAGGTTATTAATTCGATTGCAGGGTAGTCAATAAACCCAACCTCCTGTATGTGGATGTATATGTGCGTACGTTTGCTGTTAAGCTCATAAAATTATTTAACTTTGGAAACACCGACGGATGTTGAGCACCCAGCGACTGGGCAAAGGACACTTCCTAGTCGTTGAACCTCATTCTTTCATTTTTGCTACTTCGTGGAAGTTCTGTTATTTCGTGTTTAATGGATTGAGCATTGGGATCTAATGTAGAAGAGACCTGCGAGAGAACATGGTATACACAGTTGGCATACGTGTGTTAATGGTACTACGAGTATTAGAGTGAAGCAGTGTGGATGACTGGAAAGTTTTAGGTAGATAGAGGGTCGCTTAACACACTTGGGTGGCTACGTAACTAGTCACTATTGCTCAAACTTCTCTCCATTGTGAGTCGCGTCTGCAAATAGCATAAGTGCATCATTAAGGAGCGCAAATATTTGTTCGGGTGTATTGAGCCAAAAGATGATACTTCCGATGCGAGTGTGCGAAGTAGGAGGTGTTATTTTATCGTCCTGTTAGTTTTTAACAGGGCTGATGGAATCTTGGCAGACGGATCAGGAGGGTCATAGTCTCAACTTTGCACGTTGTTTTTATCACTTTTAATTATGAAACAATTCGTATCCCATTACACATGTTTGTTTATGTAGGGCTTGCCTCTGTGATTTATTATAACAGGGTGAATCAAATATAAACGGTAATTTCTTTTTATACATTTTTTGAATAATGTTACTCACTAACTATACTATCAACATTTTCCAATATAGTCTCCTGTGTGATCTACGCACTTTTGCCCCCGATTTGGAAGCTTAAATATTTTTTGTTCGTAGAAAGACTTATGGCGAGTTGTTAGCCAATCAAGTACATGCTCCTCGACTTCTTCATTAGTTTCGAACTGTTTTCCTCTAACTGATTCCTTCAAGGGTGCGAACAAAAGATAGTCACCTGGAGACATGTCTGGGCTATGAGGAGGGTGTTCGAAGGTTTCCCAGTCCATTTCTTTCAATGTATTCCTTGTCAGGAATGAGGTGTGAGGCCTAGCGTTGTCCTGAAGAAGGATAACATCTCGACTGGGTATACCTCGTCTTTTGTTCCGATATGCGGCTTTTGCCCACTTCTGATGATATTTCTCCAAGAGTTAAGCTGCGACCACTTTCAATAATCCTTGGGCGTCGATCATGACTTTCGTTTTCGATACATTCTCGCCCACTTTTAAATTGTCTGGCCCACGTATACATACGATTCTGAGACAGTGTATCATCACCAAACTGTGCCTTCAATCGAGAAAAAAATGTCGAGGGTTTAGCGCCTTCATTTGTTAAAAAATTTATAATAATCCGTTGCCCAATGGACGTACGTACCTCTTGTTCGCTCATGGCTGTACTGACTACTAAATCGAGCGCGACCGCTAGCCAAACCGATTCCCCTACTCTTCATAAACCAAACAACAGCCAAGCACAAGATTATCTAGCTCACAACTTGTTGCTAAGCAAAAAAGTAAAATTACCGTTTATATTAGATTCACCCTCGTATTTTCTGCTTTGAAGATTAGTGCAACAGCCCTTAACCTGTTGCACTAATCGTGTTTCTATTCTCACGTATTGCGAAGGACACAGCGCGGTTGACCTTGCCTGCGATGGAGGGATGGCGTAGACCAGGACGCCCAGACCATGCGAGTGCCAAACTGGATGACATCTGTTCGAAAACGGGGCCGGTGGAGAGATTTGTTAAATAAGGCCAAGACCGGATTCCGGGCGTAGTGCCGATGATGATGATGATAAAACCACAAGGAATAGAGTAGAGGCGAAGCAGACGACATACCAGTTCTCATAATAGCAAAAGAAGAAGGTGCTTTTTTTTTATTTGAAGTCCGTATTTATTTTAATTTAAAATCAAATTATACATTTTGCTTTATGTAGGACTAAATACATGTCCTATTATACAAATATTGTTCTTATGTTAACTTACTGACTCTTTGCAAGCACTCTACATGAATGAATGAATGAATAGGGGGCAGAACCCTCAGTTTATTTTGCTTAGTTCAAGTCGTATACACATATATACTTATAAATAGACTTACGAACTACCTTAAAAAACTAAGCCATGCGGGTTGGGGGTGGGGAACTAACTTTAAAGTAACTTAAAAATGGAGTGGGGAACTAAACAAAGATGGATAGAATAATAGTCTAAGTGGTAGGACAGGGAAGGGCGAGGATAAGCCGGATGCTAGGGTGTGAGAATGAGTGCGGGAGAGTGTAGTCGGTGAGCGGGGTGGGGTCAGGGGGTGTAAGAGAGGAGACGAAGTTTGAGAGCGGGAGAGATGAGAGCAGGCTTGGACAGTTGATTGAACCTGCGAGTAGACGGCATGAATTCTGTGCTCTTCAAGTGTGTTAATGTTAATTAGGTGAAGACGCTCGTGTATGGGAATAGAATCGGGGGATTTTCCCTGCAAAACGCAAAAATTACGTTGCACGCTTTCCACCCTGCGGATTTGGGACGAGTAGTGAGGAGACCAAACCTAACTAGCATATTCAAGAAGCGGGCGGACAAAGGGTATGTAGAGCGATCTGGCTTAGAGTATTCTTTTGACCACAAAACCAAGTACAGAGTTGGCCTTGAGAATAATGTCATCAATATGTGGGATGAAGTTAAGCTCATCCATAAGATGCCAAGGTCACGAATAGTTTGTACATGTGTTATCGGTTAGTTGAGTAAGATATAGGAACGTAGCGGGGAGGGGGGTCGTTTACGGGAGAAGGTGATTGAGTGCCGTTTGGCCATATTTAGTTCGAGGCAGTTATTTTGGCATCAAGTTGAAAAGCTGTCGGGATCCATTTGGGGAAGTGAGAAGTCGTCAGAAGAGCGAATCGTCTTGAAGAGTTTAATGTCGTCCGCGTATTGAGAGATGGAAGAATGCTTGATATTAGAGTCTATATCATTAATAATAAGAATGAATAGGAGGGGCTCAATATGACTGCCCTGGCGAACCCCTGACGTGGGAAGAGAAGGATTGGAGAGGGTGGTTCTAAATCTGACACGGTAGGTTCGATCGTTAAGATAGGAAGAAATCCACTTAATCGGTAGAGGTTCGAAGCCAAGGCAGGATAGCTTAAAGAGGATGAAGTTGTATGAAATTTGGTCAAAGACCTTGCTGAAATTGGTTGTGATTACATCGACTTCTTTGCCGTTCTCTAAGGCATGGAGAGCGTAGGTTAAGAATTCAACTAGATTGGTGGTGGTCGACCTACCCGTAAGAAAACCGTGCTGGTTGGGTGAGATAATGAATTTGCAGCGAAAATATAACGCGTTGTAAAGAATGCCCTCGAACAGTTTAGGAATATGTGACCGTTTGGCGATGGGAGGGTAACTAATATCCTTTTTTGACCCCTTTTTATGTATGGGGTAACAAAAGAGGATTTCCAAACATTTAGGAAGACACCTTGTGTAAGGGATAGATTTAATATCTTTGCTAGCTGGAGAGAAAGAGAAGAGGGACATTTTTTTTTAAAAGGACAGCCAGAAGTCCATCAGGTACAGGACTGAACTCGTCTTTAAGCAACATTATACAATATATAGTTTCTTGTTCATGCCTTTCGCGTACAATGACTGTTGTGATTTTGTGTACCATGACAGCCAATATTGAGAGGGCTTCCTCTTTTACAATTTTTGCCAGCGCAGTGTACATATAAGTTTTCTATTTTATCATTATTATTATTATTATTATTATTATTATTATAATTTTTTTTTTTTTTTTTTTGTAATGAGCAAACATTTTAAACAAAACGATTGAAGATGTAAACAATAATCCGAAAATTAAAACTAAATTAAGCTAAATATGAAGGATAAAAGAAAAAGATATGGCCATAACGAAATTGCATGTACCAAAATATATATGCATGCGCTAAGGTCGTATGATCGACAGTCTGATAGCGTGGAACCTTCTGGCTCAATTACCTGCTGTGTCTGTAGATATATTAGTCTGGTAGAAATATCGTATCAAATCAAAAGCAGGCTCTGAGCATTCTGGATGGCTGAAGTGGTAATAAGGTTATTTTGTGGCGGTTCTTTAAAGCATTTCCAAAGAACCACCCATCCTCTTTATATTAACCACCTTCCTCTTCCCATACGAAGCCATGGCACTTAACTGCAATTTTGGGCAGCGTAAGCTCCCAGCAGCATTTTCCATACCTGAAAGGAAACCTACCCGACGACAACTTTTCCGGTTCATACTCCATGAACCAGTTCATCTCCTATCGGCTCAGCTTGTCTTCAATTATCGATAAACAAACGCTTGCCAGCGTATTGCGGACACTGCTGCAATCGATATACCTACTTAACCGTATATCTTATCCTACCCTAAGGTCCGCTTTAGTGCGACCAATTCCCTAACCTTTACCCATCCATGCATTTGATTTGAGCATGAACGTGATCGTTTATTTACTCACGTTCATGTCCCATGAAGACCCATCATCCAACCCGAACAAACAACCATACCCACCGTCGTCGAGTTTCCTGTGGACTTAACGTCCAGGACCAATTTCCCCCATTCTGCTTCAGAGCCATTCATGCATGCAACCATTTGACCTGTGAAATAGCGTTTTTGTTTACTTTGAAACAAAAATCTATTTCGATCCCTGGCATACATCATCAATGATGTATGGGTACATCGCCGCAGCCCCCGATGATCGTGCGTTTGTTTAATCAGGTGTCCGCCGATCATCGTCTTCATCGCTGGGCATCGAACCTGCCCTACACAGTCAAGTGGATCCGTTGCTCATCTCCTATCGATGCAATTCGCGGCCATTGAATCTGATGGATGTGAGTTGCACCGAGGAGTCAGATTTGATCATCAGTCGGGTCCGAACCTATTCTCTTTTCAAGTGCGAGTTATTTGGTCGAAGTCGTAAAATATAGAAGTGAGTCTTGAGGGTTGTCACCACTGGAGGTTTTTAATCGCGTGCTTACCGCCAATCGGTCGTTCGGTAATTAATATCCCTACCCGAGTGTTGACAAAAAATCAGTATTGCAATAGCTGTGTCTGGAGAAAATCTCGTTCGTTACCTGTTCTCGTGAAATTGGTGTTAAGGCAGTGTCTGGTATATCTTTGTGTGACTATTTGTGTTGTTTTCTTTTTCGCTGTACAACGATTTGATATTTAAAAAAATTAATAATTTTCAAAGCTGTGGATCATGTCTAGTTAACAAAAGAGTTCTTATAATTTGTAATAAACAATTATACAACAACGTGTTACACCATAAACAAAACAATAAAAACATTAACATCAGATTCACTCTGTGTCTTTTATTTTCCATTTCGACTGGTGCTTGTTAGTTTGTTTCGGCAGACGATTTTTGCGCAGACATTGTTGGCGGTGATAGTAGAGTGGTTAGTATACCTGCCTGTCACCCGGGAGAGCGGGGTTCGATTCCCCGTCGTGGAGCCTCTGGCGCAAGACTAAATGACCTTGCCCAGAAAAAATAAATCATTATGGAAAATTTAACAAGCCTTAGGACTTGCTAAATAAGGCCAAGACCGGTCCCCGGTTGTAGTGCCGATGATGATGATGATGTTGGCGGTGAAGTGAACCAGCGCCCCTGCCTTGGCATTCTAACTTCAACCGCTACAATTTCATGTTTTTGATTATGCACACGTAGGTTCAACTGACTTCTCTTGCTATTGTCGCAAAGCCCAAACGGCACGTGAAATACCATTCCATTAATCTATAGACTTCGTAAAATGGTTGAGAGTAATCCCTGCCAACTTTTTGAGCTTGATTAATGATGCCATACCAAGGTGCAGCTGTAAAAAAAAATAGTGAACGAGCTTAGGTACTGAAGGAAACATAACCCAACCGTGTCACAAAATATCGAGGGATTATCCTGAATCGCACCATAAGTTTTAAATACTACATGTGCTATACTACAAAACGGGCGGCGCTAAGAAACGAATGCCCTAGAAAGACTAATCCCAATATGGCTAAAATATGTGGCAGATCGCTCCTCGTTTCAGTGGACAGATCGACGCTTTTATACACTTTTGTATGGGCTGGAGCTAATTTTCAGTTTATATAAAAAGTCTTATCATCCATACACAGACGAAGAAACTTGAGGAGATACAGGACCTTCAAAACAGTGTTCAACGATATAGCCGTGCTGATTATGGTTAAGCTGATAGGACTGAAGGTCACAGTAGTGGTGAAAGTCCATAAGCTGCCCGGAACGATTCCAAGTGAATCGAGTGATTGATTGTTTTCAGGACTTTTTATAACAGTGTATATTTCTTAAACTGAATGATGGTTAAGAGCCTAGCTTTGAGGCAGAATCTGTATCTGTATCTGCCAGTTCAATAGTTGAAATATTAGTAGACATTGGAATTCCCCGAACACAGCATTATTTATCTACACACATCTGGCAATACCTCCCCTTAAGGTAAGTCGATAACACATTAGCTTGCTTGTATATTTATATTGATATCCCGAGAATTTATGTTTTTAACCAGCAACCCATTAAGTCAACCACAGTTGCCCTCAAAGACCCCTTTGAAGTAAATTCATTTCGTTCACACTGTCATTGCGAGGATGACATTTCTCGCCCTACCGCTAGATACCCCAGAACATATTTTATCAGGTCGCAATCTATCCCCATTGGGAGTCAGTCCGGGTAGATTTTTAAGATCTGGGGGCATTTCTCACGCGAAATCTTTTCTGTGTTCAGTGTCAAGTTGATTTGCGATTATCTAGATTGTAGCCTCCAAAGTAGCAAGGTAGCGCAGTCATTTTTCATCAACGTCCACCACATGTCCAACTGACCGAATCGAATGCGAGAAATTGCCACCCGGTATCAGAGAGACAAAGGCCATGAATGCCCGCAATCAACCGTCTCCGTTGAACGCTCCGTCATAAATCATTGTAGTTACGTTGACTGTTTTCTGCCGAATCTTCTATTTCGATCTTAATGATGTCAGGTAGGAGCGATCCGCCCAGCTTCTGTTTCGTTTTTTAATGCTCACTGCTCGTCGTTGTGTGTGCGTGTATACCACTCTGATACTGCGATGGTAACATCACAAGGATTTATTCCGAAAAGAGGGGATACAGAGCCACTTCATACCTATTGACGCCGACGAGTTAAAGTGCCGACTGCCAACTGACGCCAGTTAAAGTGTTTGTTGTGATAAACTGAGGAAAGGATCCGCCAGTAAGAATTCAGCTCCTGTATAGGAGCAAACCCGACCACATGTGATCCTAGTGACGATAGTTCCTCAGTAAGTGAATTGGAAATTTAATGTCGCCCTTAACAAATAGAGTGGAAGCGCGTTAATTGCCCGCACTACGGCATCGTGGTTGTTTCACTCTATTGAAGCCCGGAAATGACACGGTCGAAAAGTCGACCCGATGAAGATCTCCTTCGGGTTGTAAATGAGTACCTTGCCCAGCCGGTAATTACCGTATTCTCAAAAGACGAGGCTCAGGAATTAGTTCACATGGTTACAATAATTATAATCGCATTAGGCAACGGTGGGGTGGGTGACGTTCTAAGGGCGATCAAGATCAAGATGCACATGATGACAGTGACCGGCTGGGAGAGTAGGCCGATTCTCGCCCATTAACACCTTGCTCACACAGGGCTGGTGGAAGAGTTGATTATATGTAGTTGATGATCATAATTGAGGTCTACATTCTTGAAAAAGCCACTTTTTCCACTTCCTGAAAGTTGGCTAATGATCTGATCATAAGGCTGACGCTTGAATCTCCCTTTCACTTTGAGATGATCAGCTAATTATATTACACTTATATTGGAATAATAGAGGATATGACGATTGAGAGATGGAGCATAACGAATGCCTCTATTAGCAAGTGGCTAATGTGTGCTTCCGTGCAACGCCGACTTTTGAGTAAGTTCCAATTTAATAGCTATTGCAAAGTACTAATGACCAGAAAGTGCAAATTAAACCCATCTATTACATGTACGAGTAATTCTCACCGAGCAACGTTTACTTAATATTCCCTATAATATTTATAATATGAGCCACTAAAACCAAAAGCTATATGATTTCGAGGTTTCTGGTGTCTGTATCCTACGTAGGCTGGAAAGTTCCAGGATTTTTAACGAAAACAGGGATTTTTTGGGCAAAAATATATTTATTCCTCAACATAGTTGCCTTCGAGGGCGATACACTTGGTATGGCGATTTTCCAATATTTCAATGCCCTTTCTGTAGTACGAAACGTCCTCGCCTTCGAAAAACACCTCAGTTTCCCCGATGACTTCCTTATTCGATCTGAATCTTTCCTTGGAGTCCCCGCTTGAGGCCAAATCTTAAGAATATGGTGGGTGAGCAATCAGTTAAAATCGTAATTGGTCCAATTTGGCCATCGCTCTCAAAGACGTATGTGACGATGCATTATCGTGAGGGTACAAAACGTTTTTCTTCGTCATATGCTGCAGTTTTTTCTTTATTTCGTCGTTTAGTTTGTATCATAACGCTGCATAATATTGTCCTGTTACTGTTCTTCCCTTCCCTCCATCTCCAGAAGATAGTGCAAAATGTATCCCGCCCATTCTTGTGAGATGGCTACTACCTCAGATAACGCGCGAAACTTCACCTTCCGATCAGTCAAAATGATTTGATGCACTTGCTTTACGATTTCTCCATTCGTAGCCTCTTTTGACAATGGAATGGATGAATCAAGAAGAGTCAAGTCTTCGATCGATACAGATCTGTGATCTTGGTCGTGGTGCCGGCACGGGAACAGGTTCACCATATTCCCCAACACGTCACTGGATAAATAAAACTTTGTTCCGCCGCAAACCAATCACCAGTAAAAGGAAAAATAAAACACTCTGGAGTGTTGTTTTGTAATAACTATGTTCTTTATTTTCACTATTGGCTTTTGACCTATGGACTTTAATTGTACAAGAAGGTTTTTCGTGGTGATTCACTTTAGTTGTAACTTAACATTTAAGTTGTTCTTAGTAAATCTTGTTGATTCTGGTCGAATTGAACTTTGTATTTTCTTTGATTTGTTTTAAGGGGGTTTTATTGTGGTGAATTTTCTGGGTTACCTATTTAGTACACTATCGAATTAGTTTATAGGCCATAGGTCTTTTGTTAAAACACCAACACAAAACGTCAACACTTGATTGAATGCGGCTGCACCCTCTGGGCGTTATTACTCGACTCCCTTGAAATTGAAGAGCGATGCGAGTTCCGTGAAGTTGAATTACGACTTCCTTAAAAATGACTCGTGCAGAGTCTGTCATCCGCTAAGGGTGGTTTTCGTTTTTGAGAGAAACGTGCAGTTTCTCTTGCAGCGACGATCTCTCTGAGTTGACGCGTGGATGCGTGGTAGTTCGTGTTGCCAGGTCGTGGCAAACGAAAACAAAAAAAGGAAATGAGAACAAGGAAATGGGAAAAAAGGCATCATGACTGTGTGCCTGCGGCTCCGCAAATTGTCTGCCCGTCATTAAGGCGACTTGTGCCATCAGCAAATAGGATACTCGCACCACGATGATTGTGGGCCGTATCGCTGCTGGGGGCCTATGTGGGATTTTTGTGTGCATGTTTACATGCTGAAGAATTTGTTTCTTGGCTACTGGGCGCGAGATGCGCGACAAGTTTTGTCGGTTGGACAAAAGCCGAGGGTGACTGTAAATAAGTCAGGGAAATGTACTGCGCACGTGTGTGGCAGGGTAAGCCAGCTAGCAAGGGGTGCCGAATGGTTTCCCGGTGTATGCGCATGTTCGTAATTCTTTTCAGGGAATTATGGTGATGCAACATATGAGCAACGATATTTCGTTTACTGGGAATATGGATGGTGCCCTATGGTGATGCAGTAAAACAGGGTTTGCTTCCAGAGAGATTCTGTAAATCCTTTGGATGCATGTTATGGGGGGGGGGGCCCTGGGAAGGAGGAATGCTTGCAGGTAACTGCAGGTAATGTAAGAAGTTGTGGCTGCCATTGCGGGTAGAATTGTGGGTGGTGTACCCATGTGCAAGAATTGTGGGTGAAATTGTGGTCAAGTTTTGTCGGTTGGACAAGAGCCGAGGGTGACTGTAAATAAGTCAGGGAAATGTGCTGCGCACGTGTGTGGCAGGGTAAGCCAGCTAGCAAGGGGTGCCGAATGGTTTCCCGGTGTATGCGCATGTTCGTAATTCTTTTCAGGGAATTATGGTGATGCAACATATGAGCAACGATATTTCATTTACTGGGAATATGGATGATGCCCTATGGTGATGCAGTAAAACAGAGTTTGCTTCCAGAGAGATTCTGGAAATGCATTGGATGCATGTTATGGGGGCCCTGGGAAGGAGGAATGATTGCAGGTAACTGCAGGTAATGTAAGGAGTTGTGGCTGCCATTGCGGGTAGAATTGTGGGTGGTGTACCCATGTGCAAGAATTGTGAAATTGTGGTCAGGTTTTGTCGGTTGGACAAGAGCCGAGGGTGACTGTAAATAAGTCAGGGAAATGTGCTGCGCACGTGTGTGGCAGGGTAAGCCAGATAGCAAGGGGCGCCGAATGGTTTCCCGATGTATGCTGCATGTTAGTAATTCTTTTCCGGGTATTATGGTATATATATGGATAATGTCCTATGGTGATGCAGTAAAACAGGGTTTGGTTCCAGAGAGATTCTGGAAATGCATTGGATGCGTGTTATGGGGGGCCCTGGGAAGGAGGAATGCTTGCAGGTAACTGCAGGTAATGTAAGGAGTTCTGGCTGTCCTTGTGGGTAGAATTGTGGGTGGTGTACCCATGTGCAAGAATTGTGGGTGAAATTGTGGTTAGGGTTGTGGGTTGCTTCTCAGTGTGATATAGAGAACCCCTACAGATCCGTTAGAATTATTTTCAAAGGGGTCTTTTTGTTGCTTGTTCTTGTTCGCGATGATTCGTTATTCTTGGGTGTTTGTGGCTCACCATCTGAATGAAATATTCTGCAGTGTGGCTTGGTGACATCTCCACCTTTCATGGAAGCTCTCTGGCAAGGAAGGTTTTTGAAATAAAGCCTAACTTTCTTCTGGATTTTCCATTTTCCATAAACCTTTCCAAGCTTGCGATATTCGGGAATCCAATGGACGAATGGAGACATCATCTTGTCCTAGCCTTGTTGTGCTGCAACTTTCTAAGTCGTGGACTGTATTTCTCAATGTGATTCTTTCTAATTCAGGCCGTGTATGTTGAGGGCGATTCCTTTTCAGTTCTCAGCTCAGTGACACATGCCAGCTTCGACTTCTTGGGTGATAAGTCTCCCGTGGTTCGTGGTAGATTTGTTAATTTCGCAAACTACTACTACTACTACTACTACTACTAGTACTACTACTACTACTACTACTACTACTACTACTACTACTACTACTACTACTACTACTACTACTACTACTACTACTACTACTACTACTACTACTACCACTACTACTACTACTACTACTACCACTACTACTACTACTACTACTACTACTACTACTACTACTACTACTACTACTACTACTACTACTACTACTACTACTACTACTACTACTGCTACTACTACTACTACTACTACTACTACTACTACTACCACTACTATTAACACTACTTCTACTACTACTACTACTACTACTACTACTACTACTACTACTACTACTACTACTACTGCTACTACTACTACTACAGCTACTACTACTACTACCACTACTATTAACACTACTTCTACTACTACTACTACTACTACTACTCCTACTACTACTACTACTACTACTACTACTACTCCTACTACTACTACTACTACTACTACTACTACTACTACTACTACTACTACTACTACTACTACTACTACTACTACCACTACTCCTACTACTGCTACTACTACTACTACTACTACTACTACTTCTACTACTACTATTACTATTAGTACTACTACTACTTTTATTGGTCTGTAGAAACGCGAAAGTTCATGAGCTTACTAACTTGGCTAGGTCACTGCTTTACCGCCTGCTCCGATTTCCTCAAGGTCACACCTTGTGCTCCCATCTTCGTCGCGGGTCTCTTTTCCGTTGGTCTTTCGTCACGAGTTCTACGATGAACAGGAGACTCGTCAAAGCTTATCTCACCCATTGTTGTTCCGGAGTGACTCGACAAAATTTACAAACGTTGTCGAAAGATGAATAAAATGTTCTAAAAAAAAATTGTTGTTATATCTTGAATACTTTCTCTTAAAAAAAATCATGAAAATAACCAATGTTTTGACCCGACAAACCGGAATGTCCGCTTAAGTAGCGGCTTGAAACATCCTCGTACATACGCGTGAAGCGTTTGCGCCTTGGATCTAACATTTTTAGAGCGTGTCTTCGAATCCAGTTCTTCACAACTGATCGTTAATCGCGGCATGATCTGTAGAGCCAGGAAAACAATCCCCTGTAGTGAACTTGCTTTACGTCATTTTGTAGTGCTCTGAAAAGCCCTACCATCTCCTTCCCCCACACCTACATCCAAATCCTAGCAGTAATACACTAAAACCTGAAATTCAATCAAAACCCGAAAAAATCCAAACTAGACCCAAAATTGGCAATAAACGAATCAAACATCCGTTTATCGCTTAACATTTGCCCCCACGGCATAATTTAATCTAAAAAACTAAATTAAAATCAAAATTCACAATAAACGAATCATATATTCGTTTATCGTCTTGCATTTGCCCCACGGCATCATCTAAATTCAAAAACCAGAGATACGTTATCTCAATTTGGTAAAATCCATCTAAGTGAACAAACAAAAACCCGAATTCATTTACATATCCACATCTGCACAATAGTTTCATAGGAATTCAGGAAACTGAATCCTTATCTTAAATAAACACTGAGCATCTCACTCAGGATTCCAAAATCGGGATTTTTGTAGGAAATTGTGTATTTTCGAGATACAAATTTCGATTTGTTTCTCTTTATAAGGGTGATGAATTTCAGATTCGAAGTTCAGTCTCAATTGGCGTTCTAGGTGTAAGGACGCTAGAAAATAAATTAATAAAATAAATTTAAAATAAAATAAAAAGCATTTTATTGGGCCTGGCCGATTCTTCCTACTCGACGACCGGTAGCTGCTCTTCCCTCGAAGCCTGAGGAAGCACGGTGGCAACCGCAACGGGTCCCCTCGGGAGCGGTCTTTAAGAGATCTTACGTCCTTTTCAGGATAAGAAGACACGCTACCTGAGAGGAGGACCACAACAAAAATGGTGGCAGCGGTTTGGGATCCCAACATCCCCTACCAATAAAATAAAAAATAAATGAGCAGTGGATCGGACTGATTCATTCATCCCCTACAAAGAAGACTGACGGCAGCGGAGTGCACTTGAGGTGTTAGAAATACTGCACAAGGCATGGTATAAACAAAAGCAGTGGTATCTAGACGGAGATCATGAATGGGATAACCATCCCCTATGCGAAGGAAATACGACAACATCCTTTTACAATAAAATAAGGAACGAGCGTGTTAGTGACTGGATGCTAACATTTAGTTGGAGCGAGACAATAGTGACCTTCAACAACTTCAACAACTACATCATCAGCGAGGAAGCGCAAAACATTCCCTAACAAGCGGAGGAGCTAACAAAACCAGACATCGCAACAGTACGAGCAGTCGATACTGCTGTAGTAGTCAACAACATCAGTCCATATTTCACCAATAACATCAGTAACGTGAGCAAGTATCTGCGACATCATCATCAATAATAAGTTCCGAAATAAGCCAAGATCAGCAATCATAACGATGTCTTCAGCAGGCCAGCAAAGCAATGGTCAAATACCCCTCAACGAAGCCTGCAACGGTAGCGGACAACCCAACAAAAAGAGATCTCAGGTATTTATACACATTTTTTGTTATTAAAAAATTTGCAAGTGGACAAAGAGAACCCCAAAATAAATTTAAATTTATATACACATTTTTACACATTTAAAAATTCATTTAAAAAAAAGGGGACCCAGAGAACCCCCAAAACAAATTAAATTATGGGAAAATAAATCAAAGGGGATATTGAGATGTGAAATTTTTCGAAAATTTTATTTTTTTAAGGAAAAAACAAACGTATTCATTTTAAGGGTACAATAACGTAACCGATTTAAACATTTTTTACATACACATAAATATACATATATTTTTCTATCAACTTATATTACTTGGGGAAGACTCTTCATATCGTTAGCAAAACTTAGGCAGGAAATCCTCGACTCTGTCCTTAGCATCATTTGTGGGTTCTCCACTTGTTAGTTTGTTGGTTTCTTCTTCTTACCTTTGGCGTTTTCCATAGAATCTATCTTGAAACCTGTTTCTCTTCTTGCCCTCGACTTAGGTGTAAAAGGATCTCTTATTTTCTTTCCTTAGTCAGGATTCTTCCATTTTACGATTGTTCCAGTTGGGTTCGAGAAGTCCCTTTTCCTTACCCTTTGCCTTTGTTGCACTTGCGATTGGGAAGCTGCGCACATATGGGAAAAATCTTATCTAAAATGAACACGCGACTCGAATATTTAACGCGCGAAATTATCACGTAGCCAATAATGAATATTACAATCGGATTGAAGGATATCTTAGATTTCGTGCCGGTGTTTAACGGTAACCCGGACGAACTCGATGATTTCATTTCTTGCGGAGATATTATTTTTTCACAGGCACAGGACGACAGTCGGCATGCTTTTTATCTAAGCGTGGTGAAAACCAGACTGAAAGGGCCAGCATACGACCACATCCGGTACAAGGTCATTTCAACCTGGAATGATCTTGCTTCCGAATTAAAGGGAGAATTTAAAATTCTCACCTCAAGGTCAGCGGCACAAAACAGTCTGGTGAAAGCCAAGCAAGATAGCAAGGAAGATGTGAAGGAGTTTGGAAACAGACTCGCACACCTCCTGCATCTGCTGAACAAAGCCACGTTCGAAAGCACTGTCGATCCTGCGGTGCGAACATATCTTCTCGAAGAAAATAAAAAGCTCGCCTTGCATATTTTTGAAGATGGTCTTAGGGATTCCCATTTAAAACTCTTAGTGAAAGCACGAGGTACCCCAAGTCTTAGAGCAGCAATAAATTACGCTCTCGAGCAGGCCCCACGACTAGGCGATAGAAACCTTCTTAATTTATCTTATAATTCCAAATATAGCCAGCCACAAATTTGCCAATCGTGCAATAAGACTGGACATACTTCCTGGACTTGTTATCGAAATACAAATTCTCTAAATATTGGTCCCCAACAAATTAAAGCAGAGGTTGAACGCCTCCAATGCACATATTGCAACAAATTTAATCATTCCCAAGCAGAATGTAGGAGACTGTCCCATTTCAGAAGTCAAAATGACTCTCCATCAAATAAAAATGATTTGAGAACTCAGCCCACTTCTACCGCAAACGCTTGGAGAAGTGGAGTAATTAACAAAACGAGTAGGGTACAGCAATCACAAATTTATATAGGAACATTAAACAGCCAAAGATCTAAACAAACGTTATTAGAAGCTAATGGTATAAACAGGAAGGTAGAAAATGCCTCACCTTACAAGGTGTCGTCTACGGATGAAATTGGCATTAGAGATAATAGGGACAAAAATCAGAGGCAGGACGATCTAGAGGCCCCCCAAATAGAGGAGGTATTGGCCAAAGATCACATCCAACAGTCAACATTTGAATCCGTTTGTCTACGGGCCGGATCTGATGATTCGACAAAGACCCCTGAACATACTATCCTAACACCTCTCTCTACTTTCATATTATTAAATGCTCCGACTTCTAGCAACAACACGTCCAAGTTCATAGAGCACAAACTGAAAATCCCGGCAAAGTGTAAGCCTGATGAGCAAGAACTCCCAGCAAACTGTAAGCCCGAGGAACAAAAACTTTCAGCTAAGTGTAAGCCTGTGGAACAAAGAGTCCCAGCAGAATGTAAGCCTGAAAAGCCACAAGAACTCCCAGCATCCAATAAGCCTGAGGAAAAAAGATTCCCAGCTAAGAGTAAGACTGTGGAACAAGAAGTCACAGTAGAATGTGAGCCTGTAAAAAACAGCTATATCAAATTACCGCTTTTAAATTGCTTGTTTGCCCGCATCGTTTCCCTCGTTTATCTAATTTTTCAAACTTTAAAATGGATTCTACAAATAAAACATATAAATAAAGAAATAATCAAAATTCCTTTTACAAATAAAACAAACGTTGATCTTCCAAAATCAATTACGAATCCTCCATCCTTTAAAATGTTCTTTCTAGACGGTTTTATTGTCCAAAATTTGAAAAATTGTACACAACCCAATCCGACGAAAGTTTGGAAAGTCTTCCACAAATTTAAAGAAAAACTTAAAGTGAAACAAATGGATCCTTTATTATTCAAACATATATGTATACGTGTATGAACATATAAATATATAAAAAATGCTCACATTATAAATCTAAAAATATATAAAAAACTATATGTAAATTAAATATATCCACATAAAATATATAATTAATAATATTGAATTCCCCTGTTAACAAATAATTGTACAAAAACAAAATAGATACATATACATAATAACGGAAATAAATAAAATAAAACAACCAACTTTGTTTTGGGAAATTTATGTATCTAAAAGAAAATTGTCTATAATAAACATAGAACATTTGTAAATAATACAACAGTATTAACAACTCAGGGGATAATAAGCAAAATATAATACAAATAAATCTTTAAATTGCTTATATTATGAAGAAAATCTCCGCAAATTCATATCAAATGAAGTTTGTAAATATTATATAGCTAACGCTTATATATAAAAGCTTGACATAAAACACACAAATAAACTGTCTTGAATTATTCAAATAGGAAGCTGTAAATGACAGTTTGAATAACTTTAAGTAAGCAAAAATTAATAACAAAAAATCTATGAAATAAACAATATTATACACAAATATAATAATTTCAAATACCTATGTAACATTCTTCAATTAACCTAATCACATATATCCTAAGAAAAATAAGGAACTAACATTTTTCACTTTAAATCAAAATGAATTTTAAAAATTTAGAATTAAAACTTTCTTTATAATACAAAAAAAAAAAAAACAAATAGTGTCCTCAAAATGAAACAGAAATATACTCTGTAGATAATGTAAATTCCTATATAATACACAAGTTGTAAGGCTTACCTAAAATTGATCTGTAGCACAAATTGAATTTAATATTTTATTTAAAATAACCTTGGTTTATAAAAATAATTCACAATTATTATTAAATATATTGAAAAAACAAAAGAACAATGTAAATAACATTATTAATATATGGAACTTAAAAATGTACTTATATACGCGATACGAAAAATTGTGAATTTAAGCCTTTAGTTTAACACATAATCTTAGACTTTATAAAAACATAACAAAACATTGAAGAACACTCTACCGTAAGCTACAGAATTAACACAAAATTTTGAATAATACTTAAAAACAAGAACAAACATTTAAAAAAGTAGCAAGCAATTGTAACTACAATGAAAATTTAAAGTAACCATTATAATTGGAAATCCAAATTATGTAACGAATCATGATGACATCGCCCTTCATCTTTCATCGCGTCACTCCTACAAAATTAATCTCTTACAGATTAATTTTTTTTTGAAGGAGGGGAGGATGTAGTGCTCTGAAAAGCCCTACCATCTCCTTCCCCCACACCTACATCCAAATCCTAGCAGTAATACACTAAAACCTGAAATTCAATCAAAACCCGAAAAAATCCAAACTAGACCCAAAATTGGCAATAAACGAATCAAACATCCGTTTATCGCTTAACATTTGCCCCCACGGCATAATTTAATCTAAAAAACTAAATTAAAATCAAAATTCACAATAAACGAATCATATATTCGTTTATCGTCTTGCATTTGCCCCACGGCATCATCTAAATTCAAAAACCAGAGATACGTTATCTCAATTTGGTAAAATCCATCTAAGTGAACAAACAAAAACCCGAATTCATTTACATATCCACATCTGCACAATAGTTTCATAGGAATTCAGGAAACTGAATCCTTATCTTAAATAAACACTGAGCATCTCACTCAGGATTCCAAAATCGGGATTTTTGTAGGAAATTGTGTATTTTCGAGATACAAATTTCGATTTGTTTCTCTTTATAAGGGTGATGAATTTCAGATTCGAAGTTCAGTCTCAATTGGCGTTCTAGGTGTAAGGACGCTAGAAAATAAATTAATAAAATAAATTTAAAATAAAATAAAAAGCATTTTATTGGGCCTGGCCGATTCTTCCTACTCGACGACCGGTAGCTGCTCTTCCCTCGAAGCCTGAGGAAGCACGGTGGCAACCGCAACGGGTCCCCTCGGGAGCGGTCTTTAAGAGATCTTACGTCCTTTTCAGGATAAGAAGACACGCTACCTGAGAGGAGGACCACAACAATTTTTCTTACAGGACACTGGGTAGCACCTAATAACGTCGCTCCACATAATGAAATCCTTGCATAATTAGTGGCAAGGGAGTAATGTGGCGATTTCGACAAACTTACATGAAAACGAGCTGTAGTCAAGAAAATACTATCAAAAGAGAATCGTAGAAGCTCATCAGTCCGGTATATCAGAGCATTAACTTAGCAAATGCAGCAAAAGGAGACACTCTCGTATGGTCCGATGCGTTGTTTAGTTTTTGACTTTTCATCGCATGGCTTCACTACTTCGTAAAAACACTAAAAGATCCCTTTTTTATTCGGCGATGCTGACAAGCGCTGCTCCTCACCCGGTAGGCGATATGTTGCAGTCGTGGTACTACTGCTGGTTCTATTCTCCCTTTAATTTTCTCTAGAGTTCTCCTTGTCCGGTCCGAATACCGACCTGACTCTTAAAAAAAGTAGACGGCCGGCCTACAAGACAAGAAGAAGAATGATCGAATATAGTGATGATGCTCCCTATTTTGGGGCAAATATATTACTAAAACGATCTTAAACATTCTTACCTTCGAGAGCATTTTATATTGTTCGATAAGCTCGTTCCACACATGTATGTCGACAAAAGCAAACCGTCAGCAAGTCACTGGATAACGTTCCCTCTGAACACTATAAGTAAATTTGCGATAGGTTATATCCCGAAAAGGCTGAAAATAATACCGATACACGAATGTAGTAACAACCTCTGGGAAATATTTATGACCTGACTTTGTTAATGATGACCACCACCTTGTCAGTTTCCTTTGTGAACCGTAAGCGTCCGTTTTTCGTATTCCTTTGTTTTTTAATGCAATTGTCTCTAATCTCTGTTATCTTGACAGACATCTTTCCCTTCAATTGTTGCCTTGATTTGAAGTCCAGGTCATCACCTACGTCTGAGACGATCAAATGCCAGAACTTCAATCATTTCCTACCCAAAACCATCACAGGTGGCTGTCTCTCCGCCGATCATTTTTTGTGCATTACATTCGAAACCCAAAGGAAGATACATTTACCCTCTTCTGGACAAGGCCTATCGAATTTTGTATGAGGGTGCTTAACTGGATTAGAAGTGAATTCAAATTGGTGGAGAAAAAAGTTGTGTAGCGCTGCACCGGCAGAGATTTCCATTTGCGTCCAAAACGCGTAGACTCTGAGAACTATCGTCAACATTATTTGTACTTCCGGAATATAATGGATAATGTAAGAGCCCTTAAAAATAACCTAGTCGTCTTTGAAGGGTAGTAAACATTCTCTATTGTACACGTGTGTTGTAAAAAAAAAGTACTACGGGAAGCGGAAAGGTCGGCAGGTGTCTCTCACAACTAGGTAACATTTGTTTGATTTCGATTTATTGAATAACGTAACAAGTCCAGCTACTGTAGTTTTCTAATTAATGGCAGATAACGTCTATAACCAGGACATATTGCCAATCATAATGTATTTGTGGATGTCATTACAGCACCCGACTCAGTTGAATATCGCCCGTCATTAATGACTTTAGCACACACAATGCGCCTGGTGTTCCACATTAATTCGACCGCCGAGAGCAAGATAAATCGAGACCAAGTTTCATGTCACAAAACTCCCCCGATGTCAACAAATCAACTTCATCGTTGGTGAACAATCAAACCCGGAATACACGATGATGTTTGCCTCTTTAAGAATATAAATAAACACTGAAAGTCCTGTCACATACGTTGACAGTAAACAGTGACAAGCAAACACAAATTTATTGGGTCGATTCGCTTGAAAGGACACGCGGCCGACGTATACACAATTACAATGGCAAAAGGCTATCGTTGGGACGTTGACAGCGCTGCCCAAATTTGCCAAATACTCCATTTGTCATTTTGTAGTAGGTAATTTTATTACGGGCAGTGTTTGTACCTTTGTGCCCTCAACACCAAGAGATCAAGTTAAAGGTCAGTTCACCAGTCTACCTGAATATCTTCGGATGGCAGGCGTTTCAGGGATTGCATCAGTTCGCAGAAAACATAGCAAAGAGTTGAGACTGAAATCTAATTTCATGGTTATCTCGGCGACTGTGCCTCTAGGCAGTACAAAGGATGAAAAGAAACGAAGGACAAGCGACGCTAATGTTGGATTAGATGAGAACATCCGCCTGTTTGGGTATACGATTAAAACAACGTCCAACAACTTTGTGGTATTAGCTGCCGGACTGGTAAGTCTGGAAATATATATTGTGCTATACATATACATACGCATACGCAGAAGTCCAGAAGTGTACACAATAATTGGGCGTGGCAGGAAAAATTCCAAGATTTGTTATAGGAAAGGGGACATAATCACTTCATGCAAGGACTTGCTGGCTGTGAGTACTTGGAACCCAGCATGCAACATAATCACATTTTTGCGGTTATCCTGTACGGAATTATTGTAGAAAGAAATCAGTGAGGGGATGCTTTGATAATAATAGGGATTTATTGACCAAAACAATATTCGTAAAATACACTGGGTTAAATAAATAAGAACGTACTTAAGAAGGTTCTTGCGTATTTGTTGTTGTTGTTGAATAACGCATTTATTATACAATAATTTAACAAATGTTGACTTAGGACTAAAATGCTAAATCCTATATTACAATCTTTTCTTATTCTTAAAATAATTTACTGGCTCAACGCGAGCACTCGAAATTACACGATACAGTTTTGTGTAATGCCTTTCGGCGTACAATAATATTTTTATATTTTTATATTTTTATATATTTTCTATTACCTGAATATTTTAGAAGACGAAGTTCTCTCTCCGTATTGTTTTTTTTTTTTTTTTTTTTTTTTTTTTTTTTTTTTTATAAATAATATAAGGTAAAAAAGTTTACAAAAAAAAAAATTAATAACAAAAAATGTTAACATAAAGAAATTTTAAAACGAAAAGGAATCTAAATGAAAAATGGAAATGAAAAGGAAGAATAAATAAATATGAAAAGGGAAATGAGGAATGGGAAGGGAAGGCGTAGCGTCTGGAGATCTTACTATATTTGGGGATATTAAATCCTTTCTTCATTGTCAATCCACCACCAGTTGGGATGGGATCGGTCATTTATAGATTTATCTCGATCGCCTATTGCCATGCTAAATCGCAAGTGAACTGCAGCATTTGATATATCACTGTTACGAGGGTTGCCTTTTATATTTCGGCATTAGAGAACAAAAACAAATATTGATCATCGAAAATCACTTTGTTTTTCAAAATATTCCCCATGAAGATCTATACACTTTTGCATGCGTTTGAACCAATTGTCGAAGCACTTTTGCCACTCTGATTGAGGTATCTCCAACACATGCATTCTGAATGCAGCAACCGCTTCTTCAGGTGTCGAAAAACGTTGACCTCTCAGTTTGTTTTTTACGTACGGGAATAAAAAGATACGGCGGATGACCCATCAAATCGATGTTTTGGGTGCTCAAAAATGCAGTTGTCGCAGCCGATGTGTGAGAGCTCGCATTGTCGTGGTGAAGAGTGATCCGTCTTCGGCGGTTGGTTTTCCTGATTTCTTGGAAGACAACTGGCAAACAAATGGTTGTGTACCACTCAGAATTGACTGTTCTGCGTTGTTCTAGTGGTACGGTTGCGACATGTCCAGTTTTTCCGAAAAAACAGGCGACCATTTGCTTGGAAGTGCTTCGTGCGCGAACAACTTTTGTTGGATTTGGCTCATCTTGAAACACCCAGACAGTCGACTGCTGTTTACTTTCGGGCTCATACGCGTAAATCCACGATTCATCACCAGTCACGATGTCATAGACGTGTTTTGAGCATTTCTTTCGACCAATTGACACGAGCGTTTTTTTGGGCAATTGACAAATTGCGTGGGATCCTAAGCGAACAAATTTTTTTGACAGTCAAATGTTTATGCAATATTGAATGTATGCTGGTCCCACTAACGCCTAAGGTTGTCTCAATCTCACGATAGGTCACATGACGACCTTCCAATATCAGTTCGCGCACAGCATCAGTGGTTTTCGGAATAACAACTGATTTTGGACGACCTTCACGAAATTCATCTTGGAGTGAACTACGACCACGATTGAATTCACCATAGCATCGATAAACACTGGTCCTTGATGGAGCTTCATCGCCAAAAATTGAATTAAGTTCATCCATGCACTGTTGCTGAGTTAATCCACGCCGAAAGTTGTAAAAAATAATCGCACGAAAATGTTGACGATTTAATTCCATTTTTGGGCCGAGATGAATCTTTTAAGTTACTATAAACAACACAAATAGCGCTCGTATGTCAAAACGTTCTGAGTGCGTATAACCTCAAAAATGTCCAACTTTACGACAGAGCTGTCAATTGCCGGATTGCAACACCAGGGTTGCCAAATCCCGAAACATAAGAGCAACCCTCGTATAAAGAATCCGTTTGTCCCTGGCACCACGAAAAGCGTGGCAAATAATAGGGACTCCGTGATTGTTTTGGATAAGACCTTTTCTATCCAATAGAGGGAACGCTTCTGGTGGGATAAACCCATTTTGGAGTGTTTTCTCCAGGTATATGTCATTGGGGTAGTATGCTCCCGAGATAAGATTATTTTCGCTGCACATTGCCCTTGCAGTGTGACCACGAATAATTTTGATAATGAAATTGTCCATCCTATTCAGTCCTGATTTGTCATACAGTGTTTTATTAGGATAGAATTTCCTGTATTGAGACTCAGGTGTTCTATGTAACCCGAGGCAGGAACGCAAGCACTGCCTCTCGAACATGCGAAACTTTGCCATGTAGGATGGGGAAACGTTGAACCATACCGGGCAACCATACACTGATATTGGACGAATAAATGCTGAGTAGGAAATTATTTTAACTTTGTGATCTAGAAGATTATTTCGAAACAGGCTTCTTGTCATTGCATAAGCACTTTTAGCTGCAGAGAGGGCAGCTGCTATGTGCTTATCAAAGTATAGGTATTGGTCCATCCAGATACCAAGGTACCTGACAACAGTTTTCATTTGCAGCGGAAGATTATTGCTTCTGTGGGGGGTTTCTCTATTCTACATGAGAAACAACCCACAATTCCAACCAACATTTCCACCTAATTTCGACCGCTTTCAGCGCGTCATACTTACCAATTTCCTTTATATGTATTCCCCTGTAAAACATTTCAAACGGACGTATAGCTAAACTCATTATCCTTTGCAGATAATGCATAATTGAGTTTAGCTACATTCTTGTCACATGGCAACTCCATTCTTGCTAACCATGAGTTTCCCATCGGAAATCTCATAATGTCGGTTAGCAACAACAAGTCTAAAAGAACGACGCTGTTGCATCATAGCAAAATAGCTGGGGTAATTTCAGCGTCTTAGAGTCTGGTTCTCACGCGAATTATTTCCCAAACATCAGCGGCGTCCTATCGACTTTCCCTCAGATCACCCATTCGCTTGGGATCAATGATCTCTCTTTGCAGGGGAGTAACATCCGCTAGGTTTCCCTCTCATTCGTATTTCTTTCCACGGTTCAATGCGCTCTAATTACACCATAGCCGTACCACTGGGCCAGTAGGTCGTGTCAGTAGCTGCATCTGATACCAACACACACAACCAAGGCTACCCCGAGATCACAGCATATCATGTTTTCTGTTCTCTCATTCTTCATATCCGTCAATTACCATATTAACAAAAGTTACTCATACTTTGACGGGCGTGAGGCTGAGAGAGCAGAGGCGTGGTCTCTTTTGGTTGTCCTGTGTGTAGAAAGAAATATGAATTTCAACCCTAATTCACCCCCAGTCGATAACCATCCTCCGAAGTGTTCGCACACACAACATGGAGTCAAGTCGAGGTCATTGCATTGTCAGTGTCGACTGAATACGATAAGTCACGCGTTCAGTTCGAATTAAGTAATTGAAGTGTATATATTTAAATAAACCTAAATTAAGTAATTGAAGTGTATATATTTAAATAAACGGAAACAATTGTGAAATACAAGAAAATAAAAATAAAACAACTAAAAATAAACGGAAATTATACACAAGAACATTCCAGTGCATTTCTATTTCTTCTCTTCTCTCGGGTGATCATTTCTTTGCAGCAGAACATAGTCGGGGATTGGAGTGAATACTTGCCATACGTTGGCATAATACTTCCACCCCACACTTCCTACAATGGAAAAGTTTTTCCAATTATGCGTTGTATCTCTTGAAGCTGTAGAAAGAGGTGTTCTGAAAAGGATGGTTTCTGTTTTTTGGAAGTTAATTTTCAATTTCCAATCGTCACAAAAGCGTTTGATTTTATTGAAGTCTTCTTGAAGGAGTCTGTTAATGGCATCGATATTTTTTTCTGATCTGTACACTACAATATCGTCGGCATATGCAATAGCATGATTAAGAGACCCAACTAGATCACTAGTATAAATATTGAAGAGAATGGGAGAATTCACGGCTCCCTGCTGTAAGCCATTTTTAATATAGAAAGTTTTATTGGAGATTTTGTCCCCACATTTTACCACAAATTGCTTATCCATTATCATATCGTAAATGATGTATAACAGATATTCAGGCAAACCTAGATTTGATAGCTTATATACAAGTCCTTCTAAACATACGGTATCGAAGGCCTTTTCAAAGTCAACCAAACATACGCCTGTGCATTGTCGTTTTGCCTTGTTCCACTGTATATCGGAAACAAGTTTTGTAGCTGCATGAACTGTGTCGTGCCCCGCTCTAAAGCCAAACTGGTTGTTCGGACTGATGTCGTTTTCATCACACCAGTTTATCAATGCCTTATTTATGATTTTCTCGAATATTTTGCTAATGTTTGGAAGCAGACTAATCGAGTGAAGGTTAGCGGGATTGCTCCTGTCCTTGCCCTTTTTGGGGATGGGATGGACTACTGCTATTTTCCAACGTCTTGGAAAGTATGCATTATTTAGAGCGTTATTGAACAAGGTAGTGTAAATGTTCATCGCTTCCAGAGGCAGATGTTTAAGAACAGTATTCGGAATACCATCTGTTCCAGAGGACTTCTTGTTTTTAATGGATCTGTAGCGTTTCCGCCAAACCCTACGGTCTACTTACCTGAAAAACCCCCATAACTACTACCCAACTCGCTTAAGTTTACTAATGCAACGGTATTAGTACCTGTAAATGCTTCACGCATTATATAGATCACCATCTGTAAGCATATTTGTCTACACCCCTGAGTGTGTCGAGTCATAACAGTCAAATTTCAATCGCGGGTCGCTAATCTTTTTATTTGTGCAAAGTGTTAGGCATTATTAAGAAAACCAAAAAGTAAATTATTTTAGTTCAGAATCCGAAGTTGAGTGCGCAATTCAGAGTCCTATTTGTTTTTCCATCTACCTTAATCGAACCATTAAATGAACAATATAAATAAAGAAAGCTTGGAGCAATAAAATACATCAGTGCGTTTCAATACTTGTATACAGCTTGTTAGCGGAGTGAACGATTTTCAGAGGAAGATTCAGTGGACAGTGTTTTTCCTTACTCCGGTTGTGGACAAACGTGGCGGCGCTTCGTCTTTTACTCGGCGAACAATTTCCCGGAGGAACATTAAAATAATGTTGGAGGAGGAAGTAGAACTCGCACCCATGCCGGTGCCACGACTTCCTCACCACAGATCTAAGGATATCCATGAGTTCATTCTTATTCACAAATATGTTTGTGTGCAAATTTCTAAGCGGCGCATCCGCTCTATTGTTTTCACTGAAGATGGTGAAACTTTTGTTTTCGGAATGCCAACTTAGCCGTTCATTGTGCAGCGAAATATGGTTTTGGATAGCTCTGTTTTCGATATCGAGGTTAGAATGAATGGATTCATTCACTTTGTGTACTGCCTCGAAACAGGCGCCAATGGAGTTCACTTTCTCTTGCGGATTCTCGACTACTATTAGTTCTTCGTTGGAGTTGATGTGTTCCGGGGTGAGTCCTGCGTTCAGCAATATTTGACAATTCTCGGGAGTCCTCTGGTCGTACTGCTCAAGTATTGCATGTTCGTTTGGAACATGTAAAACGGCGCCGAGGCCGTAATGGTCACTATCATACCCGATTGTGCGAAGGCAATTTCGAGTATTTAGGTCCGTGCCTAATAATTGTAGTCTGTCGTCAATCATAAGTAAGTCCAGAAAGGAGTTTCCTCTTGGATAAGATGGCGTACTTGTAGCGTACAATTCTAGTTTATATTCTGTTGCATTTGTTTGCCACCAGTTGAACAGTGCATTACCTCTCGTGTTCGGAGTGATATCACCCCAAGCACTGTGTTTGGAGTTGAAATCTCCCGCCAGAACAAAATAATTGTTTTCCGAGTCTAACTTGAGATTACGAAAAAGGGTATCCAGTTCGCTGATAAATTGCGAACACTGAGGAGCTTTAGGTGCATACACGGATACCACGTATAGATGCCTTTGACTTTTCAAAGGTATGTCTATAATGCAAGCTTCCAGCAGCTGAAATTTGTGTACAGCTGTGCTGTAAATGACCTTGTGGTGAAGGCCTTTTTTAATTAAGATAGCAACTCCACCTCCTTGTGTGGCGTGTGGACGATCTCGTCTAATGACTTTATAGTTTTTGTAGCCCAATTTGTGCCTCTGGTTTAGCTTGGTTTCGCTAGCCAGAAGCACATCGGGGCATTCGGCTTCAAGCAGGTTACCTAGATTATCCCTTCTTTCCACGTGGATTAGTGAATTCACATTCACAGCAATAATTTTTAGTGTTAAATTAGTTGGATAGTTCATTGTGGTATGTTGGGTTGTCTGAGAACAAGGACGAATAAATAATATCTATTCGGGCCGCTTGTTCAGTCAGTTTTTTTTCAAATCCAGCAATCTGTCCTTGTATGGCTAACAGGATTGCTCTTTTATCTGAATTTTCCGCTGGAGCGGGCGCTTTTATGACGTTGCGTGAAAGTTCCGCCGCCGTTGTATTAATCGGAATACTAGCCATTTGAGAAAATGATATGCTGGGTGCAGAAGGTTTTGTGATGTTACATCCCTGTGCCGCGAAGTTTGAGTTTAATGGACTACCGGCAATTTGAGCGAATGATACACTAGGTGCAACCAAGTTATTATAAGAACGAACCTTCATTCGTTTCTCTTCTTCAAGTTGTTTTTTTTTTAATTCCAACTTGGCTTTTAGTTGTTGGAATTTCGGACAACCTCTAAAGTTGGCCGGGTGACCTGTATTTTTGCACAGGACGCAAGATAGTTTGCTTCTATCCTGAATCTGTTCTTTACCTAAGGGGCATTCTCCTACGGTATGATTGTTTTGGCACTTTACACATCTAAATTCCATACAACAGTTAGATGCAACGTGGCCGAATCGTTGGCACTGCATGCACTGCAACACACGGTCAACCTTCCGTGTTTTTTCCCAAATTATTATTTGGTGGAAAATTACTTTAATATTCCTAAGTGCATCGACTTTGCTGTTGGGACTTAGGGAGACAATGAAGAACGGCAACTTGCGGTTGCGACTTCGGGAGAGAGAAGTGGAGAATGGCTTCACATCAATGAATTTTAAACTGTCATTTTCGACAGTTTGTAGTTCTGAGAGGAGTTCTTCCGAGGAAAAAGAAGGATCAACTCCTTTAAGTAACATGGAGATAGTTTTCTCCGATTTAGGTGTGTACGTGAAGTACTCACTACTTGCTTCCCTTAGAGCAGATTTAATTTTATGATAATCATCTAACCTATCACATAAAAAACTTATTTTATTATTATTTAAATTCTTCGTTTTAAAATGTCTACATGTTAACTTACCCAATTTAATTAGGTCCTTAGCTTCCATAAAACTAACTATGATGGGAGGCACTTTCTCCTTCTTATTGGCTGCGGCTTGTTGTTTTTCCAGCAGTTGCTGCTGCTGCTGTTGCTGTTGCTTCTGCTGTTGTTGTTGTTGTTTCTCCTCTTGCTGTTGAATGTTGCTTTCCGATAAGGCTTCTTTGATTTGTCGATCCAAATCGTTCTTCTTTTTGGAGAGCTCCTCTTTCTTTTTGTATAGCTCCGCAATAAATTGAGCACGTTCGACATCTTTGTCACTCATTTCAGTATTGCTGGTTTTGTGGTCTTCAGTTGCCAGTTCTTTAAATTTATTCCCTTCTCCGGAATCATGTGGCTTGTCAGGAGTGGTCATTCCTTCTCTGCGAATTTTTTCTTTGTTGGTTGGGTTAGCTTTATGCCGTTTGGCAAGGAGGTTTGGCTGAGCTTTGGGCCTCCTCTTTGAAATTACTTTTAGTATTACTTTTTTCCATTATTTGTTTCCACCGTTAATTCAATTGTTTTATTTGTGAAGCAGCATGCAGAGAACATCTGCTTTCACACGCATACACATTAACACACACACAGTTTTTTTTTTTTATTGGCCGTTCGGTATATACACAGCGGTAGACACGTCAGCACACACGTGTACGCGACGATATTGTAAATTTGTGTGGACGACCGGCGAACTATGTGTTTTCAATGAGAGTTTTAGACGGGCACTTGGCACATTGTCGTTTTATTCAAGTTACACCCTATTTTTGGGTTTAATTAATATATATTATATCTTTTACGCGCACCTTGCACAACACTTTGGCTACGAGTTCAATGACTATACAGCCGTTCTCAGTGACGGCCACACTTTCACACAGAGGTGCACACACTAGAAAGACGCGGGATAGAACGATAGAACGATCCGTATCCTTCGAACGTTAGCTGAGTTATGATGGGTTCTTGCGTATACTACACTAAAAAGTGTACAGCCGTAAGGTTAGACTTTTTGTTTTTTAAATTCGAAAAGATTTTAAGTCTTGCATTGCATGTTGGTATCCGATTTTGCACATTTTGTATATATATTATAATAGTAATTTGATACAAAAAAAAAATCTCATAAAACCAACCTCTATGCACCATTTTGTTTTTACACTACACGCGCACAAAAGGGGATTTTGCAAAAACTTAACCCGCTGTTCGGTTGGTTCTTTAGGTGACCACGCACACACGGACTACCATCTTTTCGGCGATCTGCCGGCAGAAAGTCTTCCGGAATCGAGCAAAGATCATTATTTAAATTTTTACAAAAAAATCGGACATTTCATGTCGTACAACCCAATACGAGTATAAGGGTCAAAGGTTTCTCGTGGATCGTCTGTAACGGAGTCCGTTGCATTCCAAATATTTAATGAACTCGGCATTTAAGACATTTTCCAGCACCTTGCAAACATATACATTAATGCTATCGGCCGGTAATTGTGCGCGAGACACATTTTCCTCTTCTTTGGGATTGGCTGAACTCGAGTGATTTTCCAGTAGGCAAGAAAGGTCCTGTGGGGGCTGTTATGCGAGTGTGTACCGGTACGCCACGGATTCACTCAACAACTACTAACGATTGCGTCGCCGTAAATTATTCGCGGAAAATCTGTGGGGATGTGGAATGTGGGGAGGTCGTGTTTTTCGGCTCACAGTGGCGCGACCGTCCACGGTTGTAGGCTTCGTTGGGGGGTATTTGCTGGCTCACTAGCCACTGTTCCCAAGCGCAGAAAATAAACGCGGTAGGTGGCTTGTTTGGTAGTCCACCCCACTAGGAGTTGACTTCCTATTGCAGCACCAACAACCCAAAGTTCGTCGTGCGGTGACCAATCAGAGAGAAGATCCCCGATTGATCACGACGAGGGTGCATGATCTTTCTTGTTGCAGACGTGTCGATAAAAATCAACAAAAATGAAACGGTAAAGGAAGCAGCTGCATCCGAACCGTGGTTTGTCCGTTCGTAGTGCGAATTGGGATATTTGCTGTTGGTATACCCCGGTGATGACGCTTGAGCGTCGCATCGAAGTTGGTGGCCGATGTTGAATTCTATTGCATGTAATGATATCTACTGAAAAATTGAATTCTCGGCAACGTGGCGCGGGATGATCGGACAAGTTTTGTCGGTCGGACAAAACTTGGCGTGACTTGAGATAAGTCATGAAGATAGGCCGCGCACGTGCGCAGCAGGGTAAGCATGTATATACGGGGGACCGATTGGTTTTCCTGTTGTATGTTGCATGTTAATAATTCCTTACAAGGGATTCTGGTTATGCAACATAAAAGCGAATGATATTTCGTTTTCTGGGAATTGTAATGGCACCCTATGATGATGCAGTAAATGCATGTACAGAGTTATCTTCCAGGGAGCTTCTGGAGATGCGTTGAACGCTTGTTATGGGAGAGAACCTGGAATGGGAGAATGTCTGCCGTGATTGCAGGTAATGGTGTTGTTGCTGTCATAGCGGGAAGAATTGTGGGTGGCGTATCCCGGTGGTTCAGGAGCAAATCTTTGAGTAGATAATAGAAAGATAAGTGATTGTTTCCCAGGGTTATGGTGCTCTGCTTTTTTAGTAATTAATGTGAAGGTAAGTAGTGGCGTTCAATGGAACCGCCACAGCCCTCTATACATCATCATCATCATCGGCACTACAACCAGGAACCGCTCTTGGCCTTATTTAGCAAGTCCTGAGGCTTGTTAAATTTTTCATAATGATTTGATTTTCTCTGGGCAAGGTCATTAGTCTTGCGCCAGACCTCTACGCATAGAACAAGCGAAAAACGTTGTTAAGACCTGGCGACAGTTCTGGTAAAGTTTTTAAGGACTATTAATGAAATTACCTGGCGCAGGGCTAATAACCTTGCCCGGAAAAACAAATTATTATGGAAAATTTAACAAGCCTCATACTTGTTCAAGGTCAAGGCCGTATCCCTGTTGTAGTGCCGATGATGATAATGATGAAAATACATCCGGGACGGTTGCTTCCTTACAGCTCAGTCCACGGAGAATGCGTTAAATAATTCGGGGGCGGAACTTCACATCCGGCATTGAAGACTGCACGTGCATGATCACGACTGGGTCCAAAAGACAGGCATCGGGAGTGTATCCTTGGAATTCGTGGGTAATGCCCTGCTGCCCGTCACGAACGGAGGGAAATAGAAAGAAGCGAAGTAATTGCTGATATAATTTGCCATTGATCAGAAGAGACGGGAACCAGTTGCGTACTCGAGCAGTTTGTTAGCCACTTTGTCATCGTGAACCTTCTTACGGTACCAATCGCCTAGGTGGATGCGTTGCTGATTCTCACGAAATTCGTTATGCTGATCGGAGCGGCATTGTTTAAAAGCTCTATCTTTTCCGCTGTAATCTGCTCACAATCATATCAAACCAAGAATTATCAGTTGAATTTCGTTTGATTGAATGCGGAAATCGAGAAGAAGAATCTCTATGACGGCTTCCGCGCATGCGAAGCATACCTCTCATCACGGAAAGGATGCCAAGGGATCTCGAAATCGTGCCAGTTAACAGTTTCGTACATCCAGCCTCCTACCACCCCATTCGCCCGCTCTTCTTTTTCTTTCTGTTTTTCTTTTTCTTAATACTCTATTTTCAGTTAGTCGATGAGCCTATTTATACTGCTTGAATTAAGCCAAATAAATGAGGGTTCTGCCCACCAACATTTGGGGAAGCTGCGTAGGTCGATTATTCGATTCAAACGTAAGTGGTTGCGATAGCTCTTGTACCTCCATACTCCGCGAAGCTGCTTACGTTAGTTATTCGTTTCAAATGTAAGTGGTTGCGATATTATAGCGTTTGGGATTATAATGAAAGGCCGTGTGATTCGAACTAACGCTATGACAGTTAGAATCACCAAAAATTGAACCAAAGCGCAACCCATCAGGCCACCGCCGTGTGTACGAATTCGATTTCTAAGCTCAAGTACACTCAACTGATGCCGAATTGTTATGTTATCGCTATGGTATACGGCTCTGATGCATTTTTTTGATTCGATTTTCGTTCGGTGTTCTTCACTATTTGCTTGTGTATTGTATATGTATCTGTTACAAACGCCACAATATCAAGCAGTGATCCGAGTTTTCCAATAGCGCAGTCGTTTGCACGGTATAACTGCCCGCCTCGGATTTTAGAGATAGATCCAGGGTGTTTGCAGAATCACGGCCGTTACCCGGTACTCCAATAGTTGGCCAAATTGCCCCTAACAGCAAACGTTTCGGCCAACCAACCGGAGTTGTGTACCTTAAAATCGCCAAACATGACAATCGTAGAAACCGGGCGATTTATCCGTGCCCTGACGACGGTACGTGAGACGGTCAAAAAGCGTCGCTGGTCGATCGTCATTCGAGGAGCGGTAGAGACAACAAAGAAATGTGACCGAACTCTTCAGCAGGCTTTTAAGCCAAATGATGTCCAAGTTATAGGGTTCCAATGATTCTTCCCTTTGGCAAGCTAAATCGGATTAGGTAAGGACACAGACTCCACTCTTAAAACTAAATCTCGAATGTAAGTCGTATCCTGAACGATGAAGATATGTCGAGCCAGTTGAGAGTCAATCTGGGCAAGAATATCAGGTTTCGCTGATTACAAATGTTGATTCTTCGTATCTGTGAAACCGAAGACCCCGACGTTACAACATGCCGTTACTAGTTGACCACTGACAGTGTTTAGTGAGTTGTTCCGATGACGCGGGACGATTTGTTAATAGTTTGGTTTTTTATCGAAACATTTTAGCGATGTTCCCCCTGTGACAAATTCCCCTCTGGAGATTCGAATGGGGAACTAGTTTACCTACGAAATTCGGTGTCTCACAAAGTACCTTCATCAAGATACCATTATCTTCATTTCAGTCCGCGCCATGAGACAAACTCATGGTACATAGTCGAAAATGTATCTTAACGATATCGTGGAATGTATAGCGTGACGGAGTGGTATTTCAGCTTGGGACCGACCTACCATCTAAACCACTCTTTTTCGAATAGAGAAAACTTTCTTTTTCGAATATCAGCCAAGCTCCAAAAGATGACCAAGGATTTCTTTGACTATTTTACGTGGACCTCAGAGAACACATATCAACATCAGATGTAAGATACTCGTATTTGAAAAAGTAAAAGAATTTAAATATCTGGGAACGATACTGACGACCAGTAACGAAATGTCGAAGGAAATTAACAAGAGACTGCATTCCGGCAACGCTAGTTGGCACGCAGTCAGTAAACTGCTGAAATCCAGACTGCTATCACGTAACATAAAGCTCCGTGTCTAATGCGAAACATGGGCTCTCACAAAACGGGAAGAAAACAAATTCCGCGTAATCGAGAATAAAGTTTTGAGGGGCATCTTTGGAGGTAGATATGACGAGGAGGCAGGACAATGGAGGAAACTCCATAACCACGAATCGGAAGAGCTATATCGCAAACCTACAATAGTGAGAGTAATCAAGTCGCGAAGATTAAGATGGGCCGGACACGTGGTGCGAATGGGGAACGATAGGACGGTGCATAGAATTCTTGACGGTAGACCAATGGGAAAAAGACCGGTAGGACGGCCGCAACGGATATGGGAGGACAATGTTAGGTTTGACCTTGAGGAGATCGGATCGAATGGTCAAGCGTGGAAGGAGAGGGCCCAGGGCAGGGAACGATGGCGAAGCCCAGTCGGTGAGGTCATGAATTTCCGGGTTCCTACAGGCCAATAAATAATAATAATAATTTTACGAAGCATATATCTTGATGGGGTAATATTTCACCGGACGTTGGGACCCCACTTACCGTTTGACCCCTAGTTGCCATTAACGACAAGCCGGTATAGTTGTGAGTATATTCTAACGTCCTATTCAGGACTACACGGTGCCAACGTATTCACCGTCATTATGTGGCGGATTTTAAAAGCTCCGATAAAATTTTATTCATTGGTTAAATTACGATCTGAAAACAGCTTGCTTTAACTTTTTTTGCCAACACCGACATTCGGTTACTATGATAATTTGTGCCATTCAAGTTTACCTGGCGAGTTGAAAATTAAAAATTAACGCAGTTCATATAAAAACTTCTCGCAACACACACGTCAATCCTCGCGGTTAAAAAACGGAATAAAAGCAATTCACATTTTCTTAAGAAAAAGTTTAACTCGATGAATGATATTTAATTTTAAGACATATTATAGCTTTATGAATAAATCAATTTGCGAGAAATAAATCTGTTAACACATTGGCACTTGTCTGTCTGAATAAGGGATGAAGAAAAGAAAAATCGCATCGGGCGGTTCCCAAAGTTATAGGTGACATCCACTATTAGTTTGGTGAAAAAACATCGGTGACACAAGTTCCAATAAAACACAATATGGTATAAGAAGCTCCATTTAACTCCGGATACAAGGCTGAACACTGAGAACCCTTCTCCAGTATAACCACACATTATTTATCCCCTGTTTTATAGATATTACAATCTTTAGGTATTCAAAGCTATTTGGACATTGATAACTACTTTTCCGATCATTTGAACAGCTTTGGTGCGCAGTGTGATTTGACAAACGTCGGTGACACATAAATCCTTTTGTCTGTAAGTGTTATTAAAAAATGTTAATAATAAAAAACAAGTCAAAATGAAATGACTGCATACGCGCATTTTGTCCTCCCTGTATAAAGGCAATTTCCTGATGCGGTCAAATCACCGCTACCTAAATGAAAGAATACTCATTTGAGCGTTACGTACATAATTATCGCCGTAGGGCTGCATCCTTCCTTTCATTTCTTATCCTGTTAGAAACGACTCATTCGTCGTCACAGATGATTGAAAGTGTTCCGGGTGATTGGAAGACGTGCGGTTGGAATTAAATTTCGTTACTCCATCTCGGTATATTATTTCCCTATTCCCTCACCGTGACTAATACGCAGTTCAAATTAAACCGACTGCCGTAAACAAAATCAGCCTGATTAACGAGCCAAATTATTAGAATCTCTATAGATCACAATCAGACGCTTAGCCTTTGATTCCCCATTGAATATAAAAGACTTCCCTAGAAAAGAACAGCCCAAAGAACGTGTAGATAAATCCGTGTGAAGCGTGGAAAACTCCCTCGAGAAAAGTCAGGGGTGAAACGCTAAATTTATCTTCGCCTCCGGCTGTTACGTGTTTCTTTTTCTTATTTTTATTAAGAACTTCCTTCTCCACTTGAGTTATTAATGAACACTCCGCCAAATGGAGTAAAATTTCGATTCTTATGTTTTTAATTTTGACAGCGGCTCTTAAAGCACAGACGATCGACAATAAATAAAGAGTGGTGCCACTTAAGCTACCGGAAGTCAAAGGATACAGCGAGATTAAAAATTCATTAGAATATAAAGAGGATAGAGCTCCGCATTAGAATATAAAAAGGACTCGTTTTCTCCTTACAAATTGGGGGTAACTAAAAGAGGGAATATTGCAAGTTCTGGTCTTAAGGTGCAATTTTTAGATAATAATTATCACGCAGTTGCTTTTGGTTGAGGGATTTCGGGTGTTTTGGGTTTGTTAGGAGCGTGTAGTAGACATCTATAACTGACATGATCGATGATTTGATAAACAAATGCTTTCTATGTTATTCTCCAAGATCACATATTCAGCAAGATAGAATTTCCAGTATAACTTGGTGCAATCTACAACTTTCCAAACAATATATTCAAAAATTCCAATGACATTAAAAACAACGGCGGTTCATGGTCAATTGTTAATGGATCGACCCCAGTTTTCCCTCAGGTTTCAAAAACTAAAGACTTCTCATGAAGTTTTGTGCGTTAGTTAGGAGAACTATTAATTCACTTATGTTATAGTACCAAAAGATGCAGGGCAGATATGCTTGGTGGTATAGAGTTACGTTTTATAATACGGTAACCAACGATCTTTCATTCGTTACTTTCTTGGTAGGGTTTATAATGTTTCATATCACCTGGACATGAGAACGTTTTTTAATGTACAAAAACCCCTTTTAGCACATGATTCAAAAAGAAACTTGACGGAAAGCAGTGAAGGCTATTATTTTTATTAAATAGTATGGTGCCACTTCAAAACCGTACATGCCATGCCCAAAAGAACCTTTGTTTGGCTGAAACTTTGTCGATCAGATCCAATAAAGTCTCCATACAAGGTGAAGTACTCGGGTTAGTTGTGAGCACAGCATATTGAGGTTTTCGTTTTCATTAGCGACCTGGAAGAATGTCTGATGTATCACATCAACCGATACAAACCAGTGTAAATCGCCATGCCTACCCTGTAAATAAAAGCTGTCTGCCTCTCTTCTGCTGGAAGAAATAAGTGGTAATGCAGCAAAATACACGCCCATCATTAGTGGAGTGATGGAAGCAAAAGCAAATATCAGAAACGTAACACATCGAATTGTAGTGCTCCAAGAAGCCCTACCAAATCCTTTCCCCACACATACATCCAAATTCCAACACCTACAGGATGATTCAAACAAATCAATCACCCAAATTTAAAAATACAAAATCCTGATAAACGAATCAGATATTCGTTTATAATCCAAAACATAAATTTCCCCAGATCCTCAAACAGAAGCAAATATGGTAAATTGAACCAGATGTTCAATTTCCATACTCACGCTCATGTGTCCGAGAATTCGCCTAACCGGATTCTTATCTCCAAAAACAAACACACAACTCCGACCAAAGTATCTAAATCGAGATTTTGCTTTGAATTCGATCTCTTCGAGATACAAAATCTCGATTTGGTTTCACTTATAAGGGTGATGAATTTCAGATTCGGATCAGTCTCTAGGTTGGCGTCCGACGTTTAAGGACGTCAATCATTTAAATTAAATATTGAAATTAATAAAAATAGTTTTAATTGCAAATACCTGCGTTTTATTGGATTCGGCCGAATATCAGGCCTGTATTCAGCAATCGGTTGTCACTCTTCCCGGAGGCCCCGGAAGCACGGTGGCGACCACAACGGGTCCCCTCAGGAGCGGTCTTAAGAGGAGACGCTCCCTGAGAGAAGGGCCACAACAGAACTTCAAAGATGTAGACAAGATCGCCACAAAGATGGAAAAACATGGGTGGTTTGAAAAGTTTCCTACTAATTTAAAAAAACCAAAATATTTCTGACAGTCGATGTACGAAGGTGGACTGAAAAGTTTCCGACTTAAGATAGCAGCACTCGTCAATAAAAGCTAGTGAATGTAGTTGTGAATCTTTTGACAATTACTCTTGTGGGCGTTCTTTAAGTCATTTCCTAAGAACCACTCATTCGCTTTAAATTAACATGTCTCACACTCACATCAAATCTTTCTACTTACCTGCATACGAGCAGCGCAAAGCTCTCTTTCAACCATTTCTCACCTGAAAGTTAAACCCCAGCTTTTTATCAATAGTTTCGTTCATATTACATGAACCTTACCAACCCAATCGGCTCAGCTCGTCAGCAATCTCGATTGGTAAACACACGTCAATCTAGAACGTGTTCTTGTTCCAACAATCCGTTGGTCCAAGAAGACACGTTGTGCAGCGTACTTGTTGACATAGCTGCACCCGATAATTTTCCTACCACTTCTTAGCCAAACATTGCCCCCATATCCATTAGGTTCACAACAGTTGCAACCAATGCCCCTTTATCGGTCCGCAACCGATTATCGAATTATACATGAACATGACTGTTATTTAAACAATCATACCGCATGATCGTACCCATGTACCATTACTTTTGCCTAAACAATAGCCACCCTAGCCATTGCCTTGGCAAACAAATTGTACAAATAATTGTACAGCTGCATGACCGACTACATGATCCGTTGTCTTATCGAGGAACGATCATGTCTAATGATTCGTTGTCTAAACAACGAATAGCTACGATTCTCACGCGGGCTATTCGAAATGAAATGCTTCTGTATACTCTACGTAAACAGAAGAAGCTATTTTTGCCTGTATGGCAGCATTCCTTTGCATTATATAATGCCTAAAATAAACATTCACCCAAATCGTGTAGCCTTTGCCGTCGCAGTGAAGTTATGTTGACATAACACCAACAGAAAATTTTATCCCCTATCACTGATGATGCCCGGGCAGCCAGCCGGATATTCGGATTTCCTTTTGTGCACCTTCGCACCCCTGTTAATCCTGGCCTTCAGCGAATGGATTTTCAACTTGACCGTACGGTCAAATTGGAAACTCTGCCAAAAAAACTCAAATTCGGTCACTCATTGCTCATCACCAAAAAAAACATCGGATTGGCTCCTGCCTTATCGATGAAATTCCGTCATGGTGTCCGCTAGTGGATGTTGAACGCAACGGTCATCAGGGAGTCGAGATTCACCCACCGCCGCGTCCACACGCACACCGTCGAGTCGCAAAGTGTCTTGAGACGTTATTTTCAAAAGTCCTCATTCGTTGTTAATTGAAATCGGTTCGCGAAATTTGGGTTTGGAAGTCAAACCAAAATTAAGTGCTCTTGGAAACGTAGTTTAAGTGAACTATAATAAAAAGGGAAATCAATCGATACGTAAACATTTAAGAAAAAAATTAAAAGAAAGTCGTGTGTGATCCATTTTCAACTCTATGTACAGACAATCTGAATCTATTCTAAACATAACATGTGTTTTGCCTTTCTCTCGGTGGGTGTTTTGCTGAACCCCACGCCCGTGCAGGCGTATGGGCAAATAACCCCACAGTCTCCCGAAATTTCAGCCATTTTTGATGGGTAGTTTTTGTTTGACAGTCGTTTGGGTGACTCGATGTGAGTGTTTTTGTGAAAATGGACAAAATTGAGTATCGAGCTGTCATTAAATGTTTGTTTATGAAAGGCAATACGCCTACACAAAGCAAAGATGAGTTGGACTCTGTGTATGGGAACTCTGCACCATCATTTACTACAGCGACATTTTGGGCAGCTGATTTAAACGTGGCCGTGAAAGCTTGGGAGACGGTGAACGTTCGGGACCTCCAAAAAGAACAACACCTGATGATAACATCACAAATGTTCATCAAAGGGTGCTGGACGAACGCCGAATTAAAGTGAGAGAGATAGCAGAGGTTATGAAAATGTATGAAAGAACGTGTTTGTCACATATTAAGTCAAGATTTAGGCATGCGTTGGGTGCCGCATTTCCTCACGTTAGACCAAAAACGTGATCGAATGAAGATTTCCAAAGCTCTGTTGGCGCAGTTTAGGCGCATTAAATTCCAGTATTCATCATCATCATCATCATCGGCACTACAATCGGGATCCGGTCTTGGCCTCATTTAGCAAGTCTCGAGGCTTGTTAAATTTTCCATAATAATTTATTTTTACGGGCATATTAGCCTTGCGCCGAATAAATCCCAGTATTGGCCTCGATTGGCTCCTCGATAGTATAGTGGTTAGTATACCCGCCTGTCACGCGGGAGACCGGGGTTCGATTCCCCGTCGGGGAGCCTCTGGCGCAAGACTAATGACCTTGCCCGGAAAAAACAAATCATTATGGAGAATTTAACAAGCCTCAGGACTTGCTAAATAAGGCCAAGACCGGTTCCCGGTTGTAGTGTCGATGATGATGATGATTGGCTTCGATTAATTATTGTCGATGAAGTTTGGATACCCCATTATACGACCGAAACAAAAAATACAGTCAAACATTGGACTGCAAACGGGGAATCGGCTCCAAAAAAAGAAAGTTTGTGAAAGTGATGGCCACTGCTTTTTGGGATAGTCATGGAGTTATCTCGATCGATTATCTTCAAAAAGGAAAAGCCATTACAGGAGCATACTACGCTCCATTACTTGACCAACTGATGGCAGAAACGGCCACATTTGCCGAAAAAGAAAATCCTGTTTCATCATCCCTTTCTTCTTTCGACCCATAGCGCTAACTTCTATTCTCTCCAAGGTAATGGAATCACTTATCAACTTTGAAATATCTGGAATCAAATGACCTCCTCAATGATCGCCAATATGGCTTTCGTAGCAACAGGTCCTCAGGAGATCTGATGGCGTACCTTACCGAAAAGTGGAGCCATTCCATCCACTACTCGGTGAAAGCAATGTAGTCGCATTGGATATTTCAAAAGCCTTCGACAGATTTTGCCATTCAGCCCTTTTGTCAAAATTGCATTCATATGGAGTGGACAATTCCCTGATCCAATGGATAAGAGACTATCTTTCTGGCCGTTCAGTCCCAGTGGTTCTTGATGGTGTCAAATCTGTCTCCCATCAAATTAATGCAGGTGTTCCTCACAGTCAATTACTCACAGCCCAATTTACTCGTTTGCTGATAATAGCACGTTGAGTTTCTCATACTCATACGAACACTTCCGTCCAAATTCTTCGAACGTCATTACCAACCAGCAACTTATGCTTGATACATTGAATTCAGACCTCAACAAGATATATCAGTGGGGATTATCTAACCGAGTAGAATTTAATGCCTTAAAAACTCAGTACTGCCTCTTGTTGTCAAAGGCGAACTCGAAATTAAATATACTGTCTATGAACGGCACTTGCGTCGACGAAGCCAAGGAACTATCAATCCTTGGCGCTCGAATTAATTCGACTCTTAATTGAAATGATCACATATTTGAAGCTGCGAAAAGTGCAGCCAAATGTATAGGGTTCCTTAAGAGATGCAAAAGATACTTCACTACATCCAACCTGGCCACTATTTACAAGGCGTATATTCGTCCAAAAATGGAGTTCAACTCCCAGATTTGGTCAGGCGCATCCAAAACTGCACTACACGTGCTCGACAGGATGCAAAAACGAGCAGTGAAACTTATTGTGGACCCAGCTGTGAGTCGATCAATTTCGTCGTTAGAACACAGGTGCAACGTATCATGCCTATCTCTTTTCTGTAGGTATAACCACGGTCGTTGCTCAACTGAACTTGCTGAATGTGCTCCGCCCCTTCAGACATTTTCCCGCGATACCCGTCAATCTATGAACGCGCATCAGTTCACGTTGAAAGTGGACTTCAAGCGCACAAATAAACATAGAGAGTCATTTTTTGCCGAACCACACGAATGTGGAATGTTCTGCCTAATCATGTGTTTCCTCGTCGTTGTGATGTTCAGACATTCAAGACCAACATACATCCACACCTCCTTTCCTTATCCACTTCCTCTCCATCTGCTCGTACTGTGCTCTGACATTGAAGTACTTCAAAATCCCCTTTTGTGCGCGCGTTAGTGTAAAAAAAAAATCAAAACAACGCACTGTCTCACACCTCAGCAGCTGCCATGGCGAAAATCCACGAATTACGATTTGAACTGATTGACCATCCGCTTGACTCACCAGATCTAGCCCCAAGCGACTTCTTTTTGTTCCCTAATCTAAAAATTGCGCTCGGAAGACAGCGATTTTCGTCAAATGAGGAGACAATCACCTTCGTGAGCCCTTATTTTGCAGAGAAAAACGCTGAGTACTATTTGGACGGGTTAGAGAGATGGGATCATCGCTGAGAGAAGTGTGTAGAGTTACAAGGAGACTATGTAGAAAAACAAAAAAAAAATTAAAAAAAAATGTCTCGTATCTCTGTTAGAAAGCAAAAGACTGGGCAACGAGGCATGATGCATGACCTACAATGAAACAAACCCTGACTGCCACTAAGGTCTGCGGGGTACTAAGGAGGTGATTAAAGCAAATCACGAAGAAGATAGTCCAAATTAATCTAAATCATTGCTAAACGACACAGGATGTCCTGACACGAATATCCAAAGTGGAGGAATCTGAGGTGGTACTGTGGGGGTTCTTTAAGCATTCCCGAAGAACCACCCATCGTCCTAATCCAACTCCCCGTCCCCAACCTGCAAATACCAGCACCAACGATAAGCAGCTTACCTGTATACAAGCAGTACAAAGCTCTATTCAACAATTTCATACCTGAAACATAGGTCCACGGCAAGAGTACCATCATGCCATGGCATCAAAAACAATTGCATCAACTGAACCAACTCGGTTCATCTGTCATGAACCGATCGGTTCCTATGGTCGACCACATGCCTATCAAACACACGCCAATCCTTCGGTGTGTCCTTGTTCCAACAATCCGTTGGTCCAAAAGACAAGCCACGGCAAATCGCTTGCTTATACAGCTGCAGGCGATTATCCCTGATCGGTTGCATACGCGATAAACTGGTATCGAATTGGACGTGATCATAGTTTGTTTTCCCTAAACAATCTAGCAACGGTCACGTCCCGTGTTTTGTTCGCTAATACAAAGAATAGCGCAACTCGCGCCTAGCCGCCAAGAGCCGAATTCTTTGCCAGTGTAAATATTCACATTGAATTCGACCCTTGACTCGCTATGGATGCAATGCATAATCGACGTGGATGTATATGTATACACACCCCCTTGCGTAATCATCCTGATCACCAGATCGTATCCCACGATACGTTTTTCCTAAAACAAACATGCATCCATTCATTCTAGCCTTTGCCATCGTAAGCGAAGTTCTGTTGACATAACATCAACAGAAAAACCTATCCCGGATCGTTTATGATGGCAGGGCAGCTAGCCTCCTTACATCGGTCATCATATTTGACCAGCTGCATGTTTGTTTTCGATTCCTTCACCCAACACATGTTTCGTTTGCCTTTCTTTCCTGGGTAAAGACATTCATCCTGTCGGAACGATGTCTATGGGAACCTTCCAATGAGATGCGAATCATTTCTCATTGGTCGTTGGGGGGAAGGAAAGATTGTTTTCCCCTACGGGGACATGAGTGGAAACCCATCTCACTCATGGAGGTAGGGTCAGCATAGACCAGCTTGCGAAGAGTCCGATTTCAACCACGACCGCGGTCGGTCAAGCCATACGTTACAGTCGAGGATTATCGTTGAGCCAGTCGAGTGGTCGAAAACTTCATTCGCCGTGGAGCGACTTAAGCAATTGTACCACAGTGTTATCGTTGTTATTCCTGTAAAGTAAAAAACATTGACCGCGCCTTTAGTAATTGTACCACAGTGTTATTGTTGCTGTTCCTGTAAAATAAACATTGACCTGTGAATTAATACGATAATCAAATTAAACGTTTCTTCATGTGAATTAATTCAATTAGCAAATTAAAACATTTTCTCGCGAAGAAATACAATACCATTAATTGATATCCGTGTGTGGTTACGAGAGGAACAAACCTCTTCGCTTGTCATTAAACCACCGAATGTCCAGGATGTACAAACTTTGTAACCTTCTCCAAAATCATCTAGGCCAAATAAAGAAAAAAACACATTCAGTAAATGTGCGTTTTATTCTACGAACAGCGGTGGAACATGTGTTGGGGAGGTAAGTGAATCCGTGTCATACTGGCACACGACTTAATCCCCCATAGTACTCATTAGCGAACTTTACAAAATTCTTTAGCGATGAGACCAGACAATGAACCGTTTGGGTATGGGAAAAACATGTATTTCAATGACCCACAGAGAGGCTTCATAGAAGCTAAAACTAATGGAGTACACGTCTACAACTTTTATCTATGGCCTAGGTGGACCACAAATGAATACCAAATTATGCTAGACAACCTCATGAGGTCCATTACCGTAGTCGGTAGCTTTAATGCATGGGCTACCGAGTAGAAGTACCAACACGAGGGGCCGCCAGCTATTGGAAACATTTGTATCGTTAGAAGTCATTGTCGCAAACACTGGCAAGAAAACACATACCGCAACACAGAAAGAGATTCAGCAATAACCGCCACCCTCATTTGCAAACGGCTCATAAGGACAGTTAAATAGTAGCTCAGCGAAAAATATATCCACAGTGTTCTCCAACCCACAATAGCAACGGTACGAGTTACGCAGGGGTTTGATTTGAGGCTAGAGTGTGGTGGCGTTTCTAACAGATACACATACAGTACATAAGCAAATAGTGAAGGACAACACAGAAAAAAATCGAATAGGCAAAAGCATCAGCCGTATATCAACCAATAACATAGCAATTCAACACCAGTTGAGTGTACTTCAGTTTAGAAATCGAATTCGTACACGCGGCAGTGGCCTGATGTGTTGAGCATTGGTTCAATTTTTAGTGATTCTAATCGCTATAGTGCCCGTCCGAATCATACGTTCCTCACATCGTCCTATAGTGTCTTATTAAATTTCTAGCCTTATATTGTAGATATAAAGTCTAATTGACTCATGAACGGAAACCTACTGACGATGGACGGCAGTTCCTTGGATCGATTAGGGTACAACGATAACTGGATACGAATTTTTGAAACAAAATCGTCTCCAGATATAAAGTTTGTCTTGATATCATTGTTAAACATTGAAATTGCTGAACTTGAGTTTCCAAAAATGAAGGAGTGATTGTTCAGAAACAATTGCGTCTACAATGTGGCACTCTTCGGTGTGAATTTTGGGCTGGTTGAGTTATTGATGCTCACTATGAAGGTATCATAATTCCGTGTTTTTGCATCTAAATTGCAAGATATGATTATGACGTTATACGCTTTCAATAAGAAGATGCCACATGCCAATCAACTTCAGACACAATTCAATTACTGCATGGGCCACTTTCTGGTCTTGTAAATTTCCCTTTCAATGACCAGAAGTCCACCAACGGGAAAGAGACCGACAGGACGGCCGCGACGGAGATGGGAGGACAATGTTAGGTTTGGCCGTGAGGAGATCGGATCGGATGGTCAATCGTAGAAAGAGAGTGCACAGGGCAGGGAACGATGGCGGAGTCTTATCGCCGAGGGCATGCCCTTCCGTGTTCCTACATCCCAATAAATAGTATAGTGATGACCAGAAGTTGGGTTTTTAAAAATTGTTTTAGTTAGGAGTACATATTACACTAGCCTTTCTTGAGCTAATTTAAAGCAGTTCCTTGTTGTCAGAGGATCTATAGGTCTCTCCTTTAAAATATTTTTTTTTGATGCAATAGAAAATCTCCTAAAATGTTGGCATTTATTTTAAACATTTTCATCCATAAATACCACGATCGTTTGACTGCGAGCATTATCCCTGGTAGCAATTGCCCTAACTTATACAACTTTTGCAACCATTCAGTTCTAACAGCACTCATACGAGTTTTCCACCATTAGTCACGTTCACTACGAATGTCGCATTTGCTTGCGAATCAGTCATGGGTCCAGCTTTAATCTGTACATTATACAGACCGAGACCGAAGCATGTGGGTGTGACAAAATGCAACCGAAACCACATTAAATTGCGACTCATTAATTCTCTGAACTGCCGGACGTCTCATCCCGATACGAAATGCGTGGCGATGGGAAATTGCTGAAATATCAGGATGCGTCAGGATACAAGTATTTCTCTCCTGCCAGACGATAATATTTGAATATCCAACTTACGTCAATGACATGCATTACACGTGATCGGTCGGCCACAGAATGCGGGTCTATTCGTAACCACTAATCAGGATAATTGAATTTAAATTTGCGCTCCCGAACAGGATGATTGAACGCACAAATGTCGGTGCCGTGCAGACAGCCGTCTGCCAGGATAAGGGTCAATTGTTTGCTCAATCAACTAGTTATCTATTATATCGACCGAATAGTCCTTCCTGGTAGTGATTTCTGAAATTCGTATTTACTAATTTGCTTAGGACACTCTTACCATCGACATGCGTCCTTTGGGTGTAAGAGATTTTTTTACACTTTACGGTAGATGGAGTGGCACATTGAAGTCAAGACGGAAATTGGTCTAGTTTTCCTTTGGCGCTGAACCCATTCTTTAGGATATAGTGATACTTAAGCGGTTACACGTATCACCTTTGCATCCTTAGTCAATATTTCACAAGAACAACTTAAATTTGGGTAATAAGTCGATATGTTGTTCAGCACAAAGTTAATTTCTCTCTAGCATCCTTTGCGGTCCTTGTTGTTGGTGGAAAGGTTATGTTTAGCCCTCTTTTTGTTTTGTCTGTCTTCGTTTGTATTTGGGTTGATATTTTATGGTTCAATGATGAGCACTCTTTATGAACAAGTGGCTATTTGTAGGATTGACAGTTGGGTATCCTGTGTGTGGGATGACCTCATCAAATATTCAACTGAAGTATTGTTCAGCTGTAATTGTGTCCCTTTATGTCGTGGTTTAACATGACCCTTCCATATTCTAATGGGCGCTTTGTCGTCTTTCTTACACTTAGCAACCGCATTGACGACCCTAAAGGTTGAGTTTAGGTCTTGTTGGCATTTATACGAGAGATTCCTGCATACGACAACTATTAGACAGACAATTGCAAACCATCAGTTGATGTAAATGGATGTTGAGGACATTATTTGATGAGTTGAGTCGATGTGGTGTTTACTTTTGTGCTGTTATATTATTCGATGATTATGAGATGTTTCCAGAGAAAAGTCTTCTAATTATGGTAAGTCCTCTTTACTTTCTTGAGGGCTACTCTCATTATTCGAATTATTTTGTGAGAGGTTAGAATCAAATATCTTTAATGGAAAAGGATTTTTGATCCTTTTTATTAACTTCTTCTGCATGTTCATCAAAGTGGTGATTCTCTGATTGGATTTTCTACAAAAGTGTTACTTCAACATATTTATGAGATAGTGATAAAATAAAGGGCTCCTCGATAGTATAGTGGTTAGTATACCCACCTGTCACCCGGGAGACCGGGGTTCGATTCCCCGTCGGGGAGCCCCTGGCGGCCCCATGACTAATGACCTTGCCCAGACAAAATAAATCATTATGGAAAATTTAACAAGCCTCAGGACTTGCTAAATAAGGCCAAGACCGGTTCCCGATTGTAGTGCCGATGATGATGATGATGATAAAATAAAGGTGGCGCAAGACTTGATGAACTTGCCCGGAAAAAACAAATCATTATGGAAAATTTAACAAGCCTCAGGACTTGCTAAATAAGGCCAAGACCGGTTCCCGGTTGTAGTGCCAATGATGATGATGATGATAAAATAAAGGGAGGATGGGAGCGAACATACAGGACAAAGTCACTGATTGTTTTCAACCCGGTGATGACCAGGACGATCCTTGTCCCTGTTCAATCCAAGTTGACATGCAGTCTCCACGTGACACCCCTGGATAGCTACTTGGCACCCGCCAAGTAGTGAACCAATGCATGCAGCGACGTCCTGAGAAAGGTTGGCGCAAGGCTAATAACCTTGCCCGTAAAAACAAATTATTATGAAAAATTTAACAAGCCTCGGATATGGTCCGGATACACGACGACGAACACGGAAACGATTTAAGAATTTCTCATGGAACGTCCGCTCACTATACAGAGCTCGAGCTGCACAGCAGCTAGCCGATGCCCTGTCCGAATATAAGGCTGACATAACAGCATTCCAAGAAATAAGATGGACGGGGATTGGTGTTATTCAAAGAAACGAGTATGATATTTATTATAGCTGTCATGCAAAACACCATGTGCTCGGGGTAGGCTTTCTAGTCAGCCAAAAAGTGAAGCCTGCCATCATCGGCTTTAATGCAATAAACGAAAGGCTATGCACTCTTCGCGTGCAAGGCAAGTTTAAGAGCATAAGCCTCATAAACGTTCACGGACCTACAGAGGAGTCCCCTGTCGACGAAAAAGAAGAATACTGCGAGAACGTCAAACGGGACCTCAATGCCTGCCCGAATACGATGTGAAAATCGTTCTTGGTGATTTGACTGCGAAAATAGGTCGGGAGCCGGTTTTCAGGCACTATGCAGGTTCATGAGAACACTAATGACAATAGACTACGAGTCATCGAACTGGCAGCATCAAAAAACTCGGTCGTTGCAAGTACCAGGTTTCCACGTAAAGATATCCACAAAGCCACCTGGGTATCACCTGATGGAGCCACTTGCAACCAAATTGACCACGTGTTGATAGATCGCCGTCACTCCTCGAGCCTGCTGACGGTACGAACGTAGCCAGGTACCAACGTCGACTCAGATCACTATCCTGTTGGTACGGTTTTCCGAGAACGAATTGCCTTCCGGAGACGTATTGCATACGCGGATCAGGTTCGAATCTACATGGCTGCCTTACGCAATGAGAATACCACTAACACCTTTGGTCATGCGCTAAGACTCGCCCTCGGACAGCTCGACGGAGGAAGAGTAAGTCCTGGGCCAGAATGCCGGGCGTAGGAGAGAAATAGACATGCCTTAAGAATACTGTCAGTACTGCCAACTCCATCTCAGGCAGTAGTCGTAGAGATCGGAACGACTGGCTTGATGATTAGCGCCAACTAGCGACTGAACGCAAGAATGCAGCATACCGGGCAATGCAGCAGTCTCGTAGGAGGCGGGTACGCCAGGAGAAATACAAAGAGCTCAGAAGATCTGAAAAAAGACTCCACAGAAAAAAAAAGTGTATGGGAAACAAACCTTGTCTGTGAAATAGAGAAAAGTAGAGAGCGAGGGCCGCACCAGGTGCGGAAGTTCTACCAAATAATCCACAGTATCACGCGGTACACAACACGCTGCACTTACTGCAAGGATAAAGAGGATAATCTGATCAAAGATCCTGAAGGCATTCTGGAGCGATGAGAAGTGCACTTCAATTATTTGCTAAATGGTCAGCTCACAAAAGAAGCGTTACATCACGCAATTTATGATATCATGGTGCAAGTATGGGAGCAAGAAGAGATGCCAGAAGATTGGCGTCGTGGTATAATTTGCCACATACATAAGAAGGGGCATATCACACTGTGTAACAACTATAGGGGTATAACATTGTTGAGTACAGCCTATACGATACTCTCCACTATCCTACAAGATCGGATAGCCCCATACGCTAAAGCCATCATTGGTCAATATCAGTATGGCTTCATCCCAGGCAAATCAGCGGTTGATCAGATATTCACCCTTAGGCAGGCGATAGAAAAATGTCAGGAATTTAAGATTCGATTATATCACCTATTTATAGGCTTTAAGGCTGCCAACGACAACATAGTCATGGTAGAACTGTATAATGCCATGAGAGAGTTCGGCATTCCAAACAAATTGATACGACTTTGTAGGTTGAATATGACCAACGTAACTAGTCAAGTAAAAATAGCGGGATTGCTGTCCAAACCAATAAACATCTTTAATGGATTCCGCCAAGGGGACGGTCTGGCCTGCCTCCTCTTCAACCTGCCGTTGGAGAAAGCAATCCGTGACTATGGCGTCACAACTAGAGGGACTAATTTCACGAAGTCCAGCCAGATACTTCCCTACGCAGTTGACATCGACATCATCGGTAGATCCGATTCGGCTGTACAGGATTCCTTCACCCAGATCGAGCAGGCGGTACAAAAACTGGGACTGGACATTAATGAGGGAAAAACTAAGTACATGGGGGCAACTTCTGCGAAGACACCACCAAACGTTGGTCAAACTTTCAGGATAGCGGAGCACGAATTTGAAGTAGTGCAATCCTTTAACTACCTTGGGTCAATAGTATCAGCCGATAACAATATGGAAGAACAAATACGCGAACGGCTGAACAAATCCAACAAAGCCTACTATGGTCTATCAAGGCTCTTTAAATCTCGAAATTTATCCAGAACATCCAAGCTACTACTGTACAAGACCATGGTTTTACCAGTACTCATGTATGGATCCGAGACCTGGGTGCTCAATAAAAGGCACTCTGAACTCTTAGCCACGTTCGAGAGGAAGGTCTTAAGGAGAATTGTTGGGCCCGTATGCGAGGGATGACGATTCCGGAGACGCTACAACCATGAATTGTACGCAATCTACGTTGAAGCTAGTGTTGTAAGAAAAATCAAGCTCGGTAGACTCCGGAGGGCGGGACACCTAGCTCTAATGTGCGAAGAGGATCCTCGCCGGAAAGTTCTTTGTGCCAGGATGTATGGAATGAGGCAGCGCGGAGGGATGGCGTAGACCAGGACGCCCAGAGACGGGGAGTGCCAAACTGAATGACATCGGCCTGAAATCGGGATCGGTGGAGAGATTTATTAAATAAAGCCACGACCGGATCCCAGCTGTAGTGGCCATGATGATGATGATGATGATGATGATGAAATTAAGGATAAATAAAAATCTCGACACCAATGTCAGGTGCCGCAACGTGTGAAAATTTGCCGAAATTATTAGGTGTACAAATAAGTTTCCGCCGTTTTCTATATTGGGAATTTATTGTGAAAGAACGGTTCATTATTATTTTGGTGAGTAATTGTCAAAAGATGCACAATTACATTCACTAGCTTTTATTGATGAGTGCTGCTATCTTGACATTGAAGTCGGAAACTTTTCAGCCCACCTGTGTATTTAAAAAATTCTTTGCATAATTTTTATTATCATTTGAAGTATAACTGGTTATTTATTTATTCCGAAACCGATTGACATGTTTCGGTGGTCAATTAGTGCATGGTTTTTGGTTGCAGCTGTCGCCAGGAAAAGAGAAGTATATATGCGAATTTATGGGTGTATTTACGCACAAATCAGGGTCTCACTTAATGTCACTTCTACCACTCGTAATCTATTACCATTGGTGTTTCCATGCAAGAGCCCTCCAACAAAATTAATTTATACACAAGTAATACATGAGGCAAAGATTCGCAATTCAGTTGACAAACTCAAGGAATTTTTCCTTATGATCTATTGGGCCGTGTTCTGTTGGTCCGCGAGCTGTTATGAGCCTGATGTCTTTAAATTTGCCGCGCAGGCGAGGAATGCGTAGGCTTGAGTTAGACAAACATGATTTATTTCTGTTGCTGACTATACACGTGTTAAGTCTGTCAGTGACATCATAGATAAAGATGATGTGCATGAGGTAATTGATTCACCTAAACCAAAAAACGCTCCATTTCTGAACTCAGATAGCCCCCAGAACGACAATGCAATTAATTGCACATTTCGGCATGACCAATAAATCCAAAGAAAAAAAAGTAATTAAATGCACATTTCGGTGCAATCAATAAACCACGATAATTGTACAAGAATTAACTACGTCAGTTCGCAATTGCGGATGTTGAACTGTGGCGCAAATCGATGAAGATATATCGGCTGACACCACAATTCAACGCAATTGCAAACTGGAATCGAAAATCAAAAATTAGGTCATTGCGAAATGAAATTGCATTGTCGTAATCGGGAGGTGTTGACCCCGAAGTGTCGAGAAGAGGTGAAACTAAGTTAGGAGGTAGTCTGTCGTTGGTCAGGAAGTAATGGCATGACAACTCCATATTAGGTCATACCAGTGATATCACTGTCAATACTAACAACTTCTTAAAATCCAATTTCCAAAACCTTGAAAACTAAAATGCGAAGTGATTTTTTTGCAATCATAATTAAAATGATTGATGATTGAGCAGTGATCATGAAGTGTAAGGTGATACTATTTGGCGAAAAGGTAATGAGCCCAAGATAAGAACAAGGGGTAAAATCAAAAAAGTGGAGCAGCTTGTTGATGGTGCCAAAAGAAGACGTTTGTCGGGGTCGTTGGTTAGAGTTTGATTTGTCCAAAGTGAGTTAGTTGCTCGGGAGTTAAAAAAAAAAGTACACAACTAAAACAGATCTCGGGGAAATTAAATTCTGCTTAAGACTATATGTAAAAATCGTGGAAAGTTGAATGTAACTTTGTAACATAATAAGGTTGACTAATATTAGCGGAGATTGTTGATGTGAGAAAACTGTGAAAACCCAGCGTCTAGCCGATCTGGGGAAGCTGTGGAACTTAATTGTAATGCTAATAAAGGGGTGTTGTGGAAACCTGCGGTCATTATGTTATGGTAGGTGTTGGGATCGGTTTCGCTTGAGCGCATACTGCATCTCGCGGTAAGCTTTTTTGTGGAAAATCTACTTAAACGAATTCATCTTTGTGCCATGGCGAGGCGAGGCGCTTGACCGACTATTTTCATTATATTAAAGACATGTAGTCAATCGGGTATATATACCACCAACTTTGCTCCCGCAAAGTTTTTTCCGAAATTCGAGGCTTTATTGTAAAAAACTGGTTATACATTTATGATTCAAAGTATTGTCCATCGCTGGCCACTACTTTCGGGCAGCACACGAATCCATTTCTTCATATTAAAGCAGAAAATTAAAACCTCCCGCAAATGACGAGCATTTGGCTCGTAAGCTGACATGTTTAATCGAGAATAACTTTCTGACGCAGACACAAATCGACTAATATTTCGATGGCGTTATGTTTACAAATACCTAAGCTTATTGTATGACATCTATGATCTATTTACTCCAACTACCACTTACCGCTACAGCCATCTATTGCAAAACGGCGGAAGCAAAGTTGTGTGGTGTAAAAAGCCACAAAAAATTTTATATTTGGATACAAAATCGGTTACCTGATTTTGGGGAGGACTGCTTCCGTGTCTTAATGTTGTTGCGGCACACGCCCTTGATGAGGCTCCTCAATGGCGTTTCCCCAGTAAAATCGTAGAATAGGCATCTAACATTAACCACACGAGAAACCGCTGAGTAGCGCAAATAGTTACTGACCAAATTAATTATTTAAGATCCGGTTGCATATCAAGAACAATATGATTGATAATTATCGACGTCTCACTCGGGTTCACAACCAATGTTCGAGGATTAGGATTGTATCAGAAGCTTTTAGATAGACAATGCAAATTTCACTTCTTCCGACGTTATTCTAGTTCGTTTTTTCTTTATTACTTTTTTGTTTCTCCGTTTTCTTTTTACATTCAAATTTTACAGATTTTTAACAACACCGATCAATAACGGGGACAACCTCCTGCCTTTTCTTCCTCTTCCTAACTGCGCACAAAAAAACGTTTCTTTTTCTTTTTTCTCCGTTGTCAAAAAACGTCAACAACGGAATTCCAAACCGTATTCAAGAAGAAATATTAACCCTCCGTCTCTCTCGCTCTCCATTCACGTCCACTTCGAAAAACAAATTCGAACTCGAAGAACTGCACGATCCACGCCCGAATCGGGGCGTGTTCAAAAACTCACTTCTGGATCGGGCAATTCTTCCACCACCTTACCATCATACTATCTTAAAACAAAATTGTATTAAATGCAAATTATCAAATGATGGTGGTGGCCGACGTACGTAACAGTTGTACGCCTAATATATATATATATATATATATATATATATATATATATATATATATATATATATATGTGGTGCGCCATCCTTTATGTCGGTATGTTTGCAAATCATCTTTCAGAATGCCGACACATGTGGGTTCTTGGCAAGATGCTCTCTTGCCGTTTTAACCAGTTCATTGGCCTTCTGGGGTGTTGATGAACGGTATGTCGAGGATCTCCCACTATCCCATCTTCAACAAAGTTCGACACCAAACGACGAATAAGTGTTGCCAGACGGTACTTATTGGCCACGATATTTGCAACGTTATGTATGACTATTTTCAATGCACATCATCATCATCATCATCATCATCATTATCGGCACTACAACCGGGACCCAGTCTTGGCCTTATTTAGCAAGTCCTGAGGCTTGCTAAATTTTCCATAATGATTTGTTCTTTCCGGGCAAGGTCATTAGTCTTGCGCCAGAGGCTCCCCGACGGGGAATCGAACCCCGGTCTTCCGCGTGACAGGCGGGTATACTAACCCCTATACTATCGAGGAGCCCATTTTCAATGCACAGCGTCACAATTTCGACACGTTGTTTCGGTACAAAGCGATCCATGGTTAAAATTGTACTGAATTGACGTTTCAAAAACGTGTCTACTCAAGTCAACCGGTAGAAAAAGTTAATCAATGTTTCAATACCGACGTATTTTATGGCGCACCTTTTATATATAAATATGTATACGAGGATGGACTGAAAAGTTTCCGATCTAACAAAGATACAAGACATTTTTTCTTAAAATTTATTTCTACATAGTCTCCTTGTCTCCTCTACACACTTCTCCCAACAATGCTCCCATCTCTCTAACCCGTGCAAATAGTTATCGGCACTTTTATCTGCAAAATAACTGTTCACGAAGATTATTTCCTCCTCATTTGGCGAAAATCTCTGTCCCCCGAGCACAATTTTTAGATTAGGGAACGAAAAGGAGTCGCTTGGGGTTTGGCAGCAAGAGGGGATAGTCAAGCAATTCAAACCGTAATTTGTGGATTTTCGCCATGGCAAGCGCTAAGGCGTGAGACAGCGCGTTGTCTTGGTGAAACAGGATGTTCTTTTTCCGCAATTTCTGCCTTCAGTTGGTCAAGTAATGATGCGTAGTATGCTCCTGTAATGGTTTTTTGTTTTTGGAAAAAACAGTTTTTGCTTTTTTTGGAGGCGATTCCCCCTTTGCAGTCCATTGTTTTGAATGTATTTTTGTTTCGGTCGTATAATGGTGTATCCAAGTTTCATCTACAGTAATTAATCGGCGCCAAAACTAGGATTTATTGCGCCTAAACTGCGCCAACAGAGCATTGGAAATGTTTTTGGTCTAACGTGAGCAAACGCGGATAGCTTTCTCATGCCTGCATCTTGATATAATATGTGACAAACACTTTCTTTGGACATTTTGATGGCCTCTACTATCTCCCTCACTTTCATTCGGCGGGCGTCTAGCACCATTTGGTCAACTTTAGCCATGTTATCATCAGGTGTCGCAGTTTTTGGACGTCCCGACCGTTCTTCATCTGCCAAGCTCTCACGGCCACGTTTAAATTCAGCTGCCCAAAATTTCACTGTGGTTAATGGTGGTGCAGAGCCTCCATACACAGGGTCCAACTCATCTTTGGTTTGCGTGGGCGTATTGCCTTTCAAAAACAAAAAGTTAATGACAGCTCTATACTCAATTTTGTATATTTCCTTGAAAACACTCACATCGACTAACTCAAACGATTGTCAAATGGCTGAAATTTTGGTAAATAACTGTCAAAAGATTCACAACTACATCCACTAGCTTTTATTGACGAGTGCTGCTATCTTCACGTTGAGGTCGGAAACTTTATATATAAGGTGGGCCATAAATGTTAGCAAATGGCAACACTTGATTTCTTAAAAACCGTTAGAGGGAGGGGCGCGCGAGTGGCGGGGCGTAATAAACGTATAAACAATTCCAACAACAACGTAATAAACAATTCCCCGCCATCCGCGCGGGCCTTCCCTCTAACGGTTTTTAGGAAATCAGGTGTTGCCATTTGCTAACATTTATGGCCCGCCCTATACATATATATATATATATATATAGAAAAAAATTACCAAAAGAATTGATCTGGAAGATAAAAAGCCCTTGATGTGATTAAATAATTGCCTATAAGATAATATCGACTTGTAGAAAGTAGAGCTCTTCTCAGAAGATCTCCTATTTTAGCAGCTACTTATAACGATACAAGATTTGGCACAAAATAAGATGTTTATATTAGCCTCTGTCGGAATAACAAAATCACTTTTCTGAATTTTTGCATGGAACTACGCATCATTGCATACGTTTGAAGTGCTCCACATATAGCACCATATCGAAAGGTTACCCTAACAATACCTACACTTAAATAGAATACTTGACTTCGCCTTTTCACATTTTGAACAAATTCACGTTTCTTTACTTCACCGACCTAGATCAATTGTTTTCGTCGGTAGTACCTCAGGAAAACTCCCAAGCATGCCGGTGCAAAGGTTATTCTTGTTACCCTTCCTAACTCAGATTTCTCAGCGGTACTCTGACAATAGGTCCACCTTCACCTATCGTTATTCTATTCAAATTCATTCGAATTGGGTTCAACTATGTAGACGTAACCATTCCCATTTAATTCAGCTTCATGAATTGTGAACCAGAACAATATAAAAAATTAATGTAGTGCTTTGCTCCCTGGGTAATCGTAGCCGTACATGCCTACGAGCTTCCCTCCGATTTACCTACCCACACACATGCGTGTGTATCTTTCACGGTAACACAAATGAGCTGCATTTGTCGACTGCCCGCTCGTTCTCAATCAAGTTAGTGGAGCTGCTCTTTCACGCCAACTGCCGACAACCATGGTAATACCTCTAATGAGGTCCACATTTCCAATTCATCCGTCTGTCCGCTGCGATTACGCGATAGCCTCTATCGCACATGTGGCGTCACAGCAGCGGTCTGCATAAAAATTTGCATAGGCGAAGGACGCACGGCGGCGATCATTTCCCCGATTGTATTTGCATAATCAACGCTGGACGAACTAAGTCGAATGCAGGCTTGCAACGTTTAGCTGGAGACTTCCTTCCTTGCGTGGCGTCACTAGGTCAAAGGTGCCATCTATTGCCAAGATATCCAAATCGCCGCTGTGCTGTCGGCCCACGCACAGCAGGAACCTCATTTTGCCGCTCACCAATTGTAGCGGCGTAATACGTCTGTACCCTATTTGAAGTTGCGCTCAAAGGCACGACTGAGGCGATCATTGAGCCGACAAGTTCCACCTCGAGCCCCTCGGCAGAAGTGATGGTGCCAATTCGTTGCCGCATTTATCCAAGACAACATCGTGTCTATTTAGTGGCTGCCGCTATGGATTACCGGGCCTCCTCCATTGATCTTGACAGCGTAGCCATTGAGGCATCAAATTGGCCAATCAATCGGTCGATCTGATAACCAAGCGAAGAAGTCGAGGCACAATGAAGGAACGGGACGCAGAACTTCCGCGACGCTATTCAAGTGATCGAGCGAGACTATAATGCTCAAAAATCGTGAGTCAGGTGCGGGTGCGGTTTGGAAGAATTTATTTAGAAACCTCACTACCACAGCATGTAATCACCTGTCAAGGTGTTGTGATAAATGATCGCGCGTTCTGTAGTCATGTGGGATGTGGTTGTTGGATCACGCCGTGTGGGGTGGTTGGGTGCAACGATTTCATTAATTTTGTTTTCAATCGGTTGAGGGGTTTGACAAGCAAATCTCTAACAAGGTTTGCCATCGTAAAAAGTTGTATAACATACGAGGTATTTGACTTTAATAACAGAACGATGGCCTTGCCAAAAATGACGACAGGGTCGCCCAAGGAAATATACTAGGAAAATTATTAGACTTTTGAATCATTCATCTGTTTGCCTGGTAGACGATTTATGTGGAAAAATTAGCAATAATAATATTAAATTCCTAGAAATTATGGGCGTTAAGAATTTTTCCTGTGAATCTCGACCTGTCCGCTATCAACATTACACAATGTTATTATTGTTAGCTGCTGTTGATCTGGCTCGAAGGACCAATAGTTGTAGGTGACTGTAGTGGACTGTCTTTTTCTCTACAACTTCTGCGCCAGCTGGTTGAGGATACTCTGTAAGGAAAAACCCGCCGACACTCAACAGTATAGGAAAAAAAAGAAAAAACACAACGCTTTCCGTCTACGTCCTAACACGATTCTATCGAATGTCTCCGTGCGATGTACCGTGGTATTTGTTTGATATTTCTTACCCTCGCGAGAGCCGTTACCACGGGTGGTGGAGCCACGCCTTTTGTAAAATTAAGCGAACAGAGGAATGTTTCGATTACCCCTTACTGTTGGAGGGAATTTCCCCAGGGTACTTGTAAAGAGTAAGAAAAGTAAAGGAGCGAAAACAACTTTCCTCTAAAAACAACCAGTATTTACGAGGGTTGCCTCTTATGTTTCGGGATTTGGCAACCCTAGTGTTGCAATCCGGCAATTGACAGCTCTGTCGTAAAGTTGAACATTTTTGAGGTTATACGCACTCAGAACGTTTTGACATACGAGCGCTATTTGTGTTGTTTACAGTAACTTAAAAGATTCATCTCGGCCCAAAAATGGAATTAAATCGTCAACATTTTCGTGCGATTATTTTTTACAACTTTCGGCGTGGATTAACTCAGCAACAGTGCATGGATGAACTTAATTCAATTTTTGGCGATGAAGCTCCATCAAGGACCAGTATTTATCGATGGTATGGTGAATTCAATCGTGGTCGTAGTTCACTCCAAGATGAATTTCGTGAAGGTCGTCCAAAATCAGTTGTTGTTCCGAAAACCATTGATGCTGTGCGCGAACTGATATTGGAAGATCGTCATGTGACCTATCGTGAGATTGAGACAACCTTAGGCGTTAGTGGGACCAGCATACATTCAATATTGCATAAACATTTGACTGTCAAAAAAATTTGTTCGCGTTGGATCCCACACAATTTGTCAATCGCCCAAAAAAAAGCTCGTGTCAATTGGCCGAAAGAAATGCTCAAAAATACGGTCGCGGTGCTTCGAAACACGTCTATGACATCGTGACAGGTGATGAATCGTGGATTTACGCGTATGAGCCCGAAAGTAAACAGCAGTCGACTGTCTGGGTGTTTCAAGATGAGCCAAATTCAACAAAAGTTGTTCGCGCACGAAGCACTTCCAACCAAATGGTCGCCTGTTTTTTCGGAAAAACTGGACATGCCGCAACCGTACCACTAGAACAACGCAGAACAGTCAATTCTAAGTGGTACACAACCATTTGTTTGCCAGCTGTCTTCCAAGAAATCAGGAAAACCAACCGCCGAAGACGGATCACTCTTTACCACTACAATGCGAGCTCTCACACATCGGCTCTGACAACTGCATTTTTGAGCACCCAAAACATCGATTTGATGGGTCATCCGTCGTATAGTCCTGACTTGGCACCGAATGACTTCTTTTTATTCCCGTACGTAAAAAACAAACTGAGAGGTCAACGTTTTTCGACACCTGAAGAAGCGGTTGCTGCATTCAGAATGCATGTGTTGGAGATACCTCAATCAGAGTGGCAAAAGTGCTTCGACAATTGGTTCAAACGCATGCAAAAGTGTATAAATCTTCATGGGGAATATTTTGAAAAACAATAAAGTGATTTTCGATGATCAATATGTGTTTTTGTTCTCTAATCCCGAAATATAAAAGGCAACCCTCGTATCTTGGCATACATTTATTTACTATAAAATATGAAGAACTCTGCGCATCCCTTTGAGCTCTTGAAGAGAACTGAATGGTTTGCAATTCTGCTTTCTTTAAATACTATTTTTGCACTTAGCCATCGATGCTATGTGCCATTGTCAAATGAGCAGCTGTCGCACGTGATTCTATTGTGTCGCATCTTTCCAGGCATCGAGTAATTCATCATCATCATCGGCACTACAACCGGGATCCGGACTTTATCCGAGACTTGTTAAATTGTCCATAATAATTTGTTTTTGCGGGCAAGGTTATTAACCTTGCCCCAACCTTTCTCAGGATGTCGCTGCATGCATTGGCTCACTACTTGGCGGGTGCCAAAGTGGCTATCCAGGGGTGTCACGTGGAGACTGCATGTCTACTTGGATTGAACTGGGACAAGGATCGTCCTAGCCTTTGCCGGGTTGAAAGCAGAGACTTCACCCTGTATGTTCGCTCCCATCCCCCGATCGAGTAAATAGTTTCAAATAAAAAGAGGGTGGAAAACACATCGATTTTGAAAAGCTCAGTACCGTGGAGGGATCATATTAAGCTCATAGGTTTTTGAGAATACTGGATGGTCACCAGACCCACAAACGTGAAATTCTTTGACTCCAAACTCACTCTTGCTCTGTTGACTGGAATATATGATGTCGTCGAGTTTTAAAAAGTTCCATTCTAGATTGGACCATAGACCATATTGTAGTAGAAACTGTAAGCAATATCGCTTTGTGAACACGTGGCTAAGCCAAGATGGGTTAAGAGCTACTAAGTTATAATCAGGCAGATTGAAATTCGGTAACGCTAGTTGGCACGCGGTCAGTAAAGTGCTGAAATTCAAACAGTTATCACGAAATATAAAGCTCCGTGTTTATAGAATCATAATTATGCCGATTAGCTTTAGTCGGAAACACACAATCCTGACAGCGATCGCTCTAGTGTTGCACTGCACTGAACGCGATCCCAAAGGAAGCGGTAAAGAGCTTAAGAAGGAAACCAGACCGCACACAGGTTGCCCTGATTCGCTTACCAAGAGAAAAGGCTACCAAGTTGCTGACTACAGGTTTCCTACGGGTTAGATGGGTGAGATGTAGACTTCGAAAACACATCACATCCACACGATGTTTCAAATGTTGACAGTAGGGTTATGTGGCGAAATCCTGCAAATCCGAAGAAGATCGTCCGGAAAACTGTTCGAAATGCGTTGGAAGAGGCCACAAAGCGATGGGATATAAGGCACAACCCAAATCCATGTTCTGCGAATCAGGGTGCGAAGGCGATAAGCACCACTCCTCAGGCAGTTACAATTGCCGAGCATTTGAAACCGTGATGTCCAATCTCCTGAATAAAAATGGGCAGGTTTAAGTGCATTCAAATTCACTTAAACCATTGTGGATCCACGCAAGATCTCCTTTCCCAAACGGTTAAGAAATATGGTGCAGACGTGCTACTCATCAATGAACAGTACAGGATGCCTGGCACTGGTACAATTACATGGGGACAAGATAGCAGCGGAACAGCGGCCATCTGGACAACTGGAAATTCCCCAATATAAAGCAGAAGTGTCTAGCGGCAGAAAGGATTCGCCTATTCTAAGATTAGAAGAATCATTTCTACTCTTGTTACGTTCCGCTAATGTGGGAAATAGAAGAATTCAAATGCTTTTTGGACAGGATAACACAAGAAGCTAGAGATAAGAGCCCCTTTATAGTTGCTGGAGATTTCAACGCTTGGGCAGTAGAATGGGTGGAAAATGACCAACAGTAGAGGCCAGGCACTACTCGAAGCCTTCGCAGTCTTAGATGTGGTGTTACTTAATAATGGTGTTGATGATACCTTCATCAACGAGAGAGGCATCATCATCACATTTGCCAGCTCCATCTTGGCAAAAAGTATGGAGTGGTGAGTTTTGCCACCTACACCCATAGTCACTACCAAGTCGTGATGTACGAAATATTACCACACAGGAGATTCATCACTGGCAAATTGTCGAAGAAAGCACAGAAAAATGGGTGGAAAGACAAGGACCTCGATGCGGAACTGCTAGATTATATATTGGAAGACCAAATTGAACAGATTGACGCAGAAGCCGATGCGAACAGGCAGGCTGGAAAAGTCATGAAGTGACTAAATACCCCATGTGATGCTTCAATCCCACAACAAAGAGAACCAGCTGGGGCTATCAAACCAGTGTATTGGTAGAACCCAGAAATCGCCCATGTGCGATCGGAATGCAATCGGTTACGATGCTTGCAACACAGAGTAAGAAACCGTAACACCTACCCAAGTTACATGCGGAATTCGTCAACAAATGGAGGGAGTTGAGGAATGTGATCCGCAAGAGTAATATGACACGTTCTGCTTCCTAAGGGATGAATAAAATAACATGATGAGGTGCTGAGAGCGTAAGAGGAATGGAACATCACCGCAAGACAAATAACTCCCGTGACCACCGAAGAGGTGCTCTTGTGTGCAAGGGTTGTTAAAAAAAGGCAAGACCCTGAGACTGGATGGTATTCCTTACGCTGTAGTGAAAACTGCTTTAACAGTCTTTAGCACAACCTGCCCTCCAACAGGACACTTTCCTAAACGATGGAAAAAACAGCGGCTTGTGCTTATACGAAAAGGGGTCAAGAAACCATAAGCGCCGTCGTCCTACCGCCCGTTGTGCACGCTGGACAGAACAGGGAAACTGCTTGACCGAGTAATTGCCACTCGCCTGGAACAATTCACTGACGGGACATCGGGGCTCTCTGAATGACAGTATGGGTTACGGAAAGGTAGAGCAATCGGTAAGGCACTATCTGTGGTGTGCGACATTGCTCACAATGCGATAGCTGGAGCATGATTGCTAGGAGGTATGAAAAACGATTGCGCCGTTGTGACAATAGGTGTTAAAAATGCATCTGGCTCGGTGAACTGGAATCGGATTCTAGAAGCGTTGGGGGATCTACAAGTCTCACCCTACTTGGTGCGTATACTAGCAACCTACCTCTCGGATAGTCTACGACACAGATGAAGGACCACAGGAATATAAAATAACAACGGGTGCACCTCAGGGATCTGTAGGTCCGCTGTTACAGAATAGCGTGTATGATGGTGTGCTCAGGGGTTAGAAGAGGTTAGAATCATTGGGTACGCTGATGATTTTGCGATAGTGGCCGTAGCTAAACATCTAGATGACCTGGAGAATATTTGCTTCCAAGCAATCCACAGCATTAATTAAGGTCGGACTGAAACTACCTGGACAAACAATTAGATCCAGCCCCTATATTAAATATCTTGGTGTTATACTCGACAACAGGTTGACCTTCAAGGAACACCTGAGGAAAACGAGTGAAAAAACGGCAATAATATGCAAACCTTTAGCGAGACTGCTACCCAATGTTGGTGGACCACGGCCACATATAAGGAAACTGATAACCAGCGTCAACACCTCCATTGTAATGTATGCAGCTCTCATATGGGCAGGAGCCGGACAGCATAAGTCGTGCATGCGGGGAGTGAACTCAGCGCATAGGCTGGCATCATTAAAAGTATGCTGCGCATTCCGAACGGTATTCGATGACACCATAAATATTTTGGCCGAGGGGAGACCACTTGACAAAGCAGCTAAAGAAAACACTGCATTGCATGAGGTATCACAAGAGAATTGCCGGAGAATGCGGTCACCATTAGAGCTGTCATGCCTAAGAGAATGGCAACGAAGGTGGGGTTCTCCCACTAAAGGAAGATGGACCCACGCCATGATACTTGATTTCTAAACCTGCGTGAAAACATGGCGAGCTAAACTGGCACTTAACTCAGCCGATATTAGGACATGGATGCTTTCGGCAATACTTGCACAAGTATAAGGATGTCAATCACCTATACTGCTTGTTCTGCGAGGGCAAAATAAAAAATGCGGAACACGTACTAGCAGAGTGCGTGAGATTCGAGACCGCAGAACGTTTTTGGAGAGACATATGAGACGGACAGTTACTCCGGCAGGACTAATAGAATACATGCTGAGTTCCAAACAGGCAAGGTCCGCAACAAATGATATTCTGTGTGCCATGATGCAGCAGTTGCAACGCGACGAGCGGAGTAACAGGTAAACTCCGTCCCGTCCCGTGATGGAATATCTAAAATAAAGTTCCGCGGGGATCAACCGGAATATGTGGCTGGTGGGAAGTGGTTTTAGTCAGTAAAAATCCGCATGGGCCTGTATCTTTTGAAGATTTTAACCTTCCTACCGAAACCAAAGAAAAAAAAAAACCTTAACTCGCGAATATCACAGTAGGCGGCACGGAACTCTGGTTTTGTTGTAATGGTACTGCACAAACGCCCAATACCGCTTCAATTATGATGTAGGCATATGTGACTGACCTATCCAGTTATAATACTCAAAATCAAAGACTTGGCGTTTGAAAGATTCACTATTACACAAAACCGTCACCTCCGAATTCTTATCAATTAGGGCAGCCACCACAATAATTAAGGTTAGTTTTTTGGGCATGTCTCCTAAGCATAACAGCAATTAACTTTACAAAGCACATTTTTGATATTAATTGAACTTAATTTGGATTTTTTTAATACATTGTTTTCTACTTGCTCGAAAGTTTAAATGTGTGACCGAGTATTTCGTTAAAATAATAATTCCGAAAGCGCTTTTACGGAAATGTCTAACGCAGAGTTTTACTCGCCAAGCAAACTTTGTTAGGATTTGCTAGTTACATTTAAATTAAGCATTTAAATATATTTCATAGTTAAAATATTACCGCTACAAATTCTCCTATGTTAGTTCCTTTTTATATAGATCAATACATCAAATTATTCTTAGATAGATCTGGAGATGAAATCATAAAGTCCAAATGTGAATAAACTCTATGATGGAGATAAATACCCTTCACGGAGCATACAGTACAGCCCATATAGCAAACAAATTCATGGAAACGATACAAGTAATTTATAAGATTGTGTGACTATGCGTTGTGTAAATACGCATTGCTAAGGATTGTGATGTTCCCATCCTAAAGTAGTAAACAAGTGTGTTTATTGGCCGACTTTCATCGTCATACATATAAAGGAACCGTACTAAACATACATTCCAAAATCGAGGATAAACTATGGATCTGGCGTTAGCGATAATGTACCTAAAAGGAAGTTCAGAACTGCGGACAATGTGCACTGATTTGAGTGTGTCATAAATTAAGCCCAAGAACAAATTTAAAATTACCCACACGGTCCAAAATGAAAGGGAGTTCAAATCTTCAGCGGACAAGAAGAATTGCATGTGTAAAGTATAGAGTTCAGGACAGAATCGGTTTTGTAAAGTCTATCGCGTAAGAATTGTGATGGCTTTTTGTCGTGCCACCAACTTGTTTAAATTGAAATATGGTAAACATGTCTTCTATTGTCTTCTTTATAAGGAATTTTTTTTGCAACAGATCTGGGTTTCTCAGTGCGATAACAGTTGATAAAAAAAAAGAAGAAAATAACGAGTGGTTTCGCATCAGTCAATGTGAAGTGGTCGACAGAACAACTACAACTTAAGCTAAATAAAAAAGAATTTGTGTAGTAAAACATTAAATAAATAAATAAAAATTATAACAAAAAAAAAAAGAGACAAATTGTAACAAACAAAACAAAAGAAAATTGAAACTATTTATGAAATAATAATAAAACTGCCAAACAAGTTGTCCCAGAGGTGAAACTAATTTCTTTGCTTTCTTCGTTGTCGGTGCGTTCGTGTGGAAGATCGGGAAACCGTGTTTTTTCTTTTAAACGGTTCATCGCAAGTTTTGCAGACCTACTAAGTGATTTTTTGCACCGTTTGCAGCACTCTCCATGCGTGTTAAGTATGTCAGTGACATCATAGACAAAGATGATGTAGAAGAGGTCATTGATACAGTCAAACAGAAAAACGCCACCCGATTCTAAACTCAAATAACCCCCCAGGACGATAATGCAATTAATTGCACATTTAATCGCAATCGGTAAATCACAAAGAAGTAATTAATTGCATATTCCAAAACGATTGCCTAATAATGCAAAAGCAATTAATTGCATATTCCGGAACAATTAACAAATCACGGAAAAGTAATTAATTGCATACGAAACATAAAAGAACTAATTGGGTCAGTTCGCAACTACGGATATTGCACTGTGGCGCAAATCGATGAAGAAATATCGGCTGACGCGGCAGTACGAAGCAATTGCGAATTGAAGTTAAAACACGGAAATTAGGTCACTGCAAAATGTAATGGCATTATCTTCATCGGGAGGTGTTGACCCCAAGGTAACGTGAAGGGGCACAAGCAAAGTAGGAGGCAGTGTTGGTGGTGAATCGATCGAGCCGGGCATCCAAGAGGAGGGCGTTGAGTAATAGTGTATCTGGAATAGTAAAACTAAAGTGAGAGTGTTATTAATAGAGAAGTCGATACAAAGTGTATTCGGAAGATATAAACTCCCTGTGATGTTTAAGTAAAGTAAGAAAGTAATAATAGATTAAAGACAGAGTGTTGGTAAAAGACAAGTCGCTATAAAGTGTATTCGGAAAATAAAAACTCTTTGTGATGTTTAAGTAAAATAAGAAAGTAATAATAGTAGACTAAAGACAGAGTGTTGTTAATAGATAAGACAATATAAAGTGTATTCGAAAAACCTAAACTCTTTGTGGTGTTTAAATAAAATAAGATAATAATAATAGTACATGAAAGACAGAGTGCTGTTAATAGATAAGTCGTTATAAATTGTATTCGAAAAATATAAGCTTCTGGTGGTGTAAGAAATATAATGAAAAAATTGTTATGATCAAGAACTCTCCATTGTAAATTAAATTCAGAACGTCTTGAGTAGTTAAGTTGGCGTAAAGTGTACAACAAAATATATAAAACATTTTGTGGAGACCGGGTAAAATGAAGAAAAGTTGTAAAAATCAAAAACTCTCTTGAAGGGAGGAAACGTAACATAAGAGCAAAGACTAGAATAAAGTAAAGAAAAATAATAAAATGACTCCGTGTTTTAAATGTTCACTGTATTCTTTGATATTCTGATTGTTATTCCGACGTTTACATCCAAAAACCATACCTCGCGTGTGTCCTCTCGGAAGATAGAGCGACAAGTTTTTATGTGGAGCGTTTCAAAGATATGTTGAGGTACCATCAGTATATCTGTAGACAGGAATGGCTTACCTACCGAGGTGAACGTGTTATTGGTTTCTTTGGACGTTTCTGGGTAGGGGGGTGTTTACCGCTTGACTGGGCGGTGCAGAAAATGTGTCCTCGTAGCCCCCTCCGGTGGGTGTGGGGGCTTTTTTAGCGGGAGACTCTGCTCTTGCGGGTTCCTTGTTGTAGGGGGTGGTCCTTGAATTGTTCCCTCTGGTCCTCTTGTCCCTTATATGTTGTTTACCATTTGTACTGCGTCAAGTAGAAGTTTATCGCCACACAAATCGAATGAAACTGTCTCTCTTTGATTTTTATTAATTTTGGTTTTATTTGTTATTTTTCAAATCGAAAGGTTGGATATAAAATGTAAGTCTGATTGGTCATTCCACCAGCGCTCTGCCCTTTGGAACTTGACTGATCACGAAATTGAAAATGATCGCCCTTTTATTCTTTTTTACGTTGAGAATTGTCAATTTTTTTTAATGTAAAAATTCCAAGAAGCATACACAAAATTTTGTGTGCTTCAATTGGAATTGTGTTCTACGACTTGATTACAGGTTTAGTTGGAGGGGTTCCTGGAAGGGAAATCATGAAATGCGTTTTGAATTAAGCATTTCATGATGTCAGGATTTTAGGAATTGAATCAATGTGCTACGAATTAATTTTGGGTTTAATTCGTCGCTCATATGATTCAATATGGAATTTGGATGTAAGTTATGGGAGGTATTGGGGATTTGGATGGGATTATTGGTAATGTTGGGGATTTGGATGGGAGTCGCGATTTAGGATCGCTACATCCCTCCCCCCTTTAAAAAAGAAAATTAATCTGAAAGAGATTAATTTTCTAGAATGGGTGAAAAGCAAAGGGCGGTGGCATTTCAATTTCGCGATAGTTTACATTTGTAGTTGGGTTGGTATATGGACATTAATTGTTTAAATTTTGTTGTAGCTGTGTCTATTTTAGCAAGGTGTGATTATTGAGTTTATTGGATTGGCATTTAATTTATTTGTGTTTAGATTGTAGCGTTTAATAGCTCGTAGCATTTTCGTTTTGTTTTGTATTAGTAATTTTGCTTATTTTGGTATTTACTTTTAACAATACTGGTGATAATGATAGTAATATTTTGTTCACGATAAAGATATTATTTATCTGGTATGTACATTTTTTTTGTTATTATTTATCTAGGTAATAGGTTTTTTATATTGTACTGTTTTTCAGTAAGTTTAAAAGTAGATTCATATAGTAGTAAGATTTGTTAATGCCAAATAGTTAAAATTAATGATTAATATTAATACAAAAGTTTATAACAATAATGGGCTACGTTACTTTGGGTTTGCCAATAATTTTGTTCAGCTACTTTTTTCTTTATACAATTTTACCGATGGTACCTCAACAGATATATCAAATAATAAAAAAAAAAATCGAACTGTTATATCGAAAGGTGGAAACCCCTAGAAAGGACTCCTGGATTTCATGAAGCTTCATCAGTTGTAAAGGCATTCAAATTAAGATTTTGAACTTGGGCCTATGGTTGTATAGTTGTTGAGAAGGGTCAATCGAAATCTGTACTTAAAAGAAGATATAAAACTCAGGAATTACACTTAACCTTCAACTGGAATCCGAAACTAAGATATCGCCAATTTACTTCTAATTTTAAATACCAGTGCTTAAAACGAACTCTTTTTATTAACAAGATATCCAACAAACAACCAGTCAGCCGACAAACTGTGAGTTCACTCTTTCATAATTTATTTATTTTGTTTGCAACCAAATTTTTAAGTGTAACACCGGCCATAAGAGAAGCACAACGAAAAGGCAGATTTTCTCAAAAGAAATATGTGTAAGTTAAGCAAGCCGGGTACTCAATTGTACTAATAACAAGTGCTGTGTTATATTACGGGTCATTTGCGTCCAATGATAGCAGTTTAAGACATGTTGCAGTCGATAAAACTAGTTAGTTGTAGTTTCCGGGAAGCCACCCTTGAACATAAAACTGTGAAGATACCTTTGAATAAAAAACAACAAAAAAAGAACAACCCTGAAAGTCATACAACATAGTTACGCCATTACCTGTAATCTGCCATTGTATTCACCATTGGCAAGAAGATTAAATATAACTTCAAAGGTCTTACAGAAGCTTAAATGAATCTCGTCAGATCCGATTGCCCTGGCATATTCTCTCACAATGCAAGTAGTCAACATGCCATCATCAACAGAACTAAGCTTCTAAGTTCTCACCCACCCACAATAGTGCCTCTGCACTTAAACCCAAACAAATACAGCTGGGCAATCGTTTCGCCTGTCTTGTGCCCTCCATTCTCTGCACGCTCCAATTCCCGGCGCAATTCGTTGCACATAATCTCATTATCGAAATAAGTCCACATTGTGCTTCCCCCGCCTTGCCAGTGACATTTTCTATCCATAAAAAAAGCAAACGACTCCTTTCGAAAGCTTCGATTCTTGTTTCACTATAAAAAGTGACTGCAATGTGTGCTGTAAGTGCTAGGCAATGAGCTATCAGAAGAGTCTGGCGGACGGCCCTGTGTGTGCATTAACCCCTAATCCTGATGCTATTAGTCTGGGGATTATCTGTAGCAAGTATTCCTTTTGTCATTCGCTATCAATATTGGGCCATTAATCCTCTCTTCGCAGAACAACTCTTCAACACACTAATTGGATACGCGCTGTGAGTCCTCTTTGCGGCATTCCTTGACAGTAACAAAGATCCTTAAGTCAATTGAGGGAAAGTACTTCAGTGTGCGCGACAACCGTAAAGAGCTAGAAACTAAAATAAGGACTCTAATGATATTGTGGTAGAGAAAAATGAACGAAACCATCTTAGAAATTTACATTCCTTTGTCCTTCATTCGTATCCTTTTTTGGGGGAGTAGCGAAGGTGGCAAGTGTCCCACTACGAATGATGAATGGCAAAATACCTGAGGTTTATACTGATGCGGTTTCGGTTTGTGGTGAGATAGATGTCCTGCTTTCTTTCCAATTAGCTGTGAAACTGAATCCTTTTGTTGTGTTGCAACTAAGTAGTCTGTTGTACAGGGGAATTACGAATGGCAGATACAAATGTAGTAGACACGAATGGACGTTTGTTAAGAGAACGTTTTCCTGAAAATGCCCTCGTAATTAAGTATGAACTTGGAAAGGAGCTTTTTGTGACCAGCACCAAGCCTTTGTTGCTTGCTTGCTCCCACAGAGTTTTGTGGTCAAGGTTCAGGTTGTAGGTTAATTTTTGTCAAGTTTGACTAATTAGACCCATTAGCTGAGATCGTAGTAAATCGTAACCCGGAACGGATTCTTAACGGCGGTTTTACTGCTATGACAACGTGGCTCCGTCAATTTGGAAGCTTTGTAAAGATATTTCCTTATTTGTAGGCAATTGTCGTACTTTTACATAGCGCTTCATCTTGTCACCGCAGAGAAGAGCTTTGGTTTAAGTCGTTAAATGTTTGGTGACAAGGAATCTAATGGGATTAGGTGTCGGACAACTATTCGGAGAGACAGCGTGAGGAGATGAATGAAATTGGCTCTTTTGATATAAAATTAAGGACGGCTGTCTTAACAGATATGCACGTGTCAAGTTTATGATTAGGTAACTTCGTGATGTTGAAATTATGGTTCGAGATGTTTTACTTATAGTCAAACTAATGATTAGGCGACGTAGTCTTATTGAAGTTTGGCACGAGTTAGTTTATGGGGAAAAACGACGGTCGAAGTCTTGGAACCTTTAAATTATTAAAGTCGAATATTTGACAAGCTGAAGTCGGCTTCGGCATTTTAATTTATTTGGGATGGCTAAAATCTGCAAATGGCAGGAGTTTTACCCTGGGATCGTATAAATTTAATGTGGCAAATAGAAATATTAAACGCCCAGGGGCTGGTCACACACGACAGTTTGAAAATTGCTTGATGGAAATCTGGTCGACGTTGACATTATTCTATTTCATGTCGATCCACTACTGGTTTTGTTAAGGCTTATCTGTTTTTTAAGTGTGATGGGCAAAAAAGGGACTGAGCAATGTATTAAGCCCCCATTTATCAGGCTCAGGCCCAAGTTGTCAAGGCAAAATCTATTTTCAGTTGGCAAGGTCATGCATATACACGAAATATACATATAGATAACTGTCGAAGGGTAATAGCAAAACATGTGGTGTAGCCGTGGATGAAAAGGAAGTAAAAATTTTCAGAGTCCTTCACATTCAGCACACTTCTCCAATTTGTCATCTCACATACCATTGGGGAGTTCATTAAATTTACTCTGCCATCTGGCACGAGACCACAATCCTTCACAAGTTCTCGTGCGTCTCGTTTTGACTAATTTTACGCCTCGTTATGGTTTCTTCTACAAGTATCCTCCTATGTCCTTTTGTTCAGTAAGTATTCATCGACACAGACACAGGCGAACACATTTACAATCCACGAATCGGTGCCCATTTCCACTTGACTGCAGTAAATCTAAGGACGTCGCCACCAAAGTAGCCTGTGCCAACAAATGCGGATCAATAGAGCCGCCTTTGGGTGAAGCCTAGCAAAGTCATAGCACTTGATGTCCTCTGCCCCAAAAAAAAAACCGAAAAAAAGGAAACAACATCAACATCTGTTAAATGCCGCAGAATATCGGATTTCACCGAGGAAGTAATTCCAGTGCGGCATTCTAAGTAGTCTGTTGTTGATCCTTTGGAACCATACAGAGGGAGTCTGATTTCGAAAATTTATTTTTGTCGCGACAAATTGCTGCTTCATAGGAGCAGGAATTGGAAGAGGATTGACATGAATCACTTCGACGGGAGAAGTCAAGTCGCGGATTTGCATTTTTTCGGCAAAGATGTCGTCGGTATTCCGTGATGAGTTAATGGTTAATGGAACACTAACAAGGAGCTCTCCTGATATCCTGTTAGCGACCAAAGTGGTCATACTACTAGCGCGATAAGGCCTTAATTGACTCGATGGTGGACTTCGAAAGGAGCTTATCTTGTGTATTTGCGCTAATTAACACCCGACGTGATGACTGCGGCGTAGTATATGACGACGTTGGCGTCTCAACTGTGGGGACTTGTCCAAGTGTTAATGTGACATGCTTATTAAAATTGGTTTTTGACAGGCGATCTGAGCCCGTGAGACGTGTTAAGTGCGCGCTACGCTGGCCGATGGACTGGTGGAATAAATTCAAAGTCGATGCGATACAAAAACCAACGAGCCGAGAAGTGAAATGGAATATGTACAAAAGTAATAAGCGGGGATTAACAGAAAATTGCTACTTGCTTTGGTGTGACTCCATTTTGTAGCCATCCTTTGAATCATTATCCAACGGGATGATGACGATAGTGGTGATTCGTCACTTAGGGCAGGTGCGGCAAAGGTGACGGATGTCTAGAATAGATACAGCTACGGAGTGCTGAGTGTTTATTTGTCTTTCAATCAGCGAAGAATCAGTTCGTTTCTAGCTGTCCCTGGGGTTCTCATACGTCGTGAGACTGAGTCAAGGAGGAAAAATTGTTCAATGGTATGGTGGCGATTGAATTAACTAAATGGAATGCTATACGTTGGCAGCGTTTATTCGGGGAGACGACGACCTGGTGGCTATTGAGAAATCTTCGTTAATTGAATGAAGGGTGAAAGGGGCATTCAGAGATATGGGACGTCTTGCAGAGGGAAGGCACGTAATAAAGTGTGCTCTGCGTGTCAATTACTTGTGATATTGAATATGGATCTGAACTTGTTAGAAATACAAAGCAGTTTGTGACTTTGGAAAGATTTGTTAAAAGATACCGACTTCCGAAAAAGGGAAGCTCGATTGAGGAGCTTTTGAAATTTTTCATTTCTTAATGGTTTAACTGCCCAAATCAATCTTTTTTCTTTTTTTATATATATTTTTCGAATGACTGGTTCAAAAGTAAAGAAGACGATGATATTCTACAATTTCCGGAGATTTTTCAGAGAATTCTCGTAGTTACATTATCGGAGTATAACTTGAGTCACATTACCTTTCATACACCGCTGCTGCCCCGGAAATCTTCGATATGCATGAAAAGACCAACATTTCTTAATGGTTTGTTGTTTTATAAAAGCTTTGGTTCGGAAATGAAGATGAAAGGGGATAATCAAAATTTCTCACAGAGGCTACAGCGAGTTTCATTACCTAATAATAACACTGACCAGATTACCTTTGTATACCCCAATTACCTTGGACACACGCAAAACCTACCACTCCTCATACCTATCCTTTTGGGGCCACCCCCAATCAGATTCACCATATATTGATTATCTTCGTGAGTACCTGTAAAAGTGTATGAAAATTCAAATGCAAAGTGCATGAATGCATAGAATTTAGATACCATATATGGAAAATCACTATGATGGCACAAAAATAAACATAACACAGATTGTGATACTCATGAGAATAGTAACCAATTCAATGAAAACGATTCCTTGCTATCGTTGACCATAAATGAACACTTGTGTAAATACAGGGTTCTAAGGATTGTATCATACACATCCAGATAATCAGGTTTCGCAGTTTGTACACATTTACATTGTTAGGTAACTAAAAAATGTACTGCGAGACATGAATCTACTGTGTGTTGTATTGACATCTATTACTTGTGTAAACAAAGAATGTATTCCTCGATCTGCGCGATTGAAGTAGTAGTAGGGTCATATCTTAACATTCGTCGCGAACTAAACAAAAGTTCTGCGCGCAACCGTTGTTCTACTCAGACTAACAAAGTAAAAAGAGTCTGATCCCAACGGTTGTCCAGATGGACGTGTAAAGTCGCGGGTGAAACTAAATGTCTGTATGCAACTGTGGTCCTAGAATAGAAAGCCTATCGCCCTCCTAACATCAGAGTCGCCAGTAAAGACGGATTTGGGGCGGTTTGGCGGCGTGCGTCGAGAAATCGTGTGTTAATTAGAACTTACCGCAAAATAAAGCCGAACTAAACTAAAATTAGTGTGTTTAATTTCAATCTAAGTGTTTACTTTGAATAGTGTGTGAAGTGTAGGTCTAGTACCCCAAATGATACGTATTGGGTATTGAAGTTGTGGGGTACGAAGTCCTGGCACTGGCATGGGTGCGAGTTCTACCTCGTCCCACTAACACCCCGCTGTTGGGCAAGGTTCTGCCAAACCGAATTGTCAAGGATTAAGTCCAGAACACAGCAAGACACGCAGATCCCGGCCGACAGACATAAAACACTAGTGTTGGTTGGTGAAGTAAATGTTCTTTTTTATTGGTGCCGTTTTGCTTAGTTTTATTCTTTATTAAAAAACCACTGCTTTAGTTAACAATATCGAACGTGATGCCAACCAATATTAACACAAACTTATATAACGTATTTCTTTTTGTACCGTCGATGAAATGTATACGTTAACAAAATCCTTCGGAATCAAATAACCGACAAACTACCGCTTAACTTAATGGGTGATGACTAAAATTTACTACGCTAACGACTCCGTATATTATCGCGTCTCCGTGCTCACCGGAGAGCGGGAGATCGTGCAACCAGCGCGGTCGGCGGATGTAATAGGACTCAACGATATTAAATCGCTATCAATAGAAATTCGGCCAGTGAAACTGGATCTCTTAATTAAGGGGTGCATTTTCCTATTCCAAGAGAGACGTAAAGTCTCTCTTTGGAGTAACCAAACCGGTCTCATAGAGGAGACTGTGGGGGGTAAGAAGTATTGCACCAAGCGCGGGCACACGATTCACTTCTTCCCCACTGCACCGTCACTGCGAAAACAATAGTTCACCCGAAGAAATGAAAAATGAAAACACTTTTTATAGTTGTTATTCTGTTTTATTCTTTATTTTTATTTTTCAATATTTAATTTGGTTCACAAGTATCCTTATTGAAATGTACACAATATACTATTTTACACTCTATAACTTCAATACACAATTGCTTAACAGTGGTGAAATTTTGCAGTTTTTGCTTTTGTTATATTTAAAATGAGCAGCGGCGCGAGTCCGATTTGATTATTCGATAGTGACTGATCTGAATTAGGGTAGAAATCGTGATTTCTGCTTTTTACACATTGATCCGCCAATGGTAATCATGCTCTCTTGTGTGTTCCCCAACTCACCACACTCGCCGAGGTCGAAACGTACTTGTGTATGCGTTCGACGTCGATGGGCGTAGCCAGAATGGAGAAATCAAAAGGGAAAGCACAATAACCCAGGGTTGATCTGGCTTAGTGTGTGTGCGTCAGTGCCGTGTATGCGGCTGGTCTACTGACCTAGTGATGATCTCTCAGGTCATCGCACTATAGCAAGACAGAAATACGAGAGAGAGGAAAACCTAGCTAAGGCTATTCACCAGCAAAAAGAGATCATTGATCCCAAGCGAACGGGTGATCTGGGAAAAGTCAATAGGACACTGCGTCGGCTGAGGATATAATACCATAGGGGAAACTCTGTGGAATGTTCGCTAAATACCCAAGCCGATGGACTATGATGCAACCGCGTCGGTTGGTTTGACTTGGTTGTTGCTAACCAATATGAATGGAATTTCCGGTGGAAATCCCATGGCTAGAGCAATAGTGTTGCCGTATGGCGAAGATTGTAGCTAAACTCAATTATGCATTATCTGCATAGAATAATGAGTTTAGCTATGCGTCCCTTTGACATGTTTTACAGGTGGTAACTTATCAAGGAAATGGGTAGGTATTGTGGGTTGTTTCTCCTATAGGATAGAGAAACCCCTACAAGACCGTCACGGTACACATGTATGTGTGTACATTGGTTCTTTTATGGATCAAAGCCATGGGAACGAATCTAAAACAAAGAAGGGGCATAAGTGCATTCATGAGATGCGAGTTCGGTAAAGAAAACAAAACCGAAACTCGTCGGATGCTAATTGGATCTTTGTTTGAGATATGCGTCGCGGCTAAATAAATAGACGCGACGCATCGAAGAAATTGTGTTAATGGGTTGGTGGACTAAACGAATCCCTTGCTTGCATTTGTATATGCAGGGAAATTCGTTTGTGGCGAACGGATTCTATATTTGCATTGTTTATGCTTTGAATTCAATCCGGCGGCTACGCGCGAAGTCGATGCATGTTTGAAGATTTAAACAAAGGAGCAATTCTGGGTAAAGTGCTTGCAGCAGTATCGACAGTTGCAAGTCATTGCCAGGCAGATTAGGTGGTTATACAATGTCGGTTTGTATATACCATCTGTGTCAATGGTACATGGTATCTATGGCGACGCAAGTGTCGAACTCTAGTGTGAAAATCTACACTAATTGGAAATTCGGTTTTTGGTCGCTTATGCAGAGACGCATTGATACGTGTATGAATGCCCCTGTAGAAAAATTTCTTTGCCGGCATTTCCAGGTAATGCATTGAAAACATGAATTATCCTTGGAAAGGAAATATTTTTGCTGCGGGGAGATTGCGGTGCAGGTGTAGGAAGGTTGGAATTTGCCTGACAACCGAAGGTACCGAATAGGTTTTGGGATTCCTGAAAAGGTAGAAAAGAAATCTTACAGGGAATTGTATGCGAAGAGATGCATGAAAGGTAAGTTTTCTTTTACAGGGACTTTTAGATTATAAATTTGATAACTTAGATCCGTAAAGCACTTACGGTGCTAATGCGCTTGCATTCTCGAAAACTTATGCCGATTGGGATGTAGTTATGGGGGTTTTTCAGGTAAGTGGGCCGTGGGGTTTGGCGGAACCGCCACAGAGTCTTTAAGATTTCGGAGAAGACCAACATTTCTTAGAGCCCAATTTTGAATGGTTTTGGTTCAAAAATGAAGAAATGGAAGAAGACGATGATATTCTCAGAGAGGCTTCAAAGAATTGCTATGGTCATATTAAACCTCACATGACCCGATTGCTTTGAAACACGTTGAGTTTGCTGAAAAGACCAACATTTAAGGTCCTTTTGAATGTCTTAGAATTAAATGTGCGGTCGTTAAATATGTTATAAAATATATTCAAGAGTAAGCTCATACATCTTTCATTGATGTAATCTAGGGGTTGAAAATGTGATACAGATTGCTCGTTTGTCAAGAACTTCTTCACCATTATACGCAAAACCTATCACTCCTAATACTTACCTTTTTGGGGCTATCCCCCATTATTAATTGGATTCACTTTTATGTGAATTCCCATACCAATACAATGAGTACCTGTGAAAGTGCATGAAATCTAATGCATACGCAGGTGGATCGTGGATTCCAGGTACTACACCTGAAAAAATTCCCATTGCTGCACAAAATTAAATATAATAGGTTGTGCGACTCATAACAACTACAATAACCAATTACAAGGAAACGAGGCCATAAAATGTCTTTGTAATCGTTGATCATGTGCATATATAATTTTTAAGTTACCCACTTCCAGACAAGCGTTGTCTTGCAATTTAGGGATCGCAGACTCCTTAATATACTGTCTTGCAAGGCACACGCGCGTCTGAGTCTCACCATACGTATTTCCACCTATCACGAAAAATCGACATCATATTTGCCAGCTCCATGTTGGCAAGAAGTATGGAGTGGCGAGTTTTGGACCAAGCCGTGATGTACGAAATATTACCGCACAGGGGATTCATCACTGGCAAATTGGCGAAGAGAGTACAGAAAAATTGGTGGAAAGAAGAGGACCTCGTTGCGGAACTGCTGGATTATATACTGGAAGACCAAATCGAACAGTTTGACGCAGAGGCCAATGCGAACAGGCAGGATGGAAAAGTCATGAGTGGTCAACTACTGCATGTGATGCTTCTATGCCACGACAAAGACAACCAATAAAGGCAATCAGATCAGTGTATTGGTGGAACCTAGAAATCGCCCATGTGCGATCGGAGTGTAACAGGTTACGACGCTTGCGACAAAAAGCAGGAATCCGTAACACATACCCACAGTTGCATGCGGAATTCGTCAACAAACGGAACAAGTTGAGGAATGTGATCCGCAACAGTAAATATGACGCATTGTGCTCCCTAAGGGACGAATTAAATAATAACCCATGGGGCAGCGCTTACAGGATAGTCATGAAAAGACTACAGAACAACAGTAGTCAAATGCAACAGAGTAAAACTGACATGGCCAGAATCCTTGCTGTTCTCTTCCCGCAGTATGATGAGGTGTTGAGAGTGCAAGAGGTATCGAGTATCACTGAAGGAGAGATACCTCCCGTGACCACCGAAGAGGTGCTCTTGGCTGCAAGGGTTGTCAAAAAAAAAAAAAAAACAAGACCCCGGGACTGGATGGTATCTCTAATGTTGTAGAGAAGACTGCTTTAACAAAATAGCCGGAAGTCTTTAGCAGTCTCTTCACAACTTGCCTTCAAACAGGACAATTTCCTAAACGATGGAAAAAACAGCGGTTTGTGCTTATTCAGGGAGTCAAGAATCTAGGGGTGCCGTCGTCTTGTCGCCCGTTGTGCATATTGGACACGACAGGAAAACTGCTTGAGCGAGTAATTGCCACTCGTCCGGAAAAATTCACTGAGGGGACATCGGGGCTCTCTAAATCGCAGTATGGATTCCGGAATGGTAGATCAAGGCACTATCTGTGGTGTGCGACATCGCTCGCAATGCGATAGCTGGAGTATGATGGCTAGGTGGTACAAAGAAATATTATTTGGTGGTGACGCTAGATGTTAAAAATGCGTTTAACTTGGTGAATTGGAATCGGATTCTAGAAGCGTTGCGCGATCTACAAGTCTCACCCTACTTGGTGCGTATACTAGTAAACAATCTCTCGGATAGAAGACTGCTGTATGATACAGATGAGGGACCACAGGAACATAAAATCACAGCGGAATCTGTATTAGGTCCGCTGTTATGGAATATAATGTATCGGGTTTGCCAATAGGGACTTGACAACTTTAGATTTAATTTGTGAACGCACCCTTTCATCAATCATCGAACTGTCACTGTCAATTTATTCAGTAAACTCAACATTTTTGTGTTGGTTAAGTACACGAAGGAACAACGTCTGCAAATTATAAAAATTTACTACCAAAAAAAAGTAGTCAAGTCCCTATTGGAAAACCCTATATGAAGGTATGCTCAGGATCGGTCCAAAAGTATCTTTTGAAGATTTCCACCTTCCTACCGAAACCAAAAAAAGAAGAAAAACATGGTTATCACCCGATGGTGTATCGCGTAACTGAAAAAATCGGGCACTGTAAACAAACCAAATGACAGATCGTGCCCACATCACACGTCAGGATAGACTGTTGTGCCAACTTTGACAACCACTTTAACCGGGTTTTTTAAACGATCGATTCCGAATACGTTTTTGACAGAATGTAGATCACATCGAGTTCACCAACTGTAGGGTTTTCCGACTGTAGGGAAGAGAGTAATTGGAACCAACACCATGGAATCACAGCAAAAGTTAAAACCAAGGCCTTAATACATCAACAGCATGTAGATGATGAAATATTTTTCTCGACTACTATGCAAGCTGTGTGTCTGATTGTTATTCTAATTGCTATGGTTTCTGGCCCTGATGATTATTATGATTTCGATTGCGTGTTTGTGTTATGTGTTACGTGGGGTGTCGTGTAGTTGGAGCCGCCACAAACCCATCCTTCCATACACAGAGAAAAGATAAAAATAATATATAAAAAATTATAGAATCTTCATTCCGCCTTTATTTATTCATGAGGTCTGAGAAAAACGTTTTCGTTTGACATAAGGAGACTCTAAGTTATACAAGGACGTTTAATCTTCAAAAGGGCAATTCGATGATATCGTTCCACCTGTGTGAATCCAAAGTCGGATCATTTTCTGTCGGAAAAGCCTTCCTTTTACTTGGTACTTTTTTTATATAGTGTCCTTTTTACTATTAAAAAAGACGGCTTCGAATTAAGTTGTTAGTTATGATATGTGAGGGCTCCTCGATAGTATAGTGGTTAGTATACCCGCCTGTCACGCGGGAGACCGGGGTTCGATTCCCCGTCGGGGAGCCTCTGGCGCAAGACTAATGACCTTGCTCGGAAAATACAAATCATTATGGAAAATGTAACAATCATCAGGACTTGCTAAATAAGGCCAAACCGGTTGCCGGTTGTAGTGCCGATGATGATGATGATGTTATGATATGTGAGGCTTTTATGATGGTACATATTTACCAAATAGACCTAAGTTAGCTTGATCCCCATAATTGCCATAAATTTATTCGGAGAATTTTTTATTTATTTATTGTCCAAACACGAATGAATCAATTTGTGCCGCAAAATCAACAATACGTACTGTGCAAAAATATTCATCCTAAAAACCTGTTTATTTTTCCAATCACAAGAGTACTTTGTTTTACTAATATTCTTATTGATTACAATATTTACAAAAAATGCAAGCTATATAAAAATAGTCAAACATCATTAACATATTTTTTATTCTTTGATTATTTTCCCATCCCGAGGCACAGATTGCTATTCATGTTAAGCCCACCTCCCTCTCAAAGACACCCGCATGTAACTAGTTCCTCCAATGACACTGTTGTCCGCAATGAAGTACAATTGCCAGGTGTATCTTTTCCATGGATTAAGAACGAATAAACGATTCACGTCCAAGCAGAGACTGCGGCAATTACGGGCGATGTTTGCTCAACCCCACTTGTTCCATTCTGATAATTGTAAGTGATCCGAAGCCACTGAAACCCTCTAAATAGATGGGGCCGGAAAACACCCGACCGGAGGTGGACGCAGCACAACGGTTCTTCATCAGCGAAAGTTTGTCCATGGAATTAGTCAGAGCATCTGTTGTGGGTATTGTTGAATTCCTAACAAAACACAATCAGCTGCTGTACGACTCTGGATGGTCAAGTGGACGCACAGTAGCGCTCCAGCGTGTAGTGATAATTTTTTAAGAGTCATGCTACTACCATGCGTGTAACGAAAGACCTATTACATAGAGCTGCCTCCGTTAAAGCTGTTGTTCGACATAGCCGGAACACAAAGGAAACTCTTTCACGGTGCTTGCGCTCTCTTGGCACGACAATTATGGGGGCACTCTGGTACCCCTTTTCCTGGGCTTAAAACGTAGCCAAGAATCGAAAGGTTCGGACATTGAATTACGGCTGGAGGCGATTCTCGGGATGTAATTGTGCTCGAGCTACGCATGTTGGCGACGCATATGCAAGCACACGCACACATGTGTATTTGCACGGTGGGTTAATTCTAAAAAGCTGTGCGTGGAGGGAAATGGTCTGCATCGGCATGTGGAACGTAATTGGAGGAAGTTTTTATTTGATGTTGAAGTCTCTGAAGATGACCATCATTTTGGCAAATAACAGTGAAATCGCAGGTGGGCTTAATTGGAGTACTTCATTTTGTTGGAATGGGGGTTTTCGAGAATTATCAGAGGCTTGACTATGCCTTGGCATCACTTGTCATTCCCGTTGGGGGGAAATGAAGCAATTACCCTTTGAAGGATCACAAATTGGGATCTCGCATGCGAAGGTATCGTTAAACTCGTGTACTCGAAGACAATGTGGATTTTGCTAAACGTCCCCGATTTAGTGCTGATCAATCACTTTTTGGCAAAGATTTATTTTGGTGATGGAGTAGTAATGGGAAACCCTTTTCTTTGGGGCATTGACTGTCGATAACCTGGATTATAGATCTAATTAGGCGGGAAATCATTCAAGTTGGCTCTCGATTATGGTTTGAAGCCGTCAACAAGATGTTGAATATATTTCGGGAATGTAATGGAGGAGGGATCAAGTAGCAATAAAGAGCAAGGACTCTTCGCTGTTGGTGATCAACTTAAATATAGGGATTATAAAGAGGATCATTTCATGATATGTCAACTTATCCACACTAAGTGAAGCATATAGTTTCTATCTTTCTTACACGAACCAATTATTTTGAATGCCGTGAAGGTCCATTAAATTTATTAGGCATGATAGTGTGACCCCCCGCTTGGTAGAAACCTTGACGTGGTGTGGGGCCTGAAACTACAATGAATCACTCAGGCTATGCTGACGGAAGCATATGCTTCCAGTAGGGTCACCCATGTCAGACAGGCTAGCGAGGAGTAACACACAAAGATCTACCACCCCTAATCCAGGGTGTTACGCGTCACCGTGCCTATTGGATGGTTTGCAGCCAGGGGTATACCGGCTGTATTATAACGGCGCCTCTCTGACACCGGGTCGAATCAGAGCAGTAAGCAGACCTTACCACATCAAAACGGGGCTCTGATGTGGCGGACTATTTAAAACCCCAACTCTCGTGGGATGAAAAATGAATAACCAATATACAAAAAACAATCCCACGAAAAACCCGCTAGGCGTAGATGTGATGAGCCGACACTACCATAAGGGAAAAAATCATCAAGAAAACACCGACTCGGTAAAAAGAAGACGTAGGGAAAAACTGAAAAAGCGGGATATACGCGTCGGCACGTGGAATGTTATGATACAGACGGTCGTAGAAAACGCGAAACAATATAAAATGGACATCGTCGCGCTCCAGGAAGTTCGACTCCCACATCAAGTAATCGAAACCAACGGATTTACACTGGTGTGTGGAGGTACCGATACACATAACCTCGGAACTGGCTTCATCATAAGCAAGAAGATTACGCCCCATGTAAAAGATGTGCAATTCATTAATGACCGAATGTCGGTGCTAAAAATACAGGGCCCATGGTACAATTATGTATTTATAAACGTACACGCCCCAACAGAATCTGTCGACGAAGAAACGAAGGACACATTCTACGAGACCCTAGAGGAAGTATTTGATGGGATCTCATCATTCGATGTTAAAATCCTCCTCGGCGACCTCAATGCGAAAATTGGAAAGGAAGATATCTTCCAACCAATAATAGGTAAATAAAGCCTACATGACGTTACAAATGCTAATGGTATTCGAATTATCACGTTCGCAGCCTCAAAAGATCTGGTAGTGAAAAGCACGATGTTCAAGCACAAGCAAATCCATAAAGCCACACGGATATCACCCGACGGCGTAACGCGTAACCAAATAGACCACTTCCTCATAGACAAAAGACACCACTCGAACATCCTTGACATAAGATCATATAGAGGAGCAGATTGCGACTCCGATCACCTTCTAGTGATGGGCAAAATTGGAAGTCGGCTTACAGCAAGCCCACATGGACAGTCACGGGAGACGAGCAAAAAGTTCGAGATTGATAAACTAAAAGACCTACGTAAAAGGGCGGAATATCAAGACGAACTAACGAATAGATTTAGCATCCTAGAGAATGACAGTAGTGAGGAAGAGGAAGCCAATAGTGTGGACATTAAATGGGCATCGATCAGAGACACAATCAAACAAACAGTCCAAGAGGTATTAGGCTTTAAGAAAACAACTAATTCCAAACCTTGGTTTGACGATGAGTGCAGGGCAAAGATCGAAGACGTAAACGCCTCAGAATGATCCACTTAGAAGCATATGATGAAGTCAACGCAGTAAGATACGCGACAAATCGGAAAGAAACAACTAGACTTTTCAAACGCAAAAAACGCGAATGGGAAAAGACTCGGATTGAAAAAATCATAGAAAATGCCAAAGCAAAGAACAGCAGAGGTATGTATGCCGGCATAAATTCAATTAGAAATGGCTACCGAGGGAGAGCCAAAATAATCCGAGACACAAACGGCTGTCTGGTGACAGAAACAAAAAATATCGTGACAAGATGGAAGCAGTACTTTGAAAACCTGCTCAATGTGCGCACCCATCAACCGCAAATAAACGCACCAGACGTACATACAGCCGAGACCCAGATCCCAGAGCCCTCTTTCGACGAAGTCGTAGACGCGATAAATCGACTGAAAAACAACAAGGCTCCCGGAGTCGATTGCATACCGGCAGAGCTTGTGAAGCATGGAGGTGGGGCAACCGCTCGAAAAATCCACCAACTGGTTAAAATAATATGGGACAAGGAAGTCATTCCGGAAGATTGGAAAACCTCAATAATCACCCCAAAAAAGGCGACAGATCTGACTGCGAAAATTACAGAGGAATATCATTGCTCCCAATCACATACAAAATATTAACAAATGTCATACTGGCAAGAATCACACCATACGCAGAAGAAATATTGGGAGACTACCAATGCGGATTCCGTCGGAACCGGTCAACAAGCGACCAGATGTTCACAATAAGGCAACTGCTGGAAAAGAAGTGGGAATACGGAGAGACGGTTCACCAACTGTTCGTGGACTTCACAAACGCCTACGACTCAGTCGCAAGGCAAAGACTCTACCATATTGTGGTTGAGCTGGGGATCCCGAAAAAATATGCTGAGCTCATTCAAGTCTGCATGAACGAAAACAAAGGGCGAGTTAGAATAGAAAACCACCTCTCAGAACCATTCGAAATCCGGGACGGACTAAAACAAGGGGTGGCCTCTCACCATGCCTTTTTAACCTTGTCCTCGAGTATGTTATCAGAAAGGTACAAGACGACAACACGACCGTATCATCCCTGAACGGGGTCACACAAGTGCTCGCGTATGTGGATGACATCGCCGTTCTGGGCGATAATCTCGAAACTATAAGTAAAAACTGTGAAATCATCATGCAAGCAGCAGAAGAGGTGGGCCTAGAAATAAACGAAGACAAAACGAAATACATGATTACGACGAGAGCAGGTGGACCTCAGAGAATACATATAAACGTCAGGGGCAAGATATTTGAAAATGTCAAAGAATTTAAATATCTGGGAACGATACTGACGAGCAGAAACGAAACGTCAAAGGAAATTAACAAAAGACTACATTCCGGCGACGCTAGTGGGCATGCAGCCAGTAAACTCTTAAAATCCAAACTGCTATCACGTAATATAAAGCTCCGTGTCTATAGAACCATAATCATGCCGATTGCTCTATATGGATGCGAAGCATGGGCTCTCACAAAACGGGAAGAGAACAAATTCCGCGTATTCGAGAATAAAGTTTTAAGCGGTATATTTGGCGGTAAATATGACGAGGAGTCAGGACAATGGAGGAAACTGCACAACCACGAATTGGAAGAGCTATACCGCAAACCTACAATAGTGAGAGTAATCAAGTCGCGAAGATTAAGATGGGCCGGACACGTAGCGCGAATGGGCGATGATAGGACCGTGCATAGAATTCTTGACGGTAAACTAACGGGGAAGAGACCGACCGGACGGCCGCGACGGAGATGGGAGGACAATGTTAGATTGGACCTCGAGGAGATCGGATCGAATGACCGAACGTGGAAGGAGAGCGCACAGGACAGGGAACAATGGCGGAGCCGAGTCGGTGAGGTCATGAACTTCCGAGTTCCTACAGGCCAGTAAATAATAATAATAATAATGATAGTGTGACAGCACCCTAACAAGTTAATATATGGGGAACTTACTAAAAAGAACTCTGCATCGAATATTTTGAAATTTTGACGACATTTTTGTGTATAAATGATTTATGGGCAGTAAGTTTTGGAAGAAAATAATAATAATAATAACGAATTTTCCGTCAACTCCCCCTACGTCTTCATTTCATGTCGTCGGTCCATTGATTTTTGTAAGGCTATTCAAGATCTACTCTAGAAACTTTAGAAAGTTACGAGGGGCGTCCAATAATGACAGGCCCTTGTCCATTTATCTGAATACATACCATTAACACAACTTCTGATATGTATCTGAAAAGGAGTAGAAGTTATTGTAAATATACTATCTTTGGCGATGATAGCACACACTGATCCGCGTGATTCGCTAAAGTGCGCGTTGACATTTTCGTCTCTAAACCCAACAACGGTATGCGATAAACTGTTGCGGTGTCAGTCGGTTAACATCTACCAACACTTATGAAGAGTTGCGTACGTCATTTAACAATGTCACAATGAGTAAAATAAGTAAGCGGTCTAAGTTATTTGAAATGGGCAGGGAATCGCGTGAATTGGGAGGAGGTCCCGAAAAACCTGTGAGCGCTCTTATTGAAGAAAAAATCAACAAGAGTGCTATGATGATACGTATTAACTCACATTTAACCGTGTAAGGTTATATTTCTAAGTTAAATTGTTCTTACCTCCTGGTTGGGTAGGCCCGCTCGAGCTGCTTCCGGTGGCTAGAGGCATGTTGGATCCTCCCGGCCGCTGCTGTCGGCGTGTCGATATGTTGGTGGGGCAAGGGTTGTGGGGAATGCGGCGTCGAAGTGTATACCTTCCTCGATTCTTTGGCGGAAAGCTTCCCGAGGAGCCGATCCTTCAGTATGAGGTCCTTTCCAAATGGTTCCCGCAATTAGACCGCGACAGGTGATCGTAGTGATGCGAACAGCCGAAGCCAACCACACCAAGTTCCAAAAATTTATTTGAACCAGATAGAGAGACTGGCAAACACTTTATTTTAGTAAAAAGCAAAGACTTTATTTTGTAATAGGCGGCCTTCGGCTTTCGACTGATCACGAATCAAAAAAAAAAAAATAAAATAAATAAATAAATAAATAAATAAAATGGAGTGGTGAGAGGCGGACTTTAAGGAGACAAGGACAAATGTGTCCTTAATCTTATCTCTGGCTTCTGGTCATCTTGCGATAATCAGAATCACCCACATCCATGAGGATATTAGGCTCGTTTTCAAGATATCTGAAAAGAAAGGGGAAGAAGGTATCTAAGGATAGTGTGGGCAGGGTTAGTTCAATTGTTCTCTAACTACTTGGATGGGAGGATGGTGGGAAAGAAATCATACAAGACCGGTGGGTCTTGAGTGCGGTAGTAAACGCATATCACGTCTTTGGCGTCTGATAATATGCGCTTTGGTCGGTGTGTATGTTTGTGCTGTCTTGTACTGTGCGTGCGTGTTTGTAGTGTGTCAGGAGTAGACCCTATGGAATGGGTCCATCATCATCATCATCATCATCATCATCATCGGCACTACAACCGGGATCCGGTCTTGGCCTTATTTAACAAATCTCTCCACCGGTCCCGATTTCGAGCCGATGTCATCCAGTTTAGCACTCCTAGGCTCTGGCCATCCTGGTCTACGCCATCCCTCCATCACAGACAAGGTCTGCCGCGCTGTCTCCTTCCATACATCCTGCCACAAAGGACTTTCCGGACAGGGTCCTCTTCGCTCATTCGAGCTAGGTGTCCCGCCCACCGGAGTCTACCGAGCTTGATTTTTCTTACAATATGAGCTTCAAGGTAGATTGCGTACAACTCATGGTTGTAGCGTCTCCGGAATCGTCCTCCCTCACATACGGGGCCAACAATTCTCCTTAAGACCTTTCCCTCGAACGCGGCCAAGAGTTCAGAGTACCTTTTATTGAGCACCCAGGTCTCGGATCCATACATGAGTACTGGTAAGACCATGGTCTTGTACAGTAGTAGCTTGGATGTTCTGGATAAATTTCGGAATTTAAAGAGCCTTGATAGACCATAGTAGGCTTTGTTGGATTTAATCAGCCGTTCGCGTATTTCTTCTTCCATATTGTTATCGGCTGATACTATTGACCCAAGGTAGTTAAAGGATTGCACTACTTCAAATTCGTGCTCCACTACCCTGATAGTTTGACCAACGTTAGGTCTTCTCTTCGCAGAAGTTGCCCCCATGTACTTGGTTTTTCCCTCATTAATGCGCAGTCCCAGTTTTTGTGCCGCCTGCTCGATCTGGGTGAAGGATTCCTGTACCGCCGATTCGGTTCTACCGATGATGTCGATGTCATCTGCGTAGGCAAGTATCTGGCTGGACTTGGTGACAATAGTCCCTCTTGTTGTAACGCCAGAGTCACGGATTGCTTTCTCCAACGCCAGGTTGAAGAGGAGACAGGCCAGACCGTCCCCTTGTCGGAGTCCATTATAGATGTTTATTGGTTTGGACAGCAATCCCGCTACTTTTACTTGACTAGTTACGTTGGTCATGGTCAACCTACAAAGTCGTATCAATTTATTTGGAATGCCGAATTCTCTCATGGCATTATATAGTTCTACCCTGGCTATGCTGTCGTAGGCGGCCTTGAAGTCTATAAACAGATGATATAGTGGAATCTTAAATTCCAGACATTTTTCCATCGCCTGCCTAAGGGTGAATATCTGATCAATTGCTGATTTGCCTGGGATGAAGCCACACTGATATTGACCAATGATGGCTTTAGCGTATGGGGATATCCGGTCTTGTAGGATAGTGGAGAGTATCTTATAGGCGGTACTCAGCAATGTTATACCCCTATAGTTGCTGCACAGTGTGATATCTCCCTTCTTATGTATGGGGCAAATTATACCACGACGCCAATCTTCCGGCATCTCCTCTTGCTCCCATACGTGCACCACGATCTCGTGAATTGCGTGATGTAACGCTGTCCCTCCTTGTTTGATCAGCTCAGCTGGTATGCCATCAGCTCCAGGGGCTTTATTTGATTTTAGCTGTCTAATGGCTTTTAGTGTTTCCTCAATGCTTGGTGGCGGCAGCATTTGGTCCTGGTCTTGCATTGGTGGAGCCTCCAATTCTTCTGTGAGCTGACCATTTAGCAATTCATTAAAGTGCACTTCCCATCGCTCCAGAATGCCTTCAGGATCGGTGATCAGATTACCCTCTTTATCCTTGCAGTAAGTGCAGCGTGGTGTGTACCGCGTCATACTGCGGATTATTTGGTAGAACTTCCGCGCCTGGTGCGGACCTCGCTCTCTACTTTTCTCTATTTCACAGACAAGATTTTTTTCCCAGGCACTTTTCTTTTGTCTGTGAAGTCTTTTTTCAGTTCTTCTGAGCTCTTTGTATTTCTCCTCGCGTACCCGCGTCCTATGAGACTGCTGCATTGCCCGGTATGCAGCATTCTTACGTTCAGTCGCTAGTTTGCACTCATCATCAAACCAGTCGTTCCGATCTCTACGACTACTGCCTAAGATGGAGTTGGCAGTACTAATGACAGTATTCTTAAGGCGTGTCCATTTCTCTTCTACGCCCGGCATTCTGGCCCCAGGACTTACTCTCGCTCCGTCGAGCTCTTCGAGGGCGAGTCTTAACGCATGACCAAAGATGTTGCTGGTGTTCTCATTGCGTAAGGCAGCCGTGTTGATTCGAACCTGATCCGTGGATGCAATACGTCTCCGTAAGGCAATCCGCGCTCGGAAAACTGTACCAACAAGATAGTGATCCGAGTCGACGTTGGCACCTCGGTACGTTCGTACCGTCATCAGGCTCGAAGAGTGGCGGCGATCTATCAACACGTGGTCAATTTGGTTGCGAGTGGCTCCATCAGGTGATACCCAGGTGGCTTTGTGGATATCTTTACGCGGAAACCTGGTACTCGCAACGACCAAGTTTTTCGATGCTGCCAGTTCGATGACTCGTAGTCCATTGTCATTAGTGTTCTCATGCAAACTATGGGAACCTACGTAGTGCCTGAAAACCGGCTCCCGACCTATTTTCGCATTCAAATCCCCAAGAACGATTTTCACATCGTATCTTGGGCAGGCATTGAGGGCCCGTTCGACGTTCGCATAATATTCTTCTTTTTCGTCGTCAGGGGACTCCTCTGTAGGTCCATGAACGTTTATGAGGCTTATGTTCTTAAATTTGCCTCGCACGCGAAGAGTGCATAGCCTTTCATTTATTGCATTAAAGCCGATGATGGCAGGCTTCAGTTTTTGGCTGACTAGAAAGCCTACCCCGAGCACATTGTGTTTTGCGTGACAGCTGTAATAAATGTCATACTCTTTTCTTTGAAAAACACCACTCCCCGTCCATCTTATTTCTTGTAATGCTGTTATGTCAGCCTTATATTCGGACAGGGCATCGGCTAGTTGCTGTGCAGCTCGAGCTCTGTATAGTGAGCGTATGTTCCATGAAAAAATCCTTAAATCATTTAGCCGTTTTCGTTTCCGTGGTCGTCGTCGTGTATCCGGTCCATATCCGAGGCTTGTTAAATTTGCCATAATAATTAATTTTTACGGGCCTGGTTATTAGCCTTGCGCCAACCTTTCTCAGGATGTCGCTGCATGCATTGGTTCACTACTTGGCGGGTGTCAAAGTAGCTATCCAGGGGTGTCACGTGGAGACTGCATGTCAACTTGGATTGAACAGGGACAAGGATCGTGCTGGCCTTCGCCGGGTTGAAGGCAATCAGAGACTTTGCCCTGTATGTTCGCACCCATCCCGTACTGTGCGTGCGTGTTTGTAGTGTGTCAGGAGTAGACCCTATGGAATGGGTCCAGGAATCCTCTATTATAGAGGAGAATGTTGTTGGGAATGGTGATCTCTTCAGTTTTGTACTGAAGAAGAAATTGTGCTGGTCTGATCCGCAGAGATCGAGAGAGAGAGAAGGACCAAGAACGCAAAACTCCCGTACAAGTTGGTTCTCGCTGTTCTGAATGCTTTCGAGGTACTCATATGTTAATTGTGGCAAGTACTCGTCGATAGCGATAATGGAGGTGCCTTCGTATAGGTGAGAGTTTGGGCAATGGCAACCGCCAGGCCTTCTAGAGTGGTTGGTGCATCTTCTGAGGAGTTTTCTTTCGCAAACTCGAAGTCTTTCCATTGGGGCTGAAGATATGCAGGACGATATGGGAAAGGCGTATGATATTCCAGATCGGATTAGCTGCTTATAGCAGAGAAGCTTAACTTTGGTGTCAACTTTGTTGCTCCACTTCAACATGTTGTGCAGTTGCTTAGACCGACCGAGGCCCCTCTGAAGAATGTTGGTCACATGTTTAATGAAATTCATTTAGGGGTATAGATGACTCCAACATATTTCATCCTGTGCTGTGGTCTAATCGTAGTACTATAGCGTTTGCGATGATAGTGAAGAACGTGTGATTCGAACTGACGCTATGACAGATTGAATCAGAAAAAAATGAACTAATGCTTAACACACCAGGCTACTGGCCGCGTGTACGAATTCGATTTCTAAACTTAAGTACACTCAACTGATGTGGAGTTGTTATGTTATGGCTATGGTATACGGCTCTGATGCATTTTCTTGTTCGATTTTCGTTCGGTGTTCTTCACTATTTGCTTGTGTAATGTGTGTGTATCCTCACTAGAGAGGAGGACTTTTCAGGGCGCGTGTCTGTGGGCACGCGTAATTTGGCTATAGGTGAGTGAGTTCCTTGGTGAAACCACGACATCTTGACCAATAGTCGTTTGTGTGGTTCGTAGAACCGCCACGGTAGATCCTATTTGTATTCGGATATTCTGTGAATATTGAGAAGTAGGTTGGGAGTGTTTACTACTCAGAATTATAGCTACTGCCTTGGATGGGTTAAGTCGAATTTTCCATCGACTGTAGTACTGATACAGTTCCTCCAGATGACGGTTGAGTCGGTTTGTTGCGAGTTGAGGGCTTTTAGATGGCGTGCACACTTGGACGTCATCCGCATAGCATATCTGGTTTACTCTCCCGTCCCCAGGCCGAGGAATATCTGAGGTGTAGAAATTAAATAATATGGGGCCTAGAATGGAGCCCTATGGTACGCCTGCAACGGCGTTAAAAGTTCGGGATAGCTTTCCATTCACTCGAACTTGGAAGGTTTTGTTTATAACGAACTGGTAGATGATACCGTGGCGGTTCCGCCAAACCACACGCTTCGCCTTTCTGAAAAAACCCCAATAACTGGTACCCAGTCTGCATAAACTTTCGCGAATGCAATCGCATTAGCATCTGAAATGCTCTACGCATTAAAACAATCAAATTTATATAATCTAAAAGACCCTGGAAAAGAAAACTTACCTTTCATGCATCCCTTCGCATACAATTCCTGTAAGATTTCTTTTTTACCTTATCAGGAATCTCTTTTTACTAATTCGGCACCTTCGGCGTCAAGCAAATCTCCCTAGACGAATTTTTGTTAACAAAATGATTTGAATTACGTATAATGTAACCTTCACCAGGGGCCACAAACATTGCGCTGTCTATTTTTCAGCTTCGCCATGTGTATGATAAATCTCTTAACGTACACATTGGCCGGCGACCTTTTTCTCCCAGTAATAATATACCAGCAGCTGCATTCAATTAGCGCAATCGACGCTGAAGCCTATTTCCCTAACTCACACCATAAGTAAACAAGAGACCGCTGTCCTACATCAGGCATTCTGGCGATACGCAAATAATTCAATACCTACCCTTACTAGCGATGCCATAAACATCATTTCCCAGTAACCTAGCAAAAACCAATTAGCACATTTCCACATCGTATCGTCGTCTCTTTGTTTGGCCGCGACGCACATGTTCCAACAAAGATCCCATTAGCCTCCGACGATTTCGGTTTTATTTGCTTTGCCGAAATCGTATCCAATGAATGCACTTATGCCCCTTTTTTGTTCTAGGTTCGTTCTCATCCATGAAAGTACCATGCACACACACCATTGCACTGAAAGAGTGCATTTCCTACAGCGGCCGCACCCTTAAGAGAAACGTTTTTCTCTCCCTTCCTTTGTTTTTTTAGCCCTAACCTAGGATGGAATTCATGCCAGAGTTCCATCCTCGGTGAGTCCTATTACAACCACCGTTCGCGACGGTCGGTGCACTCCCGCTCTCCGCCGGCCGCGGAGATGCGTTTATAAACGGGTCGTTTGTGAAGTGCTGGTTGACTTGATAGCTCGTCTCACATTTAAAGCGGTAGTGAAGACTAAAGTGCTCGGAATTAAATTAACTGCAAGCGAACTTTTCTTTTAATAATTAAATAAATTGACATCCAACCGTGTCATACTTAAGTAAAATCAATAAAAGAACATTCGATTCAATAGACCCAAACTGTGTTTTACTTCCTTCCTTCTGTTGAATGACTTGTGTTGTTCAGATTTATTTGTTTGTTTTCCTGGTGAACCGATGTGTTCTGGAGAGCAATTTTCGACGGAACAGTTTTTGGAAATTATAGTGACAGACGATGGGGATGGAAGTGAACCGAGCGTCCGTGTTGGCACAGTACTTCCTCCCCACAATATAACACAGCGTTCTACTGAGGCCAGTATTCAGTATTTTGAAAACGAGGCCTTCGATCCAGGTTGTGTCAAAAGCTTTTTCAATGTCCAGGCTGACCGCAATGGTGGGTTCCTTATTAAAGAAGCGCACGCAGACGTGATTTTGAAATATGTTGAGCGCCATGGTAGTGCTGGGCGCTAACCACGAATACCTTTTATAATCTGTGCGACAGAGATTTGTTAAAGATTTACTCAAAAATTCCAAGAAGCACAAACATTCTTTTGTGTGCTTCAATTGGAATTTGATTCTGGAAAACGAGTGGCGATTTGGTTGAACAAATTCCCGGAAGGAGAACTTATGAAACGCATTTAGAATTTGGCATTCATGATGTTGAGGTTATTGGGAATTGAATCAATATACGACAAATGGACTTTCGGTTAAATTTATCGTCCGTGTGATTCAATTGGGGAACATGATTGGGATTATGGATAACGGGTAGGGTTATTGTATTGAAGCAATGTGCGACAAATTAACTTTTGGTTAATCCGTCGCTCGTATGATTCACTATGGGAACAAGATTGGGATTATAGGTAATAACGGGGATTGGATGGGAGTAGTGATTTGGGGTCACTACAACCGTACTGAAGTAGCTACTGGAAAAAAAATCTTGTTAACCATTAAAAATTCCACCAATGTTCGGCCGGATGTGTGGCACGTTGTCAATGATTTTCTAATAATAATAATAAAAAAAACGTTTAATTTGTACTGCAACCGCTTTATAGTTTAGATCTGACTCGTCAATTATTTTTTTATATGCACAGGCTAAAGAAAAGTACAAAGTTGGTCATTTTACTAGTACTAGCTGTAAAGGTTTTAGGGGCTGTTTTGAAGGGAAAAGTGGGGGGATGGGTGCGAACATACAGGGCAAAGTCTCTGATTGCCTTCAACCCGGCGAAGGCCAGCACGATCCTTGTCCCTGTTCAATCCAAGTTGACATGCAGTCTCCACGTGACACCCCTGGATAGCTACTTTGACACCCGCCAAGTAGTGAACCAATGCATGCAGCGACATCCTGAGAAAGGTTGGCGCAAGGCTAATAACCAGGCCCGTAAAAATGAATTATTATGGCAAATTTAACAAGTCTCGGATATGGACCGGATACACGACGACGACCATGGAAACGAAAACGGCTAAACGATTTAAGGATTTTTTCATGGAACATACGCTCACTATACAGACCTCGAGCTGCACAGCAACTAGCCGATGCCCTGTCCGAATATAAGGCTGACATAACAGCATTACAAGAAATAAGATGGACGGGGAGTGGTGTTTTTCAAAGAAAAGAGTATGACATTTATTACAGCTGTCACGCAAAACACCATGTGCTCGGGGTAGGCTTTCTAGTCGGCCAAAAACTGAAGCCTGCCATCATCGGCTTTAATGCAATAAATGAAAGGCTATGCACTCTTCGCGTGCGAGGCAAATTTAAGAACATAAGCCTCATAAACGTTCACGGACCTACAGAGGAGTCCTCTGACGACGAAAAAGAAGAATACTATGAGAACGTCGAACGGGCCCTCAATGCCTGCCCAAGATACGATGTGAAAATCGTTCTTGGGGATTTGAATGCGAAAATAGGTCGGGAGCCGGTTTTCAGGCACTACGCAGGTTCCCATAGTTTGCATGAGAACACTAATGACAATGGACTACGAGTCATCGAACTGGCAGCATCGAAAAACTTGGTCGTTGCGAGTACCAGGTTTCCGCGTAAAGATATCCACAAAGCCACCTGGGTATCACCTGATGGAGCCACTCGCAACCAAATTGACCACGTGTTGATAGATCGCCGCCACTCTTCGAGCCTGATGACGGTACGAACGTACCGAGGTGCCAACGTCGACTCGGATCACTATCTTGTTGGTACAGTTTTCCGAGCGCGGATTGCCTTACGGAGACGTATTGCATCCACGGATCAGGTTCGAATCAACACGGCTGCCTTACGCAATGAGAACACCAGCAACATCTTTGGTCATGCGTTAAGACTCGCCCTCGAAGAGCTCGACGGAGGGAGAGTAAGTCCTGGGGCCAGAATGCCGGGCGTAGAAGAGAAATGGACACGCCTTAAGAATACTGTCATTAGTACTGCCAACTCCATCTTAGGCAGTAGTCGTAGAGATCGGAACGACTGGTTTGATGATGAGTGCAAACTAGCGACTGAACGTAAGAATGCTGCATACCGGGCAATGCAGCAGTCTCATAGGACGCGGGTACGCGAGGAGAAATACAAAGAGCTCAGAAGAACTGAAAAAAGACTTCACAGACAAAAGAAAAGTGCCTGGGAAAAAAATCTTGTCTGTGAAATAGAGAAAAGTAGAGAGCGAGGTCCGCACCAGGCGCGGAAGTTCTACCAAATAATCCGCAGTATGACGCGGTACACACCACGCTGCACTTACTGCAAGGATAAAGAGGGTAATCTGATCACCGATCCTGAAGGCATTCTGGAGCGATGGGAAGTGCACTTTAATGAATTGCTAAATGGTCAGCTCACAGAAGAATTGGAGGCTCCACCAATGCAAGACCAGGACCAAATGCTGCCGCCACCAAGCATTGAGGAAACACTAAAAGCCATTAGACAGCTAAAATCAAATAAAGCCCCTGGAGCTGATGGCATACCAGCTGAGCTGATCAAACAAGGAGGGACAGCGTTACATCACGCAATTCACGAGATCGTGGTGCACGTATGGGAGCAAGAGGAGATGCCGGAAGATTGGCGTCGTGGTATAATTTGCCCCATACATAAGAAGGGAGATATCACACTATGCAGCAACTATAGGGGTATAACATTGCTGAGTACCGCCTATAAGATACTCTCCACTATCCTACAAGACCGGATATCCCCATACGCTAAAGCCATCATTGGTCAATATCAGTGTGGCTTCATCCCAGGCAAATCAGCAATTGATCAGATATTCACCCTTAGGCAGGCGATGGAAAAATGTCTGGAATTTAAGATTCCACTATATCATCTGTTTATAGACTTCAAGGCCGCCTACGACAGCATAGCCAGGGTAGAACTATATAATGCCATGAGAGAATTCGGCATTCCAAATAAATTGATACGACTTTGTAGGTTGACCATGACCAACGTAACTAGTCAAGTAAAAGTAGCGGGATTGCTGTCCAAATCAATAAACATCTATAATGGACTCCGACAAGGGGACGGTCTGGCCTGCCTCCTCTTCAACCTGGCGTTGGAGAAAGCAATCCGTGACTCTGGCGTTACAACAAGAGGGACTATTGTCACCAAGTCCAGCCAGATACTTGCCTACGCAGATGACATCGACATCATCGGTAGAACCGAACCGGCGGTACAGGAATCCTTCACCCAGATCGAGCAGGCGGCACAAAAACTGGGACTGCGCATTAATGAGGGAAAAACCAAGTACATGGTGGCAACTTCTGCGAAGAGAAGACCTAACGTTGGTCAAACTATCAGGGTAGTGGAGCACGAATTTGAAGTAGTGCAATCCTTTAACTACCTTGGGTCAATAGTATCAGCCGATAACAATATGGAAGAAGAAATACGCGAACGGCTGATTAAATCCAACAAAGCCTACTATGGTCTATCAAGGCTCTTTAAATCCCGAAATTTATCCAGAACATCCAAGCTACTACTGTACAAGACCATGGTCTTACCAGTACTCATGTATGGATCCGAGACCTGCGTGCTTAATAAAAGGTACTCTGAACTCTTGCCGCGTTCGAGAGAAAGGTCTTAAGGAGAATTGTTGGCCGCGTATGTGAGGGAGGACGATTCCGGAGACGCTACAACCATGAGTTGTACGCAATCTACCTTGAAGCGCATATTGTAAGAAAAATCAAGCTCGGTAGACTCCGGTGGGCGGGACACCTAGCTCGAATGAGCGAAGAGGACCCTGCCCGGAAAGTCCTTTGTGGCAGGATGTATGGAAGGAGACAGCGCGGCAGACCTTGTCTGCGATGGAGGGATGGCGTAGACCAGGATGCCCAGAGCCTGGGAGTGCTAAACTGGATGACATCGGCTCGAAATCGGGACCGGTGGAGAGATTTGTTAAATAAGGCCAAGACCGGATCCCGGTTGTAGTGCCGATGATGATGATGATGATGATGAAGGGAAAAGTACAATGTGATCATAAATACGTAAGTTTCGTTGACGTCAGTGTTGTTTTTGAGGTTGGATACTTTTCTTACTTATTTTGAACCGTGCGAAGTTTGTGAGCCAAGTACTCATTTAAAAAAAAATAAGTAACACTACACGAAAAGGTGTCATGGGAATGGGAAAGTTCATATACCTCGAACAGTTGTCCTTCGACGCCTTGTTATAAGAAATACTTTCCAGACCGGTTTCTGTATACACGTATCTATAATTGAACAATCATCATTAAACGTATTACGTTCAAGTCAGTCTTTTTATGTCGCCTAAACAATAATGCATTTGTGACCCGTAAGTACATTAAATGGAGCGAATACTTAATTAGACAACATTGACTTTGACACCAAATGAAGTAGTTAAATCGGGAAAGAGGGATAATATAACTTAATACCCTGTTCAAATGAAATGACTTGGGGTGAACCACGATATTACAAATTTAGTCCTCTCCGCCGCTAACCGTTCACATTCGACGTCTTAAGATATCCCAAAGTTAATCCATCAATTTTCACAGCTCGCAAACGTGAGAAGTTCACAAATCCTTAAAAATTGCGAAAATCCGCGTTCCGATCATAGAGTATGGGGAAGGGTCGTTTTTCTAGACACTATACTCATTTCTTAAAAGTTCGTGAAGGGCGTGCATATAATCCTAATCCTACCATTGTTAAAGCATGCTTGTATTGCATCAGTTTTTATCCTGCAACGGATAAATTGAAAGGACACCCATTCGAGACGTTGGCAGGAACGCTGAGGTGTCAAATTGATTGTTTGGTTTCACATTCTCTCTCTATTCTTGGTTACACCCAGAAAAATACTGGAAAACATTAATTTCCCACAGAGCAACAACAACAAATATTGTGTTTCACCTTTCTGCCATAAGGAGACAGGATGTCCCTTTGTGCAAAACATTTTCACTCGAATGCTTATACAGAGGATTATTCCTTGCTGTCGCATTAAAAGAAATTTAAATCCGAATTTGTATTTTTAGGATTCGGTTTTCATTCTACGAACGATGTCCTTTGAGTTTTGCGAAATCCTGACCAAAAATGCAATTTATCGGAAGATGTAAAGCAAATGGAATCGTAGGATGGAAGAGGATTGGGATTATATTTATCCCGATCGGGTAAAGGATGTAGTTATGCACAAGGGCAACACAAAGTACTGACAAACAAATTCTTAGTGGTAAAGTTGTTGATTACACACTCACATACATGAGTTGACATGAAACTTAAAACGTTCTTTATGCATCTTGTTGTAAAGGTGGTCGCCTTGGCGGTGATTACCTCTTCCAGGCGATTTGTTTGGTACACCCACCAATTCGGTGCCCTTCTTATTTTATACAAGATTTGTCTGGATGTTGTCTTCTATGATTTCAAAGCTACAGGACATCTTGTTAGGGATTCCTTTTATATTTCCATTTTATATGGCATCACTCGGACGAGCTGAACGGACGGAATTCAGAAAGACATAAAGAGGAACAGGCAAGTACCCACAGAGGCAGTCAAATGGCAGTAGATCCCAATCTCTTTCAAGATTTGACAGTTCATTTCATTCTCCGTTGAACTGTAAGAATTTAATCACACTCATGACAACCAGAGACAGGACCTCACCTCCGCCGAAGTCAGCAAATCCCAGGTGACCGTACACAGCGACCAAAATATAAATGCGACCTTGTTTGCTTATCGTGCCAAAAAATGATCCAATTTCCGTTTCGGTTATTTCAATGGGCGGGAGGAGTATGAGTAGGGCACACCAGGTCTGTATTTGGATGACAACCTGGCGTTCGTGTCCCTGTCAAAGGATCTGTATATTTCCAATTCGATGAGCTGCTTACACGTTATTTCGTTATAGTCACTGGAGATGTTGGATTCGATTTACCAAACGCCCCGTCCTATGAGAGTGAATCCCATCAATTCATCGCTGTTTGTTTATTATTCGTCGCAGGGTGCCGAACGAGGGGCTTTGTTTATCAAAAGGGATAAATTCATTTAATTTTTATGGCCTTTCCGTCACCACGGCGCGAGGATCATTTGATATTTTTATTGGTTGATAAATAGTAAAAAATGTCTCCCCTGGCTGTCTAATTGTTCTGTGAGGTGCTTCAGAGTGCAGCAGGTGGTGGCGCCTTAAGATGTGACCTCTAACTTCTGACGTCGACGGGCGCACAGTCCAACTAATCACAGTTATTAGCTGAAGCAGGTCTGCAATAGCATGATGGCAATCGGTGAGCACTTGGCGTGCCCTGAGCGCCGACGTGTATGTATGGCGGTGCTGGGGGCGATTTAATGTTGGTGCTATAATAGAGCTGCTTTCCCTACGTCCGTGATTAATTGAGTTAATTCATGTTCGTTGTATTTATATGTTGAATCGTCTTCGAATCTGTTGGCGTCACATCATTCGGGTTGTAGCCGTGACTTCAGCATTTTGAAGTTACGTGGTGTTCCGATATTTGGCGGCTTTTCAAATGCACGAAGATTGTGTCATGATCCGTTGGGAGAAAGTAGCCGGTAAATGATTCCTTAGGCAATCACATCATAGGTGGTGGTGAAATATTACTTTTGACCAGGCAATATGTGGTTACGATCCAAAAGCTGTTTTCGATGTACATATACTATATCGGATCTGTTAGAGGTTGTAGAACTCCCTATGATAAATTAAAATTTGGTGCCAATCGTAAGTGCCCTAACGTCAATAGGTTAAAGCGACTTGGCAGTTTTGGGCTTCGCATACATTGGAGAATCATGCATAAGAAATTTTCGAACAAGGGTCATCAAAAGTTCCCTCTTGGAAGATTTTACTTAAAATAATAAGAACGATTTGAGTGACGATGCCATGCGAACTGGGTGGAAGTGTTGTTCATTAAAATCTGCCAAGTGAATATTTATATTGAGAATTAAAATACCGTGATTGAACGTTTTTGTAATAATATTTGTAACCATTATAAAAAAAATTAGATCATAACAGTCCACGTTTGGCCAAAATTGCCGGAAATTTATACTGGGTACTATAATGCATCGCAATCCCAGAGTTTTTTGTACAGTCACCGCAGTAGTGTACATATACTATATGTAGTGTATTTAACCCTGATTTGTTATACAGGATTTTGTTGGGATAGAATTTTTTGTGTTGCCACTCTGGTGTTCTATAAAGTCCGAGGCAGGAACGCAAACACTGCCGTTCGAACACACGAAGCTTCTCCATATAAAGCGGAGATATATTATACCATACTGGACAGCCATAAACCAAAACTGGTCGGATGAATGCCGAGTACGGAATTGTTTTGACTCTGGGGTCAAGAAGACTACTCCGGAAAAGACTTCTTGTCATAGAATATGCGCTTTTAGCTGCGGAGAGGGACGCTGCTACGTGCTTGTCAAAATATAAATACTGGTCTAGCCAGATACCAAGGTATCTAACTACAGTTTTCACTTGCAGTGGAAGGTTATTGTTACCTACTATAGAAAAGTGTTTCCAGTTGTATTTTGTATCCCTCGAAGCCCTGGATAGGGGCATTCGGAAAAGGATAGGTCGGTTTTCTGGAAATTAATCTTTAATTTCCAGTCGTCGCAAAATTGTTTTATTTTGTTGAAGTCATCTTGAAGGTGCCTATTGATGACATTTATTTTCCCCCTGTTCTGTACACCACTATGTCATCGGCGTACGCAATGGCGTTTTCGAGAGAACTCACTAGATCACTAGTGTAAATATTGAATAGAATGGGAGAATTCACAGCTCCCTGCTGTAAGCCATTTTTAATTTGGAAGGTCTTGTTGGAGAGTATGTCCCCGCATTTCACCACAAAATGTTTGCCCATTATCATATCATAAATGATGTATAACAAATATTGCGGCATACCCAGGTTTGTTAACTTATAGACAAGTCCTTCTAACCATACGGTGTCGAAAGCCTTTTCAAAGTCAACCAAGCAGGCGCCTGTACATTGTCGCTTTGCCTTGTTCCACTGTATATCGGAAACAAGTTTCGTCGCTGTATGAACTGTATCATGTCGGGCTCGAAAGCCAAACTGGTTGTTGGGGATGATATCGTTTTCATCACACCAACCTATCAGTGCTTTGTTTATAATTTTTTCGAATACCTTGCTGATGTTGGGAAGCAGGCTGATCGAGGATTGCTCTTATCCTTACCCTTTTTGGGGATAGGGTGGACTACTGCAGTCTTCCACTGGGTTGGATAGTGTGCATTGTTTAGAGCGTTGTTAAACAAAGTAGTGTATATGTTCACTGCTTCGCGAGGCAAGTGCCTTAGAACCACATTTGGAATGCTATCTATTCCAGATGATTTCTTATTTTTTATTGAGCTAAGTGTGTTTCTAAGTTCATCCTTGCCCACAAACATATTTGTATTCCCATTTCTGACGGGAGAATCCGCCCTATTATTTTCGCCGAATGTGATGAAACTATGGTTTTCGGATCGTCAGTTGTGAAGTTGATTGCGCAGCGAGCAATGTCTTTGACGGGCATTGCTTTCAATTTCAGTGTTAGCATGAACTGATTCGTTAACTCTGTACACTGCTTCGAAACAGGCTGCAATTGAATTCGCTTTCTTTTGCGGATCTTCGACTGCTATTACTTTATCATTGGAGTTGATGTGCTCTAAGGTGAGTCCTGCGTTCAGCATTATCTGACAATTCTCGGGAGTCCGCGGAATTCGGAGACAGGGAATGTCATTGTGTTCTTTTCTTCGACATATTTTCTTGATTTGTGAAAACATGTTCGGTCCGTTTGATTGAACAGCTCGAATTCTGTTGCTCCACTCCTCATTTATTACTGCTCGGTAATTATCCCGGATCAGTTTTTAAGATTTTTAATCAAGGACTTGATTGTTTTGATATCATTGCTATTTGGGTCACTGAACTGCCTATAGCACAATTTCAGCTTTGAGAGCAGGGTGCTCTTTTGCCTATACAAAGCATCGATAGTTGCATTTCTGTATCGGTGGGTACAGCCATCCATATGAGCTACTTTGGGGATGGAACGATTCATTGTGTTAGTAACAATATCGTTCATAGTTAGGAGGTAATGATCGATTTCATCATTACGGAGGTTTCTATTAGTCGGTGGGTCTATGCCAATGTTGCGTATTTCTCTTTTTACTATGCGATCGAAACGCGACCAATGTGCTTTTCGGAAATCGAAAGAGTGTACCTGGTCGTACTGCTCAAGTAGATGGTACTCGTTTGGCACGTGTATTACGGCTCCAAGTCCGTAATGATCGCTATCGTACTCAATTGTGCGAAGACAATTTCGGGTAGTTACCTCGGTATCTGGTAACTGAATTCGATCATCTGTCATAAGTAAGATTTGTTGATGTTTTGATTCCAATATTTTCATAGGGCGGATTCAAATCATGATCTTCACTTCATCGGGAAAGGCTATAATTAGTCTCCCCGACGTGGTCTGTGCGTACAGAAGACGCTTATAGGAAATAAGGGCTGTCGCTTTCTCGTTCAAACCATTGAACTCACTCCATAATATAATTACTGGCTACAGAGTAGTCTGGGAACCTCAACACAGACCTGAACATACAATCATAGTGAAGAACACAACACAAAAGAGAATAAAAGAAAAAGAAATCATCAGACTCGTATAGTAAGGTATTAAACGTAGCAATCCCCAAATTAAACAGCTAGTTGAAGCCTTCTCGGGTACGTGTAGACGTGAACTGATGCGTTGATGCTTTGGTTTTAACCTTTTCATAGTGTGGGTGCCCTCAGGGACTCTAGACGTAAAGAAGAGAAGGACGAAACGCTAAGCGTAGTCCTTAAAAATTTCGCCTTAGTACTGTCACCGGTGTTTATGCATAGAAAACCTTAACTTTCCGTTGGATCATATATATGTAATATGTCGACGACAAAGAAAGGCAAATTACGGCCCAATGTCCAAGGTTCGTCTTATACAAGGCGATTTGAAAAGTTATTATGGCATTTTCAACAGACATATATGAACACGCATAACCACGGTCGGGAACACTGCACAAAAGGGAATTGGGATCCTATATCAGAGCCATTAACGCGTACGTTCTACAGCTTCAGTAGTAGCGAGAAAAGAAAACATTGTTGTCTATACGTGGCCGTAGTCTGATATGTTAACGCTTCGGTTCGGTAATCTTTCGCTGTTTAATGCACCAAAATACCTTGTCATAGTAAACGGGGACTTTATATTGTTCCCTCACAAAGGTAATCCTACCGTCGTTCCATAGGAAGATATTCGAATCGTAGTTACTGGAGGGGGAGTAGTGGTCTTGTGGCGGTTCCACCAAATCCCACGGTTCACCTTCCTGAAAAAACCCCAATAACTGCTACCCAGTCTGTATAAGCGTTCGCTAATGCAATTTCATTAGCATCTTAAATGCTTCACGCATTAAATAGATCAAATCTATAATCTTAAAAAGTCCCTGTAAAAGAATTCTTACCTTTTCTTGTATCTCTTCGCATACAATTCCTGTAAGAATTTCTTTCTACCATTTCAAGAATCCCGGGCTCCTCGATAGTATAGTGGTTAGTATACCCGCCTGTCACACGGGAGACCGGGGTTCGATTCCCCGTCGGGGAGCCTCCGGCGCAAGACTAATGACCTTGCCCGGAAAAAAACAAATCATTATGGAAAATTTAACAAGCGTCAGGACTCGCTAAATAAGGCCAAGACCGGTTCCCGGTTGTAGTGCCGATAATGATGATGATGATGATGATGATTTCAAGAATCCCAGGCAGATTTTAATTTCCCATATCTGAAACATTTCCTTTTACAAGGACATTTGATGTTTTTAAGGTGCTAGATAAAATTCCTAAAAACAGTTCCTCAATGCGCATATGCACCATAAATACACAACATTCGGCACCCATTGTTATCAATTGAAATGCAACGATGGACGGCTTGTTTTTACAGCTGCAGCAAGCCGACCAGCGATTCGTTGTTCAATAGACAAACAATCTTGCATTTCTTTCCCTGCCGCAACTAATTACCCGGCATATACAAATGTAAGCAAGGGATTCGTTTTGGCCAACGTAATGTAATACATTAACACCTCTTTCGAATGGTTATTCGTATATTTACACAAGGGCATCATTCATCAAAGACTTTTATGATACCCTCGTCCCATCTTTTCTTTTGCCACATTTCTTCGCTGTATCGTCGTATATTTACTTAGACGCGATACACTCCATAGACGACGATTTTTTCGATCCCTGTTTTTACCGCCTGCCTGCTTCGTTTACCCATTGCCCACGAGCATGTGTAGACCACACAGATCTGAACGATCGCACACATACCTAAAATTTAAACGATCAAAAAAATAATTATTGTAGGCCCCTCCTGGGTACAGATTCACACGACACTTTTCGACTACACACAACTCCATTTATTCGACTCCTCCTTCTCGACGTTTTTCGGGTACACGCCACCCACACTCAACTCCACTTGACTCCCCGTGACAGAATCAAACCTTTCGACACGACTAACCTTTTGACTCCATTCACCTTCTCGCTACTCCACTCTATTCTTTTCGACTCGACATTACGCGACCCAGCTCATCTTCTCGTCTCTTCGTAACCCCCTCAATTTAACCCCTTCAAACCAGCTCCTTATGTAACAATAGCTACTCTGCGTAGCACATAATCAATAGGAGGCCCGGTTTCGTCTCGCTCGAAACATTTCAACCCTTTCAGGCCTTCTTTAAATACTGGCAAAACTCGCCTCTATCCACCCTTTTAGGCACTTTACCGCATATTGGCGCACATGCCCACCAAGTGCGGCCTTCACGCGACCCCGCTCGCCAAAGCTCGTCCTTACTCTACCCTTCTTCCGCAACCTCAGCTCCTCACTACACATTAGCTGCTACGCGTGGCACACAATTAGTAGGACGCCCGGTTTCACCTCACTCCCTACACAATCCAGCAAGCCAGCTCCTCTCGTAACCTCAGCTACTACCCGTAGCACCACCACAGCAGGACGCCTGGTTTGACTCTTTATTTAAACGTCGGGAGCTTCGTCCTTAGGTCCCTGAACAGTTCGCAAGCCCCCCACCTACACGGGTCGGAAAATCAAACCGATACCACCGGCCGGAGACCCTATTCAGAACACCTTACACAGTTGTCTCTACCCAACCTCACCTGGGTACACTTCATACAGGTATCCCAGACTTCAAGCCATCACGGCACAATTTAAGCGGCAACCATAGGCTATACACGCCCCTCTACGCCGCCTCATATACCAAGGTGCATAACACTACGGAGCGCGCAGCCGTTACTCTAGGGCGCCCTGTGGTTGGCCACAACCAACCATACACCAGGAGCCCCCATAACCTAAGTTGCCCAACTTAATCCAAGCGCAACTGGCCGGCCCTCCCAACAAGGCGCTGCTTGGTCGAGGTCGCAGCTACCGTTTATCGATCTCCGGGGTCGACACCGGAGCCGATGTACCGGTCCTCCCTCGACCGGTAAGCCGCGCAACTGGAGTGCCCGCCCCCTTTTACCAGTCCCAGCGGCAAACAATTCGTCATACAAAACGTATGGACGAAAGGCACCGACTCTGGACTCGGTTTTTTTTTAAATTTTATCCACTGACGCGTCGTAGCACGATGTCAGTGAGTCACCAATAGGTCCCATCTCCTGGCACTTCACCACGATGTCAGCGAACTCCTAATGGGATTACACGTATTGGTTAGGTACAACCTGTTGGCACGTACCGCCAACAATAGGTTAACACCTCCAGGGCCTTGTTTTCTGCATCTTCCCCCACACGCTACTTCGTGATTGCGGACGCGAGCAGATTTCCGATAGGTTCCGACCTACTCGGACGATAAACCTGTTGGTCCAAGCGACCCACAACAGGCCTATTGACCACCCCGCACACCTTTGCCCTTGATGGCATCAAGCGGTAATATCTGTGTCCACCTTATCGACAAAGGCCCAACAATAACCAGGAACTCGTCATCACGACAGTTCCCTTAACATTACCACAGCGCCTCCCGAAGCAAGCAGAGCCACCTTGATTCCCAAGCGCCCGGCCCTCCTATCATCACAGCACCAACCATCGAGCATCCCTTCCGCCCTACCTCCGAATGCTGGAGTTGAGGTGGAACTGATATGGTGTCAGGCAGCGTTGAGTTGGCTGCAAAATGTGCAGCAAGTAGATTCGCCTTCTCTATTGCAGTGGTGACTGGTTAGTCATCGACTATAAGCGATGGAATGGATGAAGAGACTGAGTTTTGAATGTTTTTCACGAATGCCCAGAAGCTTCTACTACCTGTGGGAGAGTGTAGTATTTTTTGTCTCACTCTCTGGTCATGAAAGAACTTGGCGCGTTGAATATACACATTCCCGTCATTTCTAACTCGCTTAAATCTTTTCCGGTTTTCCTCAGTATTGTTTGATTTATACAACCGAAAGCTCAACTCTTTGGCCTTAATGGCTTCTCTGCACCCAGAATCGAACCACATATTTCTTTTGGGTTTGATACTCATTACTCTGTGTGGAATAAAGGCCCGCATGCCAAGTAGAATCGTGTTTGTCAATGTGTCCGCTATAGAGTTAACATCGTTATGGAGGAAAAATAACGACCAATTTAACCTCCCAAAAAAGTCGGTCAGACCTTCCCAGTTGGCTTTCTCGTAGAACCATACTGTTTTTTTGCGAGGTTTCTCATTAATGTTACTGTTGCACTAATCACAGAAACGTGGTTAAACTCAACCACACGAAACTCAACACCAGATTTTAAATGTTATCGCGGGAATAGAGTAAATAGAACGGGTGGTGGTGTAGCGATGCTGGTAAAGAGAACAATTCAACATAGGTTTAAAGGAAACATCCGAGCGCAACTTGTCGAAAATTTGGAAACGATTCGGGTGTTCGAAAGGAAGTGTCTCAGAACTTGTCTCAGATTATATCAAACACCGGAATGGGACTACAAAAAGTACTACTCAAATGAGACTTTATATAATGAAGCCTGCATAAATAGGGTGGATAATTTTATGATCAAATTAATCAGAGGACATATTTCGAGAGCAATAAGCTCGTCCAATGACCTAATTTTCGGCGCTTATTATCCAAACACTTTGTACTATGAGAGCGTGCGTCGCAGCGGTTTTGTTCCACCAGAGGCGTTCCTTGATTTGGACATGAAAGGGCTTATACAGGATAGATCCGGAATTCCGATGATCTATCATGTAAGTAGATCATCCGTAGGCGGGCGATTGTGCTACGACCGGGAACTAACGCGCACCGAAGAAGAGCTCTTGCGCTTCTGTAGGGCTACCTGTCGTGTGTAACATCGCTCTCAATGCGATAGATGGAGCACGATGGCTAGGTGGTACCAAAAATATTGCGCCGTGGTGACACTAGACGTTAAAAATGTATTTAACTCGGCGAACTGGAGTCAGGTACGAGGGTTGCCTCTTATGTTTCGGGATTTGGCAACCCTAGTCTTGCAATCCGGCAATTGACAGCTCTGTCGTAAAGTTGGACATTTTTGAGGTTATACGCACTCAGAACGTTTTGACATACGAGCGCTATTTGTGTTGTTTACAGTAACTTAAAAGATTCATCTCGGCCCAAAAATGGAATTAAATCGTCAACATTTTCGTGCGATTATTTTTTACAACTTTGAACTTAATTAAATTTTTGGCGATGAAGCTTCATCAAGGACCAGTGTTTATCGATGGTATGGTGAATTCAATCGTGGTCGTAGTTCACTCCAAGATGAATTTCGTGAAGGTCGTCCAAAATCAGTTGTTGTTCCGAAAACCATTGATGCTGTGCGCGAACTGATATTGGAAGATCGTCATGTGACCTATCGTGAGATTGAGACAACCATAGGCGTTAGTGGGATCAGCATACATTCAATATTGCAGAAACATTTGACTGTCAAAAAAATTTGTTCGCGTTGGGTCCCACACAATTTGTCAATCGCCCAAAAAAGGCTCGTGTCAATTGGTCGAAAGAAATGCTCAAAAAATACGGTCGCGGTGCTTCGAAACACGTCTATGACATCGTGACAGGTGATGAATCGTGGATTTACGCGTATGAGCTCGAAAGTAAACAGCAGTCGACTGTCTGGGTGTTTCAAGATGAGCCAAATCCAACAAAAGTTGTTCGCGCACGAAGCACTTCCAAGCAAATGGTCGCCTGTTTTTTCGGAAAAACTGAACATGTCGCAACCGTACCACTAGAACAACGCAGAACAGTCAATTCTGAGTGGTACACAACCATTTGTTTGCCAGTTGTTTTCCAAGAAATCAGGAAAACCAACCGCCGAAGACGGATCACTCTTCACCACGACAATGCGAGCTCTCACACATCGGCTGCGACAACTGCATTTTTGAGCACCCAAAACATCGATTTGATGGGTCATCCGCCGTATAGTCCTGACTTGGCACCGAATGGCATCTTTTTATTCCCGTACGTATAGAATAAACTGAGAGGTCAACGTTTTTCGACACCTGAAGAAGCGGTTGCTGCATTCAGAATGCATGTGTTGGAGATACCTCAATCAGAGTAGCAAAAGTGCTTCGACAATTGGTTCAAACGCATGCAAAAGTGTATAGATCTTCATGGGGAATATTTTGAAAAACAATAAAGTGATTTTCGATGATCAATATTTGTTTTTGTTCTCTAATCCCGAAATATAAAAGGCAACCCTCGTACTAGAAGTTGGGCGGTATACAAGCCTCATCCTATTTAGTAGATATAATATCAAGTTATCTCTCGGATAGAAGCCTGCTCCATGACACTGATGAGGGACCACAGGAATATATAATAGGAGCGGGTGTACCCCATACATCTGTATTGGGCTAGTGTTATGGAATATCATGAATGATGGCGTACGACATCGCTCGTAATTCGATAGCCGGAGCACGGTGGCTTGGTGGTACAAAAAAATTTTATAATTAAATACTTTTATTTGTTTTATCCGAAAATCAAAATACCCTTAATGGGCAAAACTAGTGCGCCCAAAAGAAAAGGAAGAACATAAGAAATAGACGTGAGCTGTTTTAAATCACACCGCCTTTAAAAATTGAAATTATTATTCTGCAATGTTGTCTGATCACAAAATTGCCAAAAATTCCTGAACGGCGCCAACGAGGTTGGGGCAGCCACAGAAATGCCAGGCCAAGCGAGAAAATTCTTTAGAAACTTAGATGACTTGATTTGTTTTCATTGGGAGTTGTATCTTAGTTGGCTTCGCCCACTCGTGTCGGTAATCGCCTAAAACAAAAATGTTATTACTTGACTAATTCTAGTTGCGATTCAACAAAAATAAAGTCAATTAAATTATCAATATAACAATGACTTTTGTCTGGTGTTGGTGATTGATATTGAACGCCTGTAGAGGAAACTGATAATCAAAAGATACTACCATTGAAAGGTTCTATTAAAGAACTATCCTCGATGTTTATCCGTACAATTAAATTTATTTTTTAACGCGAACTAATATGCACTCGCTGATTTCGGACATCCCGGAAAATACTTGAAGAATGCACCTTATCCGCGTCAATGCATACAGATGCTCTAGTTGTGGTTTTGCAAGACTTGCAGTTAGATCCACCATGAGTTCCACTGTCAGTGATTTGAGACAATATGGAGCTTGAATTCCAATTTGCGAATTGTAAATTGTGACCTTGCACCGGTCAAGAAATCGTTTATATTTGGCCGCATCCTTCCTTTCAAATATTATACGTGGATGTCCCAAAGATCCCTTATTTGTCAGTTTCGCTATTTATACTTTTCTTTATCACTTTTTTCTATTTTATATATAGTTTATATATTCTAAAATATTAATAACGTGTTAATGTTCTATCGATCAACCATTAGTCTACCAATATACCACATTTACCAAATTATCTTTGGCAAATATCAAACATCAAACAAGCTAGCTGATGATACTATGATTCTATACCGACTTTGGTATCCAGGTCTTTATATGCCATTCAACCACCAGAACTGTTGACGCTGTCTAATACTATATATATACGCAGGAGCTCTTCTTCGGTGCGCGTTACTTCCCGGTCGTAGCACAATCGCCCGTCTACAGATGATCTACTTACATGATAGATCAGCGGAATTCCGCATCTATCCTGTATAAGCCCTTTCATATCCAAGTCAAGGAACGCCTCTGGTGGAACAAAGCCGTTGCGACGCACGCTCTCATAGTACAAGGTGTTTGGATAATAGGCCCCGAAAATTAGGTCATTGGACGAGCTTATTGCTCTCGCAATATGTCCTCTGATTAATTTAATCATAAAATTATCCACCCTATTTATGTACGCTTCATTATATAAAGTCTCATTTGAGTAATACTTTTTATAGTCCGATTCCGGTGTCCGATATAATCTGAGACAACTTCTGAGACACAATCGATCAACCATTAGTCTACCAATATACCACATTTACCAAATCATCTTTGGCAAATATCAAACATTATAAAAAAATGCAAAAAAAACAAACAATTAAAAATCACATTGTTTTCAACCAATTCTAAGTGGACAAAATGTATATATAAGGTTTTGCCTAAAGTGATAAAAGAAAAATTCCTCAATAATAAAAGAAGAAAATATATATACATATTACTGCTAACTATCGTAAATTAAATTAAGGGCTAGATTGAATTTAATTGTAATTTTTAAGACTCATGTTAAGGTTATGTAAATGAATTGTCAGAATTAATTTGCCTAAACATTAGATTACGTTAAAATCACCTGGCAAAAGATTACAATTTAAATTAAACAAATAATTACGCTTAAAATGTGTTTAAGATAATGCATTTTTTAAATACAATTATGAAACAATTATATACTTATTTTGCTATTTTTATTATGTGAGCTACCTGTTGCAAAGGATTCGGGATATTGTAGTTGTAATTTACTTAAATAAAAATACTTCGTAGATCCTTAATACACATTGTAATAATTTTTTTATTGGGATTGAAGTTGTTATTTTTATTATTTAACTTAGTGCAAGGTTCTAAACTTTAAATACAATCGCAACACGTAGAATAGACACTTTCCACCTCATCACACCTGATGAAACGCTTTTTGAATGTACTTGTATAACATGGCACATGTATTTAAAATTGTCAGTATTCTTCGGGATATCTAAATTCCTTTTTTCTACTTCTACTTTGGTAGGATTCTCAGCAGACGACCTCTTCTTGGATCCATTGATCAATCGAGAATAACTAAGTAAATGTTTCCTCGTCTCAAATGATTTATAGTACATGTCGTCTGCAATTAAATCCCAATAAAAACCAAGTGTGTGTCATGATTCCTAACTATCGCCACGCCACTCGTTCAGATGGACCCGGGCATCGTATCTAATTTATTATTCCAGTCGCTTAATTTGTCATCTGTCAGAAGTAAGCGAGCGTCGAACTTATTATTCACTGCAATCGGGACCCCATTCAAAGGCGTGCATTGAATAATTGACTCGAAGATTTGATATCACATTCAACATCCTGACAAGGACATCGACGACAATGAGAATATGACGACAACGGCTGTGACGACAAATCACCACAGAATATGCCTCTATCTTTAGATGGCAAGTAGTTAACGTAGCCTACCATCAACCGTCAACTAGTCATTCTTATCATACCACGAAAACCAAACCTCAAGTATCTCAGTGCAATGGTACGTTATCGTTCCGAGGGATCACAGAATAATAAGGAGATTCATACGTAGAAAAAATTCAAGTGAAGGACGGTGAGCTTCCGGGGGGTCGACACCATCGTCATCATCATCTAGCTAATCGCGCGATACCACTTGATTCATTAGAGATAACTGCTACCTCTGTCTGACAACTGAACTATAGGGCAGGGTGAAGAGATTGGGAAAGGGCCTGGACTATTCGTGCATATGCTCCAAAGTGCGAGACAATAAATCTTTTTCGCATACGTGAGCCGATCTATTCCCCAGAAGCATTGTAGGAACGAACAACCGCTGTGTGCATACCTGTATCCACGTACATCTACGTGTACCGGCTGTACACTCCTAGTAGACACCATAATTTATCTTCGCTACTATAAGCCGCTGTCTGCCTCCACTCTAGTCCGTCGAGTGTAAAAGGCTCGTGTCGACGAAGTCCGTTTTTTAAATACCTGTCACTTGCTATATGGCCGCCCAGCAAACATGGTGGGAACTTCCCTTAACAAATTGACTTTTAGGGAAAACAAACAAAGCGGAGACCTCCTCCTTAAACGGGTTTCTAAATCCCAACACGACGCACTCCTCGTTCTAGGACCTTTAAGACCACTGCATCAACGGAACGACATTATTTATAATGAGCTAATTACGGGACATAAATACTCGCAGTCGACATGTGAACCAATTAAAATACAATTACCCCATGGAACAGTGTTTTCCTACAGAGCAAGGGAGCTTATCAATGAAGTTCGTCTACAGTTGGCCTAAGCTATTGTTAGAACTGGTGCGGCGATCTGTTGCTGGACGTGGAGCTGACGGCTTCCAAATGGATTCACATACAAGTCGCCGGGCAGCGGGAAGGCGATGATGTATACGACCGCATGGGAGTGCCCGAGATCCAGTATTTAAATGAAATGTTACTCTAAAGTAGTGATTATTGTAATCGCAGGGCTGGGCAGATTACAACCGAGATGTTTTTATGGAATCAGGGATTGCGAATGGGAGGACCACTGGTAGAGAGAACATTGGTATCTATCGCGATACTTGGCGGTTATACTTTTCGAGGATTTGCAAAACATCATGCGGCTGCTGTATTCAATTCGACTTCCAACCAGGCTGTTGATAATCTATTTTTAGTTAAGTAAAATATTTCTAATTGGAACCAGCGGTTATAGAAGGAGGGCGTCATTAATGTGGATTAACGGATTAACTTGTCACCGGACACCACAGCACCATTTGGATAAAGCTGACTTTAGGTGAGCAATGTCAATCAGGCTACTTTCATTATATTATTAGAATTATTACAGCGGACGTAGAACGGGCTAAAAGTTTAAGGAAAAAGAAATCCATTATTTTTTCGCTAGATGTTGCGGTGATGTATATCTCGTAAAGTATTGATGGCACAAATGGAGATTTTTGCTCGCTAAAAAAGTGATATTGCGTACTAAACAAAATTCCTTCATAATTTTGGTTGCTCAATTCAGTTATTAATTATATGGTGTAAAATATAATGATCTAAATAATTTAGAAACTAAGTGTATGGAATTTGGAATGGTGCTAATGGACTTGATACTGCTACAGTCAATTAAGTGCAATTTGGGCCTCATCGATTCCATTTCCCTATTTTCGATGGTAAAAATCACCATCCCTCATGTAGTTTTGGCGTCGAAAAAGTCGATAAAACTACGGGAATATTCAAAGTAGTCAGACACATCATAGTCATAACGAGAGTAGAGATTGATCAGAAAACAATTTTAAAGCATTTATGTAAAGCGGAATTTAAAAAAGACGCTCGAAATATAATGTATATAATTTATTACTAATGTCTTCATCATCATCATCGGCACTACAATCGGAATCCAGTCTTGACCTCATTTAGCAAAACTTATCCGGTGCATATTAACCATTACGGCTAAAGAGTTGAGCTTCCGGTTGTATAAATCAAACAATACTGAGGAAAACCGGAAAAGATTTAAGCGAACTAGAAATGACTGGAATGTATATGTTCAACGCGCAAAGTTCTTGCATGACAAGAGAGGAAGACAAAAAATACTACACTCTCCCACAGGTAGTAGAAGCTTCTGGGCATTCGTGAAAAATATTCAAAACTCAGTCTCTTTATCCATTCCATCGCTTATAGTCGATGACAGACCAGTAACCGCTGCAATAGAGAAAGCGAAACTACTTGCTGCACACTTTGCAGCCAACTCAACGCTGCCTGACACCATATCAGTTCCACCTCAACTCGAGCATAAGCAGCACAGCATGAGCCAGATTCGCTTCCGAAGGCGTACTGTTGCCCACGCACTCAAAGAGCTAAACGCACACAAATCCGCTGGTCCGGATGGCATTCCTCCAATCCTCTTGAATAGATGTGCCTCTTCACTGGCTAAACCACTGCGGAAACTCTTCCATTTGTGTTATTCTACTGGCCGATTCCCAAATAGATGGAAGTCATCGAACATTCAGCCAATTCCCCAAAAGGGTGCAAATCATACCTTTCTTCTTATCGACCCATAGCACTAACTTCTATTATCTCCAATGTAATGGAATCACCTATCAACCGTCAACTCAAATGCCCTCCTCAATGATCGTCAATATGGCTTTCGTAGCAACAGGTCCACAGGAGAACTGATGGCGTACCTTACCGAAAAGTTGACCTATTCCATCCACTACCTCGGTGAAAGCAGGGTAGTCGCATTGGATATTTCAAAAGCCTTCGACAGAGTTTAGCATCCAGCCCTTTTGTCAAAATTGCATTCATATGGATTGGACAATTCCCTGATGCATTGGATAAGAGACTATCTTTCTGGCCGTTCAATCCAAGTGGTTCTTGATGGTGTCAAATCTGTCTCCCATCAAATTAATGCAGGTGTTCCCCGGGGCCCGGTACTCGCACCCACTCTCTTCCTCACCTTTATAAATGATCTCCTGTCAATTACTCACAACCCCATTCACTCGTTTGCTGATGATAGCGCGTTAAGTTTCTCATACTCATACGAACACTCTCGTCCAAACTCTTCGAACGTCACTACCAACCAGCAACTTATGCTTGATACATTGAATTCAGACCTCGACAACATATATCAATGGGGATTATCTAACCGAGTAGAATTAAATGTCTTAACAACTCAGTGCTGTCTCTTGTCGTCAGAGGCGAGCCCCAGAGTAAATATACTGTCTATGCACGGCACTTGCATCGGCGAAGCCAAGGAATTATCAATCGTCGGCACTCGAATTAATTCGACTCTTAACTGGAATGACCACATATTTGAAGCTGCGAAAAGTGCAGCCAAATGTATGGGATTCCTCAAGAGATGCTTCACTGCATCCAACCTGGCCACTATTTACAAGGCGTATATTCCTCCAAAAATGGAGTTCAACTCCTATATTTGGTCAGGCGCATCCAAAAACGCACTACACGTGCTCGACAGGATGCAAAAACGAGCAGTGGAACTTATTGGGGACCCAGACGTAAGTCGATCAATTCCGCCGTTAGAACACAGGCGCAACGTAACATGTCTAGCTCCTTTCTATATGTATTACCACGGTCGTTGCTCAACTAAACTTGCTGAATGTGGTCCGCCCCTTCAGACATTTTCCCGCGATACGCCTCAAACTGTGAATGCGCATCAGTCATCAAAAGTGGACTTGAGGCGAACAAAAAAACATAAACTTCATTCTTTAGCCCAACACGAATGTGGAATGTTCTACCTGATCATGTGCTTCCTCGTCGTTGTGATGTCCAGACATTAAAAACCAATATACGTCGACACCTCCTTTCCTTATCCAGTTCCTCTCCATCCGCTCGTACTGTGCTCTGACATTTAAGGGTACTTCAAAATCGCCTTTTCTGCGGGCGTTCGTGTAAAAAAAAGCGTATTGCTGCTTACCCAAATAATACGGAATTAACTCAAAATTGATAGTAGAACTTTGTGAGGCAAAATGAAAAATGTGATTTGAACCCACGCTATTAAACGGTTACAATCACGGCAGAAAGTTAAACGGCAACCTCAACACGTCAGATGACGTTCGTTATTTTCTTGCTGTTATTATAGCAGTGACATTGTGGTGTTAATTGATTTGATATATATTCCTGATGATTTGTTTTTTTTTCTATTATCTTTTGTGCTCTGTTCTTCACTATGATAGTGCGCATACTTGTGTCTCTATAAGAAACACCACACTACTCCCCATTTTTTTTTTTTTTCATTTTTCAACATTTTTTATTTCCGTTTGTTTCGTAGATTCTAAATTACACGTTAGAAAAATAAATTCTAGCATAATTATCTTATGTTATAACCTACTGGTCTTACGCAGAAGCTCTAAGCAAAACTTTACATGTCTATTGTACAATTTGCCTCGCGACGACCGATCTTGGTTTGTTTTTTAATTATGTTTATTTTAATAACAAAGAAAAACTAAAAAAACCTTTGTCAATTTTGTTTTTTAATTTTAACTGAAAATTAACTTACATCTATATGTATATATACATTTTTTTTTTATTGATAGAGGATAGATTTTGATTACCGCGGAGTGCAAGTAGCGAACCAGCGCCCCCCGTTGCACCAATCAAATCATTGATGTCCAATTCGGACCGGCAAGGGTTTTCTTCTTTTCCCTTTTCTTTAATTAAATTATTCAAACATTAATTCCGGTCGACAAGGATATTTTTCAGAACTAGACTGTTTCGACTCGTTTTACATGTGTGATGCAACGCCCGCTTAGTGACCAAGTACTCTAAGAAAAATTGCAATAAATAAAGCCACATTAATTCAAATGACATACCAGTGTTTAATTTTTCTGCTCTCCTAAAGCTGACGGATGAACTCAGTGCTTTCGCTCAATGTGGAACAAGTGGGTAGGAACATTGATGAACCCGTGTCCCTGCCGACATTCATTACTGAGGATAGTGTTCTTTGTACTCGTATCTATGCCTATGTTGATTAACATTTTCTTGTTTTTCGTCATTACATGGTAAGTGGAGAGACTAAATCTCATTTTGATTATTTCTCCTGAATATCTATCTGTTCTTCCAATACAAATTTGTTGCTAATCTATAATTAGCTTTTAGTAATTGTTGGAGGCTTTTTAATCGGGATTTCAGTGATATTATCTCCTGGTCGTGTCTGTCAGTAAACTGTCTGTATAATTGTTTTAGTTTTGATAGTAGTCTGCTTTTTTTTCTGTGAAGTTCGTTTATGTTGTGTTTCTATACCAGTTCATATTCTGTTGTTTTAGGAATTGTTTTATCCATTGTTCGTTTTATAGTTTCGTCCAGTTGTTGAACGTGTTTGTCCATTTCGTCATTCGTCAGGTTCCTTGCGGTCTATAAATCGTCAGGACACAAACCCGTGACGTGATAATTTATAATTGGCGCCTAGGCTCATTAACCTATGCGTCCAACGTAGAGTTCAATTGACGATCCAAACAACACACGTGGTACAATTTGAGGTTGTAGCTCAGACAATGGGGAATTTTGAATCACAAAATTCCGTAGTGATCTCGTGCCATCGGTGGTAATTACTTTAAAAATAATATCACTAATAACGTTACGCACCTTTTACAAAGAACAGTTTTTAATTATTTTATTGAAATACGGAACAAACCGCTTCACATTGTTTGCGATATTATAACTCGTGGTTTTTACTCGTCCAGGTGCACGGAATAACAACTCTTTCTCTGTTGCTCTCTATAATGAAGTGTTTCTTTTACTACTGACGTACATGAAATCTATCGTAACAAAATAATTCCATTGAGAACATATCGGACTTCAAGTGATGCCAGACCCAATACACTTTATGATGCAATAACAAGAATGGTAAAACATACTTAAATTCACAATGATTCAATAACAAAATGATGAAAAATACTTAAATTAACACCGCCGGTCCGGACGGCATTTTCCCAATCCTCTTAAAGAGATATTCCTCTTTACTCGCCAAACCACTGCGGAAACTCTTCCATTTATCTTATTCTACTGGTCGTTTCCCAAATAGATGGAAGTCAGCGAACATTCAGCCAATTCCCAAAAAGGGTGACAAATCACCCATTACTTCTTATCGACCCATGGCACCGACTTCTATTCTCTCCAAGGTAATGGAATCACTTATCAACCGTCAACTGTCGAAATATCTGGAATCAAATGACCTCCTCAATGACCGCCAATATGGCTTTCGTAGGAAGAGGTCCACAGGAGATCTGATGGTGTACCTTACCGAAAAGTGGAGCCATTCCATCGACTACCTTGGTGAAAGCAATCCAGTCGCATTGGATATTTCAAAAGCCTTCGACAGAGTTTGGCATCCAGCCCTTTTGTCAAAATTGCATTCATATGGAGTGTGTAATTCGCTGCTCCAATGGCCATTCTGGCCGTTCAGTTCAAGTGTTTCTTGATGGTGTCAAATCTGTCCCCCATCAAATTATTGCAGGTATTCCCCAGGGTTCGGTACTCTCATCCACTCTCTTCCTCATCTTTATAAATGATCTCTTGTCAATTACTCACAACCCCATTCACTCGTTTGCTGATGATAGCACGTTGAGTTTCTCATACTCATACGAATACTCCCGTCCAAACTCTTCGAACGTCACTGCCAACCAACAACTTATGCTTGATGCATTGAATTCATACCTCAACAAGATATATCAGTGGGGATTATCTAACCGAGTAGAATTCAATGCCTTAAAAACTCAGTGCTGTCTCCTGTCGTCAAAGGCGAGCCCCAAAGTAAATATACTGTCTATGCACGGCACTTGCATCGGCGAAGCCAAGGAATTATCAATCCTCGGCACTCGAATTAATTCGACTCTTAACTGGAATGACCACATATTTGAAGCTACGAAAAGTACAGTCAAATGTATGGGATTCCTCAAGAGATGCTTCACTCCATCCAACCTGGCCACTATTTACAAGGCGTATATTCCTCCAAAAATGGAGTTCAACTCTTATATTTGGTTAAGGGCATCCAAAAACGCACTACACGTGCTCGACAGGATGCAAAAACGAGCAGTGGAACTTATTGGGGACCCAGCCGTAAGTCGATCAATTCCGTGCTTAGAACACAGGCGCAACGTATCATGTCTAGCTCTTTTCTATAGGTATAACCGCGGTTGTTGCTCAACTGAACTTGCTGAATGTATTCCGTCCATTCAGAAATTTTCCCACGATACCCATCAATCGGTAAATGCGCATGAGTTCACGTTGAAAGTGGAGTTTAGGCACACAAATAAACATAGAGAGTCATTCTTTAGCCGAACCACACGAATGTGGAATGTTCTGCCTGATCATGTGTTTCCTGGTCGTTTGATGTCCAAGACAAGTATACATCGACACCTCCTTTCCTTATCCAGTTCCTCTCCATCCGCTCGTACTGTGCTCTGACATTTAAGGGTACTTCGAAATCCCCTTTTGTGCGCGCGTTAGTTTAAAAAAAAAAACACTTGAATGGCATTGTTGGGTTTTGTGAGTGCCGGCGCAATTTTCGCAGTACGTCTTGACGGTGCAATTTCTCTCACTATGTACAAACATCTAGCAGTTTTTACATTGCGTTCATTTATTTTTTTGTTTACGGTAAAAGTTCTATTTAACTTGCGTGTGAAATATCGCACAAATATTTACCACAACTGGTTAAGTCTAACACTAGCATTTTCAAAAAACATAATGTAGAACGTATCTGTGTAGTGTTCGTAATTTTTGTTCACACCTTTAGCTTCCTTACATTGCAGTCCGAGTCGTATTAGTTCAGTTTTTAACATTCCAGTGTGAACTGATCCTAAGCCATATAACAGGGCTTTAACAACTTTTCCATTTTTAATGTCATGTGTAAAATATTGACATTTGTCTTCTTTTAGTGTAAGAAGTGTTAAATTTTATGACTTCACCGAGTCACACACAATTTTAATTCCAATCGACATTTTTTTAATTGAATAGTCTGCCACGTGAAGAGCACTTGTGGGGAAGAAGTATGTTGCGCCGGCGTACGGCGCTGATTCCCTTCTTCCTCCGTCATCACTATAAGAAGATTGGCCGATGTTCCAAAAGAAAACTGTTTTCATCAGCGGGCCGCACGAATGCGGAACAATGAGATGCCATCGATCCTTCAGCCGAAAATGTCACCAACACAAGAAGTAAAACTCCACCACAAGACAGTTAAATGAAACGCTCGAGTTAGTTTATTATTTATTGAATTTGGTGATTACAGAAGACCGATTCTAAGTACACGCAATTACAGGCAACGGACTGGAATTACACTAATCGATTATAATTAAAATTACCGTATTCGACTCAACACTAGCCACGACTTCTGTATCTGTATCAACGCTCTCCGCCGCGGACGGAGAGTGGGAGCGGCATGACCGTGGCGGATAGCGGATGGTAAAGGACTCAACGACATTCAATCGTTTGGGGTGAGTTTTTGGTGGTGTGGTGAAAAGGAAATGAAATTTCCTTTGACCAGTGACCAATGGGAGGCGATCTCTGGGACGCGGTGTTGTATGTGTGTGTTCGTACACATCACCGTGTTCATCGATGCGTTTAGCCAAGGATAAACGGAACCTACGGCGTAAGAAAAAGGACAAAGGGGAAACGACCTAAGGCATCTTTCGGTAATGAGGGTGAGCTGTCTAAATAGCAGCCACTCATTAGATGCTAAAAGGGATTGCGATAAATTATACAATATAGATCGTATATCGTCTCTCTGCCGACTGGAAGAATCGGATTCTTTTGTTTGCATATGTTTATGCTATTGAATCCAATCCGACGGCAAAGTGTGACGTCGGTGATTGTTTGAAGATTCAAACAAAGAGATATTTCCGCGAGAAGTGCTTGCAACTGAATCAATAATTGCAAGTCTTCGGAAAGTAACTTAGATGGATACACAATGACGGTTGTGTATACCATTTGTGTCAATTATGCATAGCATTTATGCCGACGGCAGGATCGAACTATAGTGTGAATATCTACACTAATTGGAAATTCGGTTTTTGGGTCGCTAATGCAGAGATGCATTGGTAATGTATGAATGCCCATGTAGGAAAAATTCTCCTTAGGAATTTTAGGTAATGCATGTATGCATTAATTGTCCTTGGATTGCATTGGCGGGGGCAATGGGAGTTGGGTTGCGGATATGGGGGGTTTTTTAGCTAAGTGGGCCCTGGGGTTTGCCGTAACCGCCGCGCACTCATTATTTGATGCACGTAATCTAATGATTTTTGTAATAGTTTTATAGGCGGAGGTACAATTTTCCGCGGATTATGATGATTTCGTCCATGACGGATCATTATCGCTATCCGGCAAACACTATAAAGGGCTCCAATAATTAGTCCGGGAATTTGTTTTTCATTTGAGGCCATTTCCAATGGCACACTGACTAGTTTTTTAGAGGACAATGAAATGCCCTCAGAGTTGGGGGACCGAGAACGTTTACTTATTTCGTTTATATTTTCAGGAAAAGAGTGAAGAAGAAGGAACAAAACTACACAACACGAGAGCAATTATCACTAGGTAATACACTACGAGCGTTGCCTCTTATGTTTCGGGATTTGGCAACCCTAGTGTTGCAATCCGGCAATTGACAGCTCTGTCGTAAAGTTGGACATTTTTGAGGTTATACGCACTCAGAACGTTTTGACATACGAGCGCTATTTGTGTTGTTTACAGTAACTTAAAAGATTCATCTCGGCCCAAAAATGGAATTAAATCGTCAACATTTTCGTGCGATTATTTTTTACAACTTTCGGCGTGGATTAACTCAGCAACAGTGCATGGATGAACTTAATTCAATTTTTGGCGATGAAGCTCCATCAAGGACCAGTGTTTATCGATGATATGGTGAATTCAATCGTGGTCGTAGTTCACTCCAAGATGAATTTCGTGAAGGTCGTCCAAAATCAGTTGTTGTTCCGAAAACCATTGATGCTGTGCGCGAACTGATATTGGAAGATCGTCATGTGACCTATCGTGAGATTGAGACAACCTTAGGCGTTAGTGGGACCAGCATACATTCAATATTGCAGAAACATTTGACTGTCAAAAAAATTTGTTCGCGTTGGATCCCACACAATTTGTCAATCGCCCAAAAAAAGGCTCGTGTCAATTGGTCGAAAGAAATGCTCAAAAAATACGGTCGCGGTGCTTCGAAACACGTCTATGACATCGTGACAGGTGATGAATCGTGGATTTACGCGTATGAGCCCGAAATGGTCGCCTGTTTTTTCGGAAAAACTGGACATGTCGCAACCGTACCACTAGAACAACGCAGAACAGTCAATTCTGAGTGATACACAACCATTTGTTTGCCAGTTGTCTTCCAAGAAATCAGGAAAACCAACCGCCGAAGACGGATCACTCTTCACCACGACAATGCAAGCTCTCACACATGGGCTGCGACAACTGCATTTTTGAGCACCCAAAACATCGATTTGATGGGTCATCCGCCGTATAGTCCTGACTTGGCACCGAATGACTTATTTTTATTCCCGTACGTAAAAAACAAACTGAGAGGTCAACGTTTTTCGACACCTGAAGAAGCGGTTGCTGCATTCAGAATGCATGCGTTGGAGATACCTCAATCAGAGTGGCAAAAGTGCTTAGACAATTGGTTCAAACGCATGCAAAAGTGTCTAGATCTTCATGGGGAATATTTTGAAAAACAATAAAGTGATTTTCGATGATCAATATTTGTTTTTGTTCTCTAATGCCGAAATATAAAAGGCCATCCTCGTATTTATTATTTTCCGCGTTGGTGAGTACGTCCGATGTCACTTTGATTACTGATTTCGTAAAATATGTACTTATAAAATTCTCGAAGATCCTACTCCCGACAAAATAGAAAATACAGATAAGTTTATAAAAATCCTAAAAATCAAATTATAATTTAGAAGTACAGAGCCAATAGTCTCGGCTGCTAGGCTCATTATGTTAATTTATTGGTATGTAATTTTGAATTACTTGTTAATAATAAATAAATAAATAAATTCACTCGAAAACACCGATTTTAAATCAAAAATTAATTTCCCATTAAGTAGGGTGCGGCACCAGACTTTAGACAAAATTCAATATCCCCTTTTTCTGTACCCGTAGGTTTTACGAAGACAAAATAAAGTGATAATTATAAGCACTAACGCATTTAATCTCAAAAAAGTATTACACTTCTCCTAGAGAGTGTATGTCTATAAAAAAGTCCACATTTCAATACAAAATGGGGTGGTCGTATGCCTGATTGGGCGAAGTCGCAGAGAGCCCACTCCTCAGTATAGCGCCAACGAAGACCTGGTTCATAGTGAACGCCTAACAATATTGCTACAGTAATGGCCTACGCTGGATTTAAAATATTCTCAAGGTAAGACAAAGTAATCTTCTACCCTTATACGGACATGGGCACTAGAACCCAGTAAAAACAGCAAGTGCGACAATGCCAAAGTTAATAACGTCGATTATTTGGTACTACTTTCAGTACTATCCACAAGAGTCCTTTTTATTCTATTTTTGAAGGACAGATTTCGTGCTACCTATTGCATGCTCCCAGTTTCACATCCTTCAAATATTCGTTAACAGCTTTCTGCACTTCTCTCAAGGTGGCACCCCTCTGGTTTCACACACAAAATAATTCAATCAACGAAAATAATCTTCCCAATGAAGGAACACTCAATTAGCAAGCCAGTATCCACTCAGTGATACAACATATTCCCCAGTGATTTCATCACACATCATGCACGCCCAGAGGCTGACTCCAGCCGACTTCGAATAAATGTCAATATGTTCACACAACTCCGCACATAAATGGTGACTTGGCGTGCGACTAGCCGACCACTTGCCGCTTCCATAATTAAACGTTGCTCATGAATTCCTTTCCCAACTTAGGCCGCCCCTGGACCGAAATCTGGCTTCCCAACCGATCCCCAAGGCCCGACGGAAGACTTTCGCTTTTTGCATGTCTGACCAGTGTTCAATATGAGTTCATAAATCTCTTACTAGAGGGAGCTTGGCACCTCACCACTCCAAGTCTCCTGGTCAGCACCAGCTCCCCAAAGGTCACCTCCAGAAAAACGGAATAAATCATAAGACGCGCCCCCATAAGTGAACCTGTGCAAATACGCACGCGAATTTATTTACTTATTTATTTATTGGTTACTTGAGGTTTTCCGGTTTGGTATTTTAATTAGATTCCGTGCTTATGTAAGATACACCGAACACCTGGGACTGTGATTTCAGTTGTAAAGCCATTGGTTAGCTAGCGTTGTCGACAAATATATCAGAGTGAGAAGAGTTTGAGTGATAGTAATAACCAAATTGGGTAGAAGTCTTAGCGGTGCGGTAAATTGGATTCTAGCCAACGGGGTGCTACTTGTCACAGGAAACGATTCACAATCTCTCAACAAGCTTTTAAAGCAGCTACGGACACTTTCAGGTATGGTAAGTAAGAGGATGGTGATTGCGTTCCCACGGAACATGAACATCACATTAACACTGTTAATTATGGTATCTCATGGAAAAAAGGATGCCTGAGAAGACATTAGAAACGTAGACCGGGTTGTTGACAGTGGCAAAAAGGAACAGTACGTTTCACCCTTAGAAAAATAAACGCGAGTTATGGAAACCGGTTTAAATGTATACGCGCCGACAGAGATTTATAGATGAAAGCATTCTGAATGACAAATCATAGGAAAGGCTTAGAGGGAAGTATAGGAATCTACATTAGGGAGAGAACGGACCTAGGAGTTGGTAAAAGTATATAGCAAAAATATGGTTTTGTTATGATTATAGCTCACATAGAACCAGCACTCCAAAAATTAATTTCACATCTCACGACTTTCTCCTATTTTACAGAAGTACACATGTATTCCCTTATTACCCAATTGCGCACGATTCGGGACTACTTTCATATGAATTAACCTCGTCCTTCACTTTAAAATTAGGTTTCGATAAATGTTTTTAAGAGGACCAAGCCAGTGGGAACGCTATTTAATTTTATATGAATTCAGTTTTTAATTGTTTATGTCAATAACTTGGTTGCTAAGGAAATTGTTAAAATATATTTTAAAACTATTTTTCCAATATAGATCCCCTATTTCCTCACAGTTATTTCAAGAGAGGTAAGATGGACAGATGCCAGCCATATAGGGTTGCTTCCAAATTCGAAATCGAATCCTTTTTCAGTCAAATCACGCGAGCGTGTAAAAACTCTTTTGATATATCTTTTGTCCATATTTTTCAGGTATTTAAATATCTAGTTGTCGCAGCGTTAAGAAAAACATAAAGCAGACAAAAGAGTCCATGGAAAAACATTTTGTTAAAAAGCGATGATCACTGATCTTCTTGTGGATTTTTTTTTTTACACTAACGCGCGCACAAAAGGGGATTCTGAAGTACCCTTAAATGTCAGATCACAGTGCGAGCGGATGGAGAGGAAGTGGATAAGGAAAGGAGGTCTCGATGTATATTGGTCTTGAATGTCTGGACATCACAACGGACAGGAAACACATGATCAGGCAGAACATTCCACATTTGTGTGGTTCGGCTAAAGAATGACTCTCTATGTTTATTTGTGCGCGGATATGATCGCGCAGCTAGTTATTTATCTGATCATTGATCTGATCACTTATTACATAACAAATCTAATTGTTGATCGGGTATGACGCTGATCTGGTTACCAAATTGAGAACCGTTCTAATCACCAATCTGATCACTAATTTATTTATGAATATTGTCTCCTGTTTTTAGTTTGAGATCTGAAAGTGGTAATCTTCAAAATCTACAAGTGGCCCGAGTTCACTTGCATCGGTGATTTACATTATCTCTTTGTTAACACCTACGAACTGAATCCACACCCAATTTTTCATCCAGGGTGGTGACTACATATTTTGTCGCTATTGTTCTTACGGTCTGTGATGTTTTTGAAAGATTCTTCACGATATTGCCGAACCATGCTCTAATTTACTTCCATCCGTGTGACTCGCATTAATTGCACCTCGGATTTCTATTGCAATTTTAGTACGCTTCTCTTGGAATTTGCTACACTCAGTGACGCTATGTTTAATAGGTTCTCAAATTCTGGTCCAAGGTAGGAATTGGGGGTCGGGTAATGGCCAAAGCATCTAAGTACATTCTATCAGGCATTCTGTCATATAGAACTCTACCTCACCATGCGTCTATTCTTCCACTCCTCTGTGTCTGGTATCATTCCCCATGATGTAACTCTGTCGGTACTGGCCTAGGCTCATTTCTCGGATCTTTATGACTTTGAATTTGTATTGACTGCGGTCACACGGATTCTGTCATATATTACTGTCATTGCTCCAGCTCCCCGTGCTATTGCCAAACGACCAACAATCACTGCAGCCGATTCATTGCACACCGTTCTAAAGTTTCTACAGATCCGTAAATTTCCTTTCGTTGGCGTGAAATCATAGGCTTGATTTATTGGTCGAAAACGGTTGTTTTCCAACATATGGGCGTTGTGTATAAGAGGATCGATTTGATCAATGATACGAGGAAATCTGATCAAATATCTGATCATCGATCTAATCACCAATCTGATCACCAATCTTATCACTGATATGATCACTTATGTGATCACAGAATCCGTGATCTGATCACCGTTCTGATCACCAATCTGATGGCTGATCTGCTCAGCAAACTGATGACGTATCTGACCGCAGGTTTAATCATCGATATGATTACCATTCTGAGCACCGATCTGGTCACGAATCTGAACATCGACATTATCATCGGCGGGGAGAGTGTGGGGGTGGAGGGTCTGGGCGCCAACGTATGGCACTAGTTCACTACCGCCCGACTTACGAGTTCGTTGCGACCGTCGTTGGAAATTCGGGCACCAAGGGAAATGAAAACACTTGTTTTATTTGTTGATACTACTATTAATGTGTTCTTTATTCTGCTCCCGCACAGTTCTGCTTAACTTGATGTAATTAACTCACGCAGAATGCGTTCGTCCTTCGCGCACTTAATCGTACGGATCGCAACCTTGTCAACTTGAATTTACTTAATTACCACCACTTGGCTGTGTCATAAGATCTCATTCTCTCCGCACTCTAGATACTAGAAACACTTAATGGATAATTCAAATGATTAGTTATTTTGCTTCGGTGCGTGACACTTTTCACTTCATCGATTTCTTTTTATTACTCAAAAGCGGTTTAAACCGGCGGTGAGAGCCGACCCTCCAATTGTATATCTACACAGCTCGGGGATTCAGAACGAACGCAGACTCTCAATCGACTCGACTTGGGTAAAGGATAATACGCGACTGTGGGCACTCTACGGTAGTTGGATTGCGACCGATTGTATAGTACATGTCACTTCGAATACAGAAGCTAACCAAAACTCAATGGTTTAAAATTGAAGGATGGCACGAGCACTATTAATAATAATGGAGTCAACCACAGAATGTTGATTTGACCAGCGGTACGCCCGTGATGAAGAGCTGGCAACGACTGACTCATGAAATTGAAAATCCATTGCGTTGTGGTAGTGGCGTCGTAAACTCATTGCCACTTCCTAAGAATTTAGTGGAAGAGTTGCTATGCCTATGCATATGAGTTTAGTTCCAGTGAATCCTTGCCGTATAAGCTAAGTTGGATTCGTTGGTTGTGTATACCAGGAAATTGAAATTGCTTGAGTGCAAGCAAGGAATATCGTTTAGATAGTGGTGTTAACCGAAGTCATTTCGGGGGAATGTATGCCGCTTGGTTGGCTGTTAATGTTCCGTTGAGGATTTGGATATACGCTTTGTTAAGGCATATGAACTTCGGGGAAATGTGTGCGGCTTGGTATACTTGTTAATGTTCCGTTGAGGATTTGAATATGTGTTTGTTATGGCATACGAATTTCGGGGAAATGTGGATTGCTTGGTTGCGATGAGGAAATATGGATAATTGGCCGAAGCAATTTTGGGGAAATGAATGCCGGGATGATTAGAATATATTCGATTGAATTATATTCTGTTGGAGGTTTGGAAAATGCATTCTATTACAGTTTTGGGAATATATGCTATTGTGGATTTGGTTTTTTGCATGTTTGCAGGTTAGGGTTGTGGGTTGGTTCTCCGTGTGATATAGAGAACCCCCACAAGAGCACTTTCATGAATTGTTACTATAACAATATAAGAACTGGAGGCTCTCTCAAAGAGACACAGATGCCTTGTTAGAGCCACCAAGTACAAGGAAAGTGAGCAGTTTCAATAAAATTTCACTTCTAATAAAATTCAATACCCGGCCCTTTATTGAAATGTTGTGGGCATGAAGATTTTAAAATATATGGGGACCGCAGTGATTAATGAAGAGCGTAGACTTTAAGGGTGTGTATAATATTATATCATAGCCAGACCTCGAGCCTTCAAGCATTTCTCTTCCCACGAGAATTGTGGTGTCAACTAGTTACCATACCAGCGCCCCGTTGATATGGTCAAGCCTTCTTACTGGTCTTATTCAATCCATTATTAGAGAGGCGCTGTCATAATAAAGTCGGTATCGATCGCTCAATAAGTAAAACCACTGACTACCTATAGGCACGGTAATGCGTAACAATATATACATTCTATAGAATTCTTGTTGAAAGACCAACGGGAAAGAGACTTATGGAAAGCCACGACAGAGATGGCAGAACAAGGAAAGGCGTGACCTTGATGAGATTAAATCACATGGTGAAGTCTGTAGGAAAATTGTGCAGAACTGGGAATAGTAGCATGGCCGAGTTAGTGAAGACATGAACTTTCGTGTTTCTACAGACCAATAAAGATTAATACACGGTGGCGCAAAATTAATCATCCAATTTTGTTTTTGAATTACTTTTTTACTAAATAAAAAACTATGATTTTGAGTGATGGAAATCCTTATTTGGACTCTTACAATTTTTCCTGTTAAGTGGAAAAGATGATATCCACCAAGTGGCTGCCGTCAGTGTTGATACCCATTTGTACCCGTTGTACCGCATTTTCCATGACGTTCCGCAAGATTTCCGGTGATAACTGTTCGCATTCTTGTCGAACATTCTCCTTAAGGGCTGCGATTGTCTGAGGTTTGTTGGCATAAACTCGCGACTTCAAGTAGCTGCAAAGAAAGAAGTCTGGGATGGTTAAATCTGGCGATATTGCTGGCCATGCCAAATCGCCAAACCGGCAGATTAACCGACCGGGAAACGCTTCCTTCATAATATCCATTGTGGCTCGTGCTGTGTGTGTTGAAACCACATGTTCACCAATCCTCAAGCTCATCCAATTCCGGAAGTAAGAAGCCGTTTATCATGGTCCTGTAGCGTTCGCCAGTAACAGTGACCGTATTGCCGATGGCGTCTTTAAAAAAAATACGGCCCAATAACTCCTCCCGCGTGAACGCCCCACCACACAGTGGCTTTGAGTGAATGTAATGGCTCTTCCTGTATCACACGCGGGTTTTCAGTGCCCAATAGACGAAGATTTTGTTTATGGACGTAACCGCTTAAGTGGAAATGCGCTTCGTCGCTCATGATGATTTTCGACACAAAATCGTGCTCTTCGCTGTTGAGATTAAGGATGGCTTGACAGTAATTCACACGCAACTGACGGTCAGCAGGCATTAACTGATGCACTGTTTGCACTTTGTACGGAAACATGTATAAGTCTCTTAATAAAATTCGCTGTAGGGTACGTCTCGTGATGCCCAATTGGGTGGCCCGTAGTCTAATTGATGTCTCTTCGTTCTCAGCGACATCGGCAGCCACAACCGCGATATTCTCGGCCGAACGACCAGTCCGGTGTCGGCCACGCCCTGCGTGGTCTTCTGTGGTTCCAGTCTGTTGGAGTCGAGTAGCTAAGCGCCGGAATGTTTGCCCAGTTGGCGCGACACGATTAGGAAATCGACGTCGAAAATCACGCTGCGCTAACACCACCGACCGACTATCGGTCAAGAAAGTCGACACTTATTCCACGGTCTTGCGGAGTATAGCGCTCCATTGACGGTCTGTTTGTATACTGCAGCTGTCTTGTTCATAAATGTCAGGTATGATTGACGTACGACGCCATTTGCAAAAATTATAACATCTTCCGATAGGGCGATTAATTTTGCGCCACCTTGTAGTAGTAGTAGACAGGCTGCAATTTTCAAAGCCACAAAGCATTTGGCATTCCAAATATATTGTCACGCCTATGTAGGTTGATAGGGGCTGATCCAAGTGAAGACATTTGGGGGCAACATTTATGAATTGGTTACTGGACTATGTTAACATATCACGAAAATTGACTGTTCACTTAATTAAAATTTAGTACACAAGAATTGGGACTAAATCTTAAAGAAAAAAGACTTTATTCATGGTTCCATTTATAGAAAACAATTATAACTGACCTTATAATCTAGGTGGGGGAAAATGAACTTGAAGACACAAAATCCTTGATCTAAATCTCAACCGATTTATACCATGCGTCCATAGTTTCTAGAAACCACTACTGATAAATACGTGTCTGCATAAACAACTGATGAGTAGTACTTTAGTTATAAAAGTACTTTCATGTGGGTCCAAATCTTGAGTACGCTGTATAAGTTTAAGAGGTAAGTCGTACGTAAACTTGTTGCTCCTATATAAGAGAGAACGATTTAGGATTTTTTGTTTGTTTTTGGTTTTACATGAAATGCGTCCACAAAGGGTATTGAGACTCCCTTAAACGTCAAAGCACATTGCTGACGGATGGAGAGGAACATCATATTGAAATGATGAAACGTTTTACTGTGGTTATAGGTACAAGCCATTTGCTATTTGCCGCATTCGGAATGTAAATCCGAAGTATTATTACTTATTTATTAGTTGATCGCTCCAGAAGTAATACCGTATCACAAAAGTATTTTATTCAAGAAATTCAATAAGGCGGTGATGTAAGTTTACATATATATTTAAATTTCACATTCTGTAATTCTAACCCACATCCGTTAAGTTCGACTTATTACACAAAGATGATAGTAGAAGAGGAACTAACTTTCATTTTGTTTGCTCTCATATCAGATCTGTCTAGGATTGTGTTGCGTTGTGAAAGTATACGTAACACTTACCTCTGAACACACATCTTGCTCTCAACTTGCCCTTCTCCATCGGCTAATGCCTAAAGTGTCCTTTTCGGCACAAGCGGTGCTAATATAAACACCACTTGTCCTTTAACATGAACACCTTTTAACAACAGAACATCCTTTTCAGAAGCGGCAAACTTAACACTTTGGCGGCTTCTAGGCATTTGCGTTCTTTATTTGCTCTGTAATTATACCCTGCCAGGGACTACAAGATGGCCAGACGTCAAAAACCTTCAAACACGCCGATGCGCGTTACTTTCGTTTACCTTTCTTAGTCCTGATAGGCAATTATACCCAAGATACCTGAGTCCGCATTGTCTGAACACGAACTAGGTTTTTTTTCCTCAATTATCACTAAGTATATTTTCTTAGGATATGGTGAAAGGACCGCGCTTGCTTACTAATGTACCAAAAGTCACGTCCCACCGAAAAAAGTAACATAAATAAAATCTAAGATAAGAAAACACCAAACTGCGCTACAAATAAAAACACAAAACGGCCAATGCCCGTAATTGTACAATAAATATCACATGACTCCGAGAGAGGGATCAAGTTGCGCGTGACTGCCAGGACACCCCATTGCATATTTAGTGTTTTTTTTTTTTGACAGTACGCAAAAAATCATAAAAAGTAATTTATGGGAGAAGAACGTGAACCCAGGACGAAGTCCCAGAGGAGGGCTTCATGAGCAGGACTCGCGCCGTAGAACTAGCAACCTAAAACAGGCAGTTTGTTGTCATCCTTATCTTATCAGAAATTGCACTACATGAAGTCCTTTCTTCCCTTTGCGTTAATCGGTCCAGTTTGCTTCGATATAGGCAGGTGGCTTGGGAAGCTGGAGCCATCATCACATGTGCATCTTGTCTGACGCAGCGGGGAAGCGAACATTTACTTATCGACACCAAGATGATGACTTTCGAAATCACAGCACCAATCATTAGATTGAGGTAGTGGCGTATAGAGGCTCGACAATAACAATTCATTAGGCGACACTTGGACGTTTGACTGCTCTGTTGAAAGTGGCACCTGGTTGTGCGAAATCGTGAGTCTTCGAGTTGCATAAGTTGTTACTAATCGAGCAATGAGATCGAGTTGGTGTTGCTAGTTACGAGAAAGAGCTTGCCTAAGTGTGGAGTCTCGTGTGATAGACAGCCAATGGAAAAAAAAATAAGACCCGTATTACGGTAATAGCTCCCACAGTTCGCTGATACCACGGATGCAATAGCTCATAAGGTGCTTTTTCTTAAATTATTGGCATGTTTTTTCTACCTGTAGCCAGGGGTCATATGATTGACAATCTATTTGTGCCATGACTATCTGCCCTTTTTGCCTCTCATTCACATGAGGAATAAGAAAGTGTGGGATATTTCAAACCACAGTAAGAGATGCGACATGCGTATTTTCAGTTTACTTTTCTTACTATTATTTCTCAGAAGGACATACCCGTAAACTGCAATTACGTAGTGCGAACCCAAGGTACAATAAAGGAAACGTCTGGAATTTTGAAAGATTACCCACAATTTAATAGATGAGCCAGCGTGACGATTGCAATTATCATTTTCTCTGTAAAGTACTCCGTTAAGTATATATAAGGTTGACATTACCGTGATATTCATTAAGCCTGATCTAATTATAACTGGAAAATATGGTTATCGCGCAAGTTAGATTTTCTTTATCTATGACAAATGTGTGACGTGTGCCCAATGTATCTATTCATTAAACTATATTGGGTGATAAGGAGTTTTGGTGACATATTCTAATATGTATGTAATGAATTGCCGAACTTCGAACTCATTGTTTCCGTCAAATAATTAGAGCATATAGGAACATCTATGACGTTTTTTACAGTGTCTAAAACAGTGAGATCGGAGATTGAAAGAGGTGAAGGCAATCGGAAGTTGGTGTAGATTTTCGATAATGAGGGAGACATGAGTGGGCTGAAAAGTATCTGCCCTCAACGTGGAGTTAGCAGGACTCGTCAATAAAAGCTAGTGAATGTAGTTGTGCATTTTTGGACAACTACTCACCAAATTTTCCATTTTGGACGCGTAGTTTTTATTTGACAGTCGTTTGAGTCGTATATATATATATATATGATGGGGGGGATTAGGAGCGAACATACAGGGCAAAGTTTCGGCTTTCAACTCGGCGAAGTCTGGGACGATCAAGTTGACATGCAGTCTCCACGCGACACCCCTGGATACCTACTTTGGCACCCGCTAAGTAGTGAACCAATACATGCAGCGACATCCTGAGAAAGGTTGGCACAGGGCTAATAACCTTGCCGGGAAAAACAAATTATTATGGACAATTTAAGAAGTCTCGGATCAGGACCGGATACCGGTGGAGAGACTTGCTAAATAAGGCCAAGACCGGATCCCGGTTGTAGTGCCGATGATGATATATATATATATATATATATATATATATATATATATATACATATATATATATATATAGTGTATAGGGATGATTTCGGCACAAATGTTGGGTTTGAGCTCGTTAATGGTCTGAGGCTTCCAGGCGTAAACTCTGCTTGTCAAATAATCCCACGAAAATAAATCCGGAGGGGTAAAATCTGGAGATCAGGGCGACCAGTCAATGTCGCAATTTTTTGACAGCACACGTCCAGGGAATTTTCGTTGCAAAAACTGCATTGTTACTTTTGCAATGTGATTTGAAGCGCCGTTTTGTTGAAACCAGCAAACCGTCCAAACCTTTTTCACTCATTTGTGGGCAGACATAATGAGCCAACATCCGCCGATATCGATTCCCATCGACTGTTTCCTTTACGCTGAGAAAAGAAAATGGCCCAATGATGGTTTGGCACAAACGCCGACCCAAACAGTCAGTTTTTGGCCATGGAAAGCTGTTTCGCGGATCTCCGTTCCCCAAATGCAATTTGCTTTTAAACGGCGTCTGAGAGTATGAAATGGACCTCGGCGGTCATCAAAAGTTGTGGGCTGAAAAGTATATGCCCGTCAATAAAAGCTAGTGAATGTAGTTGTGCATCTTTGGACAACTACTCACCAAATTTTCCATTTTGGACGTGTAGTTTTTATTAGACAGTCGTTTGAGTCGTATATATATATATGATGGTGGGGGGGGGGGGGGGGGGGGGGGGGGGGGGGGTTTCGGCTTTCAACTCGGCGAAGTCTGGGACGATCAAGTTGACATGCAGTCTCCACGTGACACGCCTGGATTGCTACTTTGGCACCCGCCAAGTAGTGAACCAATGCATGCAGCGACATTCTGAGAAAGGTTGGCACAGGGCTAATAACCTTGCCGGGAAAAACAAATTATTATGGACAATTTAACAAGTCTCGGATCAGGACCGGATACCGGTGGAGAGACTTGCTAAATAAGGCCAAGACCGGATCCCGGTTGTAGTGCCGATGATGATGATATATATATATATATATATATATATATATATATATATATATATATATATATATATATAGGGTATAGGGATGATTTCGGCACAAATGTTGGCTTTGAGCTCGTTAATAGTCTGAGGCTTCCTGGCGTAAACTTTGCTTGTCAAATAATCCCACGACAATAAATCCGGAGGGGTAAAATCTGGAGATCAGGGCGACCAGTCAATGTCGCAATTTTTTGACAGCACACGTCCAGGGAATTTTCGTTGCAGAAACTGCATTGTTACTTTTGCAATGTGATTTGACGCGCCGTTTTGTTGAAACTAGCAAACCGTCCAGACCTTTTTCAATCATTTGTGGGCAGACATAATGAGCCAACATCCACCGATATCGATTCCCATCGACTGTTTCCTTTACGCTGAGAAAAGAAAATGGCCCAAAGATGGTTTGCCACAAACGCCGACCCAAACAGTCACTTTTTGGTCATGGAAAGCTGTTTCGCGGATCTCGTGTGGATTCTCCGTTCCCCAAATGCAATTTGCTTTTAAACGGCGTCTGAGAGTGTGAAATGGACCTCGGCGGTCATCAAAAGTTGCTTCCAAAAATCAGGTTCAGTGACAAACATTCGAGCGAGTATTTCGCCGTATTACAAGTGACGTGGACGGTCTGTCGGCAATATTCTTTGGGTCAATTGACTTTATATGGAAACAAATGCACCATCCTTAAAAATGCGCTGCAAGTTGGTTCCACTGCCGTCAAATACTAAGTGCGGTGACGGTACTACACATGTGGGTTCTCGACAACACCCTGTCTTACCGCTTCAACTTGTTCATTAGAGCGTTTTGGGCGTTGATTTACGGCTTGTCAACGATCTCCCACTGTCCCGTACTTAACAAAATTCGACACCAAACGACGAATAGTATTGGCAGACGATGCTTGTTGGCCACGATATTTTCGACGATATGCACGTTGAGTTAATTCAACTGAACGACTATTTTCAATCTACTATGTTTTGGTGTGAAGCGATACGTGGTTAATGTTGTACTAAATTGGCGTTTCAAAAACATGTCTACTCAAGTCAATCGGTTATTCAATATTTACATACCGACATAAAAGATGGCCCATTCTATATATATATATATATATATATATATATATATATATATATATATATATATATATATATATATATATATATATATAAAGAAAAACTAATATTATTGAATATTGAAATCCGCCAAACTACTCCATACAAAGACTCGTAAGTCTAGATGGCATCCATCCCCTTATAATAATAAAAATGTATTCTTAATTCGCTGAACATGTTGCCCTTACTCAAACCAGCAATTCCCAAATATATGGAAAACTGCAAATATACTACCGTGTACAAATGTGACGCGAAATTATATTGCGCAGATGCATCGAATTTAATATAACCAATGTCCAAAGATGGATACCCGTTATCTCTTTTACTGCCAATCCATATCACCATATTCGTTCTATCGAAGGTTTTGGAGTCAGTAATAAATAGATAACTTATAAAATATCTAAAAACATTAGATTTCTCACCAAAAATGTACGCAGTACTTCGATGAAATCGAGTTTATCACTCTAGATAACTCCAAACTATTTGCGACTAAGGGTTCCCTCTAGTCCTTTGCCCAGCCATATTCCTTAGTTTTCCACGCCTACACACCTATCTCATTGCGCATAAAGCCGAAATGCATACGAAAAAAATAAATATATTGTATAATTTGGAGTGAAGTAATTTTGTCGCAAGGCTAATAACCTTGCCCGTAAAAATAAATAATTATGGAAGTTTAACAAGCCTCGAGATTTGCTAAATAAGGCCAAGACCAAATCCCGGTTGTAGTGCCGATGATGAAGTAAGTTAATATAAGGCAGATATTTATAAGTAAAAATTGGTAAATTAATGATTATATCAAATGCATATTTTAAACTAAAAAAAAGGCAATTAATCTACCCGTTCAATCCAAGTAGTTCTGAATGGCGTCTATTCTGAATTCCATCAAAGTAAGACTAGTGTTCATTAGGGCTTCATACACTCTACTTTAGTAATTAATTGTAGAATTAAATGCGTATTTAAAAAAAAAGAAAAAAGGAAATATATGGTCCTTAGAAACAAAGACGTTTAACGTCCCGAATGGTGGTTAAGTACAATTAGTCAAAATCGATAACCGCAATGCGTTGGCTATCTCCGTAAGTACCGACGATAAGAATGTAGTTAATGGCATCAAAAGAACGCAAATATCGCGATCCGCGTGTTGATACGGCGCCAACTATGTTTCCTTCTCATGGAACCTTTCGTTAAAAAAATTATATTAATTTCAATCCAGTTTTTTTAATGTGCTGTTTAGTTTTCCCCGGGAAGATGCTAATCACATTTTTTACAGGAAAATAATACAAGGACAAGAATCGCAAAGAACACCGAGAACGTTCGTTTCCCTAAAAGAAATATCATAGTATGAAATGATACTGATTCCATCTCCATTCACATCGACGGTCCTTTGCACCTATGTGCGTCGGCATTCCTTCAGCGAAGGCGGGTGGAATACGACGTGAAAGAAAATCAGGGTTTGGTTGGTGTTCAATTTCTAATGGCGCAGTCCTGTTAATAATGCCGCTGTGGAGGAGTCAAGTAACCGTCTAGATTTAGGCCAGTTTTTTTTTTTTTTTTACTTCTCTCAGCGAACCTATAACGTTAAGTCGGTGACCTGAGATGCTATTTTTTCTCAATCGGGTCCATTAACCAAATCCTGAAAGATAGTCAGGGATTTCTCCCAACCATTTCGCGAAGTCTACAGGTTAATGGGGTGGTATTTCACCAGGCTAAGCGGTAGTAGTAATTTGTTTGTTCGCAATATGGGAATTCGTGTGAATTACAGAGGACGTTCAAGCGATGGGTTATTTTTTTTTTTCGTAAAAATAATATTTAAAAATTACCAACAGACACACAACATGAGTGGCTTCTCATGTCTGCTGACAAACTCAGTTCACCCAATATTTGAAATTCTATTTATTCACATTGCGGAGAGAACTCCACAACCGCGAATTGGAAGAGCTATACGTCAAACCTACGACAGTGAGAATAATCCGTTCGCTCAGATTAAGATGGGTCGGCCATGTAGCAGGAATGGGTAATGACAGAAGCGAACGGACACCAATTCTTGACGGGAGACCAACGGGAAAGAGACAGATTGGAAGACCGCGACAAAAATTGGTGGGCAATGTAAGGTATGACCTTGAGGAGATCGGATCGGAAGGTGCATTTTTTTTTTTTTTTTTTTTTTTTTATAGATATCATTTTTTATTTCTTCCTATTATTATAATTTACTTACTTGCTAGACAAAAATGATTAAACTCTAGCTTATGTTATCTTATTTCTTAACTTACTGGTCCCTATCGGAAGGTGAATCCTGGAAAGAGAATGCACAGGATGGGGAATGATGACGTAGCGTCAGTAAGGTCATGAACTTCCGGGTTCCTGCATGCTTATGAATGTGAAAAACCCGTTTTATAGTCCTGAATTCGGACCTCTGAACAGAATCAGTTGGCTCAGACCGTGCTCCAACTGCAGCTTATGAGTTTTTAGGAAAATTTAAGACAGTTGCCCTTATTCAAACGAAGATATCGGGAGTCTCGGGAACTTACCGGCGTACGCTCTCCACTTTTTTACCGCGCGTTAACGGCTACCCTTTCGTGAACTGCTCGATATCGAATGATTTACCAATAACGTAACCTAGCTATGCCCGCTCATCTTATAGTGATTGCATTCCTATAGGAGACAAATAAATTCAAAATGGCATAAGGACTACTACTACTACTTACTGGTGTGTAGGAAACTGAAAGTTCACTATCTCAATAACTTGGCTACGTCACCGTTCCCTGTCCTGGCATTTTCACTCTACGTTTCTCTACCCTCTCATCCCGTCCCCATAACTTTTTCACAACTTCGCTTTTGGGACACTTTGTAGCTTTGAGTATTCTTCGCAACCCATACAATATATTGTCTTTTGTACTTTGTGGAGTGAAAGCAAAACTGAAAACGACTTTTGAGACGTCTTGTCTTTGTCATTGTGTTTTTTTTTTTCAGTAGCGAGGTGGAAATCTTCAAAGCATACATCTGGATCGATCCAGATGGCTGCCGGATTTTTACCGATTAAAACCAGCCCCCGCCAGCACATACTCACGTTGTTCCCTGCGGAACTTTATTTTTAGGTATTCCATTACGAGTCGGGACGGAATTTATTTGTTATTCTGCAGGCCGTGTCGCACCTGCTGTATTATATCACATAGAATATCATTGGTTACGGACCATGCTTGTTTTGAACTTAGCATGTAGTCTGTTACTCTTATCATTCGTGCGGTCTCGACTGTCATGTAGTCCGTGGGTAAGTGTCTCACATTTTCTATTTTGCATTCACAGTACAAGTAGTGCGGGTGATTAACAAGCTTATACTTGTGCAATAATTGTCAAAAAAAAACCACGTCCTGATATCAGATGAGTCAGGTGGTATTTCAAATTACCATGCTTTTTTTCACCCCAGTTTTTAACTAAGGTATCATGGTGTGGGTCCATCTTTCTGTGGTGGAAGAATCCCCTCTTCGTAGCCATTCTCTTAGGCTTAAGATACCTATTTGTATCCGCAGTCGTCGGCGATCCTATTGCGAGGCTGGTGTGTTAACCTCATAAAACAGTAGTTTCCGGTATTCCATGCTGGTTGCCTTAGTGGTGGCATAGCAGCATCGTATGCGTGAGTTAGCTACTTCATGTCTTTTCCAGCCTGCCTGTTTACATCGGGTTCTGAGTCAAGTTGTTCGATGGTGTTTTCCAGCAAATAATCGAATAGCTCCATATCGAGGTCTTTTGCTTTCCACGCATTTTTCTGGGCTTTCTTCGTCGCTCTGCCTGCGTGGAAGTATTTGGCACATCACGGCTTGGTGCTAGCTGTGGCTGTAAGTGTCCAAAACTCGCCACTCTACAAACATTGCCGACATTGAGCTGGCAAGAGCGATGTCGATTTGGACTGGCCTCTTTGGTTTATAAAGGTGTCCTCAGCACCATCATTGAGTCGCACTTCATCTAGGACTGCGAGGGCTTCGAGCAGCGCCTGACCTCTACTGTTGATCGTGGTGCTTCACCATTATACCGCCCGGGTGCTTAAATCTTCAGCAATTATAAGTCGGCTCTCAGCGCTGGAATCTTCGGCTAAGAAACATTTGAATTCTATTGTTGCCAAATGGGGCGTAACAACAGAAGAAATGACCATTGTATAGGCATTGACCTTGGTATAGGCGAATCCTTTCTGCCGCTGATAAATTCCGTGTTCTCTTGGGGAATTTCCTGCTGTGCAGATGACCGCTGTTCCGCTGCTGTTTTATTTGTCATGGTGTCAAAAACGTTATTTGTCCATTGTCGAAGTAGCCCCTTCAAGTTTTGATAAATTGAATTCTTAGTGCTTTTTTCAAGTGACGAATTTGATACAGATTGCTCATTTTTTGCCGCGCAATAACACTAGAATTATTTGTTTTTTTTTTTTTATTTTGTTCGCGAATTCATTCAGCAGTCAATGAACACAGAGAGCTGCAAAGGAAATCAACTTGGGTTAGGGGTTGATTTGGTTTCGCTTGTAACGGAAAGCCAAATCAAAGGGCAGTCTCCGTGTCCGCGCTTAGAAGCTTCGGTAATTCTTGGAATGCAGAATTACGATGTGCATTGTGAGAAAGGGAAATCTAGAGAGTTGAAAAGTATACCTATGCATACTTTTCACCGGATATTGAAACTATTCATCAGTGAATAGTCTGTACTTTTTGTACATAAAAAGGGGAAGATCAGCTTGGGAAAAACTTTTACATCGGAATGTGAGAAGGAATTCTATGATGGGAAAAACTGTTACCGCCAATGTTTTCCTGTTGTTAAACAGCATGATGGATGATGATGGATGAATCAAGGGACTCGGTATGTGGCATTCAAGGACGCGAATCAGCTCAATGATTCGGGGAGGTTTTAACCCCTTAATGCACATTTAAACGATAAACGTTAAACATTGCCCGTATATGTCACGGAGGTGTGCATTAAGCGGTTAATTATGTAACAGATGATATGCTTTACACTGATTGAATTCCAACGGGAAGGGTAGATATCGGCATATGCCCTGTATTTTCCCAGAATTTGAAGTCGTAGAGAAACCCAATCAAATTTAAAACGACAGTTGGACCACCCTGTTGCTTTGAATATTTGAACATCCCATACAACGTATTATCTGTTGTAATATGTGAAACCTGAACTCATTTACCTACGAATGAGCCGCCTCATTTCAATCTCACTTCAGGTCAGGAATGTCTTTAATATATCCAATATTCAGTCCACACCAAGAGCAACAATTAAATTGAGAAACTGACATATTTACCGATTTTAAAGCTTTATGTGGGAGTACCTATAAACATTATTTATATAGAGCCATGTTTAGTTTGATACAAGATAGGAAGAAGCCTACTCAATGCTGTAGAAATATCGACAGCAATTTCACTACAGTGCCGGAAAATAATTTAAACAAGCTCTGTCCATCATTGTATTGGATAAATTGGTGGACAAATGAACCACTCATAATTTTACATGTACAAACCAGCCATTAAAGTTTTGTGGGGGTTCTCTACCGGAGAACCAACCCACAATTTCAGTCCGATTTCGCCCGCTAACAGTGCACCACCTCAACCCCAATTCTTTCCGTCGGCTATTTCACCTGAAAAAAGGTAGTAACTCTTTCCGTTGATTAAACGTGAGCAAAACGCAGATAGATTGTGTCACCAGCAAAGGAACATATATTGCAACAAAACATCTAGAGGAAAAACAAATCTCTCATCGCTGACTAATCCATCCAAAAGAACAATGAATACTACAAAAAGGAAACTGTTCCTTTACGCTTGTGTTTAACCCTTTCTTTTACATTTGTGTTGTGTTATTATTGTACCGATATTTCCTCTTTTAATGCAAAAGTTGATTTTTAAAGGAAATAAGTAACAAAATAAAAGGAACACTTAAACAAAGTTGTACAAAAAAATAAAAAGAACACTTAAATAATATTTATACAGAAAAAAATAAAAGGAACACCTAAACAACATTTATACTAAACAAAGTCGTGTGTTTTAATTTCGTTTTGTTACAAGTGCACAGTGTGTGGCGGACCTTCAACTTTCACGAACAATTCTCTGAGAACAATTTTCGGCGACGCAGTTGGTGGGTGATAAGTGAACCTATGTCGTACCTCAGCACACAACTTCAAATCCCAACAGAGTCATATAACAGAAGTGCCCACTAGTTCCTAGAATCTTCGAAAACAAGCTTCTGAAGCGCCTAACTAGAGAAAAGCCGCTCATCTGGGGGCGCACGGAACCGGAGAACTACCTTAACTAATTAGTGGTAATTTTGCAAAGACCGGACCAGCTATTGTCTTCCAGGTCTCAACAGACAGACAAGTAAGCGCCTTCATGACATTAGAAATCATAAATTAAATGTAATACCCAACAATGTGAAATATGAAAACTCCAAAAGATAATGTTGGTTTCTGTCGGCGCAAATAAATTCCAATGTAGGCTATGACCAATTACATCATCGAAACTAAAAACTCCAGAATTCTTCCCACTCAAACGAATTGGATCAGATACTCTATGCTACGAAAGACGTAATGATGTGTTTTTTTTTAAGAGATCTAGGAAACACTTAACTCCATCTATTCTGACCACAATTTACAGCACGTTTAATAGTCGACAACTGTAATCCAAATTTCCATATTTGGTTATGAGTATAAAAACCGGCTCTCGATAGTATAGTACACCTACCTGTCACGCGGGAGACCAGGGTTCGATTCCCCGTCGGGGAGCCTCTGGCGCAAGACTAATGACCTTGCCCGGAACAAACAAATCATTATGGAAAATTTAACAAGCCTCAGGAGTTGCTAAATAAGGCCAAGACCGGTTCTCGGTTGTAGTGCCGATGATGATGATGATAAAAATCAACCGTTATTCAGGGGAACTACACGATCGCGGCTGGATCTATTTGGTTATGCCTTCGTCCACTATTGCAATCGTCAGGCACCCAAAACAAGAGTGCATCAATACTTCGTATCCCTTCCTCCTTTCTCTGCGTTCATCTGCACTTAGCACTGACACATTTTCTGAAAAAAAAAATTTTTTTGGGGATACCACGACATCTCTTTTATTAAAAAAAAATCGAGTGCTTTCGATTTTTAATTGTTTTAAACCTAATAAACCCCAACTACGGACTAAGTTTTGTGACTTGGAGCGCCCAAATCAAATAATAAGACGATGGAAGCTGTGTTTTCATCTTATCCACCTTCCATTTACTTTATTCCACGAAGACAGCGTTGCAAAACTCATTAAACTGTTGAAAGTTAGAACTTAATTTTTCCAAAGTAAAATGGAATAACTTCTTCAACCTGTCATCTAAATCAGACAGCCACAATACAGACGTTCAAGATCACATTCCAGTTCCAACGGTCTCTTTTATCACCATCGGCCCACTTTGTGATAACCGTGCGTACCCTTTGTGGTAACGCTAGATACAATCATCAAAGACCTATCCAAGCAGACCTAATTGTATCCGCGTGCCTATTTGTGTCACAGCCGCACCCAATTCTACTTACCGGTTCGTCATGCTCTGACTTTCGCTATAATTTCTCATTGCCTGATCGCCGGCGTGCCGACCAAATGATTGCCCATCCACTCAGTCGTCTCGCTGCCTTATCACGTTCCATTAGACACACTGACAAACCTGTTAGTCCCAAGCAATTGATTTGCAATAAACCTATAATGCAGCTCCGAGCAAATGTTCCAGTCCAACTAAGCAAAACGTACGTGAGCACCTCAAACTCAACCTCAACTAGGCAGATTTACAGGTCATTTGAGCATTTGCTGTGTATCGGTCCGTCCCATCGGCCGAATGTCCATATGACTAATGTGGCACCTGCTAGCAACGGGTACCATCGACTGTCTGCTCGCCATGGAAATTACTAAGGCCGTGATGTTTGTCAACCGTATCCTAGGCAGCGACTGCGCTCACTCACTCACTCACTCACTGCCAAGTCAATGGGGTACCTTACTGGAGTTGTTGATCCGTTCGCGGAATCTCGGGCCATACTCGTAACCGTCAAATGAAGACATCGAAATTTATTATCGAAAAGTCAGAATGACGCGACACCAAGCTGCAGCCGACTGTAACGCAATCATTTCCAAGCGCAACACGAAACTCAAAACCTCAAAAGCCCACTCGTCTGTAGTCTTAAGCCTGTCAGTCATGGTCACGAGACCGCTTACCACAAAACGAAGCCATTTGAGAGTTGAGATAAGGAACAGAATTTAAATAAATAAAAGAAACGGCATCTTGTAAGCCTTAAACGTTGACAATAACTCACGGCGGACACCGAAATCTGCGAGCGGTCTGTTGGCTGCGCTGAATGCAAGAGCCCTGTCATCGGACATCGGGAACACAGAGAGAGCCCGACATGACGCTGATCATAATTTCCCGTCTGGACAATTGTTTTGCGGTGGAGCTATTTCTTGCACTTTGACTTTGGTTTCTGTGGTTGTGTCCACTTTTGGGCGCGAAATTCTAAGAAACAGCGCCATCGAAACAATGGTGGTCATTGGTCGAGTCGCAAAAGAACGCACCCATCAGTCAGGGCCATAAGCCAGTAAACGACGACTAAATTTGGTCCTTTGCACTTGGCCTGGTCATTGTGGAACGAAAATTGACACCATCACTTATCACCACACGTCCCACACACGTATACATGGCTAACGTCACGCAAGACAGCACTAATGCCCTCCCACTGATGTCTTACATTATGCAGAGACCACGACGGTGAGCGACCCTGCACGCCGCAACTCCAGAATTCAAATCAAAGTTCTCTCTGCTGCCCAACGGAAAAGGAAACGACCGCAATGAATGAGTTTTAATGTACCCATTGGGTGCCCGATTGTGGGCGTCATAATGCACCTCGCAGACGGTGCATGGGAATATGTGGTCACATTGCTGAAGGTTTATTGCCGGCAACGTAGTTTCGCGTGAGGATATCGAGTGAGCGCGAATTTGAGCGTAAATAATGTCCTGTTGCGTTGGAGTCTTAAATTTGAACAGTTCTGACGCCCGAGATGAAAGACAGAGTTTTCTGGTGGACCATGAAGAAATGCTTCACTACGATAAAGGATGGCTTGCAGATATGAAGGTGTACCTTCAGAGAGAGACCACACCAGTAGGGGAAAAAATAAAGAAAAATAAATAAGTAAATTATGTACATAGTGTACATAATAAGTGAATTATGTATACTAGTGCCAGTCGGCTCAAGAACTATATACCCCTTATTAGCAGCTTTAAACTATTGAACGTTTGCGGGTATTGCACTGTCAATAAAATAATGAAAAATACAACTTGACTGGTCATCTTCTTTCAGTATTGCTTGTGGCAAAGTAAAGAAGATTTCTACAATCACGAATACTGGGGAGGGGATGTTGTTGGTTGCTAACTTATAAGAAATTATGTATATCCAACACCGAAAACGTTTATTGTTTGCTATATTATCATGGTAGTTTCTAAACTAAATATGAAAAACAACGGTTTTTTTCGGAAGTCACATTAATAGAGGTATTTCGTTCATTCTGGTGGTCATGGTTTCATTCTATGCAAAGCTAAGTAATGTATCCAGTACTTACAGTACGGGGAGCAACATGTAATATTTGAAAATACGCAGCAACTATTCTTGAATAACAGAAGTGCGAGCACGGCTATCAAAATCTATCCTCATAATGCGGAACCGCAGAATAAATGAGATCAACGGACGTTTAAAAAAAAAAAAAAACAAGATTATAAAATTCCACATTAACTTTGAGAATTAAAACAAAATATTACCCTCAATAACACACGTGTGCGTAAGGAAGGGCTTGTGACAATTCCAAGAAATTACACACGCACAACCTTAGCGAAGAACACAGCACTAAAAGAGACTTGAAAAATTATCAGCAACGCACGTCATTGGCTTAACAATCACTGCTTATGTATGGATTTGACACATCCTCGTATACACGCGGCCGTAGTTTGAAGCATTGGGCTTTGGTTTACCAAAGCACTAAAACATTCCCATAAATTATAAAGAAAACTCATAGAATCTTAATGAATTCTAATTTTACTGGAATTCAATTCCAAGTGTGATGAAAAGTCGATTTCCTTCATACTGCCCTTCGCCTTTAGAATTAAAAGCTTTCTAGTAGAAACTCTAAATTTTTATAACCTTTTACTTCTTTTATATCTCTATACCCAACATTTTTACGAATATGTGAGTCTTTGGTAGTTGGGAGACAACCAGAAATCAGAGACAACGATGAAAGACGTACTTGTCTTTATCTTTCAATGCGGCTTTCTTACCTCCCTGTCTTTTAAGAGTCAGCGGAATTACGCATGCGACATTATATGGTCTATAAATCGTAAAATAAAGAAAGATCGAAATTTAAGATCAAAATTGCAGCGTACTTTTCCAGTTCAGGGTTAAGAAAAAAAGTATATAGAGTCAGCTTTGGAAGAAAGGTTTGCAAGGATCTCGCCTGGGTCTACGGTGTGAGACATCACTCGTTCTTAACAGTTTATCCTTCGAGTCGGAGCTTGGAGAATGGGAGGATGCCTGTCGTCAGATCGGCAATATGAAGTAATCTTCTATTGTACAAGATTATCTCATATCTGTCGTCATGTATACCAGAAGAGGATAACCTGGAAGTCAATTTCGAATCGCAAAGAGATCTCTCCGTAACCTACATTTCGGGGCGGATAACCTTCGACGTTTGAAAAGGAAGATAGAGGTAACATTATAAAACCTTGTCACAGTAAACATTTTGATGCAGAGTGACAGATACGGGTTACATCCAGATTAAAGCCGTAGATTAGCTAGCACTATGCTTTATGTATCTGGAGTTTGTCTGTACGGCAAGGCATTGCAAACATGAAATCGACCGATCGGGAGCCTGCCTGAAGTGTGGCGAGAATAGGTGTCCATGTACAAAGCGTCAAAGTGCTCAATAGGCCCAGATGGTACCAAAGAATGCAATAAGCACCTCACTGGTAGCCCGCAAATCTGGGCATCTGATTTAACAATTGTCACAACAGCAAAATCCCTCCACGAAACCTGTGAGAAATCGAACCAGGCGATAAAGACGATGCGGGATTAGCTCATAAATGCTGCATTGCAACTAGAAGAGACCAAAGCAGAGGTGGATCTGACGTCCAGCCGCGAAATGTGAAACAAATTGTTCCGCGAATCGGCGGGCACATAATCGAATCCATCATCATCATCATTATCGGCACTACAACCGGGATCCGGTCTTGGCCTTATATAGCAAGTCTCTCCACCATTATCCGGTCCTTTTCCGAGACTTGTTAAATCGTCCATAATAATTTGTTTTTCCGGGCAAGGTATTGCACCAACCTTTCTCAGGATATCGCTGCGTGCATTCGTTAACTACTTGGCGGGTGCCAAAATAGCTATCCAGGGGTGTCACGTGGAGACAGCGTGTTAACTTGGATTGAACAGGGACAAGGATCGTCCTGGCTTTCGCCGGGTTGAAAGCAGAGACTATGCTTATTTCGTTTGTTCCCATCCCCATCATAATCAAATCCAACCTCTCAATAAAATATCTAGGTTATAATGGATGAAATAGGCTCCTCGATAGTATAGTGGTTAGTATACCCGCCTGTCACGCGGGAGACCGCGGTTCGATTCCCCGTCGGGGAGCCTCTGGCGCAAGACTAATGATCTTTAATGGAAAATTTAACAAGCCTCAGGACTTGCTAAATACGGCCAAGACCGGTTCCCGGTTGTAGTGCCGATGATGATGATGATACTGGATTACCACATGAGTTTTAAGCATCACATCTGCTATGCGGAAAAGAGAGCACCGGCAACCCATGCAGTATGGAGAGAGAATGATCCCAAATATGGGCGGGGCTAAAATATCGGGCAGAAGCTCCTAGCTGCTGTGAGCAGATCAACCCGCTTATACACAGCTCCCGTATGGGTCAGAGCAACTACCTACAGCTCGTGCACCAAACTTATGAAATCCGTTTAAGGAAGAGCAAACCTGAGAATCTGCTGGAGCCACAGAACTGTGTCCGGTAATTGCGTGTCGAACGCCCACAGAAATAAACCGAGATCAGTGGTAAAAGGCTTCACTGCATACAAAGCCGAACTCGCGACTATCCGAGAAGGAAGCATTAGACAATGGCTACAGAAATGGAACACACCCACCACAGGAAGATGGACAGTAGATATGATATTGGACTTCAAAGAGTGGACAAATAGACCCCGCGACAATATGGGTCTAGTGCATAGGCACTGCCAGATAAACGAGAACGGAGTGAATAGTGGCATGTAAGTGGACTCGGGCCACATATATCTTTTGAAGATGACCATCTCGAGAAAAAAAAAACAAAAAACCTTCGTCCTAGGTTTTAACACTAGGAGTTGACAGGCATGTGTCGCCGATTTTAAACGAACTTGAGCTGTCTATGCAGGGATCTCGCTGAGTAAAGTGAAACCGTGCAACGAATCATCCACGCTCGGTTTGATTGTCGAAAAGAGAAATTGAAAGCGATGTAAAAAACTGGTCTCCAGGCGAGGGGTAAAAATTGCCAGGGCTAAGGCAAGAGTGGTACAAGCGGAGATTGGACCATTGGAAGTGGATTCAAGAATGGAGAATGGGAATTTCTCCATGTTCAGGCCGAATCTTAGAAAATTAATAACAAAGTTATCTCAGCAGTCATCTGAAACAACTACTTTACGATGATGAATGGGATTCCGTGCTTCAGCATTGCAATGACTAGCGACTGGCTTTTAGGAGGTTATCGCTATTCCCACAGACACGAACATGCAACCATATTGAAGCATACAACACTAAAAAGAAAAAATACATTCTCCTCTATGCCCGGCAGTGGTCTGATATGTTGAGATGTTGGTTCTAACCTTTTGCTGTAATTCTGCCCGCATGGCGCAATATCTGAGTACAGAAGAAGTCTCTCCTCCCTAGCCTCCTACCTCACCCATCGCACAGTCACCTTTACCTTCCTGTTTTTTTTCTTTTTTTCTCATTCTTACTCTAGTTTTAAGATAGTCTGTAAGACTTTTTATATTAATTTAATTTAAGTTAATGGAAGCTTGCATTAAGCTAGATAAATGAGGGTTCTGCCCGCACACTAAACTAAAAATCAACGACATCATTTAGTATGAAGGAGGTAACCAATGTGGTGCGCGTGATTCATGCGCCTTGCTGAACATTAACAATATGTTATTCATTTCGTGTTTTAGAAAATATACTTCTATACTTTTGACAGCTGTCAAACTTGAATATTATCCATTATGTAATTTGTGCAGCCGAAGGTTTGCAATTTGACAAAATGGATCATTTAATCGCCGAACGACGTAATCGAATTATGAAAGTTTTAGTTCAAAAACTGCATTTCTGCCACAGCACAAAATGAAAGCTTAGAAGTGGGCCATATGGGGTTCCTACAGGACGACGCCACACAACACGACGAGTTTTGTCTTTATTGTGGGGCTACGTGAATGATTGTGTAATAATAAGATAATCTTCAAATTCTTGAACAGTAGATAATAGAGATTCATTAAGCCATTGCTGAGAACCCGAAAAGTGCGCATGTGATCTGATCGAAAATTAAAAAGTAAATTGTACACGCGGTTACGCGACGGTCATTTAAATGGCGTTGTATTAAACAGGTAATGGCAAAGTCCAGACAATATAAAAAAAATCATCGAAATCCAAATTACTTTTTAAAGTTCAAGTTGGATAATCTTGTACTTCTTTAGGACCTTGTAAAAACAGAAGCTGGCTTATAAAAGTAGACGTCACCATCTCATTTTAAGTGTCCTGTTTGACGCGGTAGAACCACTACAAACAAGCAGATTGGACATATGCCACGTACGAAAAATAACCTGGTCTTTCGACTGCTGTCCCTCCCATGTATATAAACATGAAAGTCTGACGTTGACCTTCGTGCATTCGTTTGTAAGTTTTCTTTTTTTCTGGCTCAATAATGTTCTTGAAAACTTTTTCCATAGTCATCGTCTTACCTATCTTCATTGGGTTCATGAAGTTCATATTAGTAAAGAATATGATCTTGTTTAGTACTTCTTTCCTAAATTGAAAGGCAGTTTTTGAGATGGGTGGTCAACGCCGAACAGTTAAGCCTCAGAGTTGAGCCAAGGCAAGTCGCGTATCCAGTATACTTTTTTGGGAGGAGAACAGAACATCTTCGAATGTCTCGAACTCAAAAAGGCCAGTTTTTGTTTTTTGATAAATGGGAGCTAACAGAGAAAGCAAGTCACTGGTTCAAGTGCTTTCCTTGTCGACATTCAAGATCGATCTATAGAGAAACAACTTGCAAAAGGTGCGCATCACTTCAATCTCGACTCCAAGGAATCTTTATCGATACTGATACGTGGGTAATTAAAAGACACACGTTACAGCGATTTTAATGAATAACCTAAAAAAGAACTCGTCGCCACAGATCCACACTAATCAGCATGAATTATCTGGAAATGTCGATGGCGTCGGTTTTTGTTGTTGTTTGTAGTGAATGAGTTTGTAGGCTTCGGTTAGTTAATTCCGCTAGTCGTGTAATGTTCCTATGTTTTCTTATTCTTGTTTAAGGCAAAGAAAATTGTGTAATTTAGTTGTTAATTGATTCCGCATAATTTTCTAGATATAAATAAAAATATATAAATCAATTTCTGACGTTTATTTCCTGTTGGCGATACAAAACAATACCCCGAAAGACCTACACGAAGAAGGCGCCATTGAATCTAAATTAACCTGAAACATCAACCTGAGTCCAGTTTTATTCGATGGAAAGTCTGCACTCTCACTTCTGGATTTAGCAGAAGCCAGATAGATTGATCCGGAAGACTCACCGGAAGGTCTTATCGTAGAAACAGTCGTTGGATAAGTCATACAGGAGACCGAATCACAGAGAATACTTTTAAAAATCCCAGACGCACACAGAAGAGGCTAAGGTTCAATCAAACCAAGTACAATAGACAAGTTGACGTTCTCTAAACAGCAAGTGAAGAAAGAGGCAACAAAATGCAGGCATCTTGCATAGACGGAAGGCCATCTAATCTGGGAGAAAGAAGAATTCAACTTAAGATTAAAGGTGATGAGCCAAAACGTCATTGGATGTGAGAGCAGCCGACAGTCTAAACCTCGCCAAACAGGAGGTGAAGAATGAAGTAATAGGAAGATATGAACAAAAGGAAAATTAAAGGCCCGCTAATTTATGGTAAAGTATAGCTGCTATTACTCATTGGATGGGATAACTGGAATTTATATCCCCGAGGAGACGTGTGAGATGTATCTTCGTCTTTGTGCCTGCATTGGCACTAGTTCTACGAAGATTTCACTGATCCGTATAGTTACGGTGAACACTTTGCGAAAATGATGTATCACCAACAAAGGTATTTGAGTTTCTCACCTAAAATCACTTCTCTCTAACACTTGTATTATCCTTTTGTCTGCCTTATTCAAATCTCTGTTCAACAAATGAAACACTGCGGAATACCTCGGACAATCGTTCACCAACAAGAAATAAAAAGAACGGAAAATTGTTTACTGTATTTCTTTCTTTTATATTAAAACAAATCGGGGTACATTTAATTAGTTTACAGTTGCTATTACACGTTGCGAAGGCAAAATAGAGAATGCGGAACACGTACTCACAGAGTGCGTGAGATTCGAGACCGCACGAACGATTTTGGAGAGAAACACGAGACGGACAGTTACTCCGGCTGGAGTAATAGAATACATCATCATCATCGGCACTACAACCGGGAGCTGGTCTTGGCCTTATTTAGCAAGTCCCGAGGCTTGTTAAATTTTCCATAATGATTTGTTTTTTCTGGGCAAGGTCATTAGTCTTGCGCCAGAGGCTCCCCGACGGGGAATCGAACCCCGGTCTCCCGCGTAACAGGCGGGTATACTAACCACTATACTATCGAGGAACCCAATAGAATACATGCTTAGTTCAAAACAGGCATGGTCCGTAACCAGTGGTATTCTCTGTGAAATGATGCAGCAGTTGTGACGTGACGAGCGGAGTAACAGGTAAACGCCGTCCCGCCCCGCGATGGAACATCTAAAAGAAAATTCCGCGGGGATCAACGGGAATATGAGCCTGGCGGGAGGTGGTGTTAGTCGGTAAAAACCCGACATGCCCCTGGATCGGTCTAGAGGTATCTTTTGAAGATTTGCACCTTCCTACCAAAACCAAAAAAAAAAAAAAAATAAAAAAAAAAAAGTACGACGAACGGATGCACAAAAAGGGAAATATATGACAGTGTGCACCACTGATAAAACGAAATTACTTTTAAATTAATAACCCGATCACTCTACTTGACTCGACGATATTATTTTCGCGGCACCGGAGAGCGGAAGTCGGCAACGACCATGGCGGCCGGCGGATGGAAATGGACTCACCGAGGATAGAACTCTGACATGAATTCCATCCTAGGTTAGGGTTAAGAACAAAAAAAGAGAGAGAAAAACGTTTCTCTTAAGAGTGCGGGTGCGTAAGTAAATGTATCGCCATTAGGAAGAAGTGCTAATGGTTTTTCTATTTACACAATGGGAAATGTGTATCGCTGGTGATGCTAAAGAGATCGAATTGTATACATGATTACATGCGAAGAAATTCGTTTTATGACTCTAGGGTAAGATGAGAGTATTTGCTTTTGTCCGATGGTCAAAGAACTGCCGCGGCCGTGGAAATGCCAGGGACATCTGGTATGCACATGTACGGTGGAATGCATTGGTGGAGCAAGGGTGCCTAATTGTCGGGAATCTATGGTGCATATGTACGTTAAAGAATTGTTTTTAGGAATTTCAGAATCGATTGCGCTAATTGAATGCAGCTGGTGGGATATTATTGCTGGGAGAAAAAGGTCGCCGGCCAATGTGTACGTTAAGAGATTTATCATACACATGGCGAAGCTGAAAAATAGACAGCGCAATGTTTATGGCCCCTGGTGAAGGTTACATTGTATGTAGTTCAAATCCTTTTGTTTACAGGAATTCGTCAAGAGAGATTTGCCTGGCACCGAAGGTGCCGACTTAGTTTGAGATTTCTGATAAGGTAAGAAAGAAATCTTACAGGGAATTGTATGCGAAGAACTGCATGAATAAGCTTGATGCGTGCAGCATTTACAGGTGCTAATGCAATTCCATTAGCGAAGTTAAGAGGTTGAATGGGAGTTGTGGGGGGTTTTTTAGGTAAGTGTACCGTGGGGTTTGGCGGAACCGCCACAGATTAACAAGGTAAAGTTTTCGAATTAATCATCTCTCTCATACGATCTCGATACCTTCATGTTTTTCCATGCCATGTCGGAAATGTCGATCGAATACCCGTTAAAACCATATTTTAAAGGGACATAAAAAGTGGATTCGCCCTTCAGCGAAAATACGCAAAAGAGGAAAGCAATACGCGGCTTTCGGCTAAGACGAAATAAATATTTAAGTACTATAGAAAATATTGTTTGTTAAGTTTTTCATATTTAGCAGTGATTTTCTTCGTTTTATTAATTTTTGCTTATAAGAAAGATTCAAAAAATGTAAATACATTATAATAAAAATAAGTAGTGATTTACATATCAAAAATTGTTACTGTTTTTTCCATTGTGCTTAAAAAAACGTTTCTCTCTGTAAATTGCGCCAAAACATTCAATGTCCAGTAGACTCATTTAAGATTGTATATTTTAATGATAAAACTAGTTAGCTTATTTCTTTTCTGACATACTGCAAAAATTATCTTATCATCGATTATAAAAAATGATATGATAAGACTTAGTACAGAAATAGCCAACACGCATTAATTCTCTTTCTTCTTCAACCTAGTATCGCGCTTATAACAACCTGGTTTCATTTTAGAGATCGCTGTATATTCTCCTATGTAGACGTTTCATGCATTTGCCCACCTGTGCGATTGAGGTTATGTTTTCCTACCGACACCTGACTGCTATTGAGCTTCAAGACTAACTTCATCTCTGGCCATTATCATTAGTATTATCGTCCACAAGCAGCAGAAAAAAATATATATGTATAATAGAGAAAAAAACTCAAATCAATTAAACCTCAAACGTTGGATCTTTGGTTCTGCGGCACATCAACACCGTGTCCTTCAATTTGACCACACTTTTCAATGTGTGACCATGTCAAAAGAAATCCGACACGCTTCACAGTAAACCGCAAGAAATGGAAGACAACAAACAGTCGTCGAATGAACCTGCATTAAGATTAACACCGCAATCATTGGGAATGGCGTAGCTGTGCGCAATGCCTTACCCGGGGCCACCAGGAAGACGCTGGGGAATTAATGACAGCTATCATTGCGCGCATACCACGCCATCTTCGTTCCGAATATCCGAAGACGTACCGCGGTTAATTCATCTCGTCGACGGACAGCGGTTGCGGCTGATCTTCTACTCGTCTTCTTTAGCCACTTCCGCACAGTCTGTGATGCAGTAGCAAGTCCTCCACCATGTATCACGATCACTAGCACTGGTAACGTGCTAAGATACACAGATATACCCGAGGACAATGAATTCGCCGGGAAATTTATGGGAAATCGTCGCTCCTATTTTTGCCCTTCGCCCCTTCAAGCCCGTCAATTCAACAACACCAAACCAATAATTAACTTTAAATAATAATTAACTCTAATTGAAGACTAGAACAGTGAAATAAAGTTGCAGATCCATCACATCAATCACAATAAATGCCAAGATAAATTCACCGTGTAGGTAGTTCATTTGGGCTGTATCTAGAGCTCATCTTGGTATCTGTAGGATTACTATTGGCCGGCATTATAAGCCTTTGCTTTTGTGGTGATCTCTGGGAGGAGAGGTTGCATATCAATCATGAAGCTAAGCTGCATTCTATGGAAAAGTGGTTAGAATGCACCAAGGGAACTCCTTGTTGTGCGTGATCGGCTTGCGACTACCGCAAATCATCGGCTGATTACTTATAGCCACCGTTTCCCTCTTTTCCTTTATCCATTTATTTGATTGGTATTCAAAAATCAGGGATTATGCTTGTAGCATGATTAACAAGGCTACACACCAAATCCAAATCTGTCCAGCTAGGACGCCCGGGGTCTTGATTTAAATTACAATAAAAGGAAATAGTGGAATGGTTGCACTATGATCTGTCTTGAATTGAAAGGATTAATTGGCTGACAGGCACTGAAATTAACTACATTCCCGATCTGTATCGAAGAATAAGGTGTGGCGGACGCAATTGTTTCTTGGCTTGGTGTGAATAACGAACAAAATTAATATAAATCAGAAGACGAAGCTTGTAAAATGTTAAGAAGTATTCTTAGGACTAGAAAATGACTAATACTGTATAAATGTGATATGTAAAATAAACATGAATAAATTAAATATTAATTTTAGTACGAACAAAATTCTGCCGATCATTGATTAATAATTGTTTATGCTCATGACCGACCAAGGAGGATTGAGCTGGCGGTTTTCTGATGGTTGGTAATAAATTCGGTAATTTGAATTCAGTGACCTCTGAGGACGGTGAAGATAGATAGACTGGAGAGTGCAGTGTATAAAGTGTTCGTTCTGTGAAATTAGTTACTATTGTAAAGTATATGACGGTGACGCACGCGATCGCTTCCCAAGAAGCTACATCATCTTAAGGGGAAATATGCAGTGTCCCAGCGATCTATATAGGACTATCTTAAATCACTCGCTTACAATGATCGTCCCTGGCTGCTGGCAACAGAATTTATCAGGCTATCGCCAACATAACAATGGAAAGAATAGTTGCAAAATAAATTTGCACAATAAAATATATATTCAAGAATATGGAACGTACTTACAGTTCCGATTGTTGTTGCTGCTACTGCATTAGTTATATGTGGTTTCTTGGGATGGGAGACTGCGGAAAATATCTTCTCGTCAGGTATAAATCACCACCTTTCTGTTGAGGTTTTGCCTTCTAGATTCCAGGTCGTATTGAACGATCATGCGATCCAGATATTAAATATAATCCATGCGAATCCAGAGCTAAATCTGTCACAGGTTCTAAATGCACCATCTTAGAATATACTAATTGGCGGATGCAATTGTACGTACGTTCGTTTTAGTGGCACCACGAATTTTAAGAACACAAGAGTCTTTTTTTTATTTTATTATCATCATCATCATCGGCACTACAACCGGGAGCCGGTCTTGGCCTTATTTAGCAAGCCCTGAGGCTTGTTAAATTTTCTATAATGATTTGTTTTTTCCGGGCAAGGTCATTAGTCTTTTTTTTATATTGCACAGATTTATATTAGTTATTTATTGTAGTACAAATAATTAGATACGAAAACGTTAACAGATATTACTATTTAGGAACAGATTTAACACCACCAGCGTCACATCATGATTTTTAGGACGAATTCTTAATAACAACTCCCTGGTCGCTAATTTCCAAAAAAAAAAAAAAACGAGCCCACGACGATTTTAAGTACACGACACTATTTCCAGTTCAGAACGAGACGTCGCACAAGGATTTAAAATCACGACAGTCAATTTCTAATGAATTGAGAGCGAAAATCGCCATTCTTGTCCTTTTATACGAGGACACAAATTTGCCCCCACCTTACCATTTATTCACTCACTGGAATTTGGTTTCGGCTCTCGCTGAAATTGAAGTTATCAAATTTGTTAACAATAACTTACACTATCTGCCTCATAACATCTTTAAAAGTGTGTCAACTATATAACTTTAAAAAGACGAATAAACGTTGAATGTTGTACTAGATGGTGGGAAAAGAATTGAATCAATATATAAATTTCTTTTTTTAAATAGATTTCTAAATCATTGTCTTATTTTGTATTGTATTTATTCCTAGAAAAATGTTGGATGTTATGTTTTTTCTGAGATCTGGAACTCTCTGAATCCTCTTTATTCAGTAGTCTTGTTAAGCTTGGCTGCCCTTAGTCTGTTTATTATTTTCTTATGGTTTGTGAAGGTGATGGTGAAATGTTCGCAATCGATTCTTGTGTGAAGGAATTTCAATCACCAATCCACCAACGTTACAACCTTTCTCCAACAATTCGCGTTTTGGCAATCTTGGTTATGAATTTATTATTTGGAAGCAAATTTTTGTTCTAATCTATAATGCCCCAGACAGCATCTGGTCCGAATCCAAAGCGAAACAAAAAAAGAAATAATCGGTGCAACATATCTGTTACTGTTCCGCGAACGGCGCCTTCTCCGTCGATGCCTCAGGTTTCTACTCTCCGTGTGGACTGTATTCCGGCGCCAGCCGGCCAAACCAATAGTTGGGTAATGTACCGTACCTCCAAATAAAATACTGCTCCTGTAGTCACTTGTTCCCTCTTTATTACTTGTTATGCACTGATTTTATTGTGGCCTTGTGGGGGTGAAGATGTATTTGCGCCAGACACGGGCGCGCGGTTTCCTCCTTCCCCAACGATGTTTTTTTGACGAATATCCATTGAAAATTCCAGCACCCAAAATGATGAAATGAAATGCACTTTTTGTCTAGTTTAATTGTTTTCTTTAATTTATTATTTGTTACTTTTTTTGAACTGGTTTTATGTCTATTGTTATTTTCCACTTGTATTCATTCACATTTGCGGTGATTGAACCGTACGTGCGTGCGATAATCCAATAATACGGTTGAGATGAAACAGCAGAATGTAAGGCACGCCATGGTGACATCTCCACGACTTAAAACTGTGTGCATTATAAAATTGAACAATAAAAACTTGCTGGCGGAACAGAATTGGAATGGATCTAATTTAAAATCAAACTCTTTTTAACTCTTTAATGGGCAATGGTTGTTGATACTCAAATTGCCGACAGACACGTCTTTTGTTTTGATTCGCGCGCGAGCGTATGCGATCTGGTCGATGGTTATGAAATGACTGATTCGAAAAGGGCTGAAGTTGGGTAATTTAATGTTTGCACTTGACAACCAAAAGAGAATATACTTCTGCTCTCCCATTGCCACGCTCGTCGATGTGTGGTGGATTACATCGGTAAATTGATGATCGAAGAAAGCGGGAGAATGAGAGAACAGAAACACGATGTATGATTATCTTGGGGTGGATTTGGTTGTGTGTGCATGAATCAATGTAGTTCTGAGCGAAACGCATTGACCTAATTCGGTAACATGGTGAACTCAGAGTACATTGATCTGTACGAAGACAGAACTGTGAAGGAAGGGAAAATTAAGCTGATGCTATTCACCTGCGAGAAGATTGATCCCCAGCGAATGAAGTGTCTGGAGAAAATGGAAAGGACGCTGACTTGGCTAGGGAAATCTGATCATGGGAACTAACTTGAATGCTCTAATAATTTACCCAGCGGTCGCAAGATTAAGCAACCGCCGTTTGATCAGGCTATGCCCTTGCTAACCGACATGATACGATTTCCTGTGGAAATCTCATGGGTTAGCGAAATGGGGTTGCCGTATGGCAAAAGAGTAGCTAAACTCAATTATGCATTATCTGCATGCGATAAGAGAGTTTAGCTATGCGTCCCTTGGGAAATCAATGATTCTCAGGTGAATACCGAACGGTGGGATAGGAGTTAGTATGACACGCTGAAAGCGGTCGAAATAAGGCGGAAATTGTGGTTGGAATTGTGGGTTGGTTCTCCATGTAGTGTAGAGAACCCACACAGGCTTATGGAGTATACTACAGTTAACCATGGACACCAAAACTGTCATTTATCTCTTTACAACTCGGAGTTCCCGTGGCAACTCCTGTTGCTTTGCCGATGTGTCCGCCTTTTATAGGGCCTTAGCCGTCCTCCCGTTCGCTTGTTTCCTGCGTGCTGCTTTCCTTAGTGGCTTCCTGGAATCGGTGCGCCGCTGCTTCTTGGCATCAGGGTTGGTAGGTATTCTTTAATCCACCTTCTCCAGAAATGGTCCGCCAGCCGCTGCGCTGTTCTTCAGCTCGCCCTACCAACAAGCTCGCGGTCGTCGAATTCATTGGGTGCCATCGCGCCGCAAAAACCCCCCAGCAGGAAATGGTTCGGTGTGAGGCTTGATTCGAGTTAAACATGTGGGGAGGCTATCTCAATAGGAATATCATGTAAATATTTCGATGAGAAACCGAACTGTAAACAATCCCCGCGTAATTGGCGCGTTTGCGAATCACTATTAACGTTCAATTGGTAATGGAATTTTCTATCCTTAGACACAAACAACGCCATCATAAATGACGAAGTTTTTGTGTTTGAAGATCCCTTGGAAAAAGTGAATGTTGTAGCTGCCGTCTTTCAAGAACTGTACAAGACAAATGAAGTAATTCGCCGCAACCATGGCTTGGAAGATAGAGTTTTACTAAATTATCGAATTCAATAATGAAAATACGGCAAACGCCGAGATCACTGTCGAAAGCGCCAACAGCCTTGTGATCACCAGTGAAGACATCCATGGCGTCTTTGCATCATTAAGAAACAAAAAATCAGTTGGAATCGATGGAGTACCCAATATCGTACTCAAACATATTCCTCTAATCGCAGTTGACATATACGCAGTCTTGTTTAACAACGCTCTGAACAACGCACACTACCCAGTACGTTGGAAAACCGCCATCATCCAACCGTTACGAAAAAAAAAGGAAACACAAAACAAACTCAAAAAATCTGCGATCGATCAGTTTGTTACCGAGTATCAGTAAAGTATTCGAAAAGGTTTTAAACAAGGCTCTACTTAAATGGGTTGAGGATAATAATATTATTCCAAATAGCCAGTTTGGTTATAAAGCTGGTCATGAAACCACACATGCCGCAGCTAAACTGGTTTCACAAATTCAGTGAAATAAAAATCTGAAACAGTGCACAGGTGCCTGTTTGATTGACTTGGAGAGGGCCTTCGACACCGTTTGGCTAGAAGGGCTATACTTCAAGCTAATGAGACTAGGCATTCATAAACCACTACTGTATATACTATACGACATGTTGAATGAAAGGAAATTCGTCGTCAAAAGTGGCAATGTGACCTCCAACATTACTTACAATATAGAAAACGGTCTGCAACAGGGAGCGGTGTTATCTCCGATCCTTTTTAATATTTACACTAGCGACCTAATAAGGTCTCTTCATCAGGCTATTGCGTATGCAGACGATCTGATAATATATAGAACAGCTCCAAAAATTTAAATAATTAACGGATTATTACAAGGGGATTTCAATGATGTCCAGCGATACTGCGACAATTGGAAACTCAAAATCAATATCCAGAAGTGTGAAACCATCCTCTTTAGAACACCACTGGCTGAAGCTACCAGAGACACAAGGAAAAACTGGCGAAAGCTAGCTATTACACAGCAACAAACACTGGAAACCAAAAATGTAGTCAAATACATAGGTATCTGGCTGGATCAGTATCTATACGAGGGTTGCCTCTTATGTTTCGGGATTTGGCAACCCTAGTGTTGCAATACGGCAATTGACAGCTCTGTCCTAAAGTTGGACATTTTTGAGGTTATACGCACTCAGAACGTTTTGACATACGAGCGCTTTTTGTGTTGTTTACAGTAACTTAAAAGATTCATCTCGGCCCAAAAATGGAATTAAATCGTCAACATTTTCGTGCGATTATTTTTTACAACTTTCGGCGTGGATTAACTCAGCAACAGTGCATGGATGAACTTAATTCAATTTTTGGCCATGAAGCTCCATCAAGGACCAGTGTTTATCGATGGTATGGTGAATTCAATCGTGGTCGTAGTTCAGTCCAAGATGAATTTCGTGAAGGTCGTCCAAAATCAGTTGTTGTTCCGAAAACCATTGATGCTGTGCGCGAACTGATATTGGAAGATCGTCATGTGACCTATCGTGAGATTGAGACAACCGTAGGCGTTAGTGGGGCCAGTATACATTCAATATTGCATAAACATTTGACTGTCAAAAAAATTTGTTCGCGTTGGATCCCACACAATTTGTCAATCTCCCAAAAAAAGGCTCGTGTCAATTGGTCGAAAGAAATGCTCAAAAAATACGGTCGCAGTACTTCGAAACACGTCTATGACATCGTGACAGGTGATGAATCGTGGATTTACGCGTATGAGCCCGAAAGTAAACAGCAGTCGACTGTCTGGGTGTTTCAAGATGAGCCAAATCCAACAAAAGTTGATCGTGCACGAAGCACTTCCAAGCAAATGGTCGCCTGTTTTTTTCGGAAAAACTGGACATGTCGCAACCGTACCACTAGAACAACGCAGAACAGTCAATTCTGAGTGGTACACAACCATTTGTTTGCCAGTTGTCTTCCAAGAAATCAGGAAAACCAACCGCCGAAGACGGATCACTCTTCACCACGACAATGCGAGCTCTCACACATCGGCTGCGACAACTGCATTTTTGAGCACCCAAAACATCGATTTGATGGGTCATCCGCCGTATAGTCCTGACTTGGCACCGAATGACTTCTTTTTATTCCCGTACGTAAAGAACGAACTGAGAGGTCAACGTTTTTCGACACCTGAAGAAGCGGTTGCTGTATTCAGAATGCATGTGTTGGAGATATCTCAATCAGAGTGGCAAAAGTGCTTCGACAATTGGTTCAAACGCATGCAAAAGTGTATAGATCTTCATGGGGAATATTTTGAAAAAATATGAAAAATTTTGTTCTCTAATCCCGAAATATAAAAGGCAACCCTCGTATTTTAACAAACATGTGGAGGCTGCGCTGTTCAGGGCAAAGACAGCTTATGCTATGACAAGAAGACTGTTTCATAGTAGTCAACTTGACAGTAGAGTTAAAGTTATATGCTACATGGCTCTCATCAGACCGATGATCATATATGGATGTCCAGTGTGGTTTAATGTGGGACCTAGCATAATGGAAATGATCCGGATTTTTGAGAGACAATGCCTCAGGACGTGTCTTAACTTACATCGGACTCCTAAATCCGATCATAAAAAATAGTATCCCAATGAAGCTTGTACAGTGGGGCCAATATCAACAGAGTGGATAACTTTATGATCAAGCTGATCCGAGGGCATCTTGCAAGATCAATGAGCTCGCCGAACGATTTAATTTTTGGTGCATATTACCCAAACAATACGTAATATGAGGGGGTACGTCGCAATGGCATTCCTTAGTCTTGATATGAACGGCCTCATACAAAATGAATCAACTATACCTTTGATTTATCACGTGCGTCTGTCGGGTATAGATAAACGAACATGTTATAATCGAGAGGTTGCGCACACAGATGAAGGGCGCCTGCAGTTCAGTAGGGCAGTAGCACAGAAAGACGAAAAGACACGAATAAGCAACACCAGAGATTTTGGTGGCTGAGTAGCAATTAAAAACCTGTTTCCTTATAATAATAATAATAATAATAATAATAATAAAAAGCCCAACAAACAACGGAAAGCTTACATCGATTTGGCATTTCGAAGATTTAGTCTTGATGTTAGGTTTAGGTTAGAGTTAAGGTGAAAAAAAAAATAATTGTTTAGTATTTAAGTTAGATATAAGGTAAAAACAATAACAAAAACAATGTTTTTTCTGTTCTTCATTTTCTTTGTATCTAATTAAGTTGCCTAAAAATGCATGTGAAAAAAATAATCATAATGTCGAAAGACAAATTTTCATGCTTTAAGCGTATGCATGTATCTTAGACAGTCCGCAGGGGACCAGTAAGTTAGGAAATAAGATAACATAAGCTGGAGTTTCATCATTTTTGTCTAACGATTAAGTAAATTATAATAATAGGACGAAATAAAAAATGATATAAAAATGAAATGAAATGACTGCTCATACGACCTTGGGAGCAAGGGTCAAAGAAAAACAAATTAAACCGACGTTAGAGTAGCAGCAGAGCTAAACACAGGTGATTTTAAACACAAGAAATATTTACATTTGTAATAGTTTATAAGCACCAACTATGTAAATTAGGCTCAATAAAGTACTGCTACTACTTTCAGGGGAGGAGCACCTTGCTCCAACAAATTAAATAACTAAAAGTGAAAGTTCATGACAAACTAACAATAAATTCAAATAAAAATAAAACAATTCAACAAAAAAACTTAAAACAAAATAAATAAATGTAATACTAAGCTAAAGATGTTAAGAGAAGAAAAATAAAACCACCTAGGGTAAGAGAAGGGAAAAAGCTAGAAATAAGGAATAACAACGATTAAAAATGAAATAAAGATACAAATTAATTAATTCAATACGAAATAAATATTAATATTTAAAATATATTATTTATAACAATAATTTAATAAGTTCTTGCTGGATTTGACACGACCTAATGTGCTTTACTGTGGAAAAACGCCTAATAATTTCATTTCACACTTCGAAAGTATTATCTGATTAGCTCCTAAGGATTTTGCAAGTCCAGTTAGTGTCTGGCCAGAATAACGCAGTCTTGGAAACGGTAAAACAAATCGGCGAAAACCTATTCAATTAGCCTTATTTACCAAGTCTCTCCACCGGTATCCGGTCCTTATCCGAGACTTGTTAAATTTGCCATAATTATTTGTTTTTTCGGGCAAGGTTATTAGCTCAGAATGTCGCTGCATGCATTGGCTCACTACTTGGCGCGTGCCAAAGTACCTATCCGGGGGTGTCACGTGGAGACGAGATATCAACTTGGATTGAACAGGGACAAGGATCGTCCTGGCCTTTGCCAGGTTGAAATCAGAGACTTTACCCTGTATGTTCGCTCCCATTGTGGGGGTTCTCTATACTACATGGAGAACCAACCCACAATTCCAACTTGAGTTCGACCGGGTACAGCGCGTCACATTATCCCCTATCCCACCGTTCAGCTATTTTACCTGTAAAAGAAAGCATAGCTGAATTCATTATTCTATGCAGATAATGTAGAATTGAATTCAGCTACTGTTTTGGTAACCGGGGTCCCAACGCCCTGTGCGCCCGGTGAAATACCACTCCATCAAGCTTTAGGCTCCGTGAAATGGTTGGGAGAAATCCCTGGCCATCTTTCGGAGCCTGGCTAATGGACCGGTTCGAGAAAAGGTTGGTTAGGTGGCAGTCGGTCCCAAGGTGAGATACCACCCCGTCATGCTGTACATTCCGCGATATCGCCGAGAGAAATGTTCGACGGTGTTTCGGATGTGTGGCTGATGGCCCGGACTGACACGGAGATAAGTCATGATGGTACCTTCTGATATAAAGAATTCCGGAGGTAAACTAGTCTCCCATTCGGATATCCGTGGGGGACTATGTCAGGAGGAACATCATGCAGATATTATGATAAATAATGGAACTTCGAGAGTTTCGTCATCGCATAACCGGGCTAGCTCTATAGGCCCTGCCCACGCTCGACTGGTATCGGCATTTTGTAACATCAGGGGCAACGGTTTCACCAATACGAATGTAAACACCGTCCACCAATATTTGCAAACCACGAAACCTGATATCCTTGCCCTAACTGAGACCCAGGTCGATTCGTCAACTGATTCGACATATCTTCGTTGCTCAGGATACGACTTACATTCAAGATTCCGTTTTAAGAGCGGAGTCTACGTCTTCGCGCGGTCCGATCTGGCTTGCCAGAGGATGGATGCGTTGGAACCCAATAATATGGACATCATATGGTTGAGGGTCGTGCTGAGGAATTCCGTTAAATTTCTTTGTTGTCTTTACCGCTCCCCGAATGACGATCGACCGCTCTTAGCTACAACTTGACTCAACTCGTGGGGGAGCCAACGCGAGTGCCGGGTGCCCGAGGCGTTTATGCGAACACCCTGGATCTGTTTTTGACATCCGAATCGAGTATTTATACTGTAGAAGTAGAACTCAGATCACTGCTTGGTATATGTCGCACAAGCACTTGCATATCAAGCGAATGATCGGCCTAGGCAGCTTCCACATTCCATCAAAGGAAGTTCGTCTGATAAACCTTGGTTTGATCAAAAACACGAGCAAATTACAGCGGCAAAAAATAGAGCTTTTAAGCAATGGCGCTCCAATCCCACCGATGTTAACAAAACGAATTTTGTTAGCAACCAGACGATTGATACCGCGAAGAAAGCTCACAACGACAGGCTGATCGATAAGCTCCTTCGGTGCCCAACTGGTTCGCGCTCCTTCTGGTCAATGGCAAAGGCTGTTAGAGGTATCTTCGCATCCTCCTCATTCCCTACGTTGCTGACAGACAGTGGCACGTTAGTTACGAATTCAAAGGATAAAGCCAATGTGTTCGCGAATTTATTTTCCGCGAATACAAACCTCGATGCCGGCCTTTTGGAGCCACCTGTGATCTCGCCGGTACGGTCTTCCATGCGGGATGTGAGATTTCGTCCGCGCACTATTCAACGCATTCTACGTGAACTGGATTGTAGGAAGGCAGCCGGCCCGGACGGAATACCAGCAATAGTCCTTAAGAACTGTGCTCCAGAACTATCTCTGGTTCTTGGCAGACTCTTCCGCTTATCTTATGCACGGAGGACATTTCCTGCCTGCTGGATAATCGCTCGACTTCAGCCAATCCCAAAGACGGGAAAAAAGTGTCTCCCACAAAATTACCGTCCGATAGCATTACTGTCTATTTTATCTAAGGTAATGGAAAAAGTCATCAATACAGAGTATGTTAAGTATTTGGAGTGCAACGGACTCCTGAATGATCGTCAATACGGATTCCGTGGCAGGCGGTCCACAGGAGACCTTTTGACACTTATATCCGATATATGGACATCTGCGATTGAACGGTATGGTGAGTCAAGGGCGGTCGCATTGGATATTTCCAAGGCTTTTGACCACGTCTGGCACGGGGCATTGCTGAGCAAACTTCGTTCATTTGGACTTTCCCAACAGCTTTGCGACTGGACAAAGAGCTTCCTCGAAAATCGATCGATCCGGGTTGTTGTGGACGGCGAGTGTTCGGATCTGTATCCTGTTAATTCAGGGGCGCCCCAAGGTTCTATTTTGACTCCAACCTTGTTCTTGCTTCACATAAATGATTTTTTGCAGGCAACGGATAACCAAGTGTTCAGTTTTGCGGATGATAGTACGCTTGTTTCCTCCTTTTCGAGTTTTCGGCCAATTGGTGCATCTACGTCGCATCAGCTGAGATGCAGACAGATTGACTCTCTGAATCGGGACCTAGATATGGTCCTGCAGTGGGGAAGGGCTAATCTCGTCTACTTCAACGCAGCGAAGACACAATATACAACATTCACAAAGAAAAGTGGATCATCGGTTCCACAGCTGATGATGAATGGCCAGGCCCTTCAGGCTGGGGAAAGTTTGAAATTGCTCGGTGTCACGGTCTGTGGGAATGTTTCATGGCATAAACACGTGTCAGGTCAGCCTCAGGAAAACAGAGCTCTCTTTTTAGAGCGAAGAAATATTTTACTCCGGCCCAACTTCTTCTCCTATATAAATCCCAAATTAGACCCGCGCTCGAATATTGCTCCCATGTTTGGAGTTCGGCTCCTAAACATACCCTCGACCTACTTGAGAGCATACAGAGACGAGCGATCCGCCTGATTGGGGACTTGGCGTTGACGTCGGAACTACAGTCGCTATCACATCGAAAGCGCGTAGCCGACCTCTGTCTGTTTTACAGATATTATCACGGGCACTGTTCTTCGGAGATTCTTGATATTGTTCCACGCAATTCGGCTTATATGCGCTCCACAAGACAATCCGACGGATCACACCCATTTGTGGTTCATCTCCCGACGGTGCGAACATCCCTGCATCAGAACTCGTTTCTCTACAGAACGGGGAAGCTGTGGAACTCCCTTCCCACGCAAGTGTTCCCGGAGCGTTACAACCTGCAACTGTTCAAAAAGAACTGCAACAGTTATTTGATGGCATCTCGGGGCGCCATGGCGGCGCTATAGGTTCGCCTCTCCCGAGAGAATACTATTAAAAAAAAAAAAAAAATTCGGCAACTCCACTTTTCCTAGCCCATGAGATTCACATGATGTCGGTTAATACCAACAAGTCGAAGCAGACGACACTGTTGCATACTCATCCAACAGCTGGGGAATTTATCGAAATATCTAATTAGTTCTCATGATAAAATACTCTAACCAATTTGGCGTCACTTTGGCTTTTCCGCAGATCATCCAATCGCTTGGGATCAATGATCTCTTCTCGCAGGTGAATAGTGTGGGGGTTGAAGTATGCTGCCAACGTATGGCACAGGATTCACTGTACACCCCCGACAATTAGAAAGTAGTTCTGCGGTTAACTCTTAAATATAAAATCCAATATATTTGCTTTCAATTTGAAATAATCACACACGCTTAACTGAATTTGTTTGTTCGATGTCACATTTATTTTTTTTTTCCTTTTGTCAATTCGCGTTTCAGTGTTTATTCACTCCGATTGAAAATATATTTTTGCGGAAATTTATTGTAATTGGTAATCAATTATCAAAGGAAAAAAACTATTCACTACGCTTTTTGACGCGACGCGACCTTACGTGCTGTTAATAGAATAGCGACTGCCTGTAATGGTGGTTGAGATCTGACTACTGACGCGGTGCAGCGTGACCGACCGCGGTAAAGATTGAATAGCGACTCAGGAGACGTGTGCTCTGTTTGGGTGATGGTTAGCGACTAGTGTGAATTGGGGTTGAAATCCATATTTCTTTCTAGGCACAGGACAACCAAAAGAGACCACGCCTCTGCTCTCTCAACCTCACGCCCGTCAAAGTATGAGTAACTTTTGTTAATAGGGTAATTGACGGACATGAAGAATGAGAGAACAGAAATCATGATATGCTGTGATCTCGGGGTAGCTTTGGTTGTGTGTGTTGGTATCAGATGCAGCTACTGACACGACCTACTGACCCAGTGGTACGGCTATGATGTAGTTAAAGCGCATTGAACCGTGGAAAGAAATACGAATGAGGGAGAACCCTAGCGGATGTTACTCCCCTGCAAAGAGAGATCGTTGATCCCAAGCGAATGGGTGATCTGAGGGAAAGTCGATAGGACGCCGCTGATGTTTGGGAAATAATTCGCGTGAGAACCAGACTCTATGACGCTGAAATTACCCCAGCTATTTTGCTATGTTGCAACAGCGTCGTTCTTTTAGACTTGTTGTTGCTAACCTATATTATGAGATTTCCGATGGGAAACTCATGGTTAGCAAGAATGGAGTTGCCGTATGACATTTATGTAGCTAAACTCAATTATGCATTATCTGCAAAGGATGATGAGTTTAGCTATACGTCCGTTTGAAATATTTTACAGGGGAATACATATAAAAGAAATTGGTAAGTATGACGCGCTGAAAGCGGTCGAAATTAGGTGGAAATGTTGGTTGGAATTGTGGGTTGTTTCTCATATACAATAGAGAAACCTCCCACAATAGCACCGGCCACATTTCCTCTCCTTCACAGTTCTGTCTTCCTACAGTTCAATGTACTCTGAGATGGCCATATTCACCGAATTAGGTCAATGGGTTATCCTCAAAGTTACATTGATTCATGCACACACAACCAAACTCACCCGGACTTCACAGTAGACCGTGTTTCTGTTCTCCCATTCTCCCGTGTTCGTTGACTATCGAATTAACCCATGTATTCACCACACATCGACCGGCGTAGCAATGAGATAGCAGAAGTATGATCTCTATTGGTTGTCAATTAGTCGCTATCCGATCTTTATCGGTGACGGTCAGAACTCGCATCTCAACTGCAGTTATTACTCAACCACAACTGAGTAGTAATTCAATCACCCAAAGAGGACGATCGCGCTGTTAAAGTTCCTTTTTATTCTCCGTAGCGCGCTCACAACCCCACACCACCCCCCGTTCAATGTATCGTTATACTAAAAAAAAATGCACTATCTTAACAAAGTCTAAAAGTGTCACAGTGACTAAAACGAGGAAAATATTATGGCTCTTTGGTGAACACGGAGCAGATATGAGAAAGCGTTTTTACTTATTTCTGTAATCTTCTTCCATACCCATGCCATAACAAAAAGCTTCCTGAAATGGCATGCACATTCTTAAAAACATAATGAAATAGTTGTAGTACATGTGGACAACCCTTGTATCACGTTGACTTTACGAAAATCCGCACAACTCATTTTATCTTGTACTCATTAAGGAAGTGAAGTAAACATTTTAAACACTGATAGTGTGCGCGAGTTGCTGGGGAAAACTTATGCTGAACATTGTGCTCCAACGTAGAGCTAGATTAAAACAGTCAGAGACATGAGAACATGAGTGCTGCCTTTCGAGTGTCATTGTTCCCCTCATGAAAGCCTTGGCGCTAACACGTTGCGCACTGATTTGAAATCAACTCTTCAGGAGTGAAGAGTCCTCTTCACCACTGCCTGTTTACACTTTGTTGCGGACATGAGTTCTGATTTTTTGCAGAAACACTTAGTCCATCATTCATGTTTGCTTCAAGTGTTCTCTTGGGCAGCATCACCAACGCGCTCGTCGACTTGACCCACTAAACGTAAGAACGTGACGTACATTGGTGGGTCTTGACCGAATACGTGGACTCATTGAAGACAAGTGCACTCCTTGTGGTTCTTTGGGCACTTCTCGGGGCTGAAGTGACAGATGCACCACTTAAGCAGGCCATCGATGGGATATTCTCTGTAATCCATATATCCAGGAAGAGGTGATTTTGATCCTCTTCCCCACATTCGAGTATTTATACCAGGTTCAATGAGTTTCATGTGAACCTGTAAGACAACGCAATATTTGCTCACACACTTATCCACGGAATCTGTGTATTCCCTTCAAGGAAGGATTTGACAGCCGCTGACCAAGGAGCTTGCCAAGAATCTCGTCGCCATTCGATTGCATTTTCTCGATGCGAATGGCTGTCCCATTAGAAGCCAACGCTCCAAAGACTAGAAATGAGTGTTCGAGGAATTCTAGATGGCGATGAAATTTTTGAGCATCTGCCAGTATTCTCCTGCAGACCAGGATGGGCGTTCTTTGGGTGCGCGGTGTGTCGATTTCAAGAATTCGCAAACCTAATCGACGGAGAAATAGTTTTCACTGCACGAAACTTCAAATCCGCCTCTTTTCGGGACGAAAATAGCCACTCACGGGGAATTCGACCGAATGACGTGCTTCTGGGAGGAAAACGATTGGTGCATTTCGTCACTAATTAGAGACGTTGAATGCGTGGCACTTCACACTCAGAATCCGCGGTTGTGTCCATAGAATCAGACGCAACGAATTAAAGGATAACACGAAGTCACCTCGGAGTGACACAAAAAGTGCATTACGTGCGACGCTGTAGCTCCCGATGACACATGCAGTACACAAGAAACCAAATGAAATGTTGACCAAATCGGAGTGTCACTTGCCAGGCAAACACGTCGCAGATACGTGCCGTTGGGAAATTCTAGGATCGTCGTTGGTCACTGCTAATGGACTACGTATCTGTGGCCCTAAAAGGACTTGTTGTGCATTTTTTTCCTAAATGAGTTTTATGCTTGGCATAACTATAACACAGCGGCACCAGCGTGTAGGGTGGTCATCCGTGGGGCGGTGGTGAGACGTCGTGGATAATAAAATGCACGTCAAGGATTTAACTTCCACGAGAGGGTGGAAACGAGGACGTTTTAAAAACGTTCAATGTACTCTCGTAAAAAAAAAAAAAATTATAAAACACGCAGCAGCAGGAAAAGGGTGACGTTGTTGATTCATTAAGAGGCATATAATTAAAATTTGTTCCCCATTCCGAGGTATGAATTTTAAGTGGGCGCTGCAAGTTAGTAACGACGGCATCCCCCGCACTCTGACCATTGTCGCTTAAATCTCCGTGTTGTCCTGATTGGATAGGAATTTAGAATGTGAATTAAGTTCATTTACCCATCTGCCTTGTATTTTTTATCTTGTTTATACTCTCCTTTGTTTTATATCATGAATCAGCGAAAATCTGTATGTTTACTCTTTTGTACTGCGGGTATACAAAAGTGGTTATGAATACTAAGGAAACGTCTGTCACAAGGATATATATGCGGGTGAAGATACTTATAAATATTTCTATAAAGAGCGTCTTTGAATGTTCTCAATTTTAGACGTTAGGCTCAAGAACAACTCTATATGGTGGCGAACATTTGTTTATACGAACAATCTGTATTAGGTACCTTATGCAGAACGGTGCTAATGCCCTACCGGATTTATGTATAGTATTTAAAAAGCACTTTTACAAAAACACATCACAATTTATGAAAATACAGTTTCTGATTAGTTAGGGTCAATAAAACGTTAATAACAATCAGTAGCAATCCGCTCAATAACATATAACTTTTTGATAGGGATTAATTTTTTATTTTTCTATTCGTGACCGCACAAACACCGGCACAAGCGTTGCTGTGTGTATGGCCATCGAAGCGATAAGGACCTGCGCCAATTCCAACAGATTCGCAGACGCATCCCCAATGGAGAATATGGCACCAAAGGGAATCGACAAAATCATCATCAAATCATCAATAATGAATGTAGCACTCACGGGTTATATAGCGAATTAATACATCTCCGCACACATGCGACCGTGGTTCTATGAGTCAGGATCTTGGTTGTTATCTGTTCTAGTGTGGGTTCGAGACACATTTGTTCGGTGCTTTGTAACACGTTGTAGACCTTTTTTCTTTTAGACTTTTATTATGTTATCTTTGTAACAAGCCTTTCTGCATGATCTATAGTCCTTTACTGTATTTCCACTGGTTTTTCGTTCGCATTGTCTATTTATTGGATACAAATCGAGACACACCGCAAACTATATGACGGTGCCTCGGCTTATAGCTCTGTGGAATAATAAGGTCTATCCAATACGGCACGACGTAGGGATTGCATTATAATTACATTTAGTGAATTTCTACAGCAATTGATTTGGAATTTCGAAGATAGGGAACTAAGGCGGCGCAGCCTTCAAACGATGTTGTCTACAGGGTTTAGGTCTAACCGTACCTGTGTGAGATATGTGAGGGGTTGCTGTTTTCAGAATAGAAACCTTTTGACTGTATATCGAGTAAGGAAGTCTGGTTGCATTGCCATTAAATTGCACGTCAACTTGTAGCTAGGATCAGACCTGCCATATGGGAGTGTGAAAAGTCCACACCGGAGGACGCAGTCCAAGGAAGCGGCAAATCGTACGATCACGTAATGTTGAAAGTCATTTTCAAAAAATCTACTTCACTCGTACCGTTAGGAATGTTATCAAACGGTTGTCTTATATATCACAGCGTTAACAGCGTCAACTATATTGCTGTTCATTGGAACGAAGATGCTCAGCTTGGGTAGTCGTGGTTTTGGGAATGCAGGCGAACGTTCAAACGAGTAAGGGCGAACTTGGCCTCAAAACCCTTATCGGTATTTTGACACTATCTGCTGTTGAGAAATAATTTCAAAACCTATGATAACATAGAATTTAATGCTTTATGCCAAGAGGAAGTGTGAGTTGAAGGTCATCCTTTTTGGGAGTTGGTCCAACAATCGCTAACTTCTTGGACTTTGGCTAGGACTGATAGTAACGTTATTACAATGGTTTAGTGAATAAAGAGGAATACTCTGCACGGTTATACAGCAAATGCCTCTTGGAGCGGTGGATACAATGACTTTAAAGTTGTTTTTTTTTCTTTTGTAAGATTGGAATAGAGTTGATCTAGAGGCTGGTAAATTGTCGAGTATGTTGATGATGACAATTAACTGCATTCCTTGGAATATGTTATGAGACTCAACTAAATATATCCTCAGAATCTTCTACTAAATTTTGACAGTGTTATATCTTTTGTCACTTTTGTCTGTTCATTCAAAACCTTTGTGCGCATTGTAGTATTCCTGTTCGTCTTAAACTACCGTTAGTTATCTTCTTCATTATTCGAAATACACTCCTGCAAATGAAAGGTTATTTTCTTTGCTTTTAAAATTTGCTTATATCCCGAGTCGAACCATATTCCTTAGATTGGTTTGAGGGTTTTTAATACATGGTCAAATTTTAGTTGGGTCTTTTTCCGTAAACATTGTTGTTAGATACTTTGGATTATTCAAGCCCAGGGGCGAAGAAAGTTATGTTAGGGTGGGCCATGAAGAATAGATGCAAGATGTTGAGGGAATGGCTGCCACTGACAGGGATCCGTTTTGTGAGTTTTGTGAACTTATTTAATGCCGGGAAGAGTTCAACATACTGTGGTGGACCGAAGCATGTGCGCCGGCATGGGCACTGGTTCGCTCCTATCCCCAACGAGTGTTCGCCGAACACAAGGGAAAATAAAACACACTGAATCCATTGTAAGGTCATTTTAATGTTCTCCGTTTTCCTGTCTATTTTTGCAAATTCACCACGTAGAAGAAAATCTCTGTGTAAAAATCATCGATTTTGGTGCCATCACATACACCTAGTACTCTCTGCAGGCGTTCTTAATAAATCTATTATTTCACAGGATTACAATAAGCCAATTACGTTACAGGATTACAATAAGTCAGTTATTTTACAGTATTACAACAAGTCAGCTACTTCACGGGACCACAATAAGTCAATTATTTTACAGGATTACAATAAGTCAGTTATTTTACAGGATTACAATAAGTCAACTATTTCAGTGGACCACAATAAGTCGATTATTTTACAGGTTTACAATAAGTCAACTACTTCACGGGACCACAATAAGTCAGTTATTTTACAGGATTCACGACAAGTCAATTATTTCACCGGACCACAATAAGTCGATTATTTTACAGGCTTACAATAAGTCAGTTATTTTACAGTATTACAACAAGTCAGCTACTTCACGGGACCACAATAAGTCAATTATTTTACAGGATTACAATAAGTCAACTATTTCACCGGACCACAATAAGTCAATTATTTTACAGGATTACAATAAGTCAGTTATTTTACAGGATTACAATAAGTCAGTTATTTTACAGGATTCACGACAAGTCAATTATTTCACCGGACCACAATAAGTCGATTATTTTACAGGCTCACAATAAGTCAGTTATTTTACAGTATTACGATAAGTCAACTACTTCACGGGACCACAATAAGTCAATTGTTTTACAGGATTACCAGGATTACAATAAGTCAGTTATTTTATAGGATTCACGACAAGTCAATTATTTCACACTTCCAAGGCAGACCAATGTGTTAGGAAATACGACACCCCCGTATGTGTGCGCACATCAGTTGTTAAAACACGACTGACTAAAGAATGGGGGAAATCTATTCATCGCGTCGTGGCGGTTGAGTCATAGCTCAAATAAACTCACTGCCACTTAGAAGGAAATTCGAGAAGAGTTGCTATGTTTGCATAGGGAATTCAGTTCCAACGAATCCTCGCCGTATAAGCTGAGTTGGATTCATTGGTTGTGTATACTGGGAAATTGGTTTTGGCGGCATAGCCAAGTATGATCGAGGGACTTGGTTGTTGTGATCGTTTCGTGGAAAATTGGCTACCGCTTGGTTGCGAGCGAGAAGTATAATTCAAGGAGGAAATGAACCAAAGTGGTTTTCGGGGGAAATTGGAATTGCTTGGGCGCAAGCAGGGAATATCATTTAGATAGGGTATTAACCGAAGTAATTGCGGGGAAATGTATGCGGCTCGGTATAGTTGGTGGTGATGGTTAATATTCCGTTGTAGGTTTGAATATGTGTTTTATTACAGCATATGCATTTCGGGGAAATTAAGATTGTTTGGTCGCAAGGAAGGAATGTAACTTTAGTAAGGAATCGACCGAAGCAATTTTGGGAAAAGTTATATGTGGGGTGATGTAATTGAGGGAGATGATTAATATTCCGTTGTAAATTGGAAAATTAATTTATTTCGGCTTGGGAAATGGGTTCCTGGTAAATTGGGGGAATGTATGCAATTGCAGATTGGGGACGGATGCTGTTGCCTATTGAGATGGATGTGCTTGCAGTTTTTGCATGGTTGCGAATATGTGTATTGCCGGTTTGGGATGGGGAGTTGGATTAAGGTGACGCGCTGTTGGCGGTTAATATTGGTTGGCATTGTGGGTTGGTTCTCCATGTGGTATAGAGAACCCCCACAATACAGCACGGGTTTCATCATCATCATCATCATCGGCACTACAACCGGGAAGCGGTTTTGGCCTTATTTAGCAAGTCCTGAGGCTTGTTAAATTTTCCATAATGATTTATTTTGTCTGGGCAAGGTCATTAGTCTTGCGCCAGGGGCTCCCCGACGGGGAATCGAACCCCGGTCTCCCGGGTGACAGGCGGGTATACTAACCACTATACTATCGGTTAATATTGGTTGGCATTGTGGGTTGGTTCTCCATGTGGTATAGAGAACCCCCACAATACAGCACGGGTTTATCCACCATAAATGAAAGCGCAAGTATACGATCAAGATAGAATCAGTAGAATCGGATAGGGCACTAAACTCTTATAGTTATGCATTAAGGTCTAGTTTAGTCTTCCATAAATAAAACGATTGCGCTTATGATGCTGACCAACGTTTTAACTCTAAAAACATAAATTCCGGTTTGAGGGAAAAGTTATCTTATAACACTGGGTAGCACCACATGCAATGTCTGATTTTATAGTAAACATTTTAAACCCAATATTATTTTACCGTAAATTATTATTTAATCAAAATAGGATCCGTTGGCACCTATGATATTCTTCCAACGTGATACAATGTCAATGAAATCTTCAAGGGCATTTATGACCTCTGCTCGGTTCCGGCAGACCTTCTGCCGGCAAAATGAATCCAGATTTCTGAAAATATGGCAGTCCGTTAGGAAAATGTCAGGAGAGTTCGATGTATGGGGAAGAGTTTCAAATCCCAACTGCAACAGATTTTGCACCGTTGTTTGTGAGGTATGGGGTCTAGCATTGTCATGCAAAAGCCCCTATTGACCAAGGCAGGTTGCTTTTCAGCCAATTAAGATTTCCTCACAATATTTGATAGCGTTTATCATTTCTACTGATTGAAGAAATGAAAAGGGGTTGGTCGTTTCGAGGTCCACCAAATTGTCACCATAACCTTTTTTGGGTGGAGATTGGGCTTAGGGGTGTGTTTTGCTCTTCCACCTGCATCCAACCACTGCCCAGGTCTTTTACGGTTATCATACAGAGTCCACTTTTCAGCACAGGTGATTATCCGATGTAAAAACGGTTCAGTTTGGTTTCTTACTCTAAGCGATGCGCAGATTTCCAGGCGCCGTAGTTTTTGGGACTCGTTCAGTTCTTGGCGTACCCACTTATCGAGTTTCTTTACGTTTCCTTTGAGAGAAAGGTGTCGACTTATTGTCATTGGGGATACTCCCATGCTTTATGCAATCTCCCACACCAGTTTCGTTGGGGCCGCACCCACTGTTGCTCTTAGAACATCGTCAGCAACCACGTGGTTCATTTTCGAGGCTGGAATCTCCCGAACGGAACTTTCCAAACCAACATCGTTCGTTTACCGTTAAATCCCCAAATGTCATTAATGTTTTTCATTTCCAATGGCGCATTATGTCCCATTTTAAATTCATTAAGGAAGAGGGTTCGAATTTTAACTGCCTATAATATGGTAAACAATTCCTAGAAAAAAAAACTGTACTTTTAACGAAGCCTAAAACTTTCACACGTACTGTGGGGATAGAAGAAGTATTGCACCAAGACACGGGCACACGGTTCACCTCTTCCCCACTGCACGTCACTATGGAAGCAAATGTTCGCCAGAAGAAAATCCAGGAAAGAAAATAAAAATTCACTGTGGTGGTTTGTGTTGATGTTTTCTTTATTTGAACTAAGTCCTTTTAACTTGTTTGCTTTAATTGTACATTAATTTTTTTCGGACGATTCACCTTAGTTTCTATTTTATCATTTCATATTTTTTGTTAATTTTGCTTAAGGGGATCTGAACAGAACGTGTAACTTAACGCAACGACCTCGACTCTCGTGTAGTGTGCACGCTGCGGTGATTGGAAGGCGACTCGAAGCGGCGGCGTGACTGTCCGCTGTGATGGTTGGATAGCGACTGATTGGAATTAGGAATGGTAATTGGGATTTCTGCTTTTACACAACGATCAGCTAATGGTAATCGTGCACTCTTGTGCATCCTTCAATTCCCCACGCTCATCGAGGTGGATAAGAACCTGCGCATTCGTTCGACGTTGATGGGAGTAGAAAGGATGAAGAAATCAAAAGGAAAGCAGAATAACCCAGGGTTGATCTGGCTAAGTGTGTGCGTATTAATGCAGCGTCTGAGACTGATCCACTGACCTAGTGCGGTGATTGTGGTGATCTCAGAGTGCATCGAACTATGGAAAGACAGAATTGTGGAGGAGAAGAAAATGTAGTTTGCGCTATTCACCTGTAAAATGAGATCGTTGATCCCAAGCAAATGGATGATCTGAAGAAAAGCCGAAGTGACGCCAAATTGGCTAGGGTAATTTATCATGAAAACCAAACTCCAATAATTTGGAATTACCCCAGCCGTTTCATGGTTATGCCACAGCGTCGTTTGCTTTGACTTGTTGTTGCTAACCGACATGATGTGATTTCCGGTAAAAATCTCATGGGGTAGCAAAATGGATTTGCCCTATGGCAAAAGGGTAGCTAAACTCAATTATGCATTATCTGCATAGGATAATGCGTTTAGCTATGCGTCCTTTGGGAAATCAATGATTCTCAGGTGGATACGGAACGGTGGGATAGGGGTTGGTATGACACACTGAAAGCGGTCGAAATAAGGCGGAAATTGTGGTTGGAATTGGGGGTTGGTTCTCCATGTAATATAGAGAAACCCCCACAGTACCACTTTACTTTATAAAAAAAGAAAATTTAACGTTCTGGCACAGATATTCACTCGAGAACTTCTTATTTCCGACTGAGCGTCATTTCATGTGGCACAACCCAATAGAAGTTGGTGCAGCAATGCTTAATGGTGTAGTAAGCTTCGTAATGAGTTGTACTGCTATGTTCTTTTGTTTATGTATTCGCTCATCTACGAGGGCTGGTCAATAAATCTTTAGAAAATGGAAATAAAAATTTTCATGTAGTCAATGAAGAATCCCAAAACATAACCTTTCCAGCTGATTTCACCGACTTTGCCTTCTATGGAGTCCGTTCGCCTTTAACAATCCGCTGTTTTGACTGTTGTTTCATCTCGGAAGTGTAGTGCTGTATCCATGCTTCACTTACAGTTACAAATCTGCCCAGAAACTCACCTTGGTTGCGACGCATGCGCTCCAACAAAGAGCAAATGCGGCACACATTTCGCAATTTTTTTTTTCATACCCAATTTATCATGCAAAATTCAAAAATTGAAAAAAATGGAAATTGGTAGATAGTGAGGAATGATGCTTACTAAAAATAGACCATTAGCGATGCCACGAGCGCCATCGTAGGCGTTTCTGATAACTTATTGATCAACCCTCGTAGAATACAATTTTATTGTAAATATAGACTTAAAACTTGGCTACAAAATTAATTTATAAATTTGACATTCTTGTAACTTTCTTTCCTTTAATACCGTATGTCTACTCTGTATTGAACATTTAAGATATTTATTTTTTAAGCTATATTATTTACTTTTAACATTTAGTGCAAAAACTGCAGAAAGTTTTTATCTGTTTTTCTTTTCATTTTACCTTTACTTATTATTATTATTTTTATGGTTTTTTGCGCAAGGGTAATAACTTTGCCAGGAAAAAGAAATTGTTATGAACAATTTAACAAGTCTCGGATAAGGACCGGATGCCGGTGAAGAGACTTGACAAAATAGGCCAAGACCGGATCCCGGTTGTAGTGCCAATGATGATGATGATGATTATTTTTATTTATTTTATTTCCATAGATTTATATTTTTTTATGATAACGCAATAACCTAAGCATAGTTTAATAGACAAAAATTCTGTTACCATCATTAAGTTCAACACATTAGTATAATCACAATGTCAGTCCTATCCATACAAATTATAAAAGAGCAAACATATCCAGTTATGTATGATCTGTTAACCCAGTTGTTGTTCATGAGGTTCATAAGTTCCTTTTGCTTTTGATGGTACTCATTGTCTCTTTCTCAGAGTTACTTACTTACCTGTTCCCAGTGATCTACCACCTAAATCTAACATATCATCAGCCTTATTAGGCTCACAAATATGTGGGTTAGCACCTGCCCACGGGAAGAAATCTTCATAAATTTATTCAGCTTCACTTGGGGTTATAAGAGTAATGATCTTAAAGTTCAACAACATAAACTTACAACATCTTTCGGTTGTTTGCATCCACCATGGGGGATATATGCACTCGTTTGAAACCTCGATACTGAAAGCAGTCGCACGGGTGATAATTTCATTTACAGTTCTCCGGACACCGATCTTTTTCAGACCGCTCTCAGACTCTAAATGATTTTCCTCCCGGAAAAGTGCGGGAATTGCTTGTGTAAATCTCACATTCATGGCAATGAAACACCATGATACGTTTATCCAGTCGTGTGAGAAATCTTCTCAAAATGTTCATCTTCTCCAGTTTTTAATTTTATTTATTAGAAAGAGTTTTTTCTCCATGTTTTGTTTTAAGATTTAAACGACGAGCATTAGGAGAAAAGCTCTTTATGCGGGCGGATAGCCGGGTTCAGGGAAATTATTTTTGATTAACTTTGATTAATCTGTTTTAAAATTTAGACACTCGTGTTCTACAGATTGGGTTTGTTAGTAAGGGGGTGTGTTTAGAGTACATGTGGGCAGAGCCTTGTTCGATGTGTTAAACCCTTCCCATATCCGATGTTCGACAGCGTACAGCAGTAAGAAGATGATTGATGACACGTGCGAGTCTAGGCACCATACGGATTTAAAATCATCTGCATAGGCAAGTGTACATTGTTCTCGTAAACTGTGGGAGTAAAACAACTCTAACTATCGGGTCTTACTTTTAGAGGTCTGATCGCAAGCTGTTGCTCTACCGTTTGACTGAAGGAGGAGATGAGGTAATTCACTCTGTGTCATCAACTGATAGATTACCGGCATTGAGAATTCCATGTAAATCTTGTCAAACATGAAGAAAGAAGATGTGCGTAATGGAAAAGTTGTACGAAAGGATTTTAAAAAGCAATTCCAATCAGTTGTTGCTGCGAAATTTGTTCTTTGCCTACTTTGGTGAAGGTATATTAATGAAGCGCTCTCACGCCCAAATATGTATAGCTATAACCCTATGACGGACATTAATCGCACACCAGTGTGAACTTGTCTGTATCATAAGAAAGGATTTCCGTACTGAAATTCGAAAATAATGATTTTGTAAGACCCACCACCTTCCTTGTAGACAGGTTGAGTGATATTGTATTTCGTGTTTAAAACATACTAAATATCAACAGATTTATGGCGTTATAATAGCATGTAGCTAAAGCCAATATCGTTAGTCTTCAATATTCCTTACTCTAAAGTCAAAAATACTGCACTCTTCTTCCATTGTTATTCAGTGAAATAATTATAAAAATTACTGACAGTATGAGATTTCACTGACTTGCCATTTTCTATACTTCTCATTCATTTTGCCGTCCCCTTACAATTAAGAATGCAAGTCATTAATGTGCATCCGAGTATTTATTCCCAGTTAACTAGTGTACCAAAATAGTTCATTACCATACAAATTGTCCCTAATTCCCTTCAAACATCGGAATCCCATGATGCCCTTACATCTGTCTGGTAAGGGATATGTCTCAAAACGTCTCCTTAACAAATCGTTCGTCCTACACAATACGAGATCCCAATCACAATTTGCCATTGCAATTACCAGAAAAATAAATCCAACCGTCTCAGAGTTTAATTGTTTGAATTTATAGTGCGACAAAAGGACATGTCTTTATGTCATTGCACAAATAAAAATCAATCAAACAACTCTACCGCCTTGAATCCGTGCAACAGCAGATGTTCCTAACTGTTTAGTATCAAAGGTATTTAAGGAAATTTATTATAATTGCTACAAAGGGGAAATATAAATATACACACTCACAGGCAATAGCCCAGAGTCCTGTCAATCTATTTCTGCTTTGTAAGGTATCAGCTCGTTTACCTGACGAGCGAAATCCTTAGAGCAAACAGATTGCCATCAATTTCGAGTTTAAACAACACCACAGACAAAAATTAGGATAACCCAGCTGAGACAGAATTGTTTAACTTTCACACATCACGTTGTGTAATATTTTCCCAATGAGATATGGCTAAGGACGACGCAGGCAAAGGAAAAGTAAGAAAAACGACAAAAATGCATCTACACCATGATGATGTGAATGGGGGACTATTTGCCCATCAACTCTGTTGAAAGTGTCCTTTGTTAGACAAATTTTGAACAAGCGCATACAACCAGAGCCTTTTTGTTTCTTACACCCACATATTTGCCTTATTCGCTTCGAAGGGACACTTGGTGTTAAACGCATATTGGGTGACAGTGTGCACTTTTTATGATCCTTAAAAGGACTCGAATTTTTGCGTGTGGCTCGACATGACAAACGCTGCATCTGTCGGTTTTACAAAAGGACACTGCATCTAAGCACTATGACAAATTGTCTGGAATTTAAAGGATTTTATGACCGGATGCGGATGGTGTGGATCTTGGTACGGAACCGCAAATGTCCGAAGGGACAATCACCGAGTGTGAGAGGAGGTGTTAAATCTACTGTCGTGTAATTGTTCATATATGGAAGCAGGATTTCCCCGACCATTGATGAGCAGGTACTGGTAGTATTGTCATATGGTGAATTTCCGGCAAATTCGGAAAAAGAATTTAAAATGAATTACAAAGTTGGTATAAAAGATCAGCAGTGATCTGGAACCATATTGTTCTTTTGTGAACACTTTCAACATGCAAACATAAAAGTGTTTGTAAAAACCCTGGGAGATCAATTGAGAAAAGAAGGAAACAAATTTTGAAATTAATGAATGAACGGGAATCAGTGGGGGGAGATTGCAAGCATTTTACGAAATACATTCAGCGTCTCATTTTATTTCATAAAATATTTATATGATAATTTCCTTTATCCATTTGTTTCATTGACTGCTACTTCATTTCTATTTACGTTCAACTTTATATAGTTTCCTTTTCTTTCATTGTATATAATTTAAATATAAACCACAATTTTGTTTTCTTGGAATTTGTCGAATAGATGTTCACACACAACATTTCATTTACAACTATTTCAAATTATGTCTTTCTATTTTACTTTGTATTGCAGAGGGTGGTGCAAAGGAGTTTGCTAATTTTGAATTTCAATTTAAAAAATATTAATTAATTAATCAATTTAAAAATTAATTTTTCCACCATCAAGTGCAACATTTGAAGTATTTACTAATATATTGTATTTAGTTTAGAGCTATATCGCAACCCTACAATAGTGAGAGTAATCAAGTCGCCAAGATTAAGATGGACCTGACACGTGGCGCGAATGGGCAACGATAGGACCGTGTGTAGAATTCTTGACGGTAGACCAACGGGAAAGAGACCGGCCGGACGCCCGCGACGGAGATGGGAGGACAATGTTAGGTTTGACGTTGAGGAGGTCGGATCGAATGGTCAAGCGTGGAAGGAGAGTGCACAGGACAGGGAACGATGGCGACGTCGAGTCGGTGAGGTCATGAACTTCCGGGTTCCTACAGGCCAATAAATAATAATAATAATAATAATTGTATTTAGTTTGCTCAGTTTTAAAATGGAGAAAGACAAGTAGCGTTCATTTTTGTCAATCATCATCATCATCGGCACTACAACCGGGATCCGGTCTTGGCCTTATTTAGCAAGTCTCTCCACCGGTATCCGGTCAATATCGGAGACTTGTTAAATTGTCCATAATAATTTGTTTTTGGGGGCAAGGTTATTAGCCTTGCGCCAACCTTTCTCAGCATATCGCGGCATGGATTGGTTCACTACTTGGCGGGTGCCAAAGTACCTATTCAGGGGTGTCACGTGGAGACTGCATGTCAACTTGGATTGAACAGGGACAAGGATCGTCTTGGCCTTCGCCGGTGTTGTATTATCGGTTGTACAACATTTATTATTTAATTATGTTTTTATGAAGTTACTTACGTGGTTGACAGGCTTTTTCTTAGTTTAATGTGGCTTCTACGGATGACAGGCTTTTTCCCTTCGATTTATAGTTACTTATGTGGTGGGCAGATCTTTTCGTTGTCTAATGCGGCTTCTTCGTGTCAGGTTTTTTCCTGTTTTGGTTATCAGATTAACAAGACTTTACTTGCTTTACTTTATTTACAACTTTTATTGGTTCTAAACCAGCTGGGAATGTCCATCCCTGTGCACTTTTGGTGGATAATTTTATTCTGGCTCTTGTCCATTCGCAACCACTCTTTTATACCTGAATTATTGGCGAGGAAGCGCAAACGATGCGTTTACCTCAGCCAGAATGTATGAGGGTAAATGCCTGGCACAAGTCATTTGCATTTCCCAATGATCATTTTCCACTTAATTGCCCTGCTTAAGGTGCAGCCGCATTGGCTTGAGCAATTACTTGATTGATTGCTGCATATACCGAAGCATTAAAAGTACATTGGCCCGCGTTCAAATCGTATCATTTGATCGATTTGCGTTTCGTCGCTGTGTCTGTACTTCCGCAGATCTCAGCTCTATTAAATTGTCGCTAATAGCCTTTGAAGGCACCGGTCGTGTCATATAACTTGTATGACACTTGTTTTCGGGCATGAACCAAAAAAATGCACTCAAATATGAAACCGTGTAGGTCCGCGAGTATGTGCTCGCCTGGTTTTTGAATGTGAAGCAGAATGCATTTGGCGCTTGGCCTAGGGAAATACATCAATTGTTTGATTGCAATGATACACGTTAAGCGTTTTATCTTTGGAAGGTGGGTATGAATGAATAAATATCGCAACGTATGCGATATGAATATTAATTGCCTGTGGGCAAAAGACGGCAGTTAATTGGTCGTGTATTGCATTGTGTGCAATATAAACGTTAGTTGTGAGGATGTTTGAGAGGGGTTGTGTGGCGAAGTATAACACCGGGTTGAAAGCAGAGACTTTGCCATGTATGCCCCCCCCCCCCTTGGGTCAATGCGCTCCGTTCATTTAATTCAGAAATTTCGTTAGGTTCTTGCAATAAGACAGTTATTGACACTTGCCCTATGTGCGACATGCCACTTTGTTTAGTTTTCTCAGGAAAACCTTCCAAATCCCAGGAAAGATTGAGCGACTGGTAGCAATATACGACTGGGTGGCCTGTGGCATCTCTAACAGATACACACAATTCACAAGCAAAATAGTAAAGGACACCGAACGAAAATCGAATAAGAAAATACATCAGAACCGTATACCTAGCGATAACAAAAATAATTCACATCCGTGGAGTATAGTCGAGTTTAAAAATCAAATTCAAAACACGGTCAGTAGCCTGATGGGTAACGCTTAGGTTCAATTTGTTTCGTGATTCAAACTGTCATTGTGTCAGTTCAATTCACACGGTCTTCTTCACTATTATTTCAAACGCTATAATTGGTGACTACGACGTGATCTGTACACACACAGCATACACTTTCCCATAGTAAGCAGAACTTCACACACGGTCACGACTTCCGCATAGAGCCCAGCCTCCGACGTTTTCTCGTTCTCTCGTTCGTCCGTCGTTCGCATACGAATCTGATCGTAACGAAGTTACTGCGGAGGGAGTGGTGTGACATCTCTAACAGATACACACAATTCACAAGCAAAATAGTGAAGGACACCGAACGAAAATCGAATAAGAAAATACATCAGAACCGTATACCTAGCGATAACAAAAATAATTCACATCAGTGGAGTACAGTCGAGTTTATAAATCAAATTCAAAACACGGTCAGTAGCCTGATGGGTAACGCTTAGATTCAATTTTTTTCGTGATTCAAACTGCCATAGCGTCAGTTCGAATCACACGATCTTCTTCACTATTATTTCAAATGCTAGAGGCCCACCTATGTTCACCAAATATGGCAGCTTCAAGATACATCGGTGTAAAAAGCCATCATAAAATTGCGGAAAACACTTTCGGAACGCAGCTAGCGAGAGTGATTAGATTCAATTGGTTTTGGCCACTCGATCTTGGCCGTCATGGTCCTATCGTCTGAGTGTTTCAGGGTGCTGTCTTATCGTTAAAGGTCCTGAAAATACTATTAAAAAAATGGTATTCCATTTCATTCCATTATACGAGAGGAGTTTCACTTTTAATCGACCAGACACAGAGATGGGGGTTTTTATATTGACTGTGGTAGATAGTGCCAACTTTAGAAAGATTAAGTTTCAAGTTTGAAGACGTTACGTTGTTTATTACTTGTTTGACAGCCATAAATAGTGAGCGGTGTCACTGAATTTGTAAATATGGAAACACTTGGTCAGCGTTATGTGCTTCAATATCTTCATTGGAAAGGTCTTAATGCAACTGTGGCGGTTCTGTCTACTTACCCGAAGAACCCCCATAACTACAACCCAACCTTCATGGTTTTCTGCTAATGCTATCGCATTAGCACCTGTAAATGCTTCACGCATTAAGTTATCAAATGTATTTAGCTAAAAGCTCCTGGAAGAGAGTTCTTACCTTCATTAATTTATTCGAATCAAAAAGTCCCTATAAGAATTCTGGTCCAAACATCATAAATCCTGATCACCAGCATACCTGAAACATTTCCCTTCTCAAGGGCAATTAATGGTTTCAACGCATTATCTAGGAATTCCGGTAAAGAATTTCTCCCATAGAGGCAGACATGCATGCATCAATGCATTAGCGACCCAGAACCGAATTCTCGTTTAGTGTAAATACTCACACTAGAATTCGACCCTGAGTTGCCTTAGATACCATATACAATTGGCATAATGTTATACAAACCGCCATTGTGTAACCATCTAATTTGCTTCGCAATGACCCGCAACTATTGATACAGCTCCAAGCACTTTACCCTAAAATGCTCCTTTGTTTGAATCTCCAAACAATCATCAACTCCGCGCATAGCCGCCGGATTGAATTCAATAGCATCATCAAATGCAAATAAAGATTCCGTTCCCGTACAACGACCAAAGATACAATATACAAATTGTATGATGTATCCCAAATGCATTTCACACCTAATGAGTTGCAGCTTATTTATTTAGCCAACCCTCATTACAGGCCGATGCCTTAGGTCGCTTCTCCCTTTGTTGTTTTTCCCTCGTTTCAGGTTTCGTTTATCATTTGCTAAATGCATAGATAAACACGGTGATGTGTGCGACCACACACGCACACCACTGTGTGCCAGAGGGCTTTCCATTGGTCACTGGTCAAAGGAAATTTAATTTCGTTTTTCACCACACCACCAAACTCACCCCAAACGAGGATTGAATCATTGAGTCGTCATTCAACCATCAAAGCGGTCGGGTCGTCTGCCATCCGCCGTACCGGCGCCGGTACGGTGTGTATGCGAAAAATCGAGTGCCAGTCACCAGCGTGAACAAATAGTTAAAGCGCACTTCAAAATATCTTACCATATATAATAAAAAGGTTATCAAGATCTTCAGGATCTATTGAACTCCGTGATAACAAACATCTTGATGTATCAACAGTCGACATATGTAACTTCCGTTCCTGCATCGAGCAGAGTCACTTCGCTGAGTCGTATTCCATTCAGGGGACTGATCGGTCGAGCCGTCCATCATTCCTTGTAGGGTGTGCTCGGGGTGCACACCCTAGAGAGTAGTAAATTTAAACACCCTTACCGGAGTCAAGTTTTATTTCCCGTGTAGTGCGCATATCACGAAGCTTGTTTTTCTGAAAATAGACGCTGATGGCGTACATCTTTTAAATTTAATTTCAAATCAACATGACTATTGCTACTAACCAATTCTGTAACTTCAAATTGTTGTTAAAATAAAATTGAAATAAAAGAACCATTTATTCCTCACCTAGTGTGTTTTACTTTCGCTTGTGCGACCTGTGTTTTGGTGAGGATCGTTTAGTGTACTGACAATTTTCTGGTGTTCGTCCTTTTGTATTCGGCGGAACTTCGTTTTAGTGATTTGTGGGGACGATGTAGAACTCTGTGCCCGTATCGGTGCCAGGACTATCAATGGGGATTGAATTGAATCAGCGCTGCACGCTGGTGCAACCTACTTCATCCCCCACACAACCAATATCCGAACTACATGTAGATTTTACGTTGGGGGAGTCTGCACCTTCGTTTTCAACAGTGAAATATTGGGTGGCAGAGTTTAACCGAAGACGAATATCGCACCAAATGAGGTGACTGTTTCAGAGATGGTAAAAAATATCCACAAAATGGTATGGGATGATCGTCGACTAAAAATGCGCGAGCTAGAAGAAATGGTGGACATTTGAAAAAGGACGGTAGGTTGTGTATTGACCGAACATTTGGACATGAGAAACCTCTGTGCAAAATGGGTAGCGCGTTTGCTCACAATCCAACAAAAACAGCGTCGTTCGGATGTTTCAATCGAGTTTTGGGTCGAATCTTAACTATGGACGAAACGTGGGCTCATTACTACACACCCGAAACGAAAGAACAGTCAGAACAATGCCCTGAAGGAGGAAAATCGGTTCTAGAGAAGGTAAAGATGGTTCCATCTGCAGGCAAGGTTATGGTTTCGGTGTTTTGGGATGGGCGTTGTATAATTTTTATTGATTATCTTGAAAAGGGAAAAATTATCATCGGCGGGTATTATGCAAACTTATTGCAGCGTTTGAATGATGAAATTAGAAAAATAAGGCCGCATTTGGCGAAAAAAAAATGTTTTCCCTTCACAAGAATGCGCCTGTTCCCACATTCGTTATTGCAGTGGCCAAAATCAATGATTTGAGTTACGAATCAGTTCCTCATGCCTCATGCCCCTCGGACTATTTTCTCTTTCCAACCTTGAAGAAATGGCTTGGTGGTAAGAGATTTGCTAACGATGAAGATGTGATGTCTGCAGTATATAGCTATTTTGAGGAGCTCGGCGTTTTTTACTATACACGATGTATCGAAGCTATTGAAAATCGCTCGGAAAAGTGTATCGAGCTAAAAGGGGAATATGTTAAGGAATAAATAAAGTTGTTGGCAAATATTTTATGTTTACTTTATCAAAGCGATTTATTCTGGGACTGCCCTCAAATTTCATTAGTATTCGCCTCATTCTATTTTGATCCTTTCCTTTGCGTTGCATAACCTTTTATTTCACATCCTTTTTTCCCATTCCCATATGCTGGTTGACCCTTTAGTTGCACTCCCTTTCATTTCACTTTATTGTTGTTATTTTTGTTTCTTATATAAACAACTACTTTTAAATTTTACAGTAAATATGATGAACAAAAAATATTGAAACAAAATATAACCAAAATAGAAGACATTCACCGTTTTTATACAACTTCAGAAAAAAAGCGGAGTTGTGTGCCTCATCACTTTGGTTGAAGCAATGGAAATGTTAGTTTTTAGGCCCAGGTGAGCATTAAAGATTTAAGGAATATATGATTAAACATAATTCAGTACAAACCGGTAAAGCAAAAATATGTATAAGTACAATATGTTAAATATGTTGAGGGTAAATGAAAGAATACAAACTATGATTAACTCAGGTTACCCGAGAGGAATCTAAATCAATATAATCCAGGGTTAGAAACCACTTTTCCCCCCTGTTTAGGACAGAATCAGGCCGTGCTAGGGTGCTGATTGGTGTAGGTGGCTTATTGAACAATCAACAGAACAACAATGAAAAGAAATCACAATAGGCCGGAATTTAGGTTCAGATAACATATTTAAATAATTTCCCCTAAGGTTGTAACCATTACAAATTGGCGGCAAATATGACGAGGAGGCAGGACAATGGAGGAAACTCCACAACTATGAATTGGAAGAACTATACAGCAAACCTACAATAGTGAGAGTAATCAAGTCGCGAAGGTTAACATGGACCGGACACGCGGCGCGAATGGGCAACAATAGGACCGTGCATAAAATTCTTGACGGTAAGCCAACGGGAAAGAGACCGAGAAGACGGCCGCGACGGGGATGGGACGACAATGGTAGGTTGGAGCTCGAGGAGATCGGATCGGATGGTCGAACGTGGAAGGAGAGCGCACAGGACAGGGAACAATGGCGGAGTCGAGTCGGTGAGGTCATGAACTTCCAGGTTCCTACAGGCCAATAGAAAAAAAAAGGTTGTAACCATACTTTAAATGAATACTAAGATTACCAGATCTAAAAAAAAAAGTTTTTAATACTTTCAATACTGTTCTTTCTACATCGTGGTATAGCTACATACATACGAAATGATATTGCTTATCAACTTCTGCCACAGTATGGGTTCTGCTCCTATCCAGAAGTTAATTTCTCGTGGCTCTAACTTCACGTTCGTAAGCATATCATACTTTACTGCATTTTTACAGAAGCCCAAACTTGGATAGAAACGCATCATTTAACGAATTTGTTGCTCTATCTGATTCTATCGAGAGGATCTTGACCCCATATTCGCACACTGAAACCGTTATTGCGGGTGATTTCAATGTGCACAACTCTTAGTGGCTTCGTCACTCCGGACACACAACACCTGAATGTCAATATGTCTAGCTCTTTGTTGATTAAAATAGTTTAACTCACCTCGTCAATGAGCCAACACGGGCGCCAGACATAGGTGGTCATTTATATATTGGACCTGTTTCTCACCTCCCACCCGACCAAATACATAATTAAAGTTCGCCCTTGGGCACTTCAGACAACTGTATCGTGTCAGCTGAATTTGCTCTAACCAGCAGCAACATTCACGAGAAAGCTCCCAAAAGAACAGTATGGTTCTATGAGAAACTAATTCACTGCCGAACGCGTACTGTTGCCCACACACTCAAGGAGCTAAATGCAAACAAATCCAATGGTCCTGATAGAATTCCCCCAATTCTCTTGAAGAAATCTTCCTCTTCACTCGCTAAACCACTGTGAAAACTCTTCCATTTGTCTTATTCTACTGGCCATTTCCCAAATAGAGGGAAGTCAGCGAACATTCAGCCAATTCCCAAAAAGGGTGACAAATGGTCCCTCTCTTCTTATCGACCCATAGCACTAACTTCTATTTTTAATTTTTTAATTTTTTTAATTAATGCAACATTTTTTATGTTCGTTTTATATTTTTAGACGCTAAATTATAGGGTAGACAAAAAATGCTTGAATTTTAGCTTAATTATCTTATATTATAACTTACTGGTTCTACTAACTTCTATTCTCTCGAAGGTAATGGACATGTGGCGTTTCTAACAGATACACACACGAATACACAAGCAAATACTGAAGAATACCGAACGAAAATCGAATAATAAAATACACCAGAGCCGTATACCATAGCGATAAGAAAACAATTCACATCAGTGGAATATACTTGAGTTTAAAAATCCAATTCTAAACACGGCCAGTAGCCTGATGTGTTACGCTTAGGTTCAATTTTTGGTGATTCTAACTGTAATAGCGTCAGTTCGAATTACATGTTCTTCACTATCATTCCAAACGCTATAGACTCACTTACCAGTCATCAACTTTCGAAATATCTGGAATCAAACGACCTCCTCAATGACCGCCAATATGGCTTTCGTATCAACAGGTCCACAAGAGATCTGATGGCGTACCTTTCCGAAAAGTGGAGCTCTTCCAGAGAGAGGTCGGCATCGAGCACTTTTCTCAAAATTACATTTCTATGAAGTGGACAATTCCCTGATCCAATGGATAAAATACTATCTTTCTGGCCGTTTAATCCAAGTAGTTCTTGATGGTGTCAAATCTGTCTCCCATCAAATTAATGCAACTCTCTTCCTCATCTTTATCAATGATCTCCTGTCCATTACCCAAAACCCAATTCACTCGTTTACTGATGATAGCACGTTGAGTTTTTCATAACCATATGAACATTCCCGACCAAACTCTTAAAATGTCATTACCAATCATCAGGTTATGCCTAATACAGAATTCCGACCTCAACAAGATATATCAATGGGGATTATCTAACCGAGTAGAACTCAATGCCTTAAAAACTCATTGCGGCCTCTTGTCGTCTAAGGCGACCCCCAAAGCAAATATACTGTCAATGAACGGCACGTGTATGGGGCTCCTTAACGGATGTAAAAGATACTGCATTTCATCCAACCTGGGTACTATTTACAAGACGTATATTCATCCTAAAATTGAGTTTAACTCCCGTATTTGGTCTGGCGGATCCGAAACTGCATTAAAGGTGATCGACAGGGAAAAACGTATTGGGGACTCAGCCGTAAGTCGTTTAATTCCGTTATTAGAACATAGGTGCAACGTATCATGTCTATCTCTTTTCTATTAGTATTACCATCATCATCATCATCGGCACTACAACCGGGAACCGGTCTTGGCCTTATTTAGCAAGTCCTGAGGCTTGTTAAATTTTCCATAATGATTTGATTTTTTTTTTTCGGGCAAGGTCATTAGCCTTGCGCCAGAGGCTCCCCAACGGGGAATCGAACCCCGGTCTCCTGCGAGACAGTCGGGTATACTAACCACTATACTATCGAGGAGCCATGGTATTACCATGGTCGTTGCTCAACTGAACTAGCTGAATGTGTTCTGCACCTTCAGACATTTGCCCGCGATACACTTCAATCTGTGAATGCGCATCAGTTCACGTTGAAAGTGGACTTCAGGCGCACAAATAAACATAGAGAGTCATTCTTTAGCCGAACCACACAGATGTGGAATGTTCTAACTGATCATGCGTTTCCTCTTCATTGTGATGTCCAGGCATTCAACACCAATATACATCGACACCTCCTTTCCTTATCCACTTCCTCGCCATCCGCTCGCACTGTGCTCTGACATTTAAGGGTACTTCTAAATCCCCTTTTGTGCGCGCGTTAGTGTCAAAAAAAAAATGGTCTTCTAGGATGAATCTTCAGGGCGCTGAACAAAGGAAAGCTAGGGTGTCTGGTCGGCTTTAGACAAATTTGTCTGAGGACTAATTTCTCGATGACCAAGAGTGGTTGCATTTTATTTTTATAGTCACTCCCCCAGCATGCAATTCCGTTTTGTCACTTGAAATGGAATATACCATGATAAATTATCCTCGAAAACTTACTGGAGCAAACTTACGTAAAAAATAAAAGTGGAGAAGAGTGCATCGGAAATATTTTTTAAAGCTATTTGCGTGGCATGAAAAACTCCTTCTAGAGTCAAGAGCAAGCCCTAGATATTTAAATTGGTTTAAATTTTCAATTAGAAAACAACTATCACTACAGGTTAGATTGTAACAGACAGATGACGAAGGGCAACTATATGAACATCAGAATTTTGTCAGATTAAGTCTACGGCATTCAGGTGCGTGGAAATATAAATTGGCTTTCAGGCCATGCGAAGAAGTTACGTTGCATAAGAATAACTTAATTTTATATCTGATTACCAAATTATGTTCAGCAAGCCAGTGTCTTATAAATTCAAATCCAAGTTCATATCAGATACTAAGTCAAGCGGGCTACCTACACTATACGAGAAAGCAATACGAGTATCATCAGCAAAAGCAATTAGTGAGCCTCTGAGATCAAGAGAAAAGAGAGAATAAATGTGGAAGAACGAACAGGACCCAAAACAGAACCCTGTGGAATGCCCAGATTAAGGATACTTTCACCGCTCCTAATATAATCTATCCTCACTCAGTGCGATCTATTTCCAAAATGCGTCCTAAACCAATCAAGCATGAGACCACGAAAATCTGCTTGATCACGTCGAACGCTTTAGCATTGCCAATAATTAAGCCAGCCGTACATTTTTTTCTGCCAACGGGAGATATGGAGATCAGTGGATTTACCTGTAAGAAAACCTAACTATGTTGGACTGAAAAATTAATTGTTTTCAATAAAATTTCATTTTTCATTCTGATTTTCATAAGTTTTTCAAAAATTTTACTAAAAATGGAGTGAGATGGTCTTGTAGTTACCAACATCTGCACGTGAGTCTTTCTTGAAAAGAAAAGAGAATGACGCCCGCACATTTAAGAATGTTAAAGAAGATCCCATCCAACACGCAACAATTAAAAAAACTTGATAAGGGGTCTATAGCATTTGGGATGATAGTGAAGAACGTGTGATTCGAACTGACACTATGACAGTTAGAATTACCAAAAATTGAACCAAAGCGCAACCCACCAGGCCACCGCCGTGTGTGCAAATTCGATTTCGAAACTCAAATACATTCGACTGATGTGGATTTGTTATGTTATCGCTATGGTTTACGGCTCTGATGCATTTTCTTATTTGATTTTCTTTCGGTGTTCTTCACTATTTGCTTGTGTATGTGTGTGTATCTGTTACAATCCCACACTACTCCCTCCTCAGTAACTTTGTTACGACCAGCTTCGTGTGCGAACGACGGAGCGAGGAACGAGCGAGCGAGAGGTCGTCGGAGCAGGCGAGTATGCCGGTGCTCTATGCGGAAGTCGTGATCGTGTTGTGAAGAACTGTTTTACTACGGGAAAGTGTGTGCCGGGTGTACACAGATCACGTCGGGGTCACCCATTATAGTGTTTGGGATGAGAGTGAAGAACGTGGGATTCGAACTGACACTATGACAGTTAGAATCACCAAAAATTGAACCAAAGCGCAACCCATAAGGCCACCGCCGTGTGTGCGAATACGATTTCTAAACTCAAATACATTCGACTGATGTGGATTTGTTATGTTATCGCTATGGTTTACGGCTCTGATGCATTTTTTTATTCGATTTTTGTTCGGTGTTCTTCACTATTTGCTTGTGTATTGTGTGTGTATCTGTTACAAACGCCACAGGTCCACTAAGAAACATAGTGTTCTCTTAAGTATGCTATTTTTATCCCCTCGGGTCCGCACGAATTCGAATTTGGTAGAGTACCAATCACCTTAAACATTTCAGGGGCTGAAAAACAAAACTGCTATATTCCGCAATGGTTCACATCGTGCGTAAATAGTGCGACATTTACAACAAGCCTTGGTGGAAAATTATAGCCAATATTGCCGAAACACTGATTAAATGTGCCAGCATTAGTAAATTTATCACACACTTCAGAGTTTTCAATATGTAGAACAGTAGATATTCTAGAAGCAGTGGATCTATTTAGTATAATTTTCACTACACGCCACTCATGCCGTAAATTACTCTGAGCAGATCTGAGCTTGACATGGCAGTAATCATCGCGGCAATTGTGAATCTCTTTTTTGAGTTCAGCATATAGTTTTCTTCTTTTTCTTCTTAGTACCTGGTTTGATTCCATTAGGTCGCATCTCATTCCGTTTGCTATCCCCACTTTTTCTTTTCGATACAATCCAGTGTATCCAGATCTATACTGTTTCGTTCCATCCAATATTATGTCTGTACATTTGGCTTAACTCCAAAATGTTTTTTTTTTTTTGGCTTCGGTAGGAAGGTGGAAATCTTCAAAAGATACCTCTGGGCCGATCCAGAGGCATGTCGGGTTTTTACCGACTAAAACCACCTCCCGCCAGGCTCATATTCCAAAATGTGAAGTGAAATGAATGCGAAATAACAACTTTATTTCCTTCGATTCCATTACGTCTCATCTCATTCCGTTTTAATGCGCTTTATATGATTTTTTGCCTTGTTATCATTTCTATTCATTCCCTCCATTTCTTATCACTCCATTTCATTCGAAAGCAGCCTGCTTCCCAACGTTCCATTCCATTTTAAAGCGTAAATTGCATTTTTTTCAATTTGCTACATTCCATTTATTGATTGTTTTTGTTAAAGTGATAATTTCATTGGCGCAAGACTAATGACCTTGCCCGGAAACAACAAACCATTATGGAAAATTTAACAAGCCTCAGGACTAGCTAAATAAGGCCAAGACCGGTTCCCGGTTGTAGTGCCGCTGATGATGATCATTTAGTTATTAGAAAACGGTATCGACTTCCAACTGCAGTTCTCTTCATGATGTGGAGTTAATACAATCTAGTTTGGTGGGCTAATTTTTGGACCCTAGGTAGCGGTATGGCATATATATCAATATTTAGCTAACACGCAACCATTCTTTGCAAAAGGTCGTAGTTTAGCGCATCTTTAAATGTAAATGAGAAAATAGATTTTATCGAGAAGAGCATATTACCCCATCATGTCTAACGTTAAAATCGCCCAAAACTGAAATAAATATCTTATATTTGTTGAGATGCATCAAAAACAGAACAACACATGTTTAATTCAATATAAAAATGGGTAGTGACAATTACGAGAGACTCAAGTAGGGGCTGTGCAATTCCATTATTGAAACATAGGTACATCTCTTTTGCCAATCTCCTTAATATAGGTACTGCGACGGTCGTTGTTCAATTGAATTTGCTCAATGCGTATTGCCACTCGTAATATTTCTGTTCTCCAGCCGAACAACACGATATGGAACACTTGGCCTGATCACGTGCTTCTCCCTTATTACAATCTTTAAAGTCGAAATACATCTTATTTAGGTAGTCTCAGCCTCTTTTTTCATCATGGCGGTATTGGAACACCATTCAAATATGATATATAAGAATGATGTAAAATTTGTATTTGCATCGCTTCATTTCTGCTGGAAAATCTGTTGTTTTTTCGACGCGAAGATGTGTTTTTATTATACCTGGGATGCGGAGGCGACCCGAAATTTATTAGGTTCATGTATGCTGTAAAATTTTAAGCTGCGTTCGACGAAACGGGGAGGAACCTGTGGGGTTCGAAGTGGTTGCGCCAGACACGGGCGCGCAGTTCACTTTAATCCCCGACACTTGATCCGAAAATTGTCGCCGTGAATCCAAGAGAAAATAAAAATTAAAATACACTGGTGGTTCTTTTTTTGGTTTAGGAGTTCTTTTATTTTAATTTCACTTATATTATCACGATTACTAACACGTCTGCTAGTTGTTATACGTTTACAACTTTACGAAAGCACTTTCTAACATTAAATATGAACCAAGAAGATTTAATCTAACCTTTCTTCAAGAAAATAACTACTGTTTGTATAGTAAAATAACAATTATTTAGTTAACGCTCGAAATATCCACGTCAGAGCGATATTCCCCAGCCAAAACTTTATTTCTAACTTGTCCTACTCGAAAGTGTCGAGTTATTAAACGGCGTGCCCGAACGCTGTGATGGTTGTGTAGCGACTCGACTTCGATGTACGGCGGCGTGATTATCCTCTCGACTGTTGAATAGTGACTCATTGGAATTAGGGTGGAAATTGGGATTTCTGCTTTTACACACCGATCCGCCAATGTTATTATAATATGCTCTCTTGTACATTCCTCAATTCCCCACAGTCATCAAGGTAGAAACGTACTTGTGTATTCGTTCGACGTCGATGGGCGTAGCAAGTAAGGAGAAATCAAAAGGAAAACACAATAACCCAGGGTTGATCTGTCGTAGTGTGTGTGTATTAATTCCGCGTATGCAACTGGTCCAGTGACCTAGTGATGATTATGGTAGGTTTCATAGGTCATCGAACTATGGAAAGACAGAATTTCAGAGAAGAGGTAAAATTTAGCTGGTGCTATTCTCCTGTAAAATGAGATCGTTGATCCCAAGCGAATGGATGGTCTGGGGGAAGTCATAAGTGACGCTTAATCGGCTAGGGAAATATTAACGTGTGAACCAAATTCGAAGAATTTGGAATTAACCCAGCCAATGCATGATTATGTAACCGCGTGCTTGGTCTGGTCTTGGTTGTTGCTAACCAAACTGACTTTGAAATTTCCGGTGGAAATCTCATTGCCGTATGGCAAGAAAACACTGAATGCAATTGTGCATTAACCGAATAGATCAATGACTTCCGGCCAGTCTTCTTTTAGGGATTTATCTATTGCAGGTGAAATAGCCGACGGTAGGAATTGGGATTGGGTTGACGCGCTGTTAGCGGTCGAATTTAGGTTAGGATTGTGGGCTGGTTCTCCATGTGATATAGAGAAACCTCACAAACTCTTTCATGGCTCATGCATACGAACAAAATGTATCACAATGTGTAGCAATTATATGTGATTTTTTTTTAGATTCGCATATCATGTATTTTCCATCATTTCGACATAAAACAGAGATTGGTTCTATGGCAAATAGCGTGAGAAGATCGCGTATATTTTTTGTTTTTAGTCCGTTTCAATAAAATGTATTTCAGTGGTACGACAGAATTGAATGTCACGTTTCTAACATGTTTTACCTGTGGACACTAGCTTCTCCAGACCCTTTCATTACGTAATGTTTTTGATTTCCTACTTACTTATTATTGACTTGATTATTTTACAGAATCAACTAATTGGTCAAATGCATAGAACTACTTTTACTAAGTAAATTATTACTCCTCGAAACTACCACTTGATTCCAAAAAATATTCACAACACCCATAATCTTTACCTCCCTATTCAAAATACAGTAGAGTGCTCTTGCTTCTTTTTACCTATTCTTATTCTCACCCAACACACTCAGTGTTCAGAAAACGGATCTATATTTATGCTCAGCCTGTTGGTGGAAAGTTCATGCTTCTTGGGACGCGTCGCTTCCCATATGTGGCCATCTAATATTGCAACCACGTATCGTCGAAGTTTCGCCATGTTATAATCACATACCGAGTGCGCTTTGGCAGTACATCAATTTGGCAAGAGGTCTGATTCGTGTCCCCGACGTTTATTAAGTGATCCCCCGCCTACACTGCTCTCGAACATAATTGAGCGCACCTTCAATTTCGCTTCTAATTATTTACATCAGCTATTGTCAATTAAGTGTCAGCCGCATGTTCTCCAGACCCATTAACATGCCAGACACACAGGATTGTTCTCGTCGAACGTGATTGCACTTCGTCTCGATCCTTGCAACTTCAAACTCAATTTCATTCCCTTTGGCAATACGACAAGACAAGACAGCTCCCTAAATCGATCCCAATGGGACCCCATCCCATTGCCGTCAATTCGCGCACGCTGAAATTATATTAATTAAATAAAAAGAAAAATTGACTGAGAAAAAATTACGTTCACGGTCCCACAAGGGAGAGAGTTCGTAATTATTGCCCCATTCACAAATTCCAGGTACGCGTTTATTGCAGGACACAAGTGTAGCCTGGGGGCATTCTATGCGTCCACATTTAGGCTGACAACAACTTGCTGCCGGACGACAACATTTTGTTTATGGTAATTAGCCCCGAAAATCGGTAATTACCGGAGGACAGATAGGAACACTCTGAAGAGACTTACAGTCTCAAAAGGCTTAGAGACTTGTCCGAATAAATTTGACTGGCATTGAAATTAGCATTCCACCGAACACTCGGGGTTAACAATTAGCGAACAAACATTCTGATATCGTTACCGGGTTCTGCGTCCTAATGGGGTCTATCTACGAATTGTCACGATTCGCATTCGTCGGTGAGTAAGATTCGGAAATAGGGTTCACACCGTTCCTAGTGTTTCGCAAAAGGTGTAAATTGGAATCATCTAATTAACACTAACGAGATGCGTACACCAATGTTTGGCCTAGAAGTTATGCTGAGACTCGGTCAAAGAGCCCACAGGTACAATTCCAACTGATGTACCAATGGACTGTGACGAAGACGTGCCGATGGGGTGATTTTAATGATTTGCAAACAGACTGAATTTTGCCACCTTCAGACTTACCTTGAACTTTCCCTAAGTTCTAACCCGGTCGACCGCTGGTAGATTGTTGATAACCATGCTGGTCCATCAATTAGAGTGCTGTGGAACTCCGCCACCAACATTTTCGCTACGCCTTGGTCTATAATCTCCTTAAAAGACTCAGCTACAACCGTCTGAAAGCGATGTTGTTCTCAAGGGAAGTTGGAGATGCGAACGAAAGTTTCTGGTACACTTTGCAGCAAATATACCATTTCTCAAGTGACAGTTTCGTCGCGTAATTTAGAGGTCGTGGCAAGCGTGTGGGGCCACATATAAATGGAGACTAGACAGAACGAGTGGTTCCTGTTCGTGTGGGAGTGAATATGGTATGGAGGGGTTGTATAAGATGATTAGTCTATGGTTGGACTCCCCTTTTTGGTTTCTTTGTTATTTGAATTGGAACTAATTCCGCAGAACGCGTGTGATTTAAAAGAACCTTTTACTGTAATGCACACAAACATTTAAATAATGAATAGAGGCGCTTTGGTTTAGTTTTTGGTTATGACACTGAAGTTGGTGGTTTTCCACAGGACTTTTTGTTATCAGTTCTTGATGTAAAGTGGGTTTTTTACTATAATCTATCAACTGCTGTGAGATCAGCAACCACATTAATTTCTACCATATACACGAGTATAGTAGGTACAGTATTTTGATTTAGAAAAAGTCGCGGATCGCAACCTTTTCAAGTTTTTTCCTAGCCAAAAATCGTATATGTGGCCAAACTCACAGACTGATTTCTGTGTTTAACAGTTGACATCCAACTGAAGGCGCTCCGTCCAAGACGAATATATCAACTCAAATGCTACCGAGACAAACGTGGGATGCTTACTAACGGAATACTAAATGCCATTACTGTTATTTGTCCTTAACAAACTCTAAACACACAATTGCACTAATAAGTTCGTCGGTTTTGTCCATCTAGAGTAAAAAAAAAATTCTACATACGATGCGCTCGTGTATCTATGTTAAGCATAGTGAGAAAAAAAATTACATAGGAGTTAAGTACAATGCATGAATTATCCTTAGCGTGGCCTTACTACCTCTGACGGTAAGGAACCATCGGTATTATTGAATCACTTATTATCATTGGGCTAATAACCCTTCCCGGAAAAACAAATTATTATGGAAAATTTAACAAGCTTTAGACTTGTTAAATAAGGAAAAGGCCGGATCCCGGTTGTAGTGCCGATCTTGAGGATGATTATCATTAGTAGTTGAATTCCTGTAAGGATATATTGGGGCAGATTCTATAAGGGTCACTTTGGTTTATCCAATGTCGATCAGCAAATTAGATAAAATAAATTCAATTAACATCATAGCTTATATTATCTTCCGAGGTGGTATTGATTTTGTCTGCCGAGTCATTGCAATAGCACGGGAGTTTCGCTTTCACAAGTGCAACATTTGTGGCTTACGGCGCAATTTTGTCAATGGTCTACCCCCATACCTTGTAGAACCATAAATCTGTGATTCTTATTGAAATCTTGGTAATAACTCATATCGATATTTCGAATTTCAACTTTTCCGGTTATAATGTAATACTTCTCTTCTTCTCATATTGTGACATATCCAATTACATAAGAAACGATATTGCTGTACAGCTTCGTAACCATATCATTCGTTATAGATTCCTGTATAGAAACGGATCCTTTATTTAACCCAATATTCGATCCGACTCTAATGATAGGAGTTTGTGTCAAGTTGTAAGATAAACCTTAATACGACATTTTTGTGTAGATGTCGAGCATCTATTAGAGCAGATGGGTTCTCCGAAGGACAATCACTCCAAGGAAATTCATTTTTGAGATATGTCCCAGCTATCAACAGACACGAAATGAATGCTCCAAGATTTACGTTGGCCGAGGGCATAGAATGGGTTCGGTGATAGCCACAAGTTTATAACAACTCCGTTAAAGTTTTAAATATATAGTTAAAAATATTCGGTCTCATAATGCTATGTATATATGGGTTGTACCACATGAAGTGTCCGATTTTCGCGCAGTCGGAAATAAGAAGTTCTCGAGTGAACATTGTGCCAGAACGTTGAATTCTGTTCTTTTTTTTATAAAGTAAAGTGGTATGTGTGCTTGACGTGTGAGCATTTTTGGGTTCGTCACAAGTACGGTTATTTTTTTTTCTAGGAATTATTTACCATTCCCCGCTTGGTAGAAACCTTGACGTGGTGCGGGGGCTTAAACTACGATGAATCAGTCAGGCTGTGCTGAAGGAAGCATACGCTACCAGTAGGGCCAGCCATGTCAGACAGGTTATTGAGGAAAAACACACATAGATCTACCGCCCCAAATCCAGGGTCACGCATCACCGTGCCCATCGGATGGTTTGCAGCCAGGGGTACACCGGCTGTATTATAACGGCGCCTCTCTGATACCGGGTCGAATCAGAGCAGTAAGCAGACTTTACCACACCAAAGAGTGGCTCTGATATAGCGGACTATTTGAAACCCCAGAGTGTTCCCACCAAAGGAATGATCAATATATACAAAAAACAATCTCACGAAAAACCCACAGGAGCATGTGTGATGAGCCGACACTACCATAAGGGAACAAAAAAACACCGACTCGGCAAAAAGAAGACGTAGGGTAAAACGGAAAAAGTGGGATATACGCGTCGGCACGTGGAATGGTCGAACGTTATACAAACCAGCCGCGATACAGACGGTCGTAGAAAATGCGAAACAATATAAAATGGACATCGTCGCACTTCAGGAAGTCCACATCAAGTATTCGAAACCAACGGATTTACACTGATGTGTGGAGGTACCGATACACATAACCTCGGAACCGGCTTCATCATAACCAAGAAGAGTACACCCCATGTAAAAGATGTGCAATTTATTGATGACCGAATGTCGGTGCTAAAAATACAGGGATCATGGTACAATTATGTATTTATAAACGTACACGCCCCAACAGGATCTACGGGCGAAGAAACGAAGGACACGTTCTATGAGACCCTAGAGGAAGTATTTGATGGGATCTCATCATTCGATGTTAAAATCCTCCTCGGGGATTTCAATGCAAAAATTGGAAAGGAAGATATCTTCCACCCAACTATAGGTAAAGAAAGTCTACACGACGTTTCAAATGATAATGGAATTCGAATTATCACGTTCGCAGTGTAGCAAGATCTGGTAGGGAAAGACTCATTGTTCAGGCACAAGCAAATTCATGAAGCCTCGTTGATATCAACCGGCGGCGTAACACGTAACCAAATAGACCAGTTCTTCATAGACAAAAGACACCACTCGAATATCCTTGACGTAAGAACATATAGAAGAGAAGATTGCGACACCGATCATCTTCTAGTGATGGGCAAACTCAGGAGTCGGCTCGCGGCAGTCCCACATGTGCAGTCACGGGAGATGAGCAAAAAGTTCGACATTGATAAAAGAAAAGAGCTACGCAAAAGGGCTGAATATGAAGACGAACTAACGAATAGATTTAGCTTTCTAGAGAATGGGAGCCGTGGGGAAGAGGAAGTCAATAGTGTGGACACTAAATGGGAATCGATCACAGACACAATCAAACAAACAGCCTAAAAGGTATTAGGATTTAAGAAAACAATTAAGCCCAAACCTTGGGTTGACGGTGAGTGCAGGGCGAACATCGAAGAACGTAAACGCACCAGAGTGATCCACTTAGAAAGATATGATGAAGTCAACGTAAAAAGATACGCGACAGTTCGAAAGAGATAATAAGACTCTTCAAACGCAAAAAACGCGAATGGGAGAAGACTCGGGTCGAAAAAATCCATGAAAACACCGGAGCAAAGAACATAGAGGTATGTATGGCGGCATAAATTCAATTAGAAATGGCTACCGAGGGAGAGCCAAAATAATTCGAAGCACACAGCGCTGTCTGGTCACAGAAACAAACAATATCGTGTCAAGATGGAAGCAGTACTGTGAAAATCTGCTCAATGTGCGCACCCGTCAACCACAAATAAACGCACCAGACGTACACACTGCTGAGCCTCAGATTCCAGAGCCGCCTTTCAACGAAATTGTATACGCAATAAATCGATTGAGAAATAAGAAGGCTTCCGGAGTCGACTGCATACCGGCAGAGCTTATGAAGCAAAGAGGAGGGGCAACCGCTCGAAAGATCCACCAACCCATCAAAACAATATGGGATAAGGAAGAATGGAAAACCTCAATACCCGTCCCCATTTTCAAAAAAGCCGACAGATCTGACTGCGAAAACTACAGAGGAATACCATTGCTCCCAACCACATACAAAATACTAACAAATGTCATAGTGGGGGAAATCACACCGTATGCAGAAGAAATATTGGGAGACTACCAATGTGTATTCCGTAGGAACCGGCCAACAAGCGACCAAATGTTCACAGTGTAGCGATCCTAAATCACTACTCCTATCCAAATCCCCAATATTACCAATAATCCCATCCAAATCGCCAATACCTCCCATCACCCAAATCTAAATTTTATATCGAATCATATGAGCGATAAATTAAACCAAAAGTTAATTTGTCGCACATTGATTCAATTTCACAACAACTCATACCCCAATCCAATTGAATCATATGCACGATAAATTTAAACCAAAATCCATTTGTCGTACATTGATCCAATTCCCCATAATCCTGACATCATGAAATGCTTAACTCAAACGCATTTCATGATTTCCCTTTCTGGGACTTATTTAACTAAACCCTTAGTCGATTCCCAATTGGTGCACACAAAATCGTGTGTGTGCTTCTTGGAATTTTCACATTAAAAACGTTGACAAATCTCAACGACGTAAAAGTATAAAAGGACGGTACATTTGAATTTCGTGATCAGTAATGTTTTAGATGCCGAACCTATGGCCAAAGCATGAGTAAAGTTCTGGAAGGCCGAAACCCTGGTCCGATGCCAAGTCGAAATAATATAAAAGGAAAAAATAAAAACGTACTTTAAAAAGAAAATACAACACACCAGCCTTTTAATTGACCACGGAACACTCTCCCGGTGGAAAGTAAATAAACAAGAAAAAGAGATCTTAACAACAAAATTAAAAAAGATTTTGACATGATATTGCGGACCAGGGCACACCACACAAAGGGGTCTTGACAAGATAGTCCGGCCCCTAGAGTGGGAATCCCCTCTAATAACAGAAGACGCCGCCCTTCCCTGCCAAGGAGCTTGTGGAGACCGAGCCCACATCCGGAAGCCCACACACACGGACGCAGGAAGTTGCGAGGGCACACCCCTGCACTCCACCCTGTTCAACCCAAAAGCGGCTCCTCCAAAAGACCATCACTAAAGGAAGATGACCCACTGGCTATTGGTAACCTACAAAAGGAGGTAAGCGAAACCAATTTTAATTCCACACAACAGCTACCTCAACAACAGTAATGCAACTGCTGGAAAGAAGTGGGAGTACGGAGAGACGGTTCACCAACTGTTCGTTTACTTCAAAAAAGCCTACGACTCAGTCGCAAGGCAAATACTCTACCATATTGTAGTTGACCTGGGAATCCCGAAAAATATGCCGCCCTCCAGTGCTGGATTACCCATTAGGCCGGACTAGGCCATGACCTGGGGCCCCTGGCGAGCAATTGTGATTGTTTTTAATTTATTTTTGATTTTCATTAAATTTTTTTATAATTTTGGAATTTTGTAAACAAAATTTTTTTTAAAGACAATTCATTTATCTTATTAATTGATTTATTCTTTTGATTGTTATTTTAAGCTACGATTTGAATTTAAAATCGCGCGAGTTAACGTATGAATCACCCAACCATATAAAATATAACAACAATAACTCGCGCTAAATAACCGAAACAGCGCTTTCAAACTCGAGCTTGTTTATATAAACAAAAACGATTCATTTCAGTGTTTTAAGCAAAACAAAACTATCTGTTGCTTTGTCGTTTGCCAAATTGCATTTATTCGTTGTTCTTAGAGAAAAAAAGAACGTTTTTTCAATTAGTGACGAATCTAGATGTTAATTAATGTGAAATTGTGGTATTGTGTGTAATGAACATATCGAAAACTACGCATTTGTTGAAAAATGTAGGTTCTGTTTTATATTGTGTCTTTTCAGACAACACAAAAAACATCACCAATCAAATTGTCTTTTTTTGTTATCCAACAACAATAATGAAAGTGAGTTTGTATATTGTTTTCGTTTTAAATTTCTTTTTTAAGTTTCGTTTACTTTTTCGAAATTTGTTTTGTTGTTCGATTTTGATTTTGTAAACTGATTTAGTTTTAGCTATTTCGATAATTTAACATTTTGGTTTTGATTTTTTTGATTTATTTTTGAGTTCGATTTTTTGATTTTAAACTTTGTTGTTTAATTTCAAATGCAGAATTTGATGCTTGCTTTTCCTATCAGAATGTTACGATTTAAGTATGTTTGTAGATCACATAATGCGGCGATCCTATCAGAGCGGGGCTCAAAAAAGAAAAATTGCGGATGAAAAGAAAAAACGAATTGAGACAGGTTTATCGAAACTACCAAAATTAACGTCATTCTTCCAAAGTTCCACTGCACATGCTTCTTCATCAGCTAGTGAACAGATCGAATCTAGTAATGAAGATGTAAGAATCGAAATATAATTTACTGTTGATATTTATAAATTATAACTTTCTTATAAAATATAAATTAAAGTGTTTTTAGAGCAAATGTAATTCTCAAAACTTTTGAATTCAAAATTGTTTTATCAAATTTGCAGATTCAATCTGAAACAGAGCAAGTCGATCATCTCAAAACCTTTGAATCTTTGGATCAAGATGATGGACAAACTCGCAGCGTGATGTTAGTCTGAACGAATACGAAAAGCTCAGAGTCGCGGATTTGGGTACTTTTGAAACTGCAGCGTACAATGACAATTGTTCGAGCGATCCAGGCAAGTGGGGTGATTTCACTGACGATGACGCCAATTTTTGGATCAATCGTGGTGCATGTGCCAAAATCACTCTGGACCGTTTGAGCCGTCTCGTAGATTTTACGATACAGAAGGTAGAGCAAGATATTGCTCAGAAAAAACATTTTTTGGAAGAAAGGCAAATCAAGAACGGTTCAAGAGCGAATGGCTAATTTATTCTCCCACGACTGGTTGCGTGTATTGTTTTGTATGTAAAATTTTTGTTTCCAAAGACAAACAAAACAAACTGACCAGCGATGGATTTAATGATTGGAAAAATGTTTCCCAATTACATCAACATGAGAATGGATCTCTTCACAGAGAATGTATGTTGACATATATTCAAAGGCGACAGACCTGCATCGATGTTTCCGACAACCTTCAACTTGAGTACCAGAAAGAGAAAAATTATTGGAAAGATGCAGTGCGACGATTGATTCCAGTCATCATAAAGTTGGCTGAACGAGGATTACCTTTCAGAGGCACAAACGAGCATTTCGGCGTTCCAGATAATGGAAATTACTTAGGTTTACTCGAACTAATTGCACAGTTTGACCCGTTCTTAAAAAGTCACATTGAAAATTTTGCGGACCGCGGCAAGGGGAATCCATCGTATTTATCAAAAACAATTTGTGAGGAGTTGATCAGCATTATGGGTTCAAAAGTAAGACATCACGTTATACAAGAGGTCTTAGCCGCGCGATATTTTGGCCTTTCAGTCGATTCAACTCCGGATATCGCTCACGTTGATCAACTCAGTGTAGTTGTCCGATATGTTGCTAAGAATGGAAAGCCCGTTGAAAGATTTTTGACTTTTTTAAACTTTGATAGCCATAGAGGTGTTGCAATGGCTGAAGTGGTTTTAGAATTTCTTGCGATTTGCGGCTTAGATTTTAAATACTGCAGGGGTCAATCTTATGATAATGCTCCGAATATGTCGGGTATTTACTCAGGGATGCAATCGATCTTGTTAAATCTCAACGAATTTGCGATTTATTTACCATGTGTAGCGCATTCGCTTAACTTAGTTGGAGAAATTGCTGTAAAGTGCTGCTTGTTTGCAGTGAACTTTTTTTCTATTGTACACATTCTTTTCAAGCTCAACCCACCGGTGGGACGTTTTGAAGGAACGTATCGGAAACGAAAACGTACTGAAATCGTTACCCCAAACTCGTTGGGAAGCTCATGTGAACGCGACTGAGGCAATTCAAAAATCTTTCAACGAAATCGTAGCAGCATTGTATGAAATTGCTGATGATTTAACACAAAAAAGTGACTGTAGACACGAAGCTGAATGTATCGCGAATAAAATTCAAACCTTCGAATTTTTTTTCATGCTTGTTTTGTGGGGCGATACTTTGAACAATTTTCGGGCAACGAGCAAAGCATTGCAGTCAGTAGAAATTGATCTGAAAACCTGCGCGTTAATGTACTCGTCAGTAGAAAATTCGTTAGATGAGATGAGAGATAAGTTCGAAGTGTTTGAAAACAAAGCCAGATCCATTTTACCTGAGACAGATTATGCGAATGTTGCATCGCGAGTTCGACGAAGAACAAGACAGCCAAACGATGGCGATGCTCCAGAGGTTGCATTAAGTCCGCGCGACTATTTTCGTGTAAACGGTTTTTTGGTAATCATCGATACGCTCAAGATTGAAATCAACAGACGAAGCAAAGTTTACTTAGAGGTTTCGGAGAGATTTTCGTTTTTGGCTGATTTTGATTTGACGGAAAATGTGTATTCCGATTTAGTTGACTTTTACTCTAACGATTTAGAAGAATTTTACCCTGAACTCATACAGTTTCACGCTTTCATTAAATCAAAATTCCCAATGAAACTTAAGTTCACTCACTCTGACCTCTACGAAAGTTTGATTCAAGATCATTTTGAATTAGTTTTTCCGAACGTTGAAATTGCTCTTCGCATTTTTTTAACTCTTATGATCACGAATTGTTCGACAGAGCGCTCTTTTTCAAAATTGAAACGCATCAAAAACGAGCAAAGAAGTGTTATGCGTCAAGAACGATTAGACATGCTAAGTCTGATGTCCATTGAATCGGACATTCTTCGTCAAATTGATTTTGAAGAAATCATCAATGATTTTGTTGATCAAAAATGTAGAAAAGAAGTTTGTTGAAAACGAGCGTCGCATTCATATTCCAAAGAGATGTCCAAAGATTATTTTAAAATTTAATATACTGTTAATTATTTTTAATCAAAAAATATATAATTCAACTGAAAAAAATGATTTCCTTTATTTTATTGTATTTGGAAACCTTAAAATGATATGAATTAGTTGTTTAAATTATACAAATGCATCAATAATGATTAATTTTACGATTATTAAAAAAAAGAGGGCCCCAAAATTTGAATGGCCTAGGGCCCTCGATTGGCTTAATCCGGCACTGCCGCCCTCATTCAAATTTGCATGAACGAAAACAAAGGGCGAGTTAGAATAGAAAACCACCTCTCAGAACCATTTGAAATCCAGAACGGACTAAAGCAGGGAGATGGCCTCTCACCATGCCTTTTTAACAACATGGCCGGATCATCCCTGAACGGGATCACACAAGTGCTCGCATATGCGGATGACGTCGCCGTTCTGGGCGATAATCTAGAAACTGTAAGTAAAAACTGTGAAATCATCATGAAAGCCGCAGAAGAGGTGGGCCTAGAAATAAATGAAGACAAAACAAAATACATGATTACGGCGAGAGCAGGTGGAACTCAGGGAACTCATATAAACGTCAGAGGCAAGATATTTGAAAAAAGTAAAGAATTTAAATATCTGGGAACCATACTGACGGCCAGCAACGAAATGTCGAAGGAAATTAACAAAAGAGTACACTCCGGCAACGCTAGTTGGCACGCAGTCAGTAAACTGCTGAAATCCAAACTGCTATTACGTAACATAAAGCTCCGTGTCTATAGAACTATAATCATGCCGATTGCTCTATACGGATGTGAACCATGGGGTCTCACAAAACGGGAAGAAAACAAATTCCGCGTATTCGAGAATAAAGTTTTGAGGGGTATATTTGGCGGTAAATATGACGAGGAGGCAGGACAGTGGAGGAAACTCCATAACCACGAATTGGAGATATGCCGCAAACCTACAGTAGTGAGAGTAATCAAGTCGCGAAGAATAAGATGGGCTGGACATGTGGTGCGAATGGGTAACGATAGGACCGTGCGTGGAATTCTTGGTGGTAGGCCAACGGGAAAGAGACTGGCAGGACGGCCGCAGCGGAGATGGGAGGACAATGTAAGGTTTGATCTTGAGGAGATCGGATCAGATGGTCGAACTTGGAAGAAGAGCGCACAGGACAGGGAACGATGGCGGAGTCGAGTCGGTGAGGTCATAAACTTCCGTGTTCGTACAGGCCAATAAGTAATAATAATAATAATACTTGTTTATAATTTGATAGGTCTATTCTTTCTATATATATGTTAGTGATCCAGAAATATATTGCTTTCTTTTTTAGTTTAATAAAAAAACATATAATTGTAACACTTTTCGATGTAACGCAAAGGACTTCGAGCACCCTACAATGTTCATTTGTAAAAAACATCTTTTTCAAGTTACAATAAAATATTGGAACATTTTCAAATGATGCAACTATTTTATCACACTTAAAAACATTCATAAAAAATGTCTCATTGAAGAGAAGAATAGTTGTGGAAAATCCAACAGTGTAGTAAATCAATTTTTTCCATTTGATTCCATTGAGAGGCAAACTCAAAATTCTTTAAGTAGTACTGACACATGTATACAGTATCAATAGGATTGCTGGTGCCATTAGCACTAGAGTTTTCTTCGGGCTCTCTTGATCATAGGTCATGAAACCAGTACAGTTTTTTTTTTTAATAGAAGGAACGTGTTTCAAAGATGCCGTTTAGATACGAATTCCAAAAAATCAATAATTTCGATGTTTTGTTAAGAATGCATGTTTTTGAACGTATTTACTATAAAAAAATGTAAGGCCGTCATACATGCAATATACTAAGTATTCTTTTAAATGCACACATTTTGCTTCTTATTAGTTGCACAGAATGAACTGCAACATTTACTGCACACAACTGTGAATAGGAAAAATGGTTTAGTTTGAAAAGTATTGTGTGGGAAAATCGGAGTGATTAATTAAATTTAATATTCTATTAGCACATTCTTAGGCACACTAATTAAAAGAAAAAAAAATTCTCAATAGAGCACATGTAGTTACTCACAGTTACTTCTTTGTTATATATTTTAATGCTTCAATTTAAAATCGGTTAAATAAGTGAAGAAAAATTATGAAATCTAACATATACAGTTTGGGTTTAATAAATAGCTCAATAATTTTCGTCGGTCCGATTACATTACATCCATGTGCAACCTACAAAAATTCTTTATTGATTTTGTGTATGCTGCGCTCTCTTCAAGCATGGATTACAATAATTACTTTATTTTTGCGGATATTTTCTGTATCCAGCGAATGCAATAACCCTCAATTTCGATAAACTTCGAAACACCATCCGGTGCAATTTTTCTTCACTGGTCCCTCCCTTAGCTACTCTATCGCTCGGGGCTAACGTCAACATCATAGAGTAACTAATATCCCCCAGGACATCCAATTCCGACAGAAGGTTGTAATATTCACTTGTCATCAGGAAGCGCAAAAAAAGGGAACACACGGCGATGCAGAAACCCTTCGTTAACAGGAACAGTCTCATTTTATTTTTCCATTCCGCCTGAACGGCGTATGAACACCGAATAAAACTTATTTGCCCACCTTCATGAAATGAAATTCATCTAGCGGTTGGTGTAGAACTATTTCTAATTAAATTTGTATTAGGCGCGCAGATGTCGTTCATACATCCCTCGGGCAAAGCAAGACGAGTAAAACGGGGGAGGGGAATTTCAAACAAATGCCTATGTGCTCGGAGAGCCCCTGTGTAAAACTGAAACAAGATGAAACACCCTTATAGCGAGTCCTGCAGCATGTCCTCAAACCAAACCACTAAGGATCATCTAACCCACGTTAGTATTGGATGGAAGTGAATTTTTTCTTATTGTATATCCTTTGCTTAGGGCTACGCCCAGTGTCGCCCACTAAACATGAGAGATGAACGTAACGGAAAACCCCGAATTGAACACATAAACAAAAGGACTACTTCTTTCCAGTTGGTGTTTTTTATCGGTGAATAATTAATGTCAATTACCAGGAGCAATGGCACTCGAGGATACAGCATGGTGCAGGTCGAATTTTAATTACTCTCCGAACGTATACTCAGGCGCACACATGAACCGGCACCCACTTCAAAAAGCATGGACATGGGATTTTAATTTACAAACATTTTCAAGACAATAAATCGCCACCACATCTCCAGGACTATAGATCCTGCAACTCAGTGCACAACACTGGATGCCTGTCCATCCGGCTGTCACACGTTCTGACATCTGAAATTGGGAATCGGACCAAATTAAAAACTTTTCGCCTTTTGTAAATTCCACAACTTGTAGGGCCTGTGAATGTCCTTGTTGATACTGTTGTTGTTGTTGTTACTATCGGTGCAGTTGTTTTCGTTTTTGTTGCCATTTCAAAAAGAGGTGGACGGGTGAGTGTTTCATCCTTGGTAGACGTTTCTGAAACATTGTTTAGCTGTCAACTAGGAATGTTTTCCTGATACCATTCCCTCTAAGCCTGCTCACGCAGTCGACAGCCCTTCCACCATTTGGTACGTATATCAACACCGGATGCTGATGAAAAATAATCTGCCGTAGCATTTACACAAGTCGAGTGATTTCTTCTTTGCTTGTGTCATCGTTGTCCTCGTTGTGAATTGTATGGCCCTACAAGCCACGGGACTGGGAATCACGACGATGATTGGTATGCACACTTCCAGTGTTCGCCTGATGGATTGATTGAATTCTTTTAAGAAGAGTGCTCTTAGCATTCGCTACAACCAGTGACTAGGATACGTAAATGATTTCACTGTTGAGTGCCACGAGGATGCATGTGGTTAAATATTGAATAGATTGCTCCCGGGATAGGTATGAAGTTCCTGTGAAAACCTTCCGTTCATTGGTCAATGTGTTCACTAGTAGTTTGTTTTGGTTGGGAATCTTTTAAATATTATGGTGAAGTCCTTTGGTGGCTTCTGTTCAGAAAGAAACTCCTACGTCCGCCCTTTAGTTAGGAGGATGCTGCATCTCTGTTATCTTTTAAAACTACTTTGTATGAACTAACGTTATACCGCCTCCTAGTTGAATCCTTAGAATAGGCCTGTTAATTATTTGTAGTTGACATAGGCGACAACCCAAGCAGCGGAAATTAAGCTTAAGGAGACAAGCAGCGTAGCTACCGAGATTAGGATTGCTAGATTAGTATTGGGATTAGGATCTGGAAATGTGTACATTACTAAGAATACAGAAAAAGACGGCCTATTACAATTGAACGCTAATATGTTCGTTCCTGACTTAAATGGGTTGGAGAACCCTGTCTACAGAATTCAGTAGAATGTTACGGAGCTTTCTAGTGCAAAAACCCTAGTTACGACAATCAGGAAGAGCCCACTCATCCGAAATTAATTTTGAGGTTTGTAGCTCTGACTTCTGTTTTCGGAATTTCGACTATAAATTAATCCTGAACTCAATTTGGATTCGATCTTACACTGAAGCTCAAATGCGAAGTCGAAAAAGAGAGCGAGAGTATGAGGAAAAGCAGTGTTAGTGTGTATTGGACTTGAATCTCATAACATGAAAATTGGGCTTGAGTACATCATTCGGAAAACTTTCTACGCGTGAGCAGTTTGGCGAAGAGCGATTGCATGTGTTCATATCATCATAGTAAAGCTGATTGGCGAAAGGAGATGGGTAGGAGACGTCGCGCATATCTTCTAATGACTAAAAAACAATCTCCTGCTAGTTTTTGCATCCTTCGAGTATGTGAAACGCTGTTTTACATTTGTCTGACCATACATAGGAATTGAATTCCAGAATAGGGAGAGATACGCCTGAATGGTATGAAGTATTTCTTGTATCTCTTAGGATATCTCACACGGTTGGCAGAATTAGTCGCACCTTAAATATACAAGTCCCGCTCATCAATAGGTCTACTTTGGAATTCTTTCACGACAGCCGGCACTGAATTGCACGGTTACATTATCCATTGGTTTATCTTGTTGACGTTGATATTCATTGAGTTGAGCATGCTCTCCTGTTTGATAACGAGATTCGAAAAGGTTTTTTAAGTATGGTTAAATGTTATTTTATTTATTATTAGTAATCGGCCTGTAGGAACCCGGAAGTTTATGACCTCACCGATTCGACTCCGCCATCGTACCCTGTCCTGTGCACTCTCCTCCTACGCCCGACGAGCTGATACGATCTCCTCAAGGTCAAACCTTACATTGTTCTCCCAACTCCGTCGCGGCCGTCCGGTGGTCTACCGTCAAGAATTCTACGCACGGTCCTATCGTTGCCACGTGCCCGGCCCATCTTAATCTTTGCAACTTGATTACTCTCACAATTGTAGAGTATGGTTAAATGAGTATGGGAAATTCAAGCTGATACCACCAGCAAACAATTGAACTTAATTGTGACCAATGGATAAGAGATTGTAGTGTTTTACGCTAGAAGTGAAAGATGTGATTCAAATTCAGGCAACGAAAAGGCTAGACCCAAATAAGCAAGGCACCAAACCAATGCCGAGGATGTCTTAATTCAAAATACAAAAGCTGTGGTTCCCATGTTAATATTCTGGGAAACGACACTGGCGATTTTTTTTTTCTTTGAGTTTTTCTTCTTGTTCGAAGTTCTTGTGTGTTGTCCACAATGGTTGCCTGTGCGTAATATGTTGGAGTAGCCTCGGCAACTATGAAGCGATTACTTTGTGTAGATCAAGGAAATGACGTAAAGTCCTGGTTTTATATTAGAGGGCGTTTTGTGTGTAACAATCACGCCTAGGTCACCGATATCGCCTTCATGCGGACTTATCAACGCGATTTTAAAGAAATTTCAAACACGTTACTTCCTTAAGGGGAGGTTTGTGGGGGTACGAAGTAGGGTGTGTCGGCGCACGGCACAGGGTTCACTCCGGTGCCCATCTCTCTGTCAGCGTACTGTTAATACCGAAGAGGATAGATAAATCATCACATCCAGATAAAACACACAGTCATTCACAAATTGTTTGGCTTTATTGTCACTAAAATATCTTTGTTTGCACGGCCTACAATAACCGGTGGCTGCTCAAGGGAACCTTTAATTTCATTAATATCCAGGATTACAGTCGTTTTATTGTGTCCTTCTTTCGTTTTCCCCGCTATTGACGGTGGCAAGGATCTGAACCATCACATGAGTTATACATTCCACTGACAAGCACTCAACCGACACGATTGTACTGAATACCGGTTTTTGAATAAAATTAGGAGACTTGACTATATACTCGGGGGGTTGCACCCCCCGAGTGCACGTTACGAGGGGCTGCGTCTTAAGACGATGTGCGCGCACCGATGGTAAAATGATGACTGAGCGAAATGGAAAAAAAACTATTCTAATTTCGAGTAGAATTGCTATGGAATTCAGTTCCAGTGAATCCTGGCCATATAAGCTGAGTTGGATTCGTTGGTTGTGTGTACTGGGAAATTGGTTTGGCGGCATAGCCAAGTATGGTCAAGGGCCTTGATTGTTGTCCGCTTGGTCGCAAGCGAGAAGTATAATTTAAGGAGGATATTAACCGAAGTGGTTTTCGGGGAAAATTGGAATTGCTTGGGTGCAAGCAAGGAATGTCGTTTAGATAGGATATTAACCGAAGTCATTTCGGGGAAATGTATGCGGCTTGGATAGTTGGTGGCGATGGTTAATGTTTCGTTGTGGATTTGAATTTTGATACAGCATATGAATTTCGGGGAAATTAAGATTGCTTGGTCGCGATGAGGGAATATGAATTAAGTGGAGAATTGAGCGAAGCAATTTTGGGAAAAATTATATGTGGGGTGATGTAAGAGATGATTTAGATTATATTCTATTGAATTGTATTCTGTTGGGAGTTTTGGGAGATGCCTTTCGTTGCAAATTGGGAGATGAATTCTTGCAAGTTTGGGATGGTTGCGCTTGCAGATTGGCATTTGTTTTTTCATGTTTGCGAATGGATTGCAGGTTGGGTTATGGGTGACGCGCTGTTAGCAGTCGAAGTTAGGTGGGAATTGTGGGTTGGTTCTCCATGTGGTATAGACAACCCCCACAGGTTCCCACCAAGAAGTTTAAAAAAATTGATTATTTTTTTCATTTTTTGATAGCTTATAGTATGTAGAATAAGTCCCCAAAACTGTTTTTGCGAAAATAATTTTATGAAAAAGTTACACCATAACCAGGTCAAGTGAGGTCGTTTATTTTTCACTTCGAGTTGTCCTGTTCAGTAAGCTCTTAAATATGTAATAATAGAGCAATCGACCTGAAAATGTATATATGCTATTGAGGTATAGTACTATAGAAGCTGACATCCGTAGATCAGGCTGCAAATTTTACACCCCACCCTCGTATAGCATTTTTAAACTTTAGACGCGTTTTTCTCGAAACCACGTTTTTCACATTGGTCTTCACGGTATCCCAAAAACTACTTAACGGATCGCCATTTTTCTTTTTTTATTTTAAAGTAGATTTGGGCCATTGGAGCCTCTACTACAATCAAGATGACATATGCATATATTTTTTTCACAGAGCAAAATAATTTTCTTTTGAGAGAAAAATTGTGAAAAATGTCCGCCATGTGGTTAAATTTCGACTTTCATGGGTGATTTTAGTAGGGGCTCCAACTACACTCATATTGTTTATGAAAATTCGTCAATTATCGATTTTTGATCATTTTTGTAGGTGCTAGAGTGGCCAACAGTGAGGTACTTTCTTTTTTGAGACCGTCACATTACAAGGCGTGTCAGCAATTATTGTCACTATATTTTTAATGCATTTTTTTTTGTACTTTAGAATATATTGAACAAGTGACAAATAGTTTGAGTTCTTTATTTATTTATTTCTATGAGAAAAGAATTCTATAAAATGAGCTCTTTTTGAGGCTCTCAGATGAGAACCTCCCCTTAATGAACGAAACCACCATAAGAAAAACATGAGAGGGTTTTTCCTTGATTCCTTATTATTTTTGCTTTTTCCAAGTAATCCAAACTAATCACTGTGCCGTCCGATTTTGACATCTTTGCCTTCTTCGGAGCCGGTTCGCCTTCAGAACACCAGTGTTTTACTTGTTCCTTTATATCGAGATGTAGTAGTGTGTTTATGTTTCATCTCTACTTATACATCTAAACTCGCTGACATTCTTCAGGATTCCGACGGTAACGCCCCAAAACAGCCGTAGATTCCAACACACGATTTTTGGTTTCAATTAAAGAATAAGGGTTGTAATAACTTAGGATTAGGTCGAAACTAATAACAATATATCGTTTCATATTCAAGGTAAATTGAATTATTCAATAATAGTTGAATACAAATCAAGTGTTATAAATTTAATCATTACCCCAATTTGTTCAATTTAATATTCCTTGATTTAATTCATGGTATAATCCTAAGATTGTGGCGTAAGGCTAATAACCTTTCCCGGAAAAACAAATTATTATGGACAATTTAACAAGTCTCGGATAAGGACCGGATACCGGTGGAGAGACTTGCTAAATAAGGCCAAGACCGGATCCCGGTTGTATTGCCGATGATGATGGTAATCCTAAGATTAAAATAAAAATAAAAACAATAGATGTTAATGTTCCGTGAAATATATTAAATGGATTTATAATTATGCGTAAAATAAAAGCAATTTCTACATTATAAATTAAAAACAAAATAGTAATTAAAAAAATGTGTATAGAGAAAGGTAAACGGAAAGATGTCATTGGACCAAATCCGCATTCAAAAGGTGAGTTTTTTTTCGGTCTTTATAACTTTTTTTAAAGTTCTTTGAAGGACTGTATACACAAAATATTCGATCTTCTCTGTGATGCATTCGTTCGCTCCCTTTCTTTTTCCTTTTCTGTAGCCCCCCTCTAATATTTTCGTTTTATCCTTATGTGTTTTTATTTGTTCTCCTGTTTTTCTTTTCACGTCACTCTTAATGTCACTTTTTCTCCCTCTCTCCGTCTCCCTCGTGCTGTCCTGTGGTCTTTCTAATGTCAAACACGGCAGCTCCAGTCTCAACAGTCAGCAGAACTAAAATGACCAACCGTCGACTCCTCAGTGATAAAAATTCTTACCCATATATCTCCATATTAATATTTACTTTTCAACAAAGCGTTACCTCTTTCAACACTAAATTTATTTGCCAAACCTGAAACTTAACGATTGCCCTTCAATTAATCCACACACAAATTCCGTTAAATACTATAGGCTTCCTGGTCCACTTTCAACTGAGCAAAGGAAACAAAACGCCGAGCAATTCCAGGACTCGAGTTGGAAAAGGTTACTCACCTAAATCACAGTCTTCCTGAATCCTCCTGCCAGCCTTATTGATACCAACTAGGCTGATTTGAATGCCGAAATCTACCCCCCCCCCCCCCCCCCCCCCCTCTCCCCTATCACGAACGGGGTAAAACAGACTCAGGCAAAATTAATTGAAATTGTGTTCCCTCTAGAATGGAATCGGATTCATATGGGCAAATGTATCCTGTAAGCTCCACTTATTAGCGCAGAGCATGACCCGAAAATGAGGAGTTGTCAAGAGTCCAAAGAATTTGAATGAATTTATTCGCCAACGCTTTTAAGGAGTTCCCCTGGTTAAAAAGTCCACCTTCGCAGGGTAAGACAAGCTATTAATTTGGAAGCCGTTCGGTGGGAGAAGGGGCTTGTGTATATCAGGTCAGGTGTTGGGGGCTGGAGGCGAGGGTTGTGTTTCCTATTTAATAAAATATGCTTTTACAGAGCAGTAAAATCAAGATTAAAACCAGGACAAGTGGGGCATTCCGACGATGGTAATGATAGTAAGGAGGTCGGTATTACTGAAACCAAAAGATGGTTCAGTGAGATAACAGTCTTAAGAAACAAGCGCACAGACGGCTAAGGAGCTATGGCCATCTTAGGTCGTATATTTTCCGTTTTTTAGCCCATTTTTTCTTTTACCGTTTCAGAGCTACTTTCTTCCTACTTATTGTGGCACGTGTTGTGCCTGGGGATTGAGAATGCTTTAAGAATTTAAGACGATAAATGTTTTGCTAGTCGTTGGGATTTATAGGAACATCCTTGTCGCTAGAAGATCTCATTATAGATATGGCAGAATGACAAACTTTCCTTCAACGTTTTTATTTTTCATTCTTCGGTAACCGTTTGCAGGTGTGTCACAGCCATATGCCTCTGTATGTGGTTCGATCAAATGAGTTTTACATCAGCTACACCCATCAGTGATTGACAAAGAAAACAAAGAGTAGATGGGAAACAAAACGAGAAAGGTGTCAAATGAGAAGAATATGTGGTTTCCAGGTCAGGACGCTAGTGGTACACCAAGTATTTCCTATAAGCCTTTGAATTATGAATAGATCAACCGGCAGTGGGCCGAGTTGTGGTAAACGTGTTTCGTGAATGCAATTGAGAACACCTTGAGTTCGTCATTGTTGAAGGAGTGGAAGTATTATAATTATCATTGGGGTGTGGAACAGCAATCATAACTAATGTGAAACTTTGGCTTTGTGAATTGATGGTCCATTGATCGAGAAACTTCAGATAATTGTAGTAATTTCTATATAGTAGAAAAAATCATTTTCGCAAAGTTAACTAGTCCTCGTATATACTAATTCAAGATTTTTAATTTGTTAAAAAACAGCAATGAGAGGTTTGAACTCATTTTAAGTGAAGTACCGTATATGAAGAAGATGCTAGAAATATTCATCTCTATTCAAACGGTCACAGTTTACAAGGCATATGTTCGGCATATATGCGGCAGCATTCTTCTGTTCTGTTGTTCACTAAGAGCTTGTGATGATATAGATGACACATCCCTTTGCCCTTTGAACAGCATTGTTTGTTTCGATGTGATACTGATAAGTTACCCTGCAGTGCCAAGCTCTCTGTTTTGCATTTGCAAAGTTATCGCAAGACCCTAGGCATTGGTTCAGTGTATTCCCTCATTTTCTTTTCTCTTCGCGTTCTTGTCCGAATGAGACGAATGTACTAATATTTATTTTCCCCTTGCCGATATATTAGTTCCTTTTCTTCATTGGTTTTGCGAAGACGTTCCTGCAGAACTGCAAAAAATCATATTACTCATGTTCATCAATTCTGCTAATTTCATTTTTTCCGTTTTCTTAAACTCCTCTTCCCCGGATTTAGTTTAGACAGTGTGTGATAACTCAGCATCAACCTGATTATATTTAATGGCTTTATTTTCGATGAAGCGCCGGACGAATTCCTTTTGTCCATTGTTTTTCAGCCTGCTAGGGGAAAACATCCATGAAGGGTAACCCAAACTTGTAAGCTTTCGATTCGTTCGGGAACTTTCCCTTTCGTCTTCTTTCTAATTATCTTCTCCGGCGAATAGTCACGGTTCTTCTTCTTCTTCGTAGATAAGTTGGCTTCCAATATTCTGAAGGTGGTTGCATCTTTTCCTAGTGAACTCCTTGACTTGTTGTTTTTAGAGTCGCAAGTTGTCGATTGTCCTTAGTTCGAATGACTTTTTGTAACTCCTGCATTTACCTCTAATTTGCACTTGGATCCCGAGGAAGTCGTCCCTTTTTATGTCTTCTTCACTGACTGTTTCCATGGCGAATGCTTCTGGCTTGCCTTCCACATTCATTTTCTTTTCGATGTTTTGTGTTTTAATGGTGGCTGCTAGGGTGGGAGTCATAGTTGATGGCCTGATATGATTTTTTTTTCTCTCGACAGGGTCCTTCAGCCCAGTTCCCAAAGATGACCATTGGACCTAACTTACGGCTCAGAAATTGTACTCAATCAAACGCAAACACAATCTTTTTACCAATTTATCCAGTAAGGCGGAGCGATAATAAGAAGACTCATTTTCCTGATAAAGACTTACTTCTGAATTATCCTACGCCTTCCTCTCATTGCAAATTATCAAGAATTTAACCCCCAGTATTTCTAGAGTGGGGGCGGGGGGGGGGGGGGTGTCAAGAGCCCACAGATAATATAAGGAGCATTATCCTTCATTGAAGCATTGCTGTTCCATACTGAGTTGTGATTGCATATGACCGCATGCCACCGCATGCAATTCTATAAATGGCAGCCGCGGAAGTTGCATACGAATTCCATATCGGTGTCGGTTGCTTTACACGTCCGGTTTTCAGACCGCTGCAGGACTCATTATTGCAAATGATGACCCGTTATCCGATGACTACTTCCCATGGGTTAACTTTACGATACAACTTCCTCTGTATATAGGTAAGTATGGGTTTTTTACGTTTGCCTTTTTATCAATTGTCTGCAGCCCATCACGGTGCAACTTACAGATATCCTTGCGCCAGGCTTAATTAATATTCAACAAGCTGACACATGAAAACCACGTTCCTTAGTGTTGTTTCCACTTTTCACGGTATGCACCCAGTGCGTGTCATTGCGCCAATTATTGGTCCTTCTCCAGGGACCTGGATAATATTTAAATGTTGGGCTGGGCTCGTCGAATATCCAATAACTCAAGGCTCAGTGCATTTTAAACACTGGCCTTACTCCCGCCCCATCGTTCGATGAGCGCAGGGTTTCGCCTCTACCCTTCCGTCCTTGTTCATATTTCTGGGATGAAACGATATTTTTAATTAAACCCACCACGATAGACATTTTATAGATAAATTTATGGTAATTTCATTAAGTTTGTGTTTGTTTTTTTTTTTTGTTGGAGGCCTGGAATTGCGCTCGGATATAAATTTAATTTAATGGCGTTGGGATGTTGGGCTATTGGAAGGTTGGGAAGTGTGCGAGACCGAGATAAATGAGGTCAAATTTTGAATTCCGAAAGTCAAGTGCGCTGCTGTAGTCCGTGGTTCGGTGTTGGCGCTCTTGGGTGCGGGATTCCAATGGTGTCCAATGAATGCCATCAAATTATGTTTGGTGCAATGGTGGCTACACTATGCGCCGCAAATGCTGTCGGATGTTATTAAACCATTGCCTTCTATTCAATAGCGATTTGAGGGTGCAGCAAATAAATATAAATATTTGATGGGAAGGTGATTTTATTTAAAATGAAAATCCAAATCAAAATGGACGGTCGGTGATTTTATTGCTTTCCGCTCGAGATCCTTTCAATCGGCCTTTAATGCGGATTAACGAATTTTAATAATGCGCGCATTCAAAAGAGGACTTGCGAAGGATAACGAGCAACTGTAGACATAGATCGTTTGAGTGCGTGTTCCGTTTTCTGTTTTTTTTAGTTCATTGCTTGTGTACATAACAAAAAATTAAATATTTAATTTCTAGGAAAACTTTCCAATGGTTGATTTCTGGCTTTTTCAGTGAAGAAGAAGTACAGCTCAAGTCGAGTGTTAAGAAATAATTTCGTAATCATAAAACTTATTGGTAGCCAGCTAACAAATGGAGAAAATCATATGCAGCAAATGCAGAACTGGACCTGCCGCCATTATTTTAGTGCTATGGTGAGTTGCTTGAAAATTACCCTCCATAAAACAAAATTTAAAAATTCAGACAAGCTAACACAAGTAATTTAAATTTACATATAAAAAAAAGTCAATTCTTTCCATCAAAAGTAGATCTGTCCATTCTTATTGTAAATATTATTAAGATTAAATATAATAAATACTAAATATTATTAACGGTAAATGTTATTAAGAAGAAATATTATTATTAATACATTTCATTCAAAGTAATTATTATTAAGAATAAATACTATGAAGAGTAAATATTTTTAAGAATAATTATTATTAAGTATAAATGTTTTTAAGAAAAATCTTATTTAAAATAAATATTATAAGAACAACAATTGTTAACAATAAACAATAGACACAGCGCGCTAGACCTATTCTGCGATGGAGGGATGGCGTAGACCAGGACGCCCAGACCCGGTGGAGAGATTGGTTAAATAAGGATACGACCGGATCCCGGTTGTAGTCCCGATGATGATGATGATGATGGTGATATATATACTAGGAGGCTTTGCCCCCTGCTCGCTACGCTCGCCAACCCCCGTATCAGTTTTAATCTAATTATCAACAATTTTAAATTAATTATCAGTTCCAATGTTTAAAACCATTTTTTAATTTTAATGTAACGAAACAAAAAAAAATAAATAAATAAATCTACTCTCACGACAGTGCCTAATATTAAAGTTTTTCCGGCAAAAGGCCCTCATTGTAGACATCTCGAAACGTGCTGACCCATAATTAAATAATGAGTTTGTGAAACTGACACAAAAAAAAATCTGACACACGATCAATTTACGATTTAAAATTAATAATGGGAGTTGGCGAGTGATTAACATGTTATAAAAAATCTGACACACGAAAAACTTTTTTATATAATAGAGAGATATACTGGATTTTTTAGTACTACTCTCTATTTTCAGGCAATGGAAATCAATTTTTCACAATTTGAACGTGGAACAAAAAGAATTTTTTTTTCAATCCTGTGTAAAAGCACAAGAAACGTACATAGAAGTTTTTCGATACATATTTTTTTTTACACAACCACAAAAAGCACAAAAGCGGATTTTGGAGTACCCTTCTATGTCAGAGCACAGTGCGAGCGGAAGGAGAGGAAGTGGCTGAGGAAAGGAGGTATCGATGTACATTGTCTTAAATGCTTGAACATTACAACGACGAGGAAACACATGATCAGTTAGAGTATTCCATATTCGTGTGGTTCGGCTAAAGAATGACTTTCTATATTTAAATATGCGCCTGAAGTCCACTTCCACCGTGAATTGACGCGCATTCCAAGATTGATGGGTATGGCTGGAAAATGTCTGAAGAGGCGGAACACATTGAGCAAGTTCAGTTGAGCAACGACCCTGATAATACCTATAGAAAAGAAATAGGCATGATACGTTGCGCCTATGTTCTAACGACAGAATTGATCGACTTACAGCTGGGTCTCCAATAAGTTTCACTACCCGTTTTTGCATCCTATCGAGCACGTGTAGAGCAGTTTTGGATGCACCTGACCAAATATGAGAGTTGAACTCCATTTTGGGACGAATATACGCCTTGTAAATAGTGGCCAGGTCAGATGGAGTGAAGTATTCTTTGCATCTCTTAAGGAACCCCATACATTTGGCCGCACTCTTCCCATCTTCAAAAATGTGGTCGCTCCAATTAAGAGTCGAATTAATTCGAGTGCCCAGGATTGATAGTTCCTTGGCTTCGTCGATGCAAGTACCGTCCGTCGACGGTATATTTACTTTGGGGTTCGCCTTTGTCGACAGGAGACAGCACTGAGTTTTTTAGTCATTGAACTGATAATCCCCATTTATATATCTTGTTTAGATCGGAATTCAATGTATTAAGCATAACCTGTTGATTGGTATTGACGTTCGAAGAGTTTGGTCGGGATTGTTAGTATGAGTATGAAAAACTCAATGTGCTATCATCAGCAAAAGCGCGGATTGGGTTGTGGGGAATGGACAGTTGATCATTTATAAAGATGAGGAAGAGAGTGGGTGAGAGTACCGAACCTTGGGGAACACCTGCAGTAATTTGATGGGAGGCAGATTTGACACCATCAAGAGCCACTTGGATTGAACGGCCAGAAAAATAGTGTCTTATGCGTTGGATCAGGGAGTTGTCCACTCCATATGAATGTATTTTTGATAAAAGGGCTGGATGCCAAACTTCATCGAAGGTTTTCGAGATATCCAGTGCAACAACCTTGCTTTCACCGAATTAGTGGCTGGAATGGCTCCACTTTTCGGTAAGGTACGCCATCAAATCTCTTGTGGACCTTTTGCTACGAAAGCCATATTGGCGGTCATTGCCGAGGTCATTTGATTCCAGATATTTCGAAAGTTGACGGTTGATAAGTGATTCCATTACCCTCGAGAGAATAGAATTTAGTGCCAGAGGTCGATAAGAAGAGCGGGATGATTTGTCGCCATTTTTGGGAATTGCCTGAATGGTCGCTGGCATCCACCTATTTGGGGAACGGCCAGTAGAATAACACAAATTGAAGAGTGTCTCCTGTGGCTTAGCGAGTGAAGAGAATTGGGCGAATGCTATCCGGACCATCGGATTTGTTTGCGTTTAGCTTCTTGACTGTCCCTGCAACAATACGCGTTCGGCAGTGAATCTGGCCCATGTTGTGGTGGTTATGCTCAAGTTAAGGCAGAACTGATGTGGTATCAGACACCGTTGAGTTGGCTGCAAAATGTGCAGCGAGTAGATTCGCTTTCTCTCTTGCAGTGGTGACTGGTCTGTCATCGACTATAAGCGAAGGAATGGATGAGGAGCCGGATGGATGTTCTTCACAAATGCCCAGAAGTTTCTACCACCTGTGGGAGAGTGTAGCATTTTTGTCTCACTCTCTGCTCATGCAAGAACTTGGCGCGTTGAAAATATGCATTGCAGTCATTTCTAGCTCTCTAAAATCTTTTTTTGGTTTCCCTCAGTATTGTTTGATTTATATAACCGGAAGCTCAACTCTTCAGCCTTAATGGCTTATCTGCACCCGGAATCAAACTACATATTTCTTTTGGGTTTGATACTCTTTACTCTGTGTGGAATAAAGGGTGCCATGCCAAGGAGAATCGTGTCTGTCAATGTGTCCGCTATAGAGTCAATATCATTGTTAAGGAAAAATAACGACCAACTTAGCATCCAAAAAAAATCGTTCAGACCTTTCCAGTTGGCTTTCTCATAGAACCTTACTGTCCTTTTGGGAGTTTCGACATTAGCATGGCTGTTGGTTAGAGGAAATTTAGCTGACACGACACAGTGGTCAGAAGTGCCCAAGGGCGGATATATTCCAGTTATGAATTTTTTTGAGAAACAGGTCCTGTGTTGGCGGAAGCCCATCTATTTCTGGTACCCATGTTGGCTATTGATGAGTTGAGTTAAATTATTTCACTTAGCAAAGAGCTAAACATACTGACCTTCAGGTGTTGCGTGTCCGGAGTGACGAAGCCACAGTGCACCTTAAAACCACCTGCAATAACAATTTCAGTGTGCGGATATAGGGTCAAGATCCTATCGATAGAATCAAATAGACCATCAAATTCGTTGAAGGATGCGCTTCTATCCTAGTTTGGGCTGTATGCATGTATGATGTAAAAAGCAGTAATGATCTATGTAAAATAAAAATATAAAACTAAACGTTATTATATAAAGTAAATACATTTAAGAATACATGTTTAAGAACAAATTTGTTATTTATAGTAAATATTATGAAGAATTAATTTTATTCAGAGTAACTATTATTAAGAAAAATATTATTGGGAACTATTTCCAGAGTAAATATTATTATGTTTAAATATTATAAATAGTAAATATTATTAAGTTAAGTGTTATTGAGAACAAATATTATTATTAATAAATTTTATCCAGAGTAATTATTATTAAGAATAAATATTTTGAATACTAAATATTGTTAAGAATATATGTTATTAAGTATAAATATTTTTTAAGAAAAATCTTCTTTAACATAAATATTATAAGAAAAAATATTGCTAACAATAAACGTATTAAAAATATTATTAAAAACCAATATATAAATTTAATATAAATTTTATTAAAAATAATGAATTAATAATAATTAATATAAATATTATTAAAAACCAATATAATGAAAAATTAAAATTAGTAAATATATATAAAATGGGTTTTATAGTACTAGTCTCTTTTTTCAAGCAATGGAAATCGATTTTCCACAATTGTCAATTTGGAACAAAAAAACATTTTTTTTTCAATTCTGTGTAACAAGCGCAAGAAAAGCACATACAAGTTTTTCGATATGCATTTTTTATGGTTCTCTCAGGAGAAACGAACTTATGGCGCCAACATTGTGCCCAGATGTGGCATTAAATAACTGTTGGAGTTGTTCATGAACACTTGTAGGTTGTAATGATGAGCCGCAAATTGGTGAGATTCGTCGGATTTTCGTGTGTGGGGCAAACAAACCAAATTCCCAAGAATAATACTATGTATTCTCTGAGAAACTGTCCACGAAATGATGTCCCGGTAGTGATAGGTGATAGGTCCCGATGCCAGTGCTGTGTTTTCGATCAAACGGATTGCCCATTTGTGTATGCTATCAAGGAGATCAAGTATGTTATATGCTTAAGAGCAGAGCTCCAAATGCGAAACTGAACTCGAGTACGGGTCTATATTGATATATATACAGGAGGAGAAGAAGTTGAACTAAGCTAAAATATGTTTTGCCTCTAAAAAGATAACTGGTTTTTCTGGAGGTGGATCTGGCGATATTCGATATACAGTTATGCCACGATACATTCCCACAGACCGTGACGTCTAGCACATTCATGCTTTCCGGATGTTGTTCGTCTGAAATAGTACCTCCCGAAGAACCTGTGGGGGTTCTCTATACTGCATGGAGAACCAACCCACTTTTGCAGCCCTATTTCGATCGCTAACAGCGCATCACCTCAACCTCAATTCCCCCTACAAGCTATTCCACCTGAAAACCCTGTTTTCCAAAAGGACGCACAGCTAAATTCAGTATTCTATGCAGAAAATGCATAATTGAATTTAACTACCATTTACGGCAACTCCATTTCGCTAACCCATGAGATTTCCACCGGAAATCGCATTTCATGTCGGTTAGCTACGGCATAGTCTGACCAAACGAATCGCGGCTGCATAATCGTGCAACCGCTGGGGAAATTATCAAAGCATTTAATTTAGTACCCATGGTCAGAATTCCCTAGCCGATTCGGCGTCCTATTCACTTTCCCCACACACTCTATTCGTCGGGGATCTCTTTTTACAGGTGAATAGCTACAAACCATTTTCGTCTCCCTCCGATTTTTATCTTCCAAGGGTTCACTGCACTCTGAGATCACCACAGTCACCGAATTAGGTCAACGGGTCATCCTCAGAGTCTGGATTGGTACAAGCACACAAGCCAAGTCAACCCCGGAATTATCGCGCTCTCTCTTTTGTTCTCTCCATCCTTCGCATGCCCAGCGACTGTCGAATGAATGCGCAAGTATTTATTCACCTCGCTGAGACATGAAACTTAATGGATTCATGAGAGAGCGCGATGATGATTGACTAATCACCCGTGCAAATAAGAAATCCCAACTTTCATCCCTAATTTCAGTCAGTCGAGATTTAACCGCCACCGGGGTCAGTCTAAAAAGTCGAAATTCAATCACCACACTAAGTCGAGTGTTATCTTCTAGCGGAAGTCATTTACAAAATTAAATTTTCCATGAATATGTGCTAGGAACCGAAATTCGTTATAGTATCAGAATTTACAAATTAAAACTCGTTATTGTACTCCCTTCCCATGCGACTATTCCCGGAGCGTTACAGCCTGTAACTGTTCAAAAACAACTGCAACAGTTATTTGATGGCATCTCGGGGCGCCCACGCGGCGCTATGGGTTAGCCTCTCCCGAGAGAAGTCTAATTAAAAAAGAAAAAAAGTAGTAATTGAAGTGTATATATGTAAATAAATGAAAACTATTTTGAAATACAAGAAAAAAAACAATAGAAGAAAATAAATTTACAGCAAAACAAATTTTAGTATTTCTATTTTTGTTTCTCCTTGGTTAACTCTTTATGGTGGAACCCATTTTATTTACTCAGTGACGTGTTGGGGATAAAGTGAACCAAGTGCCCGTGTTTGGCATAATACTTAAACCCCCACAAACCTCCCTCCGGAATTCTTCATCTCAGAAGTGCTCCAAAAAGCCCTACTACCTTTTTCCCCCATTCCTACATCCAAATCCTAGCTATCTTAATCCAAAACAAAAAAACATATCAAAATCCTGAAAAACCAAAACTAAATCCAAAATTCGCAATAAACGAATCAAAATATTCGTTTATCGCTTTGCATTTGCCCCCACGGCATAATTTAATCAAAAAACCTAAACTAAAATCAAAATTCGCAATAAACGAATCAAATATTCGTTTATAGCTTTGCATTTGCCCCACGGCATAATCTCAATTCAAAATCCAGAAATACATTTCAATCTGGTAATTTCCCTAGAAAATTAAACAAACCAAATCGATGGCAAATCACATCAGATGTTCGAATTTGCCACAAGCAAACAATACCCAAAATACCATTTCCAATTCTCATATACAAATAGATTGATGAAGATTCAGAAAACTGAATCTTATCTAAAGTAAACACAACATCTCACTCGAAAGATCGAGACTGTTGCACGAAAATGTGTATCTTTGGGATACAATTTTCGATTCCTTTTCCTTTATAAAGGGATAGCAAAACGATCTCGAGGCCGCAGTATCTAAATCCTCATGCCACAGAGCAGAGATTTTTCAAATTCTGTTGTAATACTTTAACATATAATCTAAATAAAACTTAACCAAAATTAACGCTATCTTTCTTTGGAAATTGTGTGTTGTCACCAACGCTGGACGATTCCTTTCTGTTGTGCACGAGGACGATTCCGAAAATTGGTACAGGAACCGGTACTGAGGTCGGCATACAAGGACGTTATCCCCTAAGTTACGTCCTACGAAAATCAGGACGTTGCTCTTCCCTCTGGATCAGAGGAAGCACGGCAACGACCCCTTGCTGCTGGAGGGTGTTGTGTCAGGCACATTCAACAAAGAGATCTAACGTCCTTTCAGGACAAGAAAACGCCTGAGGAACAACCCCCACAACAGCAGAACAATCATATCTTATGTCAACTTGAGTCCGGTCCAACAGCCAAACGTCCAGAACATAATCGTAAATTCCTTCTGACGATATCGCGGAACGTATAGTGTATCGGGTGGTATCTCATATACCAACTTTCTCGGACCAGTTCATCAGCCAAGCTCTGAAAAATGGAAAACATTTCTTTTGGCCATCTCACGCTACCTATAAGTTGAAAGCGTGGGGCGGTAGGGCATTGAGACCTTTTACGACGAGTCGAACTGACTCTGAGCATATACAAAAGCCCTACTCACAGCGCTGAAATTATATGTTATGTTATTAAGAATAGATATCAGTATGAAAAAAATACCACACACGCTCATGCAACTGTTATTGCAGTTTACCACCGAGCAACTTTGTGGCGTCTCTAACAGATACACACAATACAATAGTGAAGAACACCGAACGAAAATCGAATAAGAAAATACATCAGAGCCGTATACCATACCGATAACAAAAAAACAATTCACATCAGTGGAATATAATTGCGTTTAAAAATCGAATTCTAAGCACGGCCAGTAGCCTGATGTGTTACGCATTGGTTCAATCTTTGGTGATTCTAACTGTCATAGTGTCAGTTCGAATCACACGTTCTTTAATATCATTCCAAACGCTATAACTTCTTCTACCTTGGAAAAAGAAAAACATTCGAGGGTGCTAAGGAAGCAATTTGTATTTCAAATCATTGGTTTTGGCCGCTGCAATAATGGATGTGTGAACATGTATGGATTTTTTCCATGTTTACAAATTCACTGAGAGCAGTCCCTATTGATGGCTGTCAAATAAGTAATAAACAACGTAACGTCTTCAAACTCAAAACTTAATCTTTCTAAGGTTGGTACTATCTACCACAGTCATTATATTTTAATAACTACCGCCATCTAGGCGCAAGCCGATTAATTCTGGGAGTGCCCTCGTACATATAGCACTTCACTCCCCACACTAGCCGTAATTGACCCTCTCTTTAATTTACCTAGAAAAGAAAACTTTCGAGGTAAGTTATTTATCATTTATCTGTCGATTGCACAATCAGGGGCTTTCTTTGAAACTGCTTATTGTCAAGAAGAGACGCTCATAATCTGTATTCATCCAAGAAGTACCTTCAGTTGCGAGTGTATCTCCATCAGATTACCTTTCGATAGCATTGGATTCACCGCTCGTCTTGAAGATAGAGACAGTGTCACGCCATCGGCGCCAGGGGATTGCTCATCACTAACGTTGGGGTCGCCAGACTCTGTGGTCCAATTTGTTCATCTTATCTACGCCAGATCATACGCCAATGGAAACCACTTTTCCGTGGTTAATGGATCAATCGGTAGGCGAAGGTACATAGGAAGCATAATGGATAAAAGGGCCATTATATAGCCACTGGCTGAAAGTAAGCTCGTCACGGTTCGAGCCTATTCCTTCTGCAGCTCTCGTTAATCCTACTTGACACCGATGTAAAAGGCTGTCAAAATAACCATAGGCCTGACAAAGAAATCCACTGCTGCAACGGTGCAAGTCATCGCATTCTAATAAGAGCGGCTTATGGTGTCTAATTGTTTAAAGTAGAATCTTTGACAAATTCGAGGGCAGGCATCAGATTGAGAGCAATGAAGGTCCTATGGCGGTCGCACCGACAAGTCACGCATCACGTACGAACCAAAGAGAGCGATAGAGTCTCTTGAAGTGTAATTGCAGGTCGACGTATTGTTCAGACAATCGTCCGCGGCATTATTGACCAACATGAATAAGTTAATTATTTCGTTGCGTGCGACAAGGATGTTGATTAAACACTGAGCACTTAGCTAAATGCGTGCAGATTCAGATTGGAAGTGGCAGAGAGGAGACGGTGTCGTTGTCGTCTTACTTTTCGATTGCGAGACGCATCCGAAAGATTGCATGAATAAAATATTTGCGCCTTTTGGCGGTCTTCTGTGCACGGCACGGGTGTCTGTTTGGAGTACAACGTTCAGTGTTAATGGAATGAGCCGTTGTGCTGTCCTTTGGTGAAGTCAGAGAAAATTATCCTGTCAAATGCAGTCAGACAGAGAGACATGCAAGTCTTAATTGAATTTGCATACTTGTTAGCGTGCAGCACAAAAGGCACGAGTCAGAGGCAAGGAAGCAGAGGGCACGTTACAGGAGCGCCCCCGCGAATCCATTTCAATAGCGAACAGAAACTCTTTTGGCCAATGCGCCAACAGCGCCAGTCGCTGTTTTCAGTGTCATTTTATATTCAATGTACTAGTACGAATGTGTAGAAGGCGGCGGATGGAAATGCGGGTGCGTGTCAAAGGCGATAAGGTGGCAAAAAGGTTTAAGATTTCCAGTCTAGATAAGGGTCTATACGGCAATAGCCGCGGCTGATTGTTGATGATTTATTACCGTCTGAATGGCTGTCCCATTTGACACGCTTCCCACTGGCGAATAAGCCCCAGAAACAGCTCCGACTGTGTTACTTTGACGCCGTGCCATCAAAACAATGAATAGGGCGGTTTGCAGTTGATGGGTGTGGCGGCAACGATTAATTAAGGCAAATCACAGATGGGGTTGGACGAGTTTGTCCCTTATAGCGTGCTGCAGGTCAGTTCAATGGACTTGCATTCAAAGGTTATGATAGTTGTCGTCTGAATGTTGAACAGTGACGGTGAAAGAATACTTTTTTGATTCCATCGTTATTCTTTGCCGGAGCCAGTTGTAGGAAAAAGGTATTTCAAGGTTTATTGCCGGATATCCTGGTAGTTTTGGTTCTTGGTTTTCATTATTTTCATTAAGTTATTGGCGGCCTGTTATTTCATTTGAATTGGAATTAGTATTATCCTCGTACTCTATTTAAGCTTCGGAGTTTTTCAATTGCTTTGTAAGAATGATTGTTGGATGTTACACTTTTCACCGACTAATGCTGGTCGGACATTAAATGTATTTTACGATGATATGAGGGTTTGATTCATCATTGCGAGCAGCATGGTCAAAGACAGAAGCATGTGTAGGTACTTAGCTTTACTAGCGATACTTAAGCAAGGAACAATAAGTCAAATAGGGGCTTAAAATAGGTGTTACTATGCATTAGCTTCTTTATGAGAACACTTCTTGGAGGTGACTTCTGTGACGTAAATTTGTTGCACCTACTTTTTTGCAATATATCCGCACTGATGTCATTACTCTGGCGCAAGACTAATAACCTTGCCCGAAAAAAAAAATCATTATGGAAAATTTAACAAGACTCAGGACTTGCTAAATAAGGCCAAGACCGGCTCCCGGTTGTAGTGCCGATGATGATGATGATGTCATTACTAAAATACTATAATATCAAAAGATGCCGCGAACATTAAAAAGAGGAGAAAAGACGGCGAAGTATAAAAAACCTTAATAAAATATAGTAATTTAAATTTTAGCCGTATATATTATGTAATAAATTAAGGCTAAGGGGATTATAAGCAGAAGAAGAAAATATCGGAACAAATTATAAAAAAAGATTAATTATTTACTTAAGTTTAATTCAAACGTGAGCAAACTATAAACATCTTAATTCTAATTTAACATACAATGTACAATATGTCTTAGCCAAGGGTTGAGGATTCGAAGAGATTGTAGAAGCTTGTGGGGTATTATTCGGCGCAAGAACAATGTAAGAGTTGCTTGTATGAGCTCTTAAATTGATGGAAATCAAACAACACCATCGAGAGACCTCTACAATAAGACTTGGGCAAATCACATCGCTTTTGGTTGATTTCGAACAGTTCTGATTATACAATTGAGTATAAAAGACAAATAATGAGGCATACAATGTGAGTGGAGAATGACGTTGAAACGTTAAAGTTGTTCACTTTTTTAGCATTATAAAGTTGAAGCATTGGTAAATTGTAAATTGGTAAAAATGAAGCGGCCCACGGTCTAGCAACGAGTTAAATAGTCCAAATGCACATGTCGCCTATTTACGTGATTTTTTCGGTGAGCCTTCGACTGAGATTACAATTTGGAAGATCGTGTGCATGTCCTCTTATCTCCTATTCCACCCTCCCACAAAATAAAAAAAAAAAACACTGGCTCGCTGCTCTACGCGAATATATGGTCGAGCACCTGGCATCGACCCGTCAGCTTATCTTTGAATAGAACTTTGCATCGACCAGGTTGTTCAAGATATTAACGAATGAGTTAAGGGGTTATGCCACTGTGAGACCCGAATACCGACCACTTCTTTGGTAATTTTTTGAATGGGAAAAAAAGTATTATTAATAAAATGAAGTTAACCACATGTTTATATATGTATTGAGGTACTTTCTTTTAACAAAGGCGGCACGCGACCGTTGAAAAAAAAGTGTTTTTAAAAAGTTATTCCCGGGACAAATATTTCTTTTTTTATTTAAAAAAAAAATCTTCTTAAACTTTATGGAAATGTCTAGCGAAATCCGGACGAAATTAGGAAATATTGATTTTTGAAAAAATGGCAAGCTTTCGAAAAAAGTCGATTTTTTTTTCGCAAACAATGACACTTCTCGTTATTAACTTTTTAAAATAAAAAATTCTTAATATTTTGGGGAAAACGCATACGGATTTCTCTGGGGAATCTATTTAAGAAACTACAATTAAACTTTGAACAAAATCGGATAAAAATTGAGAGAGTTAAGTTTTGAGATAATCGCGTTAAATGTTTTCATTTCATACGAGGGTGGGGTGAAAAGTTTCTGGTCTGACCTACAGATGTCGCCGCCATGTCTAATTTTTGGCTTGTATTCTATACGAGGGTTTCCTCTTATGTTTCGGGACTTGGCAACCCTAGCGTTGGAATCCGGCAATTGACAGCTCTGTCGTAAAGTTGGACATTTTTGAGGTTATACGCACTCAGAACGTTTTGACATACGAGCGCTATTTGTGTTGTTTACAGTAACTTAAAAAATTCATCTCGGCCCAAAAATGGAATTAAATCGTCAACATTTTCGTGCGATTATTTTTTACAACTTTCGGCGTGGATTAACTCAGCAACAGTGCATGGATGAACTTAATTCAATTTTTGGCGATGAAGCTCCATCAAGGACCAGTGTTTATCGATGGTATGGTGAATTCAATCGTGGTCGTAGTTCACTCCAAGATGAATTTCGTGAAGGCCGTCCAAAATCAGTTGTTGTTCCGAAAACCATTGATGCTGTGCGCGAACTGATATTGGCAGATCGTCAAGTGACCTATCGTGAGATTGAGACAACCTTAGGCGTTAGTGGGACCAGCATACATTCAATATTGCATAAACATTTGACTGTCAAAAAAATTTGTTCGGGTTGGATCCCACACAATTTGTCAATCGTCCAAAAAAAGGCTCGTGTCAATTGGTCGAAAGAAATGCTCAAAAAATACGGTCGCGGTGCTTCGAAACACATCTATGACATCGTGACAGGTGACGAATCGTGGATTTACGCGTATGAGCCCGAAAGTAAACAGCAGTCGACTGTCTGGGTGTTTCAAGATGAGCCAAATCCAACAAAAGTTGTTCGCGCACGAAGCACTTCCAACCAAATGGTCGCCTGTTTTTTCGGAAAAACTGGACATGTCGCAACCGTACCACTAGAACAACACAGAACAGTCAATTCTGAGTGGTACACAACCATTTGTTTGCCAGTTGTCTTCCAAGAAATCAGGAAAACCAACCGCCGAAGACGGATCACTCTTCACCACGACAATGCGAGCTCTCACACATCGGCTGTGACAACTGCATTTTTGAGCACCCAAAACATCGATTTGATGGGTCATCCGCCGTATAGTCCTGACTTGGCACCGAATGACTTCTTTTTATTCCCGTACGTAAAAAACAAACTGAGAGGTCAACGTTTTTCGACACCTGAAGAAGCGGTTGCTGCATTCAGAATGCATGTGTTGGAGATACCTCAATCAGAGTGGCAAAAGTGCTTCCACAATTGGTTCAAACGCATGCAAAAGTGTATAGATCTTCATGGGGAATATTTTGAAAAACAATAAAGTGATTTTCGATGATCAATATTTGTTTTTGTTCTCTAATCCCGAAATATAAAAGACAACCCTCGTAGTACTATGTCTCATTAGCTTGTATATACATTTTTTATATACATTTGAAATGTCAGGTACTTCATACGTGGAATATGTTCAATAAAATGGTTTAAATGAACTGATAATATTTTGTCTATGGTATAAAACAATTTTTTTTTTTACATTTTTGAATAGGTTAGCCATCCGATTAAGACAATAAAAAAATTGATTTGTTGAACAAATTACAGTAACATCTACTCATATATTATACAACGTCCGAGTTGATTCAGGAAATGTATATATGTAAACCTAACACATAAAAGCTAAGGCCGGTCATTATTGCGCGCTTCATCAACTATGTCAACGAGTTATCGAAAACGTCTGCCCGGAATTGGTGGAGATTTGTTCGATATTTTTATCCACTATCAAACAATTGGTTAAAAAAAAGTAATTACAGAAATTGATGTTTTCGTCATCTAGGTTTTAAGGGAACACCCATTATTAGTTAATGTCCAACCAGGTCTCGTGTTCAGTGATTGGATGCTATGCAGCAACAATTTATTTAATATAGTGTGGTGGTATAGTAAGAGTAATCAGGTCGCGAAGATTAAGATGGGCCGGACATGTGGTGCGAATGGGCAACGATAGGACCGTGCGCAGAATTCTTGGTGGTAGACCAACAAGAAAGAGACCGGCAGGATGGCCGCGACGGAGATAGGAGTGTGGAGGTTCTCTATACCACACGGAGAACCAACCCACAATGCCAACCAATGTTGACCGACAGCGTGTCACATCAACCCAACTCCCCATCCCAAACCTGCAATACACATATTCGCCACCATACAAAACCTGCAAGCGCACCCATCCCAATATGCATCCATCCCCAATCCGCAATTGCATACATTCCCCAATTTACCAGGAACCCATTTCCCAAGCTGAAATAAATGCATATTCCAATTTACAACGGAATATTAATCATCTCCCTCAATTACATCACCCCACATATAATTTTTCCCAAATTCGCTTCGGTCAATTCTTTACTAAAGTTATATTCCTTCCCTGCGACCAAGCAATCTTAATTTTTTCCGAAATTCATATGCTGTAATAAAACGCATATTCAAACCTACAACGGAACATTAACCATCACCACCACTACATCGAGCCGCATACATTTCCCCGAAATTGCTTCGGTTAATTCTCTATCCAATTTATATCCGTCGCTAGCAATTCCAATTTCCGCCGAAAACCACTTCGGTTCATTTCCTCCTTCAATTATACTTCACGCTTGCGACCAAGCGGCAGCCAATTTTTCACGAAACGATCACAACAACCAAGGCCCTTGATCATACTTGGCTATGCCGCCAAAATCAATTTCCCAGTATACACAACCATCGAATCCAACTCAGCTTGTACAGCTAGGATTCGCTGGAACTGAATTCTCTAAGCAAGCATAGCAACTTTTCTCGAAATTCCTCGTAAGTGGGAGCGAGTTTATTTCAGCTATGACTCAACCGCCACGATGCGATGAATAGATTTTTCCCATTCTTTGGTCAGTCGTCATTCAACTCCCAACACGCGCACGTCGAGGTTCCCCCTGATAACCGCCGCGACCACACGGCGGCACGCACGCGCCCCGTGTGGCAAGTAAGGTCGAGCCGCACCGCGTGAGCCTGTCGCGCGAGTCCCAACATAAGTCGAGCTTCAACCACCACCGGAGGCACACACAATTAGTCGCTTCGCAACCACCACCGTCCCCACACGCACCCAACGTCGTCCTGTCGCCACCGCGGATGCGAGCAGATTTCCAGAGAGAAATAGAAGCATTCGGGCGCGGTTCGTGGATATAAACTAACAACTTATGGGAAATCCTAATTTTGTTCAAAAACCAGTATTCAGTACAATCGTACCAGTTAAGTGCTTGCCAGTGAAATGGATATGTTTAATTAATAGTGTATAAATTTCACACCAACGATATTCGTCTCGCCAGTATAATAAAAGATCCTTACGGGCTAATTCGGTGTGTTTAATTTTTTCCTTGCGCCTGTGGACAGTGCGCTGGTGAACAACGCTGTAGTGGGGCGATAGTGAACTGGTGCCATACGTTGGCGCACCGACATCGGTCCCCCACAGGAGGGCAATGTAAGGTTTGACCTTGAGGAGATCGGATCGGCTGCTCAAGCGTGGAAGGAGAGTGCACAGGACAGGGAACGATGGCGAAATCGGGTCGGTGAGGTCTTGAACTTCCGAACTCTTAATAAATAAATAGTATAGTAGTGATATTAGACTGCTACAATAAAAGGCACGCAAAGGGAATCGGGTAAACATTGGTTGAATAAGTTTCATCCTTACAATATGCGAATCATGAGTTAGCGACCATAGTTTACTTACGTCTTCTAGGATTGGCTAGATGTCAGGAAGTGTGACTTCCTAATTGGTCTGAAAGCTTTTTAAGGAATTAGAAGAGTTGGGTTTGAAAAACTGCTAAAGGCTAATCGTTTCAAAAATATATCCTTAGCTGAACACGTTTACCGGGAAAAACCCAGCTGGGAAACTAGTGGAGTGGGCTATCCCCTCAAAATTAGAGCAAAACAAGAAGCATAGAGTCAAACCTTCTAAAATGTAGTATCGCTTCAGGCACAAAAGTAGAAGCTACTGACTAATTTGCAGAATTGTGAACAAAGCGTTGATTGCGTCCAGATGACGTGGTGGCATGAAGCAGTACTACGTAATCATCACGTTGGACATCAAAAAACGCGTTTAAAACAGCCGGTTATAGCCATGTAGCGGCTCCAGTAACTGACATCTCCTTGCTAACTCCGAATCAGATTTAAAATTATCGAATAAATCCGGAGTTTAGCACTAACAACGAAGGATTATCGTTGGAGAAAAGTTCTAGTGCAAATATCGTAAGTTGGTTCTTAAGTACCATATAAATTAAATAAAATTGCCTTAAACAAATAACACATTAAAGTGTCAAAAAGCTACATTAAAATATATCGAGGTTTAAATGAATTGCATTCTAGAAAAAAAAACCGAAGTTTAATGAGTTACATAAATTATATACTATATAAGTGGATGTAAATGATAAAGTCACTTTTCTGGGGGCAAGAATATTGGGGTCACAGTCGATTCTTCAATCTCGGAAAGGGAGCACTGAGAAATTGGAAAAACGACGTATGTATAGGCATATGCTCTGACAATCACTTTATGAATACAACGCATTAAGAGGGAGTACCGAACTACCTCCTTAGGTTCACTGTTTAATGCTATACAATAAAAATATGTATGAACAAAGAAGATCAAAAGAATTACCATACAGCTGCCCGAAAAAATCCTTATTTCCGATCACTCTCACACTTCGTACAATGCTTGCCGATAACTGACTGACCCCCGTTTGCCCACTATACCCTCTTGTTATAGCCTAACACTGCTGATGTGTATTTTTCAAGGGCATTGGCATGAGCGACTTCAAGCACAGTGTCTTGTAAGGCGACTACACAGATGCTATTTGATGATGATGGTATGGGGTAGAAAAAGGGTGCTACAACAAGCACGATTTTAACGCATTATCGGCAGATAAGGCCGAGAGCTTAATTTACACTTCTAGAGAGCGACAATTAGGGAAGTATGAAAAAATTGCACTTTTTAGAAAACATGTCTTCACTGCTAATAGCAGGGTTTGAACGACATTTGGAAAATACGTTGCACATAGTACGGCAATGAAAATTTTAAATTAGTTTTCATTTAATGTTTAACATGGGCTAAAGAAAAACTGTTGTTAAGGGTTCACCTAGAAAGAGAAAAGCCTACTAATGTTAAGGAATATTTTATTATTCAGGTTTTATTAACCATAATCTTTTTTTTATTTGATGATCCTTTGAAAATATTCACCCTTATGTAGGGTAATCTGAAAAACACTTGTATTTACAAGAAGTAAAACTTTTGTTTTTAGTCACTACAAATACAAATTTGTAGTGTCGGATATTTATTAAATGCCAAGTAATTAGTATAAAAGGCATTAACACCTGACCCGCCGATAGTGTGATAATATATGAAACGAAGACCGACCCAAAAAATACAGATGTAGAGAAGAATACCATGGGGCTCGTGTAAAGGTTTGTAACACCCTTCTTTTCTCCTTGCTAACAGATCTCATGTCAAAATTCAAACCCTAATGAATATTCATATTCTATCCAACTAAATATTCCATCTCCAAATCATTTAACTGGTATTGAATTCCTAAGAGTCACAAGAAAATGCGCGCCTTTAATGATCATCCATTTTAGGAATTGGTTTACCGAATTCCATGTTCAATATTCCGAAGATTCTATTCGAAGCGCACGACACAATATCTTGTCATTTTTTAAGTATTTTATTTCAACAAAGCTCAATCAAGAATTATATAATTGTTGGTATCGACATCAGTCTCTGGGTTGGCGTCCAAAGTTGTGGACACCATCAAATTTATAAATAATTAAAATTAAATATAACATTTTAAGTCAGTCTCAGAATTGGCGTCGGAATGCCAGCAAACAAATCTGACATAAAAATTAATTTACTATTGAGAATATAATAAAATAGACAATTTCAAATCCAAGATTTTTACCTAATGACGTGGTCACCACTTGGTTGTAACAAGAACAAGATTTAGTAACATTCGCACTCGGTATTAAAGATGGACAAACTATCAGGAGTAAAGATCGGAATTTATGCGAACATGTTAATACAACAGCACAAATCATCTAAGAAAACTGTGAAAAATTGAACCAAGTGATAAGAACCGACAATAGCTCCTAAGACTAGAACTAGTAGAAAGGGAATGAACCCATTCTGGAGAGTACTCTCCAGATGCATATCATTGGTATAGAAAGCTCCCGAAATGAGATCATTTTCACTGCACATTGCCCTTGTTGTGTGACCACGGATAATCTTGATAATGAAGTTATCTATTCTGTTTAGTCCTGATTTGTCATACAGGACTTTATTGGGATAGTATTTCTTACATTGCGACTCTTGGGTTCTATACATTCCGAGGCAGGAACACAGACACTGCCTCTCAAACACCCGAAACTTCTCCATGTAGAATGGGGATATGTTATACCATACCGGGCAGCCATACACTAATACTGGTCGGATGAATCATCATCATCATCATCGGCACTACAACCGGGAACCGGTCTTGGCCTTATTTAGCAAGTCCTGAGGCTTGTTAAATTTTCCATAATGATTTATTTTTTTCTGGGCAAGGTCATTAGTCTTGCGCCAGAGGCTCCCCGACGGGGAATCGAACCCCGGTCTCCCGGGTGACAGGCGGGTATACTAACCACTATACTATCGAGGAGCCCAAGGTCGGATGAATGCCGAGTATAAAATTAGTTTTACCTTGGGGTCCAGAAAACTACTACGGAAGAGACTTCGTGCCATCATATGCTTTTTTAGCTCCTGTAAGAGCAGCTGCTGTATGCTTATCAAAGTAAAGATACTGATCAAGCCAGATTCCAAGGTACCTGACTACAGTTTTTACTTGTAGGGGAAGATTATTACATCCTGCAATGGACATTTTTTTTTCAATTCCGTTTTGTATTTTTAATTTCCAGTCGTCGCAAAAACGTTTGATTTTATTGAAATCATCTTGCAGAAGTCTGTTGATGACATCAATCCTTTCTCCAGATCTATACACTACAAACCACAATGTCGTCGGCGTAAGCAATTGCATGGTTGAGAGAACCCACTAGATCGCTAGCGTAAATGTTAAATAAAATAGGAGAATTCACTGCTTCCTGTTGTAGGCCGTTTTTGGTGTGGGAGGTCTTTTTTGTTTACACTTCTCTCGGGAGAGGCGAACATATAGCGCCGACATGGCGCCCCGAGATGCCATCAAATAACTGTTGCAGTTCTTTTTGACCATTTGCAGATTGTAACGCTCCGGGAACAGTCGCGTGGCAAGGGAGTTCCACAGTTTCCCCGCTCTGTAACGGAACGAGTTCTGATGCAGAGATGTTTGCGCCGTCGCGAGATGAAACGCAAACTGGTGCGATCTATCGGATTGTCTTGTGGAGCGCATATAAGCCGAATTGCGTGTAACAATATCACGAATCTCCGAAGAACAGTACCCGTGAAAATATCTGTAAAACAGACAGAGGTCAACTACGCTCCTTCGGTGTGATACCGGCTATAGTCTCGGCGTCAGCGCCGAGTCCCCGATCAGGCGGATCGCTCGTCTCGGTATGCTCTCAAGCAGGTCGAGGGTATGTTTAGGAGCCGAGCTCCAAACATGAGAGCAATATTTGAACGCGGTTCTAATTTGGGATTTATACAGGAGAAGAAGTTGGGCCGGAGTAAAATATTTCTTGGCTTTAAAAAGATAGCTCCGATTTCCTGAGGCTGACCTGGCGATGCTCGACATTTGCCACGACGCATTCCCACGGACCGTGGCGCCGAGAAATTTCAAACTTTCCCCAGCTTCGATGGCCCGGCCATTCATCATCAGCTGTGGAATCGATGACCCACTTTTCTTTGTGAATGTTGTATACTGGGTCTTCGATGCATTGAAGTCGTCGAGATTGTCCCTTCCCTTCTTGATTCAGAGGGTCAATCTGTCTACATCTCAGCTGGTGCGACGTAGATGCACCAATCGGCCGAACACTCGAAAAGGAGGAAACAAGCGTACTGTCATCAGCAAAACTGATCATTTTGTTATCCGTTGTCTCCAACAAATCATCTATGTGAATCAAAAACAAGGTTGGAGCTGTTGGGTTATTATTTTTGGAAATCTTTATTTTAGCTTGCCCGGACTCGGCGAGTTGAAAAAGAAAGGGTGGGGGGGGGGGGGGGGGGGTATCTAAGGATAGCGTGGACAGGGTTAGTTCGGATGTTCTCTAACTACTTGGATGGAGGGATGGTGGGAAAGATATCGTACAAGACAGGTAGGCCTTGAGTGCGGTAGTAAACGCAGATCACGTCTTTGGCGTCTGATAATCTGCGCTTTGGTCGGTGTGTATGTTTGTGCTTGTGCTGTCTTGTACTCTGCGTGCGTGTTTGTAGTGTGCCATTTTTGGGGTATAGATGATCCCAAGATATTTCATCCTGTCCTGTGGTCTAATCGTAGTACCTCCCATTTGTATTCGGGTATTCTGTGAATATCGAGAAGTAGGTTGGGAGTGTTTACTATTCAGAATTATAGCTACTGCTTTAGATGGGTTAAGTCGAATTTTCCATCGACTGTAATACTGATACAGTTCGTCCAGATGACGGTTGAGTCGGTTTTGGGCTTTTAGATGACGTGTACACTAGGACGTCATCCGCATAGCAAATCTGGTTTACTCTCCCGTCCACAAGGCGAGGAATATCTGAGGTGTAGATATTAAATAACATGTGGCCTAGAATGGAGCCCTGTGGTACGCCTGCAGCGTCGTTGACAGTTCGGCAAAGCTTTCCATTCACTCTAACTTGGAAGGTTCTGTTTAAAACAAACTGGTAGATGATACTACACAGCGTTTTACTGAGGCCAGTATTCAGTAATTTAAAAACGAGACCTTCGATCCAGGTTGTGTCAAAAGTCTTTTCAATGTCCAAGCTCACCGCAATGGTGGGTTCCTTATTAAAGAGGCGCACGCAAACGTGGTTTTGAAATATGTTGAGAGCCATAGTGGTGCTGTGCGCTCTTCTAAATCCAAATTACAAGTCTGGTATTAGGTTCCTGACTCTGATAAATTTATTTAGTTTCTCGTATATGAACTGTTCATATATTTTGCTGATGCAGGTGAGGAGCGAAATAGGACGAAAGCTTGAGGGGTGATAATTTGGTTTCCCAAATTTTGCTATTGGGCAGACAACAGCATGCCTCCAAGCTTGGGGGAAATACCCCATGTTGTAGGCATGGTTGAGTAGAATGGAGAGCTTTATTAAGAATAAAGCAGAAAGCCTTCGCAACGTGTGGTAGGACATATTCTCGATACCGAGTGACTTCTTGGGGTTTCGAGATTTAACTAGGTTCTGTAGGGTAATTGGTGTGACGAAGCCGTGACTATTATCACGTGTGTCGTCGAAGTATGCACTATTAGCTCAGTTAAAGACAACTATTGGCTCGTTAAAGTTGCCTAATTTATTGTGAGCCTCTGAACTAATTATTGCATTCATTTCCGGGTCGCCATCCTCGAGAGTGAGCTTGTGATTATTTTCAAAGGGCTCTCCGATGATGTTTGCTTTATTGGGGTCATTATTGACAACAAGACCGTTGTGCATGATTGGTCCAGTGATACGAGAGGTGCACATATCTTTTTAACATTTTTATAAATGTTCTGATCCATCTGAATACCCTTCAGTTTGTCTTCCAATTGTCGGATGCGATTGTTTTGGATTCTTTGTTTTATGAGTGTGCCAATATTGTGAATAATAGCTCGCAATAATAGCTCCCTTTGCGTAAAGCGGTGACGATATCTCATTCTGCAGAGCTTTTAACGCTCCCGGATGAGACGAAGAGTGAGGTCGTCAAGGGGAATCTGATAAGTCTTTTCAAGTTTGTACTTCGGGACATGATCTCAGAAGTTTCAACTAGAATCTCGTGAAGTCGAGTTGCAGTGTTATTTATCTCAACCGTCATTAGGTTCCTGTCAGTGGGGAGAGAGAGTTGGTGGAGTTTTTCGTTCAATGTTATATTGAAGTTGTCCCAATTTGTGCGCCCATTATCGGGTATGTATCTGACATGAGCCCGGGATGCTCGATAGCCGCGGGGTGAACTCGAATCCAAAATGTGCCGCCCTTTTATACTCTGGTTCATCGAGATTTGTCCAAATTTTAGGTAGAAATTCCAAGAAGGACAAACGAGATTTTGTATGCTTCAACTGAAATAGGATTCCGGGAAGTTGTTAGGAATTTATTTGAATAAATTCCCGGAAGGAGAAATCATGAAATGCATTTAGAGTTAAGCATTTCATGATGTTAGGATTATTAGGAATTGAATCAATGTACGACAAATGGACTTTGGTTTAATTTTGTCATGCATCTGATTCAATTGGGGAACGTGATTTCGATTATGGGAATAGGGTTAAGATTATATGAAATATTGGGGATTTGGATGGGGGTAGTGATCTAGGATCACTACAGAGCCAAATAGTACCTTGAGGCACCCCGCAATTAACAGGATACCGATCCGATCACTCGCTGTCCAGAACAACCCAGATCGATCGATTTTCGAGGAAGCTCTTCCTCCAAACGCAAAGCTGTTGGGAAAGTCCATATGAACGAAGTTTGCTCAGCAATGCCCCGTGCCAGACGCGGTCAAAAGGCTTGGAGATATCCAATACGACCCACCTTGACTCACCATGCCGCTCAATCGCAGACGTGCATATATCGGTTATAAGGGTCAAAACGCCCCCCCGTGGACCGCCTGCCACAGAATCCGTATTGACGATCATCCAGAAGTCCGTTGCACTCCGAATACTTAACCAACTCAGTATTGATGACTTTTTCCATCACCTTAGATAAAATAGACAATAATGCTGTCGGACGGTAATTTTGTGGGAGACACTTTTTTCCCGTCTTTGGGATTGGATGAACTCGAGCGATTTTCCAGCAGGCAGGAAATTTCCTCCGTGCATAAGATAAGCGAAAGATTCTGCCAAGAACCGACTATAGTTCTGGAGCACAGTTCTTAAGAACTATTGCTGGTATTCCGTCCGAGCCGATTGCCTTCCTACATTCTAGTTCACGTAGAATGCGTTGAATAGTACGTGGACGAAATCTCACATGGAAGACCGTACCGGCGCGATCACAGGTAGCTCCAAAAGACCGGGGTCGAGGTTTGAATTCGCCCCATTAAATAAGAAATTTCGTTCGCAGCACAAAATTTCATACAAACTTTTTGCTCAATTTCTCTTTTCCATAGTAAAAGTCGTCGTAGCACCTGAGATGAACTAGTGTTTTGGCCGTTGACAGCAATCACGTTGACAGATGGCGCTCAGGTTAAGTTGGCAGTTGTATTAATATTGGGAATTTTTTTTTTTTTAGAAACCCTTAACGTGGGCCGTTTTAATGGTTCAGTCCCGATAATATTTGGCGGAATGTAAATGGCGTTCAACTGGCAGAAGAATTCCTTGGATAATACCTGAACAGAGTCAAGTATAATGGGGACTCGTTCAATACTTCCTGTATATATAACATGCGAAATACATCGAAATGCAGTAGATTCCAGGAGAACCATATCATGCTTGCATTGCAAACCAATGGTACCGCAGTTGCGGCCATTATAAGAGTGCTAATATTGAAGTCAAACAGCAGATGGGACCTTCCGACTCGATAACGTCGTGCTGAAACTTTGCAGACCGCAAGAACTACAAAAAATTAGCGGCGAAATACGCCCAGCTTGACCGTTGAAGAAATGTCGAAAGGCGATATCTGTGGGGCATGTGTACACTGTACACTGGGAGCAGGTTCAAGCCGTACAGATTACCTTAATATTGAGTATGGACTGACCGTGGACTCGGGCCATCTTCTAAAGATTATCACCAAGAGGTCGCACACTAAAAATGTGTCTTGGTTCCATTTTACAACCATTTTTTTTTTTTTTTTTTTTTTTTTTTATTTTTTTTTTTTATTAGACTTCTCTCGGGAGAGGCGAACCTATAGCGTCGAGTGGGCGCCGCGAGATGCCATCAAATAACTGTTGCAGTTCTTTTTGAACAGTTGCAGGTTGTAACGCTCCGGGAACACTCGCGTGGGAAGGGAGTTCCACAGCTTCCCCGCTCTGTAACGGAACGAGTTCTGATACAGGGATGTTCGCGCTGTCGGGAGATGAAACATAAACGGGTGCGATCCGTCGGATTGTCTTGTGGAGCGCATATAAACCGAATTGCGCGGAACAATACCACGAATCTCCGAAGAACAGCACCCGTGATAATATCTGTAAAACAGACAGAGGTCGGCTACGCACCTTCGATGTGATAGCGACTGTAGTCCCGACGTCAGCGCCGAGTCCCCGATCAGGTGGATCGCTCGTCTCTGTATGCTCTCAAGTAGGTCGAGGGTATGCTTAGGAGCCGAGCTCCAAACATGAGAGCAATATTCGAGTGCGGGTCTAATTTGGGATTTATATAGGAGAAGAAGTTGGGCCGGAGTAAAATATTTCTTGGCTCTAAAAAGATAACTCAGTTTTCCTGAGGCTGACCTGGCGATGTTCGACACGTGTTTATGCCATGATACATTCGCACAGACCGTGACGCCGAGCAATTTCAAACTTTCCCCAGCCTTGAGGGCCCGGCCATTCATCATCAGCTCTGGAACCGATGATCCACTTATCTTTGTGAATGTTGTATACTGAGTCTTCGTTGCATTGAAGTCGACAAGATTGGCCTTTCCCCACTGCAGGACTTTATCCAGATCCCGATTCAGAGAATCAATCTGTCTACATCTCAGCTGGTGTGACGCAGATGCACCAATCGGCCGATCACTCGAAAAGGAGGAAACAAGCGTACCATCATCCGCAAAACTGAACACTTTGTTATTCGTTGTATCCAACAAATCATTTATGTGAAGCAAGAACAAGGTTGGAGCTAAAATAGAACCCTGGGGCACCCCCGAATTAACAGGATACAGATCCGAACACTCGCCATCCACAACAACCCGGATCGATCGATTCTCGAGGAAGCTCCTCGTCCAGTCGCAAAGCTGTTGGGAAAGTCCATATGAACGAAGTTTGCTCAGCAATGCCGCGTGCCAGACGCGGTCAAAAGCCTTGGAGATATCCAATGCGACCGCCCTTGACTCACCATGCCGTTCAATCGCAGATGTCCATATATCGGTTATAAGTGTCAAAAGGACTCCTGTGGACCGTCTGCCACGGAATCCGTATTGACGATCATTCAGAAGACCGTTGCACTCCAAATACTTAACCAACTCTGTATTGATGACTTTTTCCATTACCTTAGATAAAATAGATAGTAATGCTATCGGACGGTAATTTTGTGGGAGACACTTTTTTCCCGTCTTTGGGATTGGCTGAAGTCGAGCGATTTTCCAGCAGGCAGGCAAGGTCCTCCGTGCATAAGATAAGCGGAAGAGTCTGCCAAGAACCGGCGATAGTTCTGGAGCACAGTTCTTAAGGACTATTGCTGGTATTCCGTCCGGGCCGGTTGCCTTCCTACAATCCAGTTCACGTAGAATGCGCTGAATAGTGCGCAGACGAAATCTCACTTCCCGCATGGAAGACTGTACCGGCGAGATCACGGGTGGCTGCAAAAGGCCGGGATCGAGGTTTGAATTCGCCGAAAATAAATTCGCGAACATATTAGCTTTATCGTTTGGATTCGTGACTAACGTCCCGCTGTCTGTCACCAACGGAGGGAAAGAGGAGGAAGCAAAGTTACTGCTGACAGCCTTTGCCATTGACCAGAAGGAGCGCGAACCAGTTGGGCACCGAAGGAGCTTATTGATCACCCTGCCGTTGTGAGCCTTCTTCACGGTATCAATCGCCTGGTTGCACACGTTTCTGATTCTAACAAAATTCGTTCTGTTAACATCGGTGGGATTGGTGCCATTGCTTAAAAGCTCTATTTTTTGCCGCTGTAATCAGCTCGCATTTTTTGTCAAACCAAGGTTTATCAGACGAACCTCGTTTGATGGAATGTGGAATATACATCTCCATCCCCAGAAGAATAATCTCTGACACCGACTCCGCGCAAGCGTTAACATCGGAGTTTCCGAAGCACATCTCGGACCATGGAAAGGGTGCGAAGAAATCTCGCATATCGTCCCAGTTAGCGGCCCCATACTTCCATACATGGCGAAGCTGCCTAGGCCGGTTATTCGCTTGGTATGCAAGTGCTTGCGCGACAGATACCAAGCAGTGATCTGAGTTTCCCAGTGGCGCAGAAACCTCTACGGTATAAATACTTGGTTCGGATGTCAAAAACAGATCCAGGGTGTTTGCATAATCGCCTCGGGCATCCGGTATACGCGTTGGCTCCCCCACGAGTTGAGTCAAGTTGTGGCTTACAGCAAACATCTCCGCCAGCCTCCCAGCCTCGTCGGTTCTGTTAGAATGTAACAACCAGACGGAATTGTGCACATTAAAATCACCAAGGACAATAATTTCAGAAGCTGGGTGGTTGATCTGTATCCAGTCGACGGTATATGAAAGATGTTCGAAAAATGTCGCCGGTCGATCGTCATTCGGGGAGCGGTAAAGACAACAAAGAAATTTAACGGAATTCCTCAGTACGACCCTCAACCATATGATGTCCATAGTATTGGGTTCCAACGCCTCCATCCTTTGGCAAGCCAGATCGGACCGTGCGAAGACGCAGACACCGCCCTTAAAACGGAATCTCGAATGTAAGTCGTATCCTGAGCAACGAAGATATGTCGAATCAGTTGACGAATCGACCTGGGTCTTAGTTAGGGCAAGGATATCAGGTTTCGTTGTTTGCAAATATCGGTGGACGGCGTTTACATTAGTAGTGGTGAAACCGATGCCCCCGATGTTACAAAATGCCGTCACCAGTCGAGCGTGGGCCGAGCCTCGAGAGCTAGCCCGGTTATGCGATGACGAACCTCTCAAAGTTCCATTATTTATCATGATATCTGCATGATGTTCCCCCTGACATAGTCCCCCCCGGAGATCCGAATGGGAGAGTAGTTTACCTCCGGAATTCTTTATATCAGAAGACACCATCATGACTTATCCCCGTGTCAGTTCGGGCCATCAGCCACACATTCGAAACACCGTCGAAGATTTCTCTCGACGATATCGCGGAATGTACAGCGTGACGGGGTGGTATCTCACCTTGGGACCGACTACCACCTAACCAACCTTTTCTCGAACCGGTCCATCAGCCAAGCTCCGAAAGATGGCCAGGGATTTCTCCCAACCATTTCACGGAGCCTATAGCTTGATGGGGTGGTATTTCACCGGGCGCACAGGGCGTTGGGACCCCGGCTACCACTCGGCCTTTAGTCGCCTCTTACGACAAGCTGGCCTAGCTGTGAGTATATTCTAACGCCCTACTCACAGGGCACCATGATTCCAATGGGACGCCCGCAAATTTTTTCTTTCCGAGTGGACTGTAATAGAGTACCCTAATTGTTCCTTTTAATGCACCAGACGACCTGAAAATGTCTTAGTGGATTCAAAATTATAGGCTGAAAATTCAAAATTTATTAATTATTGAATTCGCTTTGGTTGGCGACTAGAAACCTTTATTTCTTTATCACACCATCCAACTAGGCAAGTCGTATATATACCTGTAATACTGTCCCCGTTGTTCATCGTGTATGCGTTTCACTTCCTTTTGATGCACTGTTTTTGTAATGAGACCTCTTGGAATACTTTGACGAAAACCTTGGAGTCATAGCATATGTGAAGCTTATATTTGGTTTGTCCTGAACTACGTTACGCCAAGAAGAATAGTGTTGGTAATTTCCGGTTTCGAACAAAGACTAGATTGTGTCAGAAACTATAGAATAAAACTGCAGCACTCTTAACGATGATATGCTATCGACACTTTTACCGATTTTACATTTTCTTCTTTGGAAAAGACATCACTTGAGACGTTAATTCGTTTGTAATACTCTTTGAAAGTAACTTATTCTAATTACGTGTGCCTGTTAACCAGATTTAGCGCTGACCTACACCCTTCAACATATGAACTAGGGCAATGCAAATTACTTAACTCAGACACGACCTAGAGTTTATTTCGCCCAACAGAGTGTCTGTTGGGTCACGTACACTTCATTACCAGGCAAATCATTCTAATTTACGTCCAACATTCAGATATTAGGTTAGGACTTAACTCCCACAAATTGCACCATAACACGACTTAGACTATATTGTTTTGTAAACATTACATGGCCCCCAAAAGTTCTGACACATGCTGAACCTAGTTAGGGCTTAAAATTAAACAATCGCCCGCGTGCACCACTGAGGGCTAACCACCGTTTTGACTTGAAATAAGGAGGCGGCACACAATTTGTGTCCATTTTTGTTTTTTTTGTTGGGAGATATCATAAATTGGAATTAACTTGTCATGTAAGACTGTCCAATTTATTCGGGATTACAACCTGCTACGAGGAAATACAGCACAGTCGGCCGCCACGGCTACTCATATCGTGGGTGGTGCGGGGTTCGGGGCCGTAGTCGTAAAGTCGTCTGGAACATGACAACAATTCAAAATTATAACGAGAATACGCTCATCACAACCGCGTCCCTGTTGGTGGTTTGTCCACCGACCCTGACATTCCGTTATGAAGTTTTTAGGATAAATTTTGGTTTTTGGTCTTCATTTGGGATGTGGGGCATTTTCAGATATTATTTCGCCATCAAATGGGTGGGTAGCGTGAATGTTGCACTAGTGCTGGGTCGATGACTCACGGCATGTGACACACACTAATTCGAGATGAGGCAGCGATAAGTGTGGATATCCTATACGTTGTTGATCCCATGGGAGATGACAGTGTCGAAAGAGGAGCACAACTGCCGACAAACACTCGCCTTCTTGTCAGCTGGAAACGACTAGCAACCAAGAATAGGACGAATTCCTGAGAAACACTCTTCGTGTTCTCGGGAAAATCGTGCGTTTGTATCTTCCTTGTTGCACTGATGGGACCTCACACGATGATGTCGCTCAATTGTCGACAGCCGAGGTTGACTTCGCTCAGATGACGATGATAATGTTGTTGATGGTTATGGAACACGGGGGCACTATTGCTCTGATGGGTGATGAAATGCTGCTTGACACAGCCGTTTAAGGTTCATTGCTTCTTAGCTGGCCGACATGTGACACAAGTGGCAAGATCAATGGTGTCAGGGATTATATTAATTGTTTATGTTGTGACTGTTTAATGAATTCTGATTGTTGATGACGAACTTAGCCTTCGATACGGCGGTGAACGGCATATAAGGTGTCGTCGTATAGTAGTAGAGCTTTTAATAGATTTTTTCTAATATAGAAATTAGTGCGGTGTTTAAGCACTGTCCGCGCCCGATGCAGATCAGTTTCGTTAAACGGAAGAGTAGTTTTTATTTAACGCCATGCAATCATTGACAAGCCAAACTTTTCCGTTGGTGTGGCATTGATATTGCCAGTCTCTCCTGAATTTGAAGGCAAAGCACATAAAAGAATAATGATTCTTCGTAAGATTATATCAACTACTTAAAGATTTGTTTATTCACATTTTTAACCGAAACGTACGTACAGGGATTTTAAGATATCAATAGCCTTCTTTTACGCAAAAGAGACGCACAAAAGGAAATGGGCTATTTCTTTTTGTATAATTTGCATGATTTGTTGTTTGGAAATTTGTTTTGATACCGCTATAGGTGTTATAATGCTCGATACAATAGAAGTGCTAGGTATGGAATGGAAGAGGGTGATGATGGGTCGCATTTTTTCATTGCATATTGTCTGACTTCCGCTAGTTGAATAGGTCAGATGGAAAAAGCTTTTGCTGTGATTTAGTAAACAAAGGAGAATATCTTCCCGAAGGTGTACTGGGAATGACATCGAGAAGCGAGGAATGACTGAGAATGATGGTCTAATTATCCCTTATGTCTGTACCCAAGTCGGCTCAAAGGCGAGGAATTACGAGAAATTATTATTGTGAACTTTTGAGCATACGGTGCAAGGATTGTCATTTGCTCAATATAGCGAACCCATTGATTTCAATCTATGGGTATAGGGTCATGACTATTTTAAAAGAGTGTGATAGACATTTAAGAATACCACTGATTCTACTCTTTTAGCCCTTGTACAGGAATAATGTAAATGTAATGTTTACGAACATGACTTTTAAGCCGTGAGATGTCAAAATCTGGATTGAAACGGAGACCATATGGCAGAAGTTGAGAACCAATATTGTGGGGAGGAGAAGTATTATGCCGGACATGGGCACACGGTTCACTTCTTCCCCATCTGATTGTCACTAAAGTTCCGCCAAGTAAAACACCGAAGGAAAAGCACAAACACGATCACACAAGTAAAAATAAAACACTCGATTGTTGATTAATTAATTAATGTTTCTGTGGGGAATGTGTACACTGTAATTGGATTACATTTTGTGGGGACATCAGCAACGACGATGGTGACCAGCGCAAAGAGTGCACCGATCAACAGCAATTTAGAGTTCATTGTTTTAAAATAAAGTTACTTTTCTCACTAATAAATTCTTTTTCACTCGACAAGTTCGAAACACTTCTCACGACTCTGGGTATTATCGGGTGTCCGCAGTGCTACGGACAGCGGGAGCGGCATGTGACCAGCGTGGTCAACGGATGGAAAACGACTCAACGATATTCAATCGTTGTCGAAAGAAATTCAGCCAGTGAAACTGGCTCTCTTAAATTAAGGATGCATTTCCTGTTCCAAGAGAGACGTATAGTCTCTCTTTGGGGTAACCAAACAGATCTCATACAGAAGATCGCCACAGTACACATGTATGTGTGTACATAGGTTATTTTATGGATCAAAGCCATGGGAAAGAATCTAAACAAAGAAAGGGAAAATGCGCATTCATGGGATGGGAGTCCGGTAAAGCAAACAAAACCGAAACTCGTCGGATGCTAATTGGATCTTTGTTTGAGATGTGCGTCGCGGCTAAATAAATAGACGCGACGCATCGAAGAAATAGTGTTAATGGGTTTTAGCTAGATTACCGGGAAATGGTGTTTATGGCATCACTGGTAAGGGTAAGTATAGAATTCATATTTCCATTTGCTTATGCTGTAGGATTTAATTGGTGCCAAGAGATGCGTGTATTTGTGTTTGTCTGGTGATTTATGATACACATGATAAAGCTGGGATAAGCCAACTCAAGGGTAAGATTTCCTGATTATGCGGTTGTATTATATATGACCCGATGAATTTTCTTTCAGGAAATTTATGATAAGCTTGGAGAGAACTCTTATAGGGGATCTTAAATGTGAAGTTATGCATGCAGGTAAGAAATCTCTTTTGTAGGGTCTATTTTGATTAAGGAGTTCATCTCATTAATGCGTGAAGCATTGAAAGTGCTAATGCGATTGCATTAGCGAAACTTTTAAGTTGGGTCGAAGTTATGAGGGTTCTACAGGTAAGTAACAGTGGGGTTTGGCGAACCGCCACATATGCACAATAAATGCTCAATTTTTCAAAATATATGTTGAATCGTTTTTTCTAAAAAAAAATCGACAAAATCGGCTCTTTTTACCTTTTACACCAGGACATCCCCTTAGGCTTCTGGCGCAAGACTAATGAGCTTGCCCGGAAAAAAGAAATCATTATGGAAAATTTAACAAGCCTGAGGACTTGCTAATCAAGGCCAAGACCGGTTCCCGGTTGTAGTGCCGATGATGATGATGATCCCCTTAGGCTACGGATTTTGCATTGGCCAAAGTGGAACTCTCGTCTTTTTGTAAAGCTGTGGCTCAAAGGACTAATATCGCATTGGCACGGGGTGTAAGCTGGGATCAGCGACAGTGACTGTGTTAGATGAGACAACACAAACGTCTTCAGGCTGCAGCCACATGCGCCTCTTTAAATACTAAACATCATGGAATTTCTATTTAGCAGTTCGCATGCGCCCCCTTTGTCCTGTTACCGTGTCCTGGATAAGCGGGCAACAATAACACATCGGCAATACGTTCAATGAAGAACAGAAATCTACATGAAGAGCAAACATACATCTGACAATGATCGGTCATGTGCACTTTGACAAAAGAAAGGGTTCCAATAGCGGAAAGAATGTGTTTCAGGGTTTCGCTTTCACCGAAAACAGTTTATATAATAATGTAACCATGAGTCTGGGAAAGATTCATTTAATTCTTGAGTTTGTTGTATTGCAGCCCAGTGGATGAGTCAATCATTGATCGTGAATGACGTCAATATTATCGATCTGTGGGGATAGTGTCAGGTTCTGTGTGAATTTTCGATGGTGTTTTAGTTTGCTAAAATCGCCTATCGGAATCAGTTAAAGTGGTAATTAAGATACATCAAAGTACATCTGAATCAATTGTAATCATCGAGTTCGTCCGTCCATGAATGTGGGATTAAAGCCGTGATTTGTGATGTCGTATCGTTTCAAGAGTTCATCAACAGTCCGCTTTTGAACTAATTCTGTGAGATCAGTGCCGCTTACGGAAACCATAGAAGACAACCGGAAAGTATTGTATACGATTGCAGCATTAAGGTCAGATTAATATATTTTCATTTCCCGCTCGCACAAAATGATACAGGTGCTACGTCCTTATATTTGCTACTTCAATGAATCCTTACACAAACTTCAGTCACAAGCACCCCTAAGTAATAATATCCCATTCTCCTATCACAAACCCACTAATGATAAAAATCATTTATTACATTATACTATTTCAAATATCATTCGTTTTAGCGGTGCAACGGACGTCATGGATATGGGCGGTGCTGCCCATATTCAGTGCAGTATTCTCCCATAACGGGTATATTTTCCGCTTTGTACTTATGGCATGCACGAGGACGTTTTTTTTTTTTTTTTGGTTTTAAATCCATATTTATTTCCAATACAATTACAGATTTTACCTAAGACTAAGTTTTAAATTCTATTTTATTCGTATCATTCTTACATTAACTTAGTGGCTCTTCGCAAACACTAAATTATAAAGTTCCCATTTTTTTTACGCCTTAAAATGAACTAGGATGTACGTCTATGGAGATGAATTCTTTCGTATTCCACACAAAACATCCCTGGCTCGAAGTAAGATTATCAATGGCGAATTTAAGTGCCCAATATAATGTTTTCAAGAAATGGACGTGTGGCGTCTCTAACAGATTCACACACAATACACAAGCAAATAGTGAAGAACACCGAACGAAAATCGAATAAGAAAATGCATCAGAGCCGTATACCATAGCGATAAAATAACAATTCACATCAGTGGAATATACTTGCGTTTAAAAATCGAATTCTAAGCACGGCCAGTAGCCTGAGGCGTTGCGCTTTGGTTCAATTTTTGGTGATTCTAACTGTCATAGCGTCAGTTCGAATCACACGTTCTTCACTATCATCCAAAACGCTATCGACGGACGTGCTGAGTCGTTTGCGGTTGAATTAATACTTTAATCCCGTAGTTCTATATATTAATTTTGCTTCACTTTCTACGATGAGAACGTCAGTCAATCAAAATACTGTTTATATCCATAAAACAAAAATGATTTAACTTATTGTGTTGTAATTTCCGTACCAAAAGTTTAAAAAATCGATCAACTCAACTGATGTCTTCGCATTCATTCATTTTGAACAAATTAATGTGCATCTAAGGGATAAACGGATGTACAGTACATTCCTGAAACTCTGTTTTAATGCCACCATAAAAACCGTAATAGTCACTGGAAAGTACATCACCTGTTTCCCTGCTGACCTAGTAGGATTCATTATCCTGTAAAACATCTTGTCCCACACCTCAACCTTTTGTGTCCTTAATTCTGCCTATGGTCAATTACCTGTCGCATCAATTAGGGGGAACAAAAGGCAAACGTACAAATTAATTGCTCAGCGCTAATGGGAGCCCAAATCCTGGGCAGGCTTACATCGGTTAAGTCATTCATAAAGTCATCACTGTTGTCCTTTCAGGTACTGCAAATTACGGCAAAAGACACCAAGGCAATTGCTTTTGGGGGAGATGAAGAAAAGTAATCTCTGCAGAAAACTTACGACATTACAATGAAATATTTTCCAGATTATTATTATTGTTATTATCCTTTGTGGTTCAAGGATTATACAGCTCTAAATACGGGAGAGTATGTATGTTCGTGTATTTGGGAAAAATTGCATGATTTCCAGAACTAAGTCCTTCGTGAAGAACGAATGAGTCCTGTTTTACTCATAAGTGATTCCATCTGAGAGGATTTGAATGACACAACTTGGATTTTTTGGCGCTCCTCTTCGCGTCCCGGGCCGCTGCAGGAATGTTAACTTGACTTGGAGTTCTTCTCTATAAATTTATGTGAAAAGCGTTGTATATTTTATTCCAGCAAACAAATTGCTTTCATAGGATAATTTATTCTGAACTCGGCAGTGAATTGACTCAACGAGATGAACGCCAAGTGAAAAGGTCGTGCTCTTCTTATGCTTAACCGTTTTCTTTATATTTGTTAAGAACACATTCAAGATAATACTTAAAATGTTGCGAATGGTGGAGATTTACTTCTCGGCTCTCGTTGGTAGGTAGAGGAGTATTTTTTCTCCACCCTTTTATAATAATACAATTTTTTGTCGTTTTATGCTACACATCAGATTTATATTGCCGACTTTGAAATGATCGGGCAAGCACTTGTTGTATGCAAGATTTTCTTTTTTAAAATTATTTTTGTGACGTTTTGGATTTGAAAGTGATTATTTGGTAAATGCATTGGTATATGATGTTTGTTTGTTCAATAGGATATTAACATGCCATCTTTATCCTAGAAGGCATGTGAAAACTTCGGAAAAATACAAATATATTGGATAAGTACAAAAGTTAATGCATATTTTCGATAGCTAGCTTGTGTCATTAGGATGGCTGTTTGGACCGTGCACTAAAGAGTCGAACTCGAAGATGAACACCGCTCTATAAGGTCTTGTGACGCTTATGACAATATTTTATGAGATTTGATTAAAAAATAACTCATAAATTTCGATGGGAGAGGTTGAGAGCGACAGTTGAGTTGAAAAATAAGTTTTGCACTCATATTATATATTATTATTATTTATTATTTATTGGCCTGTAGGAACCCGGAAGTTCATGACCTCACCGACTCGGCTTCGCCATCCTTCCCTGTCCCGGGCACTCTCCTTCCACGCTTCACCATTCGATCCGATCTCCTCAAGGTCAAACCTAACATTGTCCTCCCATCTCCGTCGCGGCCGTCCTACCGGTCTCTTTCCCGTTGGTCTACCGTCAAGAATTATATGCACGGTCCTATCGTTCCCCATTCGCGCCACGTGTCCGGCCCATCTTAATCTTCGCGACTTGATTACTCTCACTATTGTAGGTTTGCGATATAGTTCTTCCAATTCGTGGTTATGGAGTCTCCTCCATTGTCCTGCCTCCTCGTCATATTTACCTCCAAAGATGCCTCTCAAAACTTTATTCTCGAATAGACGGAATTTGTTTTCTTCCCGTTTTGTGAGAGCCCATGTTTCGCATCCATATAGAACAATTGGCATGATTATGGTTCTATAGACACGGAGCTTTATGTTACGTGATAGCAGTCTGGATTTCAGCAGTTTACTGACTGCGTGCCAACTCGCGTTGCCGGAATGCAGTCTCTTGTTAATTTCCTTTGACATTTCGTTACTAGCCGTCAGTATCGTTCCCAGATATTTAAATTCTTTAACTTTTTCAAAGATCTTACCTCTGACGTTTATATGTGTTCTCTGAGACCCACCTGCTCTCGCCGTAATCATGTATTTTGTTTTGTCTTCATTTATTTCTAGGCCCACCTCTTCTGCCGCTTGCATGATGATTTCACAGTTTTTACTAACAGTCTCTAGATTATCGCCCAGAACGGCGATGTCATCCGCATATGCGAGCACTTGTGTGACCCCGTTCAGGGATGATCCGGCCATGTTGTCGTCTTGTACCTTTCTGATGACATACTCGAGCACAAGGTTAAAGAGACACGGTGATAGACCATCTCCCTGTTTTAGTCCGTCCCGGATTTCAAATGGTTCTGAGAGGTGGTTTTCTATTCTAACTCGCCCTTTGTTTTCGTTCATGCAAATTTGAGTGAGCGCGGCATATTTTTTTGGGACTCCCAGCTCAACTAGAATATGGTAGAGTCTCTGCCTTGCGACTGAGTCGTAGGCTTTTTTGAAGTCAACGAACAGTTGGTGAACCGTCTCTCCGTATTCCCACTTCTTTTCCAGCAGTTGTCTTATTGTGAACATTTGGTCGCTTGTTGACCGGTTCCTACGGAATCCACATTGGTAGTCTCCCAGTATCTCTTCTGCGTACGGTGTGATTCTCGCCAGAATGACATTTGTTAATATTTTGTATGCGGTTGGGAGCAATGATATTCCTCTGTAGTTTTCACAGTCAGATCTGTCGCCTTTTTTGAAAATGGGGATGACTATTGAGGTTTTCCATTCTTCCGGAGTGACTTCCTTATCCCATATTGTTTGGATGAGCTGGTGGATCTTTCGAGCGGTTGCCTCTCCTCCATGCTTCACAAGCTCTGCCGGTATGCAGTCGACTCCGGGAGCCTTGTTGATTTTCAATCGATTTATTGCGTCTACAACTTCGTTGAGAGACGGCTCTGGGATCTGAGGCTCAGCTGTATGTACGCTTGGTACATTTATCTGTGGTTGATGGGTGCGTACATTGAGCAGGTTTTCAAAGTACTGCTTCCATCTTGTCACGACATTGTTTGTTTCTGTGACCAGACAGCCGTTTGCGTCTCGAATTATTTTGACTCTTCCTCGGTAGCCATTTCTAATTGAATTTATGCCGACATACATACCCCTGATGTTCTTTGCCCTACAATTTTCTAGGATTTTTTCGATCCTAGTCTTCTCCCATTCGCGTTTTTTGCCTTTGAAGAGCCTCATTGTCTCTCTACGAATTGTCGCGTATCTTTCTGCGTTGACTTCATCATATCTTTCTAAGTGGAGCACTCTGAGGCGTTTACGTTCTTCGATCTTCGCCCTGCACTCATCGTCAAACCAAGGTTTGGACTTAATTGTTTTCTTAAATCCTAATACCTTTTGGGCTGTTAGTTTGATTGTGTCTCTGATCGATGTCCATTTAGTGTTCACACTATTAGCTTCCTCTTCCTCACTGCTCACATTCTCTAGAATGCATATGTTCCCCCGCTTGGTAGAAACCTTGACGTGGTGCGGGGGCTTAAACTACGATGAATCGCTCAGGCTATGCTGACGGAAGCATACGCTTCCAGTAGGGCCACCCATGTCAGGCAGGCTAGCGAGGAGTAACACACAAAGATCTACCGCCCCTAATCCAGGGTGTTACGCGTCACCGTGCCCATTGGATGGTTTGCAGCCAGGGGTATACCGGCTGTATTATAACGGCGCCTCTCTGACACCGGGTCGAATCAGAGCAGTAAGCAGACCTTACCATATCAAAGAGGGGCTCTGATATGGCGGACCATTTGAAACCCCAGAGTGATCCAATGAAATGAATGATCAATACACAAAAAACAATCTCACAAAAAACCCGGTAGGCGTAGGTGTGATGAGCCAACACTACCATAAGGGAACAAATCATCAGGAAAACACCGACTCGGCATATTATATATAAAAGAAGTAAAAAATGCCGATAATTGCAGAACAGCGCCGCACTCAAATTCCTGGAAGACGGCACCAACATAGCACGCCAAGTTGCTGGGTGATTCAAGAAATATGAGCACATACAAAGGAAGCACACATAGTAGGAAGTACCATACATGAGATCAGGGCGAGTGTCACGGACCAAGGATTATATGTGAAAAATATGGTTAGATGTCAAATCTGTTTTCCCTTGTATCGCTATCAAAGCATTCGGCTCTTGTTACCAAAACTATGTTGCATCCATGTCTATACTATTACTATATTATTTATTGGCCTATAGGAACCAGAACTTTATGACCTTACTGACTCGACTACGCCATCGTTCCCTGTCCCGTGCGGTCTCCTTCCACGTTTGGCCCACTGATCCGATCTCCTCAAGGTCACACCTTACATTGTCCTCCCATCTCCTTTACGCCTTACCACCGATCTGTTTCTTGTTGGTCTCCCGTCAAGATTTCTAATGGTTTTGTCGTTGTCCATTCTCGCTCCATGCCCGGCCCATCTTAATCATCGCGAGCTGATCATTGCAGGTTTGCGGGATAGCTCTTCCAATTCGCGGGTGTGGAGTTTCCTCGATTGTCCTGCCTCCTCGTCATATTTATCATGAAAAGATACTCCTTAAAATCGTATTTTCAAATAGGCGGAATCTGTTCTCTTCTCGCTTTGTAAGCGACCATATCTCGCATCCGAATAGAACAATCAGCATGATTATGGTTCTATAAATACGGAGTTCTATATTACGTCCACGTCGTGGTCCCCAAACTATTAAAAGATTCGACAAGATCGAGCCTCCATAACTAGACTTCCTAAAAATCAACCATCTCAAGTGTTAACGGCTGCTCTGATTACAATGCTGTCACAATATGCATTCGCATATGTTCCGAGCTGGGACAACTTCAATTCTATATTCAATGAATAACTCTATAATCCTTCTCTAATCGCTTGTCCCGCAGTAGGAACTTGATAAGATATATCAGATTCATCATGACGACTTAACTTCGCATTTCCCCTTTAACGTTATTATTATTTATAGGCCTGTAGGAACCCGGAAGTTCATGACCTCACCGACTCGACTCCGCCATTGTTCCCTGTCCTGTGCGCTCTCCTTCCACGTTCGACCATCTGATCCGATCTCCTCGAGGTCAAACTTAACATTGTCCTCCCATCTCCGTCGCGGCGGTCCTATCGGTCTCTTTCCCGTTGGCTTAGCGTCAAGAATTCGATCCTATAGTTGCCATTCGCACCACGTGCCCGGCCCATCTTAATACTCGCGACGTGATTACTCTCACTATTGTAGGTTTGCGGCATAGATCTTCCAATTCGTGGTCATGAAGTTTCCTCCATTGTCCTGCCTCTTCGTCATATTTGCCGCCAAAGATACTCCTTAAAACTTTATTCTCGAATACGCGGAATTTGTTTTCTTCCCGTTTTGTGAGAGCCCATGTTTCGCATCCGTATAGAACAATTGGCATTATTATGGTTCTATAGAAACGGAGCTTTATATTACGTGATAGCAGTTTGGGGTTCAAGAGTTTACTGACTGCATGCCTGCTAGCGTTGTCGGACTGTAGTCTTTTGTTAATTTCCTTCGACATTTCGCTACTGGCCGTCAGTATTGTTCCCAGATATTTAAAGTCGTTGACATTTTCAAATATCTTGCCCTTTAACGTGCTCTACCAAAATATGTGAAAGATTTATTTCGAGAAGCTAAACACTTTTGTCAGTGCCAGATTTCCAATTTATAATTGTAAAAACACACCGCACCACTATGGCTCTCAATATATTTCAAAACCCCACAATTGTGACCCTTTGTAAGGAAGAACATACCGTGCAGGGAGCCTAGATATAAAGAAGGCCTTGGGTACGATATTGATCGAGGGTTTAGTTTTGAAGCTCTTGAACACTGATTTCTGTGTAGTATTTTGGCGGATTTTAATTGATTGATGTGTTCCACTGTACACTGCTTGCGAATAAAAGTAATTTTTTTTTCAATCTGCCGATATGCCTTTATTTATTATTATATTTAAAAAGGATATGTGGCGACATATTCTTAAATTTTTTACTATCGCGACCCTGCGCGGCGGACGTTATCAATGGACTGACTTATCAAATTTTTCTCCAAAGAAAGGAAACTCACCCGGTTGTTCCTTTTTTCTCTTAAATAAAACTTTCCTTTGGATATCCTCTCTTTTCCAAAAAGTTTCTCTTTTCCAGCAGATCGCACCTGATCGCATCTCATGTCCTACGATTCCGTTTTGTTCGTAGCGAGTGTGTGGATGCACCCAAATACACAGACGCGAGCGTTGCTGCCCATGTAGCCGGAGATATGCCGAGGATCGTCTGGCTTTTCACACATCTGCGGTATCGCTTTGTGTACTTTACCCGCATGTGGTTTATGGCCCTGGTGATTTCCTCGGCCGAAGTGATTATCTTCGGCTGCTATATTTACAAGGTTTTTATCTGCTTGTAGGAACAGTGTCGGTTGGTTTATTGTTTACCTTCCGTTCCCATAATAGTCCTTTCAATAAGGAAAAGCCGAATTGCGGTTGGCTCAAGAGCGGATCATAAATTTGTTTATTTCTTGGCCATACTTTTATCGCATGGGATTTTTATGGCTGCCGGCATCTGGCGCTGCCCCGCCGGCCACTGGTGTTTGCCCAGCTAGTGGGTCGTCAAACAATTTCGTTTTTGGGTAATGTCCTTCGATAATCGTGCAGGCATGAGGAATCGGTCGAGGAATTGGGCCCACGTGTCTGTGGATACGTGGAGTTGAGGACACCTGTATGTATGTGCCCTTTAGCTGGGCGAAAAAGTATTTGATCCCACAGTGGTTTGTGATGTTCTTACGACCGCCACAGTATCAACTTTTGAAATTCAAATGAATACAAAATTATCGGGATCTTTGTAAGTGAACGTAAAGCTCTTTTCTAGATCAGACCTACATCAATATCTATACTTCAGATATTTTTCGCTCTTTGGATTGATGTGTAAAGCGTATATGCTATGCAGTCAATGTTCTTGTGTTCACATCATCGAAAAGCCCTAAATTCGCAACTAATCCTTTCAACCATCACCAAACGACTTACAACAGCACTACAGTTGGTGGAAAACTTGACGTAATCCAGTAAAAGTCGTGTCCATAATTCTGAATGGTAAACAGCCATGTGAGTAGGATGTTAGAACAGGCTCTCAGCTAGGTGGGCTTGTCGAAAAAAGCGACTAAAGATCAAGAGGTAGGTGGGGTCCCAAAGCCATACCGTCCAGTAAAATACGACTCTATCAAGCTATAGGCTCCATGAAACCGTAAAATGGTCGGAGAAATCCCTGGTCATCTCTCGGAGCTTTACTGATGAATTGGTTTAGGTGGTAAGTGGGCCCCAATATGAGATATCACCCCGTAACGCTGTACGTTTAGCGATATCGTCGGAAGAAATTTTCGACTATTTTCCGGACGTTTAATTGATTTCTTGAACTGAAATTGGAATAAGTTATGATGGTACCTTCTGAGATAAACAATTCCAGAGGTAAACTAGTTACCCATGAGGGGGGGGCACTATGTCATGAGAAACGTAATGCAAATGCGTTGATAAGAAACTTGTGGTGATGATAGCCACATAGATTTATGTATTTAAAATTGAATGTGTTACCTGTTTTTCCTCTTTAGGTTCTTTTTCTGGTTCTTCCTCTTTTCGCGACCGGGGCGGCCGCCGTCAAATGGTGATTTTGTGGGAGAAGTCGACGTGTTTCTGCGAATTCAATCGCACCACAAACAATGGGATGCTCACTTCCCAATTCCAAACACTTGCGTCGGGAAACGGCGCTCAAAGAAGAGAACGAGCTTTTGTTCTTTTTCTACACGTTTTATTTCAAAACTTTAACTATTACAAAATGTTTCAACATTTTTTTGTGTTCCATTTATAAACTTGTTACTTTTACTTTTTTCTTTTCCTTTTTCCGCTGCTTTCTTTTTTTTTTGTCAAAACGAACCGCACTCAACAGCCAACCGTTTTTCTTCCACCGTTCTAAAAAAAAACCGTATTTCACATCAATCGTTCGTTTTCGAATCCACCGTATCGAGAAACAAAAAAAACCGAACTTTTACCACCTCCTGTCTCTCTCTCACTTCGCTCTCCACTCACGTCCACTTCGAAAAACAAATTCGAACTCGAACAACTGCACGATCCACACCCGAATCAGGGTGGGTTCAGAAACTCACTTCAGGATCGTACAATTCTTCCACCACCTTACCATCATACTATGTTAAAACCAAAATTAAATGCAAATTATTAAATGATGGTGGTGGCCGACGTACGTAACACACCTCCCCCCTCCACAAGACTGCGTGGCATTCTTGGGAGAGGAATGTCACGCCGGAGAGTGGACGGCGGAGAGCAAACAAACAAACAATTAACAAACCAATCAACAAATAAATAAATAACTAAATAAATAAATTAGTCTACATGCTTAGAGGTTAATGTTAGTACGTTTTAGGCTACCTATATACTAGGGTTAGTAAAGATAAATAAATAAATAAATAACACTTAATAGGGGAACACTAACTACACAGATTCCCATCTATCGCGGCGGGCCCGACACTGAAACGATGGTCCGACCGAAAGCTCGACCGCCCACACGATCCGGTTAGGACCACCTCGCTAAGGCGAGGCGATCCCCTATCGTTCAACCTCCGAAATGTCACCCGGCCGGCAAAAGCGTCCCGCTCCTATATATTTACTTTAATCCTCCTCTTTTGGACTCGGTACTTGCCTCGGTCCATGGGTTGGTAGATCGGGGGGTTTGTCCCGTTTCGACGGCAAAACCTACCATCACCCGACATTATAGTGCGCTTTCGCACTTTCATATATGCGATCCAACCCCCAGCACTGGGGTTTGCCTCTGCAGTCTTCGCTGGGACTGCGCCTGCAGCATTAGGCCTGGCCTTAAAGACTTTTCGTCAGACTCTCAAGTTGGTATCCCTCGACGAAGGTCCTTTACAAGGACGAAGATTCCGGAGGGTAACCAGAGTCTGGCCAGCTAGGATCAGGGGCTCCAAGTTATAGGAAGGCTTATCCTTCCCTTATTTGTTCTTTTATATAGAACGTTGTCTATAACTATATTACCAACGTCCGCTGTTCGGGGTTCATCCGGATGACCTCGTGGGTAGCACGTGGTTGAACAGCTTTTCGCAGCCCTCCCCTGTATGGGTAGGGTCTCCGGGCGAGTACCTGCCGCAGTATCGACCTTAACAGGTCCCTTTGGCACGTCTCCCCGTTTGGCTGCCACACGCTCAACCCTTCCCGTCCCATAGTTGACAAATTGAATGGAGAATGGCACGGGATTTACGGTCGTTCGGGGAAAAACCAAACAACCACCCGGCCCGTCTACCTTACAATTCCGAGACAGGAAGTCGTAGCCCAACAATCCGTCTTCCTCCAAACCCGGCAAGGAGTCTACTATTTGGAAACTGCAGGGAATCTCATGGTGCAACTTGAAATTCCCAGTGCAGCAACCCCTCGACTTACCTTTGACAAACAGCGCTTGGAGCGTTGTAGATTTATGCACATCCATGCCATATCCAGGATGGAGTGCCTTCAGCTTCAACAGGCTGATCTCAGCGCCGGTGTCCACGATTAGGCGCGTAGGGTTGCTACGGCCAATGTCTAGAGGGAGAGCGACAATCGGGACTCGAGTCGGCGAAAGCTGAGAACAGCTGGAGCTGGTTTTCGTTTTTAGTGCGGTCGGGTAGGATCTTGCCGACCCGACCTTGGGGAGTTTCCCGAACTCTCCCATTTTGCTTTATGTCGACACTCTGCCGCCTTGTGAGTGTGTCGACCGCAAAACTCGCACAATGTTCCGCTCCTCCGTTCAGGAATATTCCGCTCGGGAGTCCCACTGGACTCCGAACTAGCGGAACTGGAGCTATTCTTTCTGCCCGCTTTGGGCCCAATGCGCCGGGGCTGCCATTCCCGGCTCCCCGCGCTGCCTGATGCGGCATCATGCCTCGCATCCGTCTTTGAGGATTTTGAGTCCATGGAGTCGGGTCGCCTACCGCCACCGCTCGACACGGACAGTCGTCGCCCATCATCTCCATCCACCTTCCAAGAATCCCTACCTTCCGCGCTATCATTACCGGCGCCTCGATTTCGCCGACGCTGCCTCCGACGCCCTCTGCGCCTATTTCTCGCGCCCGCCCCAGTCTCCACACGGGTGTCTTGCTCTCGGCTCGCAACAGGTGCTGTTCCGCCGAGCCGCTTGTGGGGAGAACCCTGGGAATGCTGTTGTTTTTCCCACCTTTGCCTGTATTCGCACCCGCGCAAGCTATGACCCAGTCGGCCACAAAACTCGCAACAGCACCGGACGCTGAATACTCTGGGGCCTGATGTCGCCGGCCCGCCGCCCGTAGACGGGGGCTGCGGCTCTGGTAGGGCTCTCCGCTGAAACTGTGGTCGCTGATAAGGCGGTTCCTGCCGTGCGAATCCGCCCTGCTGACCTCTACCCCTGTATGTGGTCTGGGGACCGCGCGTCCTCGTCGGACGATCCGGGCAGTCCACTATATCGTGGCCATACCGCCAACACTCGCGACAGAAGGGAGTGTTTCGTCTTTGTAGACACTCGTCGTACACGTGACCCCTCAGATTGCAAAAATTGCATATTGTCTGGGATTCCAGGGGGTGTGCCGATCGACCAACCGGATCCCTGAACGGATTGTCCCGACCCGATCGATCTCCAGGCACATACGCCCCTTGAGCCAAACCCTGCGACCCTTCACTCCGACTCGAGGAAGACACGGTATTTGACCACGCTCCCTCGCCAGAGGAGGCCGGAGCATAGGCACCAGCATCCCGTCTATAATTGAGAGGCCCGTACGACTGCTCCCGAACGAAACCATCCTCCCCCCGTCGACGACTATCAGGCTCTTCGGCCGGCAACACGAATGACACCGCCCGGGGATTTAAATTCGACAACACCGGCGCCGGCGCCGCGGCGTAATCCCTAGAAGTGGAGGATGAATTTTCTATAAAAGTTGAAGAGCTTCCCAGTCCTACATCTAATGATTCGGACGCTGGATCGGCGATTCCGGGCCGCGCATCCACAAACAGGTCGTCCTGCCTCAGCATTTCCCTTCGAGCTCGCTCGAAACCGGTTAGGTGGTCCACCAGGCTACGAAAAGGGACATTACCCAACGTGAGGAGGAAGTGCTTTAGTCCTTCCTCCCTCAGACCCCTTACCAACACCGGTTTGGCCATGCCCTCAAGCTGGCTAGCGAAGACGGACCTACCCTGGCGACCATAAAAGCGCTCAGCTGCCTCCTCGCACCGTACCACGGCCCGCTTCACTCGGGAAACAAAGCCTGTGGCATCCTCGGAAGGAAGTTGTCGCATTTTGGAAAGTTGTGCACACAACTCCTCATACGACACCCGGGGTTCGTAGGCCTCTCTAAGACGCTGTTCCGCTTCAAGGAATGTCGTGGGTGGTCTCTCCTCGAACATCCGATAGGCCTCGCCGCTCAGCCTAGAGGGCAGCCACCGGAGGAAGGTATGTTCCTCCTCCACCGCCAGCCCATCCAGGGTCCTTCTACAGCCCTTGAGAAACGAAGAGAGTCTCTCGGCCGTATCCGGGCCCTCCTGTCCCGAAAACATGGGGACCGCCTTCGACACAAGGTCGAAAACCCTATCTGTGCCCAGCATGGTCCGTACAGGACATGGTTGTGGGCCCAGTTTAAAATACGAGGGCATCGGCGTGTCCTCCATGCTCCCGACAGGCTGTTTACCGACGGTGGGAGGGGGGCGCGTTGGCGATCGTTCGTCCACAAACTCGTCCCGCGAATCGTGGAATGCCTCCGGATCCACCTCGTCAACCGGCGGCTCGGTAAATGCCTCGGGTCGTGCCCGGGCAGGGGTGCCCTCTCGGACATCTCTTTGACGCTGCCTCGTCTGCATCTATAGGCCCTTTAACCAAACTCAAGATTTCTCGATACCAAACCCGGAACCCCGACAAGCCCTATGGCCAACAGCAAAACCGGGAAAAACAACAGTCCAATCCCGAGATCCAACAAGAAATATAGTAATAATTATAACACCTCCAACGAGAGAACCACCCCGAACGCGACAGAACCAATCCGCACACGAGCCGGCTGTATATCGGATACTGTCCGCAGCGCCAATTGTGGTGATGATAGCCACATAGATTTATGTATTTAAAATTGAATGTGTTACCTGTTTTTCCTCTTTAGGTTCTTTTTCTGGTTCTTCCTCTTTTCGCGACCGGGGCGGCCGCCGTCAAATGGTGATTTTGTGGGAGAAGTCGACGTGTTTCTGCGAATTCAATCGCACCACAAACAATGGGATGCTCACTTCCCAATTCCAAACACTTGCGTCGGGAAACGGCGCTCAAAGAAGAGAACGAGCTTTTGTTCTTTTTCTACACGTTTTATTTCAAAACTTTAACTATTACAAAATGTTTCAACATTTTTTTGTGTTCCATTTATAAACTTGTTACTTTTACTTTTTTCTTTTCCTTTTTCCGCTGCTTTCTTTTTTTTTTGTCAAAACGAACCGCACTCAACAGCCAACCGTTTTTCTTCCACCGTTCTCAAAAAAAACCGTATTTCACATCAATCGTTCGTTTTCGAATCCACCGTATCGAGAAACAAAAAAAACCGAACTTTTACCACCTCCTGTCTCTCTCTCACTTCGCTCTCCACTCACGTCCACTTCGAAAAACAAATTCGAACTCGAAGAACTGCACGATCCACACCCGAATCAGGGTGGGTTCAGAAACTCACTTCAGGATCGTACAATTCTTCCACCACCTTACCATCATACTATGTTAAAACCAAAATTAAATGCAAATTATTAAATGATGGTGGTGGCCGACGTACGTAACAAACTGACCTGTACGCAACTCATCCCCCTGTAATGTGGATGAAATCTTACAACGGGAAAAGGCCAGTCTCGTTGACATTAATGCGACGCAGTATACACAGTTCATAAGGAAAACCACACGGAGATTCCACAGCTCATAATGAACGGCCAGGCCTTTGAATCTAAGGGAAGCATACATTTGCTTGGCAGTACGGAATGTATTGTAACTTTTCCGACGATAGCAAATCGTGTGAGAATTGACCCGATACCATAACGGTGAGAACCACTAAAAGATAGAACCACTACCACATGAATGAATTCGACCGTTATTCTCAAGTACACTTAACTGATGTCGTATCATTATGTTAATTGCAATATACGGTTCTGATACTTTGCTTATTCGATTTTCTTTCGGTGTTGTTCTTCACTATTTGTTTATGATTGTGTGTGTATATGTTAGAAAAATAAAAATTTTTACTCCGCCCCAACTACATCTCCTATATATAGCCCAAATTAGACACGTATTCGAATATTGTATTGATCGCAGACCACAAGACAATCCGACGAATCGTCCCAAGTTGAAGTTCATTTTCTGATAACACGCACATGTCTCTACCCAAACTCGATACGATACAGAATGTAACAGCTGTGGAAATTCCTTCACGGGGGGTATTTCAGATGTTTTACATCCTGCAACTGTTCAAGAGGAACTCCAACAGTTTTTAATGCCATATCTGGGTGCTGACTCGACACTATAGGTATATGGTGAGAGAGAAGTATATATAATACTTCTCGGTGTTCGCATAATATTCAATAAAGAATAATATTATGAAAGGTTAGAACATCTTGGGGTTATTTATATCCCAAAAATAAATATCATCAAACATGTGACCCACACCGTTCAACTTCCAAAGGGTCATCAGCTAGTATCTTTGTTATAAGCAGCTAATATATGCTTGAAAGTCTTGCATTCTAAACCTCACCTCTTTCGATAACTTGGAATCCGGGTATCACAATAGCTTTCTTATCAACGACATTTTTCTATATAATATAGGATTCTTGGCCCTGACACTTGATATCTACTGATAAGTTACCACTGTAACCCCCCCCCCCCCCCCCTAATCGGTAAACTGATTCACATCCGTTTTATCTAAGAAAAAACAACCGCTTCCCTTAATCCCCAATATCGATTTTCCTACCTGAAATCACAAAATCTGTCCTGCTACACAGCGAAACAGTTTAGTCTATCACCAAATTCCTTTTGCACATTCCAATGGAAAAGAACATCCCATGCGATTTTGCCCGGTCTGTTACAAAGAGTACAGGCAATACACTTGGGAATAGTTCTTACCACAAAAGTATGCAAGAGTATACTTTTCATCTCTTTCCGTTTCCATTTCTCAGAATGCACTTGTGGTTCTGAATTCCTATAATTACAGCCAAGCCGATGTTCCCTCTTTCTTATACAAAAAAGGTACAAGCATTCGCTTGGGAACAAAATCAATGTCAGGTGCAAAGTATGCATGAGTATACTTTTCAACCCTTTCTATTTCCCCTTCTCGGAATGCATCTGTAGTTCTGCATTCTCAGAATTACCCACCCATTAAACGAGATCACGCGGTCACCCTTCTGGTTTCGGTTTCCGTTGCAAGGGAAACCAAATCAACCTCGAAACTAAGCTGCTATCGTTTGCAATTTTCCCATTCTCCCTGGGTTCATTGACTGTTGAGTAAATTCGCCAGGGTTTATTCACCTTTGGGTGGGCCGGGAAACGGGAAAATAAGAGAATGAGGAGAGTACCTGTTTTTTTTTTTTTTTTTTTTTTTTTACACTAACGCGCACACAAAAGAGGATTTTGAAGTACCCTTAAATGTCAGAGCACGGTGCTAGCGGATGGAGAGGAAGTGGATAAGGAAAGGAGGTGTCGATGTATAATGGTCTTGAATGTCTGGATATCACAACGACGAGGAAACACATGATTAGGCAGAACATTCCACATTTGTGTGGTTCGGCTAAAGAATGACTCTCTATGTTTATTTGTCTACTTTCAACGTGAACTGGTGCGCATTCACAGATTGGCGGGTATCGCAGGAAAATGTCTGAGAAGGCGGAACTCATCCAGCAAGTTTAGTGGAGCAACGACCGTGATAATACCGATGAAAGAGAGATAGCCTCGATACGTTGCGCCTATGTTCTACCGACGGAATTGATCGACTTACGGCTGAGTCCCCAATAAGTTTCACTGCTCGTTTTTGCATCCTGTCGAGCACGTGCAGTGCATGAGTCAATGTTTGTCAGTAGTGAGTGCATGTTCCTCGACTGGTCTGATAAAAAGTGATTGTTCATCACCTGAGTTAGTCTGAAAAAAACCGATTCGTCGTGTGTGTGGTGGTCTTGGGTGCCTCACATGTTAAAACTAATAAGTTTCAAAAATCCAATTGACACTTTGATAAAGAAAATAGCAAATAAAGTTATGTTAAGAAAGAACAAGTACTTAAAAGAAAGTTGTAAATACAAAAAGTGAATACAATATAGTAAATAAAGTAACTGTGAAAAGAACATTTTATTGAAAGGAAGGTTTGGAGAGGAAAAGGCAACCTAGCTACATAAAAACCAAATCCACAAAAAAATAAACCGTGAGTACAACCATTTTAATTGTCTATACTATATTGTGTAAAAGAAAAGACAACACCACACACTTAAACACTTACAACTTAGAAACCGACCAAAATACAGATTTCAAAACACTACATGTGCAATTCGCTTTTACACACAAGACCACCTTTGCAGTTAGAAGAGGCAGACACGAAAACAGTAGAAACCATAACTATAGATAACCCTTTACGAATGATTCTGGTCGTGGAAAGAGACTTATCCTGTGATGGTTTAAACAGACACGACCAACGCACGAACACGCGACCTATAGTGAAAATAAGAAAATAAAAAATAAATAAAAAATAAGTCATCAGAGCCACATCCGGTAGTAATCAACGTAACAAGTTCACAGCTTAAATAGTAATCGACAAAAATACTTCCGTCAACTTTGAAATGTTCAAGACATCATTCCAAACTTCTAACATTTTTTGGTCCTTCGAGTCGGATCTTGACAACAACAGGTGTGTGTACAGGCTATATAAATTAAGAGGACGCCATCATATAGTTTTTGGGGAACTTTTTGATAATTTCTGGCGAAGTCACCTTATTTGGTCGACTACCCCGATGTTCACGCTGGCAGCTCGTACGACCGCATTTAAAATTTGCCACCCAATGTTTTACTGTAAACGAGAGAGCCAGCTCTGGTGGGATATTTGTTGAAATTAGGTCTTTCTAATAAAAGTATTCTATTACATAAGCGTCATCAATTTTTGTTCACGTTTTCAAATTCAAATTAATTACGGATAAAAAACATAATCATTATTTTTAAACAACAACCCTCATTTATAGGTCAGATGGGGTATTTTTAGAACTATGTTGTAAGATTCATCCGTGCCATACGGAAGTTGCGACATGCATGGGGCTATGCGTCCTCAAGTGTAGGAGATGGATTACTATGGTAATAGGAAAAAAGGTTATTGGGTTATTTAAAAAACATTAGCATTCTTTATTTAAGTACATATTCGGCCGGCCAGTCCTAGTATATAAAACTCTGCCAGGCGATGTGTCGCTCTTTCAATATTAATTAGAACAAAAGTTGTTGCTACCGACTGCGGTAACTCGTTTTCTCCTTAAGTTACTTAATATTAAAACAGGTCGAACGACACTCTAGGTTACAAATATATACCCGGGCTCCGGTCGGATATTTTTTTCCACTTAAGAAGGTATTTCACATCCACCAACGTTCAAAGCTCAGATACACGGTGAAGGTCTGGCTATTGTTCTACATGCTCACATATTATCAGTTCTATGCCTTGAGTTGTTAGCATCAACCAAGTATTTCTTAACTTAGTCGCTTTTACCCTCATCAGTCGTTTAAATGAAAGATAAAACGAATCATGACGCAAAGAAAATAAAGCCACGAAGGATCGGAGCGAAGTGAATAAGCAAAATAGATACAGAATTTCACAGCATCCTTTTCAATCTTGGCGGTTTCCTCTTGCTAAAAACATCAAACTAAAAACATGAGATTGAGGAGACCCATTCAAACCATCATGTAAGATGATGAATCCACATCCAGAAATTAATATCCTTGCCCCTCTGGCAACGAATTCTTGTTAGAGGTTTCTTTTGGTTTTGTTCGTCATCGTCTTTTTGGGCGATGGCATACAACACACTAATGCATCATATCCGCGGTATGTTTTGAATATAGCGAAGTCTTGCAAGGATATTGTGTGCACCCCTGCACATCAGTCATATGCCCTTTCCCCTGAGGCATGTTCTGAATTTTAAGCGAATCTAATATCTACTTTTGTTACAAGCAATTTTTTCGCTTTGTTCCATAAATTCTTGGTAAGGATACTCGTAGCGGTGAAACAACGCCGTCTATTGTGAGGCGCAAATAAATCTTCCCTATCGCGTACTGATGACAAGGATGCATGTGTGTGCTTCCTTGAAATCATGTGTCCTTGTATAATTGGATCATCATCGTCAGTAACATATTTGTCGTGAATCTTTGTGTTACCCCTTGACTGATGTAATTATATGATACAAAGGGTGGAACAAATGTCAGGACATAGTGAACGCCATTATATCCATTTATCAATTTAACTGTAGGTTGGTTGTACAATTCTCCCCGCTCTCGTTTCTCTCTAACTGTGTATGCAAGGTTTCCTTTGTTGCACATACTTTTACGTGCTTTCCAAATTGCCCTCAGGACCAACATACTCGGAGAATGAAAACTTTCGCTGAAGTTGCTTAATCCTCAAGGGAGCGGTAATCGTCCTTAAATACTCCTAAACAAAAACCAACTTGACAGAGACGAAACAAACGCAGACAATTTGTATGGCGTAGAGCTTTCGAACGCATATTGTGCGTGACGGGACGTTGGCTTTAATTCAAAGGATGTCGGGACAATAAATTGCGTAAATTGAATGAATAATGAAATGAAGTTTGGCTGGAAGTAATGCAAGGGGATAACGAAAAGTTCACAGTGCTTCAGATATTTGACTTGTGACCTTAGAAAGGTTTATTTACCATGTATTCTTATTGTGCTGCTATCGAGATTACGATGGGGATAGGTCATAGGATACTTTTTGGGCCTGGATTTACTGTGTGTGGTAGACACACAGAGGGTCATTTCCAAGTTCGAGGTCGTACAGAGTTTCGTGGACAAAGTGTACAAGTGTGATTAGTTGATTTTAGGCTTATCAACATAAAATCTACAAGGTGACCAAATTGAATTGCGATTTTAGGTGCTATGGACTGGAGATTTAAATTGGTTGGGAGGTTAAAGTCGAAAATATTTTCAAAGCTACTGTTAATGCAGAGCGCATTTCGTAAATCATTTAATTGATTTCATTATAAAAGGAGTGACTATTTAGCTTGCGGAAAGGATTCAATAATTCAACTGGAAGAAACCCCACTGCTAGAAAATTATTTTGCAATTTCAATTTTTACAGGAATTTACACGTGAAATTTAGCACAAATAAAAGAATGATTTTCGACTGATTTATTAAGATTTGTTGAAGAAGGTTTCCCGGTATAAATATCACACCTCCATGGATGACATGGTACTAGGCTTGGGAAGGAGTGATGAAAAGTATCGGGTTAAAGAGACGCTTTGTATTTATTATCAACCTTTGAACAACCACCTTGCTTATCAGCAACATTGCTGCCAAATCTTAGCTCAGTTGAGTTTTTTGAATTCAATTCAATTTTTATTTGGTAGATAATATGGTACATTTATATTTTACAACTAGTATTAAGAGATTTAGGACCGCAATTCCTTTACAACTATAATCTTAAATCTATATAATGACAATAGCACAATTTTAATGAATAATAAATAATAAATTAAGGGAAAACTACAAGAAAAACTCAGTTGAGTTGATTAAAATAAAATAAATGGCGGGCAATCCATTTTCTGTGTTGGAAAATACCTTTGTAATTTTGACAGCTGCCAAACTTGGATATCAACCAATTTATGGTTTGTTAATTTTATGGTTTACTTCTTACAATATATGGTACGTAGTTTAACAACTGAACAAGGTTTAAGGTTAGTTAACGTTTTATAAACAAATAGTGAATCGGCTGTTACGTTGGGCGCTTCATGAGTTGATTCTGAACGGCATAATGGTCTCCAGGACCATGTGATTTGACACCATTGGACTTTGTTTTTTGCGGGGCTAGCGAGGAGTTCTTATTTACACGAACAATTCTCAAATTTTTGAGCAGTTGAAAACTAACATTCGACAAGTTATAGCCAACGTCAAAGATGAAATGCGTGGAAAAGTCATCAAAAATTATCTCAAATTGAGGCATGCTAGCAGTCACGTGGTGGACCTTTATATGTAGTTGACAGCGAATTCGATACCATTAAATAGAAAGGAATTTCAGCCAAATCTTAATATCTCGTGCGTGTTTTATTTTACTTTCTGAAGCTGACATTTATTCATACCAAGCTGGTATAAATAAGAAATAGTTTTGGCAGAATATAATAAAATGTTACGTCGCGTAAAAAGAACGAAATGAGCATTATGCTAAAATTAAATGGATTTTCAAAAAGGACATGCTACTTTTGTATTTTAATACGAGCACACTCTTAACTTTTTTCAGATCTGTCAATGTCAAACCGTCACTCAAGGTTTATATTGACATTATTTATATAATGAAAAAGTTCACAAACGAACAATGTTTGGAAGCTTTTAAAAATTATTACCGAACTCTAAATCTGCGGTCGTGGGTTTAAAAGCACTATTTTAATCGTAATAATCGTTGCCCTAAACAGAGTCAGTACTATAGTGGGTATATTTGAGTGAAAATATGGACTATTGGATGTTACTCTGACAGTGAGAAAACTCATTGGTTGAAGTACTGAAAATATTGTTGCCTTAAGTGCTTCAGTTCACCGGCATTGGGAATCTCTCAAACTACATTGTGGTGAATCTAGGGTTAAGATCTTGGCTTACACTTTTACAAGAGCAAAATAGCTGAAAGTTGGGCTATACGAAAGTTAAAGTTTAATAAGAACCTGAATTTCATCGAAAAATCGTCTTTAACGAGGAATCTTTCTTTTGGCTTAATAACTTTACCAATAAGCAAGTATGCATTATTGGATAAACCCTCATGCGTTTCAAAAGGCTTCATTGCAAAAGTGACGTTGTGGTATAGAACACGAAATGTGAATGGACCGTATTTTTTCTTCGATGACTATGGGCGCCTTGTTGCTGCCAATGCAGTTCGCAATCGTGCATTGTCGGAAAACCACAGTTGGCTAAAATTATATAAACAGTGATAAGCACAACACGATGAACCCACATGCCCCATAGCTGGTCCCACAACTGATCTATTGAAGGAGAAGTTTGGTTATCGTGTAATATCGAGAAATGATGCGGTCGAATGGTCACCTCGCTCATGTTATTTTGTTTTTACGGTATTAAGATAAGTTGTTGGATTTGGCCAACAATTTGTTGTATTCCAGAATACTACCCTTATTCGCTTTAACACTAACTCATGTCCTTTCAAACACAACCCTTAAAACTACATCCTCACATATCTTACATTCTCAGTTAATATAGCACATTTCATAAATAAACAGACACTGTATTCTATATCCAGTCACTTACAGCACATTTCATAAATATGCCCTTTTTCATAACAAGCACATTTTTCATTTCAAAACATGGCCACTTTGATTTTCGTTCAAAGTTTATTCAAAATTCTAAGTCACAGAGACTTCTAGATTGTTTTGTTCAGTTTATACGCCACAGTCAGTTAGAACAAAATGTTCTATATAAACAAGTAAATTTGTATGAAAAAAATAGAAAGAAGAGAGCTCAGCTTGAGATAGCTGAGTTCGATAAAATAAAAATACAAATAAAACAAATATTTAAATAAAAGAGATCTGATCTTTTATTATTATTAATAACAATTTAAGTAATAAATATAATAACCTCCACGCTCTTCCCTCGAAAGAGGAAGGACGGCGTTGGAGCCGTAACACTGGTGGCAGCGGTGGGATCCACGAAGACTGGTGGACTCCCCGAAGGACGACTCTATCCTCGAAGGAAGACCAATCCTCGAAGAAAGACCGATCCACGAAGACCGATCCACGAAGACTGGTGGACTCCCCGAAGGACGACTCTATCCTCGAAGGAAGACCAATCCTCGAAGGAAGACCGATCCACCAAGACTGGTGGACTCCCCGAAGGACGACTCTATCCTCGAAGGAAGACTAATTCTCGAAGGAAGACCAATCCCCGAAGGACGACTTAATCCTCGAAGGAAGACCAATCCCCGAAGGACGACTTACTCCTCGAAGGAAGACCAATCCTCGAAGGAAGACCAATCCCCGAAGGACGACTTAATCCTTGAAGGACGTCTCGATCCCAGAGGAAGATTAGTGCAAGATAAAACCCTAAAGAAGGAAGGAAGGTCCTCATTTTCGACTTGGATGGCGGAACATTCGATGTATCGAGTGCAAATAACTTCGAAATTTCCTGTGCCGATGAGTTCCAGAGGAAATCTAAATTAACCTCAGTGGCAGCAGATGAAAAAAAAAAAAAACCCACAAGAAGACAACACCTCAGAAAAAAAAAAGAACAAAACATCAATCAACATATATTAGTAGTAAGAATCGTTAGCGAAATATCAATTTTTCTGTTCATTTTTCCGTAGGAATATTTTTACCTTGGAACTTTTAACTTTTCCTTTTTACTAACAATTTTGTCCGATAGAAATTATTTCGAATATTCTCTTTCCAGTATTTCGACGACATTTCCGTTTTGTCTTTTTCGCCGAATTTTCTTTCTCTACAGCTTTGAGACCAAATTAACTTTCTTTTTTTATATATATTGAATAACTAAAAGAAATGCCATTTTTATATACCGTATTTTTAAGAAGTGATTTTGCCATACATTGATTTCAGAGTTTTCAAGATTGCGAGTCCGTATTACATGAGACAGGCGGCTAGGCAGGGGCAAGAACAAATCCACTCTCTACAAATACACCATAACCCCCCTGAAATGGCTCTTTCTGTCGGAATTTCTGATGTTTTCAGAATCGTCCCTACCTTTGACGGGAAACCCTGCGACCTAGATAAATTTATTTCCGGGGGAGACGTTTTATTTAGATCTATAAAAAGGGCAGACCCGGAGATATATGAAACATTTTTGGAGCTAGTCAAAAATAGACTAGAGGGTCCTGCCTATGATCTAATTAGGTATAGCACAATTGCTAAATGGGAGGATTTAAAGGATAAACTTGAATCAGAATATAAAGAGGAGCAATCTCGGTCAACGGCACACAATGAGTTGATATCCCTGAAACAAAACTTCAGAGAAACTGTTCGGGAATACGGAGATAGAGTTGCGAATGCTCTGAGGACGCTGAACTCTGCTACGTGTGAAATAACAGCAGACGCGGTGGTTAGAGAATTCTTGAGAGAAGAAAACTCAAAATTGGCAGTGCAAATATTTGAGGATGGTCTCAAGAATGAAAAACTGAAAATCCTAGCCAAAGTCCATGGGGGAAGTAGTTTAAAACAGTCTATTGCACATGTAGTATCACATGCTGCTCGAATGGACAACTCTCCCAGGCCATATAACTATAATGACAGATTTAATCGAATAGTCTGCCAAACCTGCGGTAAGCCAGGTCATTCTCAGGACACATGTTATCGGAACATGCAGTCCAACAATTTTCCGAATAGACAACCAATAAAAAGAGAATATAACATTATATGCAATTTCTGTGGACGGAATAATCACACAGAGAACGAGTGTAGATACAAGATATCTAAGAATGGACCATCCTTAACAAATTACCAACAAGGTACAACAACGCGTAATCCATTCCGAAATAATCCTGCAAACACCGAAAATCGTTTTAGTGAAAATCCTAGAATCACCAATAGACAAAACGATAGGCAAAATGTTCACTTTTCTCGGGTGCAAGAGTCGGAAAACGAGGCCTGACGCCAACCCAATTTTGTGGAAGACAGACAAAATTTTTCTATTTATAACATTAGATCTTTGGCAATAGATAACGACAATTTTAATGAAGCTCCTAACCAAATAACTAAAGCGATACAGATAAACGAAGAGAAAACAAGCACTAATATAAATATTCCGATTCATACCCCAATTTTGGAAAATAATTCAGCAACACAGACTGAAAATTCGAAATTTTCAGCAGTAGTAAAGACTGAAATCCCTAATATTTCGGATATCCCTATTGACCACACAGACACTTCAGCAACCAAGACTGAAAACTCAGCAATATTAAAGACTGAAAATTCAGAACTTGCAGAAAATACACTAACAAAAATCCCTCACATTTCGGCTATCCCTATAGACAACCCCGACACTTCAGCAACAAAGACTGAAAATTCAGCAATGGTAAAGACTGAAGATCCAAAAGGCGCAATAAAAATCAGAACCCAGGTCAGTTCAGTAGTTAACACTGAAGAACACCATGTTTCAGCAGCAAAGTCTGAAGGATTGAAGGTTTCTACAGCAGATATAACTGAAGAAATAGTTCAAACAGCATATAAGACTGGGAACCAAGATGTTCTAACAGCAAATAAGTCTGAAGAACTATACGAATTAGTAAATGAGACTGAGAAACTAAACGATCCATCAGCAAAGAGTAAGACTGAAAAGGTAAACGTTCCGACAGAAGTTAAAGCTATAGAAAATGATGACATTGAGCCGAAAACACTAAACATTTTAAATAACGATACTGAACAGCAACACGAAGTAATGAAAATTGAAAATAATAATTCAATTAAAGAAGGTAAAGCTATAGAAAATGATGACAATAAGCCGAAAACACTAAACATTTTAAATAACGATACTAAACACCAACACGAAGTTATGAAAATTGAAAATAATAATTCAATTAAAATAGGTATTGAAAATAAAAACCTTATAAATACCTTACAAATTAAATTTTACAACAATAAACATGTATTCAAACACAAAATAAGAAAAAATAAAAAGGTACACAGTCATTTAGGACAACTGAGATCATTTCATAAGAAAATGTTTGGTATTATGCATTTCTATTCAGTCATCATAATAGGCCCAAAAAAGTTTTGGAAAATTTTCCATAAATTTAAGGAAAAGATAGACACTTAACAAATGGCCTTTGTTTTTATTCAATATATAAAACAATTGTAAGAAATGACGGAAACGAAAAAAAAAAAAAAAATAAAAAAAGTTAAAAAAAGGAAGAAAGAAAGAAAATTTTAGAAAAAAAAAATTATTATATATTGGGATATAATACATTTTAAAATATATATTGGGATATAATATATTGGAAATTCGAACGAAAAAGAGAATTTTGAGAAATAATATTAATTATATATATAGAAAAAAAAAGTTGTTGGATAATAAAAGAAAAGGTTCCAAGTGGAAATATTAAGTTAGTTAGAAATATTTAAAGTTAGTTAAAAGATAATGTAAGTAGACTATAAGTAAACTTTTGGATTATTGTAACCTATTTTTCTAGTATTACGAACTTTTGGATTTTTGTAACTTTTGATATAAGATTAACTTCTTTGAACGCCATTGTAATTGAACGAAAATCCAAGTCGGTAATTAATCCTAATCTAAGCAATAGTTAACAGAAAATTATTCTCTTCAAGGATAATTTTCTTTCTCGAAGAAGGGTGGGATGTTGTACGAGGGTTGCCTTTTATATTTCAGGATTAGAGAACAAAAACAAATATTGATCATCGAAAATCACTTTATTGTTTTTCAAAATATTCCTCATGAAGATCTATACACTTTTGCATGCGTTTGAACCAATTGTCGAAGCACTTTTGCCACTCTGATTGAGGTATCTCCAACACATGCAGTCTGAATGCAGCAACCGCTTCTTCAGGTGTCGAAAAACGTTGACCTCTCAGTTTGTTTTTTACGTACGGGAATAAAAAGAAGTCATTCGGTGCCAAATCAGGACTATACGGTGGATGACCCATCAAATCGATGTTTTGGGTGCTCAAAAATGCAGTTGTCGCAGCCGATGTGTGAGAGCTCGCATTGTCGTGGTGAAGAGTGATCCGTCTTCGGCGGTTGGTTTTCCTGATTTCTTGGAAGACAACTGGCAAACAAATGGTTGTGTACCACTCAGACTTGACTGTTCTGCGTTGTTCTAGTGGTACGGTTGCGACATGTCCAGTTTTTCCGAAAAAACAGGCGACCATTTGCTTGGAAGTGCTTCGTGCGCGAACAACTTTTGTTGGATTTGGCTCATCTTAAAACACCCAGACAGTCGACTGCTGTTTACTTTCGGGCTCATACGCGTAAATCCACGATTCATCACCTGTCACGATGTCATAGACGTGTTTCGAAGCACCGCGACCGTATTTTTTGAGCATTTCTTTCGACCAATTGACACGAGCCTTTTTTTGGGCAATTGACAAATTGTGTGGGACCCAACGCGAACAAATTTTTTTGACAGTCAAATGTTTATGCAATATTGAATGTATGCTGGTCCCACTAACGCCTAAGGTTGTCTCAATCTCACGATAGGTCACATGACGATCTTCCAATATCAGTTCGCGCACAGCATCAATGGTTTTCGGAACAACAACTTATTTTGGACGACCTTCACGAAATTCATCTTGGAGTGAACTACGACCACGATTGAATTCACCAAACCATCGATAAACACTGGTCCTTGATGGAGCTTCATCGCCAAAAATTGAATTAAGTTCATCCATGCACTGTTGCTGAGTTAATCCACGCCGAAAGTTGTAAAAAATAATCGCACGAAAATGTTGACGATTTAATTCCATTTTTGGGCCGAGATGAATCTTTTAAGTTACTGTAAACAACACAACTAGTGCTCGTATGTCAAAACGTTCTGAGTGCGTATAACCTCAAAAATGTCCAACTTTACGACAGAGCTGTCAATTGCCGGATTGCAACACTAGGGTTGCCAAATCCCGAAACATAAGAGGCAACCCTCGTATTCCAGAATACTACCCTTATTCGCTTTAACACTAACTCATGTCCTTTCAAACACAGCCCTTAAAACTACATCCTCACATATCTTACATTCTCAGTTAATATAGCACATTTCATAAATAAACAGACACTATATTCTATATCCAGTCACTTACAGCACATTTCATAAATATGCCCCTTTTCATAACAAGCACATTTTTCATTTCAAAACATGGCCACTTTGATTTTCGTTCAAAGTTTATTCAAAATTCTAAGTCACAGAGACTTCTAGATTGTTTTGTTCAGTTTATACGCCACAGTCAGTTAGAACAAAATGTTCTATATAAACAAGTAAATTTGTATGAAAAAAATAGAAAGAAGAGAGCTTAGCTTGAGATAGCTGAGTTCGATAAAATAAAAATACAAATAAAACAAATATTTAAATAAAAGAGATCTGATCTTTTATTATTATTAATAACAATTTAAGTAATAAATATAATAACCTCCACGCTCTTCCCTCGAAAGAGGAAGCACGGCGTTGGAGCCGTAACAAATTCAACAAAGTGTTGCAACTCCAATCGCCGTGCTTCCTCTTTTTATCGAGGGAAGAGCGTGGAGGTTTTAATAAATGAGTTTAATTTTATTTTTAGTGTTCATATTTATTTACACGACTCAAACTATAGTTAATTTATAATACAACTCTACAATCAAAACTCTTCTTTTAAAACTCTTCTCAAAACTCTTGATTCAAAACTCTTGATTCAAAACTCTTCTACTTCAACTAACTTCCTCGACTGTATTTCTCAACTAACTGATTCACTTCAAATGCTTCAACTCAACTGACTTTACAATATAAATTTCTCTATACATGTAGAACATGGTGTTCTAATTTACTGGAAATTATAACATGAACAAAACAACTTTTAACAAGGTATCTGTGACTTTAACATGAATAAAATTTGGACGAAAATCAAAGTTACTATGTTTTGAATGAATAAAAATGTGCAGGTTATTAAATGTGCTGTAACTGGCAATATTGTGAATGTTTATGAATGGTATGTATTAAGTGAGAATGTAATATATGTTAAGGGAAGTTTTTAAGGATGTGTAAGGAGATTCAGTGTTAAATTTAATAAAGGGTAGTATTCTGGAATACAACAAAAGTTAGAAGAACTCAAAAACAATATCGAGCGCGAAATGTTCCGGCCTATACGTGTAGACGAATGATACGTGTGAACGAATAATACTCGTGTTCGTGGTGATCATATGGATGTGACGCGTGCATTGCACCTGGAATACAATTGAAGCTGATACTTAAATTATTCTGTGTTTTATTTAAGTACAAAATTGTTATGTCCTTAACGAAAAGCCGACATTCTACCAAATCTAGTTTAGGTTTAATGGACCAAATGGGAATGCATCTATCATTAAAAACAGATTACACATCTGGGTTATGGAATATTTGTTTTTTCGACCTCTAACGATCGAACGCCCCCTGTCCACATCCTCCCGCTCCCTGTCTATGAATCTTTTCTGCTTCATTTTCGTTTTCCCCCTATTTCTCTTTTTTTCAGTTTTTTTCACATCAGCTTCTGCTCTTTCGATATTTCTCTTTCCTTCTCTCTCTCCCCCCTCTCACTATCTATCGCTCTCTTTTTAATTCTTTTTCTATCTTTCATGATCTTACTCGTTTCCCAAATAGATGGAAGTCAGCGAACATTCAGCCAATTCCCAAAAAGGGTGACAAATCATCCCTTTCTTCTTATCGACCCATAGCACTAACTTCTATTCTCTCCAAGTTAATGGAATCTCTTATCAACCGTCAACTTTCGAAATATCTGAAATGAAATGAGCTCCTCGATGACCGCCAATATGGCTTTCGTGGCAACAGGTCCACAGGAGATCTGATGGCGTACCTCACCGAAAAGTGGAGCCATTCCATCCACTACCTCGCAGAAAGCAAGGTAGTCGCATTGGATAGTTCAAAAGCCTTCGACAGAGTGTGGCATCCAACCATTTGGTCAAAATTGCATTCATATGGAGTGGATAATTCCCCGATCCAATGGATAAGAGACTATCTTCCTGGCCGTTCAATCCAAGTGGTTCTTGATGGTGTAAAATCGGTCTCCCATCAAATTAATGCAGGCGTTCCCCAGGGTGCGGTACTCTCACCCACTCTCTTCCTCATCTTTATAAATGATCTCTTGTCAATTACTCACAACCCAATTCACTCGTTTTATTTTCCGGATTGTTGGAAAACAGCAAAAGTAATACCTATCCCGAAACCCGGCAAACCGAAGAACAGCCCCGAAAGCTACAGACTTATTAGTCTACTTAGCTGTCTAAATAAGCTCTTAGAAAAAATCATTAAGGAAAGGATTGATCGTTTTGTGGAAGACAATAACATCTTACCAAACTTTCAGTTCGGTTTCCGTAGTGGTCACAGCACAATCCACCAAGTCTTGCGCATTAAAAACCACATAGCTGGTAAATTCATCGACAAGGAGTCAACGGGACTGGTTCTTCTAGACATCGAAAAAGCCTTTGATACGGTATGGCACGATGCCTTGATTTATAAGCTACTGAAGCTTAAGGTGCCAATGCCGCTTATCAAAATTATCCAGAGCCTTCTTCGTTCGAGAAAATATGTTGTGAGTATAGGAACCGACATATCCTCTACTCAGCAAATCCACTATGGTGTACCCCAAGGCTCGGTCCTTGGTCCCATATTATTCACATTGTTTGTCGCAGATTTACCATGTCTAGGTGAAAACATTCAGGTAGCTATGTTTGCCGATGATACGGCCATTTTCTCTTCGGGTGCCTTATTCACCAATGTCTACAACTCTTTGCAAGCAGCTCTTGACAAACTAGCAGTATATTACAGGAAATGGAAAATAAAAATAAATGCTAATAAAACACAAGCTGTCTGGTTTTCGAGATGTAGGAAACACTGCTACCTACCAAATGGCACTAAACTCAGTATGTGTGCAGTTGATATTGATTGGTCCGAAGACTGTAGATATCTAGGTATTATTCTAGATAAAAAACTTATCTTTCAAAAACACATCACTACCACAATTGACAAAATAAACAAAGTCGTAAGAGTTATGTATCCATTAGTGTGTAGAAAATCGAAGCTTAGCATCGAAAATAAAATTATAATATTTAAAACCATTTTTCAAGCTATACTCCTGTACGGGGCCCCTGTATGGTGTAACTGTGCTCGCACACACAAAATAAAATTGCAAAGGTGTCAAAATAAAATATTGAAAATGTTGCTGAATTTGCCATGGCATTATTCGACACATGAACTACATGAAAACGCTAACGTTAAACCGGTAGAGTTCCTTATTGACAAAATCAATCGAAACTTCTTCGCCAATTGTTCTTTTTCTGACAATGTTCTCGTTTCCCGTCTTGCGTTATCCTAAATCACTACATATGTACTCTGTCTATGAAAATTATATCGAGGTCATTACTATATAAAATAACCGGAAGCTCGTGCAATATTAGTCTTAAGATTCAAATAACGGTTTTTTCTTGTAGTTTTCCCTTAATTTATTATTTGTTATTCATTAAAATTGTGCTATTGTCGTTATATAGATTTAAGATTATAGTTGTAAAGGAATTGCTATCCTAAATCTCTTAAGTACTAGTTGTAAAATATACCATAAATGTAATTATCTACCAAATAAAAATTGAATTGAAAAAAATCACTCGTTTGCTGATGATAGCACGTTGACTTTCTCATACTCATACGAACACTCCCGTCCAAACTCTTCGAACGTCACTACCAACCAGCAACGTATGCTTGATACATTGAATTCAGACCTCAACAACATATATCAGTGGGGATTATCTAACCGAGTGGAATCCAATGCCTTAAAAACTCAGTGCTGCCTCTTGTCGTCAAAGGTGAGCCCCAAAGTAAATATACTATCTATGAACGGCACTTGCATCGGCGAAGCCAAGGAATTATCAATCCTCGGCACTCGAATTAATTCGACTCTTAACTGGAATGACCACATATTTGAAGCTGCGAAAAGTGCAGCCAAATGTATGGGATTCCTCAAGAGATGCTTCACTCCATCCAACCTGGCCACTATTTACAAGGCGTATATTCCTCCAAAAATGGAGTTCAACTCCTATATTTGGTCAGGCACATCCAAAAACGCACGACACGTGCTCGACAGGATGCAAAAACGAGCAGCGAAACTTATTGGGGACCCAGCTGTAAGTCGATCAATTCCGTCGTTAGAACACAGGCGCAACGTATCATGTCTAGCTCTTTTCTATAGGTATTACCACGGTCGTTGCTCAACTGAACTTGCTGAATATGTTCCGCCCCTTTAAACATTATCCCGCGATACCCGTCAATCTTGAAAGTGGACTTTAGGCGCACAAATAAACATATAGTGTCATTCTTTAGCCGAACCACGCGATTGTGGAATGTTCTGGCTGATCATGTGTTTCCTGGCCGTTGTGATGTCCAGGCATTCAAGACCAAAATACATCGACACCTCCTTGCCCTATCCACTTTCCCTCCATACGCTCGCACTGTGCTCTGACATTTAAGGGTACTTCAAAATCCCCTTTTGTGCGCAGGTTAGTGTAAAAAAAAAAGATCTTACTTTTTTTTGTGTGAATATTTCCTCGACAAATTCGAAATAAGCTTTCTGAAACAACGACAATGTTTTTCCACTTAAAAGAAAAGAACGAACTGGAAGTATTAACCAATGGAAAACGATCTGTAAATAGAAAGACTAGAGTCGTTTACTTCAGTCTTACTCCTAGCCCATAGCAATCGATCTTCACACGATGAAGTCAGATTTCGTACTGCAATATATTTGTAAGTCACTCCGCCAGATTGGGGCCAGTAACACCGATTAGCACTCACAATAAGTTCTTCTCCAACGTATCTTTCAAGAGGATTTTTCCGTGCTTAATCTAAGAGCATGTCTATCTACGAGAACGGGTAGCGACGTTTGCGACGATGGAGAGGAAAGGCGTATCGAACCATCGCTATGACGATTAGAAACACAGCAAAAGCGACCTCAATATATTAAACCACGGCCGCGTGCAGACGACGATGAATATGTCTTGATTTATTGACGATGATATTAATTGCTATGGTACACTGTAATGATTATATTTTCGATTATGTTTTGGGTTCTGTTCTTGACAATGATGTGCTCGTTCATGCGGTGTGTCGTGTCTATTGGAATCGCACAAATATGTTAGGGTTAATGAAGACTATTTGAATAAGAAAGCGTAGAAGGAGAGTGCACATGATAGGGAACGATGGCGGAGTCGAGTCGGTGAGCTCATTAACTTCCAGGTTACAGGCCAATAAATAATAATATTTGAATAAGAAAGAGCACTTGACCAGAGCGCTGAAATCAAAAAGAAAGTTTCCCTACCCGTGTTATATTAAATAAGGGAGGGAAAGAACCGATTTGTATTAAATGTAGTTACTCTTACACTAGATTTAGTTCCCATCACTAGAAGCAAAAAAGATCTCAGATTTTAAACTCCTTCCCAATCAATTTCGCTTGACAAGTGACATAGTGAGAGAAAGTCCTTCTTCTAACAAGATCCCTCACACCCAGCTATCGCCGTCCTCACTGTGAATGAAAGACAGTGATTTAATTGGCATCTCTCCCAAAGGATATAATAAGGACATCTAATTAAATTTCAAATATAGGAGCACGTACGTTCAAAGCAAGGCACGTTCTCTAATGCAGGATTCGAAGATTGCGACAAAAACGGAACGGTAACGATATGCGAATACCTACTCTTAATGAATTCATTACTTGCGATAGAACCTTATTACTCTGTGATTAGGATTCATTAAGTCCAAGTGCAAATTTTTCCAAATGCCACGAAAGCTAGTCCGCTACCAGCGGGAGAGTATATTTAAGTTGATCAAAGGAATTATCCGAAGGACAGGCAGCAGTTAACCTAAATTCATAGCCACGTCCACCATTGTAGATACCGTCCACATTACATCACTTCATTTTTGCATCAAATTTCTCTAGTGGCCCAAAATGAGATCTCATCATTGTCGTTCTCGATGTTGCCCGGCTGTCCGGCAGCTGGACCGGTTGGCTGGATGGCATCATCATTTACATTCTGAAATTACTAGTTCGGTCTACCCTGCTCCGCTGGCCCCTGTCTCTGAAGCTCTCCATTCATCTCATGTCTCTAAACAATGAAGAGAAATTTGCAAGGAGCATTGTAGGAAATAGGAAGCGAGATACCCCACCCACCCATTTCGCCTCACTCTTTTATTCATCAGTAGGAAGTTACTTTTGGTCCTTTGTAATAATGAGAAGTTATTTCGGTCATGTTCTATGTCCTTTTTTCGAGTACGTTTTTTGTTTTAATTAAAAAGGAAACTATTTCAAGCACAAGGGGTTCATCACCTCCATTACTCGGTTACAGCCGTCATCAGGATCGCGACAGATAGCGACAACCGGGTACATTTGCGAATAAGGAATGATAAAAACAAAACAAGGACTCAAACGAATGAATAGATGCTTTTCGGTAGTTGTCGTTGTTGTTGTGCTTGTTGTTTATCATGCAAGCGCCTACAATATTTTGGATGTGCCTCCATCTACTTGACACAGATTGCTATTCCTCATGCAGATGACGAACTATGTGGCAGGCGATACCCTGATGTATTCAACCCCACTGGGGGCAACTATCATCGCATAATGAAACCAGCTCATTGCTTCACGACTGACAGTACACTTTTCTCGAGGACGCTCGAAAACATTTTTTCGGGGTACAATGCGGCAAAGAGTACATTCAAATTTAAACTTTTAGAATTGTAGTTGGAAAGTTTAACGAGCTACAATTGGTAGGTTGTGTGGTTGGAGAATGGGTCGAGTGTTTACCTCTGCACATAGTTGTGGGCATTTTATAGCTAATTAGCGTACAAGAGCCCATATACGGCAATTGAGAGATTTGTCATCAAAACTTCAGTACGTTGATTGCAGTTGTTCCGGCGGCGAAATTCATGTCATGTCCCAATTGTAGTTTTCTGTTAGGTGCCTATAAGAGGCCGAGGTATATACTTTCAATGGCCTAAGTTTGTTGTTGATGCACGTTTCAATCCAACTTTGAAGGAGAATTTATTCTTACATGGGAGGAAAGGTTGATTGGTTTATTGGTATACGATATATTAAGCGTAATGAGGGTACTTCATCAAGGTTTTCGAATATTATGACTGACAACGCAAATAGCAGGCTTCTTATCTTCGAAGCAGCACAGTTTTAGTTCTTTCTTTCGAAGACTATAGCAAAAATTTGGTTCCCCTTGCGTATAAGTGATATTTCTCGCTTCCGTTTGCCAGAAGTTAGAAAGACCTTCCGCTCTGGTTCAGCTATACATATTTGACCTGGGTATCTCGTTCAGAAACGTCTATTGAGTCCTTTTTCTTCATCACATCAATGTCATGTTACCGCTTCCAGAATCTCTCATTTCTCAAGTATGAAGCTACAAACTCTGGTTTAGGCTTTCCTTGGAAACATGTCTAAAAAGGCACACTGTTCTTCAGAGCAAAAATGTGGTAAAACCTTTCCTTTAAAATTCGCCATTCACAAAGAGTTTAACACCATTGAAACCGTCGAATTCTTACTACCCACTAATACGGCATCCATGGCAGTGTTCATCTTTTTATCGTTTACCCCATTTGTTTAACATCTGGCCCGAAATAAATTGTAATATCGCAAATTTATACATCGCACTTAACTACCAAATAAAAGATAACTTATAAAAATGTGTGTAGATCGGCAAGATGCCATAAGCCAAGTCCACCAGCGAATCCGCTCCCCTCTGAACAGCTTTACGACGCTACAACTCTTCATTTCACGTTTTATTCATCCATTCGTTTCATCAACACAATCTACCCTTAAATTTTGAACATAAAAATATAAGAGGAGAATCCTGTGAGCATAACACGAGCAGCACTTGACATCTCAAAGCAGATGGATATTTGTAGAAACCATAAAACGGCTGGGATAATAACAAAGTGAGGTCCTGCCCATTCCTGTGACTACCCTGTTTGTACGGGCATGCACAGATCTCAAACATATTTTAGGACAACATTAAGAACATCACCAATTTACAAAACGGAAGTCGGCCCAACACCCACCTCCACGGTGTGTTCGGTTAGAAACGCAGTCGTTGTGGGCTTGCCAACTTCAAGGACCATTAAAAGTGTGAAGCTAGAAGCTTTTAGGAATTTTTAAATTTCAAATTTCTGACAAGATGGTCCATTAGTAGGATTGGAAGATATCTTAAGACACTGAGTGTTGACCTGCCCGGATCGTCGCCACAGTTTTGTACTAGGGTGGAGAATGGACAGTTCTGCTTGCCAACACTGGAGGAAATGTGCAGGACCTTGTTGTAGGTAGGAACTGTAAAGAATGCCAAGAATATGCAGTTTTGCATAACGTATTTTGTATAACGTATTTCTATACTCAGCATTCCAAGTTGTGTTGAGTGTGTATAACAACACAAACAAGTCAATAGGACTCCTCCCGCGTCTGAATTGACTAGCCAAATGTATTCCCAGTGCACAATTGTGTGTGTTGCATTTCCTTCCCAGTACATCGCCGTGGACATCGTAGATATGCGGTGTGCTCCTTAACTGAGAAGCAACTCTGTCACTTATGCAACCCCGTTAAATACTGTTTCGGTGTTGTGCCCACAAGTGCTGGCACTTCCTGCTTAACAAGCATAGAGCGGGAAACTGAAAACATTTTTATAGCTCCACCATGTTACGTTTACGTTGTTCGAGGCCAAAATTTATTGCCGACGACACAGTGGCATATTGGATTTCAAAACACCACACACAACAGTTGAACAGTTGAACCGTTGAGCACTCGCGCAGTGGAACTCGAAGCACGACTCCCGCACATGGAGCAAATGCCGATGCTCGAACACCTAATCGCAGCCACCGATGCATGAGCATTGTGAAGCCCTCACGAATCTCTGGTACCACCTCTGATATATTTGACCCGTACCGAATATTTATTGCCCCAACACTGGCCAACTGGAGTCATTTGGTGGAGCGTCGTTGTCGCCATCGTGTCACACAAGTCACCTGTGCTACATGCTCACACGCTATGACCTTCATTCTTTCGAAGTCACTGATACTGCGGTTCTGGATGTTACTGTGTGTCTACCCCTTGGTACACTCCAACTGCAGTTAGCAGTTCTGATTTTGGAATCAGGCAGAGCCAAACCAAAGCCAGAGGAAGAAGATTACTTGGCTAAGATTAAAAATTTGCAAATGGACCTGCAGCAGGATTGAATTTCAACGCGCTGCATGATAGACTTCTGCTGTGCGCCGGCTACTATGCGCCGCCATCGCCGCCACCGCTCCACAGCAAGTGATCATTTTAATGTGCACAGCTACACACTGCGCACACACGACCCACAACTCCAAGGAAAGGAGTAATTTATGAATTGATTTTCAGTTAATTAAGTTGATTTATTGCCACTTTATTGCTTTATTGCACTTAAACGCTGCGCATTGAGTATGCGCCGCCACAACGATAGATGCCCCTGGAGCACTCGATACCACGTTGTGGGGTCAGTAACTTGCCTCCTCCTGATATCCTCGGTGCTTAGATTTGAAATTAATGACGCGTAGTCTGTTAGTCTGAGATGCTCTTGGATAGCAACGTGTGGTTCAGCATGTATCACAGGTGAAGCCTCGTTAAACTAGAAAATGGTCCAGGAAGAAATTGCTTTAGAGTTTTTTAATTAGTCCCTTCAGGGAGTTTTATGACGATACGTTCTTCTTAATGGCCGAAAAATTTGGCGGAGATGTGTATAAATGATGCTACTCTATGCCAATAGTCAGTGTTACCTCACATGGCTTTAGAAGTCGAACGATATGTACGAAAGCTGTCTCAAGATAGTGTGCTAGCTAATTATGTCTCAAACATCCAGCCCACAAAAGAGTTGGTAAAACTCTGAGAACAAAAATATGCATGCTATTAATACATCCTATGACATAAGAGTTACCCTTTTTTTTATAAGACCCTTAGTTGCACAGATAATTGGGACGGATAATCTCCTTGTCATACCAGGGTCTAAAGGGTATCATTTAAGGAAAAGCTTCTATGAAGTTTCAAGCTTAGGATAAATGGAATCCTAAACCGTTAACGCCAAGTGTTTTCGGGATACTATTTCTTTACCAAATATTCATGAATTTTGAAATTTAATATTTATCTTTCCGTCTATAAAATAAGTTGTGTAATCTTATGAAATGAATAACGGTTCATTTTGTTGTTTTACAAGTTCAGCGTAATGTCAAAAACTTCACGTATAAAATATTGTGCCGTCTGGCTTTTGTTAGATGTAATCAGTTGTGAATTTTATCCTGAGACTGCATAAAACAATCAAAATTTAAGGATTTTATGCATGGTGTGTTCAAAAAGTAAAGGGAAACTTCCAATTTGGCCGGCTACTTTCATTGTTATGCATATCTGAATACATTTATACATTGATTAGCTAAACTGAATGATTCTGCTGTTAAAATTGTAGTACGTGCCTTGGTACAACTGATGATTTTTCATCAGCTTAAAACGTGAATCGAGCAATTTGAGTTAACTTTTGTTATAAAAATAGAAAAAACTGTAGCAATGTCTTTGAAATAATAAATACTGGTTTTGGTGGGAGTTTATGAGTGGTATAGGAAGGCCGTGAAGACATACATCAACAACACAAGAGCACAAGAAAGTGAAACAAATGGTTATGAACCATCGCCTTATCGCAATCTGAGAAGTCGCTGTTGATATTGGGTAGTCACATCTTGAAATTCTTTCGGATGTTTTGGACCTGAAACATATGACAGCAACATTTGTTTAAAAATGCCTGCTCATGAATTCTTGGCCAAAAACAAAAAACAGAAGCCTTCGTAATGGTCAGACATAGCTCCGTGCGATTGTTTTTTTTTTTCTGTTCACAAAAAGAAAGACAACCAACAAGGAAGATTGTTGCAAACATTAATGGGATCAAAATAGAATAGCTAAAGGATTTGATGGCCATATCGTAAAGTGATCTCCAGTGTTCCGACAGCTGGAAAAAGCATTATCAGAAGAGTGAATTATATCTGAGGCGGATTGATTGGAATCGGATAAAATCGGTGTTGATGGATAATTAGAAATTCCTTAAGAAAATTATTTTCCGAACTCATCTCATATAAAGCACCTACCAACCAAATTGTATTCAAAACTTTTCCCTTTATTGTCCTTACTAAAAGAAACTTAATTCCAGCATTAAGAATCGGGAATGATTCCCTTCTTCTTTCTCTGTTTACTGCGTTGACGTTGGTAATCAACCAAGATTCCTCATGTCGTGGTGTTCGCCTAGCCATCCAATGCGCCTTGGACTCAACGCTTATCGCTTCATTTTCTACATCCAAACTCGATTTTGTGTCTGTCAAAATAAATCCATCCCAAAAGTCGATATACAACGTATGTTTCAATATCATTCTTTCCCAGCCCAATGAATGGTACCAACTAGCAACTAATGCTATCGACTACGTAATAGATGCATGCGATCCTCAGGACGATATCACCTTCAGTGGTCCTTATCGGAGGATCAATTTTACTTTATCCATCCATTGAAGTCCACCCCACTCCGAGGTCATTATTCATATGATTTCCACAAAGCAAACTTTCGCTTTATTAATGATTACCCTAGCAGAATTTTACTGTGTTTTTATAAAAACCTAACTATAGAAGAAGCTATTTCCAAACTCTACATAGAAATCTTCAAATCAAATTGTCTCCTTTCGTTAATCTTCAATTTGTTGCTTTCGTAGGGCGCATTCCCTAAGATATGAAAAACTTCTTTTATTTCCCCTGTATATAAAAATGATCACAAAGCGATGTCTCGAATTATCGTCCTATCGTCAAACTTCCCTACATTCCTAAACTTTCTGAAAGCAATATCCTTGAAGCGTTATCCTTCCTCTTATCTTACGCCTTCTTACTGGTATATCTACCACCACCGATCCCATACACTCCTAGTTCTAGAGAACGGCAACGAAGTCTAGGTTATTACAACCGATTTCAGTCAGGCAATCGTCAAAATTTCGCACCAACTTATTCTTTTTAAATTATTTTCCCGGGGTTTTGAACCCTCATTAACTAAGTGGATGTCTTCATATCTGAGTAATCAGCCTTCCAGATTCGCTTCGGATTCGTCCTATCAAGTCCTATTGTCGCCATCTTTGGTGTCCCTGAGAACAGCCAGTTAGGTCCCCTCCTCTTTATACTGACCATAAACGACATTGATATATATATATATATATATATATATATATATACAAAAAGGATTTTGAACTATCCTTAAATGTCAAAGCACAGTGCGAGTGGATGAAGAGGAAACCGATAAGGAAGGGAGGCATCGATGTCTTGAATGCCTGGACATCACAACGACAAGGAAACACATGATCAGATACATATTCGTGTGGTTCGGCTAAAGAAAAACTCTCTATGTTTATTTGTGCGCCTGAAGTCCATTTTCAACGTGAACTGATGCGCATTCACAGAATGTAGAGAAAAACTTTGTCAATTTTTTTGTTTTTTTTTTTCTTAAAATTTAACTTACTTAACTTACCTAATATATATATATATTTTTTTTTTTTATTTATTTATTTTTTTTTTTTTATTTTTTTTTTTATTTTTTTTTTATTTTTTTTTTTTTTTTATTTTTTTTTTATTTTTTTTTTTTTTTTATTTTTTTTTTTATTTTTTTTTTTTTTTTTTTTATTTTTTTTTTTTTTATTTTTATGTAAAAGCACTTAACCTAACTTAACTTAAATCTTATACTACCCTAATTCTAGAAAAGCTAAGTCTATGTAAGCTAGCTGATGATAGTATGATTCTATACTGACTTTGGTATCCAGGTCTTTATATGCCATTCAACCACCAGAACTGTTGACGCTGTCTAATACTATCGTCCCGGTCTCTGTGGGAGATAGCCCTACTGAAGCGCAGGAGCTGTTCTTCGGTGCGCGCTACTTCCCGGTCGTAGCACAATCGCCCGTCTACAGATGATCTACTTACATGATAGATCAGCGGAATTCCGGATCTATCCTGTATAAGCCCTTTCATATCCAAGTCAAGGAACGCCTCTGGTGGAACAAAGCCGTTGCGACGCACGCTCTCATAGTACAAGGTGTTTGGATAATAGGCCCCGAAAATTAGGTCATTGGACGAGCTTATTGCTCTCGCAATATGTCCTCTGATTAATTTAATCATAAAATTATCCACCCTATTTATGTACGCTTCATTATATAAAGTCTCATTTGAGTAATACTTTTTATAGTCCGATTCCGGTGTCCGATATAATCTGAGACAACTTCTGAGACACTTTCTTTCGAACACCCGAATCTTTTCCATCAAATTTGGACCTATGTTGAACCATACTGGGCAACCATATATGAGCATTGGCCTGATTAGCGTCATGTAGCATATGACTTTTACCCTGCTGTCAAGTTGGCTGCTGTGAAATAGCCTCCTTGTCATAGCAAAAGTTTTCCTCGCTTTGAGCAAAGCAGCCTCTACATGTCTGTTGAAATACAGATATTGATCTAGCCAGATGCCCAGGTATTTAACTAAACTCTTGGTTTCCAGTTTATCTCCATGCGGTCCCACGATAACTAGCTTTCGCCAGTTTTTCCTTGTGTCGTACGTGGCTTTATATAATGGAGTTCTGAATAGGATGGCTTCACATTTCTGGAAGTTGATCTTAAGTTTCCAGTCATTGCAATAGCGCTGCACTTTGTTGAAGTCTCGCTGTATTAATCTATTTATGATCGCAACTTTCGGAGCTGTTCTGTAAATTATGAGATCGTCTGCGTACGCAATAGCCTGCGGAAGTGCATCTAATAAGTCGCTAATGTAAATGTTAAAAAGAATCGGAGAGAGTACCGCGCCCTGTTGCAAGCCATTCTTGATATTATACGTTTTATTAGAGGTCACATTACCACTTTTGACCACGAACCTCCTGTCCTTTAACATATCGTAAAGTACATATAGTAAAGGCTTATGTATGCCATGTCTGACCAGTTTGTAATACAACCCTTCGATCCAGACGGTATCAAAGGCTTTCCCCAAGTCGATCAGACAGGCACCTGTGCATTGGTTCCTACATTTATTCCATTGTATGTCGGAGACCAGTTTAGCTGCGGCATGTGTGGTTTCATGACCCGCCCTAAAGCCAAACTGGTTATTTGGAATAATGCTATTGTCGTCTACCCATTTTAGCAGAGCTTTGTTAATGATTTTTTCAAATACTTTACTGATGCTTGGGAGTAAACTTATCGAACGCATGTTCCTTGGGTTTGTACAGTCTTTGCCCTTTTTTGGGATGGGCTGAATGATTGCCGTTTTCCAACGCGCGGGATAATATGCATTATTCAACGCGTTGTTAAACAGGACCGTGTATATATCTATTGCCATTGGGGGCAGGTTCTTGAGTACGATGTTAGGTACTCCATCTATTCCCACTGACTTTTTGCTTCTTAATGAGTCGAAGATACTCTGGATTCCTTCCCTTGTTATTAGAAGGCTATTAGCCACTACACCATTGGCATTAATGTCAATTGACAGATTATCTTCACTGAATTCGGTAAAACCCGGATTCTCCGATTGCCAAAGTGAAATTTCATTCCGGAGGTGCAGGTGATTGAGTAGAACTCTGTCCTCCAGGTCGTGATTTCGATGAATGCTTTCATTCACCTTGTACATTTCCTGAAAGACAGCTCCCACAGCGTTCACCTTTTCCAAAGGATCTTCGATCACGAAGAGCTCACCATTGAGGATAGCGTTCTCTGCATCTATGCCAATGTTGGTTAGCAGCTGCTTGTTTACCTGAGTACGTGGGATTTGGAGACACTGAATCTCATTTTGATTATTTCTCCTGAATATTTTATTTATTTGTGGGAACATATTCGGGTTATTAGTTTTTATAGCTCGAATTCTGTTGTTCCAATACAAATTTGTTGCTAATCTATAATTAGCTTTAAGTAATTGTTGGAGGTTTTTTAATCGGGATTTCAGTGATATTATCTCCTGGTCTTGTCTGTCTGTAAACTGTCTGTGTAATTGTTTTAATTTCGATAGCAGTCTGCTCTTTTGCCTGTGGAGTGCGTTTATTGTTGCGTTTCTGTACATGTTAGTGTGATCTGTAACTGTTGTTTTGGGAATTGTTTTGTCCATTGTTCGTTTTACGGTTTCGTCCATTTGTTGAATGTATTTGTCGATTTCGACATTAGTCAGGTTTCTGTTTACTGGCAGATTAAAGTCATTCGAACGAAGTTCTCTTGTTAATGATCTGGTGAACCGCGGCCATCGCATTGCCCCGTAGTTATAGGGTTGCGGGATCACGAATTCCTCCAGATCTGCGAGCTCGTTCGGAAGCTCCATTACTGCCGTGAATGCACAATGGTCACTATCGTATTCAATTGTCCGTAAACAGTTTGTGTTTCGTCTATTGGTGTTAAGTATTCTCAGTCGTGAGTCGATTAGCAAGATATCTAAGAACGATCTACCTCTAGGGAACGATGGGTATTCGGTAGCTAGCAGGTCAGTTCTATATTCAATATGAAACTGGTCTAACCAGCCAGCCAACTGATTTCCTCTGGCATTAGATATATAATTTCCCCAATTTCTATGCTTGGCGTTCATATCTCCCCCTAGAATAAAGTAATTTTTGCCCAGGTGCAATTGTAAGCATCGGAAGAGAGTCTCGAGCTCCGCTATAAATAGGTTATGTTGGTGCTCCTCAGGTGCGTAGACCGCAATCGCATACAAACCCCTTCCTTGCTGAAGGGGTATGCGTACGATACAGGCTTCCAGCACCCGGAACCTGCGCACTTCTCCACTATATATAACTTTATGAGGGATCCCTTTTCTAATAAAGATTGCGACACCCCCTCCTTGAGAGGAGTTAGGTCGGTCTCTTCGTATAATATCGTAGTTTTTATGCCATATCTTGTGTCTCTGGTTTAACTTTGTTTCCCCCGCCAGAAGTACATCAGGCCGTTCAACTTGCAACAGGTTGAAAAGATTGGCTCTTCTCTCAGTTCTTATTAGTGAATTTACATTCACGACAAGAGCTTTTATTGATGTTGTGGTTAGAGGGTTTATATTGACTTTTTGTTTAGATTGGGCAAGTACGAGTAGATCTCGTTTATTTGGTTTTGCAGCTGTGTCATCTGTCTCTGCAGATTAAGCAGAACCGTGACCACGTCCGCTTGCGATGTTGTTTCAGTCTGTGTGGGAGTATTTGTGGCTACCAATGTTGTAGCCTGGTTTGATGGTCTCCCACCCGACGCAACTTGTGCGTACGACCGCTGCGATGTTACGGGCATTGTTGTAGTACGAGCTGGCTCTGTGGTTTTTTGCCGGATCACACTTCTTGCCATTATTTCTCGGAATTTAGGACATCCTCGATAATTAGCGGGGTGTCCCTCATTCCGGCACACTGCGCACTTTAGAAGGGCTTTGTCTTCTACCCTTTCTTTTCCCAGAGGGCACTCTTCTGCCTTATGGTCTTTTCCGCATTTCACGCAACGGTGCTGCATTTCACAGTTCGCCGCCGCGTGACCAAACCTTTGGCAGCGGACACATTGCAGGATGTCTCTGCCTTTTTTTAACTTGTCCCATGTGACACTTTGATGATCCAAGACTGTAATCTTTCTTAGACCACCAATTCTGCTGCTGGGCGTTAGTTGAACCAAAAAGAAGGGTAGCTTGCGGTTTTCCCTTCTTGCCTTGGTTGTAGTGAACGGTTTTACGGAGATAAACTCGAGATCGTCGTGCCTCAACTTTTGAAGCATCTCGAGCAGAGCCTCCGGTTCCACCTCAGGGTCGACACCCTTTAATAGAACCGTTACCCTCTTTGTTTGCTTCGGCGTGAACGAGTAGAATTCCGCGGTGGCCCTTTTTAAGACCTCTTTAATTTTTTCGTGGTCTGCCACCGCATAGGTTTGAATGGCGTGCCTATTACCAGCCAGTCTTTTAACTACAAAATTGTTACCTATCGCTAGCTTACAAAGACTTACCAATTCCTTACACTCAATATCTATAGTGTTGATCGGTGGCATCTTTATTTTTTGGTTCTGATTGTTGCTTTGCCGCTGTTGTGTTGCTTGCTGTGGTCGATTTTGTGTTGATTGTTGCTGTTGATGTTGCTGTTGCTGTTGCTGTTGCTGTTGCTGTTGCTGTTGGCCGACTTTTGGCTTCGGCTTTTGTTGTTGTTCCGTGTCTTTTTCTTTTTCGAGTGCCGCTATTTTTTTCTTTCGGCGTCTCTCTTCTAGACGGGCTCTTGCCATCGCAAGTTTCGCCTCCAATTCAGTTATTTCCTCTTCTTCATCCTCAGACTCTGAGGATGCAAGAGAAGCGAACGAATTGTTTGCCCCATACATATTAAAATTGTAGGGGGAGGGGCGCCCTCTGTCCTCCTCCATTTGCTGGCCTTTTTTCTCCATTGTTAATTTCGCGGTTTTACTTCGCGTCACAATGGAGATTTTCTGTGTACCTTTTCTTTTGTGTGTTGTTGCGTTTTTGTCGTCCTCCGTGTTCATACTGGTTCTTTCCAATTTGTTTTCATTTAAAAAAAACAAAGGCGACCCGCAATACGAAGCACGAACTCGATTTCTTCCGTACGCCGACTCGAACTTGGCTATCGTCGAGTAGGAATCAGTGACTCTGCCCTCGCGCCAAATGCTGCCTTAAAAACCGCTTGCTTAATGAGCAATATATTGTCTGTTTCAATTTTTACGCTTGCGAGGTGATATATTTTAATTGATAGTTTCTTTGTCGCACCTCACTGAAAGGATTTGTTATGCACTTTTTTTTTTTATTCTTTAATTTGTTTGTTTGTTTTTATTTTTGTTTATTTTCGATTATTTTCGATTACTTTTGATTCACTTTTCGTTCTGTTACTTTGTTTTGACTGTTATTATTGCTGTGAAGCAGCGCACTTTATAATGTCACTGAAACCAATTTATCGTTTTTGCTTGATTATGCTTAATCAAGTGAAAGAAAAAAATGGGGATCTCGGAGGTATGCGATATATTATTATTTTTCTCAACGAGACTATTGCATAGCTAATCAAACTGTTAATGAAATTTAAATTTATTGTTTATTGTTTGTCCTTTTGTTTTTTGTGTTATTGATTTGTTTTCACGTAAACTATTAAACATTTTCGTATGAACTTATTAATTCTTTATTTTTATATCTGCGCGGTCAAACACAAGCGGCACGCACACGATTACTTTGACAGAATGTAGAGTATCGTGGGAAAATGTCTGAAGGGGCGGAACACATTTAACAAGTTCAGTTGAGCAACGACCGTGGTAATATCTTTAGAAAAGCGATAGGCATGTGCCAGTGTTCTAACGACGGAATTGATAGATTTACGGCTGAGTTCCCAATAAGTTTCACTGTTCATTTTTGCATCCTGTCAAGCACGCGTAGTGCAGTTTTGGATGCGATATGATTGTCAAGCATTGTTGCATCTCCTTTGTGCGCCGACGATATTAAATTCTTCAAAACAATCCGTTCTTCACGTGATGCTTGTCTTCTCCAAATCGACATCGACAGGTTTTCGGCTTGGTGACAGAAGTATTTCTTGGAGCGTAAGGTTGGCAAATGCCAATCAATTAAGTTTTCGCGGGAACGCATACTTTCCCGTCCCCACTTTTAATGAGCCAACCTCTTTCCCCTGTTCACACGATTCTTGACCTGGGCATTATATGTGACAAGGAACTAAATTTCTTGTTACATATCGACTAGATAATCCTTAAGGCTAATTGTGCTCTCGGATTTTTCAATGGCTGGTCGAAGGAATTTTCCCACCCCTTTGTGACTCGGATCCCTCTACATTTTCTTTGTCGATCCTCTTTTGAATATGTAATATTATAATTTGTAATATGATGATAATGATGGTAATTACTATATAGTACGTGCCTTGCACTTCTGCTGTGGAGATTTAGTGGGAAAATGTTAGATTTGTTACCTAGTTATTCAGCTCGACGTCCCGATGCTGAGCCACGGCTCCAACCGGCTTAGAGAACTCTTGCTTTTGCTGTAGAGGGATCCTTATGTGCCGTCCTTTATCTTCGAAATGTGTTTTAGTTTCCCATTTGGTAATCTGCAACACCATTTGCAACACAATCTCGTAAACACTGAGTTGTATATCCACTGAGATCGCCCAATAGGTAACACAACGTTAAATGTCTTCTTGTTCAAATCCAGCAATGTAGTTTGTAGATTATCCAGTGTCGGCTCCTCTGGATGTTCTCCCGATGCGGCACTGATTAGTTACTTTTAGCTTGCCGAACAACCGCTGTTAATTGAATTTGTGCTTATTACACCCAAAAAGCAACGACAGAGGCCACACAAATTCACAGGAAAAAAACGGAAATCACTTCAACGTCAACGCTTGCCTTTCTGCAATTTCTCTTCGATGAAAAAAACTACTTTTCACTTTTCTTTCGTCTTTAATCTCCTTTTCTTTTTACATTTTTCTTTTTTTTTTGTGTTTTTTTTTTTTTACAAAAAAAAAAGATTAACACACGGGACAATTTCTTTTTTTTTTTTCTTCCTTTTTTTCCTTGCTACTCCGTTAACAAAACGTTCTCTTATCTATCTCAAAAAAACCGTCGACAACGGAATTCAAAACCGTATTCAACAAACATTGACCCTCTGTCTCTCTCGCTCCCCATTCACGTCCACTTCGAAAACCGAATTCGAACTCGAAGAACTGCACGATCCACACCCGAATCGGGGCGTGTTCAAAAACTCACTTCTGGATCGTGCAACTCCTCCACCACCTTACCATCACACCACTTTAAACAAATTATATTCAAATTACAAACAATTAATTGATGGGGTGGCGGACGCACGTAACAAATATGCTAGTCAGGTCTGGCCGCTCTACCACATAACTCACATATGCGGAATTGAGAGCATTCAACGACGCTTCTTACGGTTTACCCTCCGTGGACTGAGATGAGAAAATGCCCTCCGCCTGTCCCCGTGCAGTAACGGCCTCAAACTTATTAACTTATAAACAAGGCTGACATTCTCTTCAACCTCCGTCTACTCCGATCGGTTGAGTGCGCGAATTTTCTCCATTGTATCTCCTTCAACACCAACCCCCGAAATAAAGCTATCCCCAGAATGCTATGAAATTCTAAATCGAGGTCAACTACTTTCGACTTAAGCGTAACCCGTCTGCTCTCAAACGCTCTTCTAACTCCTAATGCCTCCCTTCCATTCCACATCCAGGTTCTAAATCTTAGTTTCCCCGTCTTATCCTCAGTCTTTCCTTGTCTTACTGTTCTTGACCCCTCAACAATCGTAATAAAATTGAAAGCTGTTATTTATTTTTTCTTTCTTTTCCTCCCTTAGGGTAAGTGTAGTTAAGTTAGTTATACTACTAATACTATTACTATCTGCACCTGGACGATGTTCATTTAGGCAGAGTAAATAATTTTTAGGTGCTCTAACGTGTTGATTTACTTCCATGATTTCGATGTTTTAGCAACATTTTGCAAGTTGCATCCTTAACGTTGAAAATGGCAAAGCAAAAACTGCACATTATCGAAACCATAAACGTCACTCGCAAGTTCAACGGTCTGGTTTTTGTTCGATATTGTTAGTTTCTGTGACCAGGCAGCCGCCTGTGTCGCGAAGTATTTCGCCTCTCTCTAGGTAGTCATTTCTAATTGAGTTTATGCCGGCATACATACCGCTGATGTTCTTTGCTCTGGCGTTTTCTAGGATTTATTCCATACGAGTCTTCTCCCATTCGCATTTTTTGCGTTTGAAGAGTCTCATTATCTCTTTCCGAATTGTCGCGTATCTTTCTGGGTTGACTTTATCATATCTTTGTAAGTGGATCACTTTAAGGCGTTTACGTTGTTCGATCTTCGCCCTGCACTCATCGTCAAACCAAGGTTTGGACTTAATTCTTTTCTTAAATCCTAATACATTTTGGGATGTTTGTTTGATTGTGTCTCTGATCGATGTCCTTTTAGTGTCCACATTATTGTCTTCCCCTTCCTCACTGCTCCCCTTCTCTAGGATGCTAAATCTATTCGTTAGTTCATCTTGATATTCAGCCCTTTTGCGCAAGTCTTTTAGTTTATCAATGTGGAACTTTTTGCTCGTCTCCCGTGACAGTGTGGGGCTTTTCAGGGCCCGAAGAGCCATGCATCGCTCGATCCCCACTATTCCAGGCGAACGACTTACCTCTCGGTCGAACTTCAGCAAGGTTGCGTAACCTTGCTACGGCATTTACCCCCCGCCAAATCGCTGGAATTAATACGGTTACCCAATCGGATAACTGTTTTGAATATCCGTTAGGCAGCTTACCTATTCTGTGGGGGGGTTTCCTTCCAAACCCCTTTTTCTCCAACACCACCTTGCCGTGGCATCGAAAATTCACCCTCGGGCAGGCATTAATTCCTAAAAAAACATTAAGTCCACGGCAAAGCTTATCACCTTGCCGTGGCATCGAAAATTCACCCTCGACCAGGCATTAATTCCTAAAAAAACATTAAGTCCACGGCAAAGCTTATCACCTTGCCGTGGCATCGAAAATTCACCCTCGACCGGGCATTGATTCCTAAGAAAAACATAAGTCCACGGCAAAGATTATCACATTGCCGTGGCATTTGAAATCCTATCCTTAGGCATACATTCTACCCAGGGCATCTTGTTTCCATAGCCTTATGCTATGGAAACAACATCAACAAAGAGTTCCTTGTTGACTCGTTTTATTTGTTTGCCCATGGCACTTCTTGCATGCGGCTATTTGGTCCCATTGGTTTGCTACCGCCGACAAGGTTTCGGCTGACGCAAACCAAACATTTCCCTAATTACCAGCAATCGCTGGTTTCCTATTATCGGTCCCCACCGAGCAGGGACCGCAAACGAGCAACGAACTGGATGCAGCCAGAAAATGTTTACTTTCAACATCTGGCAACGGCTGCACCCTATATTCGTTGCAATATTTAAACATCATCAACCGAAATGTTGATTTATGGCCTCCCATAGGATGACCAGATGTTATTGTTTGCATTCGTGTAAGATGCTGCAGCGATGTCGGCATCCGTCCAGGGTCGCCGGACGATCGTATGCGAGGCGTACACACACACGCATCATGTATGCCTATTTTCCCCCCGGTCCAATCACGATTAACTACCTCGAGTTAATCGTGTAGCTCCTCCTCTTTTTGCAGTTCCTTGAGGTTTCCCTCTTCTTTGGTGAGCACCAATTCGCCAGTCAGATTTTACCGTTGAAGGAGTCACCCGCGTCACTGTCGTTGCGACAAAAAGTCAGCCTTTTTCCTCGGAGTCAACTTGTGTGTGGCGAGTCTTGACATTTTATTCCCGTCGGCAGTTTATTTATTAGTTTTCTATCATTTCTAATCACGCCGTATCGCTTAAGTTATTTTTAATGGGAACATTCAATTAAAACCGTTTTCAGTGGCCTTTCGTCATTTAGTGCGTTTATTATATTTTGCTTTTATGTTAACAAATTCACCAGACCGTAATATAAGTGCTGCGTTACCTATCAAAAGAAACAGTTGTATGCGAATCACCAGTGTAAATAAAAACAAAAAAATAATAAAAGAACGTTTTTTGCAATTAACAACCCGGAGTTTAATTTCCTTTTTGGTGAACATTTAGCTGCGGTGTCTAGTTAATAACCATTGGATACTAGTGAACGAATATCAGGAGAAGTTAGTGGGAGTTAACTGAATCCGCGCCCGTGCTTGGTGCATAAGTAAACCCGTACCCCACAACAGCCCATGTGGGTTTGCTGCGAGCCGACTCCTGATAATGCCCATCACTAGAAGATGATAGGAGTCGCGCTCTGCTCCTCTATGTGATCTTACGTCAAGGATATTCGAGGAATGTCTTTTGCCTATGAGGAAGTGATCTACTTGGTTACGCGTTACGCGAACGTAATAAATCGAATTCCATAATCATTTGAAACATCGTGTAGGCTTTCGTTACCTATAGTTGGTTGGAAAATATCTTCCGTTCCAATTTTCCTTTGAGGTCATCGAGGAGGATTTTAACATCGAATGATGAGATCCCGTCGAATACTTCCTCTAGGGTCTCGTAGAACGTGTCCTTCGTTTCTTCGTCCGTCGATTCTGTTGCGGCGTGTACGTTTATAAGTACATAATTGTACCATGGGCCCTGTGTTCTTAGCATCGACATTCGGTCATTCAATTTAATAAATCTCAGATCTTTTACATAGGGCGTAATCTTCTTGCTTATGATGAAGCCGGTTCGGAGGTTATGTGTATCGGTACCTCCACACGCCAGTGTAAACCCGTTGGTTTCGATTACTTGATGTGAGAGTCGGACTCCCTGAAACGCGACGATGTCCACTTTGTATTGTTTCGCATTGTCATCATGCCCGAAAAAAAACAAATCATTATGGAAAATTTAACAAGCCTCAGGACTTGCTAAATAAGGCCAAGACCGGTTCCCGGTTCTAGTGCCGATGATGATGATGATGGTGATGAATACTGCTCACTGCGTTGTCTACGTTGTCCAATGTGACGGAAAAGGTCACTAATGCTGAGTTAATATAGTGTTCAAAATGCAATGAACTCCTAAATGCCCCCCCAATGTGGATTTTGTAGAAGACGATTCATGGCAGCCCAAAGGTCAAAACCTTTGTGACTGAGGTATGCACATATACAATTGTAAAACGAGGGGACTGAAAAACGTGATGAATGAAGATATCTCCATGGTTTTTCTTTTGTTCATATGGATTCTTCCAACAACTTTGAAGAATTTTTCTCGAAAATCGATCTATTCGAATTTTTGTAGATGGTTTATCATCAGATCTTAATCCCCGGGTTCTTCAGGGTTCTATCTTGATTCCAATTCTATTTATGCTCTATAGTAAGGATTTATTAGTATCAAAGAGTAACGAAATATTGAGTTTTGTCAACGGTAATACACCGATTTCGTTATTTTCAAATGGTCGACCATTTAACGCATCAACGTTGCATCAGATAAGATATAAGCATATTGATTCGAAGTCTAGATAAAATCCAATAAAGTGGAAGGCCAATCTCCTCGAGTTCAATTCAATGAAGACGCAATGTATAGCATTTCCAAGGATCAAGGTCACGGTCTATGGAAATGTGTCGAATATCGCCAAGTCTGTAAACTGAGTTATCATTTTAAAGTCAAAAAACTATTTTATTCCGCCCCAACTTTTTCTCCACTAGAAAACCCAAAGTAGAACCACGACCTGCTGGATAATATACAGAGCAGAGCAATTCGTCTGATTGAAAGCGAGCACTGCTATCGAGACTGCAGTTACTATCGCAGGTGAAGGCGATTGGCGGAGCTTTATTTGCGTTACACATATTATCTCTGCGTGAGAATTTTCAGAGAGGTACAACCGGCAATTTTTCTAGAAGAATTTCAACAGTTATCTAATGGCATCAGGACTCAGCGCTATAGATTCACCTTCCCCAAGAGAAGTATGTATAAAAAAACCATCTGGTAGTACAGTTCGTCGTAATCATTCTGGTTGCTCAAACTACGCTCTACTATTCCGGGGGTTTTCGTTGCCTCTGCTTGATAAATTCGTATCAGCGTCACTTATGTAGCGTGTAGAGAAATACCTGCTTAGAAAAAGGATGTTTTTTTGAATAGCTTGAACCTCCCTCAGCAAGCCTCTGGAAGAACTTGACGTTATCATCCCTATAAGGACAGCTCTCACTGTAGAAAACCCCATTGTGACAAGAGTTGTATACCAAGTCCGTCTCAAATCCAATAAAACAGCTAGTACCCGCTTAATATTGCAACGAAGTCTACGACATGGTACTGTGATCTCTTCTGCCTCTGTTTGATTCCGTTTCTCTGTGCTTTTTATTGCATTGGTCCCTCTAGAATAAATTTGACGAAGTCTCACTCAGCATTTTCCGACGCAGTGTGCGAGAAAGCATATCACCTGCTGTCGATCAGAATAATTTACTTTCAGTCACTTAGAACACCACCTCTGGACCATTGTTAGCGCGATTAAACAACAATGTCGTAACCAGCATCAGTGTTAGAGCAACATTTGCGACCGAAACAAATTGGATTGGGAAATGGAAAGGAAAAAAACTAAAAAGGAAAAAAAAAAGGTTAACAAAAGGACTAGGAACTCACCTCGGATCACGGGGATCATCTTCATGAGTTACGAGAGAAGATTTTAGCTTTTATGTACAGATTCTAATTACATTGCAGAGTTGTTTCCATTCCGTTTCCTAAGATGGATCCGTATACGGTCCACGACGACGTACCCAGAAGTAGAAGGAAAAAGATAGGTCCTCGTGGACCATGAAATTGAAGTTCTTCTCGTTGCCGTTGTTGTTGTTGCTGGTGTTATTGGATACTGCGCTCCTTGTGCAATCCAATACTCTTCGAGTCATGCGATTACATCTGAATCGTATGTACTCGCATGGAATGGTTGTATAGAGAGATAGACACGCAGTGCTGAATGTGCCATCCGGAACGAGGCTCCGTGAAGAAAAATGAAATCAATTCCCAGAGGACTAGTAGTGCAGATCTGGAATCAATACAACACACAGTTACCACTTTGTTAGTTATATTGGCTAAACGGATTAGTGACGACTTGCTGGTTGCTTTGAATCTTGTTAGGGCAATCGGCAATGTTAGCTATGGCTAGACTAGCCAATGGTTCCGAGAGATGCAATAAGTGGCATACAAGATAACCACGGTGCGTACCCATTGCTGAAGTTAAACGATATTTACGAAGCTAATTAAGATATCAAAATGTTTAAGGAGTGGTGATTTGCCTCCCCTCAAGCAGATAGTCGCAAGACAGAGTGAGTCCGACTTTAGATCAAGTCTTCTCACGGCTAGACATTATAAGGATTTAAATGGGACAGACCAAGTGGCTTGTCAGATATATTTTCTGGTCAGACTTTCGACAATAATAGTGTCGAGTCTTCAAGCAGATAAAGTAAATTTCGGAGATACATTTATGTGTAAGCGGCACGTTCGGTACCTCACATCTCTTTGATACAGGATTGAATAAAAGAGCACCTTTATATTTGTGTGCTTCTGTGCATTTATATTAATGTATATATTTGATGTGATTCATTTATCGTCCGATTGCTTGGGTCGGGCAATAAATGTGTTACTTGCTACGGTATTCTGAATTTTAGCTCAGAATGGCAGGAAACAGTTCGCGCTAAGCTACAAATTAATTTCGAACAAATTGTGGTCATTACTATTTGGCAGTTTTGATCTTTTCTCGCCAGGAATTCTTGTATACGTGAAGTTTGAATTTGTTTGTTAAGAAACATTGGATAATTAACCAAGTACTGCTCATTGTCTTTGACCGCTATCTGCCATGTTTTGACTAGAATCAGTTTTTTTTTTTTTTTTTTTTTGACTTCTCGGGAGGGGCGTACCTATAGCGTCGAGTGGGCGCCCCGAGATGCCATCAAATAACTGTTGCAGCTCCTTTTGAACAGTTGCAGGTTGTAACGCTCCGGTTGCAGTTCCACAGCCTCCCCGCTCTATAACGGAACGAGTTCTGATACAGAGGTGTTCGCGCCGTCGCGAGATGAACCACAAACGGATGCGATCCGTCGAATTGTCTTGTGAAGCGCATATAAACCGAATTGCGTGGAACAATGCCAAGAATCTCCGAAGAACAGTACCCGTGATAATATCTGTAAAACAGACAGAGGTCGGCTACGCGCCTTCGATGTGATAGCGACTGTAGTCCCAACGTCAGCGCCGAGTGTCCGATCAGGCGGATCGCTCGTCTCTGTACGCTCTCAAGTATGTCGAGGGTATGTTTAGGAGCCGAGCTCCTAACATGAGAGCAATATTCGAGCGCGGGTCATTCATCATCAGCTGTGGAACCGATGATCCACTTTTCTTTGTAAATGTGTCTTCGCTGCATTAAAGTCGATGAAATTGGCTCTTCCCCACTGTAGGACCTTATCTAGATCCTGATTTAGAAAGTCAATCTGTCTACATCTCAGCTGATGCGACACAGATGCACCAATCGGCCGATCACTCGAAAAGAAAGAAACAAGCGTGCTAACATCCGCAAAACTGAACACTTTGTTATCCGTTGTCTCCAACAAATCATTTATGTGCAGCAAGAACAAGGTTGGGGCCAAAATAGAACCTTGGGGCACCCCCGAATTAACAGGATACAGATCCGAACACTCGCCGTCCACAACAACCCGGATCGATCGATTCTCGAGGAAGCTCTTTGTCCAGTCGCAAAGCTGTTGGGAAAGTCCATATGAACGAAGTTTGCTCAGCAATGCCCCGTGCCAGACGCGGTCAAAAGCCTTGCAGATATCCAATGCGACCGCCCTTGACTCACCATGCCGTTCAATCGCAGATGTCCATATATCGGTTATAAGTGTCAAAAGGTCTCCTGTGGCCCGCCTGCCACGGAATCCGTATTGATGATCATTAAGAAGTCCGTTGCACTCCAAATACTTTACCAACTCTGTATTGATGACTTTTTCCATTACCTTAGATAAAATAGACAGTAATGATATCGGACGGTAATTTTGTGGGAGACACTTTTTTCCCGTCTTTGGGATTGGCTGAACTCGAGCGATTTTCCAGCAGGCAGGAATGGTCCTCCGTGCATAAGATAAGCGGAAGAGTCTGCCAAGAACCGGCGATAGTTCTGGAGCACAGTTCTTAAGGACTATTGCTGGTATTCCGTCCGGGCCGGTTGCCTTCCTACAATCCAGTTCACGTAGAATGCGTTGAATAGTGCGCGGACGAAATCCCACATCCCACATGGAAGACTGTACCGGCGAGATCACAGGTGGTTCCAAAAGGCCGGGATCGAGGTTTGAATTCGCCGAAAATAAATTCGCGAACACATTAGCTTTATCCTTTGGATTCATTCGCTTGATATGCAAGTGCTTGCGCGACATATACCAAGCAGTGATCTGAGTTTCTACTACTACTTCCACAGTATAAATACTCGATTCGGATGTCAAAAACAGATCCAGGGTGTTTGCATAATCGCCTCGGGCATCCGGCACTCGCGTTGGCTCCCCCACGAGTTGAGTCAAGTTGTGGCTTACAGCAAACATCTCCGCCAGCCTCCCAGCCTCGTCGGTTCTGTTAGAATGTAACAACCAGCCGCAATTGTGCACATTAAAATAACCAAGGACAACAATTTCAGAAGCTGGGTCATGATAATATCGGCATCATCTAATACATCGCGGTTTGCCATGGAATCTATAGGCAATCAGTGGACTAAACGCCAATCTACGGAGGCGACATCGAGACAAAGGGATTCAAAATTAAAAGGTAAGGCCAACAAAAATCAGTGACAACTAACTGTCCTCGACAAAGACCGTACTATTGGAACAAATATTATAGAACATAGTCCGCCATGAAATTCGTATGTCCTTATAATTGAGATATCTTTCAAAATGAGAATTAGGATGTGATCTTCAGTTGACTATTCCTTATCTAGCCAAAACATAAATAAATTTCCGAAGAAATTAAGAGTTGTCCTAAATATCTATAAGAATGGAAGTAATTTTCCCACACCGATGGAAGTAATTCATCCCATATGTAACAGCGATAATGTATAAAAAAAATACATCTATTGATCAACAACACAGTATACGTATGGAGTCGTGTATATTCCGGGCCACAAGTAAATCGAAGATCGTTATTTGTTTTTTAAAATTAAGTCAGCCATCCTTTCCTCTTGTGCTGCATTCCTCTTCTATTTCCGAAATTATAAAGAAGCAATACTTTTTTCATGTGGTTTTACTCATATTTGCTTTGCAAATACTTTTAACACTAGGTTAAACAAAATTTCTGATTAGTAATCAGCCCGTTTGTAATCTGTCGAAGAAAAAGCAAATAAGAGTTACCATCTGACTAACCAATATACAACCCACAGTTGCATTACTATGACACTTTAAAATCAGTCAAGACGAACTTTCTTTCGTTCACTCTCCAAGGCTCTGGACGTCCTGGTCTACACCATCCCTCCATCGCAGACAATGTCTGCCGCACTCTCTCCTTCCATATATCCTGCCAAAAAGGTCTTTCCGGGCAGGCTCCTCTTCGCTCATTCGAGCTAGGTGTCCCGCCCCCGGAGTCTACCGAGCTTGATTTTTCTTACAACATTAGCTTAGGTAGATCGTGTACAATTCATGGTTGTAGCGTCTCCGGAATCGTCCCCCCTCACATTCAATTCTTCACAAGAACTTCCTCTCGAACGCGGCTGAGAGTTCAGAGTGCCTTTTATTGAGCACTCAGGTCCCGGACCCATACCTGAGTACTGGTAAGACCATGGCCCTGTACAGTAACAGCTTGGATGTTCTGGATAAATTTCGGAATTTAAAGAGCCTTGATAGACCATAGTAGGCTTTGTTGGATTTTATCAGCCGTTCACGTATTTCTTCTTCCGTATTGTTATCTGCTGATACTATTGACCCAAGGTAGTTAAAGGATTACACTACTTCCACTACCCTGATAGTTTAACCAACGTTAGGTCTTCTCTTCGCAGAAGTTGTCACCATGTACTTAGTTTTCTGCTCATTAATGTGCAGTCCCGATTTTTGTGCCTCCTGTTCGATACGGGTGAAGGAGTCCTGTACTGCCGATGATGTCGATGTCATCTCCATAGGCAAGTATCTAGCAGGGCTTGGTGAGAATAGTCCCTCTAGTTGTGACGCCAGAGTCACGGATTGCTTTCTCCAACGCCAGGTTGAAGCGAAGGCAAGCCAGACCCTCCCCTTGTCGGAGTCCATTATAGATGATTTTGAACTACTGCCTTCTGTGAACGTCCTTCCGACCTGCATAGCCGCGCATCTCCACTTTCTCCCATGAAATTTTTATACGTTTGTCAGGGACGTCAAAGCTAGCACGAGTCCACTTTGTTGATTAAATTCGATCCTCAACTCAATTAAAAGAATTTTGAATTATCGATTTGAACTTCTTCTGTTTTTCCTTTTAAGAACTTGTCCTATGATGAATATTTTGTGTATTGTAGAGCTTTCGGATCTGAAATTGGTCTGATAGAGGACGTTTGGATCGTTGTAATAAAGCTGCAGGCTTACAGATTACAAATGTTCTCAATTTGGGCGGAATTCATTATAAAACAGTCGAATTTGTAAACCAGTTCTTTTAGAGTATACTGGAGACAACGCTGTTAGAACAAATTAGTTTTTAGACCTATGCATTTTCAGCTAATTATTCTACCATTAATCGAATATTACTTCCATTAAATGAATACGTATAAGTTGCATATAACTCATAGAACTCATAGATAATTTGGAGATAACTTTCAGAACTCATAAATAATTTTAGGGTCTTGCAGCCTTGAATACTCCAATCCGCCTACTTGGTAATTCTTGTTTTCAATACACCAAATCCTCTGTAAAATGGCAACTACTCTTTCGAGTAATAGAACGATTAGAGTAAAAAACATGAAATGACATTGCGTGCCACCAATATGGTTATACACATACCTCTAGTTAATTGAGATCCATCGTCCAAATAATTCAACAGTTAAAACAAGTTTCAAGAGCAAATTGAGGACGCTCTGTCTACAAAAACCTTTGACATGCATCTAGTGCTAATCGCACCGAGAAGTCCCTAAGTTGTAAATGGTAATGTAATTTTTTGCAAATAACAGTCAATGATAAGCATATCGCAGAGGAGTATTCTTTGAGCTAGTCCAATGAAATCCAAGAAACCTTATAAGTCAGTCTTTACAACAGAACCAAAAACGACACCCATCACTGCCATCGAGGTTTTGTTGGTATGTAACCTGTCAGCTCGTCTCGATTTATTTCGCATAAACCGCAGCAGATCTTGCGTCCAACCGGTTTCTAGTTTTGTTCTCTATTCGCAGCTTCGTTACGTGATACTATCAATGAAGACGGAACAGCATCAATCGCGACGAAGTATCCTTAAGTTGTTCGTTCTTCTTCCCTGCTCGCCTGTGATAACCCTTACTGGCAGTTTAATATGTGATGACAAGCTGGTTGTTCTCCACAGAGCCCTTAAACCAACGACTTTTGTGACATTGTCGTCATGGTATTGTCATTAAGCCAAAGCGTACCAGCAAGTGTCAGAATTTATTTAGTCTCTCGGCAAGACATAGCCTCTATAGCTGGCCATGTCAGTGACGATGCCCACTCAGAGCCATGTCCTATCGACGGTAACATTCGAGAAATTCAATATGCGCGAGTAGACCAGCTCCGATCGACAAACACCACAGGATACACATCGTGATCCATTAATAGCGAAAGAATTCTGGCGACTCCTTTCCTGGATGTCGAATGCTGAATGCCGAATACCGAAAACCAAAACCGCTGCTCTTCGTACTGTGCGCGGAAATTTATAGCGACACTTGTTCCACTTTGTATCTGCATCTCGATATCACTAAAAAGTGGGGAGCATAAACAAAACGTATTCGTCTGCGCCTGCGGTCTCAGAGACTCATATCGAATTTCTGATCGATTATGCGCTTCGCATCACGCTGCTGTGTTTGAGATACAGCCCCAAAAATCAAGACGTCCTAACAGCAGTGCGCTTGTCGCCTCGTTGTTGTGACAAATTTATAGTGCGCTCTATTGAAAGGCCCAAAATTAACAGCGTTTAACTTATTTATGACCCTTGGGGGTGATGCTTTCCTACACCCCCGCCGGTGCGCAGTTGGTTCAGGTAAACACTACCCGCGGTTCCAGCCCCGGTGACACAACGCATTTTTGACAGGGGTATCTATTTCGTAAATTAAATAATACGGTTCGGGCGAAAAAGGTGAGATTGTTAAAATCCGCTTGATTATCAGTTTCAGTGGAATGGGGTCTTCCTGCGTCGCCTCTGCACACAGTCTGATGCTCTGATTTACGACGCACGATCTTGTGTGTCTCGTTTTGGAGAACTTCTTTTATTTTCACGGAAATTTACGGTTCGTATCGCTTCCATGCGCTGGGGTTCTGTGGGAGATATGGTCTTCCATGAGGTGTCCCTCGGCTCTTCAAGCCGAGGTGGAAGTTGATGTGCATCAAGCTACGCGAATGCCTATACGTGAATCAAATGCATCATGGCCGGGTGGTGATGTACAAAGGAGTTTGTCACCGAAATTTCACATCAAGCCTCACTCGTAAAGTTTGACACTTTATGATCACGACGGGAGACAACATTTAGGATGCCGATATTCTTGGGTTACATATTATTCTTCAGGTAGGGAAAATCTTCGTCCACATTTTAGTCGATCCAAACCGGGAATTTGAACATGTAATGAACGGCTCATAAAAAAAAACGTAAACTGCATCTTCGTCATTGCGTTGAGGAATTAAATTAATTAAGAGTGGGAGAGGTAAAGTTTCAAATGATGTGTGGGTGATGAAAATTCGTCGGGTTTGCCGAGTACTCTTTGAAAGGCCTTCCACGCATATTAGCTCTTCAGTCTTTATTGTCAAAAGGTATATAAACATCTCTAGCATTTCGTATTAATAATTCTGCGAGTTCTTCTGACACCGACAACAGCAAAAAAGAAGAAAACGCTCCACGAGATCTGTGAATCACGCCTGAAACGTAACTCAGAATATCTTCGGTCTTAGACCGGCCCCAATGGATTTGTTTGGGATCCTTCCAATTTCAGGAGCTTTTGTGTGGATTATTCCTTTGTATATACTCAGCTTCTCAATTAATATCAGTGCTAGGATGACAGCGAGTCTTTTTACGACCTCAGGTTTCTCGGGAACGAGATGATTCTGTGGCGGTTCCGCCAAACCCCATGGTTCGATTGCCTGAAAAACCCCCATAACTTTCATCCAATCTCCCAATTTCACTAATGCAATCGCATTAGCATCTTAAATGCTCCCCGCATTAAAGAAATCAAATCATTAACCTAAAAGTCCCTGTAAAAGAAACCTTACCTTTCATGCACCTCTTCGCATATAATTTTCCGTAAGATTTCTTTTCTAACTTATCAGGCAGAACCCCCATTATTACGAGGGTTGCCTTTTATATTTCGGGATTAGAGAACAAAAACAAATATTGATCATCGAAAATCACTTTATTGCTTTTCAAAATATTCCCCATGAAGATCTATACACTTTTGCATGCGTTTGAACCAATTGTCGAAGCACTTTTGCCACTCTGATTGAGGTATCTCTAACACATGCATTCTGAATGCGGGATAAAAAGAAGTCATTCGGTGCCAAGTCAGGACTATACGGCGGATGACCCATCAAATCGATGTTTTGGGTGCTCAAGAATGCAGTTGTCGCAGCCGATGTGTGAGAACTCGCATTGTCGTGGTGAAGAGTGATCCGTCTTCGACGGTTGGTTTTCCTGATTTCTTGGAAGACAACTGGCAAACAAATGGTTGTGTACCACTCAGAATTGACTGTTCTGCGTTGTTCTAGTGGTACGGTTGCGACATGTCCAGTTTTTCCGAAAAAACAGGCGACCATTTGGTTGGAAGTGCTTCGTGCGCGAACAACTTTTGTTGGATTTGGCTCATCTTGAAACACCCAGACAGTCGACTGCTGTTTACTTTCGGGCTCATACGCGTAAATCCACGATTCATCACCTGTCACGGTGTCATAGACGTGTTTCGAAGCACCGCGACCGTCTTTTTTGAGCATTTCTTTCGACCAATTGACACGAGCCTTTTTTTGGGCGATTGACAAATTGTGTGGGACCCAACGCAAACAAATTTTTTTGACATTCAAATGTTTATGCAATATTGAATGTATGCTGGTCCCACTAACGCCTAAGGTTGTCTCAATCTCACGATAGGTCACATGACGATCTTCCAATATCAGTTCGCGCACAGCATCAATGGTTTTCGGAACAACAACTGATTTTGGACGACCTTCATGAAATTCATCTTGGAGTGAACTACGACCACGATTGAATTCACCATACCATCGATAAACACTGGTCCTTGATGGAGCTTCATCGCCAAAAATTGAATTAAGTTCATCCATGCATTGTTGCTGGGTTAATCCACGCCGAAAGTTGTAAAAAATAATCGCACGAAAATGTTGACGATTTAATTCCATTTTTGGGCCGAGATGAATCTTTTAAGTTACTGTAAACAACACAAATAGCGCTCGTATGTCAAAACGTTCTGAGTGCGTATAACCTCAAAAATGTCCAACTTTACGACAGAGCTGTCAATTGCCGGATTGCAACACTAGGGTTGCCAAATCCCGAAACATAAGAGGCAACCCTCGTACAACCCAACTCCCATTGTTTCCGGCCAATGCATTTGCATAGACACCTGAAGACATTTTCCTTTTTCAAGGACATTAATGCATACAACGCATTATCGGGAAATTCCTGTAAGGAATTTTTCCTTCAAGGGTATTCATACGTATCTCAATGCATCTCTGCATTAGCGACCAGGAACAGAATTACCAATTAGTGTAGATATTCACACTAGGGTTCGGTCCTGGCGTCGCCATAGATGCCTTGTTCAATTGACACAGATGGTATATACAAACCGTCATTGTGTAATCATCTGAAATGCTTCGCAATGACTTGCAACTATCGATACAGTTCCAAGTACTTCTCACTGAAACATTTCTTTGTTAAAATCTTCAAACAATCCCCGACGTCGCGCTTAGCCGTCGGATTGGATTCAATAGCATAAACATATGCAAACAAAACAATCCGATTCTTCCAGTGGGCAGAGATACGATATACGATCTCTATTATTTCAATCACTTTTAGCATCTAATGAGTGGCTGATATTTACTCAGCTGATTCTCATTACCGGGCGATACATTAGGTCGCTTCTTTCTTTGTCTGCATCCCTTGTCTAGGTTTCATTTCGCTTTTGAACTGCAAGCGTTATGCAAACAATCGGATCTCAACGATCGATCTTACACATACCACCATGATCTCCATTACGAGATCTGATTTTCTTGTTCCAACAAGAGAGCCTTTATGTTTCTCTGGTGGTAGGTAAATCTTTTTCCTAGTGGAGGGAATCACTTTCTCTCTCAGGGAAAATGCTCTTAAAAATTTCGCTCGTAGCTAATCAGATCTGCACGAGATGATTATCGCTAAGTCGTTGCCGCCATCCAACCGAGCAAGTCGGTTCGGCTTCCGGTCCTCGTTGCGCGCCGAGGATGCGAAAATACCCTTGTAGTCGTGTGGGTAGTTAAGTGTTAAATTCTTACAATCGATTTAATATTAACAATAAGTTAAGTGAAATATAAGAACCTTTAATAATAAATAAAAATTGCGTGTCAATTATAGAGACAAACTAGAGTGTTTCATTTACTTTCCTCCTGGCGAACTCCTTGTGGTCGGTGTGTTGCGGAGTTTGTTTTTGTTTTGTTTTTTGATGAATAGTTGCTGCGGTGGAACTTACGTTTCGTGATTGATGGGGAAGAAGTGAATCGTGTGCCCGTGTCCTGCGTAATACTTCATCCGGCATAATACTACACCACAATTCACTTTTGAGTGACATGTCAAAATGAATTCCATATATTAATTTTAAGTTTTTTTTTCACCTAAAATGGGTGAAATAGCGGAATCGACTGTGGCGTTTCTAACAGATACACACAGAATATGCAACAAATAGTGAAGAGCAACACTGAACGAAAACCGAATAGGCAAAAATCATCAGATCCGTATATCATAGCAATTCCACATCAGTTGAGTGTACGTGAAAATAATAATCGCTCTTTACTATCGTCGCAAATGCTATAATATCGATTTCAAGTCTTACGAGTGAAGTTTTGGCAGTTATAATGTGTACCACCACAAAGAAATAAGCGTCACAAATTGGTATATATATATATATATATATATATATATATATATATATATATATATATATATATATATATGTATATATATATTCTTATTTTAATTTACAATTTGACTTTCACCATAGATGATGGCACTCACGATAATTACAAGTGAATGGTCGAAGCCAAGCCAACTGACTCAAATACAACAAGCAACAAAAAACGACGCCATCGAAATTTCTAGAGTTTCTCTCTCTTAGCTTACTCATACATGTTCTAGAACGGTCGGAAAACTGCAAACTGACTCTTTCAGGAAGCGTATTTTTTAATTTTATGGAGACGTTGAATTATCGTATAACAATTTGAATTTTAAAAGCTCTGTATTTTATAGTCACCAGAAAATAGAAAAAGGCAAGGTTTGAATTAACCTTACGGATCAGGCGAAAGTTGTTTCAATGGACCCATGGAGATGAGGATTAGTGTTAAAGAAAATAAGAGCCATAACAAATGGAGTCGTGCAGAGATGCGCAATCAAAAATGCCTGAGATAATTAAAGAATGTTTGCAACATTCTCCCAAGGTTGTTTATTCGTTTTTGGTGGCTTTCATAAGAAGTCAGAAGTGAACCAATGTTGACAACGAAGAAAACGCCATTGAGTGTTCTTACTTTACACCTTATTTTTTTAAGTAGACGAACACGGTTGATTGGGATCCTTTAAAAAGAATCGAACATATATAACGTAGATAGATCGTTCCTGTGGGTTCCACTCAAGGCCTACCGGTCTTGTATGATTTCTTTCCCACCATTCCTCTATCCAAGTAGTTAGAGAATATTGGAACTAACGCTGTCCACACTATCCTTAGATACCCGCCTTTCTTTTTCAGATATCTCGAGACCAAGCCCAACATCCTCACGGATGTGGGTGATTCTAGTTATCGCAAGATGATCAATCAATTCAAGTATGCACCATCGTGTATGGTCCTGTGGATTCGTTGTTTCGTTGACATAAACTTAATCACATGTGCAATATGCCAAGATCACGAAAAGACGGATGGAGATTGACTCTGGGAAATATGGGGATGGGACTGAAATTACGTATGTGATGAAGTTGTGGATACACATTAAATTAAGTTGACTTTAATCACCTTTTCATGCACCAGTTGGAAAGTTATCGAAGTATTGTTGAAGATGAAGACAAAGTAGGTTTGATGATTCGGTGCGAGCAGTCTTCAGTAAAGACTGAAATAACATATGCCATCAAAAACACGTTCTTTTATTTATCGTGGCATTGTTAAATTCCTTATGTAACTCTTCATACGTGTTGGTAGCCACGCAAAACACAATATTTTATCCCATATCGTAACGCAGACATCACTAATGCATCTTTAAAGCAATGTGAAGAGGCATTCAACTCTGTTTATTCTTAAAATGTATAAAATCATTGAATTCCTCTTATTTGTCTTATATTTTGTTCCAATATGTTTGTATGTGTCGTATATATTGTAAAATGTAAACGTTTTTCATTATATAAGAAATAAAAACAACTATTAAGAAAAAAATACTACTACTAAATGTTAAGGCCGAAATTTCACATGCCTACTTTAGGCGGGGCTCACGCAACACACGTCATGCTATAGTTGTCAAAGTTGGTATGTTTACAGCAAATTAAAGATGGTGCTAATAGTAGGTATGCGTTTAGAAGGACTAGAGTGCGAGTCTTTATTGAACACCCCTCAAATATATTCCCTTCTAGTGGTCATTTCTGAAAAAGAATAACTCAATCAAGTTGATATCTTAATTTTATGGTCCGAAATGCTAGCTAATCAAGCATGCCCTCGGTCAAACTTTTGCTCAACCTTCACTGTATTATTGCAGTACCTAGTTAAAGTAGAAATTAATATCCTTCCCAGTTAACACCAAGTATTTATCCTGTCACTTAAACATAACGTAACCGATACACACGTACTAGATGTGAAATGGGCACTCTTGTATATCAGCAGTATGTGCGGAAGATGATCTCTTCCACACGTCATTTGGTCTCGTGGAAAACAATTTTTCATTCCCCAACATTGGACCATTAAAGATCATGAAACGCCCTATCCAAGGTCGACATTTGGGAGAGAACGATAACTTTACCCGAGGGTAAGGAGGTCCCACAATTGCCCGATGATGTTGTGGTCTACATGGCAAGCTTCATAGGGTGATCAATCAATTCAAGTATGCACCATCGTGTATGGGCGAGGGTTAAAAAAGATCGTGAGCTGGAACGTGGGCGCCAACTGTTAAATTAGTCCTGTTGTATCGTTTCAACACATGCACAATAAAGAGCGAATGTAGGGTATTTATGGCTTTTTTACTTTATAGTGTGATACTGGCTGTAGTCCTATTGTGAACCTTATAACAAATGACAAAATCTCAACTGGACAGTACATTTCGCAATTTGTATCTCCAGTGTTTCATCCGTCCTGGAATTTTCTCTATGGGATTTGGTAATGTCTAAAGAAACGACTATATATAGAAACGAGAATATAGTGCATATTCGAAAGGCGCATAAGGCTTCATTTCTCGGTAGACGTAAAGGTCGGAATTGACCAAAATATTTACTACACAAATTCATTATTTTCGAATGCACAGTTTAGACCATATCACAAAGGAATCAATGATGTTGACATACTGCTGCCCATAAAAACATCGTATCATTGTAATATTTTATGTTGTAAACATATCAAACTTATTATAACCCTTTATGTTGTCAATGTAATGGTGTTCTGTTTCACTGAAAAAAATAAAAAAAAAATCAATTAAGAGTACGTATCTTATAAAGCCAACCAGTGGATCAACAACATATTAAATCAACTGGACGCCAGGCTTTCAGTTAAAGTCTGGTGACGCCACTAAAAACTCTGATGCTAGTGTTGACACAGTGAACATTTTTTGACACCGCAGGAGATACCCCAACGGGTTCGAAGCATTTGGATTATTATCGATGTCACACTATACACCCCCCACTGATGAAACGACAAGGGTGTGAATCTTAATTCAAATTACAGTCGCCGTCGGCCATTGTTCATATTGGGCTGCTTGTCTGCACATGGTATTAAACGGAGGTCTGAGTGAGGGGTTGTATTTGGACCCTAGAGTGGGAATAGATTCGGTAATATGACGATGAAGTTTGAGTTATGTATCACCTGTCTCTCTACCTGTGAACCCGGTTCTCCACATTGGTAGTGGCGGCAGCCTCACCCCGGGGGCCGTGTGGTTTTCAAACATGAGAACTTAATTACGAGTAGTATTTGTGAACTCATAAAAATGATATTAGTTTATTTGGTAGATACTTACCAAGGCGTGATCAAAAAGTCATTGTTGTTTTTATATAAGATATGTGGTGTCGGGAACTCTTTTTGTGTTCTACACGTGATATAAATGTCAAACTTTCGGCAGGTTTTTGTCTTATGGGAATATGCAAGTTTGGTACTTTAAATGTTGGTTCGGTTTTTAACGCAGATAATCGAGTGATTTTTCGAACTACTTCTCAAATTCGAATTTTATTAGCAGCAACACACGTAATTAATTCCCGAATTATACCAACTATAGGAATAAAAATTGATTGAAAGCTATATTCATCATATATTGCTTTAATTCTTCAAAAAAAGCAAGAAAATAATGAATGCCAAAAGGAGGTTGTGGGGGCTTAGATTTGTGTGCCGGCGTACGGCACGGGTTCCTATCATCCACCAACGAGTCCTTCACAACAATTGGCCTCCGAAATCCGGGCGCCAGGAAAGAGCGATAAATAAAACCCACTGGGGGAAGTTTTGTTGTATAAAGTTTTCTTTATTTGATCGATTTTTACACTGAGTTTTCGCTATTTGTCGTTTCACTATCAATCTCTTAAAGTATACAAATTAGTTTCTGTTTTCTTTGTGTCTATAGTATCTTTTTAATTGGGAGCTACAAACGGTACTAAATATATCAAATAGTTCGCGTTCACTTGTTTTGTTAGTTATTCTTTTTCCCTTTTAAAACGTCCAGTCATGCATCGCCTTCGTTTATTTTATTTGTCTCCTACCTTTTACTTAGTTTTAGGCACTTGAGTCCCGAACAAAGCGCGTCACTTCGTCACAACATTAACAATCCTTCTGTTTTGCCGAAACAATACTGATTCTATGTTAGAGAACGGTACATTCTCGCGCACACGGTTCCTTACGGTAATGAACGTCACTTCTAGACCCAGGCAAAGAAGAACTATACTCTCGACTAATCGCGCGACGTGACCGTCCGCAGTGGTGATTGGACTTCGACTTTATAACGGGGGAGCGATGTGCACTCGGCGGTGGTTGTGACTCGACTGACTGATAAATGGAAAGAATCTATTCATCGCGCCGTGGCGGTTGGGTCATAGCTGAAATAAACTCACTGCCACTTACTAGGAATTTCGAGAAGAATTGCTATTCCTGTATAGGGGATTAGTTCCGGGGAATCCTCACCGTATAAGCTGAGTTGGATTCGTTGGTTGTGTGTACCGGGGAATTGGTTTCGGCGGCATAGTCAAGTATGATCAAGGGTCTTGATCGTTGTGATGGTCGTTTCGCGGAAAATTAGCTGCCCCTTGGTTGCAAGCGAGAAGTATAGTTTAAGGAGGAAATGAATCGAAGTGGTTTTTGGGGAAAATGCATACGGTTTGATTGTAGGGAATTGGTGTGGTTTTACGTCTTTTAGGTAGAATAGGAACCGAAATGGTTTTCGGGAGAAATTGGAATTGCTTGGGTGCAAGCAAGGGATATAATTTAGATAGAGAATTAACCGAAGCAATTTCGGGGAAATGTATGCGGCTCGGTGTAGTTGGTGGTGACGATTAAAGTTCAGTTGTCGGTTTGAATATGCGTTTTATTACAGCATATGAATTTCCGGTGGAATTAAGATTACTTGGTCGCAAGGAGGGAATATGACTTAAGTAAAGAATTAACCGAAGCAATTTTGGGAAAAACTATATGTGGGGTGATGTAATTGAGCGAGATGATTTAGAATATATTCTATTGAATTGTATTCTGTTGGAAGTTTTGGGAAATGCCTTTCATTGCGGATTAGGAGATGGATTCTTGCAAGTTCGGGATGGATGCGCTTACAGATTTTGCATCGTTGCGAATGTGTGTAATGCAGGTTTTGAATGGGGGGTTGGGTTGAGGTGACGCGCTGTTAGCGGTCAAGATTGGTTGGCATTGTGGGTTGGTTCTCCACGTGGTATAGAGAACCCCCACAGACTCTGTTAGGTTTGCCACAGAAATGTCATTAAAAACGGCCTGTGCCAAATCTGGTTTGCATAAAAGTCAAAGCATTGGTGCAAGCAAATAAGCTTCGGGAGTTTGCTACCATTCAAAAAGTGCCGACTGGGAGTGTTCACGGCCATTTGAAATCGCGGGGCTTCATAAATAAGCTCGATATATGGGTACGGCATGGACTGCGTGACATTCATTTGACGAACCGTGTGAAAATGGTCATGAAGCTTGGCGAATGTTTACTCAATTTTCAATTTCTTACACGTATAGTGCATACTTTATGAATCCAAAACAACTGAAGAACTTATAATAAAAACGTATGTATTGTAGCAAAATTACTTCCTGTGCGAAATTTTGGACAACCTATACTACTTTCCACTCGTTTTCATAAAGTAAAATCCAGTACTTACGCCATCTTAATCTCCGTGGCCTGATTACTCTCACTATTGTAGGTTCACGGTAAAGCTCTTCCAATTCGTGGTTATGGAGTATCCTCCATTGCCGAAGACACTCCGTAAAACTTTATCTCAAATACGCGGAATTTGTTTTTTCCCGTTTTGTGAGAGCCCATGTTTCGCATCCGTATAGAACAATCGCCATGATTATGGTTCTATAAACACGGAGTTTTATATTACGTGATAGCAGTTTGGATTTCAGCAGCTTACTGACTGCGTACCAGCTGGCGTTGCCAGAATGCAGTCGTTTATTAATTTCCTTCGACATTTCGTTACTGGCCGTCAGTATTGTTCCCAGATATTTAATTTCTTTAACTTTCTCAAATAGCTTGCCCCCGACGTTTATGTGTGATCCCTGGGCCCACCTGCTCGAGAAGTAATCATATATTTTGTTTTATCTTCATTTTCTAGGCCCGCCTCTTCTGCTGCTTGCATGATGATTTCACTGCTCGTATTTACAGTTTCTAGATTATCGCGCAAAATGGCGATGTCATCTGCATATGCGAGCAGTTATGTGACCCCATTCAGGGATGATCCAGCCATGTTGTCGTCTTGTACCTTTCTGATGACATACTCGAGCACAAGGTTAGAAAGACGGCGAGAGGCTATCCCCCTGTTTTAGTCCGTCCCGGATTTCAAATGCTTCTGAGATGTGGTTTTCTATTCGAACTTGCCCTTTGTTTTCGTTCATGCAAATTTAAATGAGGGCGGCATAATTTTTCGTGATTTCCAGCTCAACTACCATATGGTAGAGTCTTTGCCTTGCGACTCAGTCGTGGCGTTTTTGAAGTCAACGAACAGTTGGCGAACCGTCTCTCCGTATTCCCACATCTTTCCAGCAGTTGCCTTACTGTGAACATTTGGTCGCTTGTTGACCGGTTCCTACGGAATACGCATTGGTAGTGTCCCAGTATTTCTTCTACATACGGTGTGATTCTCGCCAGTATGATATTTGTTAGTATTTGGTATGTTGTTGGAAGCAAAGATATTCTTCTGTAGTTTTCGCAGTCAGATCTGTCGGCTTTTCTGAAGATGGGGACAGCTATTGATGTTTTCAATTTTTCCGGAGTGACTTTCTTATCCCATATTGTTTTGATGAGTTGGTGGATCTTTCGAGCGGTTACCTCTTCTCTATGCTTCATAAGCTCTGCCGGTATGTAGTCGATTCCAGGAGCCTTCTTATTTCTCAATCGTTTTATTACGTCTACAACTTCGTTGATGGTTGCGCACATTTAGCAGGTTTTCAAAGTACTGCTTCCACCTTGTCACGATATTGTTTGTTTCTGTGACGGGAGAGCCGCTTGTGTCTCGAATTATTTTGCGTCTTCCTCGGTAGTCATTTCTAATTGAGTTTATGCCGGCATGCATACCTCTGATGTTCTTTGCTCTAGAATTTTCTAGGATTTTTTCGAACCGAGTCTTCCCTCATTCACGTTTTCCCGTTTGAAAAGTCTCGTTGTCTCTTTCCGAATTATCGCGTATCTTTCTGCGTTGACTTCATCATATCCTTCTAAGTGTTTTATTCTCAGTCGATTATGTTCTTCGATCTTCGCCCTGCACTCGTCCTCAAACCAATGTTTGGACGTAATTGTCTTCTTGAATCCGAATGCGATTTGGGTTGTTTGTTTGATTACGTCTCTGGTCGACGCCCATCTAGTGTCCACATTATTGGTTTCTTCTTCTTCACTGCCCCCATTCTCAAGGGTGCTAAATCTATTCCTTTGTTCGTCTTGATCTTGCGCAGGTCTTTTAGTTTATCAATGTCGACCTTTTTGCTCGTCTCCCGTGACAGCCTCAACTCCCAATTTTGCCTATCACTAGAAGATGATCGGACTCGCAATCTGCTCCTATATATGAACTTACGTAAAGACTGTTCCAGTGGGGTCTTGTCTATGAGGAAGTGGTTTATTTGGTTACGCGTTACGCCGTCGGGTGATATCCATGCGGTTTTATGAATTTGCTTATGCTTGAACATCGTGCTTTTTACTACCAGATCTTTTGACGCTGTGAACGTAATAATTCGAATTCCATTATCATTTGAAACGTCGTGTAGACTTCCTTTACCTATAGTTGGTTGGAAAATATCGTCCGTTCCATTTTTTGTGTTGAGGTCCCCGAGGAGGATTTTAACATCGAATGATGAGATCCCACCAAATACCTACTCTACAGTGTCGTAGAACGTGTCCTTCGTTTCTTCGTGGATAGATTCTGTTGGGGCGTGTACGTTTATAAATACATAATTGTACCATGGGCCCTGTGTTCTTAGCATCGACATTCGGTCGTTCAATTTAATAAATCTCAGATCTTTTACATATGGCGTAATCTTCTTGCTTATGATGAAGCCGGCTCCGGGGTTATGTGTATCGGTACCTCTACACGCCAGTGTAAACTCGTTGGTTTCGATTACTTGAAGTCTCGAAACGCGGGGAAGTCCATTTTGTATTGTTTCGCGTTCTCTACGCCCCTCTGTATCCCGCCTGGTTTATATAACGTTCGAACATTCCACATGCCGACGCGTATATTCCACTTTTTCCGTTATTCCCTACGTCTTCGTGTTTTTCTTGATAATTTGTTTCCTTATGCTATTGTCGGCTCATCACACCTACGCTGACCGCGTTTTTTCGTGGGATTGTTTTCTGTATATTGATTATTCGTTTTTGTTCCCACGAGTCGTTAGGTTTGATATGGTGAGGTCTGCTTACTGCTCTGATTCGACCCAGTGTCAGCGCTTTATAATATAGTCGGTATAACCCTGGCTCCAAACCATTCGATCTCGGGCAATCGGTGTAAGAGGGCGCGAGTGGGTCAGCAACAACCGAAGACCAATGTGAAATAAAGAAAAACGTTTAAACAGGAAATGTGTGCTGTAAATATAACCACCATCATCATGGGCACTACAACCGAGATCCGGTCCTGGCCTTATTTACAAATCTCTCCACCGGTATTCGGTCCATATTCGAGACTTATTAAATTGTCCAAGCTGTTTTTTCCGGGCAAGGTTATTAGCCTTGCGCCATGTTGTAAATATAAGAAACAACCAAAAACCAATGTGAATTAAAGAAAAAACGTTTTAAAAAAGAAATGTGTATAGTAAATATAAGCAATGAATAAAAACCAATTGTAAAATAAAGAATTTGGAACTGAAAACAAAGTTTCATTAAAGAACTGCTCACGAGTCGAAGAGCAATACAAGAAGTCCGGTCGTTGCTGATCTGCAACCAGTGAACGTGCGAATGTAAGCACGTAGCCCCCATCGAGCCAAACCCGGGGTTATAGTTATATCTATTTTATTGGAGTAAAATCAATTGCAACAGCGTAAGCTTCCTTTGCGTAAAGATGTTTTTGAAGCAATGAAGCCGATTTACGAAGAACTATGCTCTGTCGATCTTCTTTCAGGTTGCTTGGGTGGATACACCCAAAATCAAAACAAATTATTCAACGCAGTTGTTTCCCAAGAAATACAATTGTCGGTAAATAAACCGAACAACGGATGCATACTCTGGTAGCCAAATGCAATTAGCACCTAAATTCCTTGCATGACCCTAATGAAGGCACACTTGCGCAAACAAAACGATTCGTTGCACCGCTGATTAGCAGGCGAACAATTATAAACGCATAACACTATCCCTGATAGATGTTTATGATGGAAAAGGCAAACAAAGCCTTACATCCCATAATCCGTGTACGCATCCGAAATGCAGGCGATCCTTTTCCTCGTGCCAGATGTGTTGGATAAACAAACCAGCGAGTGATCGGAGAATAAGCGGCGGCATCCGATCAACGGACAAAGGGGGACAGGATTTCGATCACCACCACAATGGTGATAATGATGATTACGATGCAAAACTTTCCTTTACAGATACGATGGGAAATTTCGCTTCACGGATACGTTTTTTTTTTATGCTTACCTTCCTGAGAAAGAGTAAATACCAATTTATAATGCCAAAAGGACTCTAAGATCGCAGTAGTTGCCTCTCTCGTATTGCCATACTGTCGGTGTGCAGACCAATTGTATGACAGGTACGAGGAAGTTGATGTGTCATTGCTATTTCGGACTGTCATATTGTTGGTTTGATACTTTGAGCCCGGATTACGATACAAAGGGATTTGGTAACTTCAAACCAAATTTGAACCTATATGGCTGCTTTAAATGTTGATACAATTGGGAGCAGTAGAATCACCTCTTTAGAGATAAAGAAGTAACTTTTGGCTCTGGGATGCTAAGAGTGATAGAGAAGTAGAAACTGCTTGAAATTGTTATCATGGGTATTTCCGACACCATTCTAGGCACCAATAGACGCGAACATAGCGGCTGGTTTCACAACGAGTACAAGTTAGCGATTGAACATCAGAAATCAGTCTTATATGCGCATCTTATCAATAAATGTACGACTTGCTTGCACATAACAGAATGCGTAGCTTCATGCTGACGGAATTGATCTCTTCGCGATCTTTATGCCTGTAACATAGGTTTTGGAAAATATGGAATCGCACATCTCTGAAATTTTAATATGTTTTGGTTTCTTATACATTCTAGAATCCACTATGTCCTGAGATTTAAGGGCATTTATAAGAGTGTTTTTTGAATTACATGTATAAGTAATATAATATATGAGTATAATATCGGTTTTTCCAACAGGGACTTGACAACTTTTTTTTTTAAATAAAACGCAATTGAGATATTTCAAAAAAACTTTATTATCGGTTTGAAGTACAATCAAAACATTTATCAATAGAACTCGACTTTGTTCATATGGCCACTACGGGCACGTTTGCAGCGGTCGATTCGTTGGACCCAATTTGCGATAACTCGGCCACACATTTCGGCCGAAACGGCCGCTATTTCGTGTTCAATGTTGGCTCTGAGCTCTTCCAACGTCGTCGGCTTGTTGGCATAGGCCAAGGACTTGACGTAGCCCCAAAGAAAATAGTCTACAGGCGTTAAATCGCACGAACGAGGCGGCCAACCGACTGGCCCATTTCTTGAAATAACACGCTCATCAAACTTACTCTTCAATAAATCGATTGTATCGTGTGCTGTGCGGCTTGTGGCACCGTCCTGTTGAAACTGTGGCGGTTTTTTAATACGCTCCCAAAGAATCGCCCATCCTCTTAAATTAACCAATTTCCAAACCCACCATACCTACCTGCAATTTTGGGGCAGCGTAAGCTACCCTTCATTCTCTTTCACCTGAAAGCAAAACCCCAGCAAGCATGCACATCAAACAAATTACTTCATTCATACATGCACCGTGCCGGCTCGGCTTGTCAGCAATTATAAAAGATAAATACTCGCTGGCCAGCGTAATTGTTGACATAGCCGTGGCCGGTATTCTTGCTACGGTTCATGAGTGAATATTGCCCAAATCCCAAGGGTAGCAACACTTGCGACCAATTTCCCTTATCGGTTATCTACCGATCATGGAATTTGGGCACTAATCTGATTGACGTTAGACAATCATACCCTAGATCATGCCGAACGATGCTCCGGTGTGACAGTTTTTCTCGTGCCGATCTTGCCACAGAAAATCAATTAATGTTCAATTTACCTTAAAACAGTTCTCCAGGTCAGTGCTCAGGATTGTTTTCGAATTTTGTTGACCTCCAATTGACTGGGTGCACAAATTTTGTCCCATGATCTATCAATTTTGTGAATTACTCCGCCTCAGTTTGTAATCGATGTACAATTCCGAGAATTTCTTTTTCTTTTTCCTCTACGAAAATGTCTACACCATATTGATCTATTGGTCTGACAGTCATCAGATTTATTTCAACTTGTTTTTATATAGCTTTACTATTAACAAATTTTTATGTTAACTTCAACAAACTTTAACTTTAATTTCAACAAGTTTTAATATTGTTGTTTTCTTTGGAAAAATCCCCGGGACAAGACAAAAACGAATTTCTTCGTCCTTTTCTTCTAATGCTCGACAACGGAACGCCAAAAAACTGTACATGAAGAACAACATTAACCCTTTGTCTCTCTCGCTCCCCATTCACGTCCACTTCGAAAACCGAATTCGAACTCGAAGAACTGCACGATCCACACCCGAATCGGGGCGTGTTCGATAACTCACTTCTGGATCGTGCAACTCCTCCACCACCTTACCATCATACCACCTTAAAACAAATTATGTTAAAATTACAAAATGATTAATTGATGGGGTGGCGGACGCACGTAACACCGGCCTGTAAAACAAACAAAAGCTACCATAGTCTAGGCCATAGGCGAGCAAACCATCGGTTTGCTTATCGACACGAAAAATCTATAGCCTACAATGGCATTAGCATGAACGCCTAAGTCAACACGATCTGCATATCATCGTGAGTGTGTATCTTGAAGTATCTTTGTGTATCTTGAAGTAAAAACCTATTTCGTTCTCAGGCGCAGGTCATCTAAGATTTATGACCCTCGAAATAGCGTTTCTGTTTATTTAATACACAGAAACCTATTTCTCCCTTCGGCGATTTTTCGCCATCGCATATCTCTATAATACATTACACCAGCCCATGTTTATTTAGGTGCATTTTCGTCGTTGCCAATTTGCAGGCTGAAGGGCAACATACGTGTCTTATACGGACACATATAGATTTTTCCCACACCAATGTCATCCACATCGTTGAATCCGACAGATATGGATTGAAGGTTTGAGTCAGATTTGTATCGCCCGACAGTACAGATGTGCCCCACGATCGTGTCGTTAAAAAGTCAGTGTCGGTGTTGAGAGAAAATCGTCGTTTAATTAAAGTCAAGTCAAACATTCACATAATTTATTTCGCACCGTTTCATCTTTTTTGTTATAACTATTTCGCGTCACCGAGCAGTACGTAAAATAGGATATTGCGCTAATTAATAATTAAAACTTATCGTAAGCAAACAAATAATAGTATACCAAAGCAAAATAATATACAACTTACAGCCAATATAAAGTGTTTTATTATTGTGACACTTTTTTATTCTGATCTTCATTCGTGTGTGTTGGAACTTTTGTGGGGGTTGTAGTATGATGCCAACGTATGGCACAGGATTCACTTAAAAACCCCCGACACTTGTTACTCCGAAGGAAATGAAAAACACGTTTTTATTTATTTAAATTTATTTCTATCCGCATTTATTGGTGAAAACAGGAGCAAATTGTGGTGAATGGCACGATATCGATTGAACTTAATTACACAGCTAAAAATTGGGTCTTAATTGTATTTGCCAACATGAATCACAGCCTCACTGGATTAATCAGAATATCTATGATTCACTATTTCACTTCTGTCAAGCAGGGAATGCAGTACGCGACGGGAACGCCAGACTGTTCAGCTGGTCGGTCGTACGCAAATCGCGAATATAGGTGAACCGTCAAAACAGGCTTCGGGAACTAAAGAACTTTACCTGTACACCAACTCTATCGAACGACTCCTTGGACTTTTTTTTGTGTGGACTAAACGAACTATCTCATCCGCAGATACAACCAGGTTCAGATACAAATAGCGACTGGTGTGAATTAGGGTTGAAATTCATATTTCTTTCTACACACAGGACAACCAAAAGAGACCACGCCTCTGCTCTCTCAACCTCACGCCCGTCAAAGTATGAGTAACTTTTGTTATTAGGGTAATTGACGGACACGAAGAATGAGAGAAGAGAAAACTTGATATGCTGTGATCTCGGGGTAGCTTTGGTTGTGTGTGTTGGTATCAGATGCAGCTACTGACACGACCTACTGACCCAGTGGTACGGCTATGGTGTAGTTGGAGCGCATTGAACCGTGAAAAGAAATACGAATGAGAGGGAACCCTAGCGGATGTTACTCCCCTGCAAAGAGAGATCATTGATCCCAAGCGAATGGGTGATCTGAGGGAAAGTCGATAGGACGCCGCTGATGTTTGGGAAATAATTCGCGTGAGAACCAGACTCTAAGACGCTGAAATTACCCCAGCTATTTTGCTATGATGCAACAGCGTCGTTCTTTTAGACTTGTTGTTGCTAACATTATGAGATTTCCGATGGGAAACTCATGGTTAGCAAGAATGGAGTTGCCGTATGACATTTATGTAGCTAACTCAATTATGCATTATCTGCAAAGGATGATGAGTTTAGCTATACGTCCGTTTGAAATGTTTTACAGGGGAATACATATTAAGAAAATTGGTAAGTATGACGCTCTGAAAGCGGTCGAAATTAAGTGGAAATGTTGGTTGGAATTGTGGGTTGTTTCTCATGTAGAATAGAGAAACCCCCCACACTTTCTTCTGGTGATCATTTCTGCTTGTGGTGCTCTCTCCCTGAACTTTTAGATTGTTTGGGGAGTGAAGTGAAACCGTGTCGTGTCGGGCGCCTAGTTCAACCCCACAAAACCACATATCGCCAAGTCCATATCTTCCAATTCGGGCCATAAATAATCGGTAATCATGGCGCGATAACGATGGCCATTTACAGTAACGTGACGAACGTTATCGTCGACGAAAAAATATGGCCCAATGACGCCGTCGGCATGCAAACCGCACCAACAAATATTTTTTATGGATAAAGTGGTGATTCGTGAAGCACATGTGGATTTTCACCTGACCAATAACGCATGTTTTGCTTATTGTCGAACCCATTGAGCCAAAAATGAGCTACGTCACTGAAGATGATTTTGCGATGAAATTCATCATCTTGGCGCATCTTTTCCAGAGCCCAATCGGAGAACGTACGTCGCTTCAAATGGTCCATCGGCTTCAATTCTTGAGTGGGCTTGATCTTGTATGGGTGTAAACCATGATCCTTACGCAAAATCCGCCATAAAGTGGTGTGGCGTCTCTAACAGATACACACACAATACACGCACATACTGAAAAACACCGAACGAACGAATACGAATACGAAAATACATGACAGCCGTATGTAGCGTTTCCGCCAAACCCTACGGTCTACTTACCTGAAAAACCCCCATAACTACTACCCAACTCCCTTTAGTTTGCTAATGCAACAGTATTAGTACCTAACAATGCTGCACGCATTTAAGAGATCAAATCTATGATCTTTAAGTTCCTGTAAAGAAAACTTACCTTCATGCATTCTCTTCGCATACCATTGCTCCTTAAGATTTCTTTATTAACTTACCAGGAATTTCCAATCAATTTCGGCATCTACGTCGCCAGTCAAATTTCCTTAGAAGAATTCCTGTAAACAAAATAATTCGGATTGCATTCAATGTAACCGCCATGACAGGGACCATAAATATCGCGCCGTCTATTTTCCCAGCCGCGTCATATACCTTTTCATACACATTGCCTGGCAACCTTTTATGTTTGTCTTATCAATAAACAACCCAAGCAGCTGCATATAATTAGCGCAATAGACGCCGAAACCAAATTCTTCAGCATTTCCTAATGCAAATATGAACCCGGTTTCTATTGCAGCCAGAGATGCCATAAACATCCAATTTGCTTTTAGCACCTTTTTCTCCTAACGTCGAAAATAGCGACGAGGCATCGTGTAAACAATGACCCGCATTACCAGCGGCGCATGTGGTCATTTTTCCCTATTGTCCTTACCGCCTGCCTGTTTTCGAACACATGCAACAACATTGAATCTGTTCGATCGCGCACATATACCACTGCGCCACTAGTTACACCCTTAAGAGAAAAGTTTTTCTCTCTCTTCCTTTTCTTTTCCTTAGCGAAATCATCTCTGCATGAGATGATGATCAACGAGTCAAATTCCTTCCTTCGACCGGAGCAGGTCGTGTCTCCATCGCTACCCTGGTGCGCACAGGGGAGCGATAATCGCGAGAATCGCCAGTCGCGTTTGTCGTTCACCAAGTATAGAAATAATGGACGGAAGTCGGTTAAAATTTATTATATTAAATCATTTACAAGGAATGAGGCTTATTACGTGTGTATTAAAATACCCTGTCAAGTTCTCCGTTCATTAATAAAACTAGAATTAAATAAAATAAAACCAGTTCAACTAAATATTAATCTGGAGTGTTTCATTATTTTTGTGCCGCAGCTTCCGAGTGTTTTATCTCCTTTCCCTGGTGATAGTACTTTTCATCCTTCTCGGTTGTGGACGAACGTGGCGGCGTTTCGTTCATTTATTGCTGATGACTTTCGGTTCGGTGTTTTGCGCGGCTAACAATTGATGATGGAGGAGGAAGATAATCAGCGCCGTACGCCGGTGCACTACTTCCTCCCCACACGTATACCTTAGCTATAACAAAACAATTCACATCAGTGGAATATACTTAAGTTTTGAAATCGGCCAGTAGCCTGATGTGTTACGCTTCGGTTCACTTTTCGGTGATTCTAACGTTAGTTCGAATCACACGTTCTTCTTCACTATCATTTAAACCGCTATAATTGGTGACTACGACGTGATCTGTACACACAGCACACACTTTCCCGTAGTAAACAGAGCTTCACACATTATCATGACTTCCGCATAGAGCACCCGACACACTCGTCTGCTCCGACGATCTCTCGCTCGCTCGTTCCTCGATCCATCGCTCGCACATAAGCTGATCGTGACGAAGTTACTGAGGAGTGAGTAGGGTGGGGTCTCTAACAGATACACACACAATACACGCAAATAGTGAAGAACACTGAACGAAAATCGAATACGAAAATACACCACAGCCGTATACCGTAGCGATAACAAAACAATTCACATCACTGGAATATACTTGAGTTTTAAAATCGAAATCTAAAATCCGCCAGTGGCCTGATGTGTTACGCTTCGGTTCAATTTTCGGTGATTCTAACTGTCATAGCGTTAGTTCGAATCACACGTTCTTCTTCACTATCATTTCAAACGCTATAGTGGTCTGGGCGATGCCCAATTGTTGAGAACGCCGTGGAATTGACTGATTTGGATCGTTTGCTACGGACGCCTGAACGGCAGCGATATTTTCGATACTTCGACCAACCCGTTGTCTCACTGGCACGGTAACATCAAACTACGAATCTGTAGACTATAATTTTTGCACTACACTTGTTATTGCCTGTCTACTAGGGTGAGAATTACAACCGAAAATTGGAGTTAACGTGCTTAAAGTTGCGGTCACCAACTCCAAATTTCGGTAGTAAATTTTTATAATTTGCAGACGTTGTTTGTTCCTGTACTTGATCATGGAAATGTTGAGTCTACTGAATAAATTAACAGTGACAGTTCGATAATTAGTGAAAGGATGCGTTCACAAATTAAATTCAAAGTTGTCAAGTCCTTATTGGAAAACCCGATATAATGTGACCTCAAAATGCCTAAAAGACAATCGAGATTATCATTTTCTGGAAATTGATCTCCTTCTCGTGTCTGATGGCTTCGTTTTGTTGGCCACTTACATCTTCTGTAGAAAAAATTAATTGAAAAATAGTAAAACGAATCCAAACGTGGTAAGTCATGGACATTGATGATCCGTTAGTTGATATTGCTAATTTTTTATTAATTTAATTGGAACATATTTCCGTATCACATTAGTGAATAACAATCCAATAAAAATAAAATGAAGACCCCTTTCAAATCCAATGTTTCTATATATTTTGACTCATCCGTTTGCTTTTTCTGATCGTTTTATTGTCTTCCCACTTGACTACCTAATTATCTATCCATTTATTTACACATTCAACTCTATGGTGTAGGTGGGTACCTATCCACCCACCTACCCATCTATTTATAGGCAGCGGGAGGAAAAATGTCTATGACAAGATATCAACAACCTATTTCAATTCCTTGCACTTTTGATGACAGAAAAATGCTAGATTTATTGACTTAAATGGATCGATTACCGCTCTACGAGAAAGACCTCTTGGGGAGTATCAGCAGATGAACAAATGCGAAGTAAAGTCACCCACAATAAATCATATGCGAGTGGCTCGCTTTCCGCCTCCTTCTTCGGGTACAGCAAAGTCCATCATATTCCACTCCCAGAACGATCAATCCGCAGGATACCTTGGTAACGAAATTTGTAGTCTTTAAGTTCGGCTCGAAGCTTGGACTTGCGGTAATTTATCCATCAAGACAAAACGATCCCCTTGAACCAACACAGTGGAGTCGGACAGAACATGAACTAACTTAATTGCAGCTGAAGTGCGAGGAGTTTGTCGTTACTATAACGAAGCTCATAAAGTCCTTGTGGATAGTCTGGGTCGGTAACTTGTTCCACAGAACGAAGACCTACTATAAAATACTTGGTCATTTTCCTAGGTCTTCACTGTATAATCCGATCCATTAAATTACCCTGCGCCATCTTTGTGTGTCATAGTTATGATTTGTGTGGTTTATATAAAGATCTACGAGAACACCCCCTGTAGACTAAGCGAAGCACAGCAAATCATTTCGTCTGCGTAGGTTCTCCAAAGGGAGAGCGTTCTAAAGTTATGTCCTCACAAAACGCCTGAACGTATGTGCACGCGATTTATGCGCTGATTACCACACAAAACGCACTCAACCAATACCGGCCGCCGACTCCATAAATTATTGCACGCGGAAGAGAGATGACGGATTATTTCCTACGTGCAACTCCCGGCTCCGAGAATGTGGGTGCCCGTGGTATCAGCAGAATAACAATCCCCGGCGATCTCAGCCAACACATTTTAACGAGACTCAATGACGCCGGCAACGGCTATTTAATCCGCAAGGACTATTTGTTTGCAATTAAACGAAAGCGTAATGATGCGTCTTGGCGTGTTGTCTACCATCGTTAAACATTGCCTAATTACGAATTCCGAACAAATTTATTCCTTGCACCGTGAATTTGATTGCGATTTTCGTGCGCTACCTGGCTGTGATATCGGCATGCATTCTAGAACTTATTGACAGGCCCAACGATACGCGATTAAGTGAGCAATACGCCGATGGACAATAGGTAACCCACACGAGGTGCTTTTATAGGGTGTATCAGCAGCTACATCTACGGGAGGCATGTTAATGAGGTTCGTATTACAATTAGTCCTCTCCAAATGGAGTTAAGGATACAGGAAAAAAAAGTCGGTAACAAGGCGCTCGGAAGGCTCTAATCCATAATCAGGTAACCGCTGTATAACACGCTGAGCGTTCGTTTACCTAAGTGGGTAATGAAACGTATGATACAACACTTTGTACAATACGGCGAAGTTATGAGCATGTCACACACATTCTGTAAAGGAAGTAGCACTGAGGCATACGGTCCTTTCGAACAATTACCTCTTGGTCGCCACGAATTCCCCGGGTGATGCATAATACGATGTTCTGCATTCTATTGTCGGCTTATTGCTTTATGTTCTCCTTTATTTACCCCTTGTCTGTGCCATTGGCTGGTGGCTGAACTCGTAACGTACCATTTTTAACTTAGCTGATAAGTTTATAGCTCTGTCGGGCTTTCATTTTGTGTGTTTGTGAAACCGTCCAATTGCTGGCCTATTTTCAAAATCAAAAGCAGAAGAATGTTTTAATTCATCTGCCACTGAAATATCGTGTGTTTACCTGAATCCTGACGAGGTGCACATCAAGGCAATAAAACGCAGACATTTTTTACCATAATGTGCCACGTCAAAGATACATCTAGACTATAGTAGATATGTTTTTTATTTGTTAGATCAACTGCTTCAGACCAAAGGTTTAATCCAATTATATTTTAACTATAAACTAAACACATTATCAAGTTCATACCAAAAATGCAGGGTTAAGTTACAAAAGTAGGAGAGTTTTACGATTTAGGAACAGGGAAAAGTTTCTAGGCTGAATTCAAATCTAAGAACTGAACTGACTTCATTTCATTCCATGTCTATATACAATAAAAATAAGGGGATCGTGCAGTATGTCCTTAGAAAAGGGTTTAATATTCCAGTTATTTTAATGGATTTACATGATTCCAGGTGTATCTCGAAATACGATTTTGTTAGTAGTTTCTGTCGCTCAAAAACCCATTGTTTCGGTCGTTTCTTTCTCTCTGCAGTGCTATATCAAACAGTTATATATCCATCAGGGCTCCGACAGAAAGGCGCCAAAACAGCTTCGATCACATGATTGTGTTTATTATCCACTGAGAGCAAATGTGGCATTCATCATACTCAAAACGTTGCGCATGATCGGCTGCGACAGAATCCGTATTGACGATAATTTAGGAGCTGTTGCTTTCCAAATATTTAACAAACTCGGTGTTGATGACTTTTTCCATCACTAGCACAACATGGACAGTAAAGCTATTGGTCGGTAAATTTGTGGGAGACACATTTTCCATTTCTTTGAGGTTGATTGAATTCGAGCAGTTCTTCAGCAGGTAGGAAGGGCTGCCTGTGCATAACATAAACGAAAGAATTTGCGACAGTTCTGGAGCTCAGTTTGTGTGGATTGTTTCTGGCATTTCATCAGGCCGGTTTCCCAAATGAGTTTTCAAGAGTTTTATTTTGATATTGCTGCGAATAAAGATAATTTACTTAATAATGACGAGCTTTCCTTTCCGTACTATAGATACGTGGATTCCCAACGACAAAAAATAATCTCATACAGTCCAGCCAACGGAAAATGCTTTGAACACTACGCGACCGGAACTTCACATCTGACATCGAAGATTTTATCGGCGCGATCACAGCCGGTTCTAAAATTCTAGCATCGAGGATCTAATTCGTCGGTAATTAAAACCGTAAAAACGTTGCTCTGCTACCCTTACTAACGAAGGAAAGGAGGAGGAACCGAGGATTTTGCTGATAGCGTTTACCATTAATCAGACAACACGAGAAAAATGTCGGCCCTAAAGCAGTTTGCTGGTCAATTTGTCATTCTGATCCTTCAAGATATTAATAGCCTAGTAGCAGGTGTTTATAATTGTGGAATATTCGTTATGTTGATCTCCATGGGATCAGAACTCGGTTGTTTAAAGGCCTAATTTTTTGCGGCTATAATCTGTTCCGAATTTTTATCGAATAAAGGTTTATCGGATGTATTTCGTTTATTGAAATATGGTTAGTTCCATTTTGTGAAATACAATGTCGGCAATTAACTTTGCGTAGGCACCAACGTCAGAGTTTCCTATGCAAAGCTCTGTCCACGAAAAGTCGCGAAGAAATCCCGCAATCCGGTCCAGTTGGTAGATCTGCACTTCCATACTTGACGAGGCTGATTGCACGACTGACATCAAATGGCAGTGCGAGCTAGAAGGACAACCGAATTTTGCAATGACGCATTCGACGGGACCAATGCTTGGGTGGGTTAACAGAAGAAGATTCAGAATGTTCGCATAATAATTATGTTGCGGATTCGCAATTATATACTCGGGGAATATCTAGTACGTTCATCGTCTAGTACACTCCCCGACAAACATATTCACCACACCTGTTGACAGTGCATCATCAACTGTCAATCATTATGAATTCAATGGTTTTTCGTACGCCACCATGTGGCTTTTGGATTTGTGAATATTAATAATTGAATTGCTGCCTTACTGAAGTGCTGTCTGCTGGTTATATTGTCAACAATTTTGAGACAAGTGTGTGCTTCAAACAACGAGGCAACCGATTCAAGGAAATAAACAAGTCTAAAATCAAGTTACGTGTTTTTAATAAGCAAAATACTTCACACTCACTTGCCACCTTTCAGTAAACCGAACAAGCAAAGAAGAAAGTCCATCGGTCACCAGCAGAACCAGCGTGCAAACAGCATTGATGCACCGTCTTCCTTCCAGTGTTTCAAAGCAACGGTCTCCGACGACATTCTTCGTTCGGCGGAACACCAAGGATCTCGACCGACGATATTCCTCGTTCGGCAACGAGATATCGTACATTTTTTCTGGTCCTTCGAGCCGGATCCAGCGCCGTTTGGATCCACTCAACGCCGCCCAGTTCGCGGAACAACACACCTGTGAACAGCATCAACAACAATTACAACAGCAACACCAGTTTCTGTAATTATCTATTCAACAGGCAGCTCAACATCAGCAGCAACCTGAACATAGGCAGCAGCAAAACCAATCAACCACATTCGTCGAGATAAGCTATTTCGAAGCGCATCTACTAAAACTTATACACGTAATCGAATACTGCAGAAGCTTATTTTCCCAAGAAACTATTTCAACCAATCGACTGGTCTAACAGGAAGTCCAAAGTGTAGTGTGCAGTGAAATCAAAAACGATAAGGGTTCAGCCACGCAGACGAAGAGCAGATTCATCATCGACTTCACAACCCAGTTCACCTACTGCATCAAATCCAACAAACGGTGGTAATAGTGGTGCACAACCATCCTCGTCATTCATTAAAAGTCTTTTGGCAAATAAGGTTACACAACGCCAACAGAAACAGAAAGAGCTAGCAGCTCAACCGCAACATATACAAAGTTCACCTATAAAGCTGGCAAATACATCGAAAAGGCAACACAACGGTTCCCCGACGACATTCCTCGGTCAGTGGAACACCAAAGATCTCGACCGACGACATTTCTCGCTCGGCAGCGATCATACATTTTTTAACCACCTACCTGAGTCGAGTAAAAATATAACTACATGCATTATTGAAGATAACAGTTCCAAGGATTCTTTAAGTCGTCGATCGGAGGACAGCGGGCGCCAGATGATAATTGCAAATCAAATGCTTGGTGATTTGTTGGATAAAACATCACCGGAAACCTCTGTGGCTACAAAACGAAAGCATGGCGACGATTTTGATGAATCCGATTCGCAACAGATGCTTTACGAGTCGGAACCAAAAGTATCAGCGTCAAAAAATGCTGCCATTTTCTATGCAACAATGGCGGCATCCATCCTCGAAGATGAAGAATTGGACGACGAACTTTCTACAACAATAGTTCAAACCAAAGTGCCTTTGACATCTGCTCCAATACATTAACCAATGACGATTGAGGAACTCATCGCCGCTCAGTTCGCGGCACAGGACACCATCGCTCACACCTTCCCCAACATGCAGGACAAGGGACAACCAACCCTGACCAGGATCGAAACAACCAAACAAGCAATCCGCGCCGAATGGGAAGCCATCTCCAGGCGGCACAACGAGATTTTCTGCACGGCGGCACCGGAATATCAACAATACGCGTACTTCGCGGAGGATTTTTTCGGCGAGACCGAAGAAATATACATCGAGGCCCAGTACGGGCTCGATTCAGCCTCCCCAACCATGGCCAACTGCGCCAATCGCCTCCACCCAAGCGAGCTGCCCCCAGTGCAGCTGCCAACGGTCACCATCAAGCCAGCGGAAAAGGAACCGCACCCCAGACCAGTGAGTAAGGATCAGCAGGCCGCCGACCAAAGTGCCGCCTGCCCAAAGTTCAACCCGACCAAGGTCCCGATGATCGACCCAATGCCGACGACCAAACAGAAACCGATGCCGCGCACGCATTGTGAGACACAACATGACATGGCTGTTCCTCGTGGGTTGCGAACTTACAACTCCGAGCCAGAGGAACTGGTTCCCTTCACACCGATTTCAGAGCAAGCAGTGGGCACGGCGCACATAGGATTAGTGCCAGAACTAACGCCAATGGCTCCCGCGAACACGCCATCGACTGTCCCTACCTACTGTTGAGGGCACTCGAGGCCTTGCCATCAGGACTCAAACCGCCATCAGCATCACTCCTCGCCTCCACGGCTCGAAACAATGGACACTGAGGCCCTTCATCTTGCGGTGCCTATCGGGGTATGTACCACCACCACAATCTCTCGTTCACGGCGGATCTGGAGCTTGCCGATCCAAACATCGCCGCCTCCGCCGACAAGGTGGACACCATCCTTGGGACAGACATGTACCTCACCCTCATTCTGGAGGGTCTAAGGAAGGACCCACGTTCCGGCCTCGTTGCGCGGGTCACTGAGTTGGGATAGGTGCTAACAGGCGCTTAAAGGTGACAAGGCCTGTCACCAGCCATCACATGGCCATTCCTCGTGGGTTGCGAATTTATAACTCCGACCCAAAGGAACTGGTCGACCTTACGACTGATGATCGTAGGTCCCATCAGAGAACCAAAAGGAGGTCTCGTCGGCATTGGCCCCAGGGCCCACCTACGAGGCGTAGCCCCGCTACCAGACATGCCCCTCGCCCGCTGAACCACCGCAAGGGCGAAAGGCAATGGAAGAGCCAGCAGCCTGCCCACCCAAAGGCTTCAAGGCACCACACCACAATAGGGATAGGAGCGCGCATTGCCCCGCCTAGCGGGCGGCGCTCCCCAGCATCCAGAGATCAACCGAATCCCAGCGAACCAGCACGCCTTTCAGTGCATCAACAGAGGCTGCACTCCAACAGCCCGGGGAGGCACTTGGTCCGTGACTGCCATTCCGCCAGGACACGCGGACAGTGCCAGGGACGACACCGCACCCGACTCCATGCTACAGCCTCATACAGCAACGGCCGCATCTCGCCAGCCACTTACTCCGGACGGGCGCCAACGTGCGCACGAGGTAGCGCACAACTACATATTCCGCCACTCGCGGAGGCTCCTCCACCAGTTGAGGCAATTGGGGCTAGTAGCGAACGTTTCAGCCACAACAGTTCAGTTAAAATATACTAATCAGCTGGAGTTGTTTTCCATCCAAGTTTTTTCTAGGAAACGGAATTGGCTAATAGGGGCTATGGTTGATAGGGAGACTATGGCTAATAGAGAGAATATGGCTATGTGCAATGTGATTGTGGTTTTTAAATAGGGGTTTTACTTTATTTAAATTATTTAACTATTGTATTTGGGAATATTCTATTGTAATGGGAAAGTGATGATTTGGGGGGAAGGGAAGGATATGCATGTGAAGACACGAGATGTTAATTATTCATAGGGGGGGGGGGGGGGGGGGTGATAATTAAATTAACTTAATTATGTAACAATGGGAAAGCCGGCTATTGGAAACATTTGCACCGTTGGAAGTCCCATTCACAAATACTGGCAAGAAGAAAACATACCACAAAACAGAGAGAGGGTCTGTAATAGACAACACCCTCGTCTGCAACCGACTTATAAGGATTGCTAAGTGACAGCTCAGTGAGAAATATACCCACAGCGACCATTTGGCCATAATAGTAGAACTTGGGGGAAGTAACAAGAGCCACCTTAACATACAAACAGGTCCCAAATGGAAGGATATCGAAGGTTCGTTCAAAGTCAGGGTGAGGTCCTGTAATTCAACAATCCAAGGATGTGCGGCGCCACCAATTAATAGATATGGTGAACACAGCGTGTGATGCAGTAATCCCTAGACGGATACCCACAGATGGAAGAAAACCATGCTAGTGGTGGAAAAACCAAATTAAAGCAGTAAGAACACAGTGCTTACAATCTCGCCGTACGTCAAGAGGAACAGCTGTATTCCAAGCACACCTTGATAACTAAAACAATACAAAATGCGACCTAAAGATCGTTTTAAAAAATAACGAGGCGAAATGCTTCAGAAACATCTACAACACAATTGTACATAATCCGGTGAGCCCCGTCCTGCAGATTGGTTATGGCAAAATTGAAGGGACATAAATCCCCACACATAACTTATCCCAACATTCTGCGCCCAATAATAGAGCACCTCATTCCTCAGAAATCCAACACAAGAAAATTATAATAAACGTTGATACCGAGGCCATACCTCAGGCCATGTAAACGGCTACGCGTTAAAAAAGCGCGTGGGCCCGACAGGAACTCAAACAAAGTTGTTAAAGCAACATTTGTAGTAAGATTGGAGAAATTCCAAGCCAAAATGTAAAAATGCCTTGAAGAAAAAATATTTCTGATTTGTGGAAAATTCAATACCTAGTCTTGCCAAAAGGAAAGAATAACCCACCGATTCTTCAAGGGTCAGTTCTTGGTCCATCCCTGCGAAATAGTAAGTTCTATGGAACTTTACAACTAAAACTACCATAAAGGGTGGAACTGCACCTTTAAACTCTTGCCATTTGTAGAAGTTTTATTAAGGCGCTTACACAGAAAGTGCAACTACACCCTTGTGTAGCTCTTGTCAAGGCACGGGGGGTATCGAAAATACCTAAAGCCGTTTTGAACACGACAGTTCACCACTCTATCCACATATAATTTTTGCATGCAGCCATTTCACTCAATAGAGAAACAACTTCTTGGAGGCAAGACACATCTTTTACTATATGATGCGGTCAGAGGAGTGTTGGATCGAAATATGCACCCTAGTAGCCCTAGTACAGAATAAGCAATGCGAACTGAAGAGAGCAGTCCAAAAGTCACACAAAGCAATAGGAGACCAGCCTAAAGAGCTAACTATCAAAGGAATACCCAAAGTCAATCCCACGAGAAGGCTGGTAGAAGAGGCAGGGGTGTGTTTTAGTACGCAGGCGCGGTGCTATGAAATACTGTACAATTCAGGGAATCATGTATGACAAAGGCTCGGCATCTTGAAACTTACTGGGGACTCAGCCGTAAGTCGATCAATCCCGTCGTTAGAACACAGGCACAACGTATCATGCCTATCTCTTTTCTATAGGTATTACCACGGTCGTTGCTCAACTGAACTTTTTGAATGTATTCCGCTCCTTCAGACATTTTCCCGCGATATCCGTCGATCTGTGAATACGCATCAGTTCACGTTGAAAGTGGACTTTAGGCGCACAAATAAACATAGAGAGTCATTCTTTAACCGAACCACACGAATGTGGAATGTTCTGCCTGATCATGTGTTTCCTGGTCGTTGTGATGTCCAGACATTCAAGACCAATATACATCGACACCTCCTTTCCTTATCCACTTCCTCTCCATCCGCTCGCACTGTGCTCTAATATTTAAGGGTACTTCCAAATCCCCGTTTGTGCGCGCGTTAGTGTAAAAAAAATTTTTTTTTTTTAGAAGATTACACAAACCATACGAAAAAAAAAAAAAAAACAGGACAAACCGACCAAAACGCAGTTTATCAAACACCAAAAGTAATAGCCGGTCTTATACAATTTCCTTCTTACTATATTTTCTTATTTGTGGCTAGAGATCGCTAGCATTAAGAACAAAATTGATCAATGTAAATCGTGCCTCTTTCCAGATATCCCAAGAGCTAATCTAACATTGTCATGTATATGAGTATCCGAAGACGGATACAGCTATGGACAATTCTTGTCGTCCGACTTTCTTTATTTTTACTTTTATTAGACTTTGTTATATAAAATTATAAAACAAATGTTTGCCTTGTATTATTAAGTACAATTTGGTCAGTTATTTTTTCTTTTAGCTACATAAGTCCTTGTGTTCCTATTTATTTTCAGGGTATCTTCTGTCCAGCTTGTGCTGGATTTTCTTTTCACAGATTACTATCCATTTTCTGGCTAAGTATTTCGTGGTAGTGAATTATCCACAGATCGTATAATAAGGTGATTCGTGTTTTTATTATTCGATCATAACAAGAGGCTGAATGTTAAACAGTCTTCTATTCGGATTTTGTTACCCTCGGCGAAAGTTTATCAGAAAGTTTCTAATGCCAAAGCTCTGACTAAATTTGTGGCTAGTGTTAAAACTCAGGTGAATTATTTTTTACAATTTTTATTAGCATTTAACTTCGATTGATTTAGTCAAGAAATACTCAGGTAGGTCACACTGTTATGGTAAACATCTGACCGGAGAAAGTGGGTCGCTATTTTTTAATATCGAAACGACAAAATAATTCATGTGTTTTGTTTAGGTTATTAAAAAAATATTTCATAGAATAGCTGTCATCAATTGTTGAAGGATTTCTCACAAATCCTCTATATTAAATATAGCATTAAGTTATTCACTTAAATGTATCATCTACAAGGAATTTCATTTACATCCTAAAGTTATATAAAACCGAATTGCTTGGCCATCAAATGCATACGACTTGAACAATTCTCCTTAAGCTTTGATGACGCCATTGCCTAATGACGACGATTAGAAAAATTTCTTCTACCGTTATAATCGCCCGGGGCTGCAATCAGGTTGAGCGTGGGTATCATCATCATCATCATACCAAGCAACGACAGTACCCATACTACCTTCAGACGCGATATCCACAAGCTGAACTTAAACCACCAAAAGGTGTGTCCTGCTCTTCGAAGAAGTGTTCGCGATCTCGTGCCTCAAACACTGAACCTGGGTGCAGCGAGCGACTATCCCTAAAAGAAAATCTCCATTCATGTAATAGGCGGCTATCAATAATTTGCACGGTTGTACACTTGCTAGCGGTATATGCTATCATGACCACGCTAATGACCTTCAACACAAGGATCTGCCGGGAGAAAAGCGCTGGTCGAACGGGCGGTAGAACCACGACAAGTGCATAACTTGTGCACGCGTCTGAAATGCTTAGACCCAGCGCAATACCAGAAGTGAATATGGCTCAGTCTGAAACTAGGTGATGAAGTATTTGGAAGCTAACGTAGCCACTGGTTTGGACTAAGGTAGCTTGCGCACATCTTAAAGAAAACAAATGCTACAGCTCAGGTGTATGTGGGCTGTTACCTGACTGTGCGCTGGCTTCTTGGGATTTTCTTTGGTAATACTAGTGCACACACTACTACGTATTGTGACACCTCAAGCTGACAAAAACCTGATTAGGAGGAGATCTGTCGGCGTGAAATTTGGTGTCAGCTTAACGAAGGTGGCAACAAACTGTGGCCTCTGTACGGGAATAACTAGTGCGGGGGATTAGTGACGTAACTGTCTGAATGATAGTCATATTGTTAACAATGATTTAGTATCACATAGGTCGTCCAAGGAGCATGGTGTGCGACTTTTTATGTATGTAATGTTCTCTTGGTGAAAACTCGAAATATATACAATGTAAATAGTGATTTTCATATCTATTTTGGAATTTGCGTTGTAACATACCTAAAACTACTTTGAGCAGCGGCGACTGCTTGAGCGGTATAAACGTTTTTTCTGGAAGGCAGTGAGAGTTTGGAAGATGATAGTCTTTAAAAATCCGCGAGCGGAACCTTATCCAATGACAGCTTAAAGAGCACACGGATGCCACCAGAAGATGTACCTACGAAAGAGCACCAAACATAAAAAAATGGACGAACAGACTACGGGAGGCAGATTTTCGCAAGTTCCAATGCCTAACAGGACACGGGTGTTTTAGACAATATCTGCACAGGTCCAAGTACAAGGAAGACCCATACTGGCCGCCTGGCAAGAGGTGTGTAGAAAACGCACAACGTGTCTTAACCTAATAATACATTTTAAAAGAGCGCAGTGTGCTCGTAGAGCAAATGGGGGACGGTAGATGCCATCAATACGACCGTGCTAATGTTATGGTCAAACCACGGATGGGAAGTCATCAGCCCTTGGCACATTATGCAGAAGACCTTGCCAACAGATTAAACGTCGGAACGATTTCCAGTGTACAACCAGTGATGTGTTTCCGAGTTTAGTCCTTAATCATTGCGGGATAAGCAAAAAAAGGAGTGAATTGGGCGTGCAAGTGAAATCGGGCCACCTCTATATATCTACTAACTATCTACTAACTATATATATATATATATATATATATATATATATATATATATATGTGGAGAAGTTGTCGGGTGCCGGCGTACGGCACTGATTCACTTCACTCCCCATCATGAAACGAAGTCCACAATTGTCACTTGACTAAATGAAACGCAAGTTCAGCCGCAGCATTTGTGTCCACAGGCGAGCAATCACACCAAGGATAATACGTACGCACTGGTAGAAAACACAAGAGAAACTCCAAAACCAGCGTCGACAAAAGTAATAATGATTGAAAGACACTTTGTTTATCCTGGAAAGTTCTTTTATTTTGAAGTTCACAACAAAATTTACTGCACATAATTGATTACGGAAAACATTTTCCATTTCACGACAATGAAACTGACGCACAAAAACATTATACCGCGTACTGGGGAGCGGGAGTGGCACGACCGTCTCGGTCTAGTGATGGTAGAAGACTCAGCGATATAAATTCGCTGGCAAAGGAAATTCGGCCAGTGATACTGGCTCTCTTCATTTAAGGATGCATTTTTTATCCCAAGAGAAACGTGAAGTCTCTCTTTGGGGGTAGGTAACCTGATCTCATAGAGAAGATCGTATGTGTGAACATTGGTGCTTTCATGGGACGAAGCCATGAGAGCGAATCTGAAAACAAAGAAAAGGGAATAATGTGCATCAATGAGATGTAAGTTCGGTTAAGTAAACAGGCCGAATCTCATTGGGTGCTAATTGGGTTCCTGTTTGTTCATGCTGCTAGGTCCTGAGAAGCAGATCCAGAAATATGTAGGACAAAGGGATCGTGCAGATCATTGTCTAAGATATGCATTGCAGCTGTAATTAAGCCATGCACGTGGTGGTAATTGGTTTTGGCTTATTTCCAGGGAATTGGTGTTTATAGCACCGCTGCCAAGGGTAAATCTACCATACCTACTTGCATTTGCCTATGCTGTGGGATTTAATGCATGCCTTAAGACGCAAGATGCGTATATTTGCTTTTTCCCTTGGGTATAAGTCGCCAGCCAATGTGTATGTAAAGGAATTTATTATACACATGGTGAGGCTGGGAATAGGCGACACAATGTTTATGATCCCTGTTATGATGCTTACATTATATGTAAACCAAATTCTTTTGTTTTCAGGAATTCGACTAGGGAAAATGCGTATGTAAGATTGGGATTTGCCTGCCACCGAAGGTGCCGAATTGGGCTTGGAATTTATGATGTTTGGAACAGAATTCTTATAGAGAATTTTGAATTCGAATAAATGAATGAAGGTAAGAATACTCTTCCAGGAGCTTTTAGCTAAATACATTTGATTTACAGGTGCTAATCCGATTGCATTAGCAGAAACTTATGAAAGCTGGGTTGTTGTTATGTGGGTTTTTCGAGTAAGTAGAGAGTGGGGTTTGGCGGAACCGCCACATATACATACCAGGTGTACCGGTATGAAGTTTTCGACCACCTTTCTGGCAATTTGTGGATACCACGCCAATAAAACCGGTCGTATTTTGAGGCGAACCATTCAGAGACCCAATTTTCGACTTCTTCGTAGGAATTGAAATGTTACTCAGCCAATGCGTGTCCCATCGATGAAAACAAATGGTAGCCGGAAGGAGCCAAGTCTGGTGAATATGGCAGTTGGAGTAACACTTCACAGCCGAGAGCTTTTATTGTTTCTTGGACGGGTTTTACTGTGTGACTCGGAGCATTATCATGCAACAAAATTACTTTTCCGGGTCTTGTGGCCCATTCTGGTCGTTCTTCGATCAATACATGGTTCAAATTGATCATTTGTTGTCGGTAGCGTTACGCATCAACAGTTTCGCCACGTTGTAGAAGTTTATGATACACCACCCCGTTGTGGTCCCACCAAACACAGAACATTGTCTTTTTTATGGACCGATCAGGCTCTGCAGTCGATGTTGACGCTTCTCCTGGATGTACCCATGATTTTTAAAATAAATCCATTTTTCATCACCAGTCACAATTCGATGCAATACTGACTTCCTTTCGTGTCGTAGAAGCAACGTTTCACATGTGGTGTTTCGCTTTTCCATCTGCCTGTCATTCAATTCATGTGGCACCCAGTTTCCACACTTTTGGATCTCTCCCATAGCTTTTAAACGGCCAGAAATTGTTTGTTGTGCAACATTTAACATTTTGCATTTGTTTTTGACTTAAAGTGTCATCTTGGTTCAATATTGCTTGCTAAGACGCCGAATTATCTTCAAACCTTTTTGGTGGTCTTCCACGTTCTTCATTTCGCACATTAAAATCATTATCTCTGTACCGCTTAAACCATCTTTTGCATGTTGCTTCCGATAGAGTATGATCACCATAAGCCTCGCCAAGCATTCGATGCGACTCTGCAGCACTTTTCTTCAAATGAAATTTATGCTTTCCGCAAATCATCATTTTCTGGTACGCAATTCGACATTTTTAACAGGATTAAAAAAAAAGATGTTTGATATATACTAAATATGTTTGACAGATGTCATTGCAACCAAATAAAAAAAATATAAGGGCTCGTTCACAAGAAGCGTTCCCTATCGATACATTTGAATCTTGACGCTCACTTCACACCGGTACACCTGGTATACATATTACAATTGTACGGAGTTCCTTAAGAGACACAAAAAATACTTCACTACATTCAACCTGGCCACTATCTACAAATCCATTTCGTCCTAAAATGGAGCAACGAATGGACGAAACCGTAAAACGAACAATGGACAAAACAATTCCCAAAACAACAGTTACAGATCACATAAACATGTACAGAAACACAACAATAAACGCACTCCATAAGAAAAAGAGCAGACTGCTATCGAAACTAAAACAATTACACAGACAATTTACAGACAGACAAGACCAGGAGATAATATCACTGAAATCCCGATTAAAAAACCTCCAACAATTACTTAAAGCTAATTATAGATTAGCAACAAATTTGTATTGGAACAACAGAATTCGAGCTATAAAAACTAATAACCCGAATATGTTCCCACAAATAAATAAAATATTCAGGAGAAGTAATCAAAACGAGATTCAGTGTCTCCAAATTCCACGTGCCGATGTAAACAAGCAGCTGCTAATCAACACTGGCATAGATACAGAAAACGCGGTCCTCAATAGTGAGCTCTTCGTCATCGAAGGTCCTTTGGAAAAGGTGAACGCTGTCGGAACTGTCTTTCAGGAAATGTACAAGGTGAATGAAAGCGTTGGCCGAAATCACGACTTGGAGGACAGAGTTCTACTGAATCATCTGCACCTCCGAAATGAGATTTCACTTTGGCAATCGGAGAATCCCGGTTTTACCGAATTCAGTGAAGATAATCTGTCAATTGACATTAATGCCAATGGTGGGGCTAATAGCCTTTTAATTGCTAGGGAAGCAATCCAGAGTATCTTCGACTCATTAAGAAGCAAGAAGTCAGTGGGAATAGATGAAGTACCTAACATCGTACTCAAGAACCTGCCCCCAATGGCAATAGATATATACACGGTCCGGTTTCACAACGCGTTGAATAATGCATATGATCCCGCGCGTTGGAAAACGGCTATCATTCAGCCCATCCCCAAAAAGGACAAAGACTGTACAAACCCAATGAACATGCGTTCGATAAGTTTACTTCCAAGCATCGGTAAAGCATTTGAAAAGACTATTAACAAAGCTCTGCTAAAATGGGTAGACGACAACAGCATTATTCCGAATAACCAGTTTGGCTTTAAGGCGGGTCATCTAACCACACATGCCGCAGCTAAACTGGTCTCTGACATACAATGGAATAAATGTAGGAACCAATGCACAGGGGCCTGTCTGATCGACTTGGAAAAAGCCTTTGATACCGTCTGGATCGAAGGGTTATATTACAAACTGGTCAGACATGGCATACATAAGCCTTTACTATATGTACTTTACGATATGTTAGACAGGAAGTTCGTGGTCAAAAATGGTAATGTGACCTCTAATAAAACGTATAATATCAAGAATGGCTTGCAACAGGGCGCGGTACTCTCTCCGATTCTTTTTAATATTTACATTAGCGACTTATTAGACGCACTTCCGCAGGCTATTGCGTACGCAGACGATCTCATAATTTACAGAACAACTCCGAAAGTTGAGATCATAAATAGTGAGACTTCAACAACGTGCAGCGCTATTGCGATGACTGGAAACTTAAGATCAACTCCCAGAAATGTGAAGTCATCCCATTTAGAACCCCATTATATAAAGCCACGAACGACACAAGGAAAAACTGGCGAAAGCTAGTTATCGTGGGACCGCATGGAGATAAACTGGAAACCAAGAGTTTAGTTAAATACCTGGCTAGATCAATATCTGTATTTCAACAGACATGTAGAGGCTGCTTTGTTCAAAGCGAGGAAAACTTTTGCTATGACAAGGAGGCTATTTCACAGTAGCCAACTTGACAGCAGGGTAAAAGTCATATGCTACATGACGCTAATCAAGCCAATGCTCATATATGGTTGTCCAGTATGGTTTAACATAGGTCCAATTTTGATGGAAAAGATTCGAGTGTTCGAAAAGAAGTGTCTCAGAAGTTGTCCCAGATTATATCGAACACCGGAATCGGCTACAAAAAGTACTACTCAAATGAGACTTTATATAATGAAGCCTGCATAAATAGGGTGGATAATTTTATGATCAAATTAATCAGAGGACATATTACGAGAGCAATAAGATTGTTCAATGACCTCATTTTCGGGGCCTATTATCCAAATACCCTGTACTATGAGAACGTGCATTGCAACGGCTTTGTTCCACCAGAAGGTTTCTTTGATTTGGACATGAAAGGGCTTATACAGGATAGATCTGGAATTCCGTGATCTATCATGTAAGTAGATCATCCGTAGACGGGCGATTGTGCTACGACCGGGAAGTAACGGGCACCGAAGAAGAGCTCCTGCGCTTCAGTAGGGCTATCTCCCACAGAGACCGGGACGATAGTATTGGGCAGCGCCAACAGTTCTGGTGGTTAAATGGCATATACAGACCTGGATACCAATGTCCGTAGAATAACAGTATCATCAGCCAGCTTACATAGACTTAGCTTTTCTAGAATTAGGGTAGTATAAGATTTAAGTTAAGTTGAGTTCTTTTAAATAATTAAAAAAAATAAAAATTATATAGGTTAAATTTTAAGAAAAAAAAAATTAAAAAAAATTGACACAAAGTTTTCCAAGTTTTTCGTTGTCAGTCAAATGATCATAAGTACTTCCACACACAAAGTCCTGTCGCCGAAAGGCAAACTATACGATTGTTATGTAATGTTTAGCTCAGAATGTCTGCGTAGGACCATTAAGTTAAAATATAAGATAATTAAGCTAGAATTTAAGCATTTTTTCTAGCATGTAATTTAGAAACTAAGCAGATAAAAAGAAAATAAAAAATTGTTGTAAAAATGAAATGAATGACGCATCCAAAAGTGCGCTACACGAGCTCGGTGAGATGCAAGAACGAGCAGTGAAACTTTTTGGGGACCAATCATCATAAGTTGTGCTGGATTTACTATCCAGGGACCATCTATATCTATCAACTGCCGCCCGGAGATCGCGATGCATCTTCCTTTTAAATGGAAACAAAACGGAATTTGTGTCTTGAAACGCACGATTCAGATGGAAAATCTCGATTTTCGATACATTGGGTGTGATTCTCAATGTTTGTTTAAGCTAAGAATTCAGTTTTATGAATTCTCATGAAACTATAATGCATATGAGGATATGCATTGGAATTTGGATTTTGTTTGTTTATGGCAATTTGAACATCTGGTTCGATTTTCCATGGTTTGGTTTGTTTTGGGGATTGGGTGTATGCTTGTCACGCGCGAGACCGGGGTTCGATTCCCCGTCGGGGAGCCTCTGGCGCAAGACCAATGACCTTGACCGGAAAAAACAAATCATTATGGAAAATTTAACAAGCCTCAGGACTTGCTAAATAAGGCCAAGACCGGTTCCCGGTTGTAGTGCCGATGATGATGATATGTATGTGATAAACGAATATTTGATTCGTTTATCAGGGATTTTATCTTAATGGTGGAATGTGTTTGTGACTTTGGGTTTTGATTATCGCGTGGGGCAAATGCACAGCGATAAACGAATACTTAATTTAGATTAATGTTTAATGTTAATCTAGGTTTAGGTGTAGGATTATAGGATATGGATGTATGTGTGGGGGAAAAAGATGGTAGGGCTTTTCAGAACACTACAGGTCGAACACCACCAATCTAGTTGAATTCTCATTCCTCGCCTTACGTGCCTTAGAGACCGGCAACGAAGTCGATGTAATCACAACCGATTTCGGCAAGGTCTTCTACCAAATTTCTCACATCCTCATCCTCTTTAAACTATCCTCCCTTGGCTTTGAACCCCTACTGATTAAGTGGATTTCTTCCTATCTTAACGATCGAACCTACCGTGTCAGATTTAGATCCACCCTCTCCAATCCTTCTCTCCCCACGTCAGGGGTTCGCCAGGGCAGTCATCTTGGACCCCCTATTCATTCTTACTATTAATGATATAGACTCCAGTATCAAGCACTCTTTTTCTCTCTATACGCGGACAATACTAAACTCTTCAAGACAATTCGCTCTTCTGTAGACTCCTCACTTCCCCAAATGGATCTCGACAGCTTTTCAACTTAGTGCCAAAATAACTGCATCGAACTAAATATTGGCAAATGTCACTCGATCACCTTCTCCCGTAAACGATCCGCCTCCCCGCCATGTTTCTATGTCTTACTGCATCGACAGAACACCTATACAAACGATTCGTGACCTTGGCATCTTATGTGATAGGTAGCTTAACATCATCCGACATATTGATGACATTATTCTCAAGGCCAACTCTGTCCTTGGTTTTGTAAAACGCTCGTTGAAAGAATTCTCAAATCCCCACGTTTCCAGATCGCTCTATATAGCATTTGTCGCCCGCTTCTTGATTATGCTAGTCAGGTTTGGTCTCTTCAGTACTCGTCCTAAATTCACAGCGTCGAAAGCGTGCAACGTCGTTTTTTGCGTTTTGCCCTCTAAGGATTGAATTGGGAAAATCCTATGATTCTACTCCCATATACGAGGCGTCTTCACCTAATTAACCTTAACACACTTGAAGAGCGCAGAATTCATGCCGACATCCTAATAATCCACCGTCTACTCTCAGGTTCAATTAACTGCCCACGTCTGCTCTCCTCCTTCACATTTTCCACTTATCCCCGAAATCTGCGAAACCCTCGTCTCTCCCATTTGCCCGCCGATCACACGTCTTATGGCTCTAATGCACCCATTTCGCGAATGCAGGGGTGGGCAAACTCTCAACCCGCGTTCTTTGACTTAAATTTCACCTTTCCCACTCTCAAACGTCGTCTCCTCTCTTACTCCACCTGACCCCATCGCGCTTGCCGCCTACACTCTCCCGTACTCATACTCACACCCTACCATCCGGCTTATCCTCCCCCTCCCTGTCCTACCGCTATTATTATTGTTAGACTATTATTCTATCCATTTTTGCTTAGTTCCCCATTCCATTTTTAGTTACTTTAAAGTTAGTCCTCCACCCCCAACCCGCATGCCTTAGCTTTTAAGGTAGTTCGAAAGTCTATTTATAAGTTTATATGTTTATACGACTTGTACTAGCCGAAATAAACTAAGGGTTCTGCCCTCTATTCATTCATTCATTCACTCATTCGTTCATTCATTCATTCATTCATTCATTCATTCATTCATTCATTCATTCATTCATTCATTCATTCATTCATTCATTCATTCATTCATTCATTCATTCATTCATTCATTCATTCATTCATTCATTCATTCATTCATTCATTCATTCATTCATTCATTCATTCATTCATTCATTCATTCATTCATTCATTCATTCATTCATTCATTCATTCATTTATTCATTCATTCATTCATTCATTCATTCATTTATTCATTCATTTACCGGGCGTCTTTTCGAGTCCAGCGTTTAAAACGGTTGTGATCGTCAGAGATTGTTAACTCCTGCGCGATATTTCAACAGTTAAAGTGCCGCTTGACTGATAATTTCCGGGATTTTATTGACATATTCGATAGCAGACTACGACATGCATATTTTCTAGCGTAAATACTGAAATGGAATAGAAGAAACAACAATTGTGAGTAACGTAAAAGCCGTAAAGCTATCGGCACCATAAAGGCATTTCACAGATTTAGACACCTGACTTGCATTTTCACCTCCATCGAATTAAATTGTAAAATATACTCAATTTTTTCTTTGTTAACTTTAACTTTTTACATCCTATAACATGTTGTGAATCGACCAATTAAAAAACTGTATAGAATGTTTCTTTTCAAGCGAATTTGTTTCATCAATATTTTATAAGAGATATATACCACCACAGCAACTAATGCAAAAATAATGATTTTTTCCGAACCTATTATTATGTACCGTGTGCAATAATAGAATACACCCAGCGTTTGTTATATAAGTGACTAAATCTCCAAAGTTAGATATTTTCTAAAAAGAAACTTTGATGGGTGATAAAGAGTTGTGACCTACATAACTAGAAAGGAAGCAAGTCCTTAAAGTTCCACGAGTTTTATCAATTTAATGTTTCTCCATTTTTTGCCACGTCACATGTAAGTATTTTTGAAGGTTAATATCCCTCGGGGAAACTCATCGAGACAGCTATATACGTTACGCGAGTTCATATTCCATCTGTATTACTTCTGAGCCATTTAGTAAAATATAAGAGTCATCATGTGTGCTTGCACAACATCCTAAAAGCGACCAAAGTCTCTACATCTCTCCAGGAGATCTTAACTGCTTCCAAGTCACATACCTTTAGGCAGGCTCGAACTCAGATCATATTACAGGCAATATTCGAATTTTATCTCTTCGCATAGGACATAAAATCATCACCCAGCGAATGACAAAATAGAACAATAAAGACGGCGACAGCCACCCTTGAGCGTGACATTTTTGGTATTTTGTGGGGTGCTTGGCACCCCGTTTCTCTTTACTTTTTTCTCGCCCTCTCCTACCATAATAAAACGTAACTAGGCATCAGAGATTATTAATAACAAACCAAGCAACTGCAATGGCACCCTATTCCATACGTCGTTGATGCAATTAAAATTCTAAAACATGTGGTTTCTCTTTTAATGACCCCATTAAGATGGCAATACCCTTACATTTCATCTAACCTTTCTCCCGACAAGGAGGTGCCTACGTTTCCTTATATTGCCTCTCTGTTGCCGTCTAATTAAATCGAAAACCACTGCCGACCGACTCCGGTTACTTTTTGAAGATTAATTTTATCTGCTGAGTAATTCAATTACACCGTGTGTTTTGTTTAGCCATTTTGCAGTCTTTTAAAATTTAATTCAATCGACGACGATCCTTGTTTGTGTGGTACAATTATTAAGCATCCTTAAAGCTCTGAATATTCCACTGTCATTTGAACCAGGTAAATAAAACAACAGTCATTGCCTGATGAATTATTTATATGGCAAGTCCGATTATTTCATTGGCAACGACAGCGCCTATAAATTATCCGCGTGTCCATCAACAGAAGGACATAAGGATGTCCACTTGTGACAATGCCATGTCAATTGCCCGACCAAGGCAACAATAGAGCGCGGTGCGAACTTGATCGAATGCAAATCCGCACATGAACACTCTCTGCATAAATGAATTTTCAATCATCTTCCCAGCGATGCATCCTAGCACTGTGAGGATGGATGATCATCACACCTATGACCAGCATCAGAAAGAAGAGCCGTTGAGATACAGTGAAGAAGAATGACAATTGCCAGTCTGACAAATGATGTGTGGGGCCGTAGGGACAAAAAACGAGATACATAGACCATTTGGTGGATACCACTGCATGAATGCGATCTTACACGATCTCATATGGTCAGTAGCTACCTTCCGACATGATACGATATCTGCCACGGAGGAAAGGTGGTCCATCTGAGAAATGGACTTGTCCAATTTGGCGGGAGTAGATTGTGCGCAAGCGCAACGGACGAGGGTGCAATTCTGCATATGACGACTACCTCACAGCACAACAAGCGATTGCATTTCACTTGGACAGGAGGTGGACAGGAGACAGACAGCTTTGAGCTGAATATTTATGGTAGTACTCCTGGTTCATGACAACATTAAAGAAACCCTGTCGTTTGACGAATGGTGAACTTAATGATAAACATTTGAGTTGTTGTATTGTCGATAAAGATTATGGAGATGATACGTTGAAGGATGCCAAAGTGAAACGTTGCTAAAAGGGTATTTTCTAATAGCGATTGGTGCGAAAGATTAATTTACAAGCTTGTCTAGATTACACAGATATAGATGGCATTGAAAAGAACCATAGAAAGATATGTGGGGTACTATATGGATAGTCATTAATAAAATACTAGATCTTTTTTCAATAATGTGTTGCAATATATAGATATTTTTGGTTTGTAGGTTTTCGCAGAATACAGAAGTATTGATCGTTTGGAAAATATGTTGTGGACTTGAAAAGTTTCCAAATTGGTGTTAAGGGGGATTACTGCATTATGCCATCAAAAATTTCGATTCCACTTTAGTCCGTGAAATAATTATATTGTGTAAATAAACCTGCATACTTTTAACTTAGAAGTCTTTTATTATCTCATTTTTTAATACATGCATAACCAAAGGGGAGTACTACAACGCTTGTAATAGTAAATTATACAGGGATAGTAAAGATAGGTAGGTGACAAGAAAATGTCAAGTTTTATTAAAGTTAGTAAACTGCCAGGACCAAATGTCTTGTCTCTAGATCTAATTGCTAACGTTGGACCCTCAGTTTGTTTGTTTATTATTTTTGTTTGTTTGTTTGTTAATACCTCTTACATTAATATGTTTTTAAATATTAAGACAGATTATTATCATACTTTTCTTTAAAACCAAACAAAATAGTATAAATAGGAGAGAGACAGGTGGCTACTTTGCGGGACTCCAGAGGCGGTATGGGGAGGGTTGGATACCATGGACCTGAACCGGTCGGAATAAAGTCTATCCTTTGGATAGGAAGAAATCCATATCAGTAATCCAGGTTCGAAACCGAGGGCGGATAATTTGAAGAGGATTAGATTGTGGGAGATTTTGTCGAATGGTTTACTGAGGTCGGTGGAGACCATATCGGGAGGGAATAGGGGGTCAAAAACGGGTCGTGGGCGAGGGGTGTGGGGGGGGGGGGTTCCAGGAAAGGGGGCGCGATGAGTGGTTAGAATTAAATGGTACGGTAGATAGTTGGGTAGAGCTGGGAGAGTAAAAAGGACACGCGCTAGAATTAAATGGTACGGTAGATAGTTGGGTAGAGCTGGGAGAGTAAAAAGGACACGCGCTTGAAGGCAATGGAACAACGAAGCAGGCGGCAAAGACAAAAGGAGAAGCGACCAAATGCTTCATTCGGTAATGGGGGTCATGTTTACGCTGTGCGTCGTCGTTATAATAGACGTTGGGAAAAATGTGCTAATGGGATTGGTGGCAGAAACGGATCCCTTGCGTGCATTTGTATATGCAGGGTAATTAGTTGCGGCTTCTGCATGTTTACATCCGTAGGAATATAGTTTATGGCATCTCCGACTGGTATAGAAACTGAGTTCTTGTTTATACTAGAGAATGCTAGAGGATTCGGTTCCGATGATAATGATTGGGATGCGGGAATTGTTTGTCGATTGGACAAACGAATCGCGGGTCGATTTATTGCAGCTGTAAAAACAGTCTGTCCGACATACCATTTTAAATGATAACAAAGGGTGCCGAATGATTTGGTATTCATGGTGCATATGCACATTAAAGAATTATTTTTAGGAATCTTAGCTAATGCGTTGTATGCATTAAATGTCCTTGTAAAAGGAAATGTTTCAGGTATGCTGGGTGGAGATTGCGATGTAGGTGTGGGAAAGTTGAAATTTGCCTGGGAACCGAGGGTACCGAATAGGTTTTGGGTTTCCTGTAAAGGTAGAAAAGAAATCTTACAGGAAATTATATGCGAAGAGATGCATGAAAGGTAAGTTTTCTTTTACAGGGAGTTTTAGGCTAATGATTTAATCTCTTTAATGCGTGGAGCATTTAAGATGCTAACGCGATTGCATTAGTGAAATTAGGAGATTGGGTGAAAGTTATGGGGGTTTTTCAGGAAAGCGAACCGTGGGGTTTGGCGGAACCGCTACAGGAGTTTAAAGGACGAGTTATGATTGGAATAAGGGGTGTATCGGGGGAACAGCCGATTAGACCTATGAATGATGGGTCACAGTCACGCTAAGTGAAAACGTTAACAAACAAAATTGTCGGTTCTATGAGACCAGAAACCCACAAATTATTGAGGGGTTACTTCTTTACGACCGAAAAGTTACTGTTTAGAACCATGTTTACGCTGATATGCTCATTGAGCCATTCATCATCGAAGATGAACGTGATCAAACAGGAAGCGTTAATTAAATCCATTATTGAACTATAATAAACGATTTTTTTGATGCCGATTCTTCATGAAGGCCATATATATATATTTTTTTTATTAGACTTCTCTCGGGAGAGGCGAAGCTATAGCGTCGAGTGGGCGCCCCGAGATGCGATCAAATAACTGTTGCAGTTCTTTTTGAACAGTTGCAGGTTGTAACGCTCCGGGAACACTCGCGTGGGAAGGGAGTTCCACAGCTTCCCCGCTCTGTAACGGAACGAGTTCTGATACAGGGATGTTCGTGCTGTCGGGAGATGAACCACAAACTGGTGCGATCCGTCGGATTATCTTGTGGAGCGCATATAGACCGAATTGGGCGGAACAATGCCAAGAATCTCCGAAGAACAGCTCCCGTGATAATGTCTGTAAAACAGACAGAGGTCGGCCACGCGCCTTCGATGTGATAGCGACTGCAGTCCCGACGTCAGCGCCGAGTCCCCGATCAGGCGGATCGCTCGTCTCTGTACGCTCTCAAGTAGGTCGAGGGTATGTTTAGGAGCCGAGCTCCAAACATGAGAACAATATTCGAGCGCGGGTCTAATATGAGATTTATATAGGAGAAGAAGTTGGGCCGGAGTAAAGTATTTCTTGGCTCTAAAAAGATAACTCAGTTTTCCTGAGGCTGACCTGGCGATACCCGATACGTGTTTATGCCATGGTACATTCCCACAGACCGTGACGCCGAGCAATTTCAAACTTTCCCCAGCCTCGAGGGCCCGGCCACTCATCATCAGCTGTGGAACCGATGATCCAGTTTTCTTTGTGAATGTTGTATACTGGGTCTTCGTTGCGTTGAAGTCGACAAGATTGGCCTTTCCCCTCTGCAGGACTTTATCTAGATCCTGGTTCAGAGAGTCAATCTGTCTACATCTCAGCTGGTGCGACGTTGATGCACCAATCGGCCGATCACTCGAAAAGGAGGAAACAAGCGTACTATCATCCGCAAAACTGAACACTTTGTTATGCGTTGTATCCAACAAATCATTTATGTGAAGCAAGAACAAGGTTGGAGCTAAAATAGAACCTTGGGGCACCCCCGAATTAACAGGATACAGATCCGAACACTCGCCGTCCACAACAACCCGGATCGATCGATTCTCGAGGAAGCTCCTCGTCCAGTCGCAAAGCTGTTGGGAAAGTCCATATGAACGAAGTTTGCTCAGCAATGCCCCGTGCCAGACGCGGTCAAAAGCCTTGGAGATATCTAATGCGACCGCCCTTGACTCACCATGCCGTGACTCACCGCAGATGTCCATATATCGGTTATAAGTGTCAAAAGGTCTCCTGTGGACCGCCTGCCACGGAATCCGTATTGACGATCATTCAGAAGACCGTTGCACTCCAAATACTTAACCAACTCTGTATTGATGACTTTTTCCATTACCTTAGATAAAATAGACAGTAATGCTATCGGACGGTAATTTTGTGGGAGACACTTTTTTCCCGTCTTTGGGATTGGCTGAACTCGAGCGATTTTCCAGCAGGCAGGAAAGGTCCTCCGTGCGTAAGATAAGCGGAAGAGTCTGCCAAGAACCGGCGATAGTTCTGGAGCACAGTTCTTAAGGACTATTGCTGGTATTCCGTCCGGGCCGGTTGCCTTCCTACAATCTAGTTCACGTAGAATGCGTTGAATAGTGCGCGGACGAAATCTCACATCCCGCATGGAAGACTGTACCGGCGAGATCATAGGTGGGTCCAAAAGGCCAGGATCGAGGTTTGAATTCGCCGAAAATAAATATGCGAATACATTAGCTTTATCCCTTGAATTCGTGACTAACGTCCCGCTGTCTGTCACCAACGGAGGGAAAGAAGAGGATGCAAAGTTACCGCTGACAGCTTTCGCCATTGACCAGAAGGAGCGCGAACCAGTTGGGCACCGAACGAGCTTATTGATCACCCTGTCATTGTGAGTCTTCTTCGCGGTATCAATCGCCTGGTTGCACGCGTTTCTGATTCTAACAAAATTCGTTCTGTTAACATAGGTGAGATTGGAGCGCCATTGCTTAAAAGCTCTATTTTTTGCCGCTGTAATCAGCTCGCATTTTTTGTCAAACCAAGGTTTATCAGACGAACTTCGTTTGATGGAATGTGGAATATACATCTCCATCCCCAGGAGAATAATCTCTGATACCGACTCCGCGCAAGCGTTAACATCGGAGTTTCCGAAGCACACCTCCGACCATGGAGTTGATCAGTTTTGGCTTCTGCAAGACGGAGCCCAAATACACAGCTAAAGCAACAATCGGTTTTTTACATTACACAATTCTAGCTCAAACCGACCACTTGCACGATATCTTTAATTCAAAAAGTCAAATACTTAAATCGAGTTAAATGATTTTTACCTGAAAACGAAAAAGCCTTTTATTAGTGGTTTTTTTTTTTTTTATTTTTTTTTCTGAAAACAAATACGGCCGCCTAAGTTAGGCCATACTGTATTTGCTCCCTCAATATTATCACAGCCAGTTGATCGCAGTTGTGCTTACGTTAAATCATTCCACGATGTTATAAATGCATCGCAGAGATGAACCCGCCATCTAAAATGTCGATTAAAGCATAGATGTGGTTGAACTCGGTCGGTGTTGGCATTGCCGTGGAGCTTAAAATGAAGCAGAAAATAGTTTTTAACCATAAAGTTCGATGAAGATGCTCGTTCTTTGAGAGCCACTTGAAATAAAAAAGGACAGTACGAATGTCCATTTGTGAAGCGACCCAATTCTTCAACGGATGATGAAATATGAGTCACATATCACAATATTGTAGGAAAACGATCGCGGCGAATCGGTTCAAAAAACCACCACTAAAACCAGTAAAATGTACATGCCTTACGTGCGAATGGAAGGGAATTATCTACTATGAGCTTCTTTCATATGGCCAAACATATCCGGACCTCTACTGTCAACAAATGGACAATTCGAAACTAGCAATTGACCAAAAGCGGCTAGATTTGGCCATACACCAGGCAACACATGTCTATAATGACTCACCAGAAACGGCGTGTGCTTGTTTCGAAAGTTTTGATGCATAAACCTTATAGGCTGGTTTTAACACCAAGCGTCTTCTCTTTTTATCATTGCTCTTTCTTAGTGATAAGTAATTATTGCCGAAAGAACATTGTGAAAATCGTGTAGTCAAGTCTTTGTTCTATATGGATCATTGCTTCTATAAAGTATCGCATTACCTTTATATTGGTAACACATTATAGAACAAAATTGTGCATATTTAACGCAAATCGGGCGATTCGATCGATGATATAAAAATAATGGATTGATTTTTCCCCAAATTAATAGCACTGTATTGTGAATAACGCTCTCTTTTTCGAATATGAATAGCCCGACCCAAAAATTTCTGTCGAAAGGTGACGATTCTGCCGGTTGTGAGATGGGCAGAAGATCAAGTTAACAATGGAAAGATATATTTGTCGCTCCATACAAATTCCCGTTCTTTTTCTGCAAACATTTCCCCTTCATTATTAATATCTCTTTTAAAACTGATGGCACTGCTGAAGTTTGTGGGATATATATATATTGATATAAACATTTTTGTAAACCACCAATTGATCGGCATTTCTATAGTCATGTGCAAAAGTCATACCAAGGATATCTTACATTATCAAATCAGAGGAGACTATACATACGTATTTTGTACCTTCATACCTGTCTATAACTTTTTCGTAGAGGAATTAATTACTGCAATTTTGCTGTTTACGAATCTGTCTTAAAGTATGGTTAGTATATGCAGGTTCTGAACGAAATCATTTCCCTGGAAAATTGCTTTATTTCACTTCATTGCTTAACCTAAGGTGCATTTCTGCAACAATATCCCAAATGCCGAACCTGTTCGAACAACTTAGGAGAACGTTCAATTATAACAGGGGGCTATCAACAACTCTTCGTGCTTTATAAAACTTTATACTTTATATGCCGCGATCATTTGTTAAACCAACAACCAGATCCCAATTTCGAGTGTTCATTTGTAATACCTGCCCAGGCATTATACACAGCTCTCCAGCATTTTTCTCATTGGACCTCATTCGCTGGAATCCTTGGTAGATAATCACTGTTATTGCAGAATAATTCCACGATCCAAATGACGAGGATGAAAAAAACGTGCATCGTCAATTTAACAGAAAATGAATGCCGACCATCTAAGGAATACCAAGACCTCCGACGATGCCCACTAAAGTAATTTATCCTGTTGCTGTAATTATTTTACATGAGAGAACATCAGTGAATAATCGCTGAGGTCATATAAATTGCGTGTCCACTGCATTGCCGATCGATGTCTTTCTGACCTCTACATGGTGCGTGATCAAGCTCTAGGACAGGTTCACGAGGTAGCACACACCACCAAAGCCCCGCTCCTTATCGCGAATGCGTTTCACTTCCGAATAATTCATCAGGTATCCGCAGGCAAATTAAATCAGTGAAGAATGAAAGCCTCAGTGATGTGGTCATCATCGCGCATAATTGAATATCAATTAGTATCGCTCACGACCAATAACAGGGGTTTTTGCAAGATGAGAGTGTTTTGACGCTTAACTTTCTTATACTACTGAAACATGGGAGATCATTGCCTTCCAGGTAAGTCATACTACGTTTTTACTGATCTTTCGATGGATGTTTCAGACGGGGTAACTTCTGGAAATGTTGAATGTGATCATGAGTTTGCGAGGGCATCTAGATATTCCGAGTTGGAGGTGGATTATTAACTTAAATTAGGAAGGCAATCAGAATTGATCCTAAATAATTTAACAAAGTACCGAAGTAAAATATTAGTTAATATCAATAGCATGGACTGAATGGGATACCAAACGTCGGTGAACAATATTTCCCAATTCCGTACACAATGTCCTTGCTATTCGTAAGATCCTAAATTTTTCTAAGCCGTTTGATACCAATATGCTATAAACTGAAGCAAGTTTTTGTGAAGTTTTTTTTTTATTTCATTCTTCGATTTCTTTCTGCTACGGCATGTGCTTTAATCAAACATAGGTTATTCAGCTGCATATATAGTACATAGCTGTGCTAGTAAACGAAACCAAAGTCGTTTTCAAATTATTTTATTCCTTATACGAATGCAACTGCTGGGAGTGAAGTGGGACATACACCGGTAGCTAATCTCGTCGGTGCGAATTCTTTTACTATGGGGTGTTTCACGGAAGCGGGGTGTACGTGGAACTTATCACATAAGAGACAGGCTATTATTGCGTGTAATCTGAAACATTAGAAAAAGTCCGGTGGTTTTATGAGACTTTGGCAATGGACAAATGACCATTTCAAGAATCAGCTTTCCATATGTGGATAAACCCACACAACCATTGTTCAGTCGATATACACGAGCGTGGATTGCTCCAGCTGATCGAGCTAGTTATTCATCATCAAAGTATGTCAACACAATTTTCCCTTATCCCCTCTGCTTTATATGATATGTTTTTGAGCCTGCGCTTCGGGTAAAAGGATGTAAGGCTCTTTATTGGTAGCCTTAAAAATAGTGTCCACCATTAGTTTTTGGAGCTTTGCATTACAGTACATATTCTTCATCTTCCTTAATTGTGGCCGTTTCCTTAAAATATTTCAGTGGTGACGTGTCCGTTATTGATGAGATACTACGCCAATAATTCTTTACGACTGCAGTCATTAAAGAAAAGATAGATTCCAAGTCCCATATTATGGCTACTCTCTACAGCCTACCAGCAGACGCAGAAACTACTGTGAATACACTGCTTTTCTTCCTCTTGTCTGTATTTTACTAGTCATACGTTGACCCTTTTTAAGGATTTGTAGATCATAAACTTTCTTGGAATTTTGCCATTACGACCTTTGTTCGCCAGCCCCGTCTTTTCTTGCTTTCAATTCGGTGTCAACCTGATGACAACAAATACTCGAAACGACTTGATGAGTCTCTGCCTGAAGTATTGTACGGTTGTCGTAAAACTTCTTTAAAGATCCATCGGGCATTTCTGCTTATTTTGAAAAATTCACGACGGTTGTAATCGTGTCAAGTCAAATTTATGTGCAGCGCATTTGACTTTTTTATAAGTACTTCATTGATAAGCGTGACTGTCGGGACCAGTTTGAAGCTTGGGATCACTATTAAGTTTTGCTCCTTTTAACGACCTCACGTCTCTTAAATCCACGGGACAAGTTTCCTTGGTATTGATTAACTGCTGTTCATCAATGCAATAACGACTGATCTCCTGTTCCATCTCCTGTTCCAGATACGAGAGCGGGACGAATTGACGTTCGTGTTTCAAAACCAAGTGAACGGATTGGGATCGCTGCGGCTTCTTTTTCGCAGAAACTCATCTCTCAGCGGGGTGTCAGCCAGCGAGTGGGTGACTACTATACCAATCAGTTTAACGATAAGTCCCTTGTTCGGCTTGAATAGTTTTCTGTGTAGCTTAATTTATATGCATTATAAATTAAATACAGCTACCCGGTCAGCTTTAGGTTGGTACAGGAAAAAAAAATTGGTCAACATTTTGCAGGTGATTATAAGATCCTTCTAATCAATATGGTTGAGTAATCTAACTGCTCATAAGATTACGGGCAAATATATATTTCAAATATGGAACGCCTTGAATAAGCACAAATTTAACACCCCTTAGGATCATTGTAGAAAAATCAGTACTACAGTATTCCAGGATCATTATAGAAAAAACAGTTCTGCAGTATCCTCACGTTTTCGTACAGATTAATCACTTCTGGAGCATTTTATAATCACTACTTAATTACCTTAACCTGTACTGTTCGAGTAAGTGCAGAGAGGATGGGTCTCTCGTGACTGACATTCTCAGATAAATTATATAAGCTAGTTAATAAAAGTAGGTTTTAATTATTATGCTAACGTTGCAATGGAAGGGAATTAGCAAATGGAGAGGCTCACAGGAAGGTCTTACCCTATACAATGGGATTGTGTTCTCTTGCGTCGTATCCTTTTTGGTAAATCCCAATTATGCAAATTTTAACCACCATCAGCGCTTACTTCTCAATCCCCTTCATTGGACTCTCACTAAATGCTAAAGTGAAGTTTTACGTGGACTCATCTTCGTATGCAACGTCTTTTAGACATTCTTCCAAGGTGACGTACCACCCCGTTACGTGAGAAATTTTCGATTATGTTTCGGATGTATGGCTGATGGCCCGGACCGACACGGAGATAAATCATAATGGTATTGTGACGCATATGACAATCAACACTAGAATATTCTAGAAAGTCCAAAATAAAGTACTAGAATATTCTATAAAGTACTGGAAAACTGGAGACTATGAACAATAGAACATTCAAGGCTATGGAACGGACGGGAACGAAACACCGAATCACAATGTGAGGAAACGGTATAAATACGTCGCACACAGATCATGAAATAGAAAGTAATAAGTGAGAAGTAAGCAGTAAAAGACGCGATAAGTACGGAAGCGATAAGTCAAGAAATCGTTAAGTGTACGGTAAAAGTAACGGTTATTATTAACGGACTAATAAAGTGTTACATTAATTCAAAATCGATTTAACGGCTCTTTATTATTAAAAATATTTAATCCAGCGCACCCTAAGCTCGCTACAGTATCTTCTGATATAACTAATTCCGGAGGTAAACTAGTTTTCCATTTGGATTTCCCGGTGGACTATGTTAGGGGGAAGCATCATACTAGTATTTTGATAAATAACCGAATTTCAAGAAATTCGTCATCGCGTAATGGGATTCGTTCTCGAAACTATGTCGACGTTCGACTAAAAACGAAATTTTGTAACATCAGGGGCATTGGTTTCATCGATACGAGTATAAACGCCGTCCACCAGTGTTTGCAAACGGCGAAACCTGATATCCTTGTCCTAACTGAGAGGCAGGTCGATCCGTCAACTGATTCCACCTATCTTCGTTACTCGTGATGCGTTCCGATCTGGCTTACTAAAGGACGGAGGTATTAGAATCCAAATAACTTGGACATCATGTGGTTAAAGGCCGTGCTGAGGAATTCTGTTAAATCTCTTTGTTGTTTTTACGGCTTTCCAAATGACGATCGACCGGCGACAATTTTCGAACACCTTTCACCTATCGTCGAATGGATACATTTCAATCACCCGGCTTCTGAAATGGTCGTCCTTGTCCATTTTAATGTACACAACTCCGACTAGTTGGTATATTCTAACAGAACCGATGAGGCAGGGAGGCTAGCGGAGAAGTTCGCTGTTAGCCAATTTGACTCAACTCGTGGAGAAACCTACGCGAGTGCCGAATACCCGACGTGATTATGCGAACATCCTGGATCCGTTTTTGACATTCGAACCAACCGTTTATACCGTGGAGGTTGATGTGCCCCTGGGAAACTCAGATCACTGCTTGGTATTGGTCGCACGGCCACTTGCATGTCAAATCAATAACCGATCTAATTTGCTTCGCCATGTATGGAGGTATGGGGCTGCTAACTGGGACGATTTGCGATATTTCTACGCATCCTTTCCGTGGTCGGGGGTGTGATTTGGAGACACCGATGTTAACGCATGCGGGGAGTCAATCACAGAGACTATTCTTCTAGAGATCGGGATCTACATTCCGCATTACATCAAAAGAATTTCATCTGATAAATCTTGGTTTGATAAAAAACGCGAGCAGATAACAGCGGCAAAACACAATGGGACTCCAATCCCACCGATGTTAACGGAACGAATTTTGTTAGAATCGGAAACGCGTGCAACCAGGCGACCGCGAAGAAGACTTACAACGACAGAGTGGCCAATAAATTCCTTGAGTGTCCAACTGGTTTGCGTCCCTTCTGGCCAATGGCAAAGGCTGTGAGCAGTAACTTCGCTTCTCTTGTCACCCGTTAGTGACGGGCAGCGGGACACAAGTCACAAATTCAAAATACAAAACTTCTGCGAATTCAAACCTCGATGCCGGTCTTTTCCAGCCAACTGTGCTCGCGCCGGTATTGTCTTCGATATGGTATGTGAGATTTCGTCCACGCACTATTCAACGCATTCTATGTGAACTGGATTATAGGACGGCAACCAGCGCTGACGGAATACCAGCAATAGTCGTTAAAAATTGTCCTTCAGTACTATCGCTCTCTTACCAGACTCTTCCGCTTATCTTATGCACGGAGGACCCTTTCTACCTGCTGGAAAATCGCTCGAGTTCAGCCAAACCCAAAGAGGGGAAAAAATGTCTGTCACAAAATTACCGACCGGTAGCATTATTGTCTATGCTATTTAAGGTGATGGAAAAGGTTATCAAGGACGAGTTAATTAAGTACTTCGAGGGCAACGGACTTCTGAATGATCGACAATATTAATTCCATTACAGGCGGTCCATGGGAGAACTTTCGACCCTTATAACCGATATATGGGCCTCTGCGATTGAGTGGGACGGTAAGTCAAGAGCGTTCGCATTAGATATCTCTAAGGCTTTTGATCGCGTCTGGCGCGCAGCGTTGTTGGGCAAACTGCGTTCATACGGACTTTCTCAGCAGCTTTGCGACTGGACGAAGAGCTTCCTCAAAAATCGCTCGATCCGTGTCGTTGTGGACGGCGAGTGTTCGGATCTGTATCCTTTTAATTGGGGGGTGCCCCAATGTTGTATTTTGGCCCCAACCTTATATTTGCTTCACATAAATAATTTGTTGGAGATAACGGATAACAAAGTGTTCAGTTTTGCGGATGATAGTACGCTTGTTTCCTCCTTTTCGAGTGATCGTCCGATTGGTGCATCAACATCGCGCCAGCTGAGATTTAGCCAGATCGACTCTTTGAATCAGGATCTGGATAAGGTCCTGCAGTGGAGAAAGGTCAATCTCGACTTCAATGTAACGAGGATACAATATACAGCATTCACAAAGAAAATTGGGTCCACGGTTCCATAGCTGATGATGAATGGCCAGACCCTTGAATCTGGGGAAACCATGAAATTGCCAGGCGTCACGGTCTGTGGGAGTGTATCGTGGCATATACACGTGTCGAACATCGGCAGGTCCACCTCTGGAAAACTGAGTTATTTGTTTAGAGCCCAGAAATATTTTACTCCAGCCCAACTTTTTCTCCTGTATAAATTCCAAATTAGACTCGTGATCGAATATCGCTCTGCTCCTAAACATACCCTTTAACCTACTTGAGGACATACAGAGACCAGCGATCCCCCTGATCGGGGACACGGCGCTGACCGTCGGGACTACAGTCGCTGTCGCATCGAATGTGCGTCGTTGACCTCTGTCTGTTTTACAAATATAGTATTATCACGGGTACTATTCTTCGCAAATTCGTGGTATTGTTCCGCGCAATTCGGTTTATAGGCGCTCCACGAGACAATCTGACTGATCGCGTCACTTCGCGGTTCATCTCCGGACGGCCCGAACATCTCTGCATCTGAACTCGTTCCGTTACAGAGCGAACACGTTGTGGAATTCCCTTCGCGCACGACACACTCGCGACCTTTGGTGGTTGATTTACTTTTCGTTTAACAATTCTGACTCCGACGACACACGAAAATGACTCTCGTTGGGAATGGAGGATCTGACCTCCGTGAATGTTACTTGATGACTAACGGTCATCAACGCGACGGTTGCGTTGCGCGGATCCTGTCTCTCGAATGTGTGCTATATCGACTGTTGTACCCAAGAATTAACTTCGAGGAACGCGTGGTGAGTTTTCTTTCCCCGTGAAGTTTCTCTTTGTCGTGGTGAATTAGCGAGGATCTCTCTGGTTGATCTTAGCACGTGTGCTACTAGATCTATTGTTTTCTCATGCAGCGAAGCTCATAGGAAAACGGAATTGAGAAAAGAGGAAGGAACAAAGGGCTATCATAGGATCACTGTGTAGCTGCTTAATAGCCTGCAACGCAATTAGGACAATGGTGCTCTCAGAGATTTCGGTATACAATGGTAATTGTGTCCCGTATCTTACCTGGCGGCGAGGCTCAGATTATGTTTGCACGTTTGCGGGGACGCTGGCTAACAGGGGCACCGATAAGGTTTTCGAATTTATGATACCTGTATGATATATAGAGAAATTTAGGACGATGCATGTTAAATGTACTTGGTAAGGCAATGTTTGTCAGTTTGTTGTGTCCTTCGATCGCCGTGCAGGAGTAGGACGACTGGTCGGACTTGTGACCCACGTGTCTGTGGGCACGTGGGGTTGTTGCCTCCCAGATGTATGTTACCTTGTTTCAGGTGTGGTGGAGGACTTTGAGGACACATGTCTGTGGGCACGGGTAATTTATCTATAGGTGAGGGTGTTCCGGTTCCCGGTTGTAGTGCCGATGATGATGATGAGTGTGTTCCTTGGTGGAACGACGACATCTCGACCAATAGTGGATTGTGTGGTTCGTAGAACCGTCACATTAGTTTACAACTTAACCCGTTGTTGCTGAGGTATTGGTCTGATTTTTCCGATTTTCTTTTGATGCTATGGCCTTCTTGGCGGTTGCCTGTTTGTGTGTGTCTGTTTGAATCGCCACAAGATCAGTATCATCAAAGGTCTTCTTGCCGAGTTCGTAAATTAGCTAACCTGAATGGAGTGAATTTCGCTAACGCTCTGCAAAGCTTCAACAACAATCCACCCTAATAAATACAACATGGAAGTTTCTATGTTCCTTGTCAGCCAACTTTTTGTTAACTAACAAGCTTCGAAATGAGGCAAACAAAAACAATTTGAACTGATCAGTGCGGCTCAACTCAAAAGACGCCTTAATAGTTTTGAACGACACTGTTGGGAGTTTAAACTGATTATTTTTTACCTAATAAGAATGATCGCGATTTAGTAAACACAATAACAAGCATCACTGCCTCGAGATCAACACCTTATTCCATACGTCCTCAAATTTTCAGACCTGAAATGAAGATACGAGTCTAGTCCGTGTTATAAGGAAGCTCTAAGAACAATGAAGACGAATTTCTGCAAGTAATTGAAAGAAGGAGGAAATGATTGTGATATGTTGTGCCGACCCCTCAGCCACGCTCGGAAAGATGGTAAAGAATATCTCCCGCCCATTTCATGGCGGGGCCTATAGCTTGGTGGGGTGCCGTCTCAATGGATGGGTTGGTAAGGAAGTTGTGTCATCCGATTAATTGTGCAAAGCTAGGTTCAACTGACAACTCTTCATCATCATCATCATCGGCACTACAACCGGGATCCGGTCTTGGCCTTATTCAACAAGTCTGAGGCTTGTTAAATTCTCCATAATAATTTGTTTTTCCGGCCAAAGTTATTAGCCTTGCGCCACTACTGACCACTCTTGCTAATGTGTAATTCGGCACAACGGCTGAGTGGTAGGTTGGGTCGCAAAACCCAGCCGCCCAGTGAAATACCACCACATTAAGCTTTAGGCTCCGTGAAATGATTGGGAGAAATGCTTGATCATCTTTCGGAGGTTGGTGGGTGTATATGTGGGGTTTGAAGTAGGTGTACCGGCGTATGACACAGGTTCACTACAAACACCACTCCTTGTCACGGTCAAAGTTCCGCCGAAGACTGTGCACCCAGGAGCAACAAAGGTAAGGTAAAACGCACAGATGGTAATCACCAGGAAATGTTCTCTAAGAGAAACGGAACTCCACTCCAGAAGGAAAAGAAAACACAGTCGTTTTTATTTAGACTATTAACACTTCTTTATTTTAATGTCGTTGTTCTAGTTACAAACTACACAATAATCGATATTTATCCCAAATACAGCTGGGTGAATTTATTGTCATTTAATTTTTTTACACAAACAGAAAAGGGATTATATTTATTAGCTTTCTCGGCGACCTTTTTATTTTTGACCCACGACCACGGCGCGTATTTTTAGGACAACAGCGTGCCAAAATAACTTTTATACCCGCGCGGAGATTTCTTCCTATCAGGAGCACACCACTCGTGGTTATAACTCCATGCGTTTTGGGTGTGTGCACGCAGCGGTGGCTAAAATCTGACTGTACGATTACCGTTTCACTCCACATTCGCTAGCGGCCATCGTGATGGAATTTTCTATGCCGTGGTGGTCAGGTACAATACCCTTTGCTAGAAATGCGGACATGGATCGACCCTGCACGTGTTCAAACAAAGGAACAAGCATTAGGGCTGCTAGCATCGTCATTGTAAATAAATCATGACGGTTGCCAAAGGAAGAAATAGGTTTCAGTGTCTTAAGTAAACAGAAACACTATTTCGGGGTTCGTCGCTGGGATGCGCATTGTTTAGTTTAACCAATGCGACATGGGAACATTTTGGTGTTTACCCAATCGCTCACGATCATGCCGTTGAAGGCTATAGGATCTTCTGTGATGATAGGTCTATCGGAGATTTGTTTGCCAAGGCAATGGCTAGGGTGGCTATTGTTAGGGTTCATGTGGTGGTACATGTGACATGGTCATGAGTGCGATTGTTTAAATAACAATCGTATTCATGTTTAGCCCTATACTGGGTTGATGGCTGATAATTAGAAAATGGTTGCTCTCTTGGCAACCTGATGGATATGGGGGCAATGTTTGATTAGGAATTGGTAGAAGGGACACGATCATGGGTATGGTTGTTGGAATAGCAATCATAATCGTGTCCGATTCAATGTGTTGTAGTCCGGCGCCGTGCTTCCTCGGTTGAGGGAAGAGCGGGGACCTTTTATTATTCCTTTTCTTCTTGAAAAATGCTGGTCCTGTTCTACATTTCGTCTTCTGGTTGAAACTTATCACGGGAATATTATGCAGATGGCTATGTCGAACTGTCACTAAAGATATATTACTTAACTCTCGCTTGGTGCCTTTCCTTCTTCTTAGATTTTTATTTGCAGCCGGCTATTTAAAAATGTCCATATCAGTTTTATTTTATGTCGGGCTTTTATTTGATCTCGTTGCAAAATATTTTTATAAACACAAATCTCTGGTTATTGTATCTTGGAGTGAATATTCTATTAAAAATTATTATTAAATCTATTTTCTCTAGAGTAGAAGTAAACGCCTCGAAGTATTCAAGGCAAATAGAAGTTATCAACTGAATTTTTTCTCTATGACTTTTCACATTCATTTGGACGAAAATCCAAGTTGCTATGTTTTCAATAAATCAAAAGGTGCAGGTTATTAAGTGTGCTGTAACTGGTAATATTGTGAATGTTTATGAATGGTATGTATTAAGTGAGAATGTAATATATGTTAAGTGAAGTTTTTTTTTGGATGTGTTAGGAGATTCAGTGTTAAATTTAATAAGGGTAGTATTCTGGAATACAACATCCCACCCTTCTTCGAGAAAGAAAATTATCCTTGAAGAGAATAATTTTCTAGTAACTATATATTAAATTAAGAAAGACTTGGATTTTCGTTCAATTACAGTACAATGGTTTTCAAAATTAATCTTTATCAAAGGTTACAATAATCAATAAGTTCTTAATACTAGAAAAATATTCTATTTACATTATATATTAACTAAATTTTTTCCAACACTCAAAAAGTTCTTAACACTAGAAAAATAGTCCAAAATAGTCTATTTACATTATATATTAACTAAATTTAAATATTTCTCCTTGGAACCTTTTCTTTTCTTATCTAAAAATCATTATTACTTATTATATTAAATATATAATATTAATATTATTGTTTCAAAATTCTCATTTCCGTATATATATTAATTCCAAAATTTCTAATATATATATTACCAATAAAATTTTCCTTCTTTCCTTTTCCGTTCGAATATATATTAATTCTAAAATTTCCAATATATATTACCTCTAAAATTTTCTTTCTTTCGTCCCCCTCATTAACTTTTTTTTTTTTTTTTTTTTTTTTTTTTTCATTTCCGTCATTTCCTACAATTGTTAGATTATTTCATATATATTGAATAATAAAACAAAGGCCATTTGTTATGTGTTTATCTTTTCCTTAAATTTATGGAAAAGTTTCCAAAACCTTTCTGGGCCTATTACTATGATTATTGTATAGAAATGCATAATACCAAAAATCTTCTTAAGAACTGATTTCAAATGTCCTAAATGATTGTGTAACTTTTTATTTTTTTGTATTTTGTGTTTGAATAAATGTTTATTGTTGAAAAAAAGAATTTGTAATGTACTTATATGGTTTTCCTTTTCCGTACCTATTTTAGTTAAATTATTATTTTCATTACTTATTATATCGTGTTTGAGTAAGTGTCTGTGTTTGTTTTCGTTGTTTAAAATTTTTTGTGTTTTTGGCTCATTGTCATCATTTTCTATAGCTTTAACTTCTTTAATTGAATTATTATTTTCAATTTTCATTACTTCGTGTTGCTGTTCAGTATCGTTATTTAAAATGTTTAGTGTCTTCGGCTCAATGTCATCATTTTCTATAGCTTTAACTTCTGTCGGAACGTCTACCTTTTCAGTCTTACTCACTGCTGATGGATCTTTTAGTTTCTCAGTCTCATTTACTGATTCGAATAGTTCTTCAGACTTATTAGCTGTTAGAACATCTTGGTTCCCAGTCCTATTTGCTGTTTGAACTATTTCTTCAGTTATATCTGCTGTAGAAACATTTAATCCGTCAGTCTTTGCTGCTGAAAAGATTTGTTCATCAGTATTAGCTGCTGAACTGACTTGGGTTTCGAATTTTATTGCAACTATTGGGTCTTCAGTCTTTAACACTGCTGAATTTTCAGTCTTTGTTGCTGAAGTGCCGTGGTTGTCTATTGGGATAGCCGGAATATTAGGGGTTTCTGTTTGTATATTTTCTGCAGGATCCGAATTTTCAGTCTTTAATACTGCTGAGTTTTCAGTCTTGGTTGCTGAAGTGTCTGCGTTGTCAATAGGGATATCTGAGATATTAGCGATTTCAGTCTTTAATACTGCTGAAATTTCGGATTTTCAGTCTGTGTTGCTGAATTGTTTTCCAGAATGGGAGTATGAATCGGAGTCTTTATATTAGGGACAGGGTTATCTTCGTTTATATGGCTTGGTTTATAGGAGTATGTGGGCTCAGGGTAAATTTGGCTAGGAGCTTCATTAAAATGGTCGTTATCTATTTCCAAAGATCTAATGCTGTAAATAGAAAACTTTGGTCTGTCTTCCATAAATTTTGGTTGGCGTCAGGCCTCGTTTTCCGACTCTTGCACCCGAGAAAAGTGAACATTTTGTCTATCGTTTTGTCTATTGGTGCTCCTAGAATTTTCACCAAAACGATTTTCAGAGTTTGTAGGATTATTTCGGAATGGGTTACGCGTTGTTGTACCTTGTTGGTAATTTGTTGAAGCCGATCCATTGCTAGATATCTTGTATCTACACTCATTCTCTGTGTGATTATTCCGTCCACAGAAATTACATACAATGTTATATTCCCTTTTTATGGGTTGTCTATTCGGAAAAAAGTTGGATTGCATGTTCCGATAACATGTGTCCTGTGTATGCCCTGACTTACCACAGGTTTGGCAGACTATACGATTGAATGTAGGTTTTTCATTGTATTGATATGACCTGGGAGAGTTGTCCATTCGAGCACCATGTGATACTACATGTGCAATCGAGTGTTTTAAATTATTTCCCCCATGGACTTTAGCTAGTATCTTTAGCTGTTCGTTCATTAGTCCATCTTCAAATGTTTGTACGGCCAATTTTTTGTTTTCTTCCATTAAATATTCCCTAACCACCGCGTCTGCTGTTATTTCACACGTGGCAGAGTTTAAAGTCCTTAGAGCATTCGCGACTCTATCACCGTATTCCCGGACGGTTTCTCTGTAGCGTTGTTTCAGAGAAATCAACTCATTGTGTGCCGTCGACCGAGATTGCTCCTCTTTATATTCCGATTCGAGTTTATCTTTTAAATCCTCCCACTTAGCGATTTTGCTATACCTGATCAGATCGTAAGCATGACCCTCTAGTCTATTTTTGACTAGCTCTAAAAACGTCTCGTATATATCCGGGTCTGCCTTCTTTATTGATCTAAATAAAACGTCTCCCCCGGAAATAAATTTACCTAAGTCGCAGGGTTTCCCGTCAAAGGTAGGGACGATTCTGAAAACATCAGAAATTCCGACAGACAGAGCCATTTCAGGGGTTTTACTGAGTATCTGTTGATAGTGGAATTGTTCTTCCCCCTGCCTAGCCGCCTGTCTCGTGTAATATGGGCTCGTAATATTGAAAATTTGAATTAAAGTATGGCGAAAATTCAATTCTTAAAATATGGTTAACTTAAAAATATGGTTATGGAAAAATTGGCCTTTCTTTTGGTTATTCAATATATATATATATATAGGAAAGAAAAATAAATTGGTCCCAAAACTGAAAAGAAAGAAAATTCGACGAGAAAGAAAGAAAAGAAACGGAAATGTCTTCGAAATACTGAAATGAGAATTTGCAAATAATTTAGATAGAAATTTCTATCCAAAAAAAATGTATGTTAGTAAAAAGGAAAGCTTCCAAGTAGAAAATATTACTAAAAAAAAATTAGAGAGAAAAGTCGCAAAAAAAAATTCTTACTCCACTAAATGTTCATTGCTGTCATACGTAATGTTGATAGAAGTCTTTGTCTTGAGTTTCTTATTGTTGTGTGTTCTTCTTTTTTTTTTCACTTTTTTTTTTTTTTTAAATATTTTAATTATCGCCAGGCAGACTTCACGTCCTAGAAATTGAATATCCTGGTCTTTTTTTTTTCGTGGTTTTATGTGTTTTTTTTTTTTTCGTTGTGGAGACGTTTTCATTTATCCTTTGGGTTTTTTTTTCTTCTCGTTTTTCTCTTTTTGTTTTAATACAAAACAAAAACCATATAATTTATTACAAATAAAAATATGATTGTAATCTTGCTATGCAATAATAATAAATAATTTACTTCAAACTATTAAAGGAAATTCTTACTTCGGGCGTAATTTATATGTCGTTTAATAATTTTTTTTTTTTTTTTGCGTTAAAGATTACTTTTTTCTTTTCGTTGTTTTATGTTTAAAATTTTTTTTTTCTTGTTTTTTTTTTTGTTGTTTTATGTTTAAATTTTTTTTTTCTTGTTTTTTTTTTCTTCTTATTTTCTTTTTATTTGGGATCCTTTGGTTGGATCATCCCACCGCTGCCACCAGTGTTGTAGTCCGGCGCCGTGCTTCCTCGGTTGAGGGAAGAGCGGGGACCTTTTATTATTCCTTTTCTTCTTGAAAAATGCTGGTCCTGTTCTACATTTCGTCTTCTGGTTGAAACTTATCACGGGAATATTATGCAGATGGCTATGTCGAACTGTCACTAAAGATATATTACTTAACTCTCGCTTGGTGCCTTTCCTTCTTCTTAGATTTTTATTTGCAGCCGGCTATTTAAAAATGTCCATATCAGTTTTATTTTATGTCGGGCTTTTATTTGATCTCGTTGCAAAATATTTTTATAAACACAAATCTCTGGTTATTGTATCTTGGAGTGAATATTCTATTAAAAATTATTATTAAATCTATTTTCTCTAGAGTAGAAGTAAACGCCTCGAAGTATTCAAGGCAAATAGAAGTTATCAACTGAATTTTTTCTCTATGACTTTTCACATTCATTTGGACGAAAATCCAAGTTGCTATGTTTTCAATAAATCAAAAGGTGCAGGTTATTAAGTGTGCTGTAACTGGTAATATTGTGAATGTTTATGAATGGTATGTATTAAGTGAGAATGTAATATATGTTAAGTGAAGTTTTTTTTTGGATGTGTTAGGAGATTCAGTGTTAAATTTAATAAGGGTAGTATTCTGGAATACAACAAATGGTAGGAAAATTATCGGCTGCAGCTGTCAACAAATACGTTGGTCAGCGTGTATTCTTGGACCAACAGATTGTTGGAACAAGAACACGCTGAAAGATTGGCGTATGTTTGGTGATTATGATTGCTGACAAGCTGAGCGATAGGGAATATGGTGGTTCGTATATTATGAACTGGATAGTCTAATGAGGTGTATGCATGCTAGGGCTTGCTTTCAGGTGGAAGATGATGCAGAGTAGCTTACGCTGCTCATTTGCAGGTAAGTAGCATGACTTTACATGATAAGTGGAAGACAGGTTAATTTAAAGGGAATGGGTGGTTCTTTCTGAATGTTTTAAAGAACCCCCACATATCCAGTCGAGAACTCCACTCGGCCTTCAGTCGCTTTTTACAACTAGCCGGTCTAACTGTGAGTATATTGCAAGACCTTACCCACACCGTATGATCCGGACACACAACTTTCAGTGCCACCATTAAACCATAAGCGCGATATTGCTCGCTTATTTTTTTCTACTTGGATTTCCACGGTCGCGGTTGAACAGAGTTTTGTAAATGCATCTCTAACTATGTGGAGCGTTTTGCGAGTTCATGTATTTCCCCGCCAATATAGTCTCCAGGCATTCAAGACGACTTTTTAACATTTAACGACACCTCGACATTCGATATCTTGACATTTTACGGTAAAAAGAAAAGCTATGTCTCCAACTACTAAAATCCAACAAAACCTATTTTCTATAATACTGTAGCGAGCTTAGGGTTCGCTGGATTAATTATTTAAAATAAATAAGAGCCGTTAAATCTATTTTGAATTAATCTAACACTTTAGTAGTCCGTTAATAACAACCGTTACTTTTACCGTACACATAACGATTTCTTGACTTATCGCTTCCTTAGTTATCGCTTGCTTCACTGCTTACTGCTTACTTCTTACTTTCTACTTATTACTTCTTACTACCGCACTTATCGCTTGCTTCACTTTCTACTTCTTACTCATCTCCATGATCTGTATGCGACGTATTTATACCGTTTCCTCACATTCTGATTCGGTGTTTCGTTTCCGTCCATTCCATAGCCTTGAATGTTCTATTGTTGATAGTCTCCAGTTTTCCAGTACTTTATAGAATATTCTAGTACTTTGTTTCGGACTTTCTCGAATATTCTAGTACTGATTGTCATATCGTCACAATACTTATACTTTTTAAAACAAAATTTACATCATCTACTGCCGTACAGAACTTAGGTTCTACTATGATGCTGAATTGTGTAATTATTAAAAACCACTCCAACCTCTTAGGCCGAGGGAAAGCAGTTCCCAAAAACTGTTGGTTAGAGATCGGTGTGGGAGATTACTACAACATCGAAACCTATCAAAACGTACGTCTTAAACAAATTAAGATCGGTAAGTTTCGACGGGTAACAGGCCTCTCTCGTAGTAATGAAGTTGTTTGCGATACGATTTATATTGAACGAAAGTGGTGAGTGGGGTCTTCGCGGTTGGTGAGATGGCGTTGTTCAGGATGGGGAAAGCATTGGAGATATAAGTTAAATGCTATGCAGTAGAGATAGGGACCTGTGGAAGAGAGGTCTGCACGGGTTCAAGATCGGGTCGCAATAGTAGAAGTGAGTAAGTAACTAAAGTACTATGGGAATGTGGGGTTTAAGTCGTGTGTCTGGCACGACACGGATTCACTAACTTCCCCAACATATACTGAAGATAACTCTTCCCACAATTATGCAGCAAGTAAAAGGCGATTTTTTGGTCGTATAGTTTTAATTTCTCTATTTTAAGTCAATACACTGGTTCGAAAACATTTATCTTTACAATCAATATATAGGTGCGGGCAACCTTTATTTTAAGTCGATACACTGGTTCGGAAACATTATGAGGTATCACAATAATGGATCAACGAACCGACTGCCGAACTCTGACTCCTATACTCGATACTTTATGACTTCTTTCTTTGAACGCCTTCACGGTGACGCGTGTGCGCGATTTAACGCTTGAAATTGGACTCACGGTCGGTGCATGTGCACACTTTGACTGTTGAAATCTGACTCCACGACGTAACGCAGATCCATCAGATTCAATGGCCGCGAATTGCATCGATAGGGGAGCATTCTATTTGTGTCCGTATAGGACAAGTACAATGCCCTGCGATTAGAACGATGATCAGTGGACACCTAATTAAACAGAAGTACGATCGTCGGGGGCGATGTACCCATACATCGTTGGTGATGTATGCCAGAGATCGAAATAGATTTTTGTTTCAAGGTAAACAAAAACGCTATTTCACAGATCAAATCATAGGCACATCATATACATGATGTATATGATGTGCCTATGATACAAAAGGGGTCGTCATGGTATTTGCCTAAGATTTCTTGGAAACACCGATGTAGGCAATATCCAATCTAGCCGTATGGCTCCGGTGGACAAGGAGGCAAAATATTTTGTTGACATAAGTCAGCAGAAACCTCGTCGACGGTGACAAAGGGTCAGGCTAGATGGCTATATGTTTAGATTAATATGCGGGTAAGTAAAACAAACACAGTGAGATACTGTATGTTAAATTTAGGTTTTCAGGCGGGTCATCATAGCCATGGCATGGGTAAGGTTACCTAAACAATGATCATATCCATGCATTCATGATAGGTTGATAACCGATAACAGCAACTGTCGCGGACCTAAGGGTATAGGCGCGATACACAATTGTGAACTGTGGAAAGATTATTGGCTACAGCTATGTCAACAATACGCTAGCCAGCATTTGTTTATTGTAATTGAAGACAGGCTGAGCCGATAGGAGATGAACTGGTTCATGTAATATGAACCAGGGAATTTCAAAATGTATGGATCCCGTCGGGTAGGTTTTCTTTTCAGGTAAGATGCTGCAGGGGAGCTTACGCTGCCCCTAATTGCAGATAAGTACCATGGCTTGGTATCGTAAGAGGAAGTGCTTAATGGGAATGTATTAAAGAGCCGCCACAGGATATTTTTGGGACATTTTGTATTTAAAAGACTGCCCACTATGTTGAAAAAAAAAGAAGAGTTTTCTCCTTAATGTTGATTGAAGCTTACTTAACTAAGCATTACGTAGGTAGTGCCTTTTATATAACATCCATATCGAAAAATGTCGACACTATTGAGTAGTTTATAAAAACCAGATGAACAAAGATACGAAACAAAAATTAGAGGATTCGTTATTTTAGAATTGGTCATATATTCTAAGAGCAGGTATAATAAGGAAGCAGGAAAAGCTCTTATTTCAGCGGACATCATAATATATAATAATGGGAAGACTCGCGAACACTCTACTTATTTGTATACATAATGTGGAAGTTTAGCGTAATGCGCCATCAACGCGCAATTACTGAAGGTTCATCTGATCCCCACTCTCCCAGCGTACATCTACATTTCTACTGGCTAAATCAGGTGCCCCTCTTCATTTATGCAGCTAATTACACCAATCCCTTTTGCGTGCCATCAAGGATCCGCTACAAAAAACAAGATTAATGGCAGCAATTCGTCAAGTGCCACCTTGTAAATATTCAGACACTGAAATGCTGATCCCTTCCTCAGTATAAATGAGAATTCGCACTTAACATACCGAAGCGAAATCATTAATCGAATTCCCACCGAGACGCGGGGATTTCATTGAAGACACGCACTCCACACGTCCGATGTCCCTTCCCCAAATCAACTTTATTTTCCATTGACTCTGATTCCGCGTGATTCTGCCAATCATGCGACAAGCTTCGTCTGTCCGTCGCTTGTAATTACGCTAGAATACAGATCTTCATTAAGTCTCCTATTTCGCGACAGATAATCCACCGATAGACACCCAAGAGCTGAGGGTCTGTGTGACGGCGGGGGCCACAAGGACTGGTTGTCTGGAACAATCGTGTGGCTGAGGGGTAGAAAGATAAAAAGATGGAACCGGGATGCGATACCAGCTAGATGGCATTTCGCAAGTTCCAAAGATGTTATTGTGCATCACTTGGTATGCTGGGTCCTTGGTATAGAAGAGCATGTTCCAGAAATATCTCGCCTCCTTCTATCGACTAGATTAAGACATTTTAATGAATGAAAAACAGCTTCAGTGTGCTTCACGGTGCTCGAATTGTATCCAATTTGTTCTGGGTGCCAACGTCGACTGCATTTGGCACTCTAAATTTGGACTGCTCACTTGGGATGGGTGCAATAATGGGCAAGTGGAAGGTTGGGATCCACGGGGATGCGGGTACCTGCAGGATGCGTTCATTATTTTATGTCAGATGATGTTTTCCGTTTGTGCTTGCACTACTCGCAGACAATGAGACAAATTAAATTGAATAAATTAAAAGATACAAGTGCTCTCCTTGAGCATTGGGAGCATGATAAAGCATCCGCGACGAGCGATATTTGCCCATTTTCTGTGATTTACGATGTAAACATTTTTTGGCTTCTCTTAACTGTTGGGAATGCAGCACGTATGGCTTAGGAGGTCTATTAAGCTACACCATTAGAGTGACTTCGTCTAAAATGAGAACTCTCAGGAAGCACGCCATATAAAATCTGAATTTGTACATACGTTTACAGACGTTTGGCATTCTGGTAGGACGTTATTGTAATAATGACTATTTACAATCTAGTAGAAGATATGGAGAGGGATATAAGTATCGGGGTTTCCAATAGGGATTTGACAACTTTTTTTTTTTTTAATAAAACGGAAACCATTTGAGATATTTCAAAAACTTTATTTTCAACTTGAAGTACAATCAAAACATTTATGAATGGAACTCGACTTCGTTCATATCGCCACCGCAGCCACGTTTGCAACGGTCGATTGGTTGGACCCAATTTTCGATGATTCGGTCATACATTTCGGCCGAAACGGCCGCTATTTCGTGTTCAATGTTGGCTCTGAGACAACGTCGTCGACTTGTTGGCATAGACTAATGACTTGACGTAGCCCCAAAGAAAATAGTCTAGAGGCGTTAAATCGCACGAACGAGGCGACCAACCGACTGGCCCATTCCTTGAGATAACACGCTCATCAAACTTACACTTCAATAAATCGATTGTATCGTGTGCTGTGTGGCTTGTGGCACCGTCCTGTTGAAACCACATGCCGCCAAAGTCCATATCTTCCAATCCCGTCCAAAAATAATCGGTAATCATGGCGCGATAACGATGGTCATTCACAGTAACGTGACGGTCGTTATCGTCGACGAATAAATATGGCCCAATAAGGTCGCCGGCATGCCAACCGCACCAAACAGTTATTTTTTGTGGATGAAGTGGTGATTCGTGGAGCACATGTGGATTTTCACCTGACCAATAACGCATGTTTTGCTTATTGACGAACCCATTGAGCCAAAAATGAGCTTCGTCACTGAAGATGATTTTGCGATGAAATTTATCATCTTGGCACATCTTTTCCAGAGCCCAATCGGAGAACGTAGTCGCTTCAAATGGTCCATCGACTTCACTTCTTGAGTCAGCTTGATCTTGTGTGGGTGTAAACCAAGATCCTTACGCAAAATTCGTCATAAAGTGGTCTGGGCGGTGCCTAATTCTTGAGAACGCCGTGGAATTGATTGATTTGGATCGTTTGCTACGGACGCCTGAACGGTAGCGATATTTTCGACACTTCGACCGACCCGTTGTCTCACTGGCACGGCACCATCACACAACGAATATGTAGACTCAGAATTTTGCACTAAACTTGCCTGTCTACTAGGGCGAGAATTTCGACCGAAAATTGGAGTTAAGGCTCTTAAAGTTGCGGTCATCATCATCGGCACTACAACCGGGGATCGGCCTAGGCCTTATTTAGCAAGTCCTGAGGCTTGCTAAATTTTCCATAATGATTTGTTATTTTCAGGGCAAGGTCATTAGTCTTGCGCCGGGGGCTCACCGACGGGGAATTGGACCCCGGTCTCCCGTGTGACAGACGGGTATACTAACCACTATACTATCGAGGAGCCGACTCCAAATTTCGGTAGTAAATTTTTATATGTTGCAGACGTTGTTCGTTCGTGTACTTAACCATGATGTTAAGTTTACTGAATAAGTTGACGGTGACAGTTCGATGATTAGTGAAAGGGTGCGTTCACAAATTAAATTCAAAGTTGTCAAGTCCCCATTGGAAAACCCGTTACTATATTAGTGAAATTTGAAGCTCCGACCGGCTTCGAAATGTGGGTTGTTTGGGAAAAACGAATTATATAGCATGGGTACTTGTTTGTTACCTACTCCTCGTGGCCGATTTTTTCATCATCCTCGGCGTAAATCCGTTTTAGAACCAGACCTCAATTGCGCCTGGTACGTGGTACGAAATCGGGACTTAGTAGTGAACGCCCTTTTATATCTCCGCCATTGATCAGGAGCTCACTATCCATAGGCTATTGTGGGGGGTGAAGGTATGAGCGCCGACGTACGGCGCGGGTTCGCTATCACCCGCCGACGGAAATCCTAGCGGCGACGTTCTTCTGTTATTTTTTTTAACAGAAAACTATATTTATTATTATATTCATTTTGTCATACAATTTTCCACAGGGTTATTTGTAAGTTATACACAATCGAGATGCCTTGGTTGCGCTGTGTGCGTATATTCTTCATTTACATTAAATAAAAATCACTTAATTTGTTCTTTGTTAAACATTAGTGTCGCGTCGTGCTTGAACTAATTAGTTCAAGCCATTTGAATTACTTTTCGTTGTTGATTATTAGTAGTTTATTCTTAGTATTAATTGTTATTATCTTTGTTATTAATTGTTATAAGTTGTAATTGACTGCATGTTTGGCAGCACTTTCCTTTTTTGTTATTGCCAGTTGTTATTCGGTTTTTGTTGTCATTTTGCATTATGCAAATGAGATGTTTTCGTTTTCGTCGTGAATTGAATTAATTCGTTTTTCGTTTGTCTATCGTTTTTTCGATTGATAATCTTATGCGATTCTTATCGCATGTTACATAATAAATAGCAATAGTGTCGTTCGAATTTATCGTATGTTATATAATAAATAACAATAAACATTGTCGTGAGGAAACATTGCGTTTTATTCGATATAGTAGTCGTTCGGTTCCGGTAAACGAATCGGAAATTATTCAACTAGTTTCAATCCATGAGTAATTAAGTAATTATTCCTCGTTCTCTGCCTTATATTTGTATTTTCTCTATTTATTTACATGTGTCGTGACATGTTAATGTATATATATAATTACAACTACAATTACAATCGACCGTAGTTCGGTAATTACAACCTGTCCTCCGCGATTCAGTTATTATATAAAAGCGACTGTATCCACTAAACGCGACCCGAAGAGATTAATGTTCATTCATAATCTGTTTCCTGTTTGGGAATCGACCACGGGTCTTCACTCTCGATGCCCCGCACTCTGCAACGAATGATATTTGACTATATCCACCGGGCCCGGTGGCGGTTAAATCTCGACTGCTTAAATGAGGTGCACCGTTTGGCGGATGATTAGCGACCGACTAATTACTGGCGAGCAAAAGTTCGTCGCGTCGTGGCAGTGGAGTCATAGCTAAAATAAACTCACTGCCATTTACTAGGAACTTTGAAAAGGGTCGCTATGCCTGCATAGGGAATTTAGTTCCGAATAATCATCGCCGTATAGTCTGAGTTGGATTCTTTGGTTGTGTGTACCGGGAAATTGGTTACGGAGCCATAGGCAAGTATGGTCAAGGGTCTTGATCGTTGCGATGGTCGTTTCGTGGAAAGGCGGCGCATCATGCTGGTGGCTTGCCAGTAAGAGGGAATTGGTGTGGTTCTACATGGTTTAGGTGGAATGGGAACTAAATGTTGCTTGATTACAAGCGAGGAAATAGTTTAAGCAAGAAGTGAGCCGGAATGATTTTCGGGGGAAATTAGAATTGCTTGGTTGCAAGCAAGGGATATAATTTAGATAAGATATTACCGAAACGGTTTTTGGAAAAATATATGCGACTCGTGTAGTTGATGGAATACTCCTGAAATTTTCGCAATGGACTACCATCTTTTCCGCAATCTGGATTAATTTTGCCGGCAGAAGGTCCCCCGGAGCCGAGCAGAGGTCATAAAAGCCTTTATTCATTACTCAAAAAGTCAGCACTTCTACGAAAAGGAAATAGTTGACCTCGTAACACGTTGGAAGAATGTCATACTCGTAGATTCCAACCGATCCTATTTTGATTGAATAAATATTTACGGAAAAATAATATTGGCTTTTAAATGTTTACTATAAAATCGGACATTTCATGTGGTACAACCCAATATAAATGCTAACAATGGCTTCAATCTGGTATTCTTGCGAGATAAGTGAATGTCGGTTTACACCGAAGGAACAACTAAAACGAATTCCGTGGTATCTGTTCATTAAGAAGGTTTTCCTAATGGCACCTGGCCCCTCAAAAATGACTTCTTTGTATTCTATGAATCGAACACCTTCCTATTCTAGAAAGTCCATGATGACTGTTCCGCTTACGAGTCTTTAAAAAAAGTTGTACCTAATGATTTACTTGACAAGAGAATCCATAAGACTTTGAGAATTTAAAACAACAACAAAAATCTGTTATGACCCAAATCTCGCCAAGATGGGCTCTGTGTTTACTCTCAGTGGAGAATAAATACAATTGCGTGATCGACTCTGATACTGTTTTGGTGACTTTCCCTCGAAATTCTAACGTATTGATACATAACTGAAGACAAATATCCATTCCAGAGGCAAAGGAACAGTTAAAGCAAGGAGTTTTTGAAGAAAAGCCGACTTAAAGTAGTTGACATTATTTAAAAAGCAACTCGTTTTGATCGGCGATTAAATTCCGACGATATTTGCTTTCCTTTCCGTAGGCCGATAGGTAAATTTACACTCCTTCTTACTTTTAATCAACCCACCAGGGTAAGTATCCGGAGGTATTGGTTCTTGCGTGCAATAATGCACCCGCTATGTGTAGAAATGTTAAGGAGGACCCCGCCAAACAGATCAAAGCAAATTCTTCTATTATTGTAAACTCTAACGCTGTCAGTTGCTATTATATTATATTTTTGACAGGGCCAAATATCCTTTGAGAACTAACCCTCTTTTAGGGTTTGACTATTTGCAAGTAATTTCTCCTTTCAAAGCAACAATTCTTCTCGGATTAATCAACTGTATTCGTCTAAAGTTTTACCAACGATAATTCCTTAACTCCGACCACAGAGACAGACTTAATTGAGCCTCGTAATCCAGGAAAGCTGAAGTCTCCTTAGGGTTGAATATTATAACCTAAGGTTGCCCGAGTTTATACAGTATTTGACATCTTCAGCTGTAGACAATTTGACATACAAGGAGCATAGCCCAGAACTATGTGACACACAAATGCCTCTACGGAAACCCAGTTATTCAAGTAGACACACCTTATGCCCTTTTGTCCTTTTGTGTCCCCTCTTGTGGCAGCCCCTATTCGATCGAGTCTGTCAATAATTCATCGTAGGCGAAGGTGTTCTCTCTATCAACAATCCAATCACGTACCAAGCTAATATGCCTTAAGGATATCATTAAGGTACCGTTCCCTTTATTTTACTCTTTGGTACTGAATTTTCTGCTTTCTCACGTCCGAGGGCACACAGAATGCCTACAAGGACATGTGGCACAGCAGTACGAAGACCCTGCCGACACATGGATGTTCGCCAACGCATACGTGACTTTTCTGTTCGACAAGGGAAATTTCCTCTTAAAGGCCAAGGTAGCCTCGCCCTCACACCCAATACGTTTTGGGATTCGATTATTTGACGAAATTGAAATATACTTTCCCGCACTACAATTCCAGGGCGTTCACATACCCAAAGGATGCATACATTCCTCGGGCGCTGGACGGTTCAGGCAATGGGACGCATCTATATTCGCACTGCCAGCGACAGGAATTTCTCAACGTAGCCGACATCCATTTTCCCATGTTGCTTACCACAACGAACCTTAAGTGTACGTTCACGTATATCGATAATAAATGCAATTAATCGAGAAGGAATTTATCCTTTAACTTTATTAGCTGTCATAATGGAGGATTTGCTCGGACTAGTTTTACATGTAGCAAGGGACTTGACAGCAGGGACTCAAGGCAGGAAGCCGAAAAATCTGGATGGTAGTGTGCTCGCCAGTGAATTGAGCACATGATGAATTTTCTCGCTTATTATATCGTTAGGTCCGGACGTTTTTTTAACTATGAACTTTTCTGAACTCAGTTTTAATGGTATTGGTAAGCAAGTGCGATTATCGCAAATATACGAATCGTCTACACATATCCTCTACGACATCCTTTTATTAATATTGTAGATGAAGCTAGGCTAAATAAATTAAAAACCCTTGTTGAGTAAGCGTTCACACCCCTTGAAATTTGCAAGAATTGATAAAACAAAGTGGAGCTAAATTAGCCTGATATTCCAACCCCAAACATGCCGCAGTGGTCAGTCGTCGGACCGCCGTTGGATCAGACGCAAAGATCGAAGACTATAAAGACAGTCGCCACAATAGGAAATTTTCTGGACATCTACCAAAAATTAAAAAATGGGTTTGAGAATAGCTCAATAAATGCTTTAACATGGCTACAGCATAATTGTGTAGAGAAGTCTGTGGGGAGGAAGTCGTGGCACCGGCAGGGGTGCGAGTTCTACTTCTATCCCCATCATCACTATCACTAAGGTTTCAAAAACTGTTCCGCCAAACACTGAGAGGAAACTGTTCATCAAACGCGGAAGGATAACGACAACACCATCGAAACTGCAGCACAGGAGAGTAAACAAGCGAAACTCCACAACAGGAAAAGGAAACACACTGATTTAGTTTATTCCGTAAATTGACACAATTCAAAGGACTCCACTTATCAACACACCCAGAAGCAGGAAAAGAAATGAAACACTGGAATTTGGTTGGTGGCCACCGCTTTCTTTATTTTAATGTATTGTTATTTTTATGAGGTGAGTTTACAATATTTAAGAACTGGTGATAATTACGATGATTTTTGTCTTCACTTAGTCTACGTTTCCTAGAGCACTTAATTTTGGTTTGATTTCAAAGCAAAATTTCCCAAATCGATTTCAATTAACACGAATGAGAACTTTTGAAAATAACGTCTCAAGACACTTTGCGACTCGATATACATCTACGATCCTCCGCCGCGCGACGGAGGCGGGAGCTCGCGCGAACAGCGTGGTCGACAGATGGAAATGGACTCTCCGATATTCAATCGTTTGGGGTGAAGATCGTTGGTAGTACACATGTATGTGTGTACATGGGTTCTTTCATGGGACACACCATGAGAACGAATCTAAACAAAGAAAGGGAAAATGTGCTTCCATGGGAAGTGAATTCGGCTAAGCAACCAAGCCAAATCTCATTGGCTTCTAATTGGGTTTGTGTTTGCTTATACTGCTGCTAATGAGAAGCAGATCCCGAAATATGAAAAGGCAAAGGGAACGCTTGGGTCTTTGTCTGAGATGTGCATTGCGGCTAAATAAATAGGCGGCAATGTAATGTGGAAATGTGCTAATGGGTTTTAGCTAGATTACCGTGAATTTGTGTTTATTGCATCGCTGCCAAGGGTAAGTATACCATACCTATTTGCAAGAGATGCGATATGCGTATATTCGTTTTGGTCCCTTTGGTGTAGGTCGCCAGCCAATGTGTATGTATGGTGATTTATGATACACCTGGTGAGGACGGGAAATAGGCGACGCAGTGTGTATGGTCCCCGTTATGATGGTTACGTTGTATGTAAACCAAATCTTGTTTTCAGGAATTCGTCTATGGGGATTTGCTTGGCACCGAATTGATTTGAGAGTCCTGATAAGGTAAGAAAGAAATCTTACAGGGAATTGTATGCGAAGAGATACATGAAAGGTAAGTTTTCTTTTCCAGGGACTTTTAGATTATATAAATTGGATCAATTTGATGCGTGAAGCATTTAAGGTGCTAATGCGATTGCATTAGCGAAATTATGAGATTGGGTGGAAGTTATGGGTTTTTTTTAGGTAAATCCCACCGTACCCCCCCCCCCCCCCCCCGTGACGTAGTGACGAAAAAAAGGTAGGGCTGAAGGGGTGCTCGAATGGGTGGTGGGGTGCTAGGAGGAGGGCTGCGCGCTTGGGATTTAAGGTGGCCCTGCAACTTCAAGAGGCGCTGTGATTAAATCAGGGGAACTGTCGTGATGACTAGTTCTTGGTTATGGTATGGTACTGTGTCGATAATTGTGGTGGACGCGGATGTTACCGCTTGATGCCGTCAAGGGCAAGGGTGTGCGACGTGGTTCATTGGCCTGTTGTGGGTCACTTGAACCAACAGGTTTATCGTCCGATAGGTCGGAACCCATCGGTAATCTGCTCGCGTCCGCGGTGACGAAGTAGCGTGTGCGGGAAAAGCCAGATAGAGGCGCCGTGGTGTTAACCTGTTTTTGGCTGTAACTGCCAACAGGTTGTACCTATCTAATAAGTCAAATCCCATTAGGGGCTTGCTGACATCGTACTACGAAGTGCCAGGAGATGAGACCTATTGTGGCTCACTGACATCGTGCAACGAAGTGTCAGTGGAAAAATTTAACGAAACCCAGTCCAGAGTCGGTGTCTTTCGGCCATACGTTTGTATGGTGAATTGTTTGCCGCTGGGACTGGTAAAGGGTCGGGCACTCAGTGGCGCGGATTATCGATCGAGGAAGGACCCGCATATCGGTACCGGTGTCGACTACGGCCCCCGATATACGGCAGCTACTACCTCGACTGAACGGCAGGTTGTGATGAGGTGCCGGCCAGTTGCGCTTGGTTGATAGTAGGCGGCTTAGGTTAGGGGGGATTCTGGTGTGTGGTTGGTTGTGTCCAACCACAGGGCGCCCTAGGGAAATGATGCGCGCTCCGAAGTGTGATGCATCTGGGATATGGGGCGGCTTAGTGGGGCGTGTTTTGCCCATGGTTGCCGCTTAAATTGAGCCGTGGTGGCTTGGGGAACATTGGGAGTCCCAAAGAGGTAGGTCCTTACTGTGGTTTAGTCAGGAGCCGGGATTTAGAGTGATAGTCGAGAATTGGCGAGCGGAGTCCCGTGAATATTTGGAAATGCGCCGGAAAAGGAGTTGAAATGTGTCGAGCGGTTGGGCATTGATGCGCCAAAGTTAAGAGAGGCGAGTGAAGTCGCGTGAAGTCGCGTGTGGAGTTGTGTGTTTATGGGGCCTGAAGGGGGTCGAGCAGAGTCGAGTGTGACGTGAAATCATATGGAGTCAATCGTGCTGTGCATCTTGTTAAAACGGTTGTGCACTGCTAAATACCCTGAAAGGGCTTACAATATTTATTATTTGTTTTTTTAAAAGTATTAAATTTGCAGCAATCGTTTCTATTCCATTAGATATGGTTTGTTTAGTATGCACTATACTTAATAAAAAAACGAAAACAGAAATATGATAGCACGCGCCAAAAAAGGGTAAGGAAATTATGGTGCTGCGGTGCGATTATTTTGTGTCACTTGTCGATATATATAATTGTGCGTAAAATTTGCTAAGCTTTTTCTATTGCCGTTTGTTTTATGTATATTGTTTACAATGTTTACTATTTTTTTTAATAATATGGTTTTAATACGTATTTTGTTTTTAGTTTGTTTTTATTCTGTTTGTTTTGACTGACAATATACTAGCACGCTAAAAAACTATAAAAGGCAGGAAATGGACAACAACTGAGGTTAAGTAAATTTTGATGCATCAAGATAAGTATATGTGTTTAATATGTAAAATATCAAGTTAAGCGACAGAAAAACAGAAATTTGGGGAGAACAACAAGATATATCTGAAAGGATAACAATTATTTTTCGTCGTTAATAGTTTACAAAAAAAAAAGAAAAAAAGAAACTCACTTATACAACTGTACATATTTACGGACATATGTCCATCTATATAAATATCAATTTCTTTTATAAATACATTACGAATTTTAATTATTGACGAAAATGTTTCGGAATTTGTATTGGAATGAATAGCTTTTTAATAGTTAAATCAGTTATACTCTTTTCTTACACTGGTAGAATAACTGCCTCGAACCAGTTGTCTACCTTTACAATAGAAAATCGTTTTATAATGAGAACTGGGTGTGGACATTTGCATTTCAAATCACTAATTAATTTCTGCTTACAAACCAACCTTAGTAATTAATTGCGTGACTCCCTGTATTGGGTATAACCTACTTAACCAATTTTTCGAAATTTTGTTGAAAATTTTGATTTTAAAAATATTTTGCTGTTCGGTTTGTTTTACTCTATTAGTTCTTTTGATTTTGTACCTGTCGTTATGCTTAATAATCTATTTGTATATTTATAATATATAATTGGATAAATTTTATCCAATTGGATTGAGGGAGAAATATTTCTCCAAATAATTACAACTTTAAGGTAGAAAAATATTATTCAAACGATTTACTTAAACAAACGTCAATGCACACAATTGGCTTTTGGTATACAGATTTTAAGTGTCGCTCGGAAGGAGCTTACGCGAGAACAATAGAAAAACGGAAAGAAAACAAATTACATAATTTTGAAGAATACCTGGCGTTCTGTTGTAGATCGACTGCTCCTGGTCCGGTGATGGTGTTGAGATGTCTGGATGGCGTTGGTAAATCCTGGAGCGTTGCACTATTCAATGTTCTTCCGCAATTGCCGCCACAATCGCTCACTGGTTACACTGGAAAGGTCTTTGTTCTTATATTCGACGAGTTAAGGTTGCGTATTCACTAACTCGAAAGGTCACCAATGTGGGGGAGGTAGTCGTGGCGCCAGCATGGACGCGAGTGCTAGTTTTCCCAGTCAGATCTACCGCCTTTTTTGAAAATGGGGACGACTATTGAGATCGTTCATTCTTCCGAAGTGACTTCCGTATCCCATATTATGTTGATGAGTTGGTGGATCTTTCGAGCGGTTGCCTCTCCTCCATGCTGCACAAGCTCTGGCGGTATGCAACCGACTCCGGGAGATTTAATGCGTCTACAATTTCGTTGAAAGGGGGCTCTGGAATCTGACGCTCGGCTGTATGTACGTCAGGTGCGTTTATTTGTGGTTGATGTGTGCGCACATTGAGCAGGTTTTCAAAGTACTGCTTCCATCTTGTCACGACATTGTTACTTTCTGTGATCAGACAGCCGTTTATGTCTCGAATTATTTTGGCTCTCCTTCGTGAGCCATTTCTAATTGAATTTATGCCGGCAGACATACCTCTGACCTTCTTTGCTCTGATATTTTCTAGGAGTTTTTCGATCCGAGTCTTCTCCCATTCGTGTTTTTTGCGTTTGAAAAGTCTCGTTGTCTCTTTCCGAATCGTCGCGTATCTTTCTGCGTTGACTTCATCATATCTTTCCAAGTGGATCACTCTGAGGCGATTACGTTCTTCGATCTTTGCCCTGCACTAATCGTCAAACCACGGTTTGGACTCAATTGTTTTCTTCAATCCTAACACCTTTTGGGCTGTTTGTTTGATTGTGTCTTTGATCGATGCCCATGTAGTGTAGACATTATCGGTTTCCTCTTCCTCACCACTCCCATTCTCTAGGATGCTAAATCCATTCGTTAGTTCCTCTTGATATTCAGCCCTTTTGCGCAGCTCTTTTAGTTTATCAATGTCAAAGTTTTTACTCGTCTCTCCTGACGGCCCCAACTCCTAATTCTGCCCTAATTTTTGTCGCAATCTGCTCCTCTATATGATCTTTCGTCAAGGATGTTGGAGTGGCGTCTTGTGTCTATGAAGAAATGGTCTGTTTGGTTACGCGTTACGTCGCGGGTGATATCCATGTGGCTTTATGAATTTGCTTGTGCTTGAACAACGTGCTTTTCACTACCAGATCCTTTGACGCTGCAAATGTCATAATTCGAATTCCATTATCATTTGAAACTTCGTGTAGGCGTTCTTTACCTCTAGTTGATAGAAAGATGTCTTCCAATTTTCGCATTGAGGACCCCGAGGAGGATTTTAACATCGAATGATGAGATCAAATACTTCCTATATGGTCTCGTAGAACGTGACCTTCGTTTCTTCGTCTGTAGATTCTGTTGGGGCATGTACGTTTATAAATACATAATTGTACCATGGGTCCAGTTTTTTTAGCACCGACATTCGGTCATTAATAAATTTCACATCTTTTAAATGGGGCGTAATCTTCTTCCTTACGATGAAGCCGGTTCCGAGGTTATGCGTATCGTAACCCTCACATGCCAGTGTAAACCCGTTGGTTTCGATTACTTGATGTGGGAGTCGGACTTCCTAAAACGCAACGATGTCCATTTTGTAATGTCTGTATCCCGCCTGGTGTATATAATGTTCGAACATTCCACATGCCGACGCGGACATTCTCCAAAGGGGCCTCGGTCGGTCTAAGCAACTGCACAACATCTTGAAGTGGAGGAACAAAGGTGACACCAAAGTTAAGCTTCTCTGCTATAAGCAGCTAATCCCATCTGGAATATCGTACGCCTTTCCCATATGGTCCTGCATATCTTCGGCTCAAATGAAAAGACTTCGGGTTTTCGAAAGGAAACACCTCAGAAGATGTACCAATCATTCTAGAAGGCCTGACGGTCGTCATTACCCCAACTCTCACCTATACGAAGGCGCCTATATTACCCCTATCGACGACTACTTGCTTCAATTAGCATATAAGTACCTCGAAAACATTCAGAACAGCGAGAACCTAATTGTACGGGACTCTTGCGTTCTTGACCCTTTTCTCTCTCGATCTCTTCGGATCAAACCTCCACAATTTCTTCTTCAGTACAAAACTAAAGAAAGCACCCTTCCCAACAACATTCTCCTCTATAATAGAGTACTCCTGGATCCATGCAATAGGGTCTACTATTAACAAACCACACACACGAACGCACAGTACAAGACGGCACAAACACAAACATATGTAGCGGTTCCGCCAAACCCTACGGTCTACTTACCCTTTAGTTTGCTAATGCAACAATATTAGTACCTGTAAATGCTTCACGCATTATATAGATCACCATCTATAATTTTAAAATCCCTATAAAGAAAACTTACCTTTTCATGCATCCCTTCGCATATAATTTTCCGTAAGATTTCTTTGTTTGCTTATTTGGTATTCTAAACCAATTCGTTACCAGCCAAATTCCTGAAAAGAAAAACCCTCGGATCACATATCATGTAACCATTCCAGCCAGAGATAATTATCATGGCGTCGCCTATTCCTACCTTCATTCAAGTATACGATAAATTTCTTTATGTATACATTGGCTGGAGACGTTTTTCTCCCAGCAATAAAATGTCCTGACTCGCACAATGTGCAACCCAAAGCAAATACGCATTTCGCGTCCCTTGGCATCAATTGAAATCCAAGCATAATCAATGCAAATGGGTATTCAATACGTACCCTTTCTAGTGATGCCATATACACCATTTCCCAGTAACCTAGCTAAAACCAATTAGCACATTTTCACATCGGATCATCGTCTCTTTGTTTAGCCGCACATGTTCCAACAAAGATTCCATTGGCATCCGACGATTCGGTTTTATTTGCTTTACAGAAATCGTATCTTAGGAATGCACTTTAGGTCTTTCTTTGTTCTAGGCACACATACCACCATGATCACGATGAGCGAGTGAGCTCTGAACGAGCAAGATATCGTAGAGTCGAATTTCATCTACCGACCACGCTGGTCGCGTGAGCTCCGTTCCGGAGGAACATAGATATACACAGTCGAGTCGCAAAGTGTCTTGAGGCGTTCTTTTCAAAAGTCCTTATTCGTGTTAACTGAAATCGATTTGCAAAATTTCGTTTTGGGAAACAAACCAAAATCAAGTGCTCGTGGAAAAGTAGTTTAAGTGTAGACAAAAACCTTTTTAATTACCACCAGTTTTAAATATTGTAAACTCAATTAATAAAAAACATTATCATTAATAAGAACAAAACAGCGCGTTTAACTTTTTATCCTTGTGGACGGTATGTCGAAGAGTTTGTTGTGTTGCATTTCCTTTTCCCTGGTGAATAGTGTTCTTTTGATTCCTCTTGTGTCGAACGTTTCTGGGTGACAATTTCCGGCGAACAATTTCCAGCTGTACACGAAGTAGTGGGTGGATGGTAGAATCAGCGTCCATGCCGACGCACAGACCATTCGTACCCCACACATACACACCGACCAAAGCGCAGATTATCAGACGCCAAAGACGTGATATGCGTTTACTACCGCACCCAAGACCTACCGGTCTTGTACGATTTCTTTCCCACCACCCTCTCCCAACCAAGTAGTTAGAGATCAACTGAACTAACCCTGTCCACAATATCCTTAGATACGTCCTTCCCCTTTGTTTTCAGATATCGTGAGACCGAGCCCAACATCCTCACGGATGTGGGTGATTCTGGTTATCGCAAGATGACCTGAAGTCAGAGTCCGAGACAAGATGAAGGACACATCTGTCCTTGTCTCGTTAATGTCGGCCCACTCGCCACCCATTTTTTTTTCATGCCGACGCGTATATCTCGCTTTTTTCGTTCTTTCCTTCGTCTTCTTTTTTCCGAGACGAAGTTTTCTTGATGATTTGTTCCCTGATGGTAGTGTTGGCTCATCACACCTACTCCTACCGGGTTTTTCGTGGGATTGTTTTGTATATATTGATTATTCATTGTTGTTCCCACGAGTCGTGAGGTTTCAAATAGTCCGCCATATCACTGCCCCGTTTTAATATGGTAAGGTCTGCTTACTGCTCTGATTCGACCCGGTGTCAGAGAGGCGCCGTTATAATACAACCGGTATACCCCTGGCTGCAAACCATCGAATGGGCACGGTGATGCGTAACACCCTGGATTAGGGGTTGCAGATCTTTGTGTGTTATTCCTGGCTAGCCTGCCTGCCTGACATGGATGGCCCTATTGCAAGCGCATGCTTCCGTCAGCATAGTGTGAGGAATCCATTGCAATTTAAGCCCCTGCACCACGTCAAGTTTTCTACTAACCGGGGACCAACATGAAATTTATAACATCAAATCGAGGTCAGTTATCCAAATTTAAAATGCCTTTTTAAGCGGTCAGCTTTAGAGTGAGAGGAGGCTAATAACCTTGCCCGGAAAAACAAATTATTATGGAAAATATAACAAGCCTTCGACTTGTTAAATAAGGCCAAGACCGGATCCCGGTTGTAGTGCCGATAATGATGATGATTGTGAGAATTCAAAGTTGCGGACCTCAACAAATTTACATTTAATAAATATTTGAAATTAAATAACAATCGGAACTTAAATAATCTGCATCAACAACGGTTACGGTTCTTTCTTTTGTCTAGAGGAAGCTTGGTGGTGTCCGTAACGCATCGAGAAGCGAATTAGTTATTCCCTATCAGGTGTTCTCTTAATAATGAATTTCAAAAGTGCCAGTTATGCGGAGATCTCAGGCACGGTAATCGACTTATAAAGGTATTTGTAACCCTATTTACGAGTATGATGCGTGAGTACAAGGGTTGCTACTTATATTTAAGGATGTCCTATCAAGTACAATCTGACGTCCTCATTGGAAAGTTTGAAATTTTTTAGTGTAAACTTGTGCAGCACATTTTAATTTCACTTCTTTACAGTACTTGAAAGTTTCATCTGGACTACAAAATAGAATTAACTCGTTAACCGTTTTCGTGCGATTCATTTTCAAAATTTTTAACGTGGGTCATCAAGACAAGAGTGTGTCGATTAATTTGATTCTCTATATGGCGAAAAACCTACAACACTATGAAAAACTACTATAGCGAATTCAATCGTGGGCGACTTTCGCTTCAATGTGAATTTCGTGAAGGTCGTCCGAAATCACTTGATATGACAGAAAATATTAATGCTGTGAACTGCATCCTGTGACATTAGCATGATTGTGATTAATAAGATATTGCATAATCCATTGGTCGGAAAAAAAGATATGCACGCGTTGGATATCCCTTATTTTGACACATGCTCAAAAAAGTCTCCTGTCGACATGCTGTTAAAAAAAAAACTTCATTACGGGGTGTAATGTTTGCGTAGTCATGGACCTATTCATATGAATACGAAACAAGACAGCAAAAGTTGTTTATAAGGCGGGTGTTGGAGGTACTTCAATCAGAGTGGAGAGAGTACCTCGAAAATTGGTTCACACACAAGGAAACATGGAGAAAAACAATAAAACTAATTGCCTATAGATAATTATATACAGTTGCATTAAAACAAGCTACAAATATTTAAAGTATTTAACTGATTTAACTGCATGTGAGTAATAGCATGTACTGAATGGTAACACAATACTCTTAAAACATGTTGGCTTAGATTTACTTCCTTTGTCCACCAAAGAACCATTATCAATACAGAAAACTGCGTTTTGTCGACCACTAGGCCTCAATAATCACCCATATTGCAAATGTACAGAAGACTCGTCATGCAGGTTAACTGACTTTCGCTAAAATATTCTTGGAACCCATTAAAGGCACAAAACATTTTTAACGAATTTTTACGCCCGGAAACCGCCAAACTGACGAATTAACTTGTCAAATTAGTGGCAGCAAAGGCACAGAAGGAATTTGTGCTTCCAACGAAATCGCGAAACATTCAAGATATCCAAAAATACCTCCATGAGCTCTTCCCATGGTGTCCTGTCTTTTCTTTGCATGTTCGGTTGTCGAACACGTATCCCTGCGAATTCCACAGTAAACATATGTGCGTCAATAAATCGCAGGCAGCTCCTTGGTCAAGCAATTAAGGCTTCTTGATCAAAATCACAATCAGTCGTCGACAAATGTACTCGGCCGCCATCGTTGTGTATGACAAACGACCATTCGGTCCTGGACAGTCGATGAGCCTTACATTGTATCATATCAGTAATTAGTCTTTGCCAGTAAGCGATTGACATTTTTGCAATATTTGAAATTCTTTTAGGCGGTTTCATTCGCAAATTCAGCGGCAGGCAAGTAGCGATATCTCAATTATTTCTGCTAATTACGCCGAAGTTGTCATTTCGTTTTTGTTGGGTGTCCTGAAATGGACATTTTGTTTTGTGTTACCTCGTTTAAGGAGACTATTTTTGATATAACATTGGAAATACTATATCCAATACCACATTCTACAAATGAACAATTGCAATTTCATAACCACCCTTCTTTATTAGCCTTGCCCTTGGGTACCATCCCAAATTCAAAGATATAAAATGAAACGGTCTAAACGTCCCTGATGATATCCGAAATTGAATTTATTATTTTAGTTCATTCGTGTGGATCTCTTTGTAGGAATCAATCGCTTTAGTGCCATGTTAATTGTTAGTCAGAATCGAGAACAATTTATTGATCCAAGGCCACGCGATGTTTCTGGAAATTAATTGAACGATCGACTGAGAAATTCAATACCTGTCAGCCAGAAAGAGGGTTATAAATGGTGCTGATTTATTGGGTTACTAGCCTTTCATTTAATTTTCGAATATTTCTCTTGCAGAAATTAAATTTCTAGTTTGCCAACTCTAATCATTCAGCGGGATGTGGTCTTCGGGTATGAGCAGGCTACTGGTATAGATGATTCCAAACGGCAGCGGTCTCAATTCATTAAGGTCTAATCAGACGACAATTATTTACTGGAATGGCATTTAGAGAACACCAGACATTTGAATGCAAACTGCCACGTTATTTTCCGTTAGTGGCAGTGACATACTTCGAGTGATGTGTTGCAATAATTATTAGTCAAAATCATACATACCTGGCGAAGCCAATTTGAATGGATATTTCCATAGAAATACCACCAAGTAAGTGCTCTGGATATACTTATTCTAAAATACTATTCTGGTTTTGCGAGTTTTAATATATTATACAAAAGTATGCATCATTAGATGATTACAAATAGGTGGAATCTATCAGATTGCTCTTTGGCGCGCAAATAAACCGAATTTCTTGAAATGACACCCGGATCTCTAATCAACAGTTCGCCTAATATCTAATGAAAAATCCATTCCGGTTTTTAGAGAATATCGCCTTGTACTTTCGATAGCTGTCAAACTTGAATTACATCCAACTTGAGATTTGTTCAATTTAAGGTTTGTCATTTTGCATATGGTTCGGTTAATTACACAACTACCTGTTAAAAGCATTTTTTTTTTCTTTGTGATTCTAAAGTAGTAACATTACGCACCTTACGAATGATTTATTAGCTTATATAAATGTACAATTCGCCGTGTAAAATTCAGCGCCTACGAGTCAGCACGTGTGCTCTGCCTCGTGATCCGTATCTTCGGATCAATTGTGTAATCCGTTATGGTATCTTAAAAAAAAAAAAAAAAAATTGTGGCGAGAAGGCCGAATTTAGCGAGACAGGACATATGTGTCCTTCATCTTGTCTCTGACTTCTGGTCATCTTGCGATAACCAGAATCACCCACATCCGTGAGGATGTTGGGCTCGGTCTCGCGGCATCTGAAAAGAGAAGAAAAAAGGGGGGGTATCCAAGGATAGTGTGGACAGTGTTAGTCCAAGTGTTCTCTAACTACTTTTATAGAGGGATGGTGGGAAAGAAATCATACAAGATCGATGGGTCTTGGGTGCGGTAGTAAACGCGGGTCACGTCTTTGGCGTCTGATAATCTGCGCTTTGGTCGGTGTTATGGTATCTTAAGTAAACACAAGATACCCTAATTGCACTATCGGTTCGCGCGTCAAGTATTCTGTGGGATCCGAAGTGAACAAACGGATCACCACAAACGCGTCCGAGTGTAGTGCAGTAATATTTATGGAATTCGCGCCGTAGTCTGAAAAATGTGTGGAAGTGTACAGTGCGGGAAAACTCATACCCTTTCCTTTCCTTGTGTCTGTTTTACCTCTGTTGCGTCCCTCAGGCACCGATACTCTCAATTGATTTATAATCTTTGGAGGGCTTTTGGTGTTTTAAGTGGCGTAATATTCGTCACGAAAGGGATGTGACCTGGATTTCGGCACGGATCTAGTGGGGCACCTACTACCAGGGCATAACACCTATAGTGGTTGCTTTCGCTTATCTATCGCCGGGTCAAACTAGCATCCTTTTCTGAGGCGGTATTGGTTTCCCGTGTCAGGCCATCTCAATGGAACGGGAATTTCACGTCGATCTGTGTAACATTCGGGGACTAAGATGCAATTTCTCCTCTGTGCCTGCCTACGTCGGTAACCAGAAACCAGCAATCCTTGCACTTACCCAGACTCAGGTATAAACTAATACAGATATTTCTAATTTTACTATACCTGGTCATAACCTAGTGCCTTTGTTCTTTCCACATCGTGGTCTAGCTACATACATACAAAGTGATATTGCTTATCAGCTTCTGCCACAATATGGCGTCTGGTCCAATCCAGAATTTAATATCTCATGGCTAAAACTGCTTTCTTTACAGAACCCCGAATAGAAACGCATCGGTTAACGAATTTGATGCTCTATCTGATTCCATCGATAAGATCTTGACCCTATATCCCCACACTGAAATCATTAATGCAGGTGATTTTAATGTGCATAACTCTCAGTGGTTTTGCCAGTCCGGACACACTACACCTGGGGATCAGTATGTTCAGCTCTTTGCTGAGTCAAATAATTTAACTCAACTCGTCAATGAGCTAATACGGGTAAGAGATATAGATTATCATTCCGCCAACACACTGCACCTGTTCCTTACCTCCCACATAAACAAATATACAATTGAAGTTTCTACGCCCTTGGGTACTTCAGACCACTGTGTCATATCAGCTAATTTTCCTCTAACCAACAGCACCGGTTACGAGAAAACCCCCAAAAGAACAGTATGGTTCTATGAGAAAGCCAACTGGGAAGGTCTGAACGACTTTTTTGGGGAGTTAAATTGGTCGTTATTTTTCCACAATAATGGTGTTGATTCTATAGCGGACACATTGACAGACAACGACTCTGTTTGCCATCGCATAGCCGGGCTCGCTCTCGAGGCTCTTTCTCACGCTCGACTGTTGACGGCATCGGTTTCACCAATACCAATGTAAACGCCGTCCACCAATATTTGCAAACAACGAAACCTGATATCCTTGCCCTAACTGAGACCCAGGTCGATTCGTCAACTGATTCGACATATCTTCGTTGCTCAGGATACGACTTACATTCGAGATTCCGTTTTAAGGGCGGAGTCTGTGTCTTCGCGCGGTCCGATCTGGCTTGCCAAAGGATGGAGGCGTTGGAACCCAATGATATGTACATCATATGGTTGAGGGTCGTGCTGAGGAATTCCGATAAATTTCTTTGCTGTCTTTACCGCTCCCCGAATGACGAACGACCGGCGACATTTTTCGAACATCTTTCACATACCGTCGACTGGATACAGATAAATTACGTTAACTTAAAGGGTTGGCTTTCAAGTGCCGGTAGAAATAAATAAAATGATTACAAACGTATTTTCTATCGTAAAGTTCGGGATTAAATTTAATGAGGTTTTAACCTTGCCAATATGTACAGAGTTCAGTTTTACATACATAAACTCTTTATAAACTTATTTTATTGTTGATCGAAATTAAAGTTACAAAATGGTACACTAGTTTAATTTAACGCTGATCTATTTTCGTTCTATTGTCGAGCAGAATTAAAGTTACAAAATGGTTTGTTTTGTTTTTGTTTTATATCCGCATTTATTTAACAAATTAATTACATATTTTTCTTAAGACTACATGTTAATTTCTATTTTACAAATATCACTCTTACATTAACTTACTGGCTCTTCGGAAGCACTCTAAATTATACATTATTATTTTTCTTATGCTTTTCGGCGTACAATAACTGTTTTTATATCATGTCACAATAATGGATATGTTTTCTATTTTTTTTTCTACCCCATGTACCATTTAAATTTTTCTTTTTTTTTCTTTTTTTTTAGTTACAAAATGGTACACTAGTTTAAATTAACAAAGATCTATTTTCGTTTTATTGTCGATCGAAATAGAAGTTACAACTTGGTAAGCTAGTTTAATTTTACAAAGGTACAGTGTTAATTACAACTAAAAAGAACTGACTTGACTTTAAAGATTTTAATTTCCACGAAACTACTGATTCAATTTTTAAGTACACCGAAAAACTCCAGAAGCTCGTCCACCGTCTGTTGGTAATATGCGACTGACTTTCTACCCATTCGTGCGATAACCTCGCACGAGCGAAAAATCTTCCCCAGCATCCTCGGTCCACATAACACACCGACAACGATCCTCGTCGAACGATCCATACAAGGCGGCACACACATATTCCATTACCACGGTCGCCCATGCTGGGCATTCCCCAGCACGAAAAGCGGACACACAGATACGACTCCGGTGTGGTGTATATAGCCACAAAAATTTGGATAGTCAATGTATATTTACAGTGGTTACCTGTTTTCTCGTTCACCAAGTCTTTGGATTACATAGTGGTTGGGCCGCCGATCCTGCGCCCTGTTGAGTTCCTGCTCCTAGTTGAGCACCCAGACACAATCCCGTCTGCGGTGCCCTTGCCTGCCGGTGTTCTGTTTGGTACGGTGTAAAATTAAGTTGGTGAATTGATCCACAGATCCTAGGAAACCTTCGACATTGTTCTGGTTCCCCGGACCAATTGTTAAGCACACGTCGTTTCCGGAAAGTTTCGATAATCTTCTCGATTTACTGTCTTCTCCTTTACTTAATTCGTCATTCTCAATTTAGGCACACAAATCTGTAACTCAACTTTTCTATATATTTTTTGGTAAAAACAATTGCGAGTACGCTATAAAGTTTCTTCAAAAATCTTCTTTTTTCTTTTTTTTTTTACAATTTTTCTATTTTTTTCTTATTAAAAAATACCGGACATTGCTGTTTTTCCCTTCCAACTGCTGGCTGCAACCGAACTCTAATCACCGCTCTCAAAAAACAGTACCGAGCAAGCAAAAAAACAAAAACAAACGGGACTAAAACATCTTCCTTCTGTTTCTCTCTCTCTCCATCGACATCCACTCCGAAAACAGAGTTCGAACTTGCACACGATCCACACTCGAACAGGGGCATGTCCACACACTCACATGTGGATCGTGCGCTTTTCGCACCACCTTACAATCAAATTATATTAAAACCAAATTATCTAAAATCAACTAAATGATGGGGGTGGTGGAAGCCGCACGTAACACCGGGACGCGGGCAACCCCTGCAGCTGTGGCAAAGTATGTAAGTGTTTATTTAATCCAACTGCGCACAACACTTTAGGTTACTAGTGCCCGGTCTATATATATATAACTATATCGCAACCAAAAGGGTTGCAATTGTACGCTATGTGGCATTAGGAGGGCATTGGATGTTTATTCCCTAGATCAGCGCATATAGCATTTCCGACGATCTCGCATCTTTAGCTGCGCTTCATCGGTGTTGTCCCTGGTTCGCACCAACTATACCGCCCGACGTGTTTTTGTAAGTTTTCTGTCGCTCGGCTAAGCGTCCGAGATGTTTAAACTGGCTAAGGACAGAAAGAGTATCCTCTGCACGTGTGCGGGGCAATCAAAAAGGGAATACGTGCGCCCAAATACATTTCAAGCTGTATTGGTTGCTCAGGGAATCCACCGTATCTCCTAAATAAGAAGATAGTACAATTGGTGGAAATCATGCTTGGGATAAATATCGTTGGCGCCGTAGAATAACGCCGCACTACATGAATGAGATTTCTCTTTCAGGGAATTTTCGAAGATGCTTTGCATGCATCTTGTAGTGAAAACTCGTAAGAGTAGAAATGTCTGCGTGTAATTGCAGTGAAAGGAAAATTGATATGCCCACTTCCCAGGTAAGCAATTGCTCAGCTATACCTGCCAAAGAACTTGTGGTATAGGGTTTTTGTAGGCTTGGTGATGTTTCCGAAATATAGGCGAACAGATAAGTAGTGGCGTTGGAAGGAGCCGCCACAGTTCGATTCCGGGTGCAGAGAAGCCATTAAGGCTAAAGAGTTGACCTCCGATTGTATAAATCAAACAATACTGAGGAAAACCGTAAAAGATTTAAGAGAGCTAGAAATGACTGCAATGCGTATATTCAACGCGCAAAGTTCGTGCATGACCATAGATTGAGACAAAAAAGGTAGTAGAAACTTCTGGGCATGTGTGAAGATGTGGCGGTTCAACGAACCGCACAAATCACCATAGGCTGAGATACCTTCGTTCCACAAAGGAACATACTCACCTATAACTAAACTTCACGTGCCCACAGACACGTGTCCCCAAAATCCAGCTTTTCACCTGGCTAAAGGTGACATCCACACTGGTGTCAACAACCCCACGTATCCACGGATACGTGGGCCCCAAGTCCCGAACAATTTCCCGACGCCTGCAGGGCGATCGGAGGAAGGTTTTTGGTGTTTTAAGTGGCGTAATAGTTGTTACGAAAGGTATGTGACCTGAATTTCGGCACGGATCTAGTGGGGCACCTACTAGAAGGGCATAACACCTGTAGTGGTTGCTTTCGCTTATTTATCGCCGGGTCCAACTAGCATCCTTTTCTGAGGCGTTATTGGTTTTCTGTGTCAGGCCATTTCAATTGAACGGCCATTTCACGTCGATCTGTGTAAAAATTCGCAGCCTAAGATGCAAAAATATAAAAGTGAAATTTTGTCTATTTTACAGTGCTGCTTTGATTAAGGTGAACGTGCAAGACAGATTGTTGTTGTTGTTGTTAGTATAATAACCTATTTGGCATCGAAACTTTGAAATTTAATTTTAATAATCCGCTATTTGTCATACTTTTGCAGGAATATTATCCCAAACAGCCCAATCGCAATCATCTTACCTACACTGCCCCCAAGGTGGGTGTTGGATATAAATAACAGATGTTTTACCCCAATATTATAGGGATGATGGCCACTTGTAATATTATAACCAAGTTTAGTGAAACTGTCGATAAGGGTGTGGGATTATATGTTCGTCTTCTACCCTTAAGTTGAGTTATTAGTGCCTTTTATTTATATGTATATATATAAAAAGTTCCTGATATTTTCAAAGTTCTGTGACTTTCGAAAACATGAGGGAATTTTAAATCATATGCGTTTATCCCTCGAACCGGTTTTAGTTGGTTTCTAACAGAAGTAGTAAGCCCCCGCGTACGTGCATATTCTTACCGAATCACAAACTGTGCCTCTCTGGCAAAGCGCATGCACAGCATAATTGGATGGCAGAATCCCAGTCGAGTTGTTATCTCCCACGTCGGGTCTCCGTCCGACTGCAACGAACACAAATAACATGGCAATTAAATTAAAACTCCCAGTCACCTAGTGTGCGGAGTCAAGCAAATAAAATGAGTTAGAAGTTTTGCATTAATTTTAATTAAGGATTCCCGCTGTTGTAGTCAGGCGTAATAAAAAACGAGCACCAAACTCTGGCGAGAGGTCCAAAAACATCCTACGAATATAAAACGCAGATGAAACACCGAACGCCAATGACTTATCTCATTTCACAGAACATTAAGAATCGCACACTTGGACTGGGCTGGGGCCAAGTCAACCAAACAACGGTTGGAGTGCGCAAAAAGCTAGAACCGCGGAGCACGACCAGGAGCTGTAGCAACATAGCCGTCACCTTACGGATTGCACCTGATAACAATCTCAGCTCATGCGCGCGCGAAAAGGCATTTTACACAAAAATTCTCCCCCTGTTCCGCCCACCATCAGCTCATGGGATAAGACTTCTAAAGTCATGAGCAAAACTAATGGACCGGTGTCACGCAATGAAATGTTGTCCCTGGCAGCCCAGGATATGCCTGTTGGAGCTACTGCTGTTGGGGCTTCCTTTTTTTCGCTACCGCTACCATTGCGGCAGCTACACAGAAACTACAGCGATAGAATGCGAATGAAGAGCAACTCTTACGGTTAGCTTCAAATTCCAGGGCAAGCCGATTTTTTGATCCTTGTTGGTGTGAGAGAAGACACAACGGGGTGGTACCTCTAAACTTTTAATTGGTCCCCATTATTTATTTGCGCTCACGAGTTTGACGACAAGGCTGACAGTGGTGCTAGACGGAAGACACACTGACATTTGTTTGATATAGAACATCGATCGAAACAGTGGGAACCGGACGGATGATAAAGTGTCCTGATCGAATATTAAAAAGTTATCAACACGAGGATCAAACTGTTATCGAGAAATCCTCGTTATCTGAGTATAGTAATTTATGTGCAAGCATTACAATGTTTCGCTCAGCTTGAAGTCGGCATTGCAGCATTCATTTTAAACATTTTTTTATTTTCTTTCTATATTCTTAGTTTCTAAATTAAAGGCTAGACAAAAAATGCTTAAATTCTAGCTTAAATAGCTTATATAATAACTTACTGGTCCTTCGCAGACGCTCTAAGCTAAACATTACTTAATATTTGTATAATTTGCCTTTCGGCGACAGAACTTTGTGGCAATACTTATAATTATTTGAAAGACAAAGAAAAATTTGAAAAACTTTGTCAATTTTTTTTTTGTTTTTTTTTTCTTAAAATTTAACTTACTTAACTTACCTAAACTTATCTACTTTTTTTTTTTTTTTTTTTTTTTTTTAAATATATTTTATGTAAAATCACTTAGCTTAACTTAACTTACATCTTATACTACCCTAATTCTAGAAAAGCTAAGTCTATGTAAGCTAGCTGATGATAGTGTGATTCTATACCGACTTTGGTATCCAGGTCTTTATATGCCATTCAACCACCAGAACTGTTGACGCTGTCTAATACTATCGTCCCGGTCTCTGTGGGAGATAGCCCTACTGAAGCGCAGGAGCTCTTCTTCGGTGCGCGTTACTTCCCGGTCGTAGCACAATCGCCCGTCTACGGATGATCTACTTACATGATAGATCAGCGGAATTCCGGATCCATCCTGTATAAGCCCTTTCATGTCCAAATCAAGGAACGCCTCTGGTGGAACAAAACCGTTGCGACGCACGTTCTCATAGTACAGGGTATTTGGATAATAAGCCCCGAAAATTAGGTCATTGGACGCGCTTATTGCTCTCGCAATATGTCCTCTGATTAATTTAATCATAAAATTATCCACCCTATTTATGCAGGCTTCATTATATAAAGTCTCATTTGAGTAGTACTTTTTGTATTCCGATTCCGGTGTTCGATATAATCTGAGACAGGTTCTCAGACACTTCCTTTCGAACACCCGAATCTTTTCCATCAAATTTGGACCTATGTTAAACCATACTGGACAGCCATATATGAGCATTGGCCTGATTAGCGTCATGTAGCATATGACCTTTACCCTGCTGTCAAGTTGGCTACTGTGAAATAGCCTCCTTGTCATAGCAAACGTTTTTCTAGCCTTGACCAGAGCAGCCTCTACATGTCTGTTGAAATACAGATATTGGTCTAGCCAGATGCCAAGGTATTTAACTAAACTCTTGGTTTCCAGTTTATCTCCATGCGGTCCCACGATAACTAGCTTTCGCCAGTTTTTCCTTGTGTCGTTCGTGGCTTTATATAATGGGGTTCTAAATAGGATGGCTTCACATTTCTGGAAGTTGATCTTAAGTTTCCAGTTGTCGCAATAGCGCTGCACGTTGTTGAAATCTCGCTGTATTAAACTATTTATGATCTCAACTTTCGGAGCTGTTCTGTAAATTATGAGATCGTCTGCGTACGCAATAGCCTGCGGAAGTGCATCTAATAAGTCGCTAATGTAAATGTTAAAAAGAATCGGAGAGAGTACCGCACCCTGTTGCAAGCCATTCTTGATATTATACGTTTCATTAGAGGTCACATTACCACTTTTGACCACGAACCTCCTGTCTTTTAACATATCGTAAAGTACATATAGTAAAGGCTTATGTATGCCATATCTGACCAGTTTGTAATACAACCCTTCGATCCAGACGGTATCAAAGGCTTTTTCCAAGTCGATCAGACAGGCACCTGTGCATTGGTTCCTACATTTATTCCATTGTATGTCGGAGACCAGTTTAGCTGCGGCATGTGTGGTTTCATGACCCGCCCTAAAGCCAAACTGGTTATTTGGAATAATGCTATTGTCGTCTACCCATTTTAGCAGAGCTTTGTTAATGATTTTTTCAAATACTTTACTGATGCTTGGGAGTAAACTTATCGAGCGCATGTTCATTGGGTTTGTACAGTCTTTGCCCTTTTTTGCGATGGGCTGAATGATTGCCGTTTTCCAACGCGCGGGATAATATGCATTATTCAACGCGTTGTTAAACAGGACCGTGTATATATCTATTGCCTTTGGGGGCAGGTTCTTGAGTACGATGTTAGGTACTCCATCTATTCCCACTGACTTTTTGCTTCTTAATGAGTCGAAGATACTCTGGATTCCTTCCCTTGTGATTAAAAAGCTATTAGCCCCACCATTGGCATTAATGTCAATTGACAGATTATCGTCACTGAATTCCGTAAAACCCGGATTCTCCGATTGCCAATGTGAAATTTCATTCCGGAGGTGCAGGTGATTCAGTCGAATTCTGTCCTCCAGGTCGTGATTTCGGTGAATGCTTTCATTCACCTTGTACATTTCCTGAAAGACAGCTCCCACAGCGTTCGCCTTCTCCAAAGGATCTTCGATCACGAAGAGCTCACTATTGAGGATAGCGTTCTCTGTATCTATGCCAATGTTGGTTAGCAGCTGCTTGTTTACCTCGGTACGTGGAATTTGGAGACACTGAATCTCGTTTTGATTATTTCTCCTGAATATTTTATTTATTTGTGGGAACATATTCGGGTTATTAGTTTTTATAGCTCGAATTCTGTTGTTCCAATACAAATTTGTTGCTAATCTATAATTAGCTTTAAGTAATTGTTGGAGGTTTTTTAATTGAGATTTCAGTGATATTATCTCCTGGTCTTGTCTGTCTGTAAACTGTCTGTGTAATTGTTTTAATTTCGATAGCAGTCTGCTCTTTTTCTTGTGGTGTGCGTTTATTGTTGCGTTTCTGTACATGTCAATGTGATCTGTAACTGTTGTTTTGGGAATTGTTTTGTCCATTGTTCGTTTTACGGTTTCGTCTATTTGTAGAATGTATTTGTCGATTTCGTCATTTGTCAGGTTTCTGTTTACTGGCAGATTAAAGTCATTCGAACAAAGTTCTCTTGTTAATGATCTGGTGAACCGCGGCCATCGCATTGCCCTGTAGTGATAGGGTTGCGGGATCACGAATTCCTCCAGATCTGCGAGCTCGTTCGGAAGCTCTATTACTGCCGTGAATGCACAGTGGTCACTGTCGTATTCAATTGTCCGTAAACAGTTTGTGTTTCGTCTGTTGGTGTTAAGTAATCTCAGTCGTGAGTCGATTAGCAAGATATCTAAGAACGATCTACCTCTGGGGAACGATGGATATTTCGTAGCTAGCAGGTCAGTTCTATATTCAATATGATACTGATCTAACCAACCAGCCAACTGATTTCCTCTGGCATTAGATATATAATTTCCCCAATTTCTATGCTTGGCGTTCATATCTCCCCCTAGGATAAAGTAATTTTTGTCCAGGTGCAATTGTAAGCATCGAAAGAGTGTCTCGAGCTCAGCTATAAATAGGTTTTGTTGGTGCTCCTCAGGTGCGTAGACCGCAATCGCATACAAACCCCTTCCTTGCTGAAGGGGTATGCGGACGATACAGGCTTCCAGCACCCGGAACCTGCGCACTTCTCCACTATATATTACTTTATGATTGATCCCTTTTCTAATAAAGATTGCGACACCCCCCCCTTGAAAGGAGTTAGGTCGATCTCTTCGTATAATATCGTAGTTTTTATGTCCTATCTTATGTCTCTGGTTTAACTTTGTTTCCCCCGCCAGAAGTACATCAGGTTGTTCCTCTTGCAACAGGTTAAAAAGATTGGCTCTTCTCTCAGTTTTTATTAGTGAGTTTACATTCACGACAAGAGCTTTTATTGATGTTGTGGTTAGAGGGTTTATATTGACTTTTTGTTTAGATTGGGCAAGTACGAGTAGATCTCGTTTATTTGATTTTGCAGCTGTGTCATCTGTCTCTGCAGATTAAGCAGAACCGTGACCACGTCTGCTTGCGGTGTTGTTTCCGTCCGTGTGGGAGTATTTGTGGCTACCTGTGATGTAGCCTGATTTGGTGTTCTCCCACCCGAAGCAACTTGTGCGTACGACCGCTTCGATGTTACGGGCATTGTTGTAGTGCGAGCTGGCTCTGTGTTTTTTTGCCGGGTCACACTTCTTGCCATTATTTCTCGGAATTTAGGACATCCTCGATAATTAGCGGGGTGTCCCTCATTCCGACACACTGCGCACTTTAGAAGGGCTTTGTCTTCTACCCTTTCTTTTCCCAGAGGGCATTCTTCTGCCTTATGGTCCTTTCCGCATTTTACGCAACGGCGCTGCATTTCACAGTTAGCCGCCGCGTGACCAAACCTTTGGCAACGTACACATTGCAGGATGTCTCTGCCTTTTTTTAATTTGTCCCATGTGACGACCATTTGATGATCCAAGACTGTAATTTTTCTTAGGCCACCAATCCTACTGCTGGGTGTTAATTGCACCAAAAAGAAGGGTAGCTTGCGGTTTTCCCTTCTTGCCTTGGGTGTGGTGAATGGTTTTACCGCGGTAAACTCGAGATCTTCGTGCTTCAGGTTTTGAAGCATTTCGAGCAGAGCCTCCGGTTCCATTTCAGGGTCGACACCCTTTAATAGAGCCGTTACGCTCTTCGTTTGTTTCGGCGTGAACGAGTAAAATTCCGCGGTGGCTCTTTTTAAGACCTCTTTAATTTTGTCGTGGTCTGCCACCGTATATGTTTGAATGGCGTGCCTGTTACCCGTCAGTCTTTTAACTGCAAAATTGTTACCTATGGCTAGCTTACAAAGACTTACCAATTCCTTACAGTCAACATCTATGGTGTTGATTGGTGGCATCTTTATTTTTCCGCTGTTATTGTTGCTTTGCTGCTGCTGTGTTGCTTGCTGGTTCGTTGATCGCTTTTGTGTTGATTGTTGCTGTTGCTGTTGCTGTTGATGGTGCTGATGTTGAAGTTGATGTTGCTGTTGATGGTGAAATTGTTGCTGTTGGCCGACTTTTGGCTTTAGCTTATGTAGTTGTTGCTGGTTTTGTTCTTGTTCGAGCGCCGCTATTTTTTTCTTTCGGCGTCTCTCTTGTAATCGGGCTCTTGCCATCGCCAGTTTCGTCTCCAATTCACTTATCTCTTCCTCTTCATCCTCAGACTCTGAGGATGCAAGAGAAGCGAATGAATTATTTGCCCCATATATGTTAAAATTGGAGGGGAAGGGAAGCTCACTGTCGTCCGCCAATTGTTGATCTCCTTTATCCATCGTCAATTTCGCGGTTTTGCTTCGCGTCACAATGGAGTTTTTCGGGGCGCCTTTTCGTTTGTGCGTTGTCGTGTTCTTATCGTCCTCCATGTTCATTCTGGTTCTTTCCAGTTTGTTTTCATTAAAAAAAAAAACAAAGGCGACCTTTTGAACCACGGCGACTTGATTTCTCCTGCAAGCTGAGTTGAACTCGCCTACCGCCTGCTAAGAGTCAGTAAGCTTGCACTCGCGCCAAGCGATGATTTAAAAATTGCTTTCTTAACAAGCAATATATTGTTTGTTTTAATTTTTGCGTTTGCGACCGAAGTGTTATCTTTTTATTGTTTTTGTTTTTATTGTCTGGAACACTTTTTGCACCTCACTCAACTGTTTTATATGCACTTATTTTGATTTTATTTAATGCATTTATACCGGTACACCTGGTAAATACAGATTGCTAAACGAGCAATCTATTTTAATTTTTGTTTTTTGCGCTTGCGACCGAGGTGATATATTATGTTTCTTATAGTTGATTATTATTTTATTTTTCGCACTTCACTGCAATATGCACATTTGCTTTTAGGTTTTATTTTAATTTATGTGTTTTTAATTCACTTAGTATTTACAATTAAGTTTTTACGTTTATTATTTGTTTTGTTTGGTTTCTGAATTTCATTGTTTTGACTATCTTCACTGTTTTAATTTTGGTCACCACATGTCTATTGAATTTAAACTTTTGGCGTGAACTCGAGTATATTTATTGTTTGTCGCGCTTGTTACATTAATATTTAGTTTACTGATGTGTCCTTGTTGTCTTTTGTTTGTGGGCATTGCAGCATGCTATGGGGCTAATTCTGTCAACTAATACTTGCTTATTATAACGAATTTTATAGCTCCAGTTTTTATTGTAAAAAGACGATAATTTATCATGGAACTGATTTTTTTAACTATATGTTAAAGTGGCTATTAATACACGTATGGTATAAAAAGACACAGAGTGAGGGAAATGGGGAAGCGGGTAGAGAGAATGAAGTGGGTATCATAATATCATTTTGGAATACCGAATTTTGCGATTTACGGATTAGCTGCCTCAAGAGGAATGTTTATTTCTAGTTCTTCTTTCATTCTTTGACTGTTGAAGAGGAATTAACCGTAATAAATGACATCGGATATCTCAGTATACAATCGCTTGAAATGAAATACAAATCAAAAAGTTCTTGGCTCTTTGATATGTTGACATACGCAACCAAATCTACTGAAAAACGGGGATATCAATAATTCAACACACATCAACAACAAAGACATAAGTTGGCGTATACTGGTCATTGTTGGTTCAATTACTGAACAAAAATCCATTGTTTTTGACAGTTACTGCAAGTGTTTATCGGTCACAAATTTGTTTAGATGGTTGGCGGGGACGGCAATTGAGGCCACCCCCGATATGAGTGCAAGGAACATGTAAAGACATTCGAAAACATAAACAAGGTGAAAGAAAAGCCCTCAAGTTGTCACTGAATTACCAAAACAACCGTACATCAGTGAACGATTGTCAACTTTTTCAAACCCGGCTTCTCTTATTTTTCTCATTTCCTGGCAAGCTTCCTGAAATTCTTCACAACAAATCACCGCTCTTTACTTCGTCATATTTTAAAAATTAACGAGCGGCCTTTCGGCACTTTATCATGTAAATCCTTTCCTGCTTTTTGTCTTTCTTCCTGTTTTCAAACCCAATCATCCTGGCGAACGATGCATCCCACGGAAATAAATAAAACGTTTTCATCAAGATCCGGACATACCAAACATCCATCCGAGCACCAGCACATTTGCGAGCATCACTCATGACGCTTCAACAGGCCCCCCACTTCCCAATTGAAATCCACAGCTTTGATTTAATTTCCGGACCCAGCATCCAAACTTCCCACAGGTATATATAGCTATATTAAGTGTATTAATAATGCAACGGCTAAAAATTCATTATCCTTTTTAAAGTAACAAACGGGTGGGCATCCGGTACAAATTACGCTTTCTCTCATTTCGCCCACCCGCTCCAGATACTGGAAACCACCGTGCGGAGTAATGCAGGATCAAAAATTCACCATGTTATTAAAACAACATTTCATTTGAAATTTATAAGGCAGCTCAGCTGAAGTTCGAGCTGAGTATTCAGAGGAATGGGCCTTGGGTGTGCGGTATGTGGTATACAGTGTACGGTCGATGGTCGACGGTCGGGAGTCAGAAGTCGGGATCTGAGAGTCGGGTGTTGGAAGAACACTCCACCATCATGACGGGGAACACATACTTTTCAGTTCAAGAAACACAATAAATTATTTAGAGGGCGCGCAAGCACATACATCCGGGATAACATCTGGTGGTGAAGGAACTATACCGGGCAGCATACTGAATCTCTCCCAATGTGTCATGAAGCTACTTTTATCCGTCACTATGGAGTTGGCGGCTGCTAAGAACAGTGGCCATCAAATATGCACAACCAGGCGTTCGAACATTTCCACATGCGTTCGGACTCGGAATTTCGTGCAATTTACAATGCCCGTCGGAGTGAATACTCTCCGATTTTATTGTTCCGTCTGGAAAGTTTCTCGTAGTAATTTGAATGGAACTTTGGATGCTCCAGGGAACAGTCCGAAGGAAGTTCCTGCTGACTATATGACTGAAATGGTCGAGTCTAGTTGTGATTGAAATACTAATTTAGTTGGCCCGTTTGCAGACCGAAGAAAATGGCTCTGATGCCCCACATTTATGGTAATAGCCCCACTCGCTTCGTCTGGATCATACAACTTAGGTCTGTATATCTACCATATTGCATGGTCATGTACTGGTATAGCTAGACAGAATAATTTGATACTGATTCTAACACACCGTTAGATCCTAGGGGTCGGTATCGAAATGCACCTAATTTTTTTGTATTTAAAGTTTTGACCACTGCCTGAACACAGTGGTAAAGGTGTTTGAAAATAAGTGTTTATTCCGTAAAAGTTTATAGCGTTTGAAATAATAGTGAAGAAGAACGTGTGATTCGAACAGACGCTATGGCAGTTTGAATCACCAGAAATTGAACCTAAGCATTACCCATCAGGCTACTGGCCGATTCTAGAATTTTATTTTTAAACTCGACTATACTCCATTGATGTGAACCGTTATGTTATCGCTTGGTATACGGCTCTGATGTATTTTCTTATTCGATTTTTCGTTCGGTGCTCTTCACTATTTTGTTTGTGAATTGTGTGTGTACCTGTTAGAGTCGCCACAAGTTCACACTTTCTACGAATAGAACGGCTTCTGAATTTTGAGTTGCAATTGCATTAAAAAATCTGGAAATTTGGAATTTCGAATATAATGCAATGTAGCAATGCTATTGATTTATAGCGAATAAATTTGGTACACAGAATAAAAAGTAGTGAAGATACGAATGCTTGGCTCCTCGATAGTATAGTGGTTAGTATACCCACCTGCCACGCGGGAGACCGGGGTTCGATTCCCCTCGGGGAGCCTCTGGGGCTAGACTAATGACTTTGCTTGAAAAAAAAAAACAAATCATTATGGAAAATTTAACAAGCCTCAGGACTTGCTAAATAAGGCCAAGACCGGTTCCCGGTTGTAGTGGCGATGATGATGATGATGATGACGAAGACACGAAGGATTACGTGGTAGAAGTCGCCGTAATTGAAATGCAACTTGCTCTAGCGCCCGTTAAACATCTGCCAATGTTTGAATATAAAGATTTTGGAGACGTTTTTTTATAATTTACACACATTAAAAATATTGCTGATGGTTTTGTAATATCATCACCATCAACGGCACTACAACTGGGATCCGGTTTTGGACTTATTTTGCAAGTCTCTCCCCCGGTATCCGGCCCTTATCCGAGACTTGTTAAATTGTCCATAATAATTCGTTTTTCCGGGCAAGGTTATTAGCCTTGCGCCAGGTTTTGTAATATAAAATGTGGAAAATGGAAAAGGATGTTGAAGATATAAAATAGGAAAAAGCAAAGGCGGTGTACTCTTTTGAATTCAGAATCTAGTTTATTAAAAATAATTTTAAACACTTCTACTGAAAGAACGCAATTAAAATCTCAATAACAAAATATTTATAATAATAATCTATCTATTCGATAAAAAACTTCTTCCGGCCCACAAAAAACTCTGTAGTTAAAACTCTAAGGCATCACGTTTAACACACAGATTTTATCAACCAACTGTGAATTATAAATAAGGTAAAAAATATTCAAGTTTCTGACAGCTGACCGGGCATAGGAATAGTGGTTTACGTCGTCGGGAGTAGCATTATATATTCCATTATAACAGCCAAGGGGTTGGCGACAGGTAGGTTAAAAGAGACGAAGAGCTATAATAAGAATAATACATATAATAATAAGACATTATGCGACCAAGAAAAATCCAAGTACAAGCAATTACTCAACAAAATCAGTTGTTTGATCTACTATGAAATTATTTACGTTTTAATTTTTCGGTTTGATTGGTATGGAATAACAGTTTATCCTCATATGTTAATTCGTTCCTCCTTACAGCTATCTTTTATCCCTCAAAAGCAATGAATTTGAAACAAATATCAAACGTGAAAACTATTGTGGCGTGGGAGTGACGTTATATTCAGTGCCTATATACGGCAGGCATTCCATAAGGCAACTTTTGTAATGATAAAACTCACTGTCGTTAATCCCTGGTGGGCTGTAACGACGATCCGATGCCGATGTGATGAAGGTTTTCCTTGCCAAACTAGAGAACTACCATGAGAGTTTAGCGCTGATCCATGCAATATCCGTGCTTTATCCCAAAATTTCTTTACCATGTTTTCCCAAATATCTAACCACACCAAGAAAAGCACTGAAACATAATCGGGAACATAAATCAAACAGTTCCAAAAAAGAACATCGCAGATATATGAAAACCCGAAAAGATCTTTATCGCATCTTCGGCCAAAAAGCCTGGGAGTTGTGCCTGTGTGCGATCGAGGGGGATGCGAATAAAAGCAAAAATGAGTCTGAAATGGTCTGTGAGAAAAGGAGTGTTGCCCTGAAGTAAATTGTGTGCTTTCTTTCGGGGAAGTTTTGTCGCCCTCTGCCACACTGAAGTTGGGTGTCATATGTCGTGGGGGTCTCGGGATGCAAGTTACGTCTTTTAACCAATATGCAGTTCGGAACAGTCTGGTGTTGACATGGAGAGAAGTCCCGGTGTAAGATGTTATCATGCTCGAATTTTATATACGGTTTCGTAATAAATTTTAATGGCTCATACTATAATTCCAAAAATAAATTAATGATGAATAATTAAAAAAAAAAAAAACGAAGGGATCCCGTATTCATTTTTGGATTCAACAGTAATCCGATGAGGCACCTGGGCCGAATTATCACTCAGGATGCAAGAGGCAGTGTGATAATTATAACAGACGGGTAAGTGGCGTAACAAATCCTACTGGAACTTCTTCCATCTCTAGAAATCAACATTTTCATAATAAAAAAAAGACGCTTCTGCTGCTAGCCAGAATGCAAAACTGTTATATATTGTAGCGAGCTTAGGGCTCGCTGGATTAATTATTTTTAATAAATAAGAGCCATTAAATCGATTTTGAATTAATGTAACACTTTATTAGTCCGTTAATAACAACCGTTACTTGATACTTCGCTTCTTTACTTATTGCGTATTTTACTACTTATTTCTTACTTTTTACTCCCTCTCCATGATCTGTGTGCGACGTATTTATACCGTTTACTCACATTCTGATTCGGCGTTTCGTTTCCGTCCGTTCCATATCCTTGAATGTTCTATTGTTCATAGTCTCCAGTTTTCCAGTACTTTATAGAATATTATAGTACTTTGTTTCGGACTTTCTCGAATATTCTAGTACTGACTGTCATATGCGTCACAATATATTATGTTAAGAAAGTATCGGGACTTGATCGTTTAAAAAGCCCACTAAAAAGATTGTCTAAATTCTTATTGTCGCTAAATTGGCGCAACTCTCTTCTATCCTGATGTGAAGTTTGGGCTCGATTTGTCATTTGGTTTATTCACAGTGCGCACATTCCGGATCTCGACTGCAGTTCTCTTCGCGAATACTCCTTTATGTCTCCTGTCGAGTGAAAATGGTTGTCTCAAAGTGATAATTTGAGTTTTGCAATGAGAAAAAAGTCAGTGGAAGTCATATCGGGTGAATACGCTGGATGTTCGATGATATTTGTTGAGTTTTAACCACACCTTGTGAGATGGTGCGTTACGTAGTGCAAAATCCATTCGTTTTCTTTCTACAAACCTGGCTTTTTCTTCAAACGCCGCATTACGTCTAGATAATATTCTTTATTTACCATCTGACCTGGCACAACACCTTGATAATTAAAGAAAACAGTCAACATTGCCTTGACTTTTGAAAGACTTTGACGTCGCTTTTCCGGTTTCGGCTTAGTTGGGAGGCGCCATTTGGAAGCTAAGGAACAGATCACGATCAACCTTCACGCCGGGATAGAGGACAGTTGCACCAATTTAGCAACAAAAAGAATTTTGACAATCTCTCTGAAACGGGGTTTTTAAATGATCAATTTCCGGTACTTTTTTGTATGTCTTGTGGGGCTTTTCAGGGCCCGAAGAGCCATACATCATTCGATCCCCACTATTCCAGGCGAACCGGCTCACCTCTAAGTCGAACTTCAGCAAGGTTGCGTAACCTTGCTACGGCATTTACCCCTAGCCAAATCGCTGGAATTAATACAGTTACCCAATCGGATAACTGTTATGAATATCCGTTAGGCAGCTTACCTATTCTGTGGGGGTTTTCCTTCCCAACCCCCTTTTCTCCATCACCATCCCTGAAAACATTAAGTCCACGGCAAAGCTTATCACCTAGCCGTGGCATCGAAAATTTCATCCTCAGGCATTACTATCTGAAAACATTAAGTCCACGGCAAAGCTTATCACTTAGCCGTGGCATCGAAAATTCATCCTCGGGCAGGCATTGATATCTGAAAAACATTAAGTCCACGGCAAAGATTATCACATAGCCGTGGCATTTGAAATCTCATCCTCAGGCATGCATTGCACCCAGGGCATCTCGTTTCCATAGCCTTATGCCATGGAAACAACATCAACAAAGAGTTCATTGATTACTCGTTGTCTTGTTTGCCCATGGCACCTCTAGCATGCGGCTATTAGGTCCCTTTGGTTTGCCACCGCCGACAAGGTTTCGGCTGATGCAAACCAAACATTTCCCTAATTACCAGCAATAGCTGGTTTCCTATTATCGGTCCCCACCGATCAGGGACCGCAAACAAGCAACGAATTGGATGCAGCCAGCAAGTGTTTACTTTTAACATCTGGCAATGGCTGCACCCTATATTCGTTGCAATATCTAAACATCGCATTTGCACCACAGAGTGTTATGAATATACAATTCCCTATTAACGGCCGCCACCCGTCGGCGGACCAAAGGAAATTCACACCATCAACCTAAATGTTGATTTATGGCCTCCTATAGGATGACCAGATCTTCGGTTCGTGTTGTTTTCACCCCAGACGTTCCTTGTTGCCGGCATGTATAGCACAATCAATTGTGTACACAGCCGCAGGTCATTCATTGTTTGCATTCGTGGAAGATGCAGTTGCGATGCTGGCATCCATCCTCGGTCACCCGACGATCGTATGCGAGGCATACACACACATGCATGATGTATGCCTATTCCCCGGTCCAATCACGATTAACTACCTCGGGTTAATCGTGCAGCTCCTCCCCTTTTGCGGTTTTCTTTAGGTGTCCCTTTTCTTTTGTGAGCGTTAAATACCCAGTCAGATTTCATATTTCGTGGAGTGCGAACCGATGTCTAAGTTACGAGCTGTGCCTTTTTTTTTCCTTGCTTCTTTGTTCATTCTCAAAAAATAATAAGAGAGCGGTGGAGTATTATAGTTAAAACGGTCGATTGTACGAATTGATCACCAATGAAAACTATGTAGAAAAACATTTCCATTTGAATCAAAGTTATCATAATAAAAGAACTTTCGACGGAACAACAACACCAGTGTTTTCATTTGACATTCATTCAGCAGTGCACAGTGTCCTGGAACCCGAGTGTGGAGTTCAGTGTTCATCGGCTCAGTATTCATTGGAATCCTGTGTTTCTTTTACCTTCTCGTTCTTCGGGTGATAATTGACTGTGAACAATCCGTGGGTGTTTTGCTGAAACCGCGCCCGTGTAGGTGCACTAGCCAAAACTACACCACAGTCTCCCTTGTTAGTAACCACTACTTTAAAAAGTGAACAATGTATTCAGAGTGGCCAAAACTCGATTACACTATAGCGTTTTAAATAATAGTGAAGAAGATCGTGTGATTCGAACTGACGCTATGACAGCTCGAATCACGAAAAAAAATTGACCTAAGCGTTACACGCCAGGCTACTAACCGTGTTTAGAATTTGATTTCCAAACTCGACTATATTCCACTGGTATGAACTATTTTTATTTTATCGCTTGGTATACGGTTCTGATGTATTTTTCTTATTCGATTTTTTTTTCGTTCGGTGTTCTTCACTATTTTTGCTTGTGAATTGTGTGTATCTGTTAGAATCGCTACACACTCCCGCCGCAGTAACTTCGTTACGATCAGATTCGTATGCGGACGACGGACGAACGAGAGAGAAGCGAGAAAACGTCGGAGGCTGGGCTCTATGCGGAAGTCGTGACCGTGTGTGAAGTTCTGCTTTACTATGGGAAGTGGATGCTGCGTGTTCAGATCACGTCGGGGTCACCAGTTTGGCGGTTATTGTCGATTCGGTCGGAAGTGTTCCGCCGAACACTGTACGCACACAAGGAAGAACACACTGAGCGGAAACGGCACAAATAAAACACGAAAAACTGTTTTTCTATTTGTACGGTGACTTTTATTAATCCAAAAAGCTTATTTTGCACTTATCGTCTAGAATACACAAGTTAATTATTTTTGAAATTAAGCACACCTACGACTCGACGTTCTCGAACAATTCTATTCACGACCTCATTCGGTTATCTCTTCGTTAGAGATCCTCGCGGTTCAATGATCAAAATCTCTGTCTTCTCCTTGACGATTCAAATCTCTCTGAGACGGATTGTATCTGTAACACTATCCAAAAATTTTCCTAGTTCCCCTGCTAACAGAATTTCCGGATTCCTGTTAGCAGCATGTTACCGTATCCCCGGGGATATTTCATAGTTTTTTTTGAGAAAGGGAAAGTCATCCTGCATACATTCTTCGTTGAAATAGCATTTCCTTTTTCACGGCCTTCTGTTTGCACAGAACATCTGGCGCGAAGGCCGAGATGATTTTTCGGGCGTACAGCCCGTGGTTGTTTGCCTTTTGTAAACACAACCGAAATCCATTAGATCCTTCTAATGGGTGTGAACTTTTTACAAAGGAATCGTGGGACCGGAGTATTTCCTTTGTTGTCGTTGGATTTGTAAATCTTCCGAATTATCTTGTTGCGATAATTTCGGTTGTTTACAATTTTGGCCGCGGATAGGCGATATGCTTTCTTGCGTTTAGCTGCCGGCGTATGCATCCGTTGTTATTTATTTATCGAAAATGCAATTCCTGGTACATCGTGCAGATGTTTTGGATGGAAGATTTATGGCCTGTAATCTGGAATTGTTTTGCATACTATGAGTGGATGCGTTGACTCGATGCTGAAAGTTTTCGAACGTTAAGTTCCTTGTTTTTTGATGTCGGTTTCGACATTGTTTCAGCTTCCTATGCCCTTGTTACGGGCCTGATTAATGAGCTTTGGGGACACGTGTCTGTGGGCAAGTGTACTGGATAAGGTAAGTCAGTTCCTTGAGGGTTTGGAACCTTACCTGGGCGGAATTGTGCGTTCGTAGGACGCTACAACACTCATAGTCAAGAATTATAAGAGAAACTATCACTCAACATAAATTTCGAACAAAGTGTATGGTGTTTTACGATGAAATGAGGATCGTTAGAACCAAGGTCACAACGCATCAAGCCGTAGCCGCGTATGGACAATGATATTATCTGAAGGGTTGTTGACACAATCTTATATGGTGACACAGATCGTCCTGCTTAGTAATTCGTTAACTCGATCTTAATTATATGTGCTTTTGTGTGAACCCCAGGCAATGTCCTCTTCTAGAATAACGCAGCGCCACTGATGAGCACGGTAAATAAAATTAATAAAAAAAAAACATACTTACTCCCCTGTTGGACAAAGTTCTGATCCAGAAGTAAACCTGACTTCCAGGAATATCTTGGAAGGCCAAGAAAGCAAAGAGTCGAGATGCGTCAATAATTTTACGTTTATACAATTCAGTAGCATAAAAGGTAAATAAAAAATAGAACGACAATAAATTCTTACTATCCTGATAAGTTCTCGTTGTTGTTCGAAAATGGCAAGGTCCTAATAAAACATAAAAGAGGAAGAAGGAGAGATCTTTCAGCCGAAGGGGGTGTTATGTTCTTTGTATATCATTAAGCTATTAGCAGATGGCTTGCAAAAAAATAAAGCAGAGGGTTTGTAAAAAAATAAAGAACAAGAACATTTTGGGCTTGATTCGATTCCAAATAGGTTCATCAAATGCACCGAACTTATATCAAGTTTCAGTATTTAAGTGTCTATTTAAAAGGAATAGTCTGTATGGAACCTTCCAAATGGGAAAGGAAATGTGTCGAATGAGTCTGTCGGAAACGATGAGAAAAGGCTTTGAACGTGTGCGCGGAGAACACCGAACCCCTTTAGCTTCACTAGTCCTTTTCTAAGGGATCCCTAGATCTTTGAGATTACCATAGTTAAAACAATAACTCCAGCGATAAGAAGATAGGAATATGCGAGAGGGGGCTATCTATCGCTAGACGTAAAAAAATACCTGTAAATCAGTAAATTGGTTCTCAATGAGGAGACGAGACGGATATACCTTATTAATAATATATAAACACAAAAAACATGATTTACAAGGAAGAATTCGGATAAAATTTCATCAAATACATCATAATTGAAGACGAGACATGGAATTGTGAGTATGACGCGCTATCTAGGCAGCAAGCGAGTGAACGACATGTACTCAGTGACCTCAGGCCAACGAAACCATGCCACTTTCAGTCTAAAAAAATGCAATGTTTTTATGGATCGGGACTATGATGTGCGTCAAGGTTCTTGCTACAACCTCAGGCAGTTAACAATGAGTATCGCTTGGTCTTCATGAGGCTGTTGCGTAAAGTAGTTCGTCACAAAAAATGACCGAATTTATGAGCAAACAACTCGTGAACTTTACACCGTGATAACGCAACGTCGCACATAGCTATCATTGTCCGTGAATGTTTGTGAGCTATTTAATTCGCGTGAACTGGCCCCAATTGACTTTTTCTGTTCAACTGAGTTAAAAAATCAGCAGAAATAATGAAAAGAGAAAATGACGACGACTCTGATGGCCGTACATAAAAAGGTTTCGAGGATTAGAATACCAGCTGACATAAGAAAGTTCCAATTGATTGGGATTATTTTGAGAGAGACAATCTAAATTTTTTTAAATAAACTAGCATTTTGCATTTTAAATAAATTCCGAGAGATTTCGTATGTTAATTTTTTGGTATGTTAATTTTCGGAGCGGAAACCAAATGGCCAGATCGAAGGAAGCAGTCAAATACCCGGAAGTAATGGCAAACAATTATTTCAAATTTTGCTACGCGGTCACACATATGATAAGCCCTTTATTAGCTATTATCAAACAATAACGTTAGTCACTAGATGGGATTCAACTTAAAAGAAAGTTGCACCTACAAGTTTGCCTATTCGCTTGAGGCAATGGAAAACCATGAAAAGTACCATTACCAGCTATTGCAATACCTTTCCGGACAGGTATGTAGTAAATAAGAGGAAGACACAGAATACGCTATTTTCAATTGCAGTCATACGACCGACTGGAGGACTACCCATTCTAACCACCACTTAAAATAATACACTTCACAATTACCCGCATATTAACATTAACATATATATAATATGTATTACATATAATATGTACGCATCTCTTTTGCACCACTCAAATCTTACTAGCCAAAGACTTTGACAACCTCTATTGTCAATCGATTCTCCTGATGCGTATAGCTCCTTCCATAGTCTATCTCGACATTCTTTTAGTACACTCGTGTACATACCTTCGCATATTTCCCCGGTTTTAGTGTTCCCGATCGGCTTAAGTCACTATCTCTTCCTTAGATTGAGTAGTAATCCTTTCAGTGAACTGACAAGAAAGCCACTCAAGCACTTGCATTTTGAGACTCTCTTACACGATCCTTTATAGTTTAGTCTTTTTATTTTTAAGGATAAAGTCCTCTCACCAACTATGTACGTTTTCTGTTCTGGGGAAATACAACTTGGTCTTGTTGCACTCTAATGTATCCACCCACAGGGCTGTGTCTTTGACAACATTCTGCGGTAGGTGTCGGTGGCATGTCGGTGGCGGTGTATTCTCTCTAAACGAATCGCCTAACATCCTATCGAACCCGAATATCATAGGAATGCCACACTGAAAGTATTACTTGAGGATTTTGTAAAGTGGCAACGTTTTCCACACTTGCCTCTTGATAACTAAGAGTGGTCTGTTGTTGGGCTGATAGTTTCACATACTGGCATGCCCAACTGTCACCCGTCGGCGGAATTAGGATTCTTAATTAAGTTGTTCACATTACACAAACTCCCACGATACGGAAACCATGTTGAGTTGGTAAGAAGCTCACAAATTCTTAGTAGTTGATCAAAAAGGGGAAAGAGTATAAGTGAGTGCATGTAAGACACTTGCTCGGGCCCTAGTTCATCCGTCTGCTATCAGGCGACGGATCCCGAAGGTTGGAAAACTTTTATCTCTAATTTTCTATTTCTACTTTTAGTTTAGAAGTGGCTCGTTCGTCCCTCACCCGCTGTCGAAGTGCAGAGGGTAACAATGCGCTACATCATCATGCGAATTGTGTTGTTTTAAGTACCTAGCACTGGGGTAAAGTTTTTGACAAGATTCAAGATTCCATTACCTCAGTTCCAGGTTGGTGAAAGTTTGCAACTTCAGGCATCCCTCATAGCCCGCCTCGGTGTTCACATACACTGCCCCACTTCACCGGTAAAATTTACATTTCGGAAGTGGCATAAACTAATTTGTCCCAATTTGCATCATTTCGCTGTCATTTGCGTTGATGTAGCCCAAGTGTCTGTGGATTACTGACATCCCCTCGACTGGGTCCGTTAGGTGGGTTGTGGAGCCCGGGCGGATCCATTCGGTGAAGAAGCTCCACAGTGAGATGCGCCTCTTGGAATATTGGTCGGTGGCTTATTTTTCCTTTGGCCAGAAGCTGGGTGTACGCATTTGTCATCTTTGTCGGTGAGTTATGCGTGGGCTCTACCTCCTAGGATACAAGCGTATGCAAACGTGGGTGTGTTCTCAGATAGGAGGGGAGCAAACTTTGTCTTTCAGAAATTCGATTGGTAAATTTCCTCATCTTGAAGCACTTAGAGCTTTGAAGATTTACGGTGTGTGAATATTTATGGGATGACTACACCTGTTTGAATACTGTTCTTCCGTGAAGCGGGATGCAGCTGGAGTATCTTATTCGAATTAATACAAAGCGAAGGATAAAGTTTGCTTTTAATTTGTGGCTGAAGTTCGTCCTCGTGGTAATCGCCATCGTTGTGTCGTTTGCGTTTTGTCATCTTACCTCACCTATGCATTCTCGCCTGCAGTTATCAGAAGTCGCCTCGGAAGGTATTAGTAACATTTGTTCAGCAGCCTCCTTGGCAGGAGTCGGGTTGGTTAATAATAGTTAGCATGAAACAAGAGCAGTGTGTAGATTTCTGTTAGAACTGGGAAGTGGCCAATATCTGTGTGAGACACTAGTTGAAAGAATAGGGAATACTCTAGAGACGGAAGATTTTCCCACATTGTTTCAATATTTGCGTCAGCAGATACCTCCAATTTGGTCTGTGTGCTCTCGGAGAATTTCATTACTGGATAGACAGATTTATGGAAATCTTCATTTACTTTTCGCTTGTAGTTAACAGATATCTGCGGTGAAGTATTCGTGTAGGGATGGAAGTCGAATTTCACCAGGAATCTCCACAAAATTTAGGAGTTGGGAGAAGAATTCATAGCCGCTGTTTTGTCAACAGGTTTAGCGACAGAAATTTGTTTGACTACCATTCAACTTGGCACACATAATAGTAATGAGCGAACCTCCTGTTACATAATGCGTTTGTGTAAAATAAATATATTCAAAGCACAGGATACAAAGGTCACTGCGTTAAGGTCATTGTCTCAAAATATATGAAGTCACAATGATTAACATGATACTTTATCTTTATATACAAGTTTATATACAACATTTCTTGCAAAGAAACATCGGCAAGCTGCGATTTAAACTGCGTGCACTAGTCGAAGGTAAGATTTTTTCTCGCAAGTTGATATAACTGTCCTAAATTACGATACCAACTTTCATTGGAATGGTCAACCAGTGCGTACCGTTTGTTACAATGAGTGAAAACATTGCGTGGACAGTTTAAATTAAAAATTACTACTTTAATGAAATATTAATGTTGATGAATAAAAACGAAACACTATTTTGTTACAAAGTTTTTATTTTGAAAAAACTCTTTTGGGACTCCCTGTATTTATAGTACATCAATGTTTTTGCTATTATATTTTTTAGGTGAGCGGAGTGGGAGGATTTTAATGTTTAATAAATGTGGAATATAGTGCGATCTGTAACTGTGAACAAGAGTGTAGAGTTTTTGTTATTTAACAGTCCAAACATCAACCAATAATTCTTTTACTAAGAACTTTTCCTTAATTTGTCGCATATTTTTATCATCATCGGCACTACAACCGGGAACTGGTCTTGGCCTTATTTACCAAGTCCTGAGGCTTGTTAAATTTTCCATAATGATTTCTTTCTTCCGGGCAAGGTCATTAGTCTAGCGCCAGAGGCTCCCCGACGGGGAATCGAACCCCGGTCTCCCGCGTGGCAGGCGGCTATACTAACCACAATACTATCGAGGAGACACAACCCGAGACTTGTTAAATTGTCCATAATAATTTGTATTTCCGGGCAAGGTTATTAGCCTTGCGCCATGTCGCATATTTTAATCTGCCTTAATATGGCTTAGTCTGTGTCTACTTCATATATTGTACCATAATTCCACACAAAAAATATGATAATATTGCTTACCAGCTTCTTCTGTTTTTTTTTCCATCTCGGAATTATACTCTTCGTATCTAAAGTGTTCTATTTACCAGCTTATTATCCATTAACGATTGCTATATACAACTCCGAATCTGCCAACAGGATGGACCATTTAAACCGTCGGGGTGTATTTTGGTAATAATTTAAAACACGTTATTTACTGTGAGGGGATATTTTGTTAATTTTGGACTTTCCCAATTCACTGTAATCCCTTTTTGAATATAATATCGCCTAAATGGTTGCTGCCATAGTAAAAGACGCAATGGGATCGATTTCTTTTTTCAGTTTCCATCATTTTGTAAATGTTTGGGACCGAATAACGGGTAGATAGGTCTCCGGGAATTGTAATATGTTGACGTAAACGCTCAACCCCAAATAATCCCAAAGAGGCAAGAGGCCGGAAAGCGTTAAATCGCACGATCAAACAGGCCAATTGTTACTACAAGGCGGCGTCTTGGTAATGTCACGATCACGGATCGCCTATCAATGAGTGGATTGTATTTTGTGTTATTTTATTTTAAAGTACAAACGTATAATATTTATTTGTCTGATTATATATTTACATCGATAAGTATTTATTTGATTAATTATTATTTGGTTATATAGAACTGTAATCTGTTACACGATCTGTTTATCTTGTGCACCTCCAGACCGGACTCTGCTCTATATGGTGGGCGTTGTAGTCTTACCCGGTGCTTGCGTTGTACTGGTTGTTTTCCCCAACTGCCGCTGCTTTTATTCTCCCGTTGGTACCCGTTCCCTCGTTCGCATGTTGTCACAGGGACAAAGAGAGCGACTGGTATAAATTGCCGATCCTCAGTCCAACAGTCGGCCCCCACAGTATCCTTCCTCTGTCCCTCTGATCATGGTTCCGTTCACACCTCGATCAAAGTCCCCTCCTTCGAACTGCTCTGCTCACACAGTCCTGTCCCAAACTTCTCCAAGACTAACTGGAAAAAGGTCAATAGAGACGTCGTCGAAAGTTTTTCTAACTTCCAAATCCCCGAATTTTCTAACCTAATCCCTGCTGATATCTATCGAGCAGCCCTAAAAATTAAGCAGACCATCAAGGATACCCTCACCAGCAATACACCCACCACCATCCCTCATAATCATCTAGAAACCCCTTTACTCAGCATCCTAACTAAATTGCTGCATCTCAAAAAACAACCGCCGAAAACTTCATATAATTCTGCCCCTTTATTAAAAGTCAGATCCAACTCCTGACCACCCTAATAAATGAACATTAAAAAAAGTTCGCGAATCAGACCTATACCTCTACACTCTACAATATCAAACCCAACCGTGATCTCTACAAAAATATCAACCAACTAACTGGTCGGAAGTTTAAACCGCGAATCGATCACCTCATCAACCCATTTAACAACAATCTTATCCAATCCAACACGGACATACCCAATTGCCTCGCTGATCACTTCTCATAGATCCATCAACAAAATGATTCCCTCTCAGTCCCTAATTCTCGAAACACTGTCAACGAATATATCTCACACAGATTACCCGCATCTTATACTCCTTTCATCGGAGAATTTAACGGCACAAACAAGGCGTCAAATCCTCCAGACACCAGCACATTTCTGACCACAGACGAATTAATCAAGTTCATAAAATCACGACCCAACAAAAAATCGACCGGTCTAGATGAAATACCACACCTTCTATTTAAATGACTTCCACCGCCAAATCGACTTCCCATTCTAGTCCTTCTTAACCATATCATAAATGCTTCACATTTCCCAGAGAACTGGAAAATTGCGGTAGTAATTCCCGTTAAAAAGACCGGCAGTTCCAATAACACCTCCAAATATCGTCCGATATCTTTATTGAACACCCTAAGCAAAATATTGGAATGTAAGATCTACCAAAACCTTCTCTCGTTTGCCAGTAATAACGCTCTCATCCCTAATTCTCAGTTTGGCTTTCGTGAGCGACACTCCACTTACCATACGTTACTAAAACTTACACACGATGTCACAACTGGTCTAGAAAACCAATGCCCTACCGTATGCATATCTCTCGATATTTCCAAAGCATTTGATTGTGTCTGGATCTCAGGACTTCTTTATAAGCTGCACTGCTTATTTGGTCTGAATTCCAACATCACAAAGCTCGTAGCATCTTATCTTTCGGGTAGGAAATTCATGGTCAGAATAAATTCTTCCCTCTCACAAACTCACAACATAACCGCGGGAGTTCCCCAAGGAACCATTCTCGGACCACTTTTATATCTTCTATACACATCCGATATTCCCCAACCTCCACCTAGTGTTGTATTGCTAAATTATGCTGACGATACTTTAATTTACTCTAGCAGTAGATTTGTCAAAGCGGCAAGAAACCGCGTTAACAACTTTCTCCTGCTCATCTCTGCATACTTTAACAAATGGAAAATTCGCCTCAACCCAACCAAAACCCAGCTAAGAGTGTTTAAGGGCAAAAACGCTCACTGCTCAAACAACACTAAACGTTGCCACAGCAAAATTAAACTCAAGCTTAATAACACCCTCATAAAACCTTCCAAAACTCTAAAATATTTGAGAGTAACCATTTCCAACGACTGGTCATTCTTAACCCACATCAAAAATTCCCTTCATAAAGCCTCAATACAGCTTAACCTCTGCAGACGAGTGGTGTGGACCCCCAAAGGCCTCTCTCTCAAGGTCAAACAGCTCATCTACAAACAGATAATCAGACCCACTCTTACATACGCCTGCCCATTATGGTACCACATCCCACCATCCCATACTAACAGACCTACCATCAGCCTCTTCCAATACAGGAACTCACTACCGTAATTGTCTCCAAATTAGGAGTCTCTTCACCGCAGGCAGACTGGTTAACGAATTGGCACCCAATCATTTCAAATACAGCAACATCCAACCATTCTCCAAGATTCTTACCTTTAACACAGAACCGAATAGCACCCCCGTCCCTCAAGAACATACCTGACCATATCCCTTACTATCCTCAATTAAAACGAGAAATCCCGCATCCATATAAATCAATATTGTAAATATTATTTTTAAGTCATATCAAATTGCAATATTGTAAATTGTATATAAGATTAGATTAAGTTAGATTAAGTTATGTTAAGTAATTTTAAGTAGGCTAAGTTAAAATAAACAGAGTTCCTGGTTTTTTCTGACCTTTTCCAAGAAAAACAAAATTACCAATATATATAAATCCCATTAAATCTTAAGCACTTGTAAAAAAGAACTGTTTTTTAAAATGTTAACGAATAACACACTTATTATGTAACCAATCTATTATAAGTTAGCTGTATTACTTATTGTAACTATTAATTGTTGTTCAAATAAATGCAGTAAATAAAAAATAAAAAAAAAAATCCGCCAGTCGGCAGTCGTGTGCTGCTCCGTCCTCGGCTTCGTATGTTACGTCGCCAACACCAATAATCACAGTTTTTCAAAATTACGCGACCGAGGAATAAAGGATCCAATAAAGCGACCGTGGTTCGGGCTATGAAATCTGTGCCGTCTTCTTGTCGGAACCAAAAGTTATCCTTGCCTTTGAAAAATAAATAAAAAAACCATCATCAACGGCCGATAACGCTCTCAATTGGCGGTTACAGTTGCCCCGGGGCGCCTTGGAAGCAGAATGATTTGATGACATTTCCGCAAAAATTCCAGCCCAAACAGTCACACGTCAATCATGAAGAGATTACTCGTGAATTAGTTGAAAATGTTCATGGGAGTAGAACCCACAATTTTATTTATTCGCAGTTCCATTCACAGAAAAATGAGCTCCATCGCGTTTTCACAATCGAAAACACGTTTTGAATGTAAAGGTCCTCGATAACAGACCATTGTGATGGAGTGCCCCGTTCTGTTATCCAAATTCGATTGAATTGGAGCTTTAAACGGGGGCTGCCGTAAACTGATCTGAAAACAAATGTGAAAGCTGCAGGATTGCTAGCAACTGAATGTTTGAAAGTTCGAAGCCGCGAACAGCTTAACGAAGTGAGTAAAATTTCTTAAGGAAATACCATCCGAGAACACCTACTGGACAAAGTTAAAAATCGAACAATGGAACTCATATATTTATTTTCGTCAGACTACTGTCTCCGCTCTGACTTATTGTATACAGCAGTTGGCACTAAAGATCAATTCTACAAAATAAATACAGGGGAATTGTTCTTTCTCTGCTAAGCCATGTCCTCCTTAATGGCTACATCCTATAGGCATTCAACTCCAATATGCACCAACGCCGGCCCAACTTCTTCTCCTATATAAATCTCAAATTAGACCGGCGCTCGAATATTGCTCTCATGTTTGGAGCTCGGCTCCTAAACATACCCTCGACCTACTTGAGATCGTACAAAGACGAACGATCCGCCTGATTGGGGACTCGGCGCTGACGTCGGGACTACAGTCGCTATCACATCGAAGGCGCGTAGCCGACCTCTGTCTGTTTTACAGATATTATCACGGGTGCTGTTCTTCGGAGATTCTTGGCATTGTTCCGCGCAATTCGGTTTATATGCGGTCTACAAGACAATTGGACGGATCGCCCCGTTTGTGGTTCATCTCCCGACGGCGCGAACATCCCTGTATCAGAACTCGTTCCGTTACAGAGCAGGGAAGCTGTGGAACTGCCTTCCCACACGAGTGTTCCCGGAGGGTTACAACCTGCAACTGTTCAAAAAAACTGCAACAGTTATTTGATGGCATCTCGGGGCGCCCACTCGGCGCTATAGGTTCGCCTCTCCCGAGAGGTCTAATAAAAAAAAAAAAAAAACCCCACTTTTCGGAATCTTTCATTCTTCTTGGACTGCGCCCCGGCTTTTATGGGTATCGTTCCGTGTACATTGCTACCATTCGGAATGCGATGAGAACAGTTAAAGCAGCACTACAACTGTGGAATAGAGTAGCTATAATCGCTTGATAACATATTGTGACGCATATGACAATCAGTACTAGAATATTCTAGAAAGTCCAAAACAAAGTACTAGAATATTTTAGAAAGTACTGGAAAACTGGAGACTATCAGCAGTAGAAAATTCGAGGCTATGGAGCGGACGGAAACGAAACACCGAATCAAAATGAGGAAACGGTATAAATACGTGACACGCAGATCAGAGAGTAAGGAGTAAGCAGTCAAAGACGCGGTAAGTACTGCAGCGATAAGTCAAGAAATCGTTAGTGTACGGTAAAAGTATCGGTTGTTATTAACGGACTAATAAACTGTTACATTAATTCAAAATCGATTTAACGGCTCTTATTTATGAAAAATAATTAATCCAGCGAACCCTAAGCTCGCAACAATATTATTTTGGAACGAAACTAAGGATATTTGTTAGGAAAGTACAACTCACTGTTTCACAGCTGCTTTCAGTAAAAGGTTACGATAGTTCGTGGTTTGGTAACATGTATTGTTTACATTCATGATGATGACACTAATACAAATCGCTACGACAATAATTTGACACACATGAGATTCCTTGAAGATTAACATTTTTCAAGTTGTGGGCGATATGTAGACTGAAATCTGCAAACAATTCAGAAAAGGATCGAATTTAGAGTAAAGCCCAAATATCGTATACTCATCTATTTTGTAATATATCTAGTAAATGTTTGAAAGATCAAAGATGATGTAAATGTGTACGTTTAGTCAGAAAATAGTTCGGAAGTATTAATTGGATCACCTCTAAGTACATAAAAAACGCTTACTATACAGAGCTCGAGCTGCACAGCATCTAACCGATGCCCTGTCCGAATAGAAGGCTGACATTACAGCATTACAAGAAATGAGATGGAGTGGAAGTGGTGCTATTCAAAGAAACGAGTATGACATTTATTACAGCTGTCATGCAGAACACCATGTGCTCGGGTTGGGCTTTCTAGTCAGTCAAAAACTGAAGCCTGCCATTATCGGCTTTAATGCAATAAACGAAAGGCTTTCCACTCTTCGCGTGCGAGACAAGTTTAAGAACATAACCCCCATAAACGTTCACGGACCTACAGAGGAGCCCTCTGACGACGAAAAAGAAGAATTCTGCGAGAACATCGAACGGGCCCTCAATGCCTGCCCAAGATACGATTTGAAAATCGTTCTTGATGATTTGAATGCGAAAATAGTTCAGGAGAGAAGAGAAACTAAAAGTTAACAACAACAAAAGTTGATTTATTGCCTTGAATACAAATATTTGGATGCTATTCCTTTAAGAAAATGAACTCCAGCTAATCAACCTTGGCGCCTGATTACATCATATACTTTTTTAAGTGTCGTTTATCCTCATCCGAACATTTGAATCAAGACCAGGTGTCCATGAAAGGCGTTTCACATTCTAAGAGAATTTATGAGTTTCTATCTTTAGTCATACATGAACAATGAATTACGGGCGGTGCTGATTGTGACTCCCTTTACCGCTCTAATCAAACGTCTAAAACACAATAAAAAAGCCTTCGTCGCCCCTCTGAAAGCAGCACTGCTATTCCTAGAGCATACGCATCCTTTAAAGGTCTAAAAAACCGAACGCATAATAATTTGCTTCGTCGCCCCTCTGAAAGCAGCACGAAAGTTATTATTGTTTTTCCGTTGCCTGAAAATAGGCGATCACATATTTGTTTCTACAACCGTTTCCAACCTCTTGAACACGACTTTCCGCCAACAGACATCTGCTTGTCTTTAAAATACGTTGAAGTCATTAAATGAACAGCTACACGCCCACTCACACCCCCTGACATTGAGCTCAATTGACAATATTATTCCCAAAGGGTAGCTTTTCCTCTCATAGTTGTATAATTAAAATTAAAATAATCCTTTCCTCAGTCCTTCTCGCACACTAATTCCATTGAAATGACATCCAGTAGCTGGCGATTGTCTGAGAACGACAGATGCAGTTCCCGGAATTTGAGGATTATCGCCCACCACCGTGCGCCTCTGACTAAACCGCCGCGTGAAAGGCAAAAACTGAGAAAGAAACATCGTCGAGAATGGGTAACGCATAAATCCGATTAAAAATTGTTTAATCAAAATAATAGAAGAGACACTTAAGATGTCGTGTTGGATTAGGATGCGTGCAAGAGCGCATCTTGAGTTGAGCAATATCCCTGCATCATAACACGCCGTTCCAGATAAATCACTCACATGGGAGGACGATAAAGACGAGGAAAGCAGCAACGACGACAACCGATCCAGTCAGTCAGTCGGAAAGGGGAGGTTGTGAACGGAAATAATTGAAATACTTTCAGTGATGGGGGACGGAAAGGAGACGTCTCGTAAACATTGAACTGTTTGAAGATGCGTTGGAGCAAATGCTGGAATTAATTCCTCACAAAACTTTAATGACTTTATAGCGTATCTCTGTCGTATCGTTAAGCCGTCCCGTTTTACATCGAGCAGGAGCGAAGGGTACAGACTTACAAGAGTTACTGAAGTTTGCACAAGATAAATGCATCGTGGTGTATAAACTACTTCGCAAATCAGTGTTGTTTACCATGACAAGATAATTGAGTGAGTACTTGTAACACAATAAGCTGTATGTAAATTCTATAATACTTTTTAACAATCTTTGCTGAAACTTTTGGCGAATCATTGGCGTTAAATGACAACGAACTACCATAGCTAGATAAGGGAATTCCATTCTCATCATTATTTCAGCTTTTTAGATGGCTTTCTGATAAAATAATTTCACAGCGATGTCATCCATCCAGCAAATGGCCACAAAAATGCTGCAACGAAACCAAAGTCATGCGTAGTTGTTTGTAATAGTATCGAGACTACAACGATTATTTACAATTGCAGCCGTTTGACTTGCATTGTCGATTTGACCAAATCAAAATTTTGAAATGTACCAATTGTTCTCCTTGCTAGTTTCCACATTTCTTTACACGGAAACCTGGTACTCGCAACAACCAAGTTCGTTAATGCTGCCAGTTCGATGACTCGTAGTCCATTGTCATAAGTGTTCTCATGCAAACTACGGGAACCTGCGTAGTGCCCGAAAACCAGCTCCCGACCACATTCAAATCATCAAGAACGATTTTCACATCGTATCTTGGGCAGGCATTCAGGGCGCGTTCGACGTTCCCGTAGAATTCTTCTTATTCGTCGTCAGGAACTCCTCTGTAGGTTCATGAACGTCTATTAGCCTTTTGTTCTCGCATGCTAAGATACATAACCTTTCGTTTATTGCATTAAAGCCGATAATGGCAGGCTCCAGTTTTTGGCTAACTACAAAGCCTACCCCGAGCACATGGTGTTTTGCATGACAGCTGTAATAAATGTCATACTCGTTTCTTTGAATAACACCTCTCCTCGCCCATCTTATTTCTTATAATGCTGTTATGTCACCCTTATATTCAGACAGGGCATCGGTTAGCTGTTGTGCAGCTCGAGCTCTGTATATTGAGTGGACGTTCCATGAGAAAATTCTGAAATCGTTTACCCAATTTCGTTGCCGTGTCGTCGTCGTGTAACCGGTCCACATCCGGGCAAGGATATTAGCCTTGTGCCAACCTTTCTCAAGATGTCGCTGCATGCATTGGTTCACTGCTTGGCGGGTGCCAAAGTAGCTATCCAGGGGTATCATGTAAACACCAAAACTAAATACAGGCTGAGTGGCAAAACACGATCCCTTCAACAACTAACCAAAGACGAATGTGTTAAGAACTCGTTCACTGTTAAGCCCTAACTTTCCCGGGGTAAAGTCTTTTTCCAAGTACTGGTGATTCCGTTTTCCACCAATCAACGCTTCTTGGTTTTGTAACCTACTGTTTGCTACGAAAACAGCCAATTATGTTGTTGAGTGAGAATCAATTGGACATCGACCGTGGTCAGAACAGTGTCGGCTCCGATAGTGTAGCGGTTACTTGTTTCGTTTTCATATTTAATACCCGACCAGGTTATAGCGTTTGCGACGATAGTGAAGAACGTGTGATTCGAACTGACGCTATGACGGTTAGAATCACTAAACATTTAACCAATGCTCAACACATCAGGCCACTGCCGCGTGTACGAATTCGATTTCTAAACTCACGTACACTCAACTGAAGTGGAATTGTTTTGTTATCGCTTTGGTATACGGCTCTGATGCATTTTCTTATTCGATTTACGTTCGGTGTTCTTCACTATTTGCTTGTGTATTGTGTGTGTATCTGTTAGAAACGCCACAAGGTCTTGGACAGGGGGAGCTATCATTGCAAATAAACAGATCACCCGGATATTTAGTATCAACATAATTTTATGGGAATAAAATGATTTGAAATCGAATAAATACGAAATTGTGCTTATGAAAATTAAATCGCATATTAATACCACACAATCAAAGATTTCGAAGTGTCGTAATTACCTTACAACGGAAAGTATTTTTTTATTTATATGAATAATGCTGGAAGAATATACAAGATTTGCTAAACACAAATTTTTAATTACCGCTTCATAAAAAAATAATTTCAAAGAAATGTTATTTAATCTTGATAACTTCGATTATAGAAATTCATCAAATCAGTATAATACAAGTCCTACAAGGGAAACGGATTCTGGAAATGATTTGTTATGTAGTAACTCCCCCATTACCTTTATCCCGCCGAGAAAACTGGGTCATACGACGTATCCGTTATCGTATGACCCGTTCAAGGGCGGTGATCGATCTCGAGTTTATCTATGATATCGTTGCCGATGAAATAACCGGGCGTTTGTATGCGGCAGCGTAAGTTTATTCTTAATGCTTTGTATTTTAAGAGCTAAAAATTGCAAAAATGTGCAATATGTGTTTAATGTGTTAATTTTTTATTTTGTGTCATTAATGTGTTGTGTAATTAGTGTTTTGTGTTTAATAGGGTGAATAAATGTAATGTAATTTGTAAGTGAATGTAATGTAATGCTAAGTTTTAAATGTATGTTTAATTTTATTTTTTACTTTTTTTTTATATGTTTAAAAATGTGAAATTATGTTCTATATATTATATTTCAAAAGAATGTAAATGTATGTTTTCTCGGCGGAATTAAAGTGGTGGAGGAGTTACTACGTAATACCCAATGTAAACAGAACAAATCCCACCCACTTAAGTAAGCGATGTAACAAACTCCTTTGACCCCGACTCTTCTTATTCCGACTATTTATCTCGCTCACTTCTCTCGGACCATTTTTACCCCATACCACTGATTCGCACTCCATTGAAAATAAATTACTTTAACTTAACCACGAACTCATGCTGGCCCGCGGATGGTATACCTGGCATTTTTACTAAAAAATGTTTATCAGTTCTTTCAGGTCTTCTTGCGAAAATGTTCTACTTATCTCTCTCTTATGGTGAATTCCCCAACATTTGAAAGCTTCCTTTGTGGGGGGTTCGAAGTATGTGTGCCAAACAGGGGCACGGTTTTACTATACCCACAACACTGCACTGGTGAAATAGAATTGTTAAATGATCACTGACAACGGAGAAAGAAAAATAAGAATGAAACACACTGTCTTGTTCTGCTGTAATTTTGTCCTTTTATTTTTGCTTATTTTTTTTTTTGTGGTAATTTGATTGACTTTGTTGGGTTGACTCGCGACGCGTGCGTTCTTGATGATGGTTGTGAATCGACTCGGCGGTGTGCACGCATCGGTGGTTGTAAGGCGACTGTTCCCAATCAGGGATAAAAATTGTCTTTAACCACGCAGTCAACCAATCGAGATAATACTCCATCTGTGCTATCTCATTCTCCCCGCTCAACGAGGTGAATAAACCGTTCTAGTTAATTCGATGTGTCGATGGACAAGAGAGAATGCGAGAACGAAACGAGAAGCGAAATGATCCTGGGGTGATTTTACTTCCCATGCATTGAAGCAACATCAATGGTGACCTGGTGACCTAGATCGGATATCGTTGTGATGTCAGAGTGCTATGTACTATTGAGAAGACGAAATGAAATGGGATAGAAATTGTTTGCACCTATTCACCTGACTAAAGAGATCATTGATCCCAAGCGAATAGAGTGTCTAGGGGAAGTCAAAGGGACGCTGCAATAGCTTGGGAATTATGACCGTGGGAACCAAATTAAATAATTCGATAATTTCAGTATCGGTTTTACGATGATGGAACAGCATCGCTTGCCCAGACTTTGCCGTTGCTAACCGACATGAAATTGCGATTTCCGGTGGAAATCTCATGGGTTAGTGAAAAGAGGTTGCCGTATGGCAAGGGGTAATGAATTGCATTATGCGTTACGTGCATAAAATAAGGATTTCAGTAATGCGTCCTATAGAGATATTTCTTTTACAGGTGAAATAGGTGAACGGAGGAATTGGGATTGAGGTGGTGCTCGGTTAGCAGGCGAAATTGGGTTGGAATTGTGGGTTGGTTCTCCATGTAATATAGAGAACCCCCACACCTTCATCACCACCATACACAAAAAAGGCTTTCTCATATACCCATATTTGAAAAGTTTCTGCTACCGTTAACTACAAATCTTTTATTTCTCCTAGACAAAACAGATTTCTTACTGGCATGTCAACAACCACCAACCTCGTTGAATTTACATCTCTTACAAGGAGGTCGATATGGCCACAACCGATCTCAGCAAGGCTTTCGAGAAGAATTCTCATAAACTTTTACTTTTTAAATAGACCAGCCCCGGCTTTGAAGCGTTTCTGTTAAAATTGGTTTCTTCTGTCCTGAAAAATAAGCTCTGCAGTGTACGTTTCAGATCCGCGATATCCAATCCCTTCCTGGCTACCTCAGGGATTACCTCAAGTCAGTCACTGAGACCCGCTACTTTTTATAACCACCACGAACGGTGTTGATAGGCTCATCAAGAACTCTTCTGTGTCTCTCTACACCGATGACACAAAATTCGATAAGACTGTAATGTCGCTATCTGATTCTGCACTGCTTTAAACAGATCTTAGCAACTTTACGGTTTGATGTATAATATTAAAAACTGCTTGGAGTTTAATGTTGCCAAATGTCATTCTATAACCTTTTACGAAAGCACATACCTTCTTCTCCTTGCCCCCCCCCCCCCCCCCCCCCCCTCCACGGTAACCAAACCGCCACCATTATTCAATCGATCCACGACCTTGGTATTTTATGATAGGGAACTTAATTTCCTCTCACATATTGACGAAATGATCCTTAAGGAACGCTCGGGTTTGTAAAACTGTGTTCTAAAAAATTCTCCAACCCATATGTCACCCGATCCCTCTACATTTCTTTCGCCGATTTTCCGCTCAATATGCTAGTCCTCTACCAGCAAACTCAAATTTATAGAATACAGAGCATTCAACGTGGTTCCTTACGTTTCCCTCTCCGAGGATAGAGATGGGAAAACCATCTGACCTTGCCCCCTTATGTAATAACCTTAGTCCCAAGCAGCGCGTCTCCTTGTCCTTAAAAGGACGAAGATCTCTTTGATAGACCTAAGAGGGCTTGTTACTCTAGCCAAAGAGAAGAGTTGTGGCCGATTGCTGAATAGAAGAGGGCCTAGAATTCGGTTTTATTTAATTTAATAAATGAGATATTGGCGACCTTGTGAGCCTGAGAGCCATTGTAAAACTGAATGAACTGTTTAAATTTAAATTTATTAATTAAATGGATTTAGTTTATTGGCGCCCTTACACTTCGGACTTCAATCAAGACTGATCTTCGAACCAAAAATCCATCGGCCTTTTATGCAAATCTTCATTGAGATTTTTATGTGAGAAACTCAGGAAAAGGATGGAATCTATTAAATCTATTTTTAGAAAATACACATCTGGCTAAAATGAATGCGGAGATAAAGATTGTAGGTATTCAGATATTGTGTGTATGCGAACCAAATTGACATTTGCTTCGTTTAACGCATGTTTGATTTTTTTTTAAGGATTTTTTTTATGCATGATAAAAGAGCATTTGGTTCGCTTATCGCGTATTTGTGTTATCCTTTGGATTTTAGGAATTGAAACGTTTGGTTCAACTTGTTCGACATTGGATTCACTGTTTATTTGGGGATATGGATGCATGATGTTGGAGGCGGATCTGTATGGGGATATGATATATTAAATATATCATATCCCCATACGGAGGTAGGGCTTTGTAGAGCACTACATTTACATCAATCGTCTTAAATGAATCAACCTGATAACTCTAGAAGAACGCAAAATCCTGCCTAGTATCTTATTTATTCACCGCCTCCTCTCTAGCTTTGTCGACTATGCCAATATTCTCAAGTCAACCCTATTCAACACAAACCCCCAAAATATACGTAGTCGTCAGCCGCACACAAGAACGATAACTTAAACTAACCGCCGAGGAGTCAACACGGGCGCCTCTGCTTCGTGAACCGTACCATCGGATCAATTGTGTAATCCGTTTATGGTATCTTAAGTCAACATAAGATACCCTAATTACACTATCGGTTCGCGCGTCAAGTATTCTGTGGGGTCCGAAGTGAACAAACGGATCACCACAAACGCGTCCGAATGTAGTGCAGTAATATTTATGGGATTCACGCCGTAGTGTGAAAATTGTGTGTAAGGGTACAATGCGGGAAAACTCATACCGTTTCCTTTCCTTGTGTCTATCTTTCCTCTTTTGGCACCTCTGTTGCCTCCTCCAGGCATCGATACTTTTGATTCATTTATAATCTTTGGAGGGTTTTTGATGTTTTAAGCGGCGTAATTTTTTTCACGAAAGGGATCTGGCCTGGATTTCGGCACGGATCTAGTGGGGCACCTACTACAAGGGCATAACAGCTGTAGTGATTGCTTTCGCTTATCTATCGGCGGGTCCAACTTGCATCCTTTTCTGAGTCGGTATTAGTTTTCTCCTCAATAGTATACTGGTTAGTATACCCGCCTGTCACGCGGGAGACCGGGGTTCGATTCCTCGTCGGGGAGCCTCTGGCGCAAGACTAATGACCTTGCCCGAAAAAAAAAAACAAATCATTATGGAAAATTTAACAAGCCTCAGGACTTGCTAAATAAGGCCAAGACCGGTTCTAGGTTGTAGTGCCGATGATGATGATGATGATTAGTTTTCTGTGTCCCCATTTCAATGGAACGGAAATTTGACGTCGATCTTTGCAACGTCCGTGGCCTAAGATGCAATTTCTTCTCTGTGTCTGCCCGCGTTGGTAACCAGAAACCTGCTATCCTTGCACTTAGCGAGAATCTGGTATTAACTGACGCAAATATTTCTGATTTTGGTATACCCGGTTATAACTTAGTGCCTTTGTTCTTTCCACATCGTGGTATAGCCACAGATATACGAAATGATATTGCTTATCAACTTCTGCCACTATATGGGGTCTGCTCCAATCCAGAATTTAATTTCTCGTGGCTAAAACTTCACCTTCGTAAGCTTATCATACATTACTGCTTTCTTTACAGAAGCCCAAATTTGGATAGAAACGCATCCTTTAACGAATTTGATACTCTATCTGATTCCATCGATAAGATCTTGACCCTATATCACCACACTGAAATCGTTTACTCTACCTGAACATGTGTTTCCTCGTCGTTGTAATGTCCAAGCACTCAAGACCAATGTAGATCGATCCCTCCTTTCCTTATCCACTTCTTCTCCTTCCGCTCGCACTGTGCTCTGACACTCTGGTACTCCAAAATCGTCTTTTGTGCGCGCGTTTGTGGAAAAAAAAGGAACAAAAAAAAAACCTCGATGACGAAGAAGAGTTTAACAATTGTTCTGTTATTGTATTATATTAAAAAATATTATTTTAGATTTAATCATGCAACATCCAATGCGTTTGAACGTCAAATGTAGGCTGACCAGCTTTTTTACATTTTCATAAATTTACTTAGCGGAAAGAGCAGCAGAAAAAAACAACAATTTCGTATTAAAAATATTATTTCATTATGTTCTAAGTGATTTGTTTTTAATACATATTTAGAGTAAAGAAGTAATCGATGAGAGCTATCATCAGCACTACAACCGGGATCCGGTCTTGGCCTATTTTGACAAGTCTGTGGCGGTTCCACTAACGCCACTACTTACCTCCCCAATTACCTAAAAGCTTCCAGCCCTGAAGCTCCCAAAACACCATTGTTTTTCGCTGATGCAATTGCATTAGCACCTACAAACGTTTTCTTCATCAAGGACATCTAAGGCATCACCTAAAATTCTCTGTAAAGAATTCTCATCATCCATACATCCAATGCATTTTCAAAATTCTCTGAAAGAATTCTTTACAACATCAAGGCATCTCATTATTTGCCTGGGAAAAAAACAATTCGGTTACCGTACCAAGTAGCCGCCATAATCATAGAAACATATTGGCGCTCCTGTCCGCCAACAAATTCTGCCCCACATGTGCACAGCAGATTGCCCTGGCTTATCTGCATGCACGGCGGCCTGTAGTCCGACCGACATGGCATATCGCCGCTCGCGACTAGCCGCCAAAAACCGAATTCTTTTCAAAAAATATACACACGAGAGTTCGACCCTTTGAGTCGCCATGGATGTTATGCAAAATCGGCATAGATGCTGTATGCAGTTGCCATGGTGTGAACATCTGAATGGCTATGGGCACCAAGTCTTCCCAATGACTTGCAACTATTTGTACATCTGCAGGCACTTCTCTCGGTGTGCCTCTTTGTTGGATTTATTATCTGTGGTTCGTACACTCATAGACTCGCGGCACGAGCAAACAAAGTGGTCGTCGCGCGGATGGCCACACCCTCGCTGGGATCTATGTGCCGAAGATCTTCTTCCATTGGCCACTGGACGAGTGAAAAATTCATTTTTCTTTCTCACCACACCGCCACACTCACCCCGAACTGGGGGTTGAATAGTCAGTCGAGATCCAAAGTTCGTTGAAGATAGTCGAGATCCAGAGTTAATTAAAGAGAGTCGAATTTGATGTTAATATGGAAATGTCGAATGTAAATCCCTGGGATGTTGGTGTCGTGTACAGTCTCGTTGTCCGCATTTGAATGTGTTATTTTGCTTACATACATACGTGTAATTTCCTTAATTTTCGATCCTCGCTAATAAGAAGAATTTAAAAACGCACTTTTTTTTTGTTTTTTTGCTTTCGGAAACCTTTCCAAAAGTGATAACGAAACCCACAAAAGAAAAACCAAATGATATGTATCCGTGTTACTTTATCCATGTAAACAATAGCCCAGACTGAGAAACATTAAATAGAACATATAGATAACCATAACGACACTTAAAGTCGGGCGAGTGAAATAACCTCAAGCGAAGACAAATTAAAGTCAGTTGCTAAATAATCAAGAAACAGTATTGTATATTATTAGTTATTCATTGAATGTGTGTACTCAGTTGTAAAGCAAATGTGAATATTGTTACATAAATCCCCAATAATTTGGGTTTAATTAATAATAAGAACAATAGCGCCGTGTTTTTTTCCAGTGCTGTGTCGGCTCCGCTTGTTTATCAACCACCATACAGTCTTCTCAGTGGAGTTTCCTTGTGAAAGGACACCTACCAACACTAAAGGAAGAAGGAAAATTAAGATTGCTTGGGTAAATGCGTGATAAGCGTACTCATCCAGTTAGCGAGGTTAGCGATTGGATTAGACGAACTTGTAGGAAATCTTGGTTGAACCAGTGCCCTTGTCGGCACACGTAATTAAGATACAATTTACCTACAAGTCTTTCCATCGGTATCCGGTCCTTATCTGAGACTTGTTAAATTGTCCATAATAATTTGTTTTTCCGGGCAAAGTTATTAGCCTTGCACCGCAATAATGAGAGCTATGCGTACAAGATTTATTAAATCATCTTATAGATGTTGAGCAACGAGAATAAATTGATTAGCGAATTTTTGAGTGCTCTGTAAACGGTTTGATTCCCCGTCGGCGAGCCTCTGCCGCAAGACTAATGACCTTGCCCGGAAAAAAACAAATCATTATGGATAATTTCACAACCCTCAGGACTTGCTAAAACGGCGGCAAATTCAAGAGAAGAAGGGGCGGACAAAAAAACATCTAAATAAAACCAACGAAGACCAACCTATGCGGATGTATTAAATGTTGAACGGACTTAATATAACATCCTCAATCAGTCATCCTTCCAATGTTGAGGTATAACCTTGTTAGCATTTACATTTCAAGCTCTGACATTAAGTCCTTAGCCTACCATTCAAGCATCAAATTAAAAAATCGATTTCTTTCGTCACTCAGAGGCCACATCATTGTCAGTGTACGTCCTGCCGATAGTGTCGCATGTCAACTAGCAGCTACTACCTCTGCAAACGAACAGCACCCCCCTCAAGTGCGAAGACAAACGTAAACTATTCACCACAAAAACAAATCCTCATACCATCGATCATCCACTACCATGTCAGCTCCTTCAGGTTCACATTTAGATCCCATAAGTATTAACCTGCTATATTCTTTTTAGTGCAACAAAATTCGTACCCATCGATTCATTAGTATTCTGGTCGTGTCGGAATCACCTCTAAATTAATGCAACTACTCCGGACGGCTTCGCATTCACAGACATTTAAAGAAGGGTTCATCATCAACCAGCAATTCCTCGCAACATGAACAATTTCAGAGATTCGCACGACACTGCCTAAAATGACCACCGGTCAGCCATTCTTTCTACAGAGAGGTACAACTGACAGAGTCTGTGATGGCATTACAAACGCAAGGACAACAACTCTAGCGACACTTTTTCCTACCTAATTACAGACAAGCCAACCACAGGGCTGGAAACCAAAGTGCGTCAGACGAGCCCCAGGTTGCCTTCTTGAGCATCAAGGCGAATCTTAATATATTGATAATTAATAAAACAAGTAATGTACAACACTTGGCCGAGGAGACATCCTTGGCATACCAAATAGTCGTTGGAGTGCAGTGGGTCGGTACCACGGTTCTGGTGGTCCTGTCACATTGGTCACTATCAGCCAGTTCCATGAAGTGATGAAAAATGTAGCGATCGGTCGAGCTCGAGCTTGAGGGGGGAGAAGGACACGCGGTGGGCTGCTTATATGGAACTCATAATTCATTTGCTCGTTGTACGCGCGAATGCAGTGTCGTGCAACAACTTGTAATTCGTCTTCGTCTGTCTGAATGGTAGCGTACCAAGGCCTGGTCGAGGTGTCGGGAATTCCATGGGAAACAGGTTGTTACCCGGTGCTGCCAAATGTGGGTAGGTGTCATTACTGCCGATCGGAAGGCCACTGATACGCCAGTGTGCAGACCAGAAAAACAATCAGCCGCGCAGCCATGTCATACGGGAAATTTATTAGACAACAATTAGGGGCAATTAGCGTTGGACGGAAGATGCTGTGTGGTAGAGCAGTAAAACGGCGGTTTCATTCATCAGAAATACACGGACAGGTGCAAAGTTGGATGCAATTGGGCGGAGATAAGATAACGGTGTTCTGCACCTTTTCGCGGGAATGGTAATAAAGTCTCGCCTGCGTCTGTTTATGTGGGTCTGCGGGTGCAACAATAAATGAAGGCCAAGTAATCCACCGTAGCAGATGTGAGTTACATTTATTACATTAAGTCAGTAATTTTAATATTTAGCGACGTTATTCGTATAATCCTGTTATTTTACCAAGCCGCTCTTCACTTAGTCAGGACAATAAATAAATTTTCCACATATCTTATTTTTATCTACCATCATAGGTGCACACAGTTTTGGTAACTTACGGTGATGGTTGCTAATAGTTGAAGAAGAAATGGTTTCGTTATATGTCTTTCAATGCTAGGTATAATTTTTTCCCAGTTTAGTGGTTAACCAATTACTTTTATACACAATATATTGCTTTCCTCACTAGTAATTACTGTAAACGTTAAAAATAATTTTGATTTAGCTGCCAGATAGAAGTAGAATATCCACATTATTACTACAGAGGAATCAACATTTTATTTCTGAACTTTTATTTCAAATTGAACACATTAACATTTCAGAAATGTTAGAATTTCTGTAAATAGGGAATGTTTGAGAGATTACATTATAAACGAAAACAATATAAAGCAAATAGCTCATAAATGTGTGACCGTCTTTAGGAACGGTCTGTGGCCGAACAATAGTGTATCGTGTATAGTGGTATAAGTATAAGTGGAAAATTTTGGGAAATTTCTGCGCGACATTTTAAAAATTTAAGTAAAATTGGTAAACCAAAACATAAAATCAGCGACCGCATCCGGAGTTTGCGTTCGCAGATGCTGGTCAGCGGCCCCAGTACTGCCGAGCTACCTAAAAAACGAAAAAAAAACTACTCACAGTCCTCTGAACGCACCGAAGAAAGTAGCTACAATGGCTACTCAACTAACAACGGAATACCACAAAAAATACGATGACGCGATGGAAACAATAAGGATACTAACAGCCCAAATGGAACAACTACAAGAAAAAATTCGCTCTCTTCAAGCGCAAACCAAAACCAATGTCGACGTCCCCATGAAGGAAGTTCCTCCCCAACCCAACTCATTAACATTCAACAATAACCCATCATCATCGAATACCTCGCCACCGCCCCAAGATACCCACAAACCAGAAGACCACTGGCAAACAGTTGGACAGAAATCTGCAAATAAGGTGAGACCACCCCCAATTTACATTAAAAATCCTAATAGTACCAAAGAAGTCATCAAGACGCTTGAGAATGCCCTTGGACACAGAAATTTTACCACGGACTCAAAAGGATCTTCGATCTCTATCAAGACGATGACTCTAACGGATCACGACATGGCAATAAGAAAACTCTCAGAGAACAAACACGAGTTCTTCACATTCCAACATGCCTAGATGAAACCAAAAACATTCATCATAAGGCACATTGATCCAGCATGGACTACCGAGGAACTTACACTCGAAATCTTGAGGATATGCCCGTCAATGAAAATCCACAGATTGGACTACTTTCAAACCCCACACATGAGGGAGAATAATATTAGGAGCTTGCGAATCATACAAATCCCACCGAATGGTGATGTCACCCAACTTAAACAAATAAAATATTTGTTCACACACAAAATCACGATCGAAGAGCCACATAAGCAGAGCATTCTCCATTGCAAAAGGTGTCAAGGATCAGGACACCTAGCAGTTGCGTGCCACCTAAGTGCACGATGCGGAAAATGTGCCGAACAGCATATACCAGGAGAGTGCAAAGTGAACCCGCCTGGCACAGAACCATCAATAATTCAGCAAACAAACGCCGATGGATCAACATCCACGAAAAAAATTACCATAACTTGCTGTAACTGCGGAGGCCCGCATCCAGCTAGTTTTTCACAATACCCGGAAAAGCTACGGATTCTGGAGAGACGTTCGTTACATACGGTAACTAATACGGCCAAACCAGATGCAACGAAACCCTTATCACCACAACCATCCCATCTCAGGGGGTCAGGAACATCATATGCAGAAATTACGAAAAGTTCCCGTAGCTGCCCGAAATCTCAACAACCCAACCCCAACGTTCTCAACCTGGATATCTTGGGATACATCAGGAGCCTGGAGACACTACTACCAACCTTAAAACACAGTTCCGAATTGGAAAAAAAAGGTCAGATCTTAAATTTAATAACTTCCCACATCCTTTCCCTTAACGTATAACTTAACCCTTATCTCCCTCAACTCAGAGTCCATTTATTCCCACACCCGTAGACAACACCTCCGACTGTTTGTTGAAAAGTTCTCCCCAGATATTCTTCTGCTTTCAGAAACTTGGGTGAAATCCACTTCTCGAGTCTACATACCTAATTACACATTTGTGTCCAACCCACGAACCTCTGGCCCTCATGGAGGTACGGGAATCCTAATACATAAAAAATTCCAATTTACTGAGAATAGATTTGCTAATATAACTAGTGTCGAATACACGGCTGTTAAACTTTTCTGCCGAAATAATAAAGTACTGGTCTTGTCCTCCATATACATTCATCCTTCTCGTGAACCAAACTTCCCTAGTGCAGACATCTCACAAATAATCCAACAGTCTCTGCCAGCACCTTCCATAATAGGAGGAGACTGGAACGCACGACATACTGCATTTAATGACATCAAATGCAACAAATACGGCTGCCAACTCCTTGATCTCCTCCGACTTCATCCATATGTCTACACAGACTGCCCGTTGCAATCTACTCGAATTTGCAGCTCAACCAAGTCAACAATCGATTTCTTCCTAAAGTCTACAGATAGCTATTCATCTAAACCTCCCACAGTGTCCTTCACATTCCCTTCGGATCATGGCTCTGTCCACACCTCGGTTCAAATCCCCTCGCTTGAACCACTCTACACTCTGAATCCCATTCCAAATTTCACCAAAACAAACTGGAAAAAAGTCAATAAGGATATTGCGGCTAGCTTTTCAAAATTTTCTTTACCGGAATCTTCTAACCTGCCCCCTACACAAATTGACCAAGCAGCGGCCCAAATAGAGCAAATACTGGGAAATGCTCTCTTCAGCCATACTCCCACTATCGTTCCTCATAATCACTTAGGAAAACCCCTACCCAACCTACTCACAAAATTATTACGTATAAAAAAACAACTCCGACGAAAATTGCACACTAGCTACTCACCTTTTATTAAACAACAGATCCAGCTATTGACCTCCCTGATAAATGGACAACTAAAAGTTTTCACTAATCAGACCTACACATCCACCCTAAACAGTATCAAACCAAATCGCGATCTATTTAAAAACATAAACAGACTAACGGGTCGCAAACTCAAGCCTCGAACAGATTATCTTATTCACCCAACTAATAATAACATCGTCCAGTCGGACACTGATATAGCAAACTGTCTCGCTGAACATTTCTGCAAAGTCCATAAGCAAAACGATACCCTCCCAGTAACAAATTTCCACGATACCGTGAACGATTACATTCCACGCTCACTGGAGCCATCCCTCACACCATTTATTACTGAATTCACCGAAACCAATAAAGCATCACGCCCCGTAGGAATCGACACATTCCTAAGCCTTGAAGAACTATCCGAAGTCATTACTTCACGTAACAATAAAAAATCGACTGGCCTAGATGGAATCCCTAACCTCCTATTCAAAAGACTCCACCCAGGCAACTTGCTCCCGATTCTCGTTCTTCTCAACCACATAATAAACGCTTCACATTTCCCTAAAAGTTGGAAAACAGCGGTGATCGTCCCTATTAGCAAATCTGGGCCCTCCAAGTACCCGGATAACTTCCGTCCGATATCGCAGCTAAACTCGCTTAGCAAGATTCTTGAATGTAAAATCTACAAAAATCTTCTCTCATTTGCCAGGGATAACTCCCTCATTCCGAACTCTCAATTTGGCTTCCGCTCACAACACTCCACTTGTCATGCTCTCTTAAAACTGACACATGATGTGACGACCCACCTCCAAAACCAATCCCCAACGGTATGTGTCTCCCTAGACATAGCTAAAGCATTCGACTGTGTCTGGATCGCAGGACTGTTATACAAACTTCATTCAATGTATGGATTAAACATCCACTCCACAAAACTTCTCGCTTCTTACCTCTCTGATAGAAAGTTCATGGTGAAAATAAACTCAACTCTATCGACACCTTATAGCATAACCGCAGGAGTTCCTCAAGGATCCATCCTCGGCCCACTACTATACCTTCTTTATACATCAGACGCACCGCAGCCACTGTTACACAATACAACAATGCTCAACTATGCCGACGACACCTTAATTTATTCAAGCAACAAGCTTGTCAAGGAAGCAAGAAACTGTATTAACAGATATCTCCCAATCCTGTCAGCCTACTTTACCAAGTGGAGAATTCAACTAAATCCAACCAAAACTCAGCTCATAGTTTTTAAAGGCAGAAACGCGAGTTGTACAAACAACACTATTCGCTGCCATAATAAAATCAGAATTAAAATAAATAACAATATAATTAAACCCTCCAAAACCTTAAAGTATCTAGGTATAACCTTTACCAACAATCTGTCATTCTCCGCCCACATTAAAAATACGATTCGTAAAGCCACAACCCAACTGAACCTCTGCAGAAAAGTCATGTACATACCGAATGGTCTCTCTCCCAAAGTCAAATCACTTATCTACAAACAAATAATCAGACCCACTCTCACATATGCATGCCCGATATGGTACCATATCACACCCGCCCAAATGGAGAAGCTACGCATTTTCGAAAGGAAATGCTTCAGACTTATCACTGGCCTCAACCGACATCCTAACTCCCACAAATATTACAACAATAGTTCGCTCTACTATGCTGCTAATATTGAACGTATAGATCGACGCTTCCTCGAGCTGTCCATCAAATTTATCGAAAATCTTCCCAATAATCCCAATCCGATAATAAATGCGCTCACATCGACTCCGTCACACAACCGAACTGCCTACCCGAACTGTCTCCACACCAGAACCCTCTTCACCTCTGGCAGGTTGGTCAGCAACTCCAATGAGATTGTATACCACAATACTGAACTCTCACCTCACCAGTTTAAATATTGTAATATACAACCCTTCTCTAATATCTTGCGTTTCAACGACCAATCGGAAAGTGTTCCCCCATATCCCCGACTCATAGTACCCACCCTAACCCAAATTCCACCCATCAACTATTATACCTCCCGCCCCACCCTACTCTAACTTATTGTAATAATAATAGATTTAATAATTAGATAAGCTAGGCTAAGCTAAGTTAAGTTAAGTTAAGCAAATTAGTTATAGGTTAAGTAAATAATTATATCCTGGTTTTCTGACCTTTTCCAGGAAGCCCCACCTACTCCTATCTTGTCCACCCATGAAATATATAACTTTATAATAATGTTTGAAAAATGTACTAGCAAGTATGTGTAAACGATTAAAGCTAAGATAATTATAAGTTATCTGTATTACTTATTGTAACAAATCATTTATGGTCAATAAATACAGAAATGTAAAAAAAAAAAAAAAAAAGCAAATAGCTCATTTTTCAATCTTCGCCACACCAAAGTATTTAAGGTAACTGTTAAAAATTTGTTCGCATATTTCACAATTTATTTCGTTGGCCTATTATAAAAAGATATAATATCATTGTAATTGCTAGGTATTCAAGCGTCTTAACAATTCAGGATTCGTAGAAGTACGGTCATGGTATTTTAGCGATCTTGAGAACCAAAAGGAACCATCGTGTCTATGTGGCACCCACCAAGTAAAGTTCCGCTCCAAGTAAAAAGAGTGGTGATTGTTAAAGTGAATGTTGTGGAGACTACTAAATCTGTCTCCTACCGGACTAATGCCAGCGTTCACCGGGCCTCCATAATCTCACCAACTCTATATCTTTCGTCTCTATTATTTCCTAGCCAAATTACCCGACTTCCATTGGCAGCACCAGGAATAGCAACGAACAACCTACTCAGACTTTAAAATCAGAAGAAAAAAACCTCCATAGCAGATCCACTGTCAATGAACAGCATATGCCTCGTCGAGCCACTAAACCATTAAGTGTTGGCGCCCGATTTAATGTGGCTCTTAATTGGAACGATCACGAAATTGAGCCGCGAAAAAATCGATCAAATGGCTGAAGTTTCTTAAGAGATGCAAGAAATAACATTTTGGGTCTGATGACTACAAGAATATACATATATACTATATCATAAAATTTTGATCAAACATTTGATACTAAAAAAGTTTTTTCAACCGTTTTTTAACTGATCGTTTTTCGATTCAGTTGTGAAGTGTGGGATGTAAAATATGAAAATTAAGTGAAAGAAAATTCTGTGATTTTACAATTTCGCAATTTCCCAATAATGCCATTAATTTACTAAATTATTTAAAATAAAATGTAAGCACGTTTAATTCCCCCGTGTGGTAGGAAGCTTGACTCAGGCTATGCGGACGGAAGTCTACGCGTGCCCATTGGATGGTTTGCAGCCACATGTATACCGGCCGTAAGAAGACCTTACGATATCAAAACAAGGCTCTGATATTGCGGACCCCGAAACGCATGGGAACAAAAATGACTGACAACAATAAACACAATACACTTGGAGTGTCCGATCGTTGTATACACCAGGCGGGATACGAACGGTATGAACGCAAACAATATAAAGTGCACATCGTCGCGTTTCAGAGGGTATGCCAAGTAATCTAGCCGTGTGAGTAGGGCGTTAGAATATACTCACAGCTAGGGCGGCTTGTCGTAAGAGGCGACTAAAGGCCGAGTGGTAGTTGGGCTCCCAGCGCCCTGTCGACCGGTGAAATACCACCCCATCAAGCTTTAGGCTCCGTGAAATGGTCGGGAGAAATCCCTGCCATCTTTCGGGGCTTGGCTGATGGACCGGTTCAATAAAAGTTTGGTTTAGGTGGTAGTCGGTCCCAAGGTGAGTTACCACCCCGTCACGCTGTATATACCGCGATATCGTCGAGAGAAATCTTCGACGGTGTTTCGGATGTGTGGTTGATGGCCCGGACTGACACGAAGATAAGTTATGATGGTACCCTCTGACATAAAGAATTCCGGAGGTAAACTAGTCTCTCATTCGGATCCCGGGGGGGGGGGGGGGGGGGGGGGGGGGGGGCGCTATGTCGGCCGGAACACCATGCAGATATCATGATAAATAACCGAACTTAAAGAGGTTCGTCATCGCATAACCGGGCTCGCTCTCAAGGCTCTGCCCACGCTCGACCGGTGACAGCATTTTGTAACATCAGGGGCATCGGTTTCACCAATACGAATGTAAACACCGTCCTCCAATATTTGCAAACAACGAAACCTGATATCCTTGCTCTAACTGAGACCCAGGTCGATTCGTCAACTGATTCGACATATCATCGTTGCTCAGGATACGACTTACATTCGAGATTCCGTTTTAAGGGCGGAGTCTGTGTCTTCGGGCGGTTCGATCAGGCTTGCCAGAAGATAGAGTCGTTGGAACCCAATAACATTGACATCATGTGCATGTGGTTGAAGGCCGTGCTGAGGAATTCTGTTAAATTTCTTTGTTGCCTTTACCGCTCCCGAAATACGATCGACCGGCGACATTTTTTGAACATCTTTCACATACCGTCGACTGCATACAAATCAACCACCCAGCTTCTGAAATTGTTGTCCTCGGCGATATTAATTTCCACAATTCCGACTGGTTGGTACATTCTAACAGAACCGACGAGACTGGGGGGCTGGCGGAGATGTGTGCTGTTAGCCACAACTTGACTCAACTCATGGAGGAACCAACGCGAGTGCCGGAACCACGAACCGATTATGCGGACACCCTGGATCTGTTTCTGACATCCGAATCGAGTATTTATACCGCAGAGGTTTCTCCGCCACTAGGAAACTCAGATCACTGCTTGGTATCTGTCCCGCAAGCAGTTGAATTTCAGGCGAAAAACCGGCCTAGGCAGCTTTGCCATGTATGGAAGTATGGGACTGCTAACTGAGACGATTTGCGCAATCTCTTCGCATCATTTTCTTGGCCGGAGGCGTGCTTCGGAGACTCCGATATTGATGCATTGCTAAGCAAACTTCGTTCATATGGACTTTCCCGACAGCTTTGCGACTGGACGAACAGCTTCCTTGAAAATCGATCGATCGGGGTTGTTGTGGTGGCGAGTGTTCGGATCTGTATCCTGTTAATTCGGGGGTACACCAATGTTATATTTTGGCTCCAACCTTGTGTTTGCTTCACATAAATGATTTGTTGGAGACAACGGGATAGTACGCTTGTTTCGTCCTTGTCGAGTGTTCGGTCGATTGGTGCATCTACGTCGCACCAGCTGAGATGTAGACAGATTGACTCTCTGAATCAGGATCTAGATAAGGTCTATGCAGTGGGGAAGGGCCAATCTCGTCGACTTCAATGCAGCAAAGACACAATATACAACATTCACAAAGAAAAGCCCAACTTCTTCTCCTATATAAATCCCAAATTCGACTCGCGCTCGAATATTGTTCTCATGTTTGGAGCACGGCTTTACGTTCGACCTGCTTGATAGCTTACAGAGACGAGCGATCCGCCTGCTCGGGGACTCGGCACTGACGTCGGGATTACAGACACTAGCACATCTAATGCGCGTAGCCGACCTCTGTCTGTTTTACAGATATTATCACGGGTACTGTTCTTCGGAGATCCGTGGTATTGTTCAACACAATTCGGTTTATATGCGCTCCACAAGACAATCCGACGGATTGCACCAGTTTGTGGTTAATCTCCCGATGGCACGAACACCCCTGCATCACAAATCGTTACGTTACAGAGCGGGGAAGCTGTGGAACTCCCTTCCAACGCGAGTGCTCCCGGAGCGTTACAACCTGCAACTGTTCAAAAAGAACTGCAAGCGTTATTTGGTGGCATCTCGTGGCCGACTCGGCGCTATAGGTTCGCCTCACCCGAGAGAAGTGTCATAAGAAAAAAAAATCGAAACTAACGGATTCACAGTTGCTTGCAGAGGTACCGACACACATAATCCTGAAACCGGCTTCATAATAAGATCAGGTGCTATGTGAAGTGAGTGAAAAGCGCGTTATTCAAATACAAACGAAATCATATGGTCACACGGATATCAGCCGACGGCGTAACGCATTTCCAACTAGACCACTTCCTCATAGACAAAAGACACCACTCGAACATTATTGACCCAAGTTCGTTCAGAAGATCAGAGTGCGACTCCAAGCATATTCTAGTTATAGGGAGAATTATTAGTCGGCGCGCAGCAAAACCGACATGGCCAGTCACGGCAGATGGACATAGTACAATATAGTACAATAGAGTAGAACGTGCAATAAATTGATTGAAAAATATCAAGGCTTCCGGGGTCAACTGCATACCGGTAGAGCATATGAAGCATGGACGACAGGCAACCGCTCGGATGGTCCACCAATCAAATTTTAATTAAACAGTATGGGTAAGGAAATCACTCCGGAAAAATGGAAAAACTCAGTAATCATCCCTATTATCAGAAATAGATAGGCGACAGATCTGACTGCGAGAATTGCAGAAGAATATCGCTGCTCCCAACCTTATACAATATGTTAACAAATGTCATACTGGCGAGAATCAGAACATATGTAGAAGAAATACTGGGAGGGTATTAGTGTGAATTCCGGAGGAACCGGTCAACAAGCGACCGAATGTGCACAGTAAGGCAATTTTTAAAAAGAGAGTGGGAAGGGGGAGAGACGGTCCGACAGCTTTTCATTGACTTCAAAAAAGCTTGCGACTCAGTAGCAAGGCAAAGACTCTGCCATATTGTAGTTGAGGTGGAAATCCAGAAAAAATATGCCGCAGTCAATCAAATCTGCATGAATGAAAATAAAGGAAGAGTTAGAATATAAAACCACCTCTCACCTGACATGCCCAGATTATCCTTGAATTGAATTACACAAGTGATCGCCTATGCGGACGACATCCCCATTCTGGGCAGTGGACTAAAAAATGTAAGTAACTGTGTGAGTACGTAGTAACGGTGTGCCGGCACGGGCTTTGGTTCACTACTACCCCACTCTTTTACGCTGAAAATTGTCCACCACAGAAAAAGCAAAACTCCGCCACTTTTTGTTCACAACAAGAAAAATAAAACACTAGGTATTGTTGTTTGTAATTTGTGGTTATTGTTCATCGGGGGCATTTGCACATAGTTTAAGGAACGGCTTCTGAATTACACTGGTCTACAAAAATCTGGGTGAAATATAAAATTTATCCGCGACATCATTGTAACAAAACTATACGAGGCGAATCACTTGTAATTGTTTCGCGAGCGCCCGACTCCGACTCCCTGGGGTGATCCGGTGCGCACTCACAGGCGCACCCAGCGGTGGTTGCATTTTGATTCGCACGGGTTGGTGGTTAGTTTTCGACTCCTGATTCACCCTTGGCTCGTGCAGGGCCGACTCCCTACTGGGGTGAGTTTCGTCCGTGGCGAGAGAAAATGTCTCTCTCTGGTGAATAGGGGACCGCCTCTCTCAGTGTAGATCCTAGTGGTGCGTGTTAGTTGATCGGGTAGATCGCATTGTTTACTCACGCACTGCGGCCAGGGATAAACGAAATCGACAAGGGAAAAAGAACAAAGGAAAAATGGACCAAGGGCGTCATGAGGGATTAGAGTGCAGCTGGGCAAATACACTGCATCTCATTAGAGAAGCACTAGGTGCTAAAAGTGATTTTGATATTTACACAATGAGAATTGTGTATAGTATCTATTGCCGGCGGGAAGAACCGAATTCTTTTGTTTGCATGTTGTGTATGCTGAAGAATTTGGTTTTTGGCGCTGCCCGACGTTGCTTTTGTCGTTGGACGAAAAGGTTGGCTAGAAATGTGTATGCCTGGAATATTGTTGTGCACATGTGGGGCGGGTATTTACCGGCAAGGAGAATCGATAAGATGCCCTGATTGCGGTTGTTACATTAAATGTGAAGCGAAATGTTTTCGGGGAAACTTGATTTTGCGTTGATGCAAGGAATAATGATGGTCTATGGAGGTCGAAATGTTTGCAGGTTTGGGGGATGGGAATTGGGTTGCAAATATGGGTGGTTCTTCAGGTAAGGTATAAAAGAACCCATACATAACAACTTTGAAATCATCATGCAATTGGCAAGGGATGTGGATGAAGGCGAGACAAAATATATGGTTGCGGCGAGAGCAGGTGGAACTCAGAGAACACACATAAATGTCCAAGGAAAGATATTTGAGGCCGTTAAAGAGTGTAGTTATCTGAGTACAATATAAATATAACTATAAATCGACAAAAGACTACATTCCGGTGATGCTAGTTGGGACGCGGTCAGCAAACTGCTAAAAACTGGTGTCACGTAATATAAAGCTCCATATTTATAGAACTATAATCATGCCGATTGTTCTATATGGATGCGAGACAGGGGCGCTTACAAAACGTGAAGAGAACAGATTCCGCGTATTCTATAATAAAGTTTATGGAGTACCTTTGACGGTAAATACAGCGAAGACGCAGGACAATGGAGAAAATTCCACAACCGTGAATTGGAGGGGGAACCCCAAATGTAGCCGAGTCAATAAGGGCATGAACTTTCGGGTACCTACCAGCCCAAAACCTATTATGGTATAATAGTAACGGTGATGCCTATTTAGTTATTCAATGCAATATGTCCTTCTGTTATCTTTACAATGCCCCATGTATATCTTCAATTGTCTGAAATAGTGCTGCAAATCTTCTTTCACTGCTTGAACGGTGTTGGTTCTAGAAATACCAACCGCATGAGACCATTTATACAATTAGTTCTGGAAGATGACAAATCTGTCTCCCATCAAATTAATGCTAGTGTTCCACAGGGCTCCACCCTCTTGCCCAGTATATTTCTTTGTTTCATAATTTATTAACCCAATTCAAACAGAGTTTCTTGTGCTCATTCGCATAGACTCGACTAACCGCATTGAACCTCATTATCACAACAGGGTATTGAATTCCGACCTCAACACGCTACAGTAATGAGGATTATCTAACCGAGCAGATTTTAGCCTCGAAAACTCAATATAACCAAATTAGTATAAAATCTGAACGTGTACATACGTACATATGTCAATGAGCGGAGCATGCATCAGAAAAGAAAACACATTTGCTGTTCTAATTGTTTCTTCTTTTAATTTGAATGACCACATATTCGAATCTATAGCGTTTTGATTCGGAGAAGTAGAGAACGTGACGCCACCCTACGCTATGAAAATGAAAGAACCAAGCATTATTACATTTGGCCGCGCATAAACGGGGATGTTTCAACTCGTTATTTAAGCAGTGGATTGCTATGCATTGTTCTGTGGGTATACGAATCTGATGATTTATTTGCATTTCCTTTGGGTGCTGTGTCCTTGATTCTGGTTGCGTGTTCGTGTGTGTCTGTTGAAAAAGCCACAGATCTGCGAATAGTGCGACCAAATATATGAGCATTCTTAAGAGATGTATGAAATTGTTCATCTCATTCAACCTGGCCATAATTTACAAGGCATATATTCAATTCACACTAGAATTCAATTCGGTCCGCCGCATCTAAAAAAGCACAGCGCATACTTGATAGAATGCGAAAACGAATACTGAAATTCATTGCCGATCTGGGCACTTTCAACTCAGTCGTTGGAATATAGGCAAAACCTTTCTTGTATATCTCTTTTTTTTATCGGATATCGGCTTTTTTTAAAGGTGTTGGCGATGCAGAATTAATTCTCTGAAAGACAGCAAAAGCCACAGCAAGTTTATTCGGAGAAAATAATGCAAACCTCAGCATGTTAATATGATAGAAGACGCCTCAAGTTAGACGCTGCTGCATTGTAAGGAAATTTATAAAAGATGACAGAACCCAGAGTCACGTAATTATAAAAGGAGGACGCGGTTGCCCGCAAGTACAGGTCGTCTTTGCTTTCGAGAAGTTCAATTCCTCCTTTGGCATCGAATAGTTCAGTTCCTTCCTTGGCATTGGAGCAGTTCCTACTCATTCTAGTTCAATTGACATTTTTCAAGCAAAGTCGAGCGACTTCAACTCAATAAGTTTTAATCCAAGTCAAGTTAGTTAAGTTAGGTTCAGTTAATTTCAGTTCAGTTCCGCCCCTTTAAAGGAGATTTTCAGGTTACTGTTAAACAAATGTATTTTTGAATACATTAAGTTTGATTTGGCGAATGGGGAAAGCGGAAAGTGGATGTCAGAATTGTACCAGAATTATATAAGTAGCAGTCTGCACCAGCAACTATTATATCACCGATTTTAGTCAGCCGGATTCGGTGAACGTATTTCACGTCCCTTCGATCAGACAACGTGTGTCAGTTTGTGGGGTAGGTAGTCGTGGTGCCGGCATGGGCCACCGAACACCAAAAGAAAACTGAGTTCACCACAAGCTGTTCGAAATAGGGAAGTTGTTCACCGAAGATATCCAGAAATAAAACGCACTGATTAAATGTTGTTTGTTAATGACTTTTATTTATGTTTGGAACTCGGTTGGCACATTCACTGCATAAATAATTAAGCAAGTACAAAAGGTGATGCTATTTATATGTTCTATTTAAGGAGTAAACATTTAGGTACTATTTAAAACTCGGTGCGCACATTCAGCGCATAAATAATTAAACAAGTACACGAGGACCAGGTAAGATTAGCGACACGTATTCGTACACTTCACTAAAACTATCGTACATGTAATCGACTCACACGATGGAATTTCGACTCCGGGATGTACGCAGCGGAAGAAAAACCGACCGACTTGGTCGGTGGTTGGAAAACGACTCGACCGAGGGTTGGAATCCGACTCTTGATTCAACCCTCAGTTCGATGGTGAGATCGGATGAAGAGAGAGAAAATTTCTCTCTATGGTGTGGTAAAAAGGAAATGAAATCTTTCCTTTCTTCCAGTGACCAATGGAAGGCGATCTCTGGTACCCAGTGGTGTGCTTGTAGTGATCTTAGCAATGTGCTAATGGATCACTGATTATTTGCAGCTGCGTCAACAAGCTGCTTGGCGTTGCTTTGTGTCGTTAGACAAATAGGTCGCCAACCAATATGCATGTAGAGACAATTGTTCTGCACATGTGAGGCTGGGATTTGCCTGGCAACCTGGTGCCGAATAGTTTCCCTAATTTATGACATGTATGTAAGAGAATTCTTTGAGGAATTTTGGATGTGCATTGAATGCATGAAAGGTAAGAATTCTTTTACATGGACATGGGATAGAACCTTAATGAAGGAAATGTGAACGGGATTGTTGCAGGTAACTGCCAATTTGCCAAGGGAGTTTGGGGTCGAAATCGTGGGTGGTTCTTACGTAAAGTTAAAGAACCCGCACAAGTTCACAGTGAGAGCTAGCTTCAAACGTACGAACAAATACCAACAACCGTTCTTTAGCCGGACCACACTCATGTGCAATGGTCTGTTTCATCATATGTTTCCTCGCCATTGTAATATCCAGGCATTCAAGACCAATACACATCGATACTTCATTTGCTATATTCTCTCTTTTATCCTGTTCGGATTGTGATATTTGGGGATACCCCGAAAAACGAAAAGAAAACATTTACCTTCCGATCATTTGATATTACTTCACACTCTATATTTACTGACTTCATGTGTTGCGATCGTTTCATATATTGTTAATTCTGTAACAACACCATTTTATCTCGTGAGTTTATTGTCCTTGATGTGGTTTAACATACATCATTTCTAACTGTGTCTATGCTTGGTTGGATACAAGCCAATGCATTAGTTATTGGATGTTACTGAGGTTCTTGAGTTCGCTGGCGATATTCGAGTCTCAACATTCGAATTTCTCATTAACAATAATTGCCTTGTTTTCTCTAATGTAGTATGCAACGTGTAGTGACATACTACGAAGTCCCCAATAGAATCTAAAGCCTAGTACTATTTGCGCGTTGTCTACTGTTTCAAGTCATACATCCAACAGGAGAGATCACCATAGAGTTTATGCATCAACGACAATATGAGGTTCCATGGGGATTTCAATCAAGATTATTACTAATTATTACCGGAACACTTTTCATAGACATCTCAATAGATGAAATGTATTGAATAATATGACACTGTACGTACTCTTTTACGAAGAAGGATCACCGTCGAAGTATATAAGATAATATTAATTTTTAGGAAAGGAAATGAAAATATGTATTGTGGTCAAACCGTTGTTGAAAATATTTTTAATAAATAATTAATAAAAAAATTATTAAAATAAAAATTTTCTTTAAATCTATAAGTATCCTTAAGAGTGTGATGACTTAATCCCAACAAATCTTTCGCCCAGCAAAAGGTTCATAACCCCACGAAAATTGAAATTAATGAGTTTCAATAAAATTTAATTTCAACTTCAATTCCATAGAATTTCCTATAGGAAGTTCACGCTGGATCAATCGCCGACCGACAGGACCCCCAAAACTAGGTGACCTACAAAAGGAAATACCAACCTAAAAGCAAACTGACCTTAAAGCTATTCCCACCCCTAAGGTTTGTACCTATCTTTTTCACGGGAAATGAAGTTCCATCTATTAGACCCTATTTCACGTCACCACGTGTACCACATATATTGGCACCGCTTCGGAAATCATAATCCTTCAATCTGCCTAAAATTCAAAGAATAATTCTGAAGTACAGTTCGAGGAATGCTATTTTCTTTTTCTGTCCGCTCTCCTTAGGGCTCTTTCAGGTATTTAAAAAATCAATTCAGTTTAAGGTGCATCACCGTCTCCAGACGAGGTCATTATAAACCGATCGAAGTGGTTTTCATCAACGAAATTCCACCAAAAGTCATCCAATTAAATTTGACTCAGTTGTTAAATTCGCATAAACCTCTGCCGTCGCATTGGCAACTCGAGGAAACCATAAATCACAGGTGATGACTCCCATCAGACGTTTCAAAGGAATATTAAAGATCTCGTCAATAGATGATTTCGAATTGCTTACGCTCCTCCGACAAGTCAATTATACTTCTCGGGAAGACAAAACGAGACAGACGTTAATTCAGTCAAATTAATTGTATATTTAAGGGCGGTTTAAATTGCTTTCGCCAAGTGAAGTCGGCTGTAAAAGGCAGGTTTGCGGTGGTATGATCACCACGTTTTCGGTGCATAATTCGTCCGCACGGTCTTTTTTGACGACCGTAATTAAAATAAGTGGTCCTTCAATTTACATGGCTACGTTTCTGCCCGGACCAAAGTGGCTCTAAAATGAATGGTTCATATTAGGCGGTTCACGTTTAGGGGTATGTGGAGCCTTCACTTGGTGTCCGAATTCATTAACCGCAAAACATCGCTTTACGAAATTTACGTGTTTCCTAGAAAAAGTGTCGAAATTCGCCCGGGATCGTGGTCGATGGAGACACTTTGTATTCCAGTCATAAACACAATCGTTTACGTGATGTGTGACCTACAAATGGTAGCGGTTGTCGTCCACGAACCACAAGAAAGGGTTCTTGCCCTTTTGCTGCTTCAATTAAGCGCTGCTCGCGGTCCGCCCATGTTTCGCTGGTCATCATTAAAGTTAAACTCATCTTTCGATGTGCGTTGATCTGTCTCTCTAGGGTTACATTCATCTTCGTCATAATTACGTTTTTGTGCGGTTGCCAGTGTTGTCCTGCCCGTTTTTTGCCCTACGGCTGAAGCACAACAGTGGGTAGGATGTGTAGCTTTTTGTTAAAAAGCACACGGTACCTGCGACCATTCGCGAATATCTCAAGTTACAAAGCCAGCCTTTAGCTTAGCCTTCCCGCCTTTAAGCCCATCCCAGCAAATGTCATCAGATTGTCGTACCGGTGTCACGCAACACACAAAAGAAGGCTTTTCTATAGCGTGCAGCTTGTGGAACAATGACGAATTTCATTCTAGAGCTAATCAGAAGACATTCTTACCTGCTCGGGATTGGGTTTGAATCCTCTTCATCGAAGAAGACACTCCGACCATCCAGACCCGGCTAATTGTGTTCACGGACTGGCGGATGTGAAATATCAAATAGGATATCTATTGTCGGGACAAGTTACGTATGACATCCAGGCATAAAAAAGGCAGGAGTAATAGCAACAACAACGTACCCATCGAATGGATTGTAATCCGGTGTAGGGTGTGGAGGCCATGTCACGGTTGCCATTCAGCTTGTACCTGGCCATGGCAAAGCAGAGTATCTGGTTGTTTGTATTAGCAGAAAATTAAAAGGGGAATAACATGTGTATCTGTCGGTTTATTTGTTTGTCCAACTGTCAATTTAGTGAACGGATGGATTAACCTAGAGAGTCGTAGATACGTTTTCCAATTTTCTGAGTTAAATTGTTTGTTTATCTCTGGCATCTTGGAAGAGGTATTCGCAAACAGTCTGCACTCGGATTGCAATCCGTAGAGACTGCTGGGGTTTCTTACTGATGTTAATTGCGTGTTGAAAGAAGGAATAACGACAAAGCGGGTATATACACATTACCTTGTTCCTTATTGTTCGTTTTGATATTTTGAAGCACATTGTTCGCGTGAAAACCCTTGAAAGAAGAAGACTATGGCTAACTGATTCGTTCGATATAAACTTGAGATTGTTTTTATTCTAAAACGGTGATATACATTTACAATGAAGGTGACTGTTTCTCCAGTTGTGCTGGGAGCTGCACCTAATAATGATGATATTATTTATGAGATGTGTATTCAACAGCACGCCAGGACACTGAAGCTTTAGATTCAAAGTACTGTGCGCGCAATCAATGGGCAAAGGAGAGAAAGTACTGGAGTATTAAATGAATTGAAGTTGTAATTATAAGGATTATCATATGACGGTGTTACGGAATCAGCTAAAGGACGTATAATTTAACTAGATAAATATTTGGAGATGTATTATAATCGTATATGCATGCAATTCCTGTGATAATAAGTTTTTTTTTTTTTTTTTTTTTACATTTCTGTATTTAAATGATTTGTTACAATAAGTAATACAGATAACTTATAATTAGCTTAGCTTTAATCGTTTACACATACTTGCTAGTACATTTTTCAAACATTATTATAGAGTTACATATTTCATGGGTGGACAAGATAGGAATAGGTGGGGCTTCCTGGAAAAGGTCAGAAAACCAGGATATAATTATTTACTTAACCTATAACTAATTTGCTTAACTTAACTTAACTTAGCTTAGCCTAGGTTATCTAATTATTAAATCTATTATTATTACAATAAGTTAGAGTAGGGTGGGGCGGGAGGTATAGTGGTCGATGGGTAGGATTTGGGTTAGGGTGGGTACTATCAGTCGGGGATATGGGTTGGGGGAACACTTTCCGATTGGTCGTTGAAACGCAAGTTATTAGAGACGGGTTGTATATTACAATATTTAAACTGGTGAAGTGAGAGTTCAGTATTGTGGTATACAATCTCATTGGAGTCATTGACCAACCTGCCAGGTGAAGAGGGTTCTGGTGTGGAGACAGTTCGGGTAGGCAGTTCGGTTATCTGACGGAGTCGATGTGAGCCCATTTATTATCGGATTGGGATTATTGGCAAGATTTTCGATAAATTTGATGGACAGCTCGAGGAAGCGTCGATCTATACGTTCAATATTAGCGGCATAGTAGAGCGAACTACTGTTGTAATATTTGTGGGAGTTGGGATGTCGGTTGAGGCCAGTGATAAGTCTGAAGCATTTCCTTTCGAAAATGTGTAGCTTCTCCATTTGGGCGGGTATGATATGGTACCATATCGGGCATGCATATGTGAGAGTGGGTCTGATTATTTGTTTGTAGATAAGGGATTTGACTTTGGGAGAGAGACCATTCGGTTTGTACATGACTTTTCAGCAGAGGTTCAGTTGGGTTGTGGCTTTACGAATCGTATTTTTAATGTGGGCGGAGAATAACAGATTGTTGGTAAAGGTTATACCTAGATACTTTAAGGTTTTGGAGGGTTTAATTATATTGTTATTTATTTTAATTCTGATTTTATTATGGCAGCGAATAGTGCTGTTTGTACAACTCGCGTTTCTGCCTTTAAAAACAATGAGCTGAGTTTTGGTTGGATTTAGTTGAATTCTCCACGTGGTAAAGTAGGCTGACAGGATTGGGAGATATCTGTTAATACAGTTTCTTGCCTCCTTGACAAGCTTGTTGCTTGAATAAATTAAGGTGTCGTCGGCATAGTTGAGCATTGTTGTATTGTGTAACAGTGGCTGCGGTGCGTCTGATGTATAAAGAAGGTATAGTAGTGGGCCGAGGATGGATCCTTGAGGAACTCCTGCGGTTATGCTATAAGGTGTCGAGAGAGTTGAGTTTATTTTCACCATGAACTTTCTATCAGAGAGGTAAGAAGCGAGAAGTTTTGTGGAGTGGATGTTTAATCCATACATTGAATGAAGTTTGTATAACAATCCTGCGATCCAGACACAGTCGAATGCTTTAGCTATGTCTATGGAGACACATACCGTTGGGGATTGGTTTTGGAGGGGGGTCGTCACATCATGTGTCAGTTTTAAGAGAGCATGACAAGTGGAGTGTTATGAGCGGAACCCAAATTGAGAGTTCGGAATGAGGGAGTTATCCCTGGCAAATGAGAGAAGATTTTTGTAGATTTTACATTCAAGAATCTTGCTAAGCGAGTTTAGCTGCGATATCGGACGGAAGTTATCCGGGTACTTGGAGGGCCCAGATTTGCTAATAGGGACGATCACCGCTGTTTTCCAACTTTTAGGGAAATGTGAAGCGTTTATTATGTGGTTGAGAAGAACGAGAATCGGGAGCAAGTTGCCTGGGTGGACTCTTTTGAATAGGAGGTTAGGGATTCCATCTAGGCCAGTCGATTTTTTATTGTTACGTAAAGTAATGACTTCGGATCGTTCTTCAAGGCTTAGGAATGTGTCGATTCCTACGGGGTGTGATGCTTTATTTGTTTCGGTGAATTCGGTAATAAATGGTGTGAGGGATGGCTCCAGTGAGCGTGGAATGTAATCGTTCACGGTATCGTGGAAATTTGTTACTGGGAGGGTATCGTTTTGCTTATGGACTTTGCAGAAATGTTCAGCGAGACAGTTTGCTATATCAGTGTCCGACTGGACGATTTTATTATTAGTTGGGTGAATAAGATAATCTGTTCGAGGCTTGAGTTTGCGACCCGTTAGTCTGTTTATGTTTTTAAATAGATCGCGATTTGGTTTGAAACAGTTTAGGGTGGATGTGTAGGTCTGATTAGTGAAAACTTTTAGTTGTCCATTTATCAGGGAGGTCAATAGCTCGATCTGTTGTTTAATAAAAGGTGAGTAGCTAGTGTGCAATTTTTGTCGGAGTTGTTTTTTTATACGTAATAATTTTATTAGTAGGATGGGTAGGGGTTTTCCTAAGTGATTATGAGGAACGATAGTGGGAGTATGCCTGAAGAGAGCATTTCCCAGTATTTGCTCTATTTGGGCCGCTGCTTGGTCAATTTGTGTAGGGGGCAGGTTAGAAGATTCCGGTAAAGAAAATTTTGAAAAGCTAACAGCAATATCCTTATTGACTTTTTTCCAGTTTGTTTTGGTGAAATTTGGAGTAGGATTCAGAGTGTAGAGTGGTTCAATCGAGGGGATTTGAACCGAGGTGTGGACAGAGCCATGATCCGAAGGGAATGTGAAGGACACTGTGGGAGGATTAGATGAATAGCTATCTGTAGACTTTAGGAAGAAATCGATTGTTGACTTGGTTGAGCTGCAAATTCGAGTAGGTTGCAACGGGCAGTCTGCGTAGACATATAGATGAAGTCGGAGGAGATCAAGGAGTTGGCAGCCGTATTTGTTGCATTTGATGTCATTAAATACAGTATGTTGTGCGTTCCAGTCTCCTCCTATTATGAAAGGTGCTGGCAGAGACTGTTGGATTATTTGTGAGATGTCTGCACTAGGGAAGTTTGGTTCACGAGAAGGGTGAATGTATATGGAGGACAAGACCAGTACTTTATTATTTCGGCAGAAAAGTTTAACAGCCGTGTATTCGACACTAGTTATATTAGCAAATTTAATCTCAGTAAATTGGAATTTTTTATGTATTAGGATTCCCGTACCTCCATGAGGGTCAGAGGTTCGTGGGTTGGACACAAATGTGTAATTAGGTATGTAGAGTCGAGAAGTGGATTTCAGCCAAGTTTCTGAAAGCAGAAGAATATCTGGGAAGAACTTTTCAACAAACAGTCGGAGGTGTTGTCTACGGGTGTGGGAATAAATGGACTCTGAGTTGAGGGAGATAAGGGTTAAGTTATACATTAAGGGAAAGGATGTGGGAAGTTATTAAATTTAAGATCTGACCTTTTTTTCCAATTGTGTTTTAAGGTTGGTAGTAGTGTCTCCAGGCTCCTGATGTATCCCAAGATATCCAGATTGAGAACGTTGGGGTTGGGTTGTTGAGATTTTGGGCAGCTACGGGGACTTTTCCTAATCTCTGCATAAGATGTTCCTGACCCCCTGAGATGGGATGGTTGTGGTGATAACGGTTTCGTTGCAGCTGGTTTGGCCGTATTAGTTACCGTATGTAACGAACGTCTCTCCAGAATCCGTAGCTTTTCGGGGCATTGTGAAAAACTAGCTGAATGTTGGCCTCCGCAGTTACAGCAAGTTATGGTAATTTTTTTCGTGGATGTTGATCCATCGGCGTTTGTTTGCTGAATTATTGATGGTTCTGTGCCAGGCGGGTTCACTTTGCACTCTCCTGGTATATGCTGTTCGGCACATTTTCCGCATCGTGCACTTAGGTGGCACGCAACTGCTAGGTGTCCTGATCCTTGACACCTTTTGTAATGGAGAATGCTCTGCTTATGTGGCTCCTCGATCGTGATTTTGTGTGTGAACAAATATTTTATTTGTTTAAGTTGGGTGACATCACCGTTCGGTGGGATCTGTATGATTCGCAAGCTCCTAATATTATTCTCCCTCATGTGTGGGGTTTGAAAGTAGTCCAATCTGTGGATTTTCATTGATGGGGCTTATCCTCAAGATTTCGAGTGTAAGTGTGATAATAAGTATAGAAATGATCCGACAGGAAACGTTCAACTTATTTTCCAATGTAAGAACTGAATGAATCACTTACAAGCTTCGCGCCTGCTTTTTGTATTTTATCAACCACGTGCAGTCTGATGCGATAACCAAATTTGGAAATTCTTGCCGCCTTTCGGCGAATATTTTGAACAGGTCATTAATAAAATATTTCTTACATACCTTAAGAAACCCAAACATTTTGGATAGACAATTCGCCACTTCGAATATCTGTTGTTCAGTTTTAGATCCCAGGAATTTGCGCCATCCAGATTAAGCAATCAGATAGGTTGTGAAACATTATATTGGTTGTGGTCGAGACGGTAGGCTATCTAAAATTACAGAATTTCATTCTAAATTCCTCGGGAAAGGTTCCGAGTTCATTCGCTTACCAAAGGCCATCTTTCAGGCTTTATGTCGGGTCATGTGCTCACAGAAATAGAAGCTACTTGAGAAGGCTGTTCGAGAGCGAAGTCTTAGCCAATGACAATGAAGGTGAAATACTGCCATCACAAAAACATGGGCGCATGAAATTATATGCACTTCAAGAGTGGACAAATACTACGTAGGCTGAAAAGTCCCGGCAATATGGCAATACATTTCGTATAGCGATATTCCAACATTTTGATGCCCTTTCTGTAGTACGAAACGTCCAAGCCTTCGAAATACGCCCCGGTTTCTGCGATGACTCCTCATTCGATCTGAATCTCTCTCTCTGGAGCCACCGGTTGAGGCTTGGGAACAGTTAATGGTCGCTGAGGGCAAGTCTGGAGAATACGGTGGGTGAGCAATCAATTCAAATCGTAATTGGTCCAAAATGTTTTGTATTTGGCAGGGTCGGCATGTAATGTTTTTGGGTCGCCATGTAAAGTTTATCTTTTTTGTAAAGGTTTTGGTGCCGTGTCTTCAAGTATTGTAACGGGACTAAAATTCTATTTCCCTACTTGTTGCTGTTTAAAGCGCAGCAGTGAATCAAAAAACGTATGGTTAATGATTGATTTATTTCCAAAAATGCTCGGGTATTTGTACTCCCAATCAATCGCTCAATTATTTACAATTCTTATTGCACACTCATATAAATATTGCTTAACATGCTATTCTGTTCTTAATAGTAATCTCACTCATACAAATTTTGTTTACTTAAGCTATTTCATTCCTTACAATCAATTAAGTGTGTAATGCAAGAACCACGATACGAATTGACCCAATTAATTCATTAATTGCTTGCCAATGATAAACTCATAAACGCTTCTTCGTAACCGGAGCTGTTCGTTTGTTTATCAAAATGAAATGAGTTGACCTTGAATTTATGGTCAACAACGAACGCTGGTTATTTGATATTTGGAAATTGTGCATGCATTTGATATTATTGTCTATGGTCATGTCGTACGTATGTTGTTACACTACATGCCATCGCTTTCAAGGACGTGTGTGACGGTGCAACGTGAAGGTACAGAACTCTTTTCTTCTCAGAGCGAGTCATTTTTTCTATACTTCCAATAACGCTGCATAATACTCTCCTGTGGCTGTTATTCCCTTCTGTAGGTAATCGATGACGATTATGTCATATGCATATGTGACGGTTCCACTAAACGCCACTACTCACCTCCCCAAATTTACTAAAAGCTTCCAGTCCTGAAGCTCCCATAACCCCATTGTTTCGCTAATGCAATTGCGTTAGCACCTGCCAACATTCCTAGCATACCTGAAACATTTCCTTTCTCAAGGACATTTAATGCATTCAACGCATTATCTAAAAATCCGTAAAAAGAATTCTCCCAGCATTCACGAATTTAAAGAGTTATTCAAATTCTCTGAAAGAATTCTTTAAAGTACTTACCATCATATTCCTAAACGAAAACATATCGGTTCACACATAACGTAACCATTTTAATCAGGGAATATTATCTTCGCGTCGGTTATTCCCAGCTTCGCATGTGCAACAACAATTGCCGTTTCATGCACATTGCTTGGCGACTTATTTGTCTAAGGCCATAATGCAATTTCAAAGCAGCTTGTTGACGCAGCTGCATACAATTAGCGCAATACCCGCTAAAACTGAATTCTTCAGCATGCATCATGTGTCAAAGAAAAGAATTCGGTTCGACGGCAGGCATTCTGGCGATACGACAAACAATCCAAATTGTTTGAAGTATCCCAAATGCATTCACACCTAATGAGTTGCAGCTTATTTATTTAGCTGAACCTCATTGCACACAAATATCTTGGTCCCTTCAATTTTTCAGCTTCGTTTTCACACTGACCGTCTCGCATGAGTAAACAATGATCTATACGATCCCTTTGTCCTTTCAATGTTTCAGCTTTGTTTTCCCATGGCCTTCGCGTAAGAGTTAAACAAAGATCTGCACGATCGCATATACACACATACCACCATCATCTTCACTACGAGATCCGGTTCTCTATTCCATAAAGAGAGACTCTACGTTTCTCTTGTGGTGGGTAACACATACCCTTAGGCGAGAGGATATTGACCCCATCACCCCAAATCGTGCCACCAGCGAATGCACTTCGCTGAGTCGTTTTCCATCAACCGACCGAGGCGGTCGCCCCTCTACCACCACTACCCGTAGCGCTGCGGGTATGCGTAAGTGTGAAAATCGCGATTTCAGCTTATTGAGTCAGATTAAGTAAATAGCAAAAATATTCAATTAAGAGTATTTTTTCTTGTGTCCCCAGTATAATGCCCAACAAGTAGAGTACATTGTCTCACATTTTTTGGTGCATCCGTTTCATCGTCAGTGTAATTAGAATCTGTTTTCTGTAATCTAATTAAATGCACTAAGGTTTGTTTTGAACAAAAAGAACCTTTTATAATAAACAAAAAGTGCGTTTTAATTACTTCCTCCTTGTGTCGGTTTCCTTGCGTGGTTTCGCCTCCCTTGTTGTGAACGAAAGATGGTGGAGTTCTGTTCTTTGGTCGGCGGAACAATGGACGAACTTATAGTGATGATGGGGATGGGAGTGAACCCTTGTCCCACACATATTAAAGATTAGAGGCTATAAGCTTCCCGGCCGAGCATTGGTTTTTTTTGGCGTTTTGGCCGGTGCTCGTGGCTTTCCAGTCCATAATTAATAAGTTAATCTACAAACAGTATATTGGACTCAGACCTATGGCAATGGACCCACGTTTCATCCATCGTCACAAAACATCGAAAAAAAGTCTGCTCGATTACGCTGCAACAACGCCAAACCGGCCGTTGAATCATCAACACGTTGCTGTTTCTGCTCGACTGGCAACAAACGCGGCATCCATCGCGCCGATAGCTTTTTCATCTCCAAGAGATCGTGCAAAATGTATCCCGCCCATTCCTTTGAGATGTCCACTACCTCAGCTAACATTTTTTACAAAAACGAAAGCAGCGTCACTCAAACGACTAGTAGTTTGTAAACGAATACGTGAAATGTCATGAAACTTCATACATAAACTGCCGAATGATACATCTTCATTTTTCGACTTTTCAGCCCATGTAGTAAATGAAAGTCTAATGGTGCAAGGTCTGGAATATACCATGGATTTAGCAATATATTCAAACTAAGTGCAACAAATTTTGCTCTCATTGGAGTCGGTGAAACACCACACCCTTACGATTTATCAGCTCAGGATATTTCTGTGCAATGGCATTGCTTAATTTATGTTCAGTGGGGGCAAAACCCTCATGTATTTAGCTTAGTACAAGCGATAAAACTTAATAACTATCTTAAAACTAAAGAATATATGCTATGGTTAAAAAGAAAAAAGAAGGGGGGGGGGGGTGGTGGCGGTACCGCCAAACCCCACGGTTCGCCTTCCTGAAAAAAACCGTCTATAATCTTAAAGTAACCTGTAAAGAAAACTTACCTTTTCATGCATCACTTCGCATACAATTCCTGTAAGATTTCTTTCTTACCTTATCAGGAATCTCAAACCAATTCGGCACCTTCAGTGCCAAGCAAATCCCTCCAGACAAATTCCTGTAAACAAAATGATTCCGTTTGCATACAATGTAACCGTCATGATAGGGACCATAAATATTGCGCCGTCTATTTTCCAACTTCGCCATGTGTCCGTTAAATTTCTTTACGTACACATTGGTCGGCGACCTTTTTCTCCCAACAATAAAATCCTCTAACTCGCACCAGTGCAAACAGAAGAACGCTGTTCCTACATAGGTTTCCTGCGATACCATAAACAATTCATATCGTTTGTGGTATCCGAAAAACTTTTTTTTTCATTTAATGAGCGGCTGCTATTTATTTAGCTGACCCTCATTACCGAACGATGCATAAGCAAACCCATTAGCATCCGACGAGTTCGGTTTTATTTGCTTTACCGAAATCATATCCTATTAATGCGCTTTATGCTCTTTCTTTGTTATAGGTCCGTTCTCATCGTTAGTGAATTCTTTAGAGCAGCGTTTCACAAACCCAAGGGGAGAGTTGGCCTTAAGAATCATGTCATCAATATGCGGAATGAAGCTAAGATCCCTGTCAAATTAGATCCCGAGGTCACGTATCGAGGGTACAGATGATATCTGCTGGTTTAGCAGGAAGTAGAAACGCGCGGGGGGGGGGGGGGGGGGGGTGGACGTTTGTGGGAGAGGGTGATGGAGTGACATTTGACAACGTTGAGTCCGAGGCAGTTATTACGGCACCAAGTTGAGAAGCTGTCGAAATCCGTTTGGAGAAGTGGGGAGTCGAGAGGAGAGATGACCGTTTTATAGAGTTTGGCGTCGTCCGCATAGAGGGAGAGGGATGAGTATTTGATAATGGAGTCAGCGTAATTGATGGTAAGAATAAATAGGAGGGCACCTAGATGACTGCCTTGGGGAACCTCTGACGTGTGAAGAAAAGGATTGGATAGGGAGGATCTGAATTTGACACGGTAGGATCGATCTTTCAGGTAAGAAGATAACCATTTAACCAATATGGGTTCGAAACCCAGGGAGGACAGGATGAGATTATGTTAGATCAAAGGCCTAGCACGTGGAAAAAAGATTTCAGAATTCGATGGCTAAGTCAAAAACATTTGATAGTTTGAAAGTAAGTGTCAACGGTCCCTATGGCTATGGAACACGAAATAGTAAACTTATATATCCAACTGTCCTGGAAGAACAAAGTGATGATAAAGGAGAGAGGTTTTGATATTAATTGACTTTAAATGTCTGTAAATTACGATCTTGTATATTTAAGAGGGAACATGACGCATTCCAAATTCATGAAGTTCGATTAAAGAAAGATTTCCAGTATTTCTCTGTACATGTGAACTTATTTTTTAACGTGACATGAAGTTCACCTTTATATTCTAAGGAATAATTGACTAGAGTGTTCGAGTACCAATAAGAGGTAGGTGTTCCAAAAGTGGTTGTCAGTCATTGCCTGGACAATACGTTGTTTTTGGTCTTTTTGTTTTTTTATCTAAAATTTTTATAAAGAAAACGTTTTTGTAAGACGTGATAGTATCTACAGGTGGATTGACTTGTCATAAAAGAAAATTGCTACAAAAAACATCGAAATTAATCAACTTTTCACATTGTTTTGTGGCCATGTTTATTTTGAGGGGATTTAACTTGCAATAGCAGGGTTGTGACAAGACAATAAGCTGTTTGCAAAATAGCGGATGAAGGGTGACTGTTTGATAGTTAAATCACTTTGCCGTACAGAAATTACACATGCAGCAATTTGTGCTTCAAAAACTGTATGAGGTATTCACTTTAATCTTTGCTTGTGGTTGATCGTTGTTGTGATAAACCGTTCTAGATAACACTTTTCCGACAAAAGGACTAGCAAATATACAGAACTAAAGTGTCACGGTGTTAACTCCTTTCTTTTCATTCCTTTTTTTTAAACTTCTAGCCTTACCTTGACTTTCTTCCTTTTTTTCTGTCCGCTATCTAACTTTTGGTATTTAATATCCTATAGGGGTAATAACAATCGCTTTAGGATGTAAACATTACAATAACATAACTCAAACGCTGCGGTGAACTAATATAGCTAATTCCAGCATTCCCCTCTTGGGTATCCTTGTTCAGGGAAAAACCGTCATTAGTGATATTTCCATATTTTCGTTTCGAAAATCGCGTAGCCTCTAATTATCAAATTAAAAATTATCCGAAGATGATTTGGGAAAGATCACACATTAGATATTATACGCTTTTAATCCAATCGCTTCGATATGAGAACAGACGATTAGAGATGAAAGGCTGTTGGAAGTGTAGTACATTTCCCTTTGATATTGTACACATTTGAATCAACAACTTCAAAAAGTTATATTAATGGCAATGATCATCAAATACTACCCTTGATCGTGTATATGAACGTCCTCGTGTTGTAAATATGTTGCAATCATTTCCAAAAGCTTTATTTGTACATCCGAGAAATTAAATCAATGCACTTAGTTAGGCTGTGTTGTACATTTGAAGTACTTGTCAGTGTCATATGAAATCTACGCGCTGAGACTCAATCGGGACACATTCCTCACAACAGCTTCGGAATCAAGTTACTATTTTAGTATCAGACAAGTATATTTTAAGCTCTCAGAATGAAATTGGCCTCCGCAATGACATCGATTTAACTGCCTTGAAGTATCAACCTCATATAAGGTAAACGTTTCAATCGAGTATTCATATAAAGCGGGGGGCACGGAAATAGCTTTGAACACAAACAAAAGCCTTCAAAGGCAGTGAAATTAAGGCAACTTATTTATAATTATTCTCATAAACACTGTCAAGATTGAGGATACTGGAATCTGGCCATCATCATCGCAATCATCGGCACTACAACCGGGATCCGGTCTTGGCCTTACTTAGCAAGTCTCGAGGCTTGTTCAATTTTGCATAATAATTTATTTTTACAGGCAAGGTTATTAGCCTTGCGCAGTGAATCTGGACGTAGATGTAAATTAATTATCTATAAATATTATATTAACTGATTTATGTACATGTTTATTTATTAATTCATTGGATTCCATATTAATTAATGATCTATTCATTAAATTATTTGTTTTTGTTTATTTATTTGTTTGTAATTGATTCATTAATTAATATATTTATATATTTATTTATTTAATTGGTTTTCTGTATTTATATGTTTGTTGTTATTCATTTATTTCTACTTATTAATTAATAAATATATTCATTCCATTATTTTTTTCCACTTACTTAATTGTTCATTTCGTTATTTTGTTGTCATATTTAGTTATTTATCTCAAGTTAGTATATAATTAATTAATTCATATTAAAAAATCGGCGTTTTATAAAACAAAGAGAAATTTATTACTTATGTTTGGCGTCATGTTTAAACTTAATAATATTATAAACATATTAAAAGCACTCCAGAATGTTGAAATGTAATTTAATTTAAGGAATTTTTTTCCGAGAAAACAATGAAAATGGATATTTATAGTTTATACCTTGAGGAAACAAAAACCGTTTTTCCAATTTCCTTTTGTTAAGAGGTAAAAAGTGGAACGGAAAAAAAACGGCCCAAATAAAAAATAATTCGGACCGGAAAGAGCAGACAAAATGGTGCCGATATAAACTCCTTTATTTATTTTCTTAGCTTTTATAACAAGTTAAAAGCTATAGGAAAAATGGTTTATTCGTATTTTTTTTATTACACTTCTCTCATGAGAGGTTCCGAGATGCCACCAAATAACTGTTGCAGTTCTTCTTGAACAGTTGCAGTTTGTAACGCTCCGAAAACATTCACGTGGAAGGAAATTTCACATTCTTCACGCCCTGTAATGGAACGAGTTCTGATGCAGAGATGTTCGGGCCGTCGGGAGATCGGGTCGAGACAGAGAACTAGTCCCGTCGTCCAACACAACGGTACCGACACAAAGATCCACGATCTTACATGACATGCAAATCATGGCAGCCCGACCGTAGGGAGCGTCGCATAACACATAACCGAAAGGCAAATTATACAAATGTTTAGTAATGTTTAGCTTAGAGCGTCTGCGAAGGTCCAGTAAGTTATTATATAAGATAATTAAGCTAGAATTTAAGCATTTTTTGTCTAGCCTTTAATTTAGAAATTAAGAATATAAAAAGAAAAATAAAAAATGTTTTAAAAATAAAAATGAAACACGACGAGAGTGAACTCCGAACATAGGCTGGCATCACTAAGAGCATGTTGTGCATTCTGAACGGTATCAGAAGATGCTATAAATATTTTGGCCGGGAGGACACCACCTGACTAAAACAACGCTGCATTGCATAAGGTCTCCCAAGAGAATCGTCGGAGAATGCGGTCACAATTACGGCTCTCAAGCCTAAGAGAATGGCAACGAAGGTGGGATTCTCACACCAAAGGAAGATGGAGCCATGCCATGGATCGGTCCAGAGGTATCTTTTGAAGATTTCCACCTTCCTACCGAATCCAAAAAAAAAAAAAAAAAGATGGCACTCCTCCAATTCTCTTGAAGAGATGTTTCTCTTCAGTCGCTTATACTACTGGTCGTTTCCAAATAGATGGAAGTCAGCGATCATTCAGTCAGTTCTTAAAAAGGGTGACAAATCATCCCTTTCTTCTTATCGACCCATAGCACTAACTTCTATTCTCCTCAAGGTAATGGAATCACTTATTAACCGTCAACTTTCGAACTATCTGGAATCAAATGACCTGCTGATGGCGTACCTTACCGTAAAGTGGAGCCATTCCGTCCACTAACTCGGCGAAAGCCGAAGCCGGATATTTCAAAAGCCTCCGACAGAGTTTGTCATCAAGCCTGTGGGGGTTCTTCAAGGCTCGCCCGAAGAACCATCCATTGTCATAACCCAACTCCCAATTCCCAACCTGTAATACAATATCAATCATAGCCTCTTACCTGCATACGAGCAGTACAAAGCTCTCCTTCAATCATTTCTAACCTGAAATATAAATCCAAGGCATGATCATCATCTTGCCATCGCATCAAACGATATCAAGTCATGCAAAACCATTCCGATTCATTTTTTACCAACCATTTAGGAATCCGATCGGTTCCTCTGGTCGGCAATATGTCCATCAAACACACAGCAATCCTCCTGTTTTTACTTGTTCCAACAATCCGTTGGTCCAAAAGACAAGCCGGGCAAGTTGCTTGATTACACATCTGCAAGCCAAATTTCCCATGATCGATCGCCTAAACCGATAACCGATCATCGGGTTGGACACGACCATAATTGTTTTTTTCTAAATCAAATAAATCTCCGATGGCTCTTGCCATCGTGAACAAATTTTCTGTTGACTCAACATCACAGAAAAGTCCATTTCTGCCTTGGGCAGTATCTTCCGTTGTTTACAATAGCATGGCTTTAGCCGTCGTGCATGTTCATTTATTTGAACAGCTGCCTTCTTTGATTCCCTTCTTCACAACCAACCGCCAATGCATTATCGTTTGACCTCACTTCCAGTGTTTGGACACCCAACCAAATCTGCATGATCTCAATGGAAGTCCTTCCAATTAAACCGAACCGATTTCTCATTGGTCGCCACCAAAATGAAATACCGGATTTGCTTCTCACTACAGCGGTGGGAATCTACCCCAGTGCGACTGGCGATATGATTTGTGCCATGGCTCGAGGAGTCAGATCTTACCCATAGTAGCAAGCACACGTATCGGGTACGTTGCGTGTCGGAGTTCCCTTCGGGTAGAAGAGTCAAATTTTACGAGTCAGATTTTAACCACCGCTCCGTGCACACACACACGAGTCAGATTTTACCCGCTGAAGTGCAAACACATGCGTGTTTTAAGTGCGAGTTCGAACAAAGTTTTCCTCCCGTTAGACGAGCCCCAAAGTCGAGTTTATGTCTTGAGGTGTTAGGTCGTGTTGTCCGTTTCGAATGTATTGATCATTTACATACGCGCATAAAAAAAAAACGAAATCAATCAAGTAGAGTCAGATATTCACCGCCGAACTGGATATATTTGCCGGGGGCGTCGCATGTCGGAGTCGTGTGAATTCCCTTTTTAGTACAGTGTCAACAACAGCTCCTCATTTGATAAACAGCACCGAGTGTGCGTTATAATAAACATTGAAATTATACTACACGATAAAATTCTTAATGTAAGAATATTGACATAGTTACTGTGTAAGTGTCGAAACCTGTAATGTTCAGAGACCAAGGAACTTCTAACCAGTGAAATTGTATAAGCAGAATAACAATTTTTGTTAATAAAGTTTTAAGCAATAAAAACAACTAATAAAATAAATCAAACAATAACTCCAGCGTTTTATTTCACTTGCTCCTTTGACAGTGCGTTTGCATTTCCTACATTCGTTTGGCTTGCCATTTTTGTGGGTTTTCCGGTAAGAACAATTTCCAGCGTAATATCGATGGTGTTTCTGTTGAACCAGCGTCCGTGTTGACGCACTAGCAGAAAACGCCACAAGCCCATTCGTCAAAATTGCATTCATATGGAGCAACCCAGCTTTCATAAGTTTCTGCTAATGCAATCGCATTACCACCTGTAAATGCTTCACCCAACAAATTTATCAAATGTATTCAGCTACAAGCTCCTGGAAGAGAGTTCTTACCTTCATTCATTTATTCGAATTCAAAATTCCCTATACGAATTCTGTTCCAAACATCATAAATCCCAAGCCCAATTCGGCACCTTCGGTTGCCAGGCAAATCCCAATCTTACATACGCATTTTCCCTAGTCAAATTGCTGAAAACGAAACAATTTGCTTTACATATAATGTAACCATCATAACAGAGATCATAAACATTGCGTCGCCTATTCCCAGCCTCACCATGTGTATAATAAATTCCTTTACATACACATTGGCTGGCGACCTATACCCAAGGGACAAAAGCAAATATACTCGTCTTCCGTCTTAAGGCATAAATTAAATCCTACAGCATAGGCGAATGCAAATAGGAATTGTATACTTACCCTTGGCAGCGATGCCATAAACACCAATTCTCACCAAACAAGCTAAAACCAATTAGCACCATGTTCATGATGCATTGCGGCTATCAATTCAGCTGCAATGCACATCATAGACAATGATCTACGTGATCTCTTTGTCCTACATATTTCTGGATCCGCTTCTCATGACCTAGCGGCATGAGCAAACAGAAACACATTAGTAACCAATGAGATACGGCTTGTTTACTTAGTCGAACTCACGTCTCATTGATGCCCATTATTCCCCTTTCTTCGTTTTCAGATTCGTTCTCATGGCTTTGTCCCATGAAAGAACCAATGTTCACACATACATGTGTACCATTATAGATCTTCGCTATGAGATCTTGTTACCTTCCCTCAAAGAGAGACTTTACGTTTCTCTTGGAATAGAAAATGCATCCTTAAATTAAGACAGCCAGTTTCACTGGCCGAATTTCCTTAGCCAGCGAATTGATATCGCTGAGTCATTTTTCATCACCCGACCCAGCCGGTCGGGCGGTACGTCTCCCGCTCCCCGTATAGCGCCAGGGGACGCGTACACCCGTGTAGTCGTGGATCTGCAACCCCGAATCGCTTGGAATGCTGTGCGTTAAAGTAAAAACACCGTCAAACGAAGAATCGAATAATGTATAACCGAAAATGTATTCAGTGTCAATCGTGTGTGGAGTGTAGAACAATCGAATAAGAAAACAAATTCAAGCGCGACGTATTTGTTAAGGGGGGAACCTCATGTAAATAGCCTGTTTTTCAGGAATTTTTTTTTGAAAAATGTAATGCGTAGATTAATTTGCAATTTAAGGCACAATTTATTTACGTTATAATATTTAAAGAAAATATTTTTTTAAGACTAATCGTTAACAATAAAACGATGCAATGGCGGCTTGAAAACAGCGTCTTCAAAATGCGCCGTGCAGCATACAGGTCACAAAAATGATCTGAAACAAAAAATACAAAATGGGTTCTTTAGTTTATGCAAAAACGCCCAGCACGACGTTCCCCTTTTATTAAAATTTGCAAATTTGCAAAAATGGCGAAGTTTTGGAAAAAAAGGATTTTCTTTTATAAACAATTTTAATAACAGTATTTTAAATAAAAAAATAAAAAATCGGAGCTCATCATGCTGAGGCCAAATATCTATAGAATTTCTATACTAAACTTCATAAAGATCGAATGATTAGTTTTTGAGCTACGTTGCCCGGCGTGCGAAATTTTGCGTTTCGAGAAAAACGCGTTTAAAGCTTGAGTAATAGAAAAATCGTGAACAAATTCGTAATTCGTTTTTTGCGTATTTTACGTTTTTTGCTAATCTGCGATTCCAAGGCCATAGAGTAGACCTTCCTCTTCTTCAAACTCTTCTGGTCTGAACCGAAAGGCCGAGCGTCCGACGAGCGCTCGACTATTTGAGTGCTCCGCCCAATTACACTGTTTACTTACTTTTGAAAATAAAGTACAAGGAGGTCTCGGATCACTTTCTAACTTTTTTTCTCGTATTTTTGAGGAAATTTCCTATCAATTTAGGCAAAAACAAAAAATGGCTAAAAAATTTCATTTTACATCAGGCTCCCCCCTAAGTGCAAAGATGTTTTTGTGTATTATCACTCTCTTTTAATATATTAAAATCTCAAACGATAAATAAAAGAACCTTTTATTACAATAAAAAACAACAATAAAATTGTATTCGGTACGTTTTATTCCTGGGACTACCATCCGTGCGTTTTCGTGACAATATCCTGCGGACAGATTCCTCTTAGTGTTCGGCGTAACAATCGACGGAACTATCAATTTATGCCGGAGGAAGAAGGGAATAGCGCCGTACGCCGGTGCAACATACTTCCTACCCCACAATAGCACGTTGAGTGTTCATACGAACACTCCCGTCCAAACTCTTCGAACGTCATTACCACCCAGCAATTTATGCTTGATACATGGAATCCAGACCTCAACAAGATATGTCAGTGCGGATTATCTAACCGAGTAGAATTCAATGCCCAAAAAACTCAGTGCTGCCTCTTGTCGTCAAAGGTGAGCCCCAAACCCCAACCCCTATGAACGGCACTTGCATCGACGAAGCCAAGGACCTATCAATCCTCAGCACTCGAGTTAATTCCACTCTTAACTGGAATGACCACATATTTGAAGCTGCGAAAAGTGCAGCCAAATGTATGGGGTTCCTTAAGAGATGCAAAAGATACTTGACTCCATCCAATCCGGCCACTATTTACAAGGCGTAGATATATTCGTCCAAAAATGGAGTTCAACTCACATATTTGATCAGGCGCATACAAAACTGCACTACACGTGCTCGACGGGATGCAAAAACGAGCAGTGAAACTTATTGGGGACTCAGCCGTAAGTCTATCAATTCGGTCGTTAGAACACAGGCGCAACGTATCGTGTCTATCTCTCTTTTATAGGTATTACCACGGTCGTTGCTCAATTGAACTTGCTGAATGTGTTCCGCCCCGTCAGACGTTTTCCCGCGATCCCCGTCAATCTGTGAATGCGCATCAGTTCACGTTGAAAGTCGTTCAGGCGCACAAACAAACATGGAGAGACATTCTTTAGTCGAACTACACGAATGTGGAATACTCTACATGATCATGTGTTTCCTCGTAATGTCCAGGCATTTAAGACCAATGTACATCGATACCTCCTTTCCTTATACACTTCCTCTCCTTCTGCTCGCACTGTAGTCTGACATTTAAGGGTAGCGCGCGTTTGTGTAAAAATAAAAAAATAAAAACATGTCCGGCCCATCTCAACTACAATATGGTAAAGTCTCTCCCTGGCGACTGAGTCGTAGGCTATTTAGAAATCAACGAACAGTTGGTGAACCGTCTCTCCGTATTCCAACTTCTTTTCCAGCAATTGCTTTGCTGTGAACATTTGGTCGCGAGTTGACCGTTCCTGCGGAATCCACATTGGTAGTCTCCCAGTATTTCTTCTGCGTACGGTGTGATTCACGCCAGTATGACATTTGTTAGTATTTTGAATGTGGTTGGGAGCAACGATATTCCTCTGTAGTTTTCGCAGTCAGATACGTCTCCTTTTTTGAAAATGGGGACGATTATTGAGGTTTTCCATTCTTCCGAAGTGACTTCCGTATCCCATATTATTTTGATGCGTTGGTGGATCTTTCGAGCGGTTGCCTCTCCTCCATGCAACTGACTCCGGGAGATTTAATGCGACTACAACTTCGTTGAAAGAGGGCTCTGGAATCTGAAGCTCGGGTATATGTACGTCAGGTGCGTTTATTTGTGGTTGATGTGTGCGCACATTGAGCAGGTTTTCAAAGTACTGCTTCCATCTTGTCACGATATTGTTAGTTTCTGTGATCAGACAGCCATTTATGTCTCGAATTATTAGCCATTTCTAATTGAATTTATGCCGGCAGACATACCTCTGACGTTCTTTGCTCTGATATTTTCTAGAAGTTTTTCGATCCGAGTCTTCTCCCATTCGTGTTTTTTGCGTTTGAAAAGTCTCGTTGTCTCTTTCCGAATCGTCGCGTATCTCTCTGCGTTAACTTCATTATATCTTTCCAAGTGGATCGCTCTGAGGCGATTACGTTCTTCGATCTTTGCCCTGCACTCATCGTCAAGCCAAGGTTTGGACTTAATTGTTTTCTTAAATCCTAATACCTTTTGGGCTGTTTGTTTGATTGTGTCTTTGATCGATGCCCATCCAGTGTCCACGTTATCGGTTTCCTCTTCCTCACTACTCCCATTCTCTAGGATGTTAAATCTATTCGTTAGTTCGTGTTGATATTCTGCCTGTTTTTACTCGTCTCTCATGACGGCCCCAACTCCTAATTTTCCTATAACTAGAAGATGATCGGAGTCGCAATCTGCTCCTCTATATGATCTTACGTCAAGGATGTTGGAGTGGCGTCTTGTGTCTATGAAGAAATGGTCTGTTTGGTTACGCGTTACGTCGCGGGTGATATCCATGTGGCTTTATGAATTTGCTTGTGCTTGAACAACGTGCTTTGCACTACCAGATCTTTTGACGCTGCAAATGTCATAATTCGAATTCCATTATCATTTGAAACGTTTGTAGGCTTTGGTGGTAGAAAGATGTCTTCCTTTCCAATTTTCGCATTGAGGTTCCCGAGGAGGATTTTAACATCGAATGATGAGACCCCATCAAATACTTCCTATAGGGTCTCGTAGAACGTGTCGTTTGTTTCTTCGTCTGTAGATTCTGTTGGGGCATGTACGTTTATAAATACATAATTGTACCATGGGCCCAGTTTTTTTAGCACCGACATTCGGTCATTAATAAATTTCACATCTTTTACATGGGGCGTAATCTTCTTGCTTATGGTGCAGCCGGTTCCGAGGTTATGCGTATCGTTACCCCCACATGCCAGTGTAAACCCGTTCGTTTCGATTACTTGATGTGGGAGTCGGACTTCCTGAAACGCGACGATGTCCATTTTGTATTGTCTGTATCCCGCCTGGTGTATATAACGTTCGAACATTCCACATGCCGACGGGTATATCTTGCTTTTTTCGTTCTTTCCTACGTCATTTTTTTGCCGAGTCGATGTTTTCTTGATGATTTGTTGCCTGATGCTAGTGTCGGCTCATCACACCTACTCCTACCGGGTATTTCGTGGGATTGTTTTGTATATATATTGATTATTCATTGTTGTTCCCACGAGTCGTGAGGTTTCAAATAGTCCCCCATATCACTGCCCCGTTTTAATATGGTAAGGTCTGCTTACTGCTCTGATTCGACCCGGTGTCAGAGAGACGTCGTTATAATACAGCCGGTATACCCTATGGGGGTTCTCTATACACACGGAGAACCAACCCACACTCCTAGCCAACCTTGACCGCTAACAGCGCGTCACCTTAACCCAACTCCCCATGCAAAATCCGCAAAAGCATAATTCTCAGTAGTCACTTATACTATAATAGTTATTGTTTTTTTAAAGCAAGTAAATCTCTATATAGATAGATGTACATTCAACCCGTTATCATATTTCCACCCAATCAGCAATTATTGAAATCTTCTATTGAAAGCAATCCGTTGTTACACAATGATTAACTCGCGCAACGTATCATACCTATCTCTTTCCTATAGGCATTATCACGGTCGTTGCTCAACTGAACTTGCTGAATGTGTTCCGCTCCTTCAGACATTTTCCCGCGATATCCGTCAATCTGTGAATGCGCATCAGTTCACGTTGAAAGTGGACTTCATTATTTATTATTTATTGGCCTGTAGGAACCCGGAAGTTCATGACCTCACCGACTCGGCTTCGCCATCGTTCCCTGTCCTGGGCACTCTCCTTCCACGCTTGACCATTCGATCCGATCTCCTAACATTGTCCTCCCATCTCCGTCGCGGCCGTCCTACCGGTCTCTTTCCCGTTGGTCTACCGTCAAGAATTCTATATACGGTCCTATCGTTCCCCATTCGCGCCACGTGTCCGGCCCATCTTAATCTTCGCGACTTGATTACTCTCACTATTGTAGGTTTGCGATATAGCTCTTCCAATTCGTGGTTGTGGAGTCTCCTCCATTGTCCTGCCTCCTCGTCATATTTACCTCCAAAGATGCCCCTCAAAACTTTATTCTCGAATACGCGGAATTTGTTTTCTTCCCGTTTTGCGAGAGCCCATGTTTCGCATTCATATAGAACAATCGGCATGATTATGGTTCTATAGACACGGAGCTTTATGTTACGTGATAGCAGTCTGGATTTCAGCAGTTTACTGACTGCGTGCCAACTCGCGTTGCCGGAATGCAGTCTCTTGTTAATTTCCTTCGACATTTCGTTGCTGGCCGTCAGTATCGTTCCCAGATATTTAAATTCTTTAACTTTTTCAAATATCTTACCTCTGACGTTTATATGTGTTATCTGAGATCCACCTGCTCTCGCCGTAATCATGTATTTTGTTTTGTCTTCATTTATTTTTAGGCCCACCTCTTCTGCCGCTTGCATGATGATTTCACAGTTTTTACTAACAGTTTCTAGATTATCGCCCAGAACGGCGATGTCATCCGCAAGTGCGAGCACTTGTGTGGCCCCGTTCAGGGATGATCCGACCATGTTGTCGTCTTGTACCTTTCTGATGACATACTCGAGCACAAGATTAAAGAGACACGGTGATAGGCCATCTCCCTGCTATAGTCCGTCCCGGATTTCAAATGGTTCTGAGAGGTGGTTTTCTATTCTGACTCGCCCTTTGTTTTCGTTCATGCAAATTTGAATGAGGGCGGCATATTTTTTTGGGACTCCCAGCTCAACTAGAATATGGTAGAGTCTCTGCCTTGCGACTGAGTCGTAGGCTTTTTTGAAGTCAACGAACAGTTGGTGAATTGTCTCTCCGTATTCCCACTTCTTTTCCAGCAGTTGTCTTATTGTGAACATTTGGTCGCTTGTTGACCGGTTCCTACGGAATCCACATTGGTAGTCTCCCAGTATCTCTTCTGCGTACGGTGTGATTCTCGCCAGAATGACATTTGTTAATATTTTGTATGCGGTTGGGAGCAATGATATTCCTCTGTAGTTTTCGCAGTCAGATCTGTCGCCTTTTTTGAAAATGGGGATGACTATTGAGGTTTTCCATTCTTCCGGAGTGACTTCCTTATCCCATATTGTTTGGATGAGCTGGTGGATCTTTCGAGCGGTTCCCTCTCCTCCATGCTTCACAAGCTCTGCCGGTATGCAGTCGACTCCGGGAGCCTTGTTGTTTTTCAATCGATTTATTGCGTCTACAACTTCGTTGAGAGGCGGCTCTGGGATCTGAGGCTCGGCTGTATGTACGCTTGGTGCATTTATCTGTGGTTGATGAGTGCGTACATTGAGTAGATTTTCAAAGTACTGCTTCCATCTTGTCACGATATTGTTTGTTTCTGTGACCAGACAGCCGTTTGCGTCTCGAATTATTTTGGCTCTTTCTCGGTAGCCATTTCTAATTGAATTTATGCCGACATACATACCTCTGATGTTCTTTGCCCTAGAATTTTCTAGGATTTTTTCGATCCGAGTCTTCTCCCATTCGCGTTTTTTGCGTTTGAAGAGCCTCATTGTCTCTCCGAATTGTCGCGTATCTTTCTGCGTTGACTTCATCATATCTTTCTAAGTGGATTACTCTGAGGCGTTTACGTTCTTCGATCTTCGCCCTGCACTCATCGTCAAACCAAGGTTTGGACTTAATTGTTTTCTTAAATCCTAATACCTTTTGGGCTGTTAGTTTGATTGTGTCTCTGATCGATGTCCATTTAGTGTTCACACTATTAGCTTCCTCTTCCTCACTGCTCACATTCTCTAGAATGCTAAATCTATTCGTTAGTTCGTCTTGATATTCAGCCCTTTTGCGTAGGTCTTTCAGTTTATCAGTGTCGAACTTTTTGCTTGTCTCCCGTGACTGCCCATGTGGGATTGCTGCGAGGCGACTCCTGATTTTGCCAATCACTAGAAGATGATCGGAGTCGCAATCTGCTCCTCTATATGATCTTACGTCAAGGATATTCGAGTGGTGTCTTTTGTCTATGAGGAAGTGGTCTATTTGGTTACGCGTTACGCCGTCGGGTGATATCCATGTGGCTTTATGAATTTCAATGAAATGAATGATCAATACACAAAAAGCAATCTCACAAAAAACCCGGTAGGCGTAGGTGTGATGAGCCAACACTACCATAAGGGAACAAATCATCAGGAAAACACCGACTCGGCAAAAAGAAAAAGAAAAGAAAGTGGACTTTAGGCGCACAAATAAACATAGAGAGTCATTCTTTAGCCGAACCACACGAATGTGGAATGTTCTGCCTGATCAGTGTTTCCTCGTCGCTGTGATGTCCAGACATTCAAAACCAATATACATCGACACCTCCTTTGCTTATCCGTTTCCTCTGCATCAGCTCGCACTGTGGTTTGACATTTAAGGGTACTTCAAAATCGCCTTTTGTGCGCGCGTGAGTGTAAAAAAAATGCCTGTCTACTATAACATTGAAAGAAAACACAAAATCTCGTTTTTTTTTTTTTTTAATGTCGTATAAAAAACCATCGGAATCGTTGATGTTTGGAGTTTCGTCATCATCATCATCATCGGCACAACAACCGCGAGCCGCTGTGAGCTTTTTTAACAGGTCCTGATGCTTGTTACATTTTCCATAATGATTTGTTTTTTCCGGGCCAGGTCATTAGTCTTGCGCCAGAGGCTCCACGACGGGGAATCGAACCCCGGTCTCCAGCATTATAGGCGGATATACTAACCACTATACTATCGAGGAGCCTTCATTGGAGGTGCAATTAGTAAAAGGGTTGTAGGCTGGACTGTTGTGGCAATTCGATAATAAACTTATGGTATATTTCAGTTTTAGCCTTCATCAGTGGCGCAATTAGTAAGAAGGTTGTGACCGTGCTGTTGTGGCGATAGGACAATAAACGTAATTACTATTTCTGTAAAATTGTGCAAAGTTGCGGAAACTGGAATATTGTTGGAGTTCTGTTTTTGTTTCTTATAATCTAGCCCCAATAGGAAGGAATAAAAATAAAATGTACACATCCAACATTTTAATCGACAACTAATCCCAACAAAGAGGCTTTTAAGTTATAGCTCGGCTTCACCCCGAAATTCGTTTTTCCATCGTATGGGAAGGCTGAGGAACTCTTTTCCTTTTCTGGGGCCCTAAAATTTGCAACGCCAACAATTACACATTAGCATCTCAGGTCGTCATCCCACAGTTATCGGTTCAACCTTCCCTGGAATGGATATGAGAATTTAATAAATAAACAAATCAATATTATGTTATATTTATATATTAAATACATATTATTATATTAAAAAGGGAGCAACAATAATATTTATGGATAAGTGATGACAACAAATGGCAAAATACATCCCCAAGTTCACGAACGTCATCATCTCCCCAGATATCACGCAAGGAACATTTAGAGTGCACCCAAAACGCCTCGTCAATCTGAGAGTCCTGTAGGATCTGTGTGGGTGGGACTCTCTTGCACCTGCCGCTTTTCGAAATCTGACAATCTGTTGTCAACATCCAGAGCTACATAACCAGAGGCGTCCTCCATCGGCCAGCGCGAGGACTAAATGAGGCTGAAACCTCATATTCATCCAGCCCTATGCAACACGCCCGACCACAGTGCCTAGTGCCTCATACACATGTAGCTATTACTGCTCTCCTTTAGACACATTTGCTGCAGGCACATCTCATATTGTACGCGTCGGCGTACAACAATTTTCGAAACCTAGTCGTATCTGCACAGCAAAGGGGAACGGCAGCTCTCTTCCTTGTCGATAACCGATTTCTCTTAAGTGGGGAATGTATTTCCGATGCCACAACGCTGCAAAGCGATGCTAGTGTCTCTCTGAAAGGAGATTAACGGAAATCCACCAATCGCAGCCGCCTAAGCACTGCAGACGACAGCACAGCAGATAAACAATCTCTTGGGCCAATTGAATCTCCGTAACAAAGAGAGTCACGGCCAATTGATTTGTTCACTGTTCAGCGGAGAATCCGGGGCTTAATTGAGGTGTCTGCAAACAACAGTTCAGTCTAGACTCCCTGACGTTTCGGTTGTTGTATAGAGTGACGCTTCGAGGCGGAGGCAATTTTTTTCATAAAAAAAATTGTTTTTATTGTGCGTCGTTGTGTCCATCATTGTTCAGGGGTCGAGGGTAATCTGAGACGAGTGAAAATAAAATTATCTCCACCGTCGACTTCCCAACGGCCTTGAGTGCGTGTAACACCCCCGAGTAGGGTCGCAGTGCAAAGCGTATTCGCATTCGTGTTCGTGGCGTGTCGTAATATATTTGCTGTGTGTGGTGCCCTCGTTCGAAGTAGATATCAGTGTGTAATTGTCCCGTTAAATTACATCTAACAAAATGTCCTGGAAGGGCAGTTTTACGATACTCGTCCTTGGAATGTGCTCCCATCTGGCATCGACCAGTCCCACCCAAGGAAAGAGCAGCATCAATGCTCGGATGGTGCAGTGCCGAATGGAGTGCCTAGAAAGGGTGAGTCCTTGTAAAAGCAAATCTCTAGGGACCTCTTGTCTGGAAGTTCCTCCGGCCGACGTCGACACCTAGCATCCTTTTGCTGTTGTTTTGTATTTGTGCCTAACTGCCAGTCGGAACGTTGCACTAAGCAGCTTCGATCCTTGGCACGAATTCAATTGTGGTGTTGCCTGATTTTGTTGTTCAGTTCAGGGGGCGGGGGCGGGGGCCGGTCAGAAAACCAGCTGCTGTGGCATATGTTAGAATGAGATGCGTTAGTTTAATGAGATGCGCGGGATATTTATTGATGTCCCGCATTAATTCGCTTTGAAAGAGATCGCCGCGGTAGGGTTAATCGGGTGCACGTACGTGATACATCGTATGCTGGGGGAATGGACGGAATGCGTGACGTTGTCAAAATCTTCGAAGGGGTAACATCCCAGGTTCATTGCCCGTCTCGTTGGGTTTCGTTCTGAAGTGATCCATTTAGCTAAATTAGCATTCTGCTCTGTGGATGGGATAAAAATCTTCTTTAATGCGTTTCTCTTCTCTAATGTTTAAAGTTTTGTGGCGATTGCAAGAACTTTGTAGTATTTAGATGTGTAGGGAGTGAATTTGACCTAGAACAACCGAGGAGAAACAATTGTTGAATGTAATCGGAGGTTTGCAATATCAAATATAGTAATATTTACTATTTCCCATTAAGCCTATCGAAGTGTGGAAAATGTAGGATCAATTATAGTCGCCCATCGTAACTTAAGTCAAGCACGGTTTTGTTGGCGTATTTAGTTGATAACCTTTGGATTTTTAATGAGGAACTATACTATTGTCATTTTTATATAGAGGAACATAACTAAAAAAGACTTCCGGGAGAGAGTTTTTCCGTTCTCAATCGATGGCTGGACATGAAGGATGAAAACATCAACCATTCTCAATGCACATGTTGTTCCCATATGTTCTTACCTATCAATTTTCGTATTCTACCACACTTTAACAAAAATCCCTAGTAAGTTTATTATTCACAGGTCACAATAGCACATCATCGTCAACTGAACCAACATTCGTCCTGTTTTACACATGCTGCAACCCACCGTTACTATGGATTAATTTCAAAACTATTTTTAGACTCCACAACGCGTGAGCGTTGTAGCTATCAGAATCGTTTTCATGTGTTTTCTACAATGGCAACAACAGCACATATTCGTCAATTGAACCGGTGTATGAACAATACCCCACATGTCAAAAATTATTCACCATGCAGTTTGCAGCTTGCAAATTTCAGACTATGGATCTTTCCTTCAACCTTACAGGTGTAAATCGTACCTGTTTTTTTTTTTTTTTTTTTTTTTTTTTTTTTTTTTTTTTTTTTTTTTTTTTTTTTTTTTTTTTTTTTTTATTAGACTTCTCTCGGGAGAGGCGAACCTATAGCGTCGAGTGGGTGCCCCGAGATGCCATCAAATAACTGTTGCAGTTCTTTTTGAACAGTTGCAGGTTGTAACGCTCCGGGAACACTCGCGTGGGAAAGGAGTTTCACAGCTTCCCCGCTCTGTAACGGAACGAGTTCTGATACAGGGATGTTCGCGCTGTCGGGAGATGAACCACAAACGGGTGCGATCCGTCGGATTGTCTTGTGGAGCGCATATAGACCGAATTGCGTGGAACAATGCCAAGAATCTCCGAAGAACAGCACCCGTGATAATATCTGTAGAACAGACAGAGGTCGGCCACGCGCCTTCGATGTGATAGCGACTGTAGTCCCGACGTCAGCGCCGAGTCCCCGATCAGGCGGATCCCTCGTCTTTGTACGCTCTCAAGTAGGTCGAGGGTATGTTTAGGAGCCGAGCTCCAAACATGAGAGCAATATTCGAGCGCGGGTCTAATTTGAGATTTATATAGGAGAAGAAGTTGGGCCGGAGTAAAATATTTCTTGGCTCTAAAAAGATAACTCAGTTTTCCTGAGGCTGATCTGGCGATACCCGATACGTGTATATAATATATAGTGTTACATACAGTATTCAGTCTTCTGTTGAATCTGCATACGTAGGATAATAACACAAACAACGTGCCTTGAATCCTCTCTGACAAATCAAATTCGCACTCTAATTTCGCTTACTGTATAACAGGCTCCTCGATAGTATAGTAGTTAGTATACCCGCCTGTCACGCGGGAGACGGGGGTTCGATTCAGCGTCGGGGAGCCTCTGGCGCAAGACTAATGACTTTGCCCGGAAAAAACAAATCATTATGGAAAATTTAACAAGCCTCAGGACTTGCTAAATAAGGCCAAGACCGGTTCCGGTTGTAGTGCCGATGATGATGATGAAGATGATGATGTACAACAATGTACTTTGTTGAACTAAATATTTACTTATTTATATATAAAACACATGTACTGTACTAGACTTATCTCTAAGCTTACCTTTAGTTTGGAATAATTATTATTCACTTGGATAGAGAGCAGCATTTCCTATTTCAAGTCTTCCTTCTGCATTTCTTCTTTGACGTCTGGTTTAGCATAACTCTTAGCATGAGGAGGGAAATAAGAAGTGGTATTCCCGATCTTACTTCTATTGTAGTTTTAGTTTAGAAAAATACTATGCCGAAGGGATTGGGATCCGAGGTGCTATATCTAGTCTCACTTCTTATTTCCGGTCTTATTTCTACTTCGGAATAATTCTAAACCAGGGGCCAGGTATCATAGGCTACGCGTATTACGATGGTTTGTGTGCAGGGGAACTAAGTTTTAATTTAATTTAGTGAGGGCAGAACCCTCATATATTTAGCTTAGTACAAGCGATAAAACTCTACAACTAACTAGTTAACGACGTAGGCGTAGTCGACCGAGCCTAAGATGAGCCGACGAATTAACACTATGTCAGCCAGGACACTGCCCCCCTCAAGGGGTCTGAGGTTGACTAATTTGAAGCAGTTACTGAACGGGGGCAGGATTAAAGGGTTTTCCCATCCTAGCCCTTGGAAGGCAACCCGAACGAAGTGACGTTGAATACTCTCGATTCTACGTGTATGGATTTTGTGATAAAAGGACCCTACCTGTCTAAAGCATATTCTAGCAGTGGACGGCCTAAGGTGCAGGGATCGAGTTACCTAGGGTTTTTAATTTGATTTAGTGAGGTCAAAGTCTTCATTTATTCAGCTTAATACAAGCGATATTGATATAAACTTAACTTCTTACTTATATACTAAGGTATTAGGGCAAGATGTGGGTTTTTTTTTCGGTAGGAATGCGGAATTCTTCAAATGATACCCCTGGATCGATCCCTAGGCATGCCGGATTTTTACCGACTAAAACCACCTCCCGCCAGGCACTTATTCCGGCTGATCCCCGCAGAACTTAATTTTAGATATTCCATCGCGGGGCGGGGCGGAATTTACCTGTTACTGCACTCATTGCGTCACAACTGCTGCATCATGTCACATAGAATATCGTTTGCTAAGGACCATGCCTGTCTTAAACACAGCATTTGGTCCTACCGGGGTAAGTGTATGTCACATATCGATGGTGTAGCGCAAGAAGGGCCAATCTGCATCAGATTGGCCCTTTTTGCGCTACACCATCGATATCATCATCATCATCATCATCGACACTACAACCGGGATCCTGTCTTGGCCCTATTTAACAAATCTCACCACCGATCCCGATTTTGAGCCGATGTCATCCAGTTTGCCACTCCCAGGCTCTGGGCGTCCTGGTCTATGCCATCCCCCCATCGCAGACAAGGCCTGCCGCGCTGTCTCCTTCCATACGTCCTGCCACAAAGGACTTTCCGAGCAGGCTTGTGGGGGGTCAATGTAGGTGTGCCGGCGTGTGTTGTGTTACCATTGTTCTTTATGTTGTGTGCCAGCACGGGGACGGGTTCACATAAAGTCCCACTACTGCTGCTGCGAACTGTCCACGAACGAGATCAAATAAAACATCGCCTTTCGCTTGTAATTCAATTTTTATTTCTCTGTTGATGATATTATTGTCTTAATTTACAACTAGTACTTACCAGGTATACTGGTGTGAAGTGAGCGCCAAGATACAAATGTATCGATAGGGAACGTTTGTTGTGATCGAAGCCTCATTTTTTTTTTATTTGGTTGCTATGACATCTGTCAAACATATTTAGTATGCATCAAGTCATTGTATAAACAACATCATTTTTTTTAATCCTGTTAAAAATGTCGAATTTTGTACCAGAAAATGATAATTTGTGGAAAGCATTAATTTTTTGTTTTCATTTGAAGAAAAGTGCTGCAGAGTCGCATCGAATGCTTGTCGAGGCTTATGGTGATCATACTCTATTGGAAGCAACATGCAAAAGATGGTTTAAGCGGTTCAGAGATAATGATTTTGATGTCCGAAATGAAGAACGTGGAAGTCCACCAAAAAAGTTTGAAGACGCCGAATTGCAAGCAATATTGGATCAAGATGATACTTTAAGTCAAAAACAAATGGCACAAATGTTAAATGTTGTTCTGACCGTTTAAAAGCTATGGGAAAGATCCAAAAGTGTGGAAACTGGGTACCACATGAATTGAATTACAGGCAGATGGAAAAGCGAAACACCACATGGGAAACGTTGCTTCCACGACACGAAAGGAAGTCAGTATTGCATCGAATTGTGACTGGTGATGAAAAATGGATTTATTTTAAGGATCCTAAACGAAAAAAATCATGGGTACATCCAGGAGAAGGGTCAACATCGACTGCAAAGCCTTATCGGTTCGGAAAAAGGACAATGCTCTGTGTTTGGAGGGACCAGAAGGGGGTGGTGTATCCTGAACTTCTAAAACCTGGCGAAACTATTGATGCGCAACGCTACCGACAACAAGTGATCAATTTGAACCATGTCTTGGTCGAAAAATGACCCGGATGGGCCACAAGAAATCTACGGAAAGGTAATTTTGTTTCATGATAATGCTCCGAGACATACAGCAAAACCCGTCAAAGAAACAATAAAAGCTCTCGGGTGGGAAGTATTACCCCACCCGCTGTATTCACCAGACTTGGCTCCTTCCGACTACCATTTGTTTTCATCGATGGTACACGCATTGGCTGAGCAACATTTCAACTCCTACGAAGAAGTCGAAAATTGGGTCTCCGAATGCTTTGCCTCGAAGGACGACCGGTTTTATTGGCGTGGTATCCACAAATTGCTAGAAAGGTGGTCGAAATGGTTAGAAAGCAATGGCCAATACTTCGAATAAAATGTTTTTAACTTTCCCAGAAAAAAACTTCTTTACCTTTTAAAAAAAAACGCTCACTTCATACCGGTACACCTGATAATGCTATCAAAACTTTTAAATTAGTCAAGAGTCAATTGGGCACACTAATTCATAAAACATAAAGCTTAGTCGAGAGTCAAGTCAACGCACAGTTTCATAATAAATAACAATTAGTCGAAAGTCAATTCAGCGCAAGGTTTTACAAAACATAAAAATTGTTCGATATACAAATCGGCACTCGGTTTCAACATATAAATTGTTAATATACAATTCGGCACATGAGTTATAAAACATATAAATTGTTTAACATACAATTCGGCACACAGTTTTACGGAACATCAAAATTGTTCAACATACAATTTGGCACACGGTTTTACAAAACATAAGCTATCCACTTTACTAAAAGTTTGGTCCGTTGCCCCCCGAACGCACGTACTCCACGACTCCACGCTAGAATTCCTCCTTGCCAATTTAATATTATCAGAAGGGACAACCTGCCACTGTGGTGGTTAAAACGCGACTCTTTGTTATTTTTGCTCGGCCGCTATTCCACCCTTGGCTCGTGCAGAGCCGACTCACTATCCGGGTGAGTTTCGTGGTAGGGAGAGAAAATTTCTCTCTATGGTGAGACACCAGGGAGCGGATTTCGCTGGATAGATACTGGTGGTGTGTGTGTGGTGATCGTGAAGATCACGTTGTTTACCCGTGCAGTGTGGCTAAGGATAAACGAAATCGCACCAAGGACGAAGGACAGAGGGAAAATCGACCACGGGCATCCTAGGCGATGCGAGTGCAGCTGGATAAATACACTACATCTCATTAGAGAAGCATTAGGTGTTACAAACAATTTTAGCTTCTTCATCATCATCATCGGCACTACAACCGGGAACCAGTCTTGGCCTTATTTAGCAAGTCCTGGGGCTTGTTAAATTTTCCATAATGATTTGTTTTTTTCCGGGCAAGGTCATTAGTATCCCATTTTAGATACTTACACAATGGTAATTGTGCATAGTATCTATGTCGGCGGGAAGAACCGAATTCTTTTCTTTGCATCTTGTGTATGCTGAAGAATTTGATTTTTGGCGGCTAAGCGTGAGATGCAGGCGATGGTTTGTCGGTTGGACAAGGGATCGTGGGTCGGGTACATTGCAGCTGAATAAACAAGCTGCACGCCGTTGCTTTTGTCGTTGGTCAAAAGGTCGCCCACAAATGTGCATGCCAGTAAAATTGTTGCGCACATGTGAGGCTGGAATAGCCGACGAGAAGAAATGACAAGATTCCCTGATTATGATGGTTACATTATATGTGAACCAAAACGTTTTCAGGGAAATTTTCTGATGCGTTGATGCATGGAATGACGATGGCCTTGGGGTGGAAATGCTTGCAGGTTGGAGATTGGGGTTGGGTTGAGAATATGGGGGTTTGTGGAGGTTCTCTAAATACATGGAGAACCAACCCACTATTTCCGCCTGATTTCGACCACCAACAGCGTGTCAAACAAACCCCAATAACGCCTACTTATATATTCACCTAGAAAGCATGTTGCAATAACGGACGCATAGCTGAATTCATTATTCTACGCAAGTATTGCATAATTGAATTCAGCTACCTTTCTGCTATACGGCAACTCCAGTCCTCTAACCATGAGATTTCCACTGGAAATTCCAATCCAAGTGGTTAGCAACAACAAGTCGAATCAAACGACGCTGTTGCATAATCATAATCGTAATTCCAAATTATTCGAGTTTGGTTCTCACGATAATATTACCCTAGCCAATGTAGCGTCACTTCGGCTTTTCCCAGACCATCTATTCGCTTGGGATCAATGATCTTTTGGCGGAGTGTTTCGGGTATGTTGTAAGTGTTCCGCCAATCACTGTCCGACGTAATATCCACACCGGAGCACCAATGGAGTGAAAACAATTGTCCAAAAACAAACACTGAGGGTTATTTGTCGATTTAAAAATCCTTTTTTTTATTTTCTTTTTTTTTGTTATAATTGTTATAATTAGCGGAATCTGTTTCACAATATTTAACAATATAAAGTAAAACGCAGCGAACAATATTCAATAACAGAAATTAAAACGCGGCGAACCACACAAACGATACACACGTTAACTCCTTGAAGGGAGGAGGCTCTCTGTACCACTCCTCGGGTCGACGATCAAAATCTGACTAACTATCTGCCCTCTACCATATCCTGCTCTCACGATACCCAGATTCAAAACTGGTATCTGTATCTATCCAAAAACAATATTCCCTATTTGCTCTGCTAACAGAACTTCCGAATTTCTGTTAGCAGCATGTTATCACCTCCCACGGGATATTTTTTTGTTTCCTGGAAGGGGAAGGTCATCTTGCATACATCATCATTATCGCTGAGAGAGTTTCATTTCCACAGCCTTCTGTTTGCACAGAACATCTGGCGCCCAGACCAGAGATATTCGGCGATTGTTTTGACGTGCAGTCGGTGGGTGTTATTTGAACTTGTACCCGGAATCGAAATCCATTAGATCTTTATAATGGTGCGAAATTCTAGCGTGGCCGTGGGACCGGAGTATTGCCTTTGTTGGCTTAACTCCTCATAAATCATCGGATATCTCGTTGAGATATATTCGATTGCGATAGGTCGTGGCTGCCTTCTGTTGTTCAACGGATTTGGGTGGTCCTCGCGTTAGATTACCCGCACGTGCATCCGTTGATCGGCTCATTCTTTGATGTAGCAATTCTTTTGTATCGAATTTCGGAATTGCCGGTTCGATGAGATGTTCCTGGGCGCAGGCAGCATGTATGGCATTTTGGGAATTGGTTTTTTTTCTTAGGATTAGAACGCATGGATGTTTATGCCTTTGTTTCAGGCATGAAGAGTTATAATTGTTGAGCTTGACCTAAAAAGCTTTGGGAACGTTCAGTTCCTTGCTTTTTTGGTGTCGGTCTCAACGTTGGCTGCGAGTTGCAGGCCCTATCGCGGGCTTTGGGGCACGCGTCTGTGGGCGCGTGCAACGCTCTCAGGTAAGTACGTTCTTTGAAGATAGGAACCTTACCTGAGTAGAATTGTGCGTTCGTAGAACGCTACATCACTCCCCCCCTAGTGACGTAGTCACGATATGAAGTAGTTAGTTGCTTGGGGGGTGTAGTTGAGTTTTATGGGCGTGCTCCCTTCCGTATTGGGCGGTGTTTGGGTGGTAGAGGAGCGAAAGTTATCGCGTTCGTCGTTCTTTTTCGCTTGTCAGAAGTTGGGGTTTCAGGTTGCCGTACATTGAGAATCTTCGCAGCGTCTTCTTGTGCGCGCAGATCTCGGGCGCGCTGCCGCGTTATCGGTCCGTGTAGGATGTCCGACGCCCCACGCGCGACCATTTCGCGAGGGTTTGGTTGATTCTCAACATTTGACGTGCCTGGCGTTTCGTGGGAGTCTGCTGGGTGGCGTAGGGGGCAGGTTTCGGCTGCCGCCGCTGGTTGTTGATGCACTTCTCCCAGTACGGTATCTGGTGGTAGTTCCAGGTGGCACGGTTTCAGTCTTTCGACACTGACGGTGTACGGCTTGCCGTCGATGTCAACGGAGAAAACTCGGTCGTTTATTCGATCCAGCACCTTGTATGGCCCTTCGTAGGGCGGTTCTAGAGGTTTCCTAACTTTGTCCACCCTGATGAAGACGTGCGTGCAGCTGTCCATCTCTGGGTGAACAAATATCCTCTTGGAACCGTGTCTGCCGACAGGTGTTGCCCTGACCTTTCGCATGAGTTTGCGTAGGTTTTCCAAATTTGGCAACTGTTCGAGCGGTGGTTCTCCATCGGCGAAGAACTCTCCTGGGAGGCGCAGATTGGTTCCGTAAGTCAGATCTGCTGCTGAGGCTCCCAGGTCTTCTTTTATGCTTGTGCGCAAGCCTAAAAGAACTGTCGGTAGTGCGTCCAGCCATTGATTATCGTCATGACACATCAGTGAGGCTTTCAGCGAGCGATGCCATCGTTCAATCATCCCATTGGACTGGGGGTGATAAGCTGTCGTATGGCTTTGTTGGCAGCCGAGTAGATCGGTCAGCTGCCTGAAAATCGCTGCCTCGAACTGTGGTCCTCGATCGGCTGTGAGAGTAGCTGGGACGCCGAAACGTGTGACCCAAGTCGAATAGAATGCTTTGGCTACATTCTCTGCGGTCACTGTTCGTAGTGGCACTGCTTCTGGCCACCGAGTGAAGCGATCGATCATCGTCAGGAGGTACATGTAACCTCTCGACGGCGTAAGCGGTCCCACAATGTCGATGTGTACATGGGCGAATCGTGCCTCGGGGAGCTTAAACTGTGCTGGCTGTAGCACGTTGTGTCGATCGACTTTGCAACGCTGACATTGCAAACAATTGCGTGCCCAATTTGTGATGTCTTTGGCCATATGTGGCCAGACGAATTTACGTCGGACGGCTGCAGCGGTTGCGCGTCCGCTTGGGTGGGCTGGGTTATGGAATGTTTCGTACACATTCCTTCGAAACTTTTCTGGGATGTAGGGGCGAGCTGTCCCTGTCGATACATCACACCAGACTTCATCGTTTGAGTCGTTGAAAGGGAGTTTACGCAAAACTAGTGCTGTCTCCGCTTTCAATAGGGACTCGAGTTGATGGTCCTCTCCTTGCGCTAATGCCAAGTCGGCATCATCGATTTGCGCACGGAGTTTAATTGCATCGATACGCGAAAAAGCGTCTGCAATTACGTTGTTTGCACCTGGAACATATTCGATTCGGGTGCTAAATTGCCCGATGAAATCCAGGTGCCGTTCCTGTCGTGGAGTTGAACTTCCCGCTTTCTTTCGGAAAGCGTACACCAGTGGTTTGTGATCAGTTTTGATCGTCAACTGGCGTCCTTCGACCATGTGCCGGAAGTACTTTACTGCGGAGTAAATCGCTAGTAATTCCCTGTCGTAGGCACTGTAGCGTCGCTGGGTCGGGTTCAATTTTTTTGAGAAAAAGCCCAGCGGTTCCCATTTACCATCGCACTCTTGTTCGAGTACAGCCCCAATTGCAGTGTCGGAAGCGTCACACTGTATGGACAATGGGGCTCCTTCGATGGGATGTCGAAGCAAAGTTGCGTTCGCCAGCTGCTCTTTCGATAAGCGAAAAGCTTGGTCAGCTGACTCGGTCCATTGAATCGGTCGTTTGTCGTTTCGTTTGGCTCCTACTAGGTATTCGTTCAGAGGAGCCTGGACCTGTGCGGCGTTTCGAAGCGTTGGGCGATAAAAGTTTAACATGCCCAGATAACGCCTAAGTTCTCGCACATTCTTGGGGCGAGGAAACTGCATTAGTGCTTCCACCCTGTCTTGTAATGGGCGGACGCCTTGGCCATTTATACAATAGCCAAGGTACTTGACTTCCGATTCTCCGAGGTGGCACTTGTCTGGATTGATTACCAGGCCGAAATCTCGGAGGCGCTCGAACACTTGCTTCAAATGGGAGCGATGTTCGTTCATGTTTTTCGATGCTATGAGTATATCATCGATATACGCATAGCAGAAGTCAAGTCCGCGGAGAGCTGAGTCTATGTAGCGCTGGAACGTTTGCGCTGCATTTCGGAGACCGAATGTCATCACCTTGAACTCGAATAGTCCAAAAGGTGTGGTTACCGCGGTTTTCGGTATATCTTCGGGAGCCACCGGAATTTGGTGGTACGCCCTCGTGAGGTCGAGGGTCGAGAAAACTTCGCACCCCTGCAGCTTATAAGAAAAGTCGTGCAGGTTTGCTATCGGATATCGGTCGGGTGTCGTTACTGCGTTCAGCATTCGATAATCACCACATGGGCGCCACTCGCCGTTACTCTTTTTGACGAGATGAAGTGGGCTCGCCCATGGGCTGTCGGACGGCTGGCAGATTCCTAAGTCGAGCATATACTCGAATTCTGCACGAGCCTCGCGCAATTTTTCGGGAGCCAATCGGCGCGGGCATTGGCTCACTGGGGGGCCGCGCGTTTCAATGTGATGAAAAACGCCGGCTCTTGCGCGTCGAGGATTGCTAAGCGGAACTGTTATATCCGCAAATTCTCGCAACAGATCGCTGAATGGTCCGTTTGTGACAGTGCACGTTAACGTCAATGCCTCTCCCGCCTTGGCGTTTACTGGCTGAGAAAGAGACGTTAACGGGTCCATCAGTCTATTGCTGGCTACGTCCACTACTAGTTTGTAGTGTCGCAGCAGGTCCGATCCTATTAGAGGTTCGGTCACATCGGCCACTACGAAGTACCATCGAATTGGTCGACGTAGGCCTATTTTTAATGTTATTAATTTCCGTCCGTAGGTTTTAATTGGGCTATTGTTCGCGGCGAACAATCTCAATTTACCCGGCAACCGATTTGCAGGTGCGTATGAGCGCGGAAGAACGGAAATATCCGCACCTGTGTCAATAATGAAGTCCATATTTAACTTCGAATCGTATATTGACAAGCGACTTAATTGGGGGTTGCCGGCCGTTTGCGCTTTTTCTACGGTCGGCAGTTCTAGTTTAAAGAACTAGACTGAATTGCTGGCACTTGTGACCAGTTGCAGGGTTGCCTGCACTTCCTGGCTTGTGCCCCGAAACGATGGTGGAAGTAACACCTGCCCAAGGTGTTTTCGTTGGTTGGCGTTCGCGATCTGCCACGCCCGCGTCTAAAGTTTTCGCGCGACCTGCTTCGTCGCCGTGATCTGTCACGGCCAGGCCATGAATTGTTCCCCACGCTGAGGTTATTCAGTTGCGCTTGCAACTGCTGGACCTGCCTGCCTAAGCGTTCTATCTCATTGCTCGTTTGTGTTGCATGAGTGCACGTTACCGTGGAGGTTCGTGGTTGGGGCAGGGGTGGATTTTGCGCGGGGTTCGTTGCCGGAAGGAATTGGAGATCCGTTCGGGATCTATCCGTGGCCATTACTGCCTCGGCGTGTCGCGCTAGCTCATCGAGACCAGATTCGGCTAGAGGCGCGACGATTGCCTGAACGTATTCTGGTAAAGATTCTCGAAATATAGCCGTTAAGGCTGTCTCGGACATGTCCGTGCCGGCCAGCGCACGGAAATAGGCGGCGCGCTGGGATGGTCGCATCCCAGAGGTGTCGGTCGACCGTAATAAACGTCGCAAGCGATTTTGCGGCGTTTCACTATAGGCGTTAGTCACCATCTCTTTAAACGCCGTGTACGGTTGCGGAGATGGGGTTTTTATTAAGCATTTCGCATATGGAAGCAATTTTGGGTCTTGTACCCGTGTTACCACGAGGAATTTCACTTCCTCGTCGGTGATTCCTTCCACGCTGAAAGCTTTTTCGGCGTAACCGAACCAGTACTCTGGGTCGTCAGACGTGAAGTCCGGTAATATTACGTTCGGCCTTCGTGGACGTTGGTCCGTATAGGGGGGTATGTCGGCTTCCCGTAAGGGAGTTGGTTGAGATGCAGTCGGGGAAGTGTCCCTGTTAGTTGCCATTGTCGCTGTTTCGACCGAAGATTGCGACCTCGTGATTGGCATCTACTTTGAAATTTAGCGTCGTAAATCCGTCGCTCGGTGCGCGGATCGCTTGTTAACGAGAGGTTTGCTTAAGCTTTTCTTTAAGCCGTTAGTAATAGTGGAACGCGGCGAAACGACCTGCTGGTTCCAAAGAGTTACAGGGAAAATGGCCTAGCACAAAAGGATGCTATCTGATTTCCAAAGATGATACAAGGATGGGCCTACACCAGAGGATCCTACGTGTTGTTCGACTGTGCTGGGAGCGGACAGAGAGAAACTTTTCCGTTCGGAGGAGGACGAGAAGAACGAGAAGGTGAGGACTATCGAAGTTTTTTCGCGGATGCGCAACTGTTTCTTCGTTGCCTTTATTTCGGGGGATTAATTTCCCTTGTATTTCGCGGTCGTCACGAAAGGAGAAAAACGAGAAAAAATTTGTCGAGTGTGTCGTCGGTTCGCGCGTGTCCTTCGTTGCTCTGAGGGAGCTTACAAAATTGTTTATTTCTTTATATATTGTTTGAAATTCTTAACTGGTTTTGCCTCTTTGGCTTAATTGTGTGCTCTATTTAGAAGTATTCCATCAAAAATGTCCCGGAATCTTCGTTAATATACTACGTTTATTATTTAATTATTTGCGCATAATACTACAAATGGAAAGAATGTGTCAAATCTGATTCTTTTCCTGTCAAGCTTCCGAGTCTGTTCGATAATGTCGGTAACAAAAATCTATATAAATTTTCAAAATAGATAAAGTAACAATTGAACTGCGGACTAAAACTGCGCTTTACAAACATTGTTATGTTATTATATAATGTAGATTCATTTCGTTACTGTTTCACTTGTATTCTTTCTCTTTTTAGGTTTTCGTATTGTATTTGCTCAGAAGGGGCTTTACAAATTTCACAAATGATGTTGAGCGCTATTTTTCGGGCTACCGACACGTTACTTATATAAGTACTAAATGTATTCCTAAGTACGGTGGCTCAACATGAACTCCCCCGATTATATTTACAAGGTTTTGTATTGGCTCAGAAGGAGCTTTATAAATTTCATTTTTGGCTCAGAAAGAGCTTTCACAAGAGAAAGAAAAAAAAAATTATAATGAAAAATAGAATATATTTAAAAAAAGGAAAAGAAAACAATTTTTAAAGGACTTGCGGTTTTTTTGTTTTTTCTGGTTTCCTGTCGGTCTGCTGTTGGGCGTCGTGATGAGTCCTTGTCCTGGTAGCTGCGGTTCTGTAGGCGCTTCACTTCACTGGAACTCACTGTTTGTTTTAATTGGTGATATCACTGATTAAGTGTTGCGTTTCGGAAACTGTTCGAATTGTTTGTCCGTTTTCTCTCGAGTGTTCACGTTTTAATTTTCGCGCGTGTTCATTTCTTGTAATTGGTGCGTGTTCTCTTTACTCGCGTCGCGGTCACCACTTTGGCGGAAATTATGTTGTTGAGTAACTTCGGCGGTGTGTTTCGGGTATGTTGTAAGTGTTCCGCCAATCACTGTCCGACGTAATATCCACACCGGAGCACCAATGGAGTGAAAACAATTGTCCAAAAACAAACACTGAGGGTTATTTGTCGATTTAAAAATCCTTTTTTTTATTTTCTTTTTTTTTGTTATAATTGTTATAATTAGCGGAATCTGTTTCACAATATTTAACAATATAAAGTAAAACGCAGCGAACAATATTCAATAACAGAAATTAAAACGCGGCGAACCACACAAACGATACACACGTTAACTCCTTGAAGGGAGGAGGCTCTCTGTACCACTCCTCGGGTCGACGATCAAAATCTGACTAACTATCTGCCCTCTACCATATCCTGCTCTCACGATACCCAGATTCAAAACTGGTATCTGTATCTATCCAAAAACAATATTCCCTATTTGCTCTGCTAACAGAACTTCCGAATTTCTGTTAGCAGCATGTTATCACCTCCCACGGGATATTTTTTTGTTTCCTGGAAGGGGAAGGTCATCTTGCATACATCATCATTATCGCTGAGAGAGTTTCATTTCCACAGCCTTCTGTTTGCACAGAACATCTGGCGCCCAGACCAGAGATATTCGGCGATTGTTTTGACGTGCAGTCGGTGGGTGTTATTTGAACTTGTACCCGGAATCGAAATCCATTAGATCTTTATAATGGTGCGAAATTCTAGCGTGGCCGTGGGACCGGAGTATTGCCTTTGTTGGCTTAACTCCTCATAAATCATCGGATATCTCGTTGAGATATATTCGATTGCGATAGGTCGTGGCTGCCTTCTGTTGTTCAACGGATTTGGGTGGTCCTCGCGTTAGATTACCCGCACGTGCATCCGTTGATCGGCTCATTCTTTGATGTAGCAATTCTTTTGTATCGAATTTCGGAATTGCCGGTTCGATGAGATGTTCCTGGGCGCAGGCAGCATGTATGGCATTTTGGGAATTGGTTTTTTTTCTTAGGATTAGAACGCATGGATGTTTATGCCTTTGTTTCAGGCATGAAGAGTTATAATTGTTGAGCTTGACCTAAAAAGCTTTGGGAACGTTCAGTTCCTTGCTTTTTTGGTGTCGGTCTCAACGTTGGCTGCGAGTTGCAGGCCCTATCGCGGGCTTTGGGGCACGCGTCTGTGGGCGCGTGCAACGCTCTCAGGTAAGTACGTTCTTTGAAGATAGGAACCTTACCTGAGTAGAATTGTGCGTTCGTAGAACGCTACAATCTCTCTTCGCGGGTGAATAGCACCAGCTACATTTTCCTCTCCTTCATAATTCTGTCTCCCAATAGGTCAATGCACCCCGAGGTCACCACATTCACCCAATTGGGTCAGTGAGCTACCTCAGAGCTGCATTGATTCATGCACACACAACCAAACCCACCCCGGGTTCATAGTACTTTGTGTTTCTATTCTCTCATTCTCCCATGTTCGTCGATTATCAATTAACCGATATATCCACCATACTTCAACGGCCGTACAATGAGAGAGCAGAAGCGTGCTCTCTATTATTGTCCTGTGTGCAAAAATAAAATCCAAAATTTCATCCCTAATTGAGATCAGTCACATCTCAACCATCACAGGGGACAGTCACGCCGCCGCTTCGAGTCGCTTTATATCCACTATCGTGTACACACACGTTTGACGAGTCGTTAACTCAACCCCCGAGTGTTCAAGTTTTAATATATTTATTTCATACATATACGTTTAAAATTATTGGCAAACCAGTCAATGAACAGGCGGGCATTAACAGATTATATCCAAGTGTCGTTAAAATCAAAAACAAATTAAATGTTAAAATAGAAACTAAGGTGAAACATTTCAAAAAAAAAAAAACTTAGTGTACAATAAAAATATAACCAACGATATCCTGGTGTTTAATTTTACCTCGTTGTTTTGGTGCTCGGATTTTTGAAGACAATTTCCTCTGAACAATTTGACGAAGTAACTGTTGGCGGGTGAAGTGAATCCGTGCCAGTGTCTGGCACATAAACCCATACCCCCACAGGTTCCTCAGGTAGGTATTAAATAACCCCCACAGGCTCCTATTCGCTCATTCAAGTTAGGTGTCCCACCCACCGGAGTCTACCGAGCTTGATTTTTCTTACAACATTAGCTCCAAGGTAGATTGCGTACAACTCATGGTTGTAGCGTCTCCGGAATCGCCCTCCCTCACATACGGGGCCAACAATACTCCTTCCTCTCGAACGTGGCTAAGAGTTCAAAGTGCCTTTTATTGAGCACCTAGGTCTCGGATCCGTACATGAGTACTGGTAAGACCATGGTCTTGTACAGTAGTAGCTTGGATGTTCTGGATAAATTTCAGGATTTAAAGATCCTTGATAGACCATAGTAGGCTTTGTTGGATCAGCCGTTCGCGTATTTCTTCTTCCATATTGTTATCGGCTGATACTATTGACCCAAGGTAGTTAAGGGATTGCACTACTTCAAATTCGTGCTCCACTACCCTCATAGTTTGACCAACGTTAGGTCTTCTCTTCGCAGAAGTTGCCACCATGTACTTAGTTTTCCCATCATTAATGCGCAGTCCCAGTTTTTGTGCCGCCTGCTCGATCTGGGTGAAGAAGTCCTATACAGCCGATTCGGATATACCTATGATGTCGATGTCATCTGCGTAAGCACGTATCTGGCTGGACTTGGCGATAATAGCCCCTCTAGTTGTGACGCCAGAGTCACGGATTTCTTTCTCCAACGCCAGGTTGAAGAGAAGGCGGACCAGACCGTTCCCTTGTCGAAGTCCATTAAAGATGTTTATTGGTTTGGATAGCAATCCCGCTATTTTTACTTGACTAGTTACGTTAGTTATGGTCAACCTACAAAATCGTATCAATTTGTTTGGAATGCCGATGTCTCTGATGACATTATATAGTTCTACCCTGGCCATGCTGTCATAGGCGGCCTTAAAGTCTATAAATAGGTGATATAATCGAATCTTAAATTCCTGACATTTTTCCATCGCCTGCCTAAGGGTAAATATCTGATCAACCGCTGATTTGCCTGGGATAAAGACACACTGATATTGACCAATGAGGGCTTTAGCGTATGGGTCTATCCGATCTTGTAGGATAGTGGAGAGTATCTTATAAGCGGTACTCAGTAATGTTATACCCCTATAGTTGCTGCACACTGTGATATCTTCCTTCTTATGTATGGGGCAAATTATATCACGAGGCCAATCTTTCGGCATTTCCTCTTGCTCCCATACGTGCCACACGATCCCACGATGTAACGCTGTCCCTCCTTGTTTGATCAGGTTAGCTGGTATGCCATCAGCTGTGGGAGCTTTATTTGATTTGAGCCGTCTTATGGCTTTTAATGTTTCCTCAATGCTTGGTGGCGGCAGCATTTGGTCTTGATTTTGCATTGGCGGAGCCTACAATTCTTCTGTGAGCTAACCATTTACCGATTCATTGAAGTGCACTTCCCATCGCTCCAGAATACCTTCAGGATCGGTAATCAGATTACCCTCTTTATCCTTGCAGTAAGTGCAGCGTGGTAATCCGCGTCATACTGCGGATTATTTGGCAGAACGTCCGCGCCTGGTGCGGACCTTGCTCTCTACTTTTCTCTATTTCACAGACAAGGTTTTTTACCCAGGCACTTTTCTTTTGTCTGTGAAGCCTTTTTATCTGATCATCTGAGCTCTCTGTATTTCTCCTCGCGTACCCGCGTCCTATGAGACTGCCGCATTGCCCGGTATGCATGTTAAAGATATACGAGGGTTGCCTCTTATGTTTCGGGATTTGGCAACCCTAGCGTTGCAATCCGGCAATTGACAGCTCTGTCGTAAAGTTGGACAGTTTTGAGGTTATACGCACTCAGAACGTTTTGACATACGAGCGCTAATTGTGTTGTTTACAGTAACTTAAAAGATTCATCTCGGCCCAAAAATGGAATTAAATCGTCAACATTTTCGTGCGATTATTTTTTGCAACTTTCGGCGTGGATTAACTCAGCAACAGTGCATGGATGAACTTAATTCAATGTTTGGCGATGAAGCTCCATCAAGGACCAGTGTTTATCGATGGTATGGTGAATTCAATCGTGGTCGTAGTTCACTCCAAGATGAATTTCGTGAAGGTCGTCCAAAATCAGTTGTTGTTCCGAAAACCATTGATGCTGTGCGCGAATTGATATTGGAAGATCGTCATGTGACCTATCGTGAGATTGAGACAACCTTAGGCGTTAGTGGGACCAGCATACATTCAATATTGCATAAACATTTGACTGTCAAAAAAATTTGTTCGCGTTGGATCCCACACAATTTGTCAATCGCCCAAAAAAAGGCTCGTGTCAATTGGTCGAAAGAAATGCTCAAAAAATACGGTCGCGGTGCTTCGAAACACGTCTATGACATCGTGACAGGTGATGAATCGTGGATTTACGCGTATGAGCCCGAAAGTAAACAGCAGTCGACTGTCTGGGTGTTTCAAGATGAGCCAAATCCAACAAAAGTTGTTCGCGCACGAAGCACTTCCAAGCAAATGGTCGCCTGTTTTTTCGGAAAACTGGACATGTCGCAACCGTACCACTAGAACAACGCAGAACAGTCAATTCTGAGTGGTACACAACCATTTGTTTGCCAGTTGTCTTCCAAGAAATCGGGAAAACCAACCGCCGAAGACGGATCACTCTTCACCACGACAATGCGAGCTCTCACACATCGGCTGCGACAACTGCATTTTTGAGCACCCAAAACATCGATTTGATGGGTCATCCGCCGTATAGTCCTGACTTGGCACCGAACGACTTCTTTTTATTCCCGTACGTAAAAAACAAACTGAGAGGTCAACGTTTTTTGACACCTGAAGAAGCGGTTGCTGCTGTTACGGCTCCAAAGCCGTGCTTCCTCTTTCGAGGGAAGAGCGTGGAGGTTTTTATAATAATTAAAGAATTAAAGTTTTCTTTATTTAAATAATTATTTGTTTTATTTTTATTTTATCGAACTCAGCTATCTCAAGCTGAGCTCTCTTCTTTCTGCCTTTTTTCATATAAATTTACTTGTTTATATAGAACATTTTATTCTAACTGACGGTGGCGTATAAACTGAACAAAACAATCTAGAAGTCTCTGTGACTTAGAATTTTGAATAAACTTTGAACGAAAATCAAAGTGCCATGTTTTGAAATGAAAAATGTGCTTGTTATGAAAAGGGGCATATTTATGAAATGTGCTGTAAGTGACTGGATATAGAATATTGTGTCTGTTTATTTATGAATTGTATTAACTGAGAATGTAAGATATGTGAGGATGTAGTTTTAAGGGTTGTGTTTTAAAGGACATGAGTTAGTGTTAAAGCGAATAAGGGTAGTATTCTGGAATACAACACTGCATTCAGAATGCATGTGTTGGAGATACCTCAATCAGAGTGGCAAATGTGCTCCGACAATTGGTTCAAACGCATGCAAAAGTGTATAGATCTTCATGGGGAATATTTTGAAAAACAATAAAGTGATTTTCGATGATCAATATTTGTTTTTGTTCTCTAATCCCGAAATATAAAAGGCAACACTCGTATTAACGATTAATATTGTTTTTGGGTCACAAAACTTACCCCGGATTTGACTTGATAGGAGCCTGGACTGATGTGGGCGACTTCCGCTTCTGCTGCAGATGGGAGTGGTATTATTGCGGTTCTCAATGAAAACTCTCCTTTTGTTTTCCCCTTTTGTTTCATTTATTTATTTCTGTTAATTATAAATTGTTTTTCTTGTTCAATTTCACAATTTCTTTTATTTCTAATTTTCGTTCAATTTCACGATTTCTTTTCTGAATTGAACAATTACTCTTCCTATTCACAATCTCTGTTCTTTCTATTTTTCTTTCAATTTCACAATTACAATTTCTTTTCTAACTGGACTTTCTAATTTTTTGTTCATTTTATTTTAATTTCTAACCACACGCGTTGACTGTTGAAATCACAAGAAGGATGTCTCGTGTCGTTCCATTCAATATCCTTTTAGGCGATTGTTATTTTGTGGAAACGGAATTAGGGAGACTATTATGGTGACTATGGCTGTGTGCAGTATGTTAGTGATTTTGAAATAGAGGTTTTAATTTATTTTAATTATTTATCTATTGCATGTGGCAATATTCTGTTGTATTTGTATGTGATGTGTTGATATTGGTAAAGGATATTCATGTGCCGACACGAGATCGCCAGGGGGGGGGGGGGGGGTGATAATTAAATAAACTTTATTATGTAACATGCAGCATTCTTCCGTTCAGTCGCTAGTGTGCACTCATGATGTATCCCGTCGTCCCGATCTCTACGACTACAGCCTAAGATGGAGTTGGCAGTACTAATGACAATATTCTTAAGGCGTGTCCATTTCTCTTCTACGCCCGGCATTCTGGCCCCAGGATTTACTCTTCCTCCATCGAGCTCTTCGAGGGCGAGTCTTAACGCATGACCAAAGGTGTTACTGGTATTTTCATTGCGTAGGGCAGCCGTGTTGATTCGAACCTGATCCGCGGATGCAATACGTCTCCGTAAGGCAATTCGCACCCGGAAAACTGTACCAAGGTAGTGATCCGAGTCGACGTTGGCACCTCGGTACGTTCGTACCGTCATCAGGCTCGAGGAGTGGCGGCGATATATCAACACGTGGTCAAATTGGTTGCGAGTGGCTTCATCAGGTGATACCCAGGTGGCTTTGCGGATATCTTTACGCGGAAACCTAGTACTCGCAACTACCAAGTTTTTTTATGCTGCCAGTTCGATGACTCGTAGTCCATTGTCATTAGTGTTCTCATGCAAACTATGGGAACCTTCGTAGTTCCTGAAAAACGGTTCCCGGCCTATTTTCGCATTTAAATCACCAAGAACGATTTTCACATCGTATGTTGGACAGGCATTGAGGCCCCGTTCGACATTGTCGTACTATTCTTATTTTTCGTCGTCAGGGGACACCGCTGTAGGTCAGTGAACGTTTATGAGGCTTATGTTCTTAAACTTGCCTTGCAAGCGAAGAGTGCATAGCCTTTCGTTTATTGCATTAAAGCCGATGGTGGCAGGCTTCAGTTTTTGGGTGACTAGAAAGCCTACCCCGAGCACATGGTGTTTTGCATGACAGCTGTAATAAATGTCATACTCTTTTCTTTGAATAACACCACTCCCCCTCCATCTTATTTCTTGTAATGCGGTTATGTCAGCCTTATATTCGGACAGGGCATCGGCTAGCTGCCGAGCTCTGTATAGTGAGCGAACGTTCCATGAAAAAATTCTTAATTCGTTTAGCCATTTTCGTTTCCGTGGTCGTCGTCGTGTATCCGATCCATATCCGAGGCTTGTCAAATTTTCCATAATAATTCGTTTTTACGGGCATGGTTATTAGCCTTGCGTCAACCTTTGTAAGGATGTCGCTGCATGTATTGGTTCACTACTTGGGGGGTGCCAAAGTAGCTCTTCAGGGGTGTTACGTAAAGACTGCATGTCAACTTTGATTGAACAGGGACAAGGATCGCCCGGGGCTTCGCCGGGTTGAAGGCAATCAGTGACTTTTCCCTGTATGTTCGCTCTCACCTCCCCCACACCATCGATATGTCTCTCCAAAATCATTCGTATGATCTATAATTCTGAGTATTAAACACTCCCAACCTACTTCTCGATATTCACAGAATATTCGAATACAAATAGGAGATACTACGATTAGACCACAGGACAGGATGAAACGTAAACGCTAAAAATGAATTTCAGCAAACATGTGACCCACATTCTTCAAAGGGGCCTCGGTCGGTCTAAGCAACTGCACAACATTTTGAACAACAACAGAGTTGACACCAAAGTTAAGCTTCTTTGCTATAAGCAGCTAATCCGATCTGGAATATCGTACGCCTTTCCCATATGGTCCTCCATATCTTCGGCCCAAATGACTTCTAGTTTTCGAAAGAAAACTCCTCCGAGGAAGCACCAAGCCCTCTAGAAGGCCTGACGACCGCCAATACCCCAACTCTCACCATTACGAAGGTGCCTCCATTACCCCTATAAACGACTTGTTACAATTAGCATATAAGTACTTCGAAACCATTCAGAACAGCGAAAACTTATTTGTACGGGAGTTTTGGGTTCTTGACTCTTCCCTCTTTCGATCTCTTCGGATCCGGCCACCCCAATTTCTTCTTCAGTATAAAACTCAAGAAAACACCCTTCCCAACAACATTGCCCTCTATAATAGAGGATTCCTGGACCCATCCCATACGGGTTACTGCTGACACACTACAAACACGCCCGCACAGTACAAGCCAGCACAAATGCGCACACACACACACACCGACCAAAACGCAGACTATCAGATGACGAAGACGTGCTCTGCGTTTACTACCGCACTCAAGACCCACCGGTCTTGTACGATTTCTTTGCCACCATCCCCCCATCCAAGTAGTTAGAGAACGCTTAGAACTAACCCTGTCCACACTATCCTCAGATATCTCCTTCCCCCCTCTCTTTTCAGATATCTTGAGACCGAGCCCAACATTTTCACGGATGTGGGTGATTCTGGTTATCGCAAGATCGCCAGAAGCCAGGGACAAGATGAAGGACTGTGGGGAGGAAGTAATGTGCCTAACACGGACACTAGGTTCACTTCCTTCTCCATCATAAATTGGTCGTACGAACACTGCTCACAACACAAGGGGGAAGAAAACGATGGTTGACCTTCGCGACCGAGCGGACACAACACAGAAACAAAAACACTCAGGCGATGCTATTTATGCATACACATTTTTTATTGTAAACAAAAAAAAATCCTTACATATACTTATTATTAGTGTTGAATTATTTTAATACATTCTTAGCTATTACACACACGAACTGCGGCACAAATGCTTTAACCCACGGTACCGGCGCCGGCACGGTGGATGACGAGCGACCCGACCGCTCTGAAGATTGAATTACGACTCAACGATATCTTGCTCGTTCAGAGCTCACTCGCTCATCGTGATCATGGTGGTATGTCTGCATGGTCCTTTCATGGATGAAAAACGAACCTAGAACAAGGAAAGGGAATAAAGAGCATTCATGGGATACGATTTCGGTAAAGCAAACAAAACCGAAATCGTCCGATGCATGTGCGTCGCAGCTAAACAAAGAGAAAACGTTTTAGGTAGGTTACTGGGAAAAGGTGTTTATGGCATCGCTAGTAAGGGTACGTATTGAATTACTGTTTGCATTGTTTATGCAGTGGGATTTAATTAATGCCAAGAGACGCGGGATGCGTATTTGCTTTGGTTTGCACATTGTGCGAGTCAGAGAATTTTATTGCTGGGAGAAAAACATCGCCAGCCAATGTATACATAAAGAAATTTATCGTATACATGAATGAAGGTAGGAATAGGCGACGCCATGATAATTATCTCTGGCTGGAATGGTTACATGATATGTGAACCGAGGGTTTTTCTTTTCAGGAATTTGTCTGGTACCGAATTGGTTTAGAATACCAAATAAGCAAACGAAGAAATCTTACGGAAAATTGTATGGGGAGGGATGCATGAAAAGGTAAGTTTTGTTTATACGGATTTTAAAATTATACATGGTGATGTATATAATGCGTGAAGCATTTACAGGTACTAATACCGTTGCATTAGCGAACTTAAGGAATTTGGGTAGTAATTATGGGGGTTTTTAGGTAAGTGGACCGTAGGGTTTGGCGGTACCGCTACAGGACACATTTGTCCTTGCCCCCTAAAGTCGGCCTCTCGCCGCCCATTTTTTTTTTTTTTTTTTTTTTTTTTTTTGGAATCGTAATCAGTTGCTGGACCCATCCCATAGGCACTACTGCTGACACACAACAAACACGCATACCCAGTACAAGACAGCACAAACACACACACACCCACACGCACGCCGACCAAAGCGCAGATTATCAGACGCCAAAGACGTGATCTGCGTTTACTACCGCACTCAACACTCACCCGTCTTGTACGATTTCCTTCCCACCATCCAAGTAGTTAGAGAACAATTGAATCTCTCTTTTTTAATATAAGACTTGCACAGTCGAATGATCCTGAGAGAAGATGTCAGCGTGAATTCTTCGCTCTTGTAGAGTGGCTAGGTTAATTAGTTTGAGGTGACTTGTGCAGGGGGCGATGGCACGGGGTTTTCCCAACCATCCTCGGAGGGCAAAACACAAGAACCGTCGTTGAATGCTTTCAATTCTGCGAATATGGCATACTTGATATGGGGACCAAACCAGGCTAACACATTCAAGAAGAGGGCGAACGAAAGTAATGTAGAGCGATCGGGTCACGTAAGGGTTAGAAATTTCCTTAGACCAGCGTTTCACAAAACCGAGGGCTGAATTGGCCTTGAGAATCATGTCGTCAATATGTGATAGGAAGTTTAGCTGACTATTACATAAGATGCCGATGTTCCACATCGAGTTAACTGAGAATAAAGGTAGGGTGAATAAGAAGTAGGCGTGAGGTGGGTGGGGGGGGGGGGGGGGGGGACAAATTGTTTTGAAGAATTTGGTATGGTCGGCGTAAAAGGAGATACAGATAATCATATCGATGTCGTTTAGTATTAATATGAACAAAATGTGGCCCACATGACTGCCCTGAGGGACTCCAGAGGTACCACGAAAAGGATTTGAGAGAACGGATCTCAAACGCCGTGTGTAGAGCTGGTTACTCAGGTATGACGAACTCCACTTTTTTAATACGGTTTCGAAGCCCAAGGTGGATAATTTGCAAAGTATCAGTCTGTGCGACATTTTATCGAAGGCTTTAGTAAAATCCGCAGTAACAACGTTGACCTCGGTGCCGTTCTCTGGGGCTAGGAGTGTTTGGGAAATAAATTCGACTAAATTAGTGGTGGTACATCTCCTACCAAGAAAATATCGGTGCTAGTGATCTGAAACAAATTTATCTGGAATACCGAATCTAACGTGCCTTTGTATATTTTGGCTGCACTTACATAGGCTTTAATGCCGATGAAAATGTCATGCTTTGAGGTTTGGAACGTAAACATTCCACCATCAGCCATGGTGTACATAGGGTTTGATGTTGTTGATTTTCCTGGGATAGAAGCGCATTTAATGTTGCGGAATAGAAAACAGTATCTTGTGCGCTTTACCTAAGGGCGTTATGTCTCGAGATTCCTGAATTTAGTGGTATCACACTTCTTAGAAAGCCTCTATATGTCCTCTGGTGTCTTATAATTTCTTAGCTAAAGGGGTAGACTACATGGGTGGTTTGAAAAGTCACTCGTTAAACTCACTGAAACGACTGTCAAATAAAAACCACACGTCCCAAAAGGCTGAAATTTTGGTGAGGAACTGTCAAAAGATGCACAACTACATTCACTAGCTTTTATTGAGCAGTGCTGCTATCTTCACGGAAACTTTTCAGACCACCCTCGTATTCGGCCAGCCTACCATATAGAGCTGCTGTATTTGCATGCTATACCCTTGTCACTTATACCGTACAAACCTGCATCCTTTCCACCTGTTCCCTTCGTACACTTTATGTTATCCAGTTCCTCCTATTTTTCTATATTATTCAAGCATTCTTAGGTGCGTCAATCGTTTTTTCATATCGCCAGCTCTCTTTCCCTAGTCCCAGCGTGTTTGATAAAATGTCAACATTTGTTATATCAACTCAAAGTCTGATGTATATGTCCAAAAATCTTAATGAGATAGACGGCAAATCGTTAAGTTAAAAGTTGTAATTAATATTTTCTCTGTTCGGCTCAACTGCTCAGATAAGACACGTGATGTTGCTCATCGAATCCCAACAGTTCAAATGCCTTATCCGCTATTTCTTTGTTTTCAAGCGCCCTTTCACTCCAAATAAAAGCATTCGGTCATCGAACCGTCAGAAGCTATTCAGTCAATTCAATAAAGACATAATCAAACTAAAGATTAAGTTTATCCATTTTCGATTGATTTGTTTACCAACTGCACACAATTCGCACGTAATCAGTTTTAGGCAGCTGGTCAGCGACGCCACTCACAAGATGTGTTTATCTCGGGATTTTATAAAGAGTCGTCAGAAGGCACCGAAAAGAAGAGAAAATAATCAGAAATTTTAGCAATTTCTAAGTTTATTGATTTGGGAGCCAATTGGTGAAGCATTTCTTTACCCCCGCGAGTGACTAATTTTACGAGCATTTTTTACATTCCCTCTGTTTTTATTTGCCTTCCATTTCGTGAAATTTGTATTTCGAACGCGTATTTATAGTTCGATAGGCGGATTAGCGATGATTTCTCGGTTATCTTTTCCATCTTACATCTAACGCATAGCCCCTTTGGATGGGCGATAGAGGGGCTAGGCTTAACAAGCTGCGAATGCGTCCGTTTGTGTGTAATATCTCCGGTTATTATGCCCCTTTTCTAGATAATTTTAAACGAGTGGCGATATGAGTATTGTAGGTCACATGTGCTTCTGTTCAGCTGGCTCGGATTGAATTGTAATAAAACTAAAAGCGCCTTCGGAATGGTTTTACAACCTTAAATTTCTTTGATAGCTATCATAACGCATACTTTTATAATACCATATAGCTAGGTGGTTAGTGAGAGGCTACCGGAGAATGTGGTGCTGTGTTTTTCCTGTTGGCAAGCTACAATAAATATGTTGTGTTTCAGAGTCATATATTTTGATGGTGGATTCCTCGAAAACGGGCGTTTTTGTGGACTGTAGCAGAAGCATCGTTCGCGATGATTCATTATGAAGTGAACCGAGGGAGTGAGTCGTATAATATCCCTCGAGTACAATTTTCAGGCATTAAATATAATACTAATGTGCAGTGATACCAGATTTGTCTAGGGTATTTCTGGTCTTCTGTTGTCAAGGAATTTTGACATTTTTAGTTCATGGGAAACTGTTCCTTTGTTTTTCAAAGACACCAGCTGCAATATTTTTAGACACCTTATAATATGTACGCAAAGAGGTTTATCGGTGAGTCAATCGCCCAAATGACTGTGGCGAATGTTGCCTTATGAAGAATTAAAGCCAATGAAAAATGAAAACTTTCAAGCTATAGAATGCCTTGGAACATGGAAATCTCACAATCCACAGAAAGGCGACGATCGAATTCTATTGCACGCCAGTTTTACGCTACTCCTGGGCAGGTTTAAATATCCAAATATAGTGTACTGCATCAAAAACCGGGTTCACATAAGAGGTTACAGTCAGAACCTAGATAAAATATCTCCGGACAATATTTGCGCAAATTGTTATCCCGTAAGTCATTTTTGTTTAAAAATGGATTTCCCCTATAAATACAAAATTATTAGTTTCCGTCGGAATGCAACGTTTTTTAGAAGTCATCTTTGGAAGAAGTCGAACTTGTTAATGGAAGAAAATTGATAAATTCAGTTTATGATATGTTTTATGATTCGTAACTTCATAAATGTTGATGCGCTCGTGTTAAGTGTGTCGATGATGTCATAGATAAAGATGACATACAAGAGATCATTGACACACCTAAACCTTAAAACGCCATCCAATTTTAAACTCGAATGACCCTCCGGGGCGATAAAACTATTAATTGCATATTTTAAACCAAATAATACAAAAGCAATTGATTGCATATGCCGAAAGCAATTGCCCGAAAACGCAAAAGCTATTAACTGCATATTCCGGAACAATTAAATTGCAGATACGTTTAAACTGCATGTTCCAGCCCAATCAACAGAAATGCAATTAATTGGGTCAATTCGCAACCGTAGAAGGTGAACCGAGTTCAAGCCAATGAGGAAATATTGACCGGTTCAGCGAAACACCGTGGTTGCGAACTGAAGCCAACAAACGAAAATCAGGGCAATTAAAATGTAAACGCGGTATCGTCATCGGGAGGTATTGACCCCGAAGTGTTGTGAAACGGTCAGAAGGAATTTAACAGGTAGTCAGTGGCTGGTCAGAATCAGAGGTTAATCGTGAAAGTCTATCGTTGGTCGAAAAGTTGATTTTTGGAGGTAAAGACAGAGAGCTCCTCAATAGTATACTGGTTAGTATACCCGCCTGTCATGCGGGAGACCGGGGTTCGATTCCCCGTCGGGGAGCCTCTGGCGCAAGACTAATAACCTTGCCCGGAAAAAACAAATCATTGTGGAAAATTTAACAAGCCTCAGGACTTGCTAAATAAGGCCAAGACCGGTTCCAGGTTGTAGTGCCGATGATGATGATGATGAAAGACAGAGAGTCGCTGTTTGGGTCGTGGGAGAAAGATCCTAAAGAGGATTCAAAACGAAGCGTTGGAAAGTTGAGAGTAATTGAGTTAAAAGTGGACTTAAGACTAATAACTCGAAAATTAAAACGGATTGTTTAACCGATATTGTAATCGAGTTAAAAGTGGACTCAAGACTAATAAGTCGAAAATTAAAACGGATTGTTTAAGCGATATTGTAATTGAATTAAAAATGAACTTAAGACTAATAAGACAAAAAAAAAAAACCAAAACGAATTGTTAGAGCGAAACCGGAATTGAGCTAAGAGTGAAGTTAAGAATAATATGTCAAGGACGAATAAGTGTAAAAAGATGTGCAACTGGAACAAATTATTAAATCAATATTAGCATTAAGATAAAAGTGGATTAAACACTAATAGCCTAAAGTTAATAGATGTGAAGCAAGAATACTAACAATGGAATAAGGCATGAATTAAAACATATTGTGTTTGCGGTAAAGAATTAGTTGTAAGCCGCAATCAGTGTATAAGACTTTGAACGAAATAGTAAAAATAGAAAACAATAAAGATTGAATAAAGAATTAAAAGTGGGTCTGAGTTTTGTTTATTAATAATAACTGTTAATGTGTGGAAAGAAAGAATTGTTTGTTATTCTCTTGGCGTCTAGATACTCGATTAATTTTTCTACGAAAACCAAAAACTATAACTCTCGCATGGAAGAACTGACTGCATTAGCTTGAATAACACGAATTCGAGGGAGTAGTGCCGGATGAATAGGAAGAGTGGAACAGAATTTCCGTTTCACTCCCTCCAAAATAATTTTGCAATTTAAGGGTTGCTCTATATAGCGCCAAATTCGGGTATTTCTGACATTCGGACGATTTTTTTTTCTTTTCGAGGATTATTTCGCCAATAAACTACACAAGTGTGCATGCTGTCAAAAAACTCCCGGGATTTGGTTATTTAAAAAGCCCGCTTAAAGGGCTTTTTAAATAACCAATTCTTTTTGTCGGTAAGTTGGCGCAGGTGCTCTCTATTCTGGCGTTAAGTTTGAGTGCGATCTGTCATTTAGTTTAGAGTGCACATCGACATGGAATTCCAGACTCGCCGCGAATTATTTTTTGTCTTTTATCGATTGAAAATGGATGCCGGGAAGTGGTCATTTGACTGTTGGAAGAAAAAAAAAAAAACAGGCGGAGCCATATCAAGTAAATACGGTGGTTGTTCGATATACTTGTTTAGTTTTTGGCCAGAAGTTTATTCACAATGACTGCCTTGTAATGCGGTGCGTTGTTTTACAAGATCCATGAATTTTCTTCCGACAAATTTCTCTTTCCGCACAACACCCAGATGATATTCTTTATTTACCGTCTGACCTTCTAGCAAGAATTCCGAGTGCACAGCACCGCCATAATCAGAGAAAACAGTAAACATTAGCTTGACTTTTGATTGATTTTTATGTGGGTTTTTGGTTTCGACTCAGTTGGAAGGCGATATTCAGAAGCTTGTTGATTGGTTTGCATGTCAAACTCGTCAACCCATGTCTCAAACGAGTGTTTCATAGCATGTCTTCCGAGACCTTTACGTAATTGAGTTTTTGCAGAAAATCCACGCAAAATCGCAACACTCGCTTGAGATGAGCTAACGAAATCAGACACTGTAAATAAACTAAATGACAGATCTCACTCAAACTTCACATCAGGATAGGGTATAGTCGTGACAACGTAGCGATAATTTAGACAATCCCTTTAAGCGGCTTTTTAAATGATGTGTACCTAGCACAACGAGATCAAACACTGTAAACAAACCAAATGACAGATTGCGCTCAAACTTCACGTCAGTATAGGGTATAGTCGTGCCAACGTAGCGATAATTTAGACAATCCCTTCAAGCGGCTTTTTAAATGATCTGTACCTAGTACTTTTTTGACAGAATGCACATCTCTTGACCCCACTGGATGTGCAACATAATCTTCGAAACACGTATTGCATACCATCATCATCATCATCATCATCGGCACTACAACCGGGAACCGGTCTTGGCCTTATTTAGCAAGTCCTGAGGCTTGTTAAATTTTCCATAATGATTTATTTTTTCTGGGCAAGGTCATTAGTCTTGCGCCAGAGGCTCCCCGACGCATGCCATACCATACCATAATCTAGTATGGAATGAAGTTGTTGCGTGCGATTCAGTTTTTTTCGGTCACGTTGCGCTGATGTTGGATCCCAAAGGATCATACCTCTAAATGTATACATTTTGCAGTGTTCGATCTACTGCCTTATACATTTTTGACCATTTATCAAGGTCCTGAATCTGCTTCGAGTAATAATTGCAATTGTATATCTTTAAAAGTTTTTCAGTTGGCCTGTACGTTATTTGACACCAGTGTTGAATTGTCGGGACTGAATAACTGAGTAGTCGGTTTCTAATATTCCAGGCAACACACCTGCAATTTATATTTCCAAAGTGGAATACAAATCTTACTATCTATATTCCCGCGCCAGATGATCTGAAAGTATCTATTGTTCCCAACGTATTTGAAAATATGAATTATTGAATGCTATTTTTATAACGTCTATCTTCTTTTTTGCCGTTGTCGCTGATTTTCGTGCTTGCCTTGCTGCCGCATCAAATTCTCAACCTGACCTCTCAAATGTATACTAACAAACCAATCAACCCGAAAATTTATATACAAGCTAATGAAACATCGCACTATAGAATACAGGCCAGAACGGACCTACTGAGGCCATCTGTAGGTCAGGTCGGAAACTTTTGCACCCTACCCTTGTATGAGATTAAACAGAACTTAAAACTGGATTGGATGGATGGATTTTTCGGTACGCGAGGGTATATGAAGATAATCGAGGTCCTGTGGTTGCCTATAGGCTTGACTTGTTGCAATTATGGCATAGAAAACAATGAAACAAAAATCAGTCAAGCCGAGTCGTCGTTGACGCAAAATCGGCGCACTCGGAATCTAGATCGAAAATATTGGGAATGCGATTTGGGATCCCGACAGCGAAGGCACTTGAGGCAAAGCTCTGTTCGCCATTTCTCATAGAGATTTTTATGGACAGTCCCCCTTAATGTACCTTTTTCCACTTTAGATGGAGCATGTTGCTCCTGATTTTTGGGCTTGCAGGATCTTTCAGATGGGACAAAGTCGGCCTCTACTTCCATAAAATCATTGAAAAGTATAATCTCTGGTTGAAACACAATGTGACGACTGTGTTCTGCTGATATTAATCAGCTATGGTTACCACATGAGCACCGTCCCTCGTTGATCTCTTAGATATTTATTCTTCGCTAGTGTTCTGATGATAGCGACTGAATTCCTCACGTGGCTAACGAACGTGCATATCTCGACCAACTCGTCCGTCATTCGTGGCAGATTTTTTAGTCTTTTGTTAATTTAATCATCCCAGTCTTCCAAGCTAATGGCTCTTCATGACTTTCTTCGGGTCTTTTCCGGATAAACAAGAGACTCCCACTCTATTTTGCCCATCCCCTGAATGATATTCACAAATGTAGCAAGTTATACTTGTGAGTAAGGCTGTGCGCTCTATATACGAATTATTCTTCACTGGCATCTTTGAAGTACGGTGGACTGATAACCTGCCCTAATATAGTTGAGGCGGTGTCACCAAACCCCACGGTACACTGACCTAAAAACCCACACAACCTCATCCCAAATCGCATAAGTTTTGCCAATGCAATCGTATTAAGCACCTTCACGCATTAATTAGATCAAACCTATAATCTTAAAGTCCCTGTAAAGAAAGCTTACCTTTTCATGCATCTCTTCGCATACAATTCCTGTAAGATTTCTTTCTTACCTTATCAGGAATCTCAAACTAATTCGGCTCCTTCGGCGTCAAGCAAATCTCCCTAGACGAATTCCTGTAAACAAAAGGATTTGAATTGCCAATAATGTAACCTTCACCAGGGGCCATAAACATTGCGCTGTCTATTTTTCAGCTTCACCATGTGTATGATAAATCTCTTAAGGTACCCATTGGCGGGCGACCTTTTTCTCTCAGCAATAATATACCACCAGCTGCAATCAATTAGCGCAATCGACGCTGAAGCCTATTTCCCTAACTCACACCACGAGTAAACAAAAGACCGCTGTCCTTCATCGGGCATTCTGGCGATACGCGAATAATTCAATACCTACTCTTACTAGCGATGCCATGAACATCATTTCCCAGAAGCCTAGCTAAAACCTATTAGCACATTTCCACTTCGTATCGTCGTCTCTGCGTTTAGCCGCGACGCACATGTTCCAACAACGATCCCATTAGCGTCCGACGATTTCGGTTTTATTTGCTTTACCGAAATCGTATCCTATGAATGCACTTATGCCATTTCTTTTTTCTACGTTCGTTCTCATCCATGAAAGAACCATGCACACACCCCATTGGACTGAAAGAGTGCATTTCCTACAGCGGCCGCACCCTTAAGAGAGACGTTTTTCTCTCTCTTCCCTTTTCTTAACCCTAACCTAGGATGGAATTCTTATCAGGATTCTATCCTCGGTGAGCCAAAATCCAACCGCTGACCACCACGGTAGTGTTATCTCCTGCTCCCCGTGGCGCCGCGGGGACGCATATATCCGAAGTCGAGTCGGGAAAGCGCGCTTTAGTTTAAGTGATTTAATTTAAATCCCGTTAGTGGAAGTACACGGGTCGCAGATAAAGTAAACGATCAAGTGGATATTTTTTTTTGCTGCATCTTTTGTACTTTTAAACAGAGAAACAGTGCGCATCAATCAGAAACGTGTGATTTCATAAATTAATCTTAATTCAGACTTTTCTCGCTGCATCATTTGTTCTGGATGTTAACACAATACTATGGTAAACGTACATGTTAATAAATAAATGTTTAAATAAAGAACTAACGTCGAACAACGTGCGTCAGTGTTTTATTTGTTCGGGTGATGACCTTCCGGGTGAACCGTTTTCTTTCAGTGTTTGGCGGAACATTTATGTAACCTTAGTGACATTCGGATGAGGATAGGAGTGAACGGAGTGACCGTGCTCGGCACAATACTCCTAATCCCCACATAGTCACTTCGGATGGCTTTTAAATCCATTGCTTGAACTAGCTTATAAGTGTCCCTCTTCCTTGTATTTTTATTATGACGCGATATACCTTTTTCTTCATAGGATTCGATTGGTTGAGCCAAGATTCAGTCTGCGTCAGAAACACAGGCAGTGTTGCGAAGAATGTCGGTGTATAGTGTTCAGAAACTTATTCCAATGTCCAATACATATGTTGTACATCCAGGATATTATTTAACTTAAAGTCAACCGTCAAGAAGTCGGTGCTAGCGATTGCGGGCAGAGGATTACAACGGTTGGCTGCACTTGTTTTTTTACCTTTCCCTGCGGAAGATGGGCAACTTATTTCAATTATATTTTTTTCACAGAAGTCCTTGAGGTCAGGAATCCATCCGGATAACATCTCAACTTCCTAACTATGTTCTCATTTTCTGATTTGGCTTCAATCCCAGTTGTGCAACTGTTCCACAGTTAAAACAAAATTTTAATGTAAAATTTTATCTTTATACAAATGTTTTGTATAATAAAAGATTTCACTGTCGATAACAACAATTGCCTTTTTTCTATAAATTCTACACCAAAACACAAAATCCAACAACGGAGCAAAATGCACCATTTCTTCTCAAGGACGATTAAATTGATTCGTAGTATACCTTAGTTGGTTAAGCTTGAGACAATACTCGTATATAAAACCGTAGTTAAAACGAAACAGTGTAAAACAACTTACATATCTATGTATCTTGTACGTCTACATTTGACATTCTACTACAATCTAATCCTAGTCCTTTTTCATTAAATTCCATTGGGCAGCGGCTTTAAGGCATATCTTTTTACCAAAGTAATTGTATTAGCTCAACCGAGAAGTATCTTTATTAGTCAACCTCTTATCCGAGCAATTAAATCGACACCCTATTTGGTACTTAACCACCTCCAATTTACAAAGGCACAGCTGGCAGTGGTAGGAGTGGGTAGGCAAGTTAGTCGGGTTCTTGCGGTTTGATACACCACCTCGAGTCCTTTTTGATTTACTCTATTAATTCGCGCAACCACTCACCAGCAGGGTACAACGATGTGGTGATGGTTTTTCGGCCTTATGCAACAATACTCTAGAAGTTTTGCACTTGAGCGTGAGTAGAGTTCCGCAGGGTTCAAGTTGCGCAATAGAAATAGAAACCACAGCACGACGGTTATGTCACTAGGATTCAGTGTCAGCGGTGTGGCAAGTTCTGATTGGGACTACACTCTTCCTCGCGATGCAATTCAACGCCGATATCGTCTACTTGGTTTACAACGAACTGCACCAAAGTTGGGCACAAGGGATTATTACGACACAACATTCTGTTGGAACCAATACGCATCGGCTGAGAGAGCGATGATGGACACTTGAAGGAAGACTGAAAGCACGAGTTGGCCATGCAGAGCGTCTTAGTGAGTAAGTGTGTGGACTTCTTTGCCTAGTTTGGTTGCAGCTATGACTGGAAAACGTGAAGGCATTGCAAGGTATATAATTAAAACGAAGACATTTAGAAGAACCAGGAGGCCGTTGCAGCAGCAGCAGGAGCTAAAGCATCAGGAGTAACAGCAGCTTCAGCAGAAGCATTAGCATCTGCATCGGCTATGACCACGGCAGCAGGAAATAATTACACGTTGTCTCTGCACGTAGAGCTGGAAGCAGAGCGGAACAGCTCAAGTGCCATAACAGGCTCGGACGAATACAAACAACATAATGAAGGACTGGATCAGACACCGGGGAAGGAATTAGAAATTCAGCCGGATTGGCCAAAAGTCTGGAGCGACATCCACAGCATGAATGCAAAGGCAAGGAACATTGCGCACACATCAAACTCCCCCGGGAAGCATCAACTCGCACAGCATAGCAATGGAGGTTTGATGAAAAGCGTACAGTGTGTTGACGACGTCTCCGTCAGCCGTATGGCTTACAAAAGCAGTTCTAAGTCTAAAAGAGGGACGAACTGACATTCCTGATTGCACTGATTCCGTCTGCCATGGTAGTCCCCTGTCTGATGTTCCACAGCTTCCTGTTCCCTACTTTAGTTCTAGGACTTAAAGGAGGCCTTAGGGATAGTAATTCCGATGCGATGTCATATTCGTGCTTCTGATGGACACCGGAGATGTAGGAAGAACGGACGGTATAAGCAGCCAGGCGGAATATGATAGTGCCCGATGGCAATGAATATCAACCTGACAGAAGAATTAATTAAAAAGAATTGACTTTTGATGAGAGAGACCAGGCAGCAATTTAAATGAGTCTCCTAGTAACCGCCGGGGCAGCAGCTGGCAAAACGAAATTTATTCACCATCTTGCGGCGAATTAAAATGCATGAAGTATCGTCGGCTTGATGAAATTGTAGTCCAAAGCATAACACAGTGTCATAGTGCACTTGAAGATGCGAAGCGAGAATTCTCGTGGTATTCGTAGAACCGGTGGCTGTGAAAGGAAATCGACGGGCGACGGTCAGTAGAAAAAGATGGTAAAAAGAGAAGCCATCGCCCGACTGGTTGTAAATGTAGCACCATAGTCGCCACTAGAAGACCACATGCGAAGCTATTTCAGTAAAATATCACAAAGGGTTTCGTCTCGATGTCCTGACCAAATACAACCATGCGACGGTTCGTTTTTAGGACGAAGTTATGTCTCTACCAAGGAGTGGAACACTTTAATAGCAAATTAAAGCTACAAATTAACTATCGATGAGACGGTGTTTATGGCGCGAAGATACTTAAATGTATTGTTTTTGGTGTGCATCGATTAAGGACCATTTAGTAAGATACCCGCTTTAAAATTTGATTTTATAAGACCATACTTACCGCTTTCAACATTGAACTTATGTGAGGGTGAAATATATCCGTCCATTGTGTATAATAAATTCATATCATTTTGAGTGTATTAAAATGTTTTAAGGAAATAGTGAGTACCCAGGAAACGTTGGAGATTCTTAATATAATAATTGAAAGTAATTCGGTTTGTTTGCGCTCTGCAAGGCAACTCAATATATCCCACCAATTTGCAACTTGTCTCTCCACTTTTTTTGGTGCAGAACGCGAATTCTCCGGAAATCCTAATTTAATTTACAAGCGGTCAAAATAAATAGCAACCGACAACAATAAACAACCCATTACCATCTCAGTTTGTAATCTCTGCGTTCGTTTCTCCTGTCTGAAGTATTTTTTTTTTTTTTTTTTTTTTTTTTTTTTATTAGACTTCTCTCGGGAGAGGCGAACCTATAGCGCCGAGTGGGCGCCCCGAGATGCCATCAAATAACTGTTGCAGTTCTTTTTGAACAGTTGCAGGTTGTAACGTTCCGGGAACACTCGCATGGGAAGGGAGTTCCACAGCTTCCCCGCTCTGTAGCGGAACGAGTTCTGATGTAGGGATGTTCGCGCCGTCGGGAGATGAACCACAAACGGGTGCGATCCGTCGGACTGTCTTGTGGAGCGCATATAAGCCGAATTGCGCGGAACAATACCACGAATCTCCGAAGAACAGCACCCGTGTGTATAGTATAGTACAAAAACACGACAACTAATTCTTCTGTTCGTTTGATTCGAGAGTATTGACATTTTTTCACAATAGTCATGAGTAAGTGAAGAGAGAAACTTCACAAAAACATCATTTTTTATTTACGTACCTGACCTGCTGTACCACAGGGTTCAATTTTTGGCCTCTAGTGTTAATGTCCTCCACCGAGCCCGAACTTGGGCCGATGTTTTCCACGTAGGTCGTCCAATTATTGTTTTGATTCTCCACCGAAATTGCAATTAAATTACCCTCTCTTAAACGTCCACCTGCGCATCGAAGTGTCGCCATCTAGTTGAGCTTTTCAGTCGTTTAGTTAGATAACCCGGCAACTGACTTTGAGGACAGGTTTCTATTCGCCCACAAGAACTAGGTATCCAACTTATCAGAGTCCTACAAGTAATATTTTTTCGCAAGCAGTTTAAGCTCTGAAAACGTTTGTTAAATTAATAATCTTGACGCTACTTACAAGGGACACACAGAATCGATGATTCCCTGAAGAAATATTCTTCTCAGGCGCCTAAAGTGCTTTTTTGTTCGCACCTAAGTCCTGAATCGATGTCATGTTATCCGGTTAGCTGTAGTGCTCTGAAAAGCCCTACCACCCTTTTCCCCCATTTCCACGTTCAAATCCTATCAAAACCCGAAGTAACCCAAACATTAACCAAATTTCCAATAAACGAATCAAACACTCGTTTATAGCATAACATTTGCTCTCACGGCATAACTCAATCCCAAATCTAAAGTAGAATTAAAATTCACAATAAATGAATCTAATATTCGTTTATTGTTCTACATTCGCCCCACGGCATCAATCGAAAACCAAAATTCAGAGATCGTTATCTCTAGCTGAAAATTTTCCATTGAGAAAAACAAATACAAAACCAAAACCAGATACATTCTCACATCTGCAAAATAGTTTCGTATGAATTCAAGAAATTGAATTCTTATCTAAAGCAAACACAACATCTCACTCAGGATACCCAAAAATCGAGATTGTTGTACGAAATTGTGTATTTTCGAGATATAAATCTCGATTTGTTTTCCTTTATAAAGGAATAGTTAAGTGATCTCCGGGCCGCAGTATAATATCGTCCGTTGTCCCTGGAGGAAGAAATCCAGGAGAAGGGCCGATCTTTAATTTGAAAAGAAATAAATAAAATGTAAATATATACCAATACCAAAGGGAAAAACGAGCCTTTTTCATTTTTTCAAACAACGGGACATCGAAAAAAAGCGAGACGCTTTAATAGATTTCTGGTGAGTAGAGCAGTGGTACCCCCACAAAGAGAATATTTTGCAAATCTGGAGTATCACCTGGCCCCCACGGAACACAGGACTGAGGCCTAATCAAGGACTTGCTCTTCCCTCTGGATCAGAGCAAGCACGGCAACGACCCCTTGCTGTAGTACAACATAGCCATCTGAAACCGTTTTACGGGCTTATTGACTTCACTATGTTAGCGCATCAATGGTCTTCTCCCTCTTCGTTCTCCCTATAGTATCGCAAACGTCTTTCAGAGCGGGGTCGTCTTTAGAATACATCAGCTAACTCAGTTTACCACGAAAAGCGTCTTAAAGCTGTGTTGCATGTTAGTTCCCGGCTGCAAGTAAGGCGAAATATTTCCAAATTAAGTTGTAGGCTCCATGAAATGGTTAGGAGAAATCCGTTATCATCTTTCGAGTCTAGGCTGACAGATAGGTAAGAAATGTTAAAACTGGTGTAGGTCACTGCCAACTATGGTCTACAGGCGAGATATCTCCGCATCACGCTATAGGTTCCGCGATTACTCAGGAGAAACCTTTGATCACGTTTCAGAACTTAGGGGTGGCTCGAACTCGGATGCAAATAAAGAGCTACGAACTGGGACGATTTGTGGGATTTCTTTTCATCCTTTTTGTGGTCTAAAGTTTGCTTTAAAAGCTCCTTGGCGATTCCAATAGATACACACGTAACCACGGTGAAAAATATAGCACCAAGAGAGAAATAGAAAAAACAGTCCGTGTAATAGTTGGCCTTGCTCCCAGGTAGCGTGTCTCCTTGTCCTGAAAGGACTCCTGAGAGGACCCGTTGCGGTCGCCGCGGTGCTTTCTCAAACCTGAGGGAAGAGTAGCGACCGATCGTTGTCGATTGATAGTGCCGCAAACTTCCTAGGGCAACAGTCTGGCTTCCGTGGGCAAGTGATCCTCGGCGTGAACGATACTCTGTGGATAGATAATGAAATAAAACTCAGTTGTTCTGGATTTTTCTATCCAGTTGGTCTCCTTCAGCACCTCCGCCGGGGACCATGTACATTGATTAACTGCCGCCCCGGAGATCGCGATGCATCTTTCTTTTAAATGGAAACAAATCGTGATTTGTATCTTGAAACGAACGTTTCAGATGGAAAATCTCGATTTCGATACATTGGGTGTGGTGTTCAATGTTTGTTTAAGGATTTCGGTACTTTGGGTGTGGTGTTCAATGTTTATATAAGGATAGGAATTTAGTTTTATGAATTCTCATGAAACTATGGAGCATATGAGCATATGCATTGGAATTTGGGTTTTGATTGTTTATGGCAAATTGAACATCTGGTTCGATTTGCCATGGATTTGGATTATTGAGTTTATGAGGGATTTTACCAGATTGGGATAATGTATTTATGGATTTTGAATTTAGATTATGCCGTGGGGCAAATGCAAAGCGATAAACGAATATTTGATTAGTTTATTGCGAATTTTTGGATTTAGTTTACATTTTTTTTTAGGATTTGGATTAGATTTAGGATTTGATGCAGAAATATGGGATTTGGATGTATGTGTGTGGAAAAAGGTGGTAGGGCTTTTCAGAGCACTACATCAGAGCCGTAAACCAGACGATCACCTTAGTAATAACAGCTTATGTAGTTTTTTTTTTTTTTTTTTTAATTTTTTTAATTTTTTTTCCACTAACCCGCGCACGAAAGGGAATTTTGAAGTACCCATAGATGTCAGAGCACAGTGCGAGCGGATGGAGAGGAAGCGGATAAGGAAAGGAGGTGTCGATGTATATTGATCTTAAATGCTTGAACATCACAACGACCAGAAAATGATCAGGCAGAACATTCCACATTCATGTGGTTCGGCTAAAGAATGATAGTTATATATAGTTATTCGTGAGCCTCAAGTCCACTTTCAACGTGAACTGATACGCATTCACAGATTAACGGGTATCGCGGGAAAATGTCTAAAGGGCGGAACACATTCAGCAAGTTCAGTTGAGCAACGACCGTGGTAATACCTATAGAAAAGAGATAGGTATGATACGTTGCGCCTGTGTTCTAACGACGGAATTGATCGACTTACGGTTGAGTCCCCAATAAGTTTCACTGCTCGTGTTTACATCCTGTCGAGCACGTGTAGTGCAGTTTTGGATTCGCCTGACCAAATATGTGAGTTGAACTCCATTTAGGGACAAATATACGCTTTGTAAATAGTGGCCAGGTTAGATGGAGTGAAGTATTTTTTGCATCTCTTAAGGAACCCCATAGATTTGGCTGCACTTTTCGCAGCTTCAAATATGTGGTCATTCCAATTAAGAGTCGAATTAATTCGAGTGCCGAGGATTGATGGTTCCTTGGCTTCGTCGATGCAAGTGCCGTATATTTGCTTTGGCGTTCGCCTTTACGACAAGAGACAGCACTGAGTTTTGAAGGCATTGAATTCTACTCGATTAGATAATCCCCATTATATCTTGTTGAGGTCGGTTCAATGTATCAAGCATAAGCTGGTGGTTGGTAATGACGTTCGAAGAGTTTGGACGGGAGTGTTCATATGAGTCTGAGAAACTCAACGTGTTATCATCAGCAAACAAGTTTGTGAGTAATTGGCAATAGATCATTTATAAAGATCAGGAAAAGAGTGGGTGAGAGTACCGAACCCTGGGGAACACCTGCATTAGTTTGATGAGAGACAGATTTGACACCATCAACAACTACTTGAATTGAACGGCCAGAAAGATAGTATTGTAGCGAGCTTAGGGTTCGCTGGATTAATTATTTTAAAATAAATAAGAGCCGTTAAATCGATTTTGATTTAATATAACACTTTATTAGTCCGTAATACAACCGTGACTTATACCGTGCACTTAACGATTTCTTTACTTATCGCTTCCGTACTTATCGCGTCTTTTACTGCTTACTTCTCACTCGAGACTTATCGCTTGCTTCACTGTATTACTTATCTCTCCTCCCGATCTGCGTGCGACGTATTTATACCGTTTTTCCTCATTCTGATTTGGTGTATCGTTTCCGTCCGTTCCATAGTCTTGAATGTTCTATTCCAGTTTTCCAGTACTTCCTAAAATAATCTAGTACTTTCTTTCGGACTTTCTCGAAGATTCCAGTACTGATTGTCATATGCGTCACAGTATCTTAACCCACCGGGTCAGAGAATTGTCCACTCCATATGAATGTAATTTTGACAAAAGGTCTGGATGCCAAACACTGTCGAAGGCTTTTGAAATATCCAATGCGACTACAATACTTTCGCCCAAGATGGAATGGCTCGACTTTTCGGTAAAGTACGCCATCAGATCTCCTGCGGACTTGTTGCTACGAAAGCCGTATTAGCGGCCATTGAGGAGGTCATTTGATTCCAGAAATGTCGATAGTTGACGGTTGATATGCGATTCCATTACCTTGGAGAGAATAGAAGTTAGTGCTATGGGTCGATAAGAAGAAAGGGATGATTTATCAGGCACATCTCTTCAAGAGAATTGGGCGAAACCGATCAAGACCAGCGGATTTGTGTGTTTCGCTCCTTGAGTGCCCGGGCAACAGTACGCGTTCGGAAGCGAATCTGTCTCATGGTGTGCTGATTATGCTCAAGTTGAGGCGGAATTGATGTGGTATCAGGCAGCGCTGAGTTGGATGCAAAATGTGCAGCAAGTAGAATCGCCTTCTCTATTACAGTGGTGACTGGTCTGCCTTCGACTATAACCGATAGAATGGATGCAGAGACTGAGTTTTGAATGATCTTCACGAATGCCCAGAAGTTTCTACTACCCGTGGGAGAGGGTAGTATTTTTTGCCTGACTCTCTGGTCATGCAAGAACTTGGCGCGTTGAATAGGCACATTGCAGTCATTTGTACAACTCTAAAATCGTTTTCGGTTTTCCTCAGTATTGTTTGATTAATACAATCGGAAGCTCAACTCCATAGCCTTAATGGCTTCTCTGCACCCGATATCGAACCACATATTTCGCTTGGGTTTGATACTCTTTACCCTGTGTGGAATAAAGATTCGTATGCTAAGTAGAATCGTGTCTATCAATGTGTCCGCTATAGAGTCAACATCGTTATTGAGGAAAAATAACGACCAATTTAACCTCCCAAAAAGGTCGTTCAGACCATCTTCACTGCCCTTCTCGTACAACTATACTGTTCTTTTGGGAGCTTTCTCATTAGCGTTACTGTTGGTTTGAGCAAATTTAGCTGACACGACACAGTAGTCTGAAGTACCCAAGGGCGAAGAAACTTCCATTGTAGTGACAAACAGGTGCAGTGTGTTGACGGAATGACCATATATCTCTGGTACCCGTCTTTGCTCATTGAAAAGTTGACTTAAACTATTTGAATCAGGACAGAGCTAAACATATTGTCCTTCAGGTGTTGTGTGTCCGGAGTGATGAAGCCACTGAGAGTTATGCACATTAAAATCACTCGCAATAACGATTTCGGTGTGTATATAGGGTCAAGATCCTATCGATAAATCGATAAATCAGACAGGGCATCAAATCCTTTAAAGGATGCGTTCCTATTCAAGTTTGGGCTTCTGTAAAGACAGCAGTAATGTTTGATATGCTTACGAACGTGAAGTTTTAGCCAAGAGAAATTAAATTCTGGGTTGGAACAGAGCCCATATTGTGGCAGAAGCTGATAAGCAATATCATTTCGTATTTATGTGGCTATACCACGATGTGGAAGGAACAGAGGCACTACTACTCCAGGTAGATTATAATCGGTAATATTTGTATTAGTAATTTCCTGGATTTCGCTAAGTGCAAAGATAGTTGGTTTCTGGTTAGAAACGTGGGCTCCATTGAAATAGCCCTACACAGAAAACCAGGTCTTATGGCCTTGTAGTAGGTGCCCCACTAGATCCGTGCCGAAATCCAGGTCACATCCCTACCATGACGAACATTATGCCAGTCAAACACCAAAAACTCTACAATTATAAATCAATTGGGAGTATTAATGCCCGAGGGACGCAAACAGAGGTGCAAAAAACAACAAAAGGAAAACAGACACAAGGAATCGAATGTGTAGAGGGTTTTCCCGCACTGCACATCATCATCATCATCGGCACTACAACCGGGACCCGGTCTTGGCCTTATTTAACAAATCTCTCCACCGGTCCCGATTTCGAGCCGATGTCATCCAGCTTGGCATTCCCAGGCTCTGGGCGTCCTGGTCTACTCCATCCTTCTAACGCAGACAAGGTCTGTCGCGCTGTCTCCCTCTGTACATCCTGCCACAAAGGACCTTCCGGGCAGGCTCTTCTTCGCTCATTCGAGCTAGGTGTCCCGCCCACCGGAGTCTACCGGGCTTGATTTTTCTTACAACATTAGCTTCAAGGTAGATTGCGTACAACTCATGGTTATAGTGTCACCGGAATCGTTCTCCCTCACATACGGAATACATGAGTACTGGTAAGACCAGACCATGGTCTTGTACAGTAGTAGCTTGGATGTTCTGGATACATTTCGGGATTTAATGAGCCTTGGTAGACCATAGTAAGCTTTGTTGGATTTGATCAGCCGTTCGAGTATTTCTTCTTCCATATTGTTATCGGCTGATACTATTGACCCAAGGTAGTTAAAGGATTGCACTACTTCAAATTCGTGCTCCACTACCCTGATAGTTTGACCAACGTTAGGTGTTCTCTTCGCAGAAGTTGCCATCATGTACTTAGTTTTTCCCTCATTAATGTGCAGTCCCAGTTTTTGTGCCGCCTGCTCGATCTGGGGGAAGGAGTCCTGTACAGCCGAATCGGATATACCGATGATGTCGATGTCATCTGCGCAGGCAAGTATCTGGCTGGACTTGGTGACAGTAGTCCTTCTATATGTAATTCCAGAGTCTCGGGTTGCTGTCACGAACGCCAGGTTGAAGAGGAGGGAGGCCAGACCGTCCCCTTGTCAGAGTCCATTAAAGATGTTTGTTGGTTCGGACAGCAATCACGCTATATTCATTTGACTAGTTACGTTCGTCATGAACAACCTACAAAGTCGTATCAATTTGTTTGGAATGCCGAACTCTCTCAATGCATTATATAGTTCTACCCTGGCTATGTTGTCGTAGCCGGCCTTCAATTCTCTAAATAGATGATATAATGGAATCTTAAATTCCTAACATATTTCCATCACCTGCCTAAGGGTGAATATCTGATCAATCGCTGATTTGCCTGGGATGAAGCAACACTGATATTGACCAATGATGGCTTTAGCGTATGGGGCTATCCGATCTTGTATGATAGTGGAGAGTATCTTATAGGCGGTACTCAGCCATATTATACCCCTATAGTTGCTGCACAGTGTGATATCTCCCTTCTTATGTATGGGGCAAATTATACCATCTCGGCATCTCCTCTTGCTCCCATACGTCCCCCACGATGTAACTCTGTCCCTCCTTGTTTGATCAGCTTAGCTGGTATGCCATCAGCATTGGGGCTTTATTTGATTTGAGCTGTCTTATGGCTTTTAATGTTTCCTCAATGCTTGGTGGCGGCAGCGTTTGGTCTTGACCTTGCATTAGTGGAGCCTCCAATTCTTCTGTGAGCTGACCATTTAGCAATTCATTGAATTTCACGTCCCATCTCTCCAGAATGCCTTCAGGATCGGTGATCAGATTACCGTCTTCATCCTTGTAGTAAGCGCAGCGTGGTGTGTACCGCGTCATACTGCGGATTATTTGGTAGAATTTCCGCGCCTGGTGCGGACCCCACTCTCTACATTTCTTTATTTCACAGACAAGGTTTTTTTTCCCAGGCACTTTTCTTTTGACTGTGAAGTCTTTTCTCAGATGTTCTGGTCTCTTTGTGTTTCTACATACGTACCCGCGTCCTATGAGACTGCTGCATTGCCTGGTATGCAGCATTCTTACATTCAGTCGCTAGTTTGCACTCATCATCAAACCAGTCGTTCCGATCTCTACGACTACTGCCTAAGATGGAGTTGGCAGTACTAATGACAGTATTCTTAAGGCGTGTCCATTTCTCTTCTACGCCCGGCATTCTGGCTCCAGTGCCTACTCTCCCTTCGTCGAGCTCTTCGAGGGCGAGTCTTAACGCATGACCAAAGGTGTTGCTGGTATTCTCATTGCGTAAGGCAGCCGTGTTGATTCGAACCTGATCCGCGGATGCAATACGTCTCCACTGCACATCACTCGCGTGTATATCCTCGCATTTTTCACAGCACTAAGACGCGTGTGTGGAGATCCGTTTATTTGCCTAGGATCGCACAGATAGCTTTGCACTACACTCAGACGCGTGTGCGAAGATCTGTTTGTTTGTTTAGAATCCTACCGTAAGATTTGTCGCCCGAACCGATAGCGCAATTGGGTATCTTGTATATATTTAAGATTCCCAAAACCGATTGCCCAACTGATCCGATGGTGCGCATCACGGGGCAGAATCGCATATACTGTCCCGTTGGCGGTCATAAATCGACTCCCAAGTTAAAATATCGTTGAATACACGCGGCCGTGATCTTAAGCGTTGGTGTTTTGGTTCTAATCTTTACATAGTGTGTGTTCGAATCTCTTTTTTCACCATTGTGGGAAGTGCTATAAATTCGACGTTAGGAGAGATTCTCATCTGAGAGTCTCTAAAAAGGTCTACTCGCTCTCTTTATTTTTCTCTTTCACATCCCCCTTTCTCATACTTTTCTCTTTCCTTTTCTTTCTTTTGCTGCCCCCCTCCCTTCGCTCTTCTCACCCATTCCATTTCTTCTCTTCTCTCTCACTCTTTCGTTTTCTTTCATTCTCTCTTCCTCCATACCTTTCTCTCCCCCGCACTTCCTTCATTTAAAAGTTTGACGCCCATCTCTTTCCTACCAACCCTGTTTTTTTCTCTTTCCAACAAGAACGTTCACAACATTTTCAGCCCTTTCCCTCCAATATTCTTCAGTTCTCTTCGTCCCGCACTCTCGTACCAGCTCTACTATGCTTTTCTTTTTCGTTCAGTCTAATAATGACACTATAACCCGAATAAAAAATATCGAAATACTCGACTTGGGGAAAAGAACCTCGTACCTTCCTAGTTCTCAAGGAAAGTTCAGATTTTTCTCCCCTCCACCCATTGACTCTTTGGCCGATCCTCAAACTTTAACCGATATTATTGTATACCATCCGATCGCTCATAGATTGCCAGCCTGTAGGTTATTGTTCTCGTATCTCGATCATCTATCTGCACACAGTATCCCATCGGCAATTGCTGCCCCAAAGGACGGCCAATTTGCAGAATTTTGTCGTGGTGATGTTAAACGATTGCGATGTTTGGCAACAATGTTGCAAATTCGTGAGATTATCGGTCCCGACGGTGGACATGAATTCCTATTCTTCCAGAAGTGGGGGGACCTATCGTTGTCCATTCTTTAGTGCCTGGGACCTTAAGCGAGAGATTGTCGTTGCTACTGTTCTCATTAGTAGGACAGTGAAGAGAAAAAATCGTCGACGGCGGTCGGTTTCAGTACAATACAACATTTTGTGACACCAGCTCAGTGTGGTGCATCGGCTGCTGCTATCGTACCACAATTACGGTTCTGCCCACGAATGATTAGTGTCGGCTTGTTGGTCAAATACCGACGCTTGGAAAATAATAGTGAAACGCTTACCCATGGATGGGTTAAGCAGTACGTCAATCTATTTAGTTGCGTTTGAATAGTCTTGTTGGATGGGGTACAAGAGTTGTGACTGGGTGGACCAGGAATGATTTAAAAATATGAGCAATGAATGCATGAGGGTTATTATAAAGGACTTGGAGTTGTCATCGCTTCGGACAGACTATGATCAATAGTGAGCTAGCAACGAACACAACATAACCACGGCTTCATAAATCAGGAGTATCATGCGATAGTTGCATCTATCAAATGAGGGAAACAGCAGGTTCACTGTGTCTCCTTTTTTTTGTTCGAAGCTCACTGGGCAACTCGGCACTCACCATACTGTGAGTGGGGCGCCCTCCGGGCAACTGCGATGGAACAACTACAGCGCAGATCCATAGAATGGATTATGGGTTATTGTTGAACACCGAGATGATGTTTTGAACCAAATTTATGAAAAAAACGGTGTGCTAGTGAGTGGTTCTCCTGAGCTGGCTCGGGATCTCTGGCTGTATAATAACACGGTTCACATTCGTAGAACTATGCAAACCTTCTGGTCCACCAGTTGGCAGTCGCACGTACGCTATTATCTGTAACGATTGCTGCAGCTTGGGCCGCCATGACCTGTATCATCATTATAGTCGACGTTGTTGCTGTTGGTGCTGCTGTCGTCGTCGTCCTCGCCATCATCTTTGAGATTGATGCACTTGTTGCCTGCTGCTTCTTATGTACACATCTCAACTCCCACTTTAAGATTATTTACATTTTTAAACCGGTGCACCGTCAGAGTTTATCCTTCAGTTATCGCCGCAGCATTCAATTCACCTGTGCCAAGATGCGTTGAGTGCAATTTTTAGTCCTCTCATCTATTCTAGGTAGCCAGGGATTGTAGGGGGAATTTCGCTGTAGTATGTCGTTATCTTTGACTGGACTGTTTTACTTGGGCGCTCTGGGATATTGGAAGCACTACGTACTATGCCGCGTATTTCATAACTGTTTTAAGGGTAATTGCTAGGGTATAAAGATTCGTGGGTTTTCCTGCCTCTTCCTGTCTTTCAAGTTGGTAAGATGACATGGTTGCGGATGATTATGACGATGATGGGGATGTGCTGTTCAGCAGATCGATGGGAGGATCCTATAGATGAATTACTGGGTACCTGGACAAGTAATGAAATGACATAGCAGTGCGTATCGTCGATCGTCTTCCTAGTTGAATGACACTTCCTACTTATTAAACACAAGCAATGCACAAGCGGAACCACTGGCTGTGGGTAAGAAGTTGTTCGGCTGAGCTGATCTATGGACTATTTTAAACTCTTGACTATTTCGATGTGGTGATAAATGCGTCTTCATCTTAAACTAACTTCATCATCATTCTTCACACATCAAGTTACTGGGCTCTCCAGCACTCGCAGCTCACCTGCAGGTGCTTTACTTTACAAATAGAAGATAGCTGACTGCAAAGTTAGTTTTTTTTCTTCTCATTCATAATTGGACAAGATACCTGCGGCGATGATAAATGGGCTTCACCGAGAAATGTTGCATAACTATATGCGATGTAGTACTGTCTAGGGTCAGGGGTTCGTAGTACTGTCTAGGGTCTGGGGTTCGATAGTTATTATACAGATATGTAAGCCAAAAAAAAAAAAAATGTATATATATATATATATATATATACGATAAATTTGTTGCCCTTCGTTTAAAAAAAAATTGAATCATTTGTGACTATTTATGCCTTTGTTTGGCTGTCCGTCTTGTTCTACGAAGACAGAAGGGCAGACGATGTCAGTAGTATGAAAACAAATGGAACTCTTGCTATCAGAAAAAGTGTTCAGTTGAATTAACTTCGAATTATTCGAATTAACTGTTTTCTTTATCCAAAAATTGTGCAAGTACTCTCCGTTAGTGAAGTAAGTAGAAAGGTCCTCACACGCATAGATTGAGTAAAAAAAAAACAATTAAAGCAGTCGGTTTTGCTTTTTCATGGCGTTGGTTTCCTGATCCGTAGCCATATTCATTTTGAGTGCCAGGCCGTTGCAAAGACATATGAGTTCTGCGCCAACCATTGCAACATTCACTTTTTAATTTGCTACTTCTAAGTAGCAGTCCTGCTTTACTATAGGAGAAGGGGAATTGCTTTGCTTGCTAACATTTTGGGGAATAAGGAAGAACTTGGTTTGAACTGGTGCCGAAATAGTTAGAACCGAAGCACCGAAGCAACAGAAGACTAAAACCGCCTGTATTATACGAAATCTTAACTTGTTTTTTATGCTGTGATTGCTACGTTAATATTTTTATTTACGGCGTGAAATAATGTTTCAATTCCGTTTTGAAGCTGTGTTCTTCATTACTTTTGTGTGTTCTTACTCTGTAGGAATCGCTAGTGATGCAATAACAAATACACTTCTACTTCCTTTTCCTCGACCATATTTGAATCCTTTCTAATTTCCCTTTGTATTTTGCAACTTATACCCGAAGTTTAACTCTTTATCACTAATAGTCCCACATTACACGAAATCAAATGACATATTCGACTTAGGTTTGAAGTGCCTCGTACTCAATCAACGTTCGACTAACCTCTTAAAACCTCAATATCCAATAGCAGGACATGTTCAGTTCATTGATTTCCAATCTTAACATGATGTACCACTAGGAACTGAGTAGCCTTCAGTGTACCCCAAACCCAATAAATGTTAAAGCTTTCATAGCAGATCTACTATCGATGAACAACACATATATCGTCGTATCCAACGATCTATTAATCCTTTATACCGAAATTAATTCGACTTATAATTAAAACGACCACTTGGCTGTGAATCGGTTTAATCTCGTCACTATTTACAAGATGTATATTCGCCGAGAACGGGGATTTAATTCTCATATAGGTCCACCTAAAGCAGCGTTGGAGGCGTGGAGGGCGAAGTTGTGGTGTCGGCATACGGCACAGGGTTCTACTCCGCCCCCACAACTCTTCACTGTTCGAACGAACTCAACCAGCTGCAAAAATCATTAAATGGGAAATGCATTTGGGATACCTCAAACAATTTAAATTGTGCATCGTATCGCCAGAATGCCTGCGGTAGAACAGAATTCTTAAGAGGAATTTTGAATTCGAATAAATGAATGCAGGTAAGAATTCTCTTCCAGGAGTTTTTAGGTAGATACATTGGATCTATTTGATGCGTGAAGCATTTAAGGTGCGAATGCGGTTGCATTAGCGAAAGCTTTTGCAGACTGGGTGGAAGTTATGGGGGTTTTCGAGTAAAGCGAACCGTGGGGTTTGGCGGTGCCGTCACAGTACCCCCCCCCCCCCGGGCGAAAGACACCGGCTCTGGACTCGAGACTCCTTTCCATCCCGCACGCGGCAACCCGTCGCTGTGGATGCGATTAATCCTGGGACAAGTGCCCCCCCCCTCCCCCCCAGTGACGTCACAATAAAGAAAGGTAGGGCTCCGGTGGTGCTCGAATGGTTGGTGCGATGATGAGAGGGAAAGCCGTACGCTTGGAATTCAAGTTGGCCCTGCGTACTTCGGGAGGCGCTGTGGTAATGTTGGGGGAACTCGCGTGACGAACTCCCGTGTCATAGAAAGGGGCTGGGTCGATATTAGTGTGGACTCGCGTTGACGCCGTCAAGGGCAACGGTGTGCGGCGTGGTCCATTGGCCTGTTGTGGGCCGCTTGGGCCAACAGGTTTATCGTCCGAGTAGGTCGGAACCTATCGGAAATCCGCCTGCGTCCGCAGTGACGAAGTGGCGTGTGCGAGGGGGGGGGGCACTTGTCCCAGGATTAATCGCATCCACAGCGACGGGTTGCCGTGTGCGGGATGGAAAGGAGTCCCGAGTCCAGAGCCGGTGTCTTTCGTCCATACGTTTGTATGGCGAATTGTTTGCCGCTGGGACTGGTGGGGGGGGGGGGGGGGGCACCAAGTTGCGCGGTTTACCGATCGACGGAGGATGGCGCCAATGCAGCGGTAGCTGCGACCTCGACCGAACGGCAACTTGTGAGGAGGTGCCGGCCAGTCGCGCTTGGTTAAGTGTAGGCGACTTAGCTTAGGGGGTTCCTGGTGTGTGGTTGGTTGTGTCCAACCGCAGGGCGCTCTAGGGTTAATAGATGCGCGCTCCGAAGGTATTGATGCACCTGGTATGTGGGACGCCGTAGTGGGGCGAGCATTGCCTTTTGTTGCCACTTGAATTAGGCCGTGATGGCTTGGGGGACACTAAAAGTCCCAAAGAGGGAAGATCCTTACGTCCGAGTAAGGTGGTAGAGCCTGGTGTCCTACTGGTTGTTTTGCTACGCACAGTAGCTGGGGTTCAGTGAGGAGCCGAGGTTGTGGAAGAAGGGTGTTGAGCAATGGCGAGCGGACTCGCACGAAGACTGCATTTGGCGGGCATGAGCGCCAATATTTAGGAAAGGGCCGAAATAGAAGGTGTTGAAATAGAGGGCATTGTATGCCAATATTTAAAGGGGGCCAGTGTAGATTGGAAGTGCGTGTTCAGACTCACTTAAGGGGTCACCACTGTGGGGGGCGAAGTCGTGGTGTCGGCATACGGCACACGGTTCTACTCCGTCCGCACAAATCTTAACTGTTCGAACGAACTCAACCAGCTGCAACAATCACCAGGAAACGAAAGTAAAATGAAACACCGATTTCAACTAGTTAAAACTTTTATTAATATGTCCGCTATTGTTATAGTAATTTCACCACGGTGCCGACTATTACTATCTGAACACAAATGTCATTATGAGCGGTCACGCGCACACGTTAAAACAAAGAAACACAACTCCACAACTTCACTTAACACGATAACAAGCACTTAGGAAACGCTAGTTGTAAAATACGTTCAGAAAATTAGACAACGCTAGCCCGAACTCGCATCCCATGAATGCACTTATGCCCTTTCTTTGTTTTCAGATTCGTTTCCATGGCCTTGTGTATAAAAAAAACCAATGTGATCTTCATTCACCCATACATGTGTACCGTTATAGATCTTCGCTACGAGATCAGGTTACTTTCCCCCAAAGAGAGACTTTACGTTTCTCTGGGAAGAAAAAATACACCAGTTTCACTGACAGAATTTCCTTAGCCAGAGAACTGAATCATTGAGTCTTACTACAACCACCGTTCGCGACGGTCGCGTCATCATCCGTCGTACCGAGTGCACCGGTACGGTGCTAGGCGCAAAGGTCGTATCCCTTTGCAGAGTCGATCGGGTTTACTTTCTCTTATATTAGTCGGTAAATAATTATAAACTCCTTTCGTTCCGTTTAATGTAAATATATTCATTGTCCTAAGATTTACATTAGTGAATAAAAATTACCTTTGTCAATCGTTTTGCAATTAAAGTGAAATAAGGAACATTTGGTTCCAGAAGTCCCACAGAGTGTTTTATTTCTAGGACTTAATGCGTTGATTTTTTTGGTCTGGGAAGATTTTGCTGCAGTGTTCGGTGTGTGACAATTTTCAGTTTATTAATCGGCTGAACTTTATAATAAACGGCGAGTTGGACGAAGTAGAACTCGCACCCATGCCGGTGCCACGACTTCGTACCCCCACAGAGGTGCTCGATAGGGAGCAAAAACTCAGTGAGCAGTACAACAAGTAGTTTAATTCAGTTGTTAGAATATGGGCACAACGCACGCATATCAGGGTAGTTGCTTGATCGCAATATCCCGACTCTCCAAATATTTTCCCGCGAGAGATATCCGTCAAGCAGTGAGTGGGCATCGAACATTAACTTTATATGTACGAATAAACACTGGCAGTCGTTCTTTCGCCGGACCACACAAATGTGAAACGCTCTCCTTGATCTTTTGTTTCCTGGTCATCGTAGCGCCTCGAAATTCAAAACTAGTGCACACCGATGTTTCCTTTTCCTGTGTTTCGCCTTCTTTTTGCAGTCGTACTGTGCTTTTGACAATTAAGGGCACCTCAAAATATACTCTGGGCGCGCCTTTTTTGGAAGAAAGAGGGGGTATGTCTTGAAATGATAGGCATGAAAAACCCGACGTTAGTGTTTTTACCCCCAATATGCAAAGTAACGTGATTTTCAGGGGTGTTCTCATATAAAACTAGAACAATACAACAACGGGTTTTATCTTTAGAGATATCTGTGCCCTAACCTAGTAGAAACTAAAACGACAACGTGTACTCCTTTCACATATCTCTAGTCTGAGCTTAGCATTCGTGCACGGGTGTATGCGATTCTGATGATTGTAAGACCACAGAGAGTCCAATAGAACAATGTTCTCTTCCAAATTCGCGTTCATATCAACATTTTAGGTTGCCTTTTTAAAATGTATTAATATCTGATATAGGTATCCTAAAAATGTAAGAACTGTGTTAGTTGTAAACATTATTCCAAATTTTAAAGTGAAGAAAAACTTCTTTACATTATCATCAAAAACAAATCTTTCGACAGACCAAACAAATGAAAGGTCCTTGTTTGCAGGTGATACATTTTCTAAGCAAAAGCCTGGCCGCATTCTCTCAACATACATGATAATCGTCATAGTTTTGCGATGGCCACCGATGTAATAATTTATATTATTATTCGCGATGTACCCGGAAAGAGGTACCCATCAAGAGCAAACGGCTTTTGTTCCAATACAAAACCATTCTCCAATTGTCTCACATGACCACAATCACCTGAGGGTAAAAGCATAAAAGAAACACGAAGATAGTAGCTCATCGTTTATGAAACCAGCTCGATCAAAAGGAGAGGCAACAAAACGCCAGTTGAAAGGTATCTGATAGATGTTTTACGTTCCCATTCAAAATATCTCTCACTGCGATGAGCATACGCCAGTTATTGTATATTCCAAGATATCGAATGACCGCATCGCACACGGCCATAACTTTCTCATGTGTGAGCCCAAGTGCGCAACACGCTTTAACCGGCGTTTCGATGGCGCACCATTACGACCGGCCAACCGGACAATATAGATGGGCAGCTCAAATTGAATAACCAATAAGAAGATAATAACACAATGAAGAACATTACCATCCAAAGCAGATGCCGTTAGCATACGTTCATACTTAAGCACGCTTGATGTATGCTGACCCAGTGTAGACCGTCGACATTCCCGAGGTACTTTATGTGGCAGTCAACAAACTGCTGTTCGGCAGTAACTTACTTATCACCTACATATCGCTATTCCAACACGTGCTCACCTCTGCTGAAGTTGCATTACGTGTCCACTAAATTGCGCTCCGGTGTCCGACTAGAAACTTATCCTCAAGATTAGAAAGACACTCGACAGAAACTCGAGAGGTGTAGATTACCAATCGGGCAAGAAATATGACAACAGACCAGCTACACCATACACCCACATCAGAAGCAGAAGCAGAAACAGCAAGCGAAGAAGCCCAAGGAGTTACTAAGAGTCAAGCCGGCTAGAGCTCGTCAGGTATTACCTTGCGCACTTTCACTGCCACTTCCCAATCACTTGCCTCGTGTACAAGCCTTGATTTCGTGTAGGTCATTGGCACGATGAAGACCAATGCTGGAAGATGTATCCCTGCCGCTAATGCCACTGTTGCTTCTTGAGCGATGGATGAGACCCTTTCTCCGGATTTGAGAGATCGGTTTCCGCTTAATTTAAGTCGACATTCACTTTCTATCGGCACAGCATTTAACGTTTGTAGAACGAGGCCTGTGCCTTGGCGAAAGTGGATGAGAAAGATTGGCACACAACAAAATCTGGTTCTGTCAACACATGTCACAATTGGAATTCTCTAATTCACTTCAGTTGCCTAGCGAAACCTTACAAGGGACAGAAGTTTCATTCCTTTGCCCAATGGATTGGAACGGTTTCAACGTAATTCCAAGAATTTTTATTCAGGTTCCACCCACTCACTGTCCGGTGAGCAGTAACCTTAATAGGGAATTAGCAAGTCAACAGCAGAGACGGCTTATTATTTGTGGGCTTACAAGTTTAAATCCGCCATACGAAAGGCTTCAATCGAACTGTGGAATTACACAGATAATCGATAATTTCCTTTTAATCACAATCCAGATGGGACGAGGTCTTGTTTCGATGTCGTGAATATAAGCTGTGGGTAATTTAATATGGAATGAAAAATGTTACTGATTTTTTAATATTTCTTTCGTAAATCATTAACGACAGAGAAAAATAATTAGAGCAAATTTATTTTTGAATTCGTTGCGTTTTACAAGAAGAAATAATAACCGGCACAATAGTGTAATCTAATGCACTTTCACTCAATAGCTTGCTGTTGTCATGACTACTGTGACGGGTAAAAATATTTCAGAGTATTTCAAAGTAACTCAGGTCGTAAATGAGTCAAAGCGGATGCAAGATAAAGCCGATCATTCGCCAATACCCTAGTGTATGTTCCTCTTTTCCCACTTTAATAGATACACAACCAATAATTGTCTGCTGTCACTTATCGTCGAAAAAAAAACAACCAAATGTAAGCCTATTGTCGGTAAATGCCATTCGCATAATCCTAGTACATCTGTGGCGTTTCTAACAGATACACACACAATATGCAAGCAAATAGTGAAGAACACGAAAGGAAATTCGAATAAGCAAAGCATCAGAGCCGTATACCATAGCGATAACATAACAATTCCACATCAGTTGAGTGCACTTGAGATTAGAAATCGAATTCGTACATGCGGCAGTGGCCTGATGTGTTGAGCATTGGTTCAATTTTTAGTGATTCTAACCGTCATAGCGTCAGTTTGAATTACATGTCCGTCATTATCGTAGCAAACGCTATAATTGGTGCCCCCGACGTGATCTGTATACACAACACACAATCTGCCAACAGAACTTTACTACTACAATCACGACTTCCGCATTGAGCACCGGCACACTCGCCTGCTCCGACGTCCTCTCGCTAGCTCGTTCCTCGCTCCGCCGTTCGCACCCGAAGTTGATCGTAACAAAGTTTTTGAGGAGGGAGTAAAGTGGCGTTTCTAACAGATACACACAATATGCAAGCAAATGATGAAGAACACAAAAGGAAATTCGAATAAGCAAAGCATTAGAGCCGTATACCATAGCGGTAACATAACAATTCCACATCAGTTGAGTGCACTTGAGATTAGAAATCGAATTCGTACATGCGGCAGTGGCCTGATGTGTTGAGCATTGGTTCAATTTTTAGTGATTATAACCGTCATAGCCTCAGTTCGAATCACACGTTCTTCATTATCGTAGCAAACGCTATACATGCACTCTTCCCGCATTCTGATATAGCAAAACGAACTGATATACGGTGATCAGCTTATGACACAACCTGGAATTTTATTTCTCGTGCCTCGAACTTTACGCCCGCAAGCAACATTTCTAGCATACTATTGCTTGCAGTCAATATGCCCGAACGTCTCAAACTCGTAGAGAGAAATGAGTCCTTAAGAATTAGATTTATGCCATTTAGCAAGAGTTGTCGAAACGTGACTCGAGCACTCGCCCAAATGGCCTCTGCTATCTCTCTCACTTTAATTCGGCGGTCGTCTAGCATAATTTGGTGAACTTTAGCGATGCTATCGTCAGTTGTTGCAGATGTCCCGAACGTTCATCGTCTCCCAAGCTCTCACGGCCACGCTTAAATTCAGCAGCCCAAAATTTCCCTGTGGTAAATGATGGCGCAGACTCCCCATACACAGAGTCCAACTCATCTTTGATTTCCGTGGGCGTATTGCCTTTCAAAAACAAAAATTTAATGACTGATCGATACTCAATTTTGTCCATTTGCACAAAAACACTCACATCGACTCACTCAAACGACTGTCAAATAAAAACTTCGCATCCAAAATGGCTGAAATGTTGGTGAGTAACTGTCAAAAGATGCACAACTGCATTCTCTAGTTTTTATTGACGAGTGCTGCTATCTTCACGTTTTCAGACCACCCTCTTATTTTTCCGAGGTACTATTTAAGCTATGGATTGACTATGTTAATTGCTACAGTATATGACCCGGCTGATTTATTTTTCAATTTTTCTTTTTCTGGAGTGATCTTTACTACGATTACCTGTGTGTGTGTCATAGCAAATCGAAACCAATTTTGGACAGGGAAGTGCTCACATTTAGAACATAAATATCCTCTAGTGATTTCGATAGATTTCACACACGTACACACATCCGTAGTGAAGAACATAGCACCGAAAGAGGTTCGAAAACACCATCAGTGCCGTAAAGAAAGAACACCCAGCTTATATAATAATTCAGCTAATATAACAACTTCAGGCATCTGTATTCGACCTGCTCTTCTGCTCTGCACAAAATCATCGTAATATAGTGACTAGGGTGGAAGCAGATCTCGACTTCTACCAAGACGCACGCATGCATAATAAAGAACACAACCAAAAGAGATACATAAAAATAATAATAATCAGAACCCTATATCACACCATTAACATAGCAATCGCTATATAAGCAAGTCCAGACATCCTTGCACACACGCGGCCGTTGTCTGATGCGTTTGTTCTGGCGTTCTGATGATTGGTATTTGCTCTAAATGAAACCAACATTTAAAAAAAAAAGTAGGAGCTCAAATATTCTCCAGGTCTCCAATATTTTAACTCAACTCGTCAATAAGTACCCACCGCGGGTACCAGACATAAATGGTGATTCCTCCCGCACACCGGAAGTATTGCTCACCTCCCACCCGAACAAATACACAATTGAAGTTTCTTCGCCTCTGGGACAGGACTGTGCCCTGTCAGCTAAATTTGCTCTAACCAACAGTCACGCTAATGAGAAAACTCCCAAAAGAACAGTATGGTTGGACTTTTTTGGGAAGTTAAATTGGTCGTTATTTTTCGTCAGTAACGATGTTGACTCTATAGCGAACACATTGACAGACACGATTGTGTTTGGCATACGAACCTTTATTCCACACAGAAGCAAGAATATCAAACCCACGAGAGCTATGTGGTTCAATTCCGGGCGGAGAGAAGCCATTAAGGCTGAAGAGTTGAGCTTACGGCCGTATAAATCAAACAATACTGAGGAAAACCGAAAAAGATTTAAGAGAGCTACAAATGACTGCAATGCGCAGATTGAACGCACAAAGTTCTAGCATGACCAGAGAGTGAGACAAAAATAATACCCTTTCCCACAGGTAGTAGAAACTTCTGGGCATTCGTGAAAAATATCCAAAAGTCGGTCTTCTCATCCATTCCTCCGCTAATAGTCGCTGACAGACCAGTCACCAGTGCAAAACAGAAAGCGAATCTACTGGCTGCACATTTTGCAGCCAACTCAACGCTGCAGATACGATATCCGTTTCACCTCAACTTGAGCATAAACAGCACACCATGAGCCAGATTCACTTCCCAACGCATACTGTTGCCCCGCACTCAAGGAGCTAAACGGAAACAAATCCGCTGGTCCGGATAGCATTCTCCCAATTCTCTTGAAGAGATGTTCCTCTTCACTCGCTAAACCACTGCGGAAACTCTTCCATTTGTCTTATTCTACTGGTCGTTTCCCAACTAGATGGAAGTCAGTGAACATTCCGCCAATTCTCAAAAAGGGGGACAAATCGTCCCTCTCTTCTTATCGACCCATTGCACTAACTTCTATTCTCTTCAAGGTAATGGAATCTCTTATCAACTGTCAATTTTCGAAATATCTGGAATCAAATGACCTCCTCAATGACCGCCAATATGGCTTTCGTAGCAACAGGACCACAGGAGATCTGATGACGTATCTTATCGAAAAGTGGAGCCATTCAAAAGTCTTCGACAGATATTGGCATCCAGTCCTTTTGTCAAAATTGCATTCCTATGGAGTGGACAATTCCCTGATCCAATGTATAAGAGACTATCTTTCTGGTCGTTCAATCCAAGTGGTTCTTAATGGTGTCAAATCTGCCTCCCATCAAATTAACACAGGTGGTCCCCAGGGTTCAGTACTCTCACCCACTCTCTTCCTGATCTTTATAAGTGATATCTTGTCAATTACTCACAACGCAATTCACTCGTTTGCTGATGATAGCACGTTGAGTTTCTCATACTAATACGAACATTCCCGACCAAACTCTTCGAACGTCATTACCAAACAGCCGGTTATGCTTAATACATTGAATTCCGACCTCAACAAGATATATCAATGGGGATTATCAAACCGAGTAGAATTCAATGCCTTCAAAACTCAGTGCTGTCTCTTGTCGTCAAAGGCGAACCCCAAAGTAAATATACTGTCTATGAACGGTACTTGCATCGACGAAGCCAAAGAACTATCAATCGATTACTATCAATTAATACGACTCTTAATTGGAGTGGCTACATATTTGAAGCTGCGAAAAGTGCGGCCAAATGTATGGGTTTCCTTAATAGTTGCAGAAAATACTTCACTCCATCCAACCTGGCTACTATTTTCAAGGATTATATTCGTCCCAAAATGGAGTCCAGCTCGCATATTTGGTCAAGCGCCTCCAAAACTGCACCACAGATGCACGATAGGATACAAAAACGAGAAGTGAAACTTATAGGGCACCAAGCCGTAAGTCGATCAATTCCGTCATTAGAACATATGGGCAACGTATCATGCCTATCTCTTTTCTATATGTATTATCACGGTCGTTATTCAACTGAACTTGCTGAATATATTCCCATTCTTCAGACATTTTCCCGTGATACCCGTCAATCTGTGAATGCTCATCAGTTCATGTTGAAAGTGGACTTCAGGCGCACACATAAACATAGAGACATTCTTTAGCCGAACCACACGAATGTGGAATGTTCTACCTCATCATGTGTTTCCTCGTCGTTCTGATGCCCAGGCATTTAAGACCAATGTGCATCGATACTTCCTTTCCCTATCAGGTTTCTCTCCATCCACTCACACTGTGCTTTGACATTTAAGGCTACACCAAAATCCATTTTTGTGCGCCCGTTAGTGTAAAAAAAGGTAATCCGGTTATTTGGCCACAATTACTCTCGCTAAATCATGTACATTCAATACTGCTCACACTTTCTAGCACAATAATTCTGACGACAACGTCATATGTAATATTTTATAACAAGGACCCTAGATCCCTGTGGTATGCCTGATCTTACGTTTAGCGTTTTTGGAGGAACCCACACAATAAAAAGTTTATAACCAATTCGTTTGATTCTCTCAGCACTGGCAATCACTCTTTTCTTCATCTTCTTTCTGTCGTTACTATTACCATACAGTTCGTCGGGGTTCTCTTTCGATATTCCAGGGATACCTTCATAGCACAGTCGTATACAACAGATTAGGTGGTATTCTTGAATATTAAACTACAATAACAGGTCAATTCAAAAGCCCCCGGTCTGACATATAGATGGCGGCACTAGAATTAAATCCATATAATTTTTAGTTAGCCCTAACCTTCAAAAGACGCGTGTATAAATTTGACAGATGTCGGATCATTAGTTTGTGAATTATAGTATTTTGAGTGAAGCAACTTCTGTTATTGTGAAAAAAATGGATAAAAAGGAATTTCGCGTGTTGATAAAATATTGCTTTTTGAAGGGAAAAAATACAGTTGAAGCAAAAACTTGGCTTGATGACGAGTTTCCAGACACCGCCCCAGGAAAATCAACCATCAAGGATTGGTATGCTAAGTTTAGACGTGGTGAAATGAGCACCGAAGACGGTGAACGCAGTAGACGCCCAAAAGAGGTTGTTACCGACGAAAACAGTAGAAAAATCCACAAAATGATTTTGAATGACCGTAAATTAAAATTGAATGAAATAGCAGGCGCTCTAAAGATATCAACTGAACGTGTACATCATATCATTCACGAATATTTGGGTATGAGAACGCTCTGTGCAAAGTGGGTGCCGCGCGAGCTCACTTTTGACCAAAAACAACGACGAGTTGATGATTCGGAGCAGTGTTTGGAGATGATCAAGCGTAATAAACCCGAGATTTGGGTCGATATGTGACAATGGATGAAACATGGCTCCATCATTTCACTCCGAAGTCCAATCGACAGTCATCCGAGTGGACTGCACACGATGAACCCGCCCCAAAGCGTGGAAAAACGCAACAGTCAGCTGGTAAGGTTATGGCGTCTGTATTTTGGGATGCGCGCGGAATAATTTTCATTGACTATCTTGAAAAAGGAAGGACCATCAACAGCGACTATTACACAGCGTTATTGGGCCGTTTGAAGGACGAAATCGCCGAAAAACGACCGCATTTGAAGAAAAAGAAAGTGCTGCTTCACCAAGACAATGCACCGTGTCACAAGTCAGTGAAAACGATGGCAAAAATCCATGAATTGGGCTTCGAATCGCTTCCGCATCCACCGTATTCTCCAGATCTGGCCCCCAGCGACTATTTGCTGTTCTCAGATCTCAAAAGAATGCTCGCTGGGAGGAAATTTTCGTCGAATGGAGAGGTGTAGCGTTCTACGAACGCACCATTCCGCGCAGGTAAGGTTCCTACCTTCAAAGAACTTACTTACCTGATAACGCAGCGCACGTGCCCACAGACACGCGGCCAATAGTCATTACAATACCTGTAACAAAGGTCATAGGAGGCTGCAAAATGCGAACTGATATAAAAAGAAGCAAGGAACTGAACGTCCCAAAGCTTTCAATATCAAGCAACAAGCCGAGTGTAGCATACCTGAAACAAAGGCAAAAGCATTCATTCATCTTATCCACAAAGATTGAAATGCGCCGCACTCCAACACTGCACAATCGAAAATCCTGAACATCTACACGATATTACAAGGATTCGCTATCACCAGCAAATTCTCCGAATAACGGACGCACGTGCGGGTGGTCTACCACAAAGACCACCAAATCTATCACCCAACAAAAGAAACGGCAACCGTAATTATCTCAACAATTATTATTATTATTATTATTTATTGGCCTGTAAGAACCCGGAAGTTCATGACCTCACCGACTCGGCTTCGCCATCGTTCCCTGTTATGGGCACTCTCCTTCCACGCTTGACCATTCGATCCGATCTCCTCAAGGTCAAACCTAACATTGTCCTCTCATCTCCGTCGCGGCCGTCCTACTGGTCTCTTTCCCGTTGGTCTACCGTCAAGAATTCTATGCACGGTCCTATCGTTCCCCATTCGCGCCACGTGTCCGGCCCATCTTAAACTTCGGGATTTTATTACTCTCACTATTGTAGGTTTGCGATATAGCTCTCCAATTCCTGGTTATGGAGTCTCCTCCATTGTCCTGCCTCCTCGTCATATTTACCTCCAAATATGCCCCTCAAAACTTTATTCTCGAATACGCGGAATTTATTTTCTTCCCGTTTTGTGAGAGCCCATGTTTCGCATCCATATAGAACAATCGACATGATTATGGTTCTATAGACACGGATCTTTATGTTACGTGATAGCAGTCTGGAATTCAGCAGTTTACTGACTGCGTGCCAACTCGCGTTTCCGGAATGCAGTCTCTTGTTAATTTCCTTCGACAATTCGTTACTGGCCGTCAGTATCGTTCCCAGATGTTTAAATTCTTCAACTTTTTCAAATATCTTACCTCTGACGTTTATATGTGTTATCTGAGGTCCACCTGCTCTCGCCGTAATCATGTATTTTGTTTTGTCTTCATTTATATCTAGGCCCACCTCTTCTGCCGCTTGCATGATGATTTCACAGTTTTTACTAACAGTCTCTAGATTATCGCCCAGAACGGCGATGTCATCCGCATATGAGAGCACTTGTGTGACCCCGTTCAGGGATGATCCGGCCATGTTGTCGTCTTGTACCTTTCTGATGACATACTCGAGCACAAGGTTAAAGAGACACGGTGATAGAGCATCTCCCTGCTTTAGTCCGTCCCGTATTTCAAATAGTTCTGAGAGGTGGTTTTCTATTCTGACTCGCCCTTTGTTTTCGTTCATGCAAATTTGAATGAGGGCGGCATATTTTTTTGGGACTCCTAGCTCAACTAGAATATGGTAGAGTCTCTGCCTTGCGACTGAGTCGTAGGCTTTTTTGAAGTCAACGAACAGTTGGTGAACCGTCTCTACGTATTCCCTCTTCTTTTCCAGCAGTTGTCTTATTGTGAACATTTGGTCGCTTGTTGACCGGTTCCTACGGAATCCACACTGGTATTCTCCCAGTATCTCTTCTGCGTACGGTGTGATTCTTGCCAGAATGACATTTGTTAATATTTTGTATGCTGTTGGGAGCAATGATATTCCTCTGTAGTTTTCGCAGTCAGATCTGTCGCCTTTTTTGAAAATGGGAATGACTATTGAGGTTTTCCATTCTTCCGGAGTGACTTCCTTATCCCATATTGTTTGGATGAGCTGGTGGATCTGTAGCGTTCTACGAACGCACAATTCTGCGCAGGTAAGGTTCCACCTTCAAAGAACTTACTTACCTGAGAGCGTTGCACGCGCCCACAGACGCGTGCCCCCAAAGTCCCACGATAGGGCCTGCAACTCGCAGCCAACGTTGAGACCGACACCAAAAAGCAAGGAACTGAACGTCCCCAAAGCTTTTTAGGTCAAGCTCAACAATTATAACTCTTCATGCCTGAAACAAAGGTATAAACATCCATGCGTTCTATTCCTAAAAAAAAACAATTCCCAAAATGCCATACATGCTGCCTGCGCCCAGGAACATCTCATCGAACCGGCAATTCCGAAATTCAATACAAAAGAATTGCTATCATCAAAGAATGAGCCGATCAACGGATGCACGTGTGGGTAATCTAACGCAAGGACCACCCAAATCCGTTGAACAACAGAAGGCAGCCACGACCTATCGCAATCGAATATATCTCAACGAGACATCCGATAATTTATGAGAAGTTAAGCCAACAAAGGCAATACTCCGGTCCCACGGCCACGCTAGAATTTCGCACCATTATAAAGATCTAATGGATTTCGATTCCGGGTACCAAGTTCAAATAAGTCCCACGACTGCACGTCAAAACAATCGCCGAATATCTCTGGTCTGGGCGCCAGATGTTCTGTACAAACAGAAGGCCGTGGAAATTAAATTCTATCAGCGATAATAATGATGTATGCAAAGATGACTTTCCCCTTTCAGGAAACTACAAAATATCCCGGGGGATGTGATAACATGCTGCTAACAGAAATTCGGAAGTTCTGTTAGCAGAGCAAATAGGGAATATTTTCCGGATAGATACAGATACCTTTTTGAATCTGGGTATCTGTGTGAGCAGGATATGGTTGAGGGCAGATATTTAGTCAGATTTTGATCGTCGACCCGAGGAGTGGTACAGAGAGCCTCCTCCCTTCAAGGAGTTAACGTGTGTATCGTTTGTGTGGTTCGCCGCGTTTTAATTTCTGTTATTGAATATTGTTCGCTGCGTTTTACTTTATATTGTTAAATATTGTGAAACAGATTCCGCTAATTATAACAATTATAACAAAAAAAAGAAAATAAAAAAAAAGGATTTTTAAATCGACAAATAACCCTCAGTGTTTGTTTTTGGACAATTGTTTTCACTCCATTGGTGCTCCGGTGTGGATATTACGTCGGACAGTGATTGGCGGAACACTTACAACATACCCGAAACACACCGCCGAAGTTACTCAACATAATTACCGCCAAAGATCTTTCGAGCGGTTGTCTCTCCTCCATGCTTCACAAGCTCTGCCGGTATGCAGTCGACTCCGGGAGCCTTGTTGTTTTTCAATCGCTTTATTGCGTCTACAACTTCGTCGAGAGACGGCTCTGGGATCTGAGGCTCGGCTGTATGTACGCTTGGTGCATTTATCTGTGGTTGATGAGTGCGTACATTGAGTCGATTTTCAAAGTACTGCTTCCATCTTGTCACGATATTGTTTGTTTCTGTGACCAGACAGCCGTTTGCGTCTCGAATTATTTTGGCTCTTCCTCGGTAGCCATTTCTAATTGAATTTATGCCGACATACATACCTCTGATGTTCTTTGCCCTGGAATTTTCTAGGATTTTTTCAATCCGAGTCTTCTCCCATTCGCGTTTTTTGCGTTTGAAGAGCCTCATTGTCTCTCTCCGAATTGTCGCGTATCTTTCTGCGTTGACTTCATCATATCTTTCTAAGTGGATCACTCTGAGGCGTTTACGTTCTTCGATCTTCGCCCCGCACTCATCGTCAAACCAAGGTTTGGACTTAATTGTTTTCTTAAATCCTAATACCTTTTGGGCTGTTAGTTTGATTGTGTCTCTGATCGATGTCCATTTAGTGTTCACACTATTAGCTTCCTCTTCCTCACTGCTCACATTCTCTAGAATGCTAAATCTATTCGTTAGTTCGTCTTGATATTCAGCCCTTTTGCGTAAGTCTTTCAGTTTATCAGTGACGAACTTTTTGCTTGTCTCCCGTGACTGCCCATGTGGGATTGCTGCGAGGCGACTCCTGATTTTGCCAATCACTAGAAGATGATCGGAGTCGCAATCTGCTCCTCTATATGATCTTACGTCAAGGATATTCGAGTGGTGTTTTTTGTCTATGAGGAAGTGGTCTATTTGGTTACGCGTTACCCCGTCGGGTAATATCCATGTGGCCTTATGAATCTCCTTGTGCTTGAACATCGTGCTTTTCACTACCAGATCTTTTGACGCTGCGAACGTGATAATTCGAATTCCATTATCATTTGAAACGTCGTGTAGACTTTCTTTACCTATAGTTGGTTGGAAGATATCTTCCTTTCCAATTTTCGCATTGAGGTCCCCGAGGAGGATTTTAACATCGAATGATGAGATCCCATGAAATACATCCTCGAGGGTCTCGTAGAACGTGTCCTTCGTTTCTTCGTCCGCAGATTCTGTTGGGGCGTGTACGTTTATAAATACATAATTGTACCATCGGCCCTGTATTTTTAGCACAGACATTCGGTAATTAAAAAAATTTCACATCTTTTACATGGGGCGTAATCTTCTTGCTTATGATGAAGCCAGTTCCGAGGTTATGTGTATCGGTACCTCCATACACCAGTGTAAATCCGTTGGTTTCGATTACTTGATGTGGGAGTCGGACTTCCTGAAGCGCGACGATGTCCATTTTATATTGTTTCGTGTTTTCTACGACCGTCTGTATCGCGCCTGGTTTATATAACGTTCGAACATTCCACGTGCCGACGCGTATATCCCGCTTTTGACGTTTTTCCCTACGTCTTATTTTGCCGAGTCGGTGTTTTCTTGATGATTTGTTCCCTTATGGTAGTGTTGGCTCATCACACCTACGCCTACCGGGTTTTTTGTGAGACCGTTTTTGGTGTATTGATCATTCATTTCATTGGATCGCTCTGGGGTTTCAAATGGTCCGCCATATCAGAGCCCCTCTTTGATATGGTAAGGTCTGCTTACTGCTCTGATTCGACCCGGTGTCAGAGAGGCGCCGTTATAATACAGCCGGTATACCCCTGGGTGCAAGCCATCCAATGGGCACGGTGACGCGTAACACCCTGGATCTGTATTTCACACCCATTAGAAAGATCTAATGGATTTCGGGTGTATTGACAAAAGTCAAACAAAACCCATGAACCATACATCCATGCAAATTGCAGTATATCTTTCGGCCGGGCGCCAGATGTGCTATGCAAATAGAAGCGGCACACAATCGACAACCGTCCATCCGAACTTCGATCACCACCACGGATGGTGATAATGATATAAGGATGTATGCGTCAATGACTTTCTCCTTTCAGGAAAATAGGAAAGTACCCCTGGGATAAAATAGCATGCTGCTAACAGAGATTTCCGGAATTCTGTTAGCAGATCGAATAGAGAAATTTTTCCGTACAGATACAGATACCAGTTTGGAATCTGGATATCTGTGTGTGCAGACAGGGAGTCGAATTGTGATTGTCAACGCGACGAGAGGTCCGTATCGAACAGTCGAAACAGAGATTCCGTACGAAGGAGGAGATGCAGGAAGTGTTAACCGAGGAGGTCGCGCCTTGTGTATTCCAAAGCGTTAGTGCCGTAACTTATGTTTTGTTTTCCGTTGAACTTTAAGCGTGTGTTCCAAAATGTTAGCGTCGTAACTTGTTTTTGTGTCTGCAAGTGTCTATCGTGTGTCTGCAAGTGTCTATGGAATTATTTGGTTACATGTACTAATTACGGGAACATTATATAGTGAGAAACTCCAGAACGATCGTGTATATTATAATAAATACTTGTATTGCTAGACCTCGAATCGATTTGTGCTACATAATAATAAAACATGGCCTTGTGAAACATCGAAACAAATAGTGTATATTATAATAAAAAAAATTAAAGTTAATTTCCAAAGGAGATTTCCGTGTTTTATTTGTGACGGCATTTGAATAGACAAATCATCACATCACCTAAGTGGCGACAACACTTCCGCCAAAGAGGTGATCGCCGAAACTGAGGCCTATTTTGAAGCAAAGGACAAATCGTACTACAAAAAAGGTATCGAAAAGTTGGAGGGTCGCTATAATCAGTGTATCACCCTCGAAGGGAATTATGTTGAATAAAAAAAAAACGAATTTTGCCAAAAAAATGTGTTTTACTATGGACGGCCGGGGACTTTTCAATTGACCCGTTACTAATGGGGAACGACACAATACGAAAAGAAGGTACTTCGTACGTTTTACGTAATTGAACATCTGAAGATTACAGCAACGGGGAAATACATGGTTGGGCAAACGAATCGAAAAAAAAAAAAAAAATCATCAGCGCCATATACCAGAGCAATAACATTGCAATCACGGCCTATGTAGTGAGTTGAGACATGTTCGCGTTCACGGGGGCGTGGTTACGTTGGTGCTTTGGTTCTAATTTATCGTTGATTTGATTCATGTTCTTTACCTTGCCGCAAAACGCTATAAAGATTAAGATTGTATTGTATTGTATTAGAACAATATAAGAAATATTCCCGCTCAATGGCATGTCGGCATTGCAGGCCGCATTCGTATAAAATGCAGTATAGGTTATTATTCATCTTCCTATCGAAGCCAATGTCATTTCAGTGGGTTGATTTACCTTTTGTTTCTGCGTGTATAAAATAATAATAGAAGTAGAATCGGTGTAGAAATAATATACAAGGTAAGATAAGAAATTATGTGCGGTGTATATTGCGTTATTTTAAACAGCTCTACGATCATTCACTTGGGTTTATATACGTACCTAGACTATGTTACAGTCGAGGCTCAAGCCAAAAATTCTTGTTATTTAATGAGACCTTTGACAAACTTCTATTTCGCATGCCAAGTTGGTTTTTCGTGTCTTCTACCTGGTTGAGCCGGTGGGTTAACACAAAAGACCACAGTCGATCATTTTAGGTTCTTTAAGTTGTGAATCTCTCACAAGAGTGCGACACAACTTGTCCATTAGTAACATTTACTGTTATTATAAATCTAAGCATTTCTGCTTATGACTCAAATATTAGCCGTAGTATTGCAAATTCAATAATATGCCTTTTTGACCAGTGTACCATAGCGACTTGGAAGAGTCGCGTGTCATAGCAATATATTGGGTCCAAGTATTAATATATCACGAGCCACATACAAAAAAAAGCCTCTTGCTCGCTCCCCAGTTGTGTATTAGTGTCCCACAGTTTCTTAACCCTACGCCGCACTTGGGGTCCATAAATTTCACGGTCAAATCACATTCCGAGTCTGAAAATATTTTATCTCCCCTATTAAAAATCAGAGCAATTGAAGCGGGGCCACTTTTGGGCTCCATGCGTAGCGAAGATCAAGGAACAGATTCACTTTCTGGGATGGCTCTGGACAGATTTGTGACTTCTTTGTGGTCGTGTTGGCGGTTGAAACGCAGTCGAATGCAAATACCGAGAACTTTAAGGAGACGGAGAACATACAATTACAAGGCCGGCACATCCCATTGTGTCCGGTTGAGCACATTTGAATGGAACCATAATTCTTTGGCGTCCGGTGTTGTCTAATTTGAAATCCTTTGGTCTCGCAACTCCAGGTTTACAGCTCCCCTTTAGGTCCTTGTTCTCATTGTGTTGCCCAGCGAATTTATCTCGATTTCGCTTCAGGTATGTAAATTGTGGTCAAAGGATTGTCTTAGGTGTGTTTTCTCGTCCTCCTTTTTCTTTGTCCTCCCCAGTGTTGCGGTTAATGTTTTATGTTTCTGTTGACGGTATATGGGATCCCCTTAGCAATTTGCGGGGCATGGAACGATTGAATGTTTTTGCGTTTCGGTGGTATTCACAAATGGACACTAAATGTGCCATTGCATCCCTTTTAATTGTGTGATTGATTGATTTATAGGTACAGATCAATTGATAGAGTGAGAGGGTATAGTTCCAGAAAAAAGTATAAAGAGAAAAGGACGAATAGCAGTTGACGTAGTGAGAGCGACGGCGAGGACGTTGGTACACACGGCATGGGAATTGGCGACATAACCGAACAACAATTGATTGACTTTGGGGCAGGACTTTGGAAACTTAATATACACCAAGCCCGTCGGCTCTTGTGGGAATAGGTTTCGATTTTATTTTCGATTGGTTTTGCTCTTCATTCCAACTTCCTCAACGTCGCTCCTACTGTGGGACATGGAACTTCTCGAATTACCATTACGTGAATAGCTGTGGAGTGTGTGTTTGTTGACAAGCTGAACTCGTCACCACCAGGAATTCGATTCGCAATTTCTTTCACATTTAATTTGAGTTGTAGATTGATTCCCTGGGGGCGGTTGGCAGTGTTGTAGTCGTTGGCATTGGGGTTTGGAGGGCATGTCTCGTCTGCGTTCTCAACTCTCGTGTAACTGGGGCGAGAAAATTGCTTTCAATTGTGTGGTCGACAGATACAAGTACATATTAAGTCTCCAATGAACAATAGGGTATTGCCTGGTTGTTTTTGCCCCATTGGATCTTTCGTATAAGTTCCGTATCACCGCCAATTTTGGGGTGTATAGATTAATCACATATAAATATAATGGAACTAGCAATCACACAATGTGAAGTTAGAAGTGCGGTTTTAATGGGAGTACATGTAGTATAGAACGACACAATTGAAGTAAAGAGTCTAGCTTGAGCAAACAGTCTGTAGTAATTGATTGAAATGATTTGCACATTAATAGGATGAACGTCTAAGGGTATAGTCTAAAGTGTTAATGTTGGGTAACTGCAGGTATTGACTGCCATGGTTTTGCATTAGTAGATATTCCTGTAATAATACTTTAAATTTCTCCTACATATATCTTTCGATTTAACTGCTTTACGTACGGAGAGGTCTCTTGTAAGGGATTTTGTGTGCGGGCGAAAAATAAATATGGGTGTACATTTGTTTTGAATGCTTGAATATTGCTACTAGACGACTAAATGGATGATCGATTAAAAACGATACTCAGTGTTTAACCGTGCGTCTGAAACTTTGCAGAGAATGATGTACGCTTTCTAAATGACAGGTTTACATTTTCTTAATTCATTTGAGAAACCACGGAACGATAAACCTGGTTGGTAAAAAACCTTACTCCTCCGCTCCATTAATATAATTGAAGGGCTTGCGTCAGGGTCCCCTAGGTAATTTTCGTTTTTGCTTTCTGCCGAAGAATTGAAGAGCTGCTTTCGGTGTGTTTGAACAACATAGGTGTTGATTGTAGTTTCCGCATTCAGCTCGACCCTGCTTCGTTAGAAAAATTCAGAGGCCAGAAATCCGCCTCCTTGAAAATGCGGCAATAACCCCAACAGTCTATAGTTACTACCACATCGAAGACGTCGCACATATTCGCCTGCTCGATAGATGTTGTGGGGGCGAAGTCGTGTGCCGGCGTACGACACGAGATTCTACTCCGTCCCCACGATATAGTTCACCGTTGAAATACTGCACGTCGCCGAGGCGAGATTGGAAACTAGAACAACGATCACCACAAGAGAAATAAAAAAACTGGTTGACATTTTATTGTTTTTATTGGTTTGTGTTAATTAACATTTATTAGAAGTTCTGGTTGACAAGGGCACAACAAATCCGAACACGAGAACTGGTATTTCAGCGGGACAATTACGCTGGTAGAGATTTTTGTGCTTAAACCGATTTGGGCACACGTTTAATTAACACTGGTTTATTAGAGTTCGCTCAATTTCACTTCGTACATAATAATTACGGAATGGACACCCGACTTGTTGATGCGCACTGCGGATGATAATAAGAAAACTGGCATTAACATATAAGACAGTAGGTAACGCTCCGTACCGCGTGCATGGTACGGCGAAGGAGAGACGATCCGACCGGCCCCTATGACGGTTGTAATACGAGTCAAAGATTCAGTTTCGTGGTGTGGTGAAAAGGAAATGAAATTTTCCTTTTGAGACCGATCAATCAGAGTGGATCTCGGGTACATAGATCCTAACGAGGGTGTGTCCACTTAAGCGCGGATCACTTTGTTTGCACGTGATGCGAGCTCTTGGGTGTACGAACCGTGGGAATGAAAATTCACATGAAAGAGCATCTTTGGACGAAGTGTTTGCAGCTGTTTAAATATGGTGCTAGTGATCGGGATGCGTTTGGGATGATTCCACAATGACGATTGTGTTTACATCCACGTTGATCGTATTACATCCTAGAAAGCAGAATACGGGTGAAAGATTTGAGTTTTCACTTTCCGAGTTCAATAATTTCATCTTCAATTTTTTTTTTTTTTTTTTTTTTTTTGCACCAAGAGTTGTCTCAATCCACAGAGTTATATGTAGCAGTCCGCTTACGTGCTTGCATCTCCTACCTCTTACCTCTCCCCACTACATTGACTTTGGGTTTTCTTTCGCGGCAGTAGTCAATTCCCTGTACTCTGAGACATCTCGCCTGGCTCTTTCTTCTTCTGAGTTACTAAATTTGCGAATATCAGCCCAATACTCATCTGACCGCATCATGTAATCTATGAAGTGACTGGACAAATTAAACTGTTTCTCTGTTGATCGGTACGGGTGCAAATAAAAATAGCATGTACAGCATCCCCTTCCCGTTGTTCGTATTGTTGACAGAGAGGTTAACTGTCGTGTCCAAAATGGATTAGGTGTTTTCGATATCCGCCGTATCCCATTAAGACTACTTATATGGTTTTTTCTTTCATCCTCTAACATCATCATCGGCACTACAACCAGGATCTGGTCTTGGCCTTATTTAGCAAGTTTCTCCACCGGTATCCGGTCCTCATCCGTGACTTGCTAAATTGTCCATAATAATGTGTGTTTCCGGGCAAGGTTATTAGCCTTGTGGCAAGTTCATACTCTATGCGTGACTTATATCATAGTATATTGTTGAGCTTAACTCCTAAGTACTTAACAGCTTGCTTCGTTCACCATGGCTTGGCTTACGACCTTGATTTGATTTAAAGTCCCCATTTATTTTTTTCAGAATCAATTTATACGTTTTTCTTTATGTACGACTAAAAGCATATCCTATTTTACAGTTATTGTTCTAATATTAACTTACTGTTTTTATGTATGGCTTTTGGCCTACAATGACTTTCATAATCTTGTTTAGAGTGTCATCTTCCTCTTTTACAATTTTGCTCACGCAATATACATGTAGGTTTAGTATTATATTTCGTTTTTATTTTTTATTCTTTTATTCTATTTTATATTTATTTTTTTATTCTATCTTATATTTATTTGTTTATTCTATTTTATATTCATTTTTTTATTCTATTTTATATTTATTTTTTTATTCTATTTTATATTTATTTTTTTATTCTATTCTATATTTATTTTTTTATTCTATTCTATATTTATTTTTTTAATTTATTTTTTTAGTTTTTGTCTATATATATATATATATACATATATATATATATATATATATATATATATATATATATATATATATATATATATATATATATATATATATAGCGTTTGCGACGATAGTGAAGAGCGAGTCATTCGAACCGACGCTATTACATCCAAACGACCGACATCGAGGTTTGAATACGCGGAAAATAAATTCGCTCTGTCCGTCCCTAAGGTTTTGTGTGTGTGTGGGGGGTGGGGGCGGGGGGGGGGGGGGGGGGGGGGGCGTTATTGCTGACAGCCCTTGCCATTGTCCAGAAGGGAGGGTAATCAGTTGGACACACGAGTTTATTGATCATTCTATCGTTGTATGATTTCTTCGTGGTATAAATCGCCTGGTTGTAGGCGTTCCTGATTCTAAATAAATTCGTTCTGTTAACTTCAATGGCATTGGAGCCCCATTGTTTAAAAACTCCTTTTTTGCCGCTATAATCTGCTTGCATTTGTTATCAAACCATGGTTTATCAGATGAGCTTTGTTTTGATGAAATGCAGAATGTAGATCTCCATTCCTAGACGGATAATCTCTGTGGCCGACTCCGCGCGTGCGTTAAGATCACAGTCTCCTATGCACACCTCCGACCAAGGTAAGGATGCAAAGAAATCTCGCAAATCGTCCCAGTTTGCAGCCCCATACCTCCATACATGGCTAAGCTGCTTAGGTCGGTTATTGGCTTGAAATGTAAGTGGTTGGGCGACCAAAACCAAACAGCGGTCTGAGATTCCCAGTGGCGCAGCAATCTCGACGATATAAATGCTCGACTCGGGTGTCAAAAACAGATCCAGGGTATTCGCATAATCACTTCGGCCATCCGGCACTCGTGTGGGTTCCTCCACGAGTTGAGTGAAATTGTGGCTAACAGCGAATCTCTCCGCTAGCCTCCCAGCCTCATCGGTTCTGTTAGAATGTACTGTGGGGCTTTTCAGGGCCCGAAGAGCCATGCATCGCTCGATCCCCACCATTACCAGCGATGCGACTTACCTTGAAGTCGAACCTTTAGCAAGGTTACGCTACCTTGCTACGGCATTAACCGCCAGCCAAATTGCTGGAATTAATTCAGTTACCCCGAAGGATAACTGACATAAATACCTTAGGCAGCTTATCTTTCTTTGGGGGGTTTTTCCAAACACCTTTTTTCCACGATCCATTCCTGAAAACATTAAGTCCACGGCAAGGATTATCACCTAGCCGTGGCATCGAGAATTTCGCCCTCGGGCATGTATAGCACCCGGTGCATCACGTTCCCATTACTTTATGCCATGGAAACAAAAGCAACACGGAGTTTCAATTTACTCGTTTTTTTTGTTTGTTTGTCCATGGCACCCCTAAGCATGCGGCTACCAGGTCTCATCAGTTTGCCACCGTCGACAAGGTTTCGGCCGACGCAAAGCAAACATTCACCAATTACCAGCAATAGCTGGTTTTCTATTATCGGTCTCCACCGATCAGGGACCGCAAACAAGCAACGAATTGGATGTAGCCATCAAGTGTTTACTTTTAACATCTGGCAATGGCTGCACCCTATATTCGTTGCAATACCTAAACATCGCATTCACACCATGGATTGTTTATGGTATACCAATTCCCTATTAACGGCCGCCAACCGTCGGCGGACCTGGGAGATTGCATGTCCATCAACCAAATGTTGATTTATGGCCTCTCCTAGGGTGACCAGATCTTCGGTTTGTTTTCCTTTTGCACCAGATGGTTCGGTTGCCGACAGGTATTACACAATCAATTGTGTACACAGCCGCAGGCCCATGCATTGTTTGCATGCTCATTACCAGGAGATGCAATTACGACGCTCGCATCCATCCTCGTTCACCGGATGATCGTGTGCGACGCATACACATACATGCAAAATGTATGCCGTATTTCCCGGTCCAATCACGATTGACTGCTACCAGTTGATCGTGTAACTCCTCCCCTTTTACAGTTTTTCTTGGCGATGTCATTCTGATGGCTGCGAAGGGAAACCAGTCAGATTTTAACCTTTGTAGAGTGCGCGGTGGAGGACAACACCATTGGAGTTTTCTTTGAAGCGCCGGATAGTTATCTCTCGCGAGTTCTATTAATATACAAATTTTAAGTGAATGTTCCTGTAAAGTATAAGCTTAATATTGTTTTCACTGCGGACGTATAATTAATATCGACAATTAAATGTTCCTGTAAAGTTCAAGTTTAACATAGTTTTCCTGTGAATGTATCATTGATAAAGGCAACCAAATGTTCCTGTAGAGTTTCAAGTTTAATATTGTTTTCACTGCGGACGTATAATTAATATCGACAATTAAATGTTCCTGTAAAGTTCAAGTTTAAACAAGTTTTACCACGGATGTTCAATTATTATAGACAGTTTTAAGAGTTCTTGTAGAGGCACAATTTAATAAAGTTTTCTTGTGAAGGTTAAGTTACCGATAGTTATCAATAAGGGAACAATAAATAATAAACAATTAAACGGAACAACACGCTCCTGCATTTTATTTTTTACCTGGTGGACGATTTGGTGAACCTTGGTGAAGAACAGTGTGCTGCGTAACGATTCTCAGGGATCAATCAGTGGCTTTTTGCTTAACCTGCGTCCGTGCCGACGCCTCTAGCGAATACCACCCACAGTACCACCAGGCTAATTTATGTACATTAAAATCGCCAAGGACGACAACTTCAGAAGTCGGGTGGTTGATCTCTGTCCAGTCGACGGTACGTGAAAGATGTTCGAAAAGTGTCACCGGTCGATCGTCATTCGGGGAGCGACGGTAAGACAACAAAGAAATTTAACAGAATTCCCCAGCAAAACCTTCAACTACATGATGTCCAAGTTATTGGGTCCTAACGGCTCCATCCTTTGGCAAGCCAGATCGGACCGCGTGAAAACGTAGACTTCACCCTTAAAACGAATATCGAATGCAAGTCGTATCCTGACCAACGAAGATATGTCAAATCAGTTGACGAATCGACTGGGGTCTCAATTAGGACAAGGATATCGGGTTTCGCTGTTTGAAAACATTGGTGGACGCCGTTTACTGGTGAAACCGATGCCACTGATATTACAAAATTCCGTTATCAGTCGAACGTCGACAGAGTTTCGATTATGAACCCGATTACGCGATGATGAATTTCTTAAAATTCGGTTATTTATCAAAACATTTGCATGACATAGTTTCTCGCGTAGAGCATTGGATAATTCTTTGATAACACGTATGATGTGTGTTTCGAAAAAAAGAAATGGAGAGAGTGGAAACATATACATTCGTATATTTTTCACCGAATGTTGCGACTATTAATAAATAAATAGCCTGTACTTTTCGTACATGAAGGGGAACATTGGTCTTGGAAACTTCTAAAGGGAAAAAGAATTTGTGAATGGGAAAAAATGTTTCGCTATTGATAAACAGCTGTTTGTAAATTTTTTAATTAATTAAATTAAAAATTAATTATATAACAGGTCGCCCAGTTCTATTCCGGCAGAAGCCAGTATAATCAATTGCTTGTTTTTAATCAATTCCTTCGTTATTGGCCGCTTCTACCTTGTGTATATGGTTAGCAGCTTTCACATATACGAAGTTGTCGGGTCCATACGATTCCATCATACATAATATTCCACAGGAGCGGACTAAGTACCGACCCTTAAGAAACTCCTGCCGAAACATCATAGAAATTTCTCTTTTCGCTTGTATGGTACGTCAGCTTTCTATTGGTGAAGCGATTTATGGTGATATTTTAGGGGCAGACCGGAATGCCCGTTCGACAAGGGCTTTACTGAAGAACTAGCTGGCCGAGCGTTTTTTATACCCAAGGCTTCCATGGCAGAGTACTCCTTTGTTCTTCCTCTCTATCTTTTTCCCGTTATTGCCTTGGTTAACATAACACTGCTGTTTTAATAGAACTTCTCGTCTCCTGGAGGATGCTATTCATAATTTTTTAAAGGCGAGCTTTATTGTATATTGGCCGTTTAATGTAACATCAAAAACCAAAATTTTTAATGTGACATTTTGTATTTGTAAGTTGTAGATAAATTAAGGCCAAGCAATTGTGATCGGCACAAATATTACAATCTTTCTCAGATAGGACTAACCCGACTGTGAACTCGCGTGAAATTGAAGCAAGTCCCGGAACCTATAATTACTTTCAAGAATTTATGGGTCACAATAAGTCGAGTTCTTCGTTTTTGTCTGACTAATTTTTGGGAACACTGGACACATCCTGACTTCCACCAGATATTGATGTAAATAACTGTTCGGCTATGGGCTATGCGAAATGATTCGATCTGGTACAAGCTGCAGGATATAGACTGCTTTACTGATGCCGCCGTCAAAACTTGCAACAAAATTCCCGATTTTATTCCCATGGTTGTCACGTTGTGTCCTTAGCTTAAGTTTCTCATTTACTCTGAGCTGTTAAACATTTCTTTTATTTTCCTCCTTTCATTTCAGTTCGCCATGCGGGAGTCTTTATGCATTTTGCACGGTGGATGCTCAACGGTAAGTAGCCACTCTAAAGCTCCATTGATTTCCCATAGCTGTCGTTTGTACGAAGGATCAACGTCATCTACGAAATGTGTTTGCCCAAATTAAGAAACGGAGAGGGAACGTAGCCGCCTTTTTTATTTAACCTTATTCAGAAAGACCGTTTCCCCCGGTGCACCTGAACACTTTTTTACCATTTTAATTACCAGAAAGTCACCCTTGGGTTTATTGAAAACCGTTTGATGAATGATGGCACATAAATCGCGTTATCCAAAACACTGAGATCCTGTTTGACTGTTCCTTTGGCGATGAATTACCTTACCCTACCGAAAGAGTCGGCCGTACTTTCTTTTACTTTTGACCAGAGTAAACGTCCGCTCTGACCATCAGTAGCAGGCGTACGATTTGATTACCATCACATGATGTGACAGTGTCGTATTTTCATTGGTGACATACGATGATAGCCCTTGAAGACAAGAGAAACCTTGTTTGATTTTCTTTTTTTAAATCTCTTTTGGGGACTTCGATTACAGTGGAGAAACAAACGAATGCTCCAGGTATATTCATCGGCTGTCTACCGTGAGCTCCTTTACTGAGAACTCCTTTTGCGAAATTTCAATTCACTGCTCCCCCGTCTATGGCCCAAGGGTTACATACACAGCATGTACCTGCAGTTTCCTCTTTTACCTTCATTGCGAATATCCACTCCTTTTTGCGGTCGGCATTCGGGATAGTAATTGATTCATTTCTCGTGCAAAAAGGAAACAACACTCAGCAGATCTGGCCCCTTCATCGACGTGGCTATACGGCGGACGTCGCGCGATCCGAATTAATATTTGCGGGAGTTTTATGGAATTAAATTGTGGTTGGAATGCCCGTGGTTGCGTTATATCCACTATATTCACGTCTTCTCTTCATTCCTTGTTTTTATTGTGAGACGTGTCCTTCATATCAGAAATAAAAGCCAAAGGCAAAGCCAGTTAGGACTTTTATACGTTGATGTTATACGGGTGCTCAATGTTCAACTCCAGTCATAAATATTTCAGAGCAATCTAATTGCGATTGGCCTTTGAGCGCGGCTATTTATTGATCAAGTGGCTTGTTATTAACGAATATAAATTTACTTTTATTAATTTTAGCGGGAAATTTAATTCAATAAGGGACATATCTGTCTTGAATACAATGGCTGGTGGTCATGTGGTACATGCTCATCACAGGCAATTAACAGGGTTTTTAAATAACAGATAGGAAGTTAGTGGTACCCAGTTTATTGGACAATAAATGCCCATGGGCTGCATAAAACTTTTAATGAAGTAACAGTCAATAAAAGTTTCTCACAATTGTGAAAACTATTTTTAATTTATTCGCCAACTACATGGTCCATCAATGCTGGAATTTTCCCAAAGGAAATGTTAATCTTGTAATTTCATTCGTTTTCTTTACATGTCCAATAAACTTCAGTTGAATTTGTTTTCTCCTAAAGCTTGTTGTGCAAGGTCTGATAAGCTTTGCATTCCTGGAGGCTGTATAGTTTATGAGCAAGAGGATGCATTCGTGTGTAAGTGCTTTCTATTGCTATTACGAGGGTAGTCCCAGAATTAATCGGCCTGACACATAGATGGTGATAGTTATTTAAATATATTGACTGTGGTAGATAGTACTAACCTTAGAAAAATTAAGTTGATAGCTTGAAGATGCTACGGTGCTTATTACATGTTTGACAGTCATCAATAGTGAACGCTCTCAGTGAATTTGTGAACATGAAAAAATTCACACATCCGTAGTTGCAGTGGCCAAAATCAATGATTTGAAATACGAATTACTTCTTTAGCACCTCGGACTATTTGCTCTTTTCAAATTTGAAGAAACTTCAATAACAGATGTTTGAATTTTTTCCAGATTCGTGGGATAGAATTTAATATATCTCGGGGCGTCTTATTCGTTAACTCTTCCTAAGTGGGAATTCATAGCAACTAAGTAAATAAATAAAAACAAACTAAAAGGAAACAATTTCACACGGTAAACAAATAAAAAAGGAAGGCCGATTTGTTCATACCTTTTACAAACATTACCCTTTTTAATCGATTTCTAATAATCTTCTTACAGCTGTTTATATTCGGAAAATGCCTTGTTCGAGCACTTGATATAAGCACCCTCTGCAGATTGTTCAAAGAACCGAAATAAAAAAAAAAAAATTGCAAATTATTCGTGTTTGTTTTGGCCTTCTAATTTATATTAGTCCTTTAAATTTGTTATAGTTTTCAATGCTGCATATCTATAGGAGCGTTAAAAATGTGCTTCTAGAAAAAAAGGTTTTATCGAGGGCAATAATATAAATAAATAAAAAGGAGTTGCACATAGTTTCTGGGTACATCACATATAAATATATTTTTATTCAATGTGATTTGAATATTGTCGGCATAATGCCTTCATTTACTTGACCGATATGAGAAGTTCAAAAGCTTCTAGTAAACTGGGTTTTATTTCAAGACAAAATTTTTCTATTTTTTTAATAGAATAGTGGATTAATTTCATGAATTTGACAAAAGAATGCCGTCTAAATGTGTTCCGTTGTTTTGTTAATGCTCCTCTAAACATTACGCAAAATTTGTTAGAACTGCTCGAAACGTGTTCTTCTTTATAATTACCATTTCTGCTTTGATATTTTTATTTTATATTGATTTAGAGAGCGGGATCTGTTGTTGTATATTTTAGAAATCGTGTATCCACAAAAGGAAAAAGTTTATTGATCTAATATTGAGTTATGTATAGGCCAATTTATGTTACCTCGTCGAGATATCAATTTTCCAGGGAAAAATTCACGATCAACTGGTAAAGACTTGTGAGTGTTACAGGATTAAAACTAATCATCATCATCATCATCGGCACTACAACCGGGATCTTGGCCTTATTTAACAAATCTCTCCACCGGTCCCGATTTCGGGCCGATGTCATTCAGTTTAGCACTCCCAGGCACTGGGCGTCCTGGTCTACCCCATCCCTCGATCGCAGACAAGGTCTGCCGCGCTGTCTCCTTCCATACATCCTGCCACAAAGGACTTTCCGGGCAGGCTCCCCTTCGATCATTCGAGCTAGGTGTCCCGCCCACCGGAGTCTACCGAGCTTGATTTTTCTTACAAGATTAGCTTTAAGGTAGATAGCCTACAACTCATGGTTGTAGCGTCTCCGGAATCGTCCTCCATCACATACGGGTCCAACAATTCTCCTTACGACCCTTCTCTTGAACGCGGCCAACAGTTCAGAGTGCCTTTTATTAAGCACCCAGGTCTCGGATCCACACATGAGTACTGGTAAGACCATGGTCTTGTACAGTAGTAGCTTGGATATGGGGGATTTAAAGAGCCTTGATAGACCATAGTAGGCTTTGTTGGATTTAATCAACCGTTCGCCTATTTCTTCTTCCATATTGTTATCGGCTGATACTATTGACCCAAGGTAGTTAAAGGATTGCACTACTTCAAATTCGTGCTCCACTGCCCTGATAGTTTGACCAACGTTAGGTCTTCTCTTCGCAGAAGTTGCCACCATGTACGTAGTTTTTCCCTCATTAATGTGCGGTCCCAGTTTTTGTGCCGCCTGCTCGATCTGGGTGAAAGATTCCTGTACCGCCGATTCGGTTCTACCGATGATGTCGATGTCATCTGCGTAGGCAAGTATCTGGCTGGACTTGGTGAAATTCATCCCTCTAGTTGTGACGCCAGAGTCACGGATTGCTTTCTCCAACGCCAGGTTGAAGAGGAGACAGGCCAGACCGTCCCCTCGTCGGAGCCCATTACAGATGTTTATTGGTTTGGACAGCAATCCCACTATTTTTACTTGACTAGTTACGTTGGTATCAATTTGTTTGGAATGCCGAATTCTCTCATGGCATTATATAGTTCTATCCTGGCTATGCTGTCGTAGGCGGCCTTAAACTCTATAAACAGATGGTATAATGGAATCTTAAATTCCAGACATTTTTCCATCGCCTGCCTAAGGGAGAATATCTGATCAATTGCTGATTTGCCTGGGATGAAGCCACACTGATATTGGCCAACGATGACTTTAGCGTATGCGGCTATCCGATCTTGTAGGTTAGTGGAGAGTATCTTATCGGTGGTACTCAGCAATGTTATACCCCTATAGTTACTGCACAGTGTGATAGCTCCTTTCTTATGTATGGGGCAAGTTATGCCTCGACGCCAATCTTCCGGCATCTCCTCTTGCTCCCATAGGTGCACCACGATCTCATGAATTGCTTGATGTAACGCTATCCCTCCTTGTTTGATCAGTTCAGCAGGTATGCCATCAGCTCCAGGGACTTTATTTGATTTTAGCTGTCTAATGGCTTTTAATGTTTCCTCAATGCTTGGTGGCGGCATTATTTGGTCTTGATCTTGCATTGGTGGAGCCTCCAATTCTTCTGTGACCTGACCATTTAGCAATTTATTGAAGTGCACTTCCCATCGCTCCAGAATTCCTTCCGGATCGGTGATCAGATTACCGTCTTCATCTTTGTAGTAAGTGCAGCGTGGTGTGTACCGCGTCATACTGCAGATTATTTGGTAGAACTTCCGCGCCTGGTGCGGACCTCGCCCTCTATTTTTCTCTATTTCACAGACGAGGTTTTTTTCCCAGGCACTTTTCTTTTGTCTGTGAAGTCTTTTTTCAGATCTTCTGAGCTCTTTGTATTTCTCCTCGCGCACCCACGTCTTATGAGACTGCTGCATTGCCCGGTATGCAGCATTCTTACGTTCAGTCGCTAGTTTGCACTCATCCTCAAACCAGTCGTTCCGATCTCTACGACTACTGCCTAAGATGGAGTTGGCAGTAATAATGACAATATTCTTAAGGCATGTCCATTTCTCTTCTACGCCCGGCATTCTGGCCCTAGGACTTACTCTCCCTCCGTCGAGCTCTTCGAGGGCGACTCTTAGCGCATGACCAACGGTGTTACTGGTAGTTTCATTCGTACCGTCATCAGGCTCGAGGAGTGGCGACGATCTATCAACACGTGGTCGATTTAGTTGCGAGTGGCGCCGTCAGGTGATACCCAGGTGGCTTTGGGGATATCTTTACGCGGAAACCTGGTACTCACAACGACCAAGTTTTTCGATGCTGCCAGTTCGATGACTCGTAGTCCATCGTCATTGGTGTTCTCATGCCAACTATGGGAACGTGTGTAGTGCCTGAAAACCGGCTCCCGACCTATTTTTGCAGTCAAATCACCAAGACGACTTTCTCATCGTATCTTGGGCAGGCATTGAGGGCCCGTTCGACATTCTCGTAATATTTTTCTTTTTCGTCGTCAGGGGACTCCTTTGTAGGTCGGTGAACGTTTATGACGCTTATGAACTTGCCTCGCACGCGAAGAGTGCATAGCCTTTCATTTATTGCATTAAAGCCGATGATGGCAAGCTTCAGTTTTTGGCTGACAGCACATGGTGTTCTGCGTGACAGCTGTAATAAATGTCATACTCTTTTCTTTGAAAAACACCACACCCCGTCCATCTTATTTCTTGCAATGCTGTTATGTCAGCCTTATATTCGGACAGGGCATCGGCTACCTGCTGTGCAGCTCGAGCTCTGTATAGTGAGCGGACGTTCCATGTAAAAGTTCTTAAATCATTTAACCATTTTCGTTTCCATGGCGTATCCGGTTCATATCCGAGGCTTGTTAAATTTGCCATAATAATTCATTTTTACGGGCATGGTTATTAGCCTTGCGCCAACCTTTCTCAGGATGTCGCTGCATGCATTGGTTCACTACTTGGCGGGTGCCAAAGTAGCTATCCAGGGGTGTCACGTGGAGACTGCATGTCAACTTGGATTGAACAGGGACAAGGATCGTCCTGGCCTTCGCCGGGTTGAAATCAATCAGAGGCTTTGCCATGTATGTTCGCACCCATCCCCTCCATTAAAACTAATAGAATCATGCAAAGATGGTGTGAAAAAGTTATTATCATTGCGTCATATCGTTCCGATAAAACGTATGTCGTGTTGGGAGCGCTGAGATTGGGAGTCTCGTGAACGGCCAGGGGCACCTTTTTTGACGGCCTAGGTCGTCCCGTTCGTGGTTTTCCATCGCCGAACTAGTCTTCTCAAATTTCTAAAATTTCCCTCCCCTTGTTTTGATAAGTTAAGTATATACGTTGATACTTCTCTAATGTAACGAATTTGGTACAGTTTTAAAAATATTCGGCCGGCAGCAGTAGCATAATAATTACGAAATCACGAAATGCTCCATAATGACTAAATTCCTAACGATGGATATATGCATTGTACCTCTCCCACAGATGCATTTCCATAGGCGTTACATGCAAAAACTGCTACCCACAAATACTAATCCATTGGGGCTCAAACTGATTATCATAACTTCACATAAATTCACCTGAGTTGATTAATTTTGGTTCGCCATCATCCCTAATTATTTATGGGTGTTGCGGATTCGCCCTTGAAACAACCTGCGAATTCGCAATTAAAAATCTGTGGCACCAACTGAATAAGATATGTGGCACCACCTTAAACAATGTCAGCAATCAGCTGACATTTGTGAACTTTCTGTTGGTTGTCACTTGACAACCATTTTTACTTTTATATTTCTCTTCTTCGTAAATCGCTTGGCGACTCCAGTTCGCAATTTGTAATCTCTAAAAATCTAAGAAATCCGACAAAATAAAGACGATATTTCTAATCGAGATAAAGAGCCACATTATTTCAAGTATCGGGAGGTTAAAATTTGGAATCAAGGTAATCTTTTCAATTTAACCAATTTATTAAGAGTTAATTCCAGCATAGACCAATTGTTCCGGACGTCATTCCCACGGAACCAGCATCGTTGCACGGCAAGAGAACGAATCATTGTTCTTAACGCCATTTCTTTAGCCCCTCAACACAACCCATTGGTTGGTGGACGATTTGCAGAACGCAAATCAAACAATGGGTAAGTCTTTAAAAGTGCATAAGACTTGAAATGTATTAACAAGCAATGAAGGGTCCAGAAACCTGCATCTGGCAATCACAGTGCAAACGCCGTCAGCATCGGACGCAAACGATGTGTGTGTAGGTGTTGCGCAGTGCAGTGGACATCAAGATAAATCTACATATACACCTTTATAACAATATACAAAACGAAAACAACTGATCCATAATATTTACGAAGAACAAACTAATTTGAAAAAGACGATACGGAGAAGGCGGATTTCACAGCCGAATCCGCAAGCTAAACGTCTAATATCTCACAAAATCATTGACATAGACACTATGATGGAAAATAATGACAGCGAAGATACTCAATATTCTGGAGCTGAAACCAATTCAAAGGAATGGCCGTCAGCGAAACAATAGCAAACCCCAGCAATCACGCCGAGGTTATTGATCAACTCATTGCCGAAATTGACATAAAAAAAATAAGAACTGGAAAAGCAAATGGAGGAAGTTCTTGAATTAAAATGGAAGTTGAGCCAGAATGAGCAGCAACAGAAAAAGAACAACAGCAGCGGCAAGAACAAAGGTAAACAGGACAACAGCTACCATCGAAGGTCATTAAAAGAGGACAAGTAAAAGAACCTCAACAGCAAGAACCGCATGAACAGCAGCCAGTCAGCAAAAATGACAATGTACCGACTATTGTCATCAGTTTATGGAGACAAAGAATGTCCTATAACTGGGTGAGTTGGATTGTAAACATTTTAATACGAAGTGAATTAATAATGTAAAAATGTGTGTGCGATGATTTATAAGGTTATTGCAAAATTAAATCTGCATTAGGTAAAGCGAAAAGCGAATACTCCACGTACACCCCTAAATCGGAGAAAACTGTTTGCATGTTCCTCAAAGGAGTTGATTTTTCCTTTGCTCCCGAAGAGGTGCCCGAAGAACTAAAAAGCATCGAAAACGATATCTTCAAATTTACAGGTGTGAAACCGTTCTTCACTGTATATTCTAGAAAACGCAACCATAAGTTGCATTTCTTCATTGTGTCTCTATTGTGGATTTAGAGATATTAAATACATTAATCACCAAACAATCAGTTATGTCACCGCTGTCAACGGTTTGGTCATGTTGCGCCGAACTGCAATATGCATTTTCGATGCGTCAAATGTCGGAATAAGGATATCGTTGGGGAATGTCCATTGGCCAAAGAACAGCTCCCAGATAAAAATAAGTTATCCTGCGTCCTCTTTAAAAATACAGGCCAACCGGTTAATTTTAGAGGTTGCCCTATATTTCAACAGCTGAAAGTAAAGTTGGAAACCAGAAAGACACAAGCTGAAGAAGAGAAACAAGTGAAAACCCGTTCTTACAACAACTTCGTGGCACCTAGTGTGTCATACGCTCAAATGATGCTTGGTGTAAAAAATACCCTAATCCGGGAACAACCACGTCAAAACATTAAAATGTGGGCTCAAGGGGGTGGGCTCGCTGTCATAGTCAAAAAAGGTCTGCAACACAAAGTTGTTTACAGAACAGATGTATACAAGTTCCAGGTGTTAGAAGCCTGCATTGTAAATATTCCTTTTAAAACTCAAAGACAGCTATATGTGGTCTGTGTATGCTACTGAAAGTCTCCAGTGTAGACAATTTATCAATGGACTTCATACCCTGTTCCGAAGTCTCTGAAAACAATTATTTCTTTATGGCGGGAGATTGCAACTCCAAGGATAGTGCTTGGGGTAACTTTATCTCGAACACAAGAGGCACTGCGTTGTTCGACTGGTGGTAAACAAATGCCATCGTACATAAACTAGAACTGTACGCTACAAATTTTCCATATTATCTAAGAAGGAATTCGAATTACTAGATAAATATCTTCATCATCGGCACTACAACCGGGAACCGGTTTTGGTCTTATTTAGCAAGTCCTGAGGCTTGTTAAATTTTCCATAATGATTGGTTTTTTTTTCGGGCAAGGTCATTAGTCTTGCGCCAGAGGCTCCCCGACGGGGAATCGAACCGCGGTCTCCCGCGTGATAGGCGGGTATAATAACCACTATACTATCGAGGAGCCCAGATAAATATCTAACTATTCGAAATTGTCTTCGTACAATCGAGTACGATAGTGATCGCGGACAAAGCGCCCTGATTCACATTCCAAACGAACATTCATTACTTGAGGAATATGATCAGATACATTCTTTTAATTTTCGCAACAGACACTGGTCGTTACTAATACACTGAATCGTTCTATCCCAAAAGTGTCTCATACTGCCATACAAACCGATACTGAAACCCGACGAGCGACGCTCTGTATAAGCAAAAGAACATTCTCCTCTCCAAATTAACACTGCTTTGTAGACAGTTCAGCGATCCAAATACGCAAGAAATAAAAACAATTAAGTCTAATCTAATCTACTAATCAAAAGTCTCGAAAAACTGATCCGTGAAAATTATAGATCAGTAATTAACAAAGACTGGAATAACAGAAACCAAGCCATTAAAGCTAGTGGGCCGAATATGTTCCCACAATTAAATAAAGTCCATCGAAGAAAAGATTATAATGCCATTCCATGTCTACGAGTTCCCCGGACTCCCGAGAACTGTCAAACTCTGCTGAACCCCGGACTTAGCTTGGAAATCCGACGAATAGTTCATAATAGTCGAGTATCCTCAAAAGAAAGCGAACTCAATTGGTGCCTGGTTTGCGCCAGTGTACAGTTTAGTGGTTTATGGTAAAATCTGTAATTGTATTGGAAATAAATGTGGATTTAAAACCCAAAAAAATAACGCACCCACATCTGGAAAAACTCTGTGAGAGCTTAAAAAATATATAGCTTTCATGGGACATTTAGTGCTACCCATGAAGTAAGAAAATATGTGGAAACGATGTCAAGAAGTTTTGGTATCAATCATTGGTCACGAACGGAGTTGCTTGTGATCATGACACTCACATCCGAAAATAACAAACAAATACCGATCAGATATCGCATGTAAATATATCCCCAAAGTCTAGGGTATTAATCGAATGCAGCAGGCAGTGCATGCATCTTAAGTCATCTTGAGATCACATGCACATATCCGTGTGTCGTTATTGCAATTGGCCATAAAACAAAGGAAAAAATATGGAAATGACTCATGGACGTACACGATCGAGAATAAAAACAGTCGGTCATTTTTAAAAAGGGTCACCAATAAACCGTCGGCCAAGATGGTCATTAATAAGCAATGCAAGCGGTTTTGCAAGTTCTTCCTGAAGTGCGTTATTTAGCAAGAGTTTGTTTGTGTAATGGATAAAGTGAAACTCAGTTGTAATTGGTTTTTAGTGTAATTTGCGATTAGATTAATGAGATTAGCGGCGTGATCTTCTCTTATTTTTTTTTTTAGTTGTTTGTCATTGCCGGAAGTATACAAATATATATTTAATAAACATACATATATATAAACACAGAATAATTACAAATAAATTAAGTATTTGATAATGCAGGGTAACCTGTTGCTTGTAGCTTGCCAAGGCTCAACAAGTAATACTAAGTACCCATTATAAAAACGTAACATTACCCTGCTAGAAGCCGCACTATTTTTGAGTTGTTTGAGTGTTTCCAAAATTTCGGAATATCGTTGGTTCAGGGACATAGTCCACCCCAATGTTGAAAATTTGAAATACAATTGCTAATTTTATCTATAATTTGAAATTTCTCGCTTATTTCACAAAAATTCGTTAAGATATAAAAAAGTTATAGGCTTTTGGAAAGTTGCCATTTCAATTATAACACCGTGCATAAATTTGTACCGTGTTGACCCGTACCGGTATCTTTTTACAATGGTGTTGTTTTGTTTTTCTGACAGATAGAAAGGTTTGATAATATCTTTTAACGGTGGCTATTTATGTGTGTAAGCGGGGGGAGTATATTTTGCAATACATTTGTAACACAGAGAGCAAAACAAATTAAAAACGACTGTTGGGGCGTCCCGTATAAACTTGCAGTTAAAGTTTATTAATTTTTTTTTTTAATTTAAAAAGTTCAACAATTTTATTGTTTAATAAAAATGTCATGTGTTTAGCGTTAAAGGACCATAATCATGCGGATTGTTCTATATGGATGTGAAACAAATTCCGCGTGTTCGAGAATAAAGTTTTGAGGGGTATCTTTGGATGTAAATATGACGAGGAGACAAGACAATGGAGGAAACTCCATAACAACGAATTGGATGAGCTATATCGCAAACCTACAATAGTGAGAGTAATCAAGTCGCGAAGATTAAGATGGGCCGGACACGTGGCGCGAATGTGCAACGATAGGACCGTGCATAGAAGGAGGTCGGATCGAATGGTCAAGCGTGGAAGGAGAGTGCACAGGACAGGGAACGATGGCGGAGTCGAGTCGGTGAGGTCATGAACTTCCGGGTCCCTACAGGCCAATAAATAATAATAACAAGTTTAGCGTTAAACATGTTGTAAGTCAATTATTTATAGAAAAACCTTGGTTCCTTTTATAAATTTTCCGACCTCTACAACTCCCCATACTCCAACTACCTCACAAAAACACAATAATACAACTTGATCAATGATCCCAAATCTTTCTTCCACTTTATAAATTACAAACGTAAATCCGACGCCTATCCTAACTCCCTTTCTTATGGTGCGTCGACTTCAACCGACCCACTAATTATTGCCAATCTATTCGCTTCGCTTTTCAATAAATCCTTTACAGACATCCCCTTCGAGCCCAATCCGTCTCACTTCAAAGACTTCCCCGAATTCTTCCTCGGCCCCTTCACCCCTCAAATTATTCAGCATCACGTACTTGAGGAGAAATTAAACTTACTTAAAGACGAGTTCAGCCCAGGACCTGATGGACTCCCAGCTGTTTTTTTAAAGAAATGTTCCTATTCTCTTTCTCCACCGATTTCAAGGATATTCAATCTATTCCTCTCACAAGGTATTTTCCCTAGTACGAGGGTTGCCTTTTATATTTCGGGATTAGAGAACAAAAACAAATATTGATCATCGAAAATCAGTTTATTGTTTTTCAAAATATTCCCCATGAACATCTATACACTTTTGCATGCGTTTGAACCAATTGTCGAAGCACTTTTGCCACTCTGATTGAGGTATCTCCAACACATGCATTCTGAATGCAGCAACCGCTTCTTCAGATGTCGAAAAACGTTGACCTCTCAGTTTGTTTTTTACGTACGGGAATAAAAAGAAGTCATTCGGTGCCAAGTCAGGACTATACGGCGGATGACCCATCAAATCGATGTTTTGGGTGCTCAAAAATGCAGTTGTCGCAGCCGATGTGTGAGAGCTCGCATTGTCGTGGTGAAGAGTGATCCGTCTTCGGCGGTTGGTTTTCCTGATTTCTTGGAAGACAACTGGCAAACAAATCGTTGTGTACCACTCAGAATTGACTGTTCTGCGTTGTTCTAGTGGTACGGTTGTGACATGTCCAGTTTTTCCGAAAAAACAGGCGACCATTTGCTTGGAAGTGCTTCGTGCGGGAACAACTTTTGTTGGATTTGGCAGATTATTCAAAGAACCGAAATAAAAAAAAAATGTTGCAAATTATTGTTTGTTTCTTTTGGCCTTCTAATTTATATTAGTCCTTTAAATTTGTTATAGTTTTCAATGCTGCATATCTATAGGAGCGTTAAAAATGTGCTTCTAGAAAAAAAGGTTTTATCGAGGGCAATAATATAAATAAATAAAAAGGAGTTGCACATAGTTTCTGGGTACATCACATATAAATATATTTTTATTCAACGTGATTTGAATATTGTCGGCATAATGCCTTCATTTACTTGACCGATATGAGAAGTTCAAAAGCTTCTAGTAAACTGGGTTTTATTTCAAGACAAAATTTTTCTATTTTTTTAATAGAATAGTGGATTAATTTCATGAATTTGACAAAAGAATGCCGTCTAAATGTGTTCCGTTGTTTTGTTAATGCTCCTCTAAACATTACGCAAAATTTGTTAGAACTGCTCGAAACGTGTTCTTCTTTATAATTACCATTTCTGCTTTGATATTTTTTCTTTATATTGATTTAGAGAGCGGGATCTATTGTTGTATATTTTAGAAATCGTGTATCCACAAAAGGAAAAAGTTTATTGATCTAATATTGAGTTATGTATAGGCCAATTTATGTTACCTCGTCGAGATATCAATTTTCCAGGGAAAAATTCATGATCAACTGGTAAAGACTTGTGAGTGTTTCAGGATTAAAACTAATCATCATCATCATCATCGGCACTACAACCGGGATCTTGGCCTTATTTAACAAATCTCTCCACCGGTCCCGATTTCGGGCCGATGTCATTCAGTTGTGGTCTGCCGCGCTGTCTCCTTCCATACATCCTTTCCGGGCAGGCTCCCCTTCGCTCATTCGAGCTAGGTGTCCCGCCCACCGGAGTCTACCGAGCTTGATTTTTCTTACAAGATTAGCTTTAAGGTAGATAGCCTACAACTCATGGTTGTAGCGTCTCCGGAATCGTCCTCCATCACATACGGGTCCAACAATTCTCCTTACGACCCTTCTCTTGAACGCGGCCAACAGTTCAGAGTGCCTTTTATTAAGCACCCAGGTCTCGGATCCACACATGAGTACTGGTAAGACCATGGTCTTGTACAGTAGTAGCTTGGATATGGGGGATTTAAAGAGCCTTGATAGACCCTAGTAGGCTTTGTTGGATTTAATCAACCGTTCGCCTATTTCTTCTTCCATATTGTTATCGGCTGATACTATTGACCCAAGGTAGTTAAAGGATTGCACTACTTCAAATTCGTGCTCCACTACCCTGATAGTTTGACCAACGTTAGGTCTTCTCTTCGCAGAAGTTGCCACCATGTACGTAATTTTTCCCTCATTAATGTGCGGTCCCAGTTTTTGTGCCGCCTGCTCGATCTGGGTGAAAGATTCCTGTACCGCCGATTCGGTTCTACCGATGATGTCGATGTCATCTGCGTAGGCAAGTATCTGGCTGGACTTGGTGAAATTAGTCCCTCTAGTTGTGCCGCCAGAGTTACGGATTGCTTTCTCCAACGCCAGGTTGAAGAGGAGGCAGGCCAGACCGTCCCCTCGTCGGAGTCCATTACAGATGTTTATTGGTTTGGACAGCAATCCCACTATTTTTACTTGACTAGTTACGTTGGTATCAATTTGTTTGGAATGCCGAATTCTCTCATGGCATTATATAGTTCTATCCTGGCTATGCTGTCGTAGGCGGCCTTAAACTCTATAAACAGATGGTATAATGGAATCTTAAATTCCCGACATTTTTCCATCGCCTGCCTAAGGGAGAATATCTGATCAATTGCTGATTTGCCTGGGATGAAGCCACACTGATATTGGCCAACGATGACTTTAGCGTATGCGGCTATCCGATCTTGTAGGTTAGTGGAGAGTATCTTATCGGCGGTACTCAGCAATGTTATACCCCTATAGTTACTGCACAGTGTGATAGCTCCTTTCTTATGTATGGGGCAAGTTATGCCTCGACGCCAATCTTCCGGCATCTCCTCTTGCTCCCATACGTGCACCACGATCTCATGAGTTGCTTGATGTAACGCTGTCCCTCCTTGTTTGATCAGCTCAGCAGGTATGCCATCAGCTCCAGGGACTTTATTTGATTTTAGCTGTCTAATGGCTTTTAATGTTTCCTCAATGCTTGGTGGCGGCAATATTTGGTCTTGATCTTGCATTGGTGGAGCCTCCAATTCTTCTGTGACCTGACCATTTAGCAATTTATTGAAGTGCACTTCCCATCGCTCCACAATTCCTTCCGGATCGGTGATCAGATTACCGTCTTCATCCTTGTAGTAAGTGCAGCGTGGTGTGTACCGCGTCATACTGCAGATTATTTGGTAGAACTTCCGCGCCTGGTGCGGACCTCGCCATCTACTTTTCTCTATTTCACGGACAAGGATTGTTCCCAGGCACTTTTCTTTTGTCTGTGAAGTCTTTTTTCAGATCTTCTGAGCTCTCTGTATTTCTCCTCGCGCACCCACGTCTTATGAGACTGCTGCATTGTCCGGTATGCAGCATTCTTACGTTCAGTCGTTAGTTTGCACTCATCATCAAACCAGTCGTTCCCATCTCTACGACTAGTCCCTAAGATGGAGTTGGCAGTAGTAATGACAATATTCTTAAGGCGTGTCCATTTCTCTTCTACGCCCGGTATTCATACTCTCCCTCCGTCGAGCTCTTCGAGGGCGAGTCTTAGCGCATAACCAAAGGTGTTACTGGTAGTTTCATTCGTACCGTCATCAGGCTCGAGGAGTGGCGACGATCTATCAACACGTGGTCGATTTAGTTGCGAGTGGCGCCGTCAGGTGATACCCAGGTGGCTTTGGGGATATCTTTACGCGGAAACCTGGTACTCGCAACGACCAAGTTTTTCGATGCTGCCAGTTCGATGACTCGTAGTCCATCGTCATTAGTGTTCTCATGCCAACTATGGGAACGTGTGTAGTGCCTGAAAACCGGCTCCCGACCTATTTTTGCATTCAAATCACCAAGACGACTTTCTCATCGTATCTTGGGTAGGCATTGAGGGCCCGTTCGACGTTCTCGTAACATTTTTCTTTTTCGTCGTCAGGGGACTCCTCTGTAGGTCGGTGAACGTTTATGACGCTTATGAACTTGCCTCGCACGCGAAGAGTGCATAGCCTTTCATTTATTGCATTAAAGCCGATGATGGCAGGCTTTAGTTTTTGGCTGACAGCACATGGTGTTCTGCGTGACAGCTGTAATAAATGTCATACTCTTTTCTTTGAAAAACACCACACCCCGTCCATCTTATTTCTTGCAATGCTGTTATGTCAGCCTTATATTCGGACAGGGCATCGGCTACCTGCTGTGCAGCTCGAGCTCTGTATAGTGAGCGGACGTTCCATGTAAAAGTTCTTAAATCATTTAACCATTTTCGTTTCCATGGCGTATCCGGTTCATATCCGAGGCTTGTTAAATTTGCCATAATAATTCATTTTTACGGGCATGGTTATTAGCCTTGCGCCAACCTTTCTCAGGATGTCGCTGCATGCATTGGTTCACTACTTGGCGGGTGCCAAAGTAGCTATCCAGGGGTGTCACGTGGAGACTGCATGTCAACTTGGATTGAACAGGGACAAGGATCGTCCTGGCCTTCGCCGGGTTGAAATCAATCAGAGGCTTTGCCATGTATGTTCGCACCCATCCCCTCCATTAAAACTAATAGAATCATGCAAAGATGGTGTGAAAAAGTTATTATCATTGCGTCATATCGTTCCGATAAAACGTATGTCGTGTTGGGAGCGCTGAGATTGGGAGTCTCGTGAACGGCCTGGGGCACCTTTTTTGACGGCCTAGGTCGTGGTTTTCCATCGCCGAACTAGTCTTCTCAAATTTCTAAAATTTCCCTCCCCTTGTTTTGATAAGTTAAGTATATACGTTGATACTTCTCTAATGTAACGAATTTGGTACAGTTTTAAAAATATTCGGCCCGCAGCAGTAGCATAATAATTACGAAATCACGAAATGCTCCATAATTACTAAATTCCTAACGATGGATATATGCATTGTACCTCTCCCACAGATGCATTTCCATAGGCGTTACACCCAAAAACTGCTACCCACAAATACTAATCCATTGGGGCTCAAACTGATTATCATAACTTCACATAAATTCACCTGAGTTGATTAATTTTGGTTCGCCATCATCCCTAATTATTTATGGGTGTTGCGGATTCGCCCTTGAAACAACCTGCGAATTCGCAATTAAAAATCTGTGGCACCAACTGAATAAGATATGTGGCACCACCTTAAACAATGTCAGCAATCAGCTGACATTTGTGAATTTTCTGTTGGTTGTCACTTGACAACCATTTTTACTTTTATATTTCTCTTCTTCGTAAATCGTTTGGCGACTCCAGTTCGCAATTTGTAATCTCTAAAAATCTAAGAAATCCGACAAAATAAAGACGATATTTCTAATCGAGATAAAGAGCCACATTATTTCAAGTATCGGGAGGTTAAAATTTGGAATCAAGGTAATCTTTTCAATTTAACCAATTTATTAAGAGTTAATTCCAGCATAGACCAATTGTTCCGGACGTCATTCCCACGGAATCAGCATCGTTGCACGGCAAGAGAACGAATCATTGTTCTTAACGCCATTTCTTTAGCCCCTCAACACAACCCATTGGTTGGTGGACGATTTGCAGAACGCAAATCAAACAATGGGTAAGTCTTTAAAAGTGCATAAGACTTGAAATGTATTAACAAGCAATGAAGGGTCCAGAAACCTGCATCTGGCAGTCACAGTGCAAACGCCGTCAGCATCGGACGCAAACGGACGGCGGGCGTAAAAAAAAACAAAAAAAAAAGGGTGCATGGAGTACGCGAGTAACTAAAACCAAAAGGAGTAGCACGTTCAAGTGTGGGCGGTTGCGCGTGTCGTATATAACAAATATTTATCCTGTGTGTGTAGGTGTTGCGCAGTGCAGTGGACATCAAGATAAGGCTACATATACACCTTTATAACTATATACAAAACGAAAACAACTGATCCATAATATTTACGAAGAACAAACTAATTTGAAAAAGACGATACGGAGAAGGCGGATTTCACAGCCGAATCCGCAAGCTAACGTCTAATATCTCACAAAATCATTGACATAGACGCTATGATGGACAATAATGACAGCGAAGATACTCAATATTCTGGAGCTGAAACCAATTCAAAGGAATGGCCGTCAGCGAAACAATAGCAAACCCCAGCAATCACGCCGAGGTTATCGATCAACTCATTGCCGAAATTGACATAAAAAAATAAGAACTGGAAAAGCAAATGGAGGAAGTTCTTGAATTAAAATGGAAGTTGAGCCAGAATTAGCAGCAACAGAAAAAGAACAACAGCAGCGGCAAGAACAAAGGTAAACAGGACAACAGCTACCATCGAAGGTCATTAAAAGAGGACAAGTAAAAGAACCTCAACAGCAAGAACCGCATGAACAGCAGCCATTCAGCAAAAAGGACAACGTACCGACTATTGTCATCAGTTTATGGAGACAAAGAATGTCCTATAACTGGGTGAGTTGGATTGTAAACATTTTAATACGAAGTGAATTAATAATGTAAAAATGTGTGTGCGATGATTTAGAAGGTTATTGCAAAATTAAATCTGCATTAGGTAAAGCGAAAAGCGAATACTTCATATACACCCCTAAATCGGAGAAAACGGTTTGCATGTTCCTCAAAGGAGTTGATTTTTCCTTTGCTCCCGAAGAGGTGCCCGAGGAACTAAAAAGCGTCGAAAACGATATCTTCAAATTTACAGGTGTGAAACCGTTCTTCACCGCATATTCTAGAAATCGCAACCGTAAGTTGCATTTCTTCATTGTGTCTCTATTGTGGATTTAGGGATATTAAATACATTAATCACCAAACAATCAGTTATGTCACCGCTGTCAACGGTTTGGTCATGTTGCGCCGAACTGCAATACGCATTTTCGATGCGTCAAATGTCGGAATAAGGATATCGTTGGGGAATGTCCATTGGCCAAAGAACAGCTCCCAGATAAAAATAAGTTATCCTGCGTCCTCTTTAAAAATACAGGCCAACCGGTTAACTTTAGAGGTTGCCCTATATTTCAACAGCTGAAAGTAAAGTTGGAAACCAGAAAGACACAAGCTGGAGAAGAGAAACAAGTGAAAACCCGTTCTTACAACAACTTCGTGGCACCTAGTGTGTCATACGCTCAAATGATGCTTGGTGTAAAAAATACCCTAATCCGGGAACAACCACGTCAAAACATTAAAATGTGGGCTCAAGGGGGTGGGCTCGCTGTCATAGTCAAAAAAGGTCTGCAACACAAAGTTGTTTACAGAACAGATGTATACAAGTTCCAGGTGTTAGAAGCCTGCATTGTAAATCATCATCATCGGCACTACAATCGGGAACCGGTCTTGGCCTTATTTAGCAAGTCCTGAGGCTTGTTAAATTTTCCATAATGATTTATTTTGTCTGGGCAAGGTCATTAGTCTTGCGCCAGGGGCTCCCCGACGGGGAATCGAACCCCGGTCTCCCGGCTGACAGGCGGGTATACTAACCACTATACTATCGAGGAGCCCACTGTAAATATTCCTTTTAAAACTCAAAGGCAGCTATATGTGGTCTGTGTATGCTACTGAAAGTCTCCAGTGAACACAATTTATCAATGGACTTCATACCCTGTTCCGAAGTCTCTGAAAATAATTATTTCTTTATGGCGGGAGATTGCAACTCCAAGGATAGTGCTTGGGGTAACTTTATCTCGAACACAAGAGGCACCGCGTTGTTCGACTGGTGGTAAACAAATGCCATCGTACATAAACTAGAACTGTACGCTTCAAATTTGCCATATTATCTAAGAAGGAATTCGAATTACTAGATAAATATCTTCATCATCGGCACTACAACCGGGAACCGGTTTTGGCCTTATTTAGCAAGTCCTGAGGCTTGTTAAATTTTCCATAATGATTGGTTTTTTTTTTCGGGCAAGGTCATTAGTCTTGCGCCAGAGGCTCCCCGACGGGGAATCGAACCGCGGTCTCCCGCGTGATAGGCGGGTATAATAACCACTATACTATCGAGGAGCCCAGATAAATATCTAACTACTCGAAATTATCTTCGTACAATCGAGTACGATAGTGATCATCGCGGACAAAGCGCCCTAATTCACATTCCAAACGAACATTACTTGAGGAATATGATCAGATACATTCTTTTAATTTTCGCAACAGACACTGGTCGTTACTAATACACTGAATCGTTCTATCCCAAAAGTGTCTCATACTGCCATACAAACCGATACTGAAACTCGACGAGCGACGCTCTGTATAAGCAAAAGAACATTCTCCTCTCTAAATTAACACTGCTTTGTAGACAGTTCAGCGATCCAAATACGCAAGAAATAAAAACAATTAAGTCTAATCTAATCTACTAATCAAAAGTCTCCAAAAACTGATTCGTGAAAATTATAGATCAGTAATTAACAAAGACTGGAATAACAGAAACCAAGCCATTAAAGCTAGTGGACCGAATATGTTCCCACAATTAAATAAAGTCTATCGAAGAAAAGATTATAATGGCATTCCATGTCTACGAGTTCCCCGGACTCCCGAGAACTGTCAAACTCTGCTGAACCCCGGACTTAGCTTGGAAATCCGACGAATAGTTCATAATAGTCGAGTATCCTCAAAAGAAAGCGAACTCAATTGGTGCCTGGTTTGCGGCAGTGTACAGTTTAGTGGTTTATGGTAAAATCTGTAATTGTATTGGAAATAAATGTGGATTTAAAACCCAAAAAAATAACGCACCCACATCTGGAAAAACTTTGTGAGAGCTTAAAAAATATATAGCTTTCATGGGACATTTAGTGCTACCCATGAAGTAAGAAAATATGTGGAAACGATGTCAAGAAGTTTTGGTATCAATCATTGGTCACGAACGGAGTTGCTTGAGATCGTGACACTCACATCCGAAAATAATAAACAAATGCCGATCAGATATCGCATGTAAATATACCCCCAAAGTCTAGGGTATTAATCGAATGCAGCATGCAGTGCATGCATCTTAAGTCATCTTGAGATCACATGCACATATCCGTGTGTCGTTATTGCAATTAGTCATAAAACAAAGGAAAAATATGGAAATGACTCATGGACGTACACGATCGAGAATAAAAACAGTCAGTCATTTTTAAAAAGGGTCACCAATAAACCGTCGGCCAAGATGGTCATTAATAAGCAATGCAAGCGGTTTTGCAAGTTCTTCCTGAAGTGCGTTATTTAGCAAGAGTTTGTTTGTGTAATGGATAAAGTGAAACTCAGTTGTAATTGGTTTTTAGTGGAATTTGCGATTAGATTAATGAGATTAGCGGCGTGATCTTCTCTTATTTTTTTTTTAGTTGTTTGTCATTGCCGGAAGTATACAAATATATATTTAATAAATATACATATATATAAAAACAGAATAATTACAAATAAATTAAGTATTTGATAATGCAGGGTAACCTGTTGCTTGTAGCTTGCCAAGGCTCAACAAGTAATACTAAGTACCCATTATAAAAAACGTAACATTACCCTGCTAGAAGCCGCACTATTTTTGAGTTGTTTGAGTGTTTCCAAAATTTCGGAATATCGTTGGTTCAGGGACATAGTCCACCCCAATGTTGAAAATTTGAAATACAATTGCTAATTTTATCTATAATTTGAAATTTCTCGCTTATTTCACAAAAATTCGTTAAGATATAAAAAAGTTATAGGCTTTTGGAAAGTTGCCATTTCAATTATAACACCGTGCATAAATTTGTACCGTGTTGACCCGTACCGGTATCTTTTTACAATGGTGTTGTTTTGTTTTTCTGACAGATAGAAAGGTTTGATAATATCTTTTAACGGTGGCTATTTATGTGTGTAAGCGGGGGGAGTATATTTTGCAATACATTTGTAACACAGAGAGCAAAACAAATTAAAAACGACTGTTGGGGCGTCCCGTATAAACTTGCAGTTAAAGTTTATTAATTTTTTTTTTTAATTTAAAAAGTTCAACAATTTTATTGTTTAATAAAAATGTCATGTGTTTAGCGTTAAAGGACCATAATCATGCGGATTGTTCTATATGGATGTGAAACAAATTCCGCGTGTTCGAGAATAAAGTTTTGAGGGGTATCTTTGGATGTAAATATGACGAGGAGACAAGACAATGGAGGAAACTCCATAACAACGAATTGGATGAGCTATATCGCAAACCTACAATAGTGAGAGTAATCAAGTCGCGAAGATTAAGATGGGCCGGACACGTGGCGCGAATGTGCAACGATAGGACCGTGCATAGAAGGAGGTCGGATCGAATGGTCAAGCGTGGAAGGAGAGTGCACAGGACAGGGAACGATGGCGGAGTCGAGTCGGTGAGGTCATGAACTTCCGGGTCCCTACAGGCCAATAAATAATAATAACAAGTTTAGCGTTAAACATGTTGTAAGTCAATTATTTATAGAAAAACCTTGGTTCCTTTTATAAATTTTCCGACCTCTACAACTCCCTATACTCCAACTACCTCACAAAAACACAATACAACTTGATCAATGATCCCAAATCTTTCTTCCACTTTATAAATTACAAACGTAAATCCGACGCCTATCCTAACTCCCTTTCTTATGGTGCGTCGACTTCAACCGACCCACTAATTATTGCCAATCTATTCGCTTCGTTTTTCAATAAATCCTTTACAGACATCCCCTTCGAGCCCACTCCGTCTCACTTCAAAGACTTCCCCGAATTCTTCCTCGGCCCCTTCACCCCTCAAATTATTCAGCATCACGTAGTTGAGGAGAAATTAAACTTACTTAAAGACGAGTTCAGCCCAGGACCTGATGGACTCCCAGCTGTTTTTTTAAAGAAATGTTCCTCTTCTCTTTCTCCACCGATTTCAAGGATATTCAATCTATTCCTCTCACAAGGTATTTTCCCTAGTATCTGGAAATCCTCCTATGTCACCCCCATACATAGAAACGGACCTAAAAACGATATAGGCAACCACCGCCCAATCGCCAAACTGTCTGTAATCCCTAAACTGTTCAAAGGGATTATTTACAACGCGTTATCTTTCCGTTGTAAATCCATCATCTCACCCAACCAGCATGGTTTCCTTGCGAGTAGGTCGACCACAACCATCGAGTTCTCATCCCATACTCTCCGTGCCTTAGAGAATGGCGCAGAAGTCGTTGTAATCACCACCGAGACAAGGCCTTTGACAAAATCTCCCATAATCTCATCCTTTTTAAGCTGTCCTCTCTAGGTTTCGAACTGATCAAATGGTTATCTTGTTATCTGAAAGATCGATCCTACCGTGTCAAATTCAGATCCTCCCTTTCCAATCCTTTTCTTCCCACGTCAGGGGTTCCGCAAGGCAGTCATCTAGATCCCCTCCTATTTATCCTTACCATCAATGCCGTTGACTCCATTATTAAATACTCATCCATCTCTGCCTTGATCTCAAGGTTGTCAAATGTCACTCCATCACCTTCTCCCGCAAACGCCCCCCCCCCCCCCCCCCCCCCCGCCCACACTTCCTGCTAAACCAGCAGATATCATCTGTACCCGCGATACGTGACCTCGGGAGATTATTTGACAGGGAGCTTAGCGTCATCCCGCATATTGATGATATTATTCTTAAGGCGAACTCTGCCCTCTAAAAAATTGTCTAATCCTTACGTTTTCTGTTCTCTCTACATAGCCTTCATCCGCCCCTTCTTGAATACGCCAGTCAGGTAGTTGGTGTAGTTTTGTATGGAACGCGTTTTGAGGAAAATGTTCCACAGCTATTTCTCCCAGTCAGGTAGTTGGAGTAGTTTTGTATGGAACGCGTTTTGAGGAAAATGTTCCACAAGCTATTTCTCATGGCGGCGATGAAACCGGTGACCTGTGGCGAGAATAGGGGACATATAGGGCGATGGCATAGTAGATCTCCTTATAGAGAGTGGCAGTAGCTTGCTTCTTCTACCCCCAAAACGCTGTTTTGCTAAGATGCTCATTTAGATGGCGGAAATGGTTTGTTTTTAGTAAACATCATTACTTACTAGACAGCAGCACAAAAAATTGGATGTGTAAAAAATCTCAGCTGAATGAGCGAAGAATAAACACAATTGTGGGGTCCACTCGGTGGCTGCTTTGGCGCTTTTTCTTCTTCGACAGAGGAATAATAAAAAACAGTGGTTTTAGAAAACTAACGGGCTCCAAATAAGACAAAGACTGTAAAATCGGATAGAAAGGTGATGACGACGGTGTTTTGGGACGCACGCAAATTCTTCTATATCGTTTATTTGGAAAAATAAAAAAACAATAACTGAAATGTATTCTGTAGCTTTTCTACATCAGTTAAATGTTCTTGAGAGTAACCATCGAATCCGTACACACGGCGTGATCTGATGTGTTGAGGCCTTGGCTCTATCTTTTAGTGATTCTAATCGTCATAGCGTCGGTTCGAAATGGTCACTCTTTACCATCGTCGCAAAATGCCTTAGTATTATACGTCGTTATTTCACCGGGTGCGCAAAGAAATCAATAAAAAAAAATTCCTTAATCCTGAAAATCCTTTTCTCAGGACTTATTTAACGACTCCCGTATTTAAAATTTGGTTCGAGAGATACAGAAAAGGTCTCGAATATTAGAAGAAAAAACTATATAAAAATATATATAACTTATTGTAGTTTCGTGTAAAATGCACCAAACGTTTTTTCTCGAAGTTGACGTGTTGTATGGTTAATTTGTAAAACATTAAACAACTGAATCTTGTGCATTTCAAGCGTGTTTTCCAATACAAAAGAACTGATAGAGTGCAGTTTCTAAATAAGAACGACCAATTGACTATCAAACAAGAGCCATTAGTTCCGCGGCATCTCCTATCATCCGATTTTCTGATCTTACTTCAGAACCGGTTGAAATGTTTACAATATATTTTACTAAAATATGAGCATGAAACTGTAGGAAAAAATCAAGTTTTTAAAAGTGCTGGATACATATAGAACTTTAACACTACCAATTTTCTTAATTTTGAGGTTAAGTAATATCTAATTCAATAATATCTTTAGGGCCCCTTAAGCTAAGGACAATTTTGGGTACCCACACTTTGTTTATCTTTCTTGGTTACTGCCGTAAGCGGAAAGAGCTTTGTGACTGTCAAATTGACTCCCATTTTCTTACCCGTTGCGTGTTCAAGTACCGATCTAAATACTTCTTTTCCTAGTATTGTTTGTATTCGAAAAAGGGGAAAACTGCAATCCCCGTTATGGTTTCCCAATCCCTAAAAACAAAGGTCCAAACCTATTCGTCAGACGTTCTTGAAAAAGTTCTCTAGAGAAGAATGTTCATCCGTTCACTGTGCAGATTATATCGTCAAGATTTGAGGGCAATTTCACTGAACCAATGGTCTGATTCTTACTGTTCCGACACTATCAATAGCCAATGTATGGCACGACCTCCGAAAACGGCTCAAAACTACAAAGAAAAGGTGTGCCATCTTTTGATATGTAATAAACCCTTTGTCGTCTTCCTACTCCCCTCTACCCCACTTCATGGACTATACGAGGGCAGCCTATATCTCCATACCCTTCGTAATTCCCAAATGATTAATTGCATTTTGTTCAGGTCGTGTTGTACGTATGTACACCAAGACAGATGACGTGAAGTGGATACACATTGAGCTGGGTCGAAAAAGTTTTTCCTGCCCTCCCCAAGTGTACACTGACATGCCAACAATAACGATAAAACAGCTAAAAGACGGGGGTGGGCGATTGAACAGGATAACACAAACAAACACTGAGGATAACGAACCCCAATGATTGGTATGGATATACTATAGGTGGGTTGAAGTGGTGAAGTTGAATCCTTCTTGCTCGGGATAGTGATCACAGGGCACGCAGAGTCGAAGCTATTTCCGGCGCCACATATGTTGGCGAATGACATCCGTAAAGCAGGAATTACCCAAATCGGGAGCACCCTGTTTAAACCTTTATTGTGTTTTGTGAAGCACAAATATTTGTCAACGGTGAAGAAGGCTGGATGAACGATTCGAGACATAAACAAAAGAGGAATAAACTTACAAGTTTGCGTGTTACGTCAATTCAAACTTTTCCACTCGTTGGTTCCCGATGTTGTCGGTAGACGTTAGTGCTGGAAATCCAGACGGTTATCTAAATATTGGAATCAACCCATAACGTGACTGTCGGAGAGGGAATCTTTGAAGAGCTCATCAGTTGTATATCGATTAAGTCTTTTCTTCACCCTCGACACTGTTATTCCTCTTACTGGGTCTGTTCACCACCTTAAAGTTGTCGCATTGAAAGAGTTTAACATTTTAAAATCATCAAAAGTTTTTAATTAAATACATAGGACTTTCCTCGGGTGTACTATACACTGGGGGGCTTGCTCGTTCATATCTCCACATAGAGTTAAGGCTTTAATTGGCGACATGCTTCAACCGTGTGAGTAGGGTGTGTATACATGCGTGGGAGACAAGCACTCGCTGACGGGGTGCCTGCAATTTTCCACTTTCCAAACACGAATCCTCCTGCTGTTGTACTTCACACTTTGCCTTGATAATGGCCGAAGTGCATGAGTTGGCTGGAACGGGAATATACGTCAACAGCACTCCCGCACTCACTTATGCATCCATTGGATACAAGCGCAATTATGCTCCTTATTTTACCTCTTCTCTAGTTCGTTTTTTTTTTGTCTTGCGTCCTTGTTAGCATAAAAGGACATCGCACTGAATATATGTTTACCTCTATGTGCTCGCAGACATGTGACTCTCGTCTCATTCACACTTTTAATGCGACTTGCTTCTTTCAAATGATGGTACTTGAACGGGTGTGGGTGTCTTTGGGAGGTTCGGAACGGGAACGGAAGTAAAATAAGACCATCTCCGACTTGAATAGCAACAGGTTGAGTGCTGCTCTAGGTACTCTTCATCGTTAGTTTGTTTAGTGACAAATTACATTGAATCTCTTGCTGTTATTTAATATTTAAAGATATGTTTCTTTTCCCTACGTCATAGAAGGTAGGTTTGAAGTTTTGAAGAAAAGAAAGATGGTAATTCGTTTCGGATGGAAAGGGGGTAATGTATACACGTCCTGGTAGCAATTTTCATCTGCCTTATAAAAGGGATGGAGTAAATTCACATTCACGACGATGACAACGTCAAAGATGACGAGAGTATGAGTGCGTTATTTGTTCTGAAAGGCTTGCTAAGTTCCTTACGACAAGAAAACAAACTACTTGTGTTCTTATCTCCTTAACTGAAAATTGTACTGCAAATTGAAATTTACATAATACTCTTCAATCTATAGTAATGTTGATTTTCAGATTTCAAAATGTTTTTTTTTGCTCTCGTGACTGTTTTCCCGACAGGGAAGGAAAGAATCTCGTTAGCGTAAGAATTGCAATTTTATATGATGGCCTAAGTGGTGCAATTCTATTTGCGGAACAAGTGTTATGACAATTTTATTTCTGTAATTGTTCGGAAGAGGGCTCAGGCTGACAATAAGAAATAAATCTGTAGTTTGAAATGCAGTATTTGTGCATTTCTGCTTGCTAAACTAAACATAACCAGGGAAATGACGTTAACGACGCGCCTTTCAACGACAATCAGCATGCTATGAAATACGTACAATGGATTAAAAAAAGAGCAAATTTACTTCGAGTGTGGCACCGATCTTGGTTGATGCTCTTGGTTTAGAACCGGTTTGCCTGACGGATGTTCGATCTGGATAAAAATTTGCATCTATTTTTCGGTCTTTGCCGCTGATTTCGAGTCGATTTTTTTCACTTTGGTATACAAGTGATGCTTACTGTCCTGGTCACTGCAATAAGTCTCCCTAGTAATTTCCTTTCTAGACGGATTAGATTAGAATATCGTCTTCTAAACGCCAATGCTTCGCATCGAACCGATGTGATCTACTTGGACATTACAGTATCGAACACCTCAACATTTTGGCGTCTCCAAAACCACATTATTTTATGCATGGCCTCAATAATTCCCCGTGGGAATATCCTGTCCAGACGGGTAAGAAGCGCACGAGTGAAGGATTGAACCGAATTTGGTATTCAAATATCTTTTACTTTCTGGTCAGTGCGATCTCACTACCGGAAGCTGGGTTTTGCCTAGCCTGACGAGCTTAGTTTTTCACACCACACTAATTTCATTATAGTCCCCGTAGATCTCTACACTCGTAGATCTCTACACTCGAGTTCCTTTCGAAATTGTCCTTCTCATACATGGGACCAAGTTTGCAAAACTGCCCGCTACTAAATACCTATTTCCGACGATTCATGTGTGGTAGTGATATAATGAAGGCCTACATAGCGGTATGGACAGACCTTTGGCAGATTTTAGTAGGTTTTATCTTTTGTTCTCTGTTTGTTTACCCAAAAGAGATGAATGAATCCTCGTACTTCGATCAACAGAACACCTTTTTACATATCTTCACTTCACCTTGGTGCCGATCAACTTTTATCATATCAGTTTACCGAGCTCGTTATATTGTAGCTATGTCATCAAAGAGGATCCTAAATATGTTGGCATTAGTTGTCAAAAGATAAAAATCTGACCAGTTGCTTATTGTTGGAATTAAGCAGCATTTGCATCACTTTGTTACCGTTTTGCAGTACGTCGAAAAGTGGTAAATACATTATTATATTCAACAAAACCCACCCTGGTGAGCATACCACATAGTGATGCCTGCATTGAAATATATATAGCCTTCCGTAACTGCTATACTCAATATTTGTTGAATATCACCCTGGTGTAGTGTGGGATCCTAGCTCCAAGCAAACACAATCTTGCCCAAGCTTTTGTCACTCTGCTAGAGGTGTAACTTTTAATATCCCCTCTAATTGCTGTTGGCAGCCCAAGGTTTGTGTCAATGATTGTCTGGGACGATAAGAGAGCCAGATCAAGTGCCGAAGTGTGGAGGAGGTGCACAGAAAAGGAAACGGCGGTATAGTCGAGTTAGGTTGAAAACACACTGGACCATTCATCCGTTTTTTGTTTCACAAGCCAAGAGAGCGTGTTTTATTCCAACACACATCAAACGAAGCAGAATGAAACAAAAAAAAAATTGTTCGTTTTCTTTCTTCATTTGGTGTGCGTTGAGGTAAGAAAAACAAGCCACCCGATCCTGATGGTTTGTTATTTTCATCCCTTAAACATCTGAATTGAAGAAAAACGAAATTCTTTCGCTTTTTTGTTTGGATACAGGCGGTATGTGCTGCGGCATAAGATATTGTGGCGGTTTTTACTAATGTGTCAACACGGACGCTAGTTCAACAAAAACACCACCGATGCTACACAGGAAATTGCTCTTCCGAACACTGTTCTCCACGCTAAATAAGGATGAAATAAAACACTGGTAGTTGGGTGGCCTGGTAAAATTTTATTTTGATTGATTTATTGTTTAGTTAGATAACACAAGTAGGATTTCCCTCGCAGAGGTAGAGTTCTATTGGATGACACAACGTTATTCACAACACAAGTGTTATAGTATCCGGAAATGTATAGTTCAATTCATTATTTATTTTATTATTATTTATTGGTCTGTAGGAACGCGGAAGTTCATGACCTCACCGACTCGACTGTGCCATCGTTCCCTGTCCTGTGCGCTCTCCTTCCACATTCGACCATCCGATCCGATCTCCTCGAGGTTCAACCTAACATTGTCCTCCCATCTCCGTCGCGGCCGTCCTGTCGGTCTCTTTCCCGTTGGTCTACCGACAAGAATTCTATGCACGGTCCTATCGTTGCACATTCGCGCCACGTGTCCGGCCCATCTTAATCTTCGCGACTTAATTACTCTCACTATTGTAGGTTTGCGATATAGCTCCTCCAATTCGTGGTTATGGAGTTTCCTCCATTGTCCTGCCTCCTCATCATATTTACCACCAAAGATACCCCTTAGAACTTTATTCTCGAATAGGCGGAATTTGTTTTCTTCCCGTTTTGTGAGAGCCCATGTTTCGCATCCATATAGAACAATCGGCATGATTATGGTTCTATAGACACGGAGTTTTATGTTACGTGATAGCAGTCTGGACTTCAGCAGTTTACTAACTGAGTGCCAACTAGCGTTGCCGGAATGCAATATTTTGTTAATTTCCTTCGACATATCGTTACTGGCCGTCAGTGTCGTTCCCAGATATTTAAATTCTTTAACTTTTTCAAATATCTTCCCTCTGACGTTTATATGTGTTCCCTGAGGTCCACCTGCTCTCGCTGTAATCATGTATTTTGTTTTGTCTTCATTTATTTCTAGGCCCACCTCTTCTGTCGGTTGCATGATGATTTCACAGTTTTTACTAACAGTTTCTAGATTATCGCCCAGAACGGCGATGTCATCCGCATGTGCGAGCACTTGTGTGGCCCCGTTCAGGTATGATCCGGCCATGTTGGCGTCTTGTACCTTCCTGATGACATACTCGAGCACAAGGTTAAAAAGTCACGGTGATAGACCATCTCCCGGCTTTAGTCCGCCCCCGATTTCAAATGGTTCTGAGAGATGGTTTTCTTTTTTGACTCGCCCATGCAAATTTGCGGCATATTTTTTCGGAATTCCCAGCTCAACTACAATATGGTAAAGTCTTTGCCTTGCGACTGAGTCGTAGGCTTTTTTGAAGTCAACGAACAGTTGGTGAACCGTCTCTGCGTATTCCCACTTCTTTTCCAGTAGCTGTCTTATTGTGAACATTTGGTCGCTTGTTGACCGGTTCCTACGGAATCCACATTGGTAGTCTCCCAGTATCTCTTCTGCGTACGGTGTGATTCTCGCCAGAATGACATTTGTTAATATTTTGTATGCGGTTGGGAGCAATGATGTTCCTCTGTAGTTTTCGCAGTCAGATCTGTCGCCTTTTTTGAAAATGTGAACGACTATTGAGGTTTTCCATTCTTCTGGAGTGACTTCCTTATCCCATATTGTTTGAATGAGCTGGTGGATCTTTCGAGCGGTTGCCTCTCCTCCATGCTTCACAAGCTCTGCCGACATGCAGTCGACTCCGGGAGCTTTGTTGTTTTTCAATCGATTTTCAATCGATTTATTGCGTCTATAACTTCGTTGAGAGAGGGCTCTGGAGTCTGAAGCTTGGCTGTAGGTACGCTTGGTGCGTTTGTTTGTGTTTGATGTGTGCATACATTGAGCAGGATTTCAAAATACTGCTTCTATCTTGTCACGACTTTGTTTGCTTCTGTGACCAGACAGGCGTTTGCCTCTCGAATTATTTTGACTCTTCCTCGGTAGCCATTTATAATTGAATTTATGCCGGCATACATACCTCTGATGTTCTTCGCTCTAGAATTTTCTAAGATTTCTTCTCCCATTCACGTTTTTTGCGTTTGAAGAGTCTCATTGTCTCTCTTCGAATCGTCGCGTATCTTTCTGCGTTGACTTCGTCATATCTTTGTAAGTGGATCATTCTGAGGCGTTTACGTTTACGTCTTTGCCCTGCACTCATCGTCAAACCAAGGTTTGGAATTAGTTGTTTTCTTAAATCCTAATACTTCTTGGGCTGTTTGTTTGATTGTGTCTCTGATCGATGTCCATTTAGTGTCCACACTATTAGCTTCCCCTTCCTCACTGCTTCCATTCTCTAGATTGCTAAATCTGTTGGTTAGTTCGTTTTGATATTCAATCCTTTTGTGCAGGTCTTTCAGTTTATCAGTGTCGAACTTTTTGCTCGTCTCCCATGACTGCCCATGTGGGATTGCTGCGAGGCGACTCCTGATTTTGCCCATCAATAGAAGATGATCGGAGTCGCAATCTGTTCCTCTATATGATCTTACGTCAAGGATATTCGAGTGGTGTCTTTTGTCTATGAGGAAGTGGTCTATTTGGTTACGCGTTACGCCGTCGGGTGATATCCATGTGGCTTTATGAATTTGCTTGCGCTTGAACATCGTGCTTTTCACTAACAGATCTGCGAACGTGATAATTCGAATTCCATTATCATTTGAAACGTCGTGTAGACTTTCTTTACCTATAGTTGGTTGGAAGATATCTTCCTTTCCAATTTTCGCATTGAGGTCCCCGAGGAGGATTTTAACATCGAATGATGAGATCCCATCAAATACTCCCTCTAGGGTCTCGTAGAGTGTGTCCTTTGTTTCGTCCGTAGATTCTGTTGCGGCGTGTACGTTTATAAATACATAATTATACCATGGTCCCTGTATTTTTAGCACAGACATTCGGTCATTAATAGATTTCCCATCTTTTACATGGGGCGTAATATTTTTGCTTATGATGAAACCAGTTCCGAGGTTATGTGTATCGGTACCTCAGCACGCTAATGTAAACCCGTCGGTTTCGATTACTTGATGTGGAAGTCGGACTTCTTGAAGCGCGACGATGTCCATTTTATATTGCTTCGCGTTTTCTACGACCGGCTGTATTGCGCCTGCTTTATATAACGTTCGAACATTCCACGTGCCGACACGTATATCTCGCATTTTCCGTTTTTCCCTACGTCTTCTTTTTGCCGAGTCGGTGTTTTCTTGATGATTTGTTCCCTTATGGTAGTGTCGGCTCATCACACCCACGCCTACCGGGTTTTTTGTGAGATTGTTTTTTGTGCATAGATCATTCAATTTATTGGATCACTCTGGGCTTTCAAATAGTCCGCCATATCAGAACCCCTCTTTGATATGGTAAGGTCTGCTTACTGCTCTGATTCGACCCGGTGTCAGAGAGGCGCCGTTATAATACAGCCGGTATACCCCTGGCTGCAAACCATCCAATCCCTGGATTAGGGGTGGTAGATCTTTGTGTGTTACTCCTCGCTAGCCTGTCTGACATGGGTGACCCTACTGCTTAAAGGAAACGCCTCGCGTGTGTGCACCCAACGGTGGTTAAGATCTGACTCCCTTGTCGATTCTAGATGTTGTTTCGCGCGGATATCACTATTCAAGATGCACACAAACAGGAAGACGGCCTGTACACGGGAAGAACAGTATTTCATATATCGGCTGCAGTCGAATAAGGAAAAGCGACACAAAAACTGACTAAACGATATTTGAATTCAACTAGGTCAGCTGTGCAAATAGATGGTTGCTCGTATAGTGGCTCGTATATGTTTAAACTAGCGATTCCTTGATGCAGGATTAGATTTCTGAGTATGTATTATGTCAACAGAAACACAATTTCGGGGGTCGTACGCTAAGATACGCGTTTGTTTGCCTTAGCTAATGGTACATGGGTTGTTTGAAAGAACTATACCGTGGGGGCTGATCTGGTGATCGGGTTGATTACACAATGACGGTTGTGTATTTATCCACGTCAATTGTGCTTTGCATCCATAGCGAGTCAAGGGTGGAATTCCAGTGTGAATATTTACACTGACAAAGAATTCGGCTCTTGGCAGTTAGACGCGGGTTGCGCTATGCTTTGTATTAGTGAACAAAACATGGGACGTGACCATTGCTTGATTGTTTAGGAAAAACAAACTATAATCACGTCCAATTCGATGCTAGTTTATCGCTTATGCAACCGATCAGGGATAATCGGCTGCAGCTGTATAAGCAAGCGATTTGCCATGGCTTGTCTTTTGGACCAACAGATTGTTGGAACAAGAACACTCGGAAGGATTGGCCTGTATTTGATGGGCATGTGGTCGCCCATAGTAACCGACCGGTTCATGACAGATGAACCGAGATGGTTTATTTGATGCTATTTATTTGATGCCATGGTAAGATGGTAATCTTGCCGTGGACTTATTTTTCAGGTAAGAAATTGTTGAATAGCTTTGAGTTTTCTACTGCTCGTAAACAGGTAGGCTGCTTATGGTTGGTGCAGGTATTTGCAGGTTGGGGGCGGGGAGTTGAATTAGGACGATGGGTGGTTCTTCGGGAATGCTTAAAGAACCCCCACAAGATTAGTCAGTTATGGGCAACGACCCCGGTTTGAAAAGGTTTTGTTTTATTGGGTGTGTGTTCCCCGTATGCAATGGCATGTATTTTTGACACTTGAGGGCAAAAACATGTGCTCTATTTCGTTTGCTTTGTTGTGTGCTCTCTCATAAGGAATAATGCACCGATTTTTCGGCGAGTATAATAAAACGGTTTGACTGGTCCGGTGTGTTTTCATGTGTCATGAAAATTTTTTGGATGAGGACGTTTATTCCTGATTTCGTCGCACAACTATTATCCAGTTATTGTTTATCCTTTTCCCATGTAATTTATGAAGAGCATTTCGCTTGTTTCCCAAAATATCAGTGGCATCACCTTGTTGGTCGATTTCACCATCTTCGACTTCTTCGGAGCCTATTCGCGTTCAATCACCCGCTATTTCTTGGAAGTGTAGTAGTAAATCAATGTTTCGGGCACAGTTATATATCGACGCAGAAACTCAGGAGGATGCGGGTGGAATAGCGTCCAAAAAGCTTCAGACTATGCTATTATGTTTATTATTCACCGAGAGTAAACACTTCATCCATATTTCCCAGATTTTTTGCACCCTGCATTTTTCGAACAGTTTTTCTGAGTTTTCACTTCACTCCGAGCCAACTTCTTCCCCAGTGAGTTTTCTTTCACTCCGAGCCAACTTCTCCTCCTGATTCCCGCTCACATATTGTTCGTCTCTTTGGAACCCTACTCCTAAGTATACTCTCGACACCTATTTGACAGCGTATAGAAACAGGCGATTCACCTGATAGAGAATGTAGCACTGTCATCGGGACTACTATACCTACCACATCGAAGGTCCGCAGCGGACCTTTGTTTGTTTTACAGATATCGGGCTTTCCAATAGGGACCTGACAACTTTAAATTTAATTTGTGAACGCATCCTTTCACTAATCCTCGAACTGTCACTGTCAATTTATTCAGCAAACTCAACATTTTCATGATGGCACACGAACCAACAACGTCTGCAAATTATACAAATTTACTACCCAAATTTGGAATCGGTGACCGCAACTTTAAGAGCGCTAACTCCAATTTTCGGTCGTAATTCTCGCCCCAGTAGACAGGCAATAACAAGTGTAGTGCAAACATTTGAGTCTACATATTCGTAGTGTGATGTTGCTGTGCCAGTGAGACAACGAGTTGGTCGAAGTGTGGAGAATATCGCTGCCGTTCAGGCGTCCGTAGCAAACGATCCAAATCAGTCAATTCCACGGCGTTCGCAAGAATTGGGTATCGTCCAGACCACTTTGTTTTTGCGAATTTTTCGTAAGAATCTTGGTACACACCCATACTCGTACAAGATCAAGCTGACTCAAGAATTGAAGCCGATGGACCATTTGAAGCGGCTTACGTTCTCCGGTTGGGCTTTGGCAAAGATATGCCAAGATGAATTTCATCGCAAAATCATCTTCAGTGACGCTCATTTTTGGGTCAATGGGTTCGTCAATAAGCAAAACATGCGTTATTGGTCGAGTGAAAATCCACATGTGCTTCATGAATCACCACTTCATCCACAAAAAAAAAACGGTTTGGCGCGGTTTGCATGCCGGCCGCGTCATTGGGCCATATTTTTTCGGCGACGATAACGATCGTCACGTTGCTGTGAATGGCCATCGTTATCGCGGCTTGATTACCGATTATTTTTGGCCGGCATTGGAAGATATGGACTTGGGCGACATGTGGTTTCAACAGGACGGTGCCACAAGCCACACACCACACGATGCAATCGATTTATTGAAAAGTAAGTTTGATGAGGGTGTTATCTCAAGGCATGGGCCAGTCGGTTGGCTGCCTCGTTCGTGCGATTCAACGCCTCTAGACTATTTTATTTGGGGCTACGTCAAGTCATTGGTCTATGGGAACAAGCCGACGACGTTGGAAGAGCTTAGAGCAAACATTGAACGCGAAATAGCGGCCGTTTCAGCCCAAATGTGTGGCCGAGTCATCGAAAATTGGGTCCAACGAATCGACCGCTGCAAACGTGCCCGCGGTGGCGATATTTTTTTTTTTTTATTTTTTTTTTTTATTTTTTTTTTATTAGACTTTTTGAACAGTTGCAGGTTGAACGAAGTCGAGTTTCATTCATAAATGTTTTGATTGTACTTCAGGCCGATGATAAAGCTTTTGAATTATCTCAAATGGTTTGCGTTTTATTTAAAAAAAAAGTTGTCAAGTCCCTACTGGGAAACCCGATATTATCACGAGGACTGTTCCTCGGAGATTCGTAGCATCATCCCTCAAAATTTGGTTTATTTTCGCTTTACAAGACAATCCGACGAATCCCAACGCTGTGTCGACGCTATAGGTTCACCTTGCCTGAGAGAAGTATATAAAAAAAAGCAATATCGACTAGCAAAAACACTCGATTTTGTGAGTGCTACCTTTAGGACGGGTGGCGGTTCCGCCAAACCCCACTGTCTACTTATCGTAAAACCCCCACATCATTCAACCAATTTCCTAACTTCACTAATGCAATCGCATTAGTACCCGAAAATGCTTTACGCATTATATAGATCAAATCTATAATCTTAAAGTCCCTGTAAAGAAAACTTACCTTTTCATGCATCTCTTCGCATACAATTTTCCGTAAGATTTCTTGCTTTACTTATCTGGAATTCCAAATCAATTTGGCACCTTGGGTATCAGACAAATTCCTGTAAACAAAATGATTCGGTTTGCATGCAATGTAACCGTCATGACAGGGACCATAAATATTGCGCCGTCTATTAACCCAGCCTCAATATGTGTACAAAAACTATACAAAGGCATGCAAGGGAGTCGATTTTGCCACTGACTCAAGATACGATATACAATTTCCATTGTATAACGTATCGCATCCCATTAGCACCTTTTTTTCCTAACGTCTATCATAGCGACGTTGCACAGCATAGACATAGATCATGAATCTCCTTTGCCGCCTGCCTGTTTCGTTGTTCGACTGCCTTGGAACCTATGTAAATAACATCGATCTGTTCGATCGTGCACACACCACTGCACTGAAAGAGTGCATTTCCTTGCCGGCCGCACTCTTAAGAGAAAAGTTCTTCTCTCTCTTCTTTTGTTCTTACCCCTAACCTAGGATGGAATTCATGTCAGAGTTCTATCCTCGGCGAATCTATTTCCATCACTCGACCTGAGCAGGTCGTTGCTGCTCTCGCTACCCCGGTGCGCACGGGGAAGCGCTAATCAATTGTAGTCGAGCGTATAACATTTAACAATATTTTTTGAGTTTTTTTGCGTCCAAATTTGTTGAAACCTGTTAAATGTAATAGCCAAAACCATAAACTAAAAATAAAAAATCAGTAAATCACAAACAACACAATACTCAGTGTTTTAGTATTCCTGCAGCAGTTCCTGGGTGTCTTGTTTTACATTTTGTTGCTTCTGGGTGCACAGTGCTTGGTGACAGTTGACAGTGATGCTGGGAGACGAGGTAAAAGTCCGTGTCGTACGCCGGCACAAAGACCTCCTCCCACATTGGTGACTACGACGTGATCTGTACACACAGCACACACTTTCCCGTAGCAAACAGAACTTCACTCACGATCATGACTTCCGCATAAAGCATGGCACACTCGACTGCTCCGACGTTCTCTCATTCGCTCCGTCGTTCGCACACGAAGCTGATCGTAACGAAATTACTGAGTAGGGAGTAGTGTAGCGTCTCTAACAGATACACACACAACACACAAGCAAATAGTGAAGAACACCGAACGAAAATCGAATAAGAGAATCCATTAGAGCCGTATACCATAGCGATGACATAACAATTCACATCTGTGGAATATACTTGAGTTTAAAATCGAATTCAAAACACGGCCAGTGGCCTGATGGGTTGCGCTTTGGTTCAATTTATGGTGATTCTAACTGTCATAGCGTCAGTTCGAACCACACGTTCTTCACTGTCATTTCAAACGCTATAGACGTTCTAAGAACTTATTGAACGGCCGTCGTAATTAAAAGGCTTTACCAAGTAAACAAAAATTGCAACTGTGAGTATTTCCAATTGCATATTCTATACCACTTATGTTCGTTAGGTTATTATTTACTCTTTGGACAAGTAATCATCATCATCATCATCATCATCATCGGCACTACAACCGGGAACCAGTCTTGGGCCTTATTTAGCAAGTCCTGAGGCTTGTTAAATTTTCCATAATGATTTGTTTTTTCCGGGCAAAGTCATTAGTTTTGGGCCAGAGGCTCCCCGGCGGGGAATCGAACCCCGGTCTCCCGCGTGACAGGCGAGTATACTAACCACTATACTATCGAGGAGAGACAAGTAATGGGTCATTCAATTTCAAAGATTTTCATCTAAAAGGACTGTAATACCGTTGATGTTTTGTTTCATTTAATGTGGTCACCATTACCATTTTCTTACTTGCATCCTCTTCTCTCTATTTTACTTATTTCCTTCATTATTTTCCCCCCCTTATTTCTTAAATTTTTTTCTATATCCGTTTGTGTTTTACTGTCGTTTTCTTTACCTTTCCCTCTATTCGCTTGTATTTCTCTACTTATTTCTGTATCTACTGTATTCTCTTCCGCTTTCGTTTTACATCACACCCCCACAATATGTTTCTTGAATCAAATTGCCGTTGCGAAGTCCTTTAATTAACAATTCTTGGGAACAGCTGTTTTACGTTTTTAAACACGTATAGACACTTGTGACCTATACAATGACACCCACGTTCCCGCAAATTTGAGGACATGATAGAAGCATCGTTATCTCGATAATTTATTCAAATGGACAATCAAATAAAACTAAACCTTTGCTCATTTCGAATGCAAAACGTAGCCTTATACCGTCATCCTGTCGCATATCAATCCAATAATTGATGATGAAAGGGAAACCACAAAAAAGAGACGATAAATAAAGAAGGAAAGTATAAAATACAAATCAAGACGAATACATCCTTAGACGTAGGGGCTTCTCGAAATAGGATCGTAAGTGATCGAAACGCACCGGGATCCATTTCGCGTCTTGTGTTTACGTCCATCCGTCGCAACAAAGAGTTGTGTAATCTTTTGTAATATCGTGTCTTGAAATTTGTACCCATGGAAGATCCAGGCTTTTCTGATTCTATGTCGCAATGGACACTGACATCAAGGTAGGAGACAAGTAGACAGCGTACAATCGTATCTATATCCATATCTCCTTACCTGTGTACCTGCGTCCCAGTGTATTCGAGTTTCGGTCTCCCGATTCTGTTATTAGTTTTGGATCGTTTTCGTTATTGTTTTATCTTTTTCATCGCTAAGTGAGGAGGGAGATGCAAGAGTCGTCTCTGTGACAGATAATAGACGTTCTATGTCATGGAGGCAAAAACTCAAGTAGAAACCTTTTTAAAAAAATCCTTTAGTGCGGGTTCTACAGTTTCGCTGTCTCCGAACAGCCAAACCTCAGTAATTGCGGAAAAATATTGTTGCACCGAATTGTGTACCCGACGTTTTATATAAATGGGACCCTCAGTAGCACATGACATTCTTCTTTTTTTCTTTCGAATTTTATGTCCTCTTTTTATTGTCCTCCCTGACATGTTGTCATCAGGCTCTTATCGCAGCAGCGACATTTTCCCCTAGGTCATAAATCAGCAGAGTTCACATCAATGGTTCATCGGTCGATTGGATGTCTAAACCAAAAATACCTGATATCGATCGGGGATCAATTATTCCCTGGGAGAACCGCCTGCCTCTCCGGGAATGTCAAGTTGAATTCCATTTATTAATCAGTTTCCCGTGAAGGAAACTGAGCTCAAAATTAATTTTCAGTAGTTTTTCACGTTTCCTTGTGAGCCGTCGGGCGTCGGGTTAGGCTTAGGTTGTGATTTATTGGGATTCGTTGCACTTGTATACCCTGGGGTTTCTCCATAATGCAGGTAGATCGAGTGGTATGTTGAAGAATCGAAATGAGTATGGAAATAAAAAGATTCGTCCCGGAGTGAGGATAGTAGGGATCGAAGCAGCGGGATTTTGTTCTGTTTGGGACTCCCTGTATGTTTGTCTGCTAATAAATTTAAATATGAGCTCATGAGGCGTGACCGACTTTATGGTAAACTTGGTATGCTGGTGCCCAATGGGCTTAACTGTGCATTATGCTTTTTCTTTGATTGTGGTTAATTGATTTTGACCGAACCATAGTCGAATATTGATGTGAAAAATGACATTTTAAATGAAATAAAATGGGAATGTTTTGGGAATTGATAAATGCCCGCCACAACTGATTACGTTTAGTTTAACTTAGTTAGCCTATGGTTCGGTGAAGTTCATTTAACTAGTGAAGTCACCATGTTTTGAGTCGTATTCCTGAAAGTCGTAAAATGTTTATGACTGCAACGTCATCGTTAATAAACTCAGCACTTTGAGAGTGTTTCTTTGCATTTCAATAAATACAATGATGTATCAGCTTAGATCGGATGTGTGGTATTAATCTCTGCGCGTTGTATATATGTTCTGCGATGTTTTTCCCTAGACGGAAACCAGGTCCGCTCTAATCTTAAATGGGCGGCCTGTTTGTTGTTTGTTGTTTGTTGTATGTTCTTTTTACTCGTTGGCTAAAATAATTATGATTTTCCTTTCGACTACATAAAAGAATCTGCAATTAAAATGTCTGACTACATTTGCTTCTGTTTTTTTACAATTTGATATTTTATATTAAACTCACACATTTTTGGCATTGCTTTGACTGTCCAAACCAGTGCCGGTGGAAAAAGAGGGGAATAAGGAACGAACGTATCAGTGTTCACTGATTTTGAATGGCTTGGAATTATACTGATGATCAATATAATGCAGAGCTCATGTGGCTGGGCTAAAGAAGGATGCTTTGTGTTTATAAACTTAATTTTTAACGTGAACTGATGGGGACTTTTTTGTTGACGGATACCGATTGTTAGTTTGTTATATAAGAGGTGAAACCGCAGGAAAGCTGCACCTTAAGTCACGTATGTTGCACTAGTCCACGCGAAACTCTTATGCCCTTGCAACAACAACTAGAAAATCAATACAGGTTTGTAATGAGGCGTAGGCTTAGATGCGGAATGGATGGACGAATGTGATTATTATAGGTAATATACAACAGCCACTACAGTAAACCACGGTGAAAACTCAGGGCACATGCTCTTCGTAAGATATACGAATAACAAATGCCAATCGCATGAATTCCCATTATTACCCTGAATTGCTAAAATACTATTGCATAATGTATGCTAGAGATCAGTCAATAAGGTGCCTCACGCGTAGTCAAAAGATGCTTATATATTTTATTTTAGTAGCAGCAAACCTAAAGCATTTCTTCATTTTCACATCAGAGCAATCCCCTGCTAGCTGGATTCAATAGCTATGATTTTCTTTCCCATCTTAGGGTAAGCTGGTTTATGATATTCTGTGCAGAATAATGAAGGAATTAGTGTACGTCTTTGAAATGTATGGTTTTATTACCATGCTCTGGCGCAAAGACTCTTTGCGATTGCGTTCTAAAAGATGTTTCCCTCAAATTATCGGGAAAGCGATGACCAATAAACAGTATTACATGACACCAAATCGAGACAGCACAGCCAAGCAGAAGGTGTAAATCCCAAGAGTGTTAAATCTTTAATAGTTGGTACGTCGTGTTTTTGCTATAGAAATTCGAATATTCAGAAGGATAATATATCGCTAGTAAGTTTCGGCGAATATTGAAATTATATAACATTAAAGAAACAAAACACGCTCTCCATTGGTAGTCGTGATATGAGTAGGATACCGAAATAGGTGCTCCCGAAGGCTAATGTCAAGCTGCTGAGGCTTGCTGGTATTTAACAAATCCAACACATGTTAGTGAGCATTCTCAATTAAAAGAAATACAATGCTAGGGAAAGTTTCAACTCCGAGCTTTTCATGAGGTAATCGTAGACGAAGGGCGTCATCAACTCATTTCCTTCCATTTACCCATTCTATACTCGAATCTATATCTCGATATACTTAACTTCAACTATTACACGAGTTAGGCGACAACATTTGAACATTATCCACAATCCGTTGTACGCGCAAAAAGGGAAAAAATTCATATCCATAAACGAGAAATGAAGCATATAGCATGTTTTCGTAAGTAACTCTTCCGTCGAGTCACATACGCCCTTCTGCCGGTTTTTATCTTTAGAACAGTCAGTCAACGAACCCCATCAAAAATATTTTATGTGAAGTCCTCCTTTCTCTTTACTGGATATACTCCCTAAGTAATTTTGTGAATATCCTGCCCCAGGTTCTTTTCTCTGTATGGCCTCATTTCAATATTTTATCTTGAAGCACATCATAAACTCTTCCGTTTGTCGTTACTTATAGTCTCCCCTTTGCTAGATAGGATATGGCCCCAAATTGTGTAGCCCCATCCCGAAGCTAGAAATCGTATTACACACCCTTCTGATGGTCCAAGTCCGTTGAATTATGTCCTGAACTTTAATAAGATTCCACACATAGTTCGGCGACGTCTTGCAAAAACATACTCAAATATCCTAGTCCCCCGCACACCTTCTTCTGTAGATTGATTACAAGGTCGTGCTGTGAGCAGGACTCGTGTATGACATGAAATTATCTGCTTGTATACATGTCCTGGGTTGAGCATAATTATTAATTAGGTTGACAAATATTTGCTTACTAAAGGAGTCGATGCGAGTAATCGACTTGGGGTCGAATCAAAGGATATCATCAATGTGCATGGGGGACCGTACGGGCGGAGTTGTTGCTTCGTGAATGTCACCCTTTCGTGTATTAAGTTTGTTTGACAAAATACTTTCCTCCAGTGCAGGTAAGTATCGATCAAAAACAGACAAGAAAAATCCTTTGAGAAGATGAGGAAATATCGCTTGACTGACTTTTTGTTGTCTCAGAGATTATCTCTCTGACAGAACAGAAGAAAACGGGTCCAAGGATAAAAAAGGGGATTTTAATAGGATTTCCGGACAATGTCTGTGAATTTTATTCACGAGTGTGTACATAACTGATGTTGAAGAGTTTTCCTTGTGTCCTTGGCTATACGACTGTGTTGAAATTGTATGGATAGCTTTGGTGACTGGGAAGAGCTTGGGGAAATATTTACAAAGCAGATTATTAGACATTTTTCGCTGTTGTTGTCCTTTGGATTAGTTAACATTGTCTGTAGCGTTGCGATTTTCATCTGATAACATGACGAAGGACAAAGCAATATCTTTGATTTTCTGTGGACTGTGGACATCCTTTGCTTTTTTGGCCTTCTTTTCAATATTCGAAGGAAAAGAAGTGAACGGATGACTGGGTTTTTCATTCTGAAACTCAGGGCACAGTATAACGGATTAAGCTGCCCAAGGAAATGCAGGACTGTATCACTTGAAATCAATTTCACTTTCTTCTTGGTGTTTTATTTCCTTGTTTGTTTTTACCATTCTAAAAGCAAAAAACCATTAAGTATTTCATTTGTAACACCAAATTAAAACTGTAGTTGATTGTATGACTGCCAGAAGCACACAGCTTAAAGTTGTCCTTGCACTACAAGCAACTGATATAGGATCGTTTGCGGTTCTGTTATGTAAATATATTACGTTTTACGCAACGGTGCCTCCTATATTATTTAAAGGTTGGTTAAATATAAACAAAAAGTCTTTTTGTGATATATTTAAAAATAGTCATGAGGACCGGGGTCAACGATATTCCGACTTCAAAGCGGTTAAAACTTTTTCATATAGTATATGTTTTCCATTTTTTTGTGGTACCATAACTTGAGTAACTGTGGTATAAACAATGACGTTAACAGTTATATAGGATAGAAAAGTGGTTTAAGAAATTAATCTACTTTGCAATATGTTGTAGCAGGAAATGAAATGAACGGGCGATTACTCGTACGAAAGATATTATTTATTAAAAACGAACTTAACAATGATTAGTATAAAAGCAATTCAAGTGTTACGTCATGTTGAAGCAAAAGGGGCACTCGGTCTGGTAAAACTGTCAGAAGTAGAGAGAGCGCATTAAGGTGTGAATTTATTTGCCTTTTACTCGTAACGCCCGGTCCGGCGCTACAATCGCATAGAGCACGCAGCTTAGGGCGGCTCCACAACACTCCCCCTCGATTGTAGTGATAGGTCGATCCTGCGAAGAACCCCCGACGCCGATCAAATCCAGACACTTCCGATTTTTTTCTTTTGTCAATCCCTTCGTGAGAAAACCTGCGGGCATTTTATCCGAAGTCCAGTCGACCTTCGCGCAAGACATCTCTGACGAAATGGTGCCTGATGTCGATGTGTTTCGATCTCGCGTGAAACGGTTGATTCTGGGTCAGTAGTTGTGCCTCTCGGTTGTCGTTCATCACCAGAACTCTTTCACACTCGGACAGCTTGAGCTCCGACTAGAATCCCTGTACGTATAGGGCTTCCCTCGCGGCTTCAGTTAATGCCATGTACTCCGCCTCAGTGGACTAAAGCGCGACGGTGCGCTGTTTCCTCGACTCCCAGCTGATGGCGGCACCGCTCAGGTTAAAGATGTATCCGGTATACGACCTTCGATCTACCGGGCACCCGGCCCAATCGGCGTCAACAAACCCTTCCAAGGTTTTCATGCTCTTCGTGTACCTGATTCCGAAGTCGCCGGTTCCTTTCAGATATCCCAGGACGCGTTTCGCCGCCTTCCAGTGTGCCTCGCCGTGACAAGTGTTGAATTGACTGAGACAACTGACAATATGCGAAATGTCTGGTCTTGTGGCAATCGCCAAGTAATTCAGGGCTTCGACAAGCACGCGATAAGGCCGATTTCCTCCTGGTGATCCTTCTTTTTCAACGTCCTTTTCGAGCCTCGAACCCGATTCAATGGGAGTACAGACGGTGTTGCAGTCTTCCATCCGAAATCGTGAGAGTAGTTCCCGAACGTAATTTGGTTGAGAAATGGTGATCTGATTTCTGCTCCTGGCGATTTCGATCCCCAAACAATAGCGAGCTGTTCCCAGATCTCTCGCCTCGAATTCCCGCGACAAAACCTTTTCGAACGAAATCAAGATTCTTCTGGTCTCGATAGAATATCAAAATGTCGTTAACGTAGACCAGTATTATCAACGGTTCTCCCTCTCGTTTCAGGCGATAAACACACGGGACCGCGTTCGTCGGTGTCATATTTAATTCTTCGAGTTTCCCATTCAGTTTCTTATGCCATTGCCGTCCGGCCTGTTTAAGGTCGTACAGAGCGCTTTTCAAACGACAAACCTTTTCGCCACCCTGAAGCTGTTTCAGCATTACCTTGGCGCGGCTCTTGATATCCTTGCCTTGTGTCGCGACGATTTTCCTCAAACATGCAGCGAGTAAATCGGGTAATTCCATGTATGTTTCCTCTTCGATCGTACCGTTTAGGTAGGCGGTCGTGATGTCTATCTGATGCACCTTAAGGTCGTGCTTGACCGCCAGTGCAAGTAGCATACGCATGAATCCCAGGCGAGGGCCCGGAGCGCAGGTATCGTGAAAACCGATACCGGGTTGCTGTGCGAACCCCCTCGCCACGAGTCGTGCCTTCTTTCTCTCGACCTCGTCGCCCGAGTCGTACTTGTTCCTGAGGACCATTCGACATCCGACCACGTTACGAATCTTGGGTCGATTCACGATCAGCCATGTATCGTTCTTGATTAAGCATTTGACTCCTTCGACGATGGCGTCCAACCATTCTTCTTTGTCCGGTCCGTTCAATGCTTGCCGATACGGTACCTCTACTCTGTACGACTCCTCGTCGTCGAGAGTTCGATCCGCGAGGATCTTCGACTTCCTGCGTGATTCGATACAATGTTCGCGGGCGACCGGGTCGCCCGGTGAGAATCTCTAGGTCTACCCGGGGCTCTCCTGATCGTTTCGGTGATGTCGTCCCTTTCTCCCGTCGGGTCGTCGTGTTCCTGCGACTCATTTCTCGATTCCTCGTCGTAGTCCCCACCTAGGTGAGCCCAACTGCCCGGCGAAATACCACCCCATTAAGCTATTAGCTTCGTGAAATGGTTGGGAGAAATTCTTGAGGATCTTTTCGAGCTTGCCGGGTGGACTTGTGCCGGTTCCGCCAAACCCCACGGTCTACCCCCCCCCCCCCCTCCCCCCATAACATTCAGCCAACTTCCTAAGTTCACTAATACAATCGCATTAGTACCTGAAAATGCTTCACGCATTATATAGATCAACTCTATAATCTTAAAGTCCCTGTAAAGAAAACCTACCTTTTCATGCATCTCTTCGCATACAATTGTCCGTAAGATTTCTTGCTACTTATCTGGAATTCCAAACCAATTCGGCACCTTCGGTACCAGACGAATTCCTGTAAACAAAATGATTCGGTTTGCATATATTGTAACCGTCATGACAGGGACCACAAATATTGCGCCGTCTATTTTCCCAGCCGCGACATGTTTACAACAATGTTCCCTACATACACATTGGCTGGCGACTTACACCCAGGGGACCAAAGCATTCCGCGTCTCTTGCCATCAATTAAATCCTACAGCATAAACAAATGCAAATAGGAATTCAATACCTACCCTTACTAGCGATGCTATAAACACCATTTCCCAGTAACATAGCTAAAACCAATTAGCACATTTCCACATTGCATCGTCGTCTCTTTGTTTAGCCGCGACGCACATTTCCAACAAAGATCCCATTAGCATCCGACGAGTTCGGTTTTATTTGCTTTACCGAAATCGTATCCCATGAATGCACTTTATGGCCTTTCTTTGTTCTAGGTTCGTTCTCATCCATGAAAGAACCATGCACACACACCACTGCACTGAAAGAGTGCATTTCTGTGGCGCCCACACCCTTAAGAGAAAAGTTTTTCTCTCTCTTTCCTTTTCTTAACCCTAACCTAGGATGGAATTCATGTCAGAGTACTATCATCGGAGAGTCTTATTCAACCCGCTGACCGCTACGGTCATGCATCACTCACACCCTCCGCCAGCAGCGGAGACGCGTAAATACATACCCGGAGTAGTGTGTGGATTAGTTTTAAAGTATTTTCGTAAAGTTGTAAACGTAACGAACCGCAGACGTGACGGCGATCGTGTCAAAGTTGGTGAAAGTATTAATTAAAATTTTGTCATGTGTTGTTCGATTTTGATATACATTCAAAACTAAGGAATTTATAAGTGAGAAAAGTAACCTTATTTGAAAACAATAAAAACCAATTGCAATAAATAAAAACAACGTTTTATTTTACTTTCTTTATTGGTGCATGTCTTGTGGCGAAGTATCGTTTCTTGTTGGTGTTTTCTTCGGTGCAAACATTTAGTGACGATTCGGTTGGCGGAACGTTATCTTTGTGATGACGGTGGGACGAAGTAGAACCCCGTGTCGTACCCCCACAAACTCAAGGCACTGACTCAGCGCTATAGGTTCGCCTTTCCTGGGAGAAGCAAAACAAAAATAATATAACTTAAAAATGGGACAAGAAAAAAACCTGTCCGACAAGTAGACTTTTTTTATCAGGCTAATAACCTTGCCCGGAAAAACAAATTATTATGGACAATTTAACAAGTCTCGGATAAGGACTGAATACCGGTGGAGAGACTTGCTAAATAACGCCATGACCGGATCCCGTTTGTAGTGCCGATGATGATGATGATGAAGTAGATTCAAAACCTGCTACATTATATTGCCCATGGCTGATAATACGTCTACTTCCTGAACATCTTGCAATAGTATATCAATTCCTCTTCCACACAAACGCAGGGAGGATCCCACGGTCAAAATCATTCACGGCATCGAATTTTTAGTGGACCGTGCAAAAAGCGAAATATTCACATGCTCGCTACTGAATTACTTTTATAATCCTGCAAAACTCACCAAATTGCTGCAAAACCGTTTTGCATATTTTCTCATCAACTAGGTAATTCCCAAAAATATGTTTTAAAAGTTAGGGCCAATCCATAAACGGCAGGCCTTTCCTGCATAATCCTGTAACCGATCCAAGGCACAATATCATCTACTCCGTATCCACTCAAACATAAGAAAGATGCAAAGAGTCGAAGTCTCACATAATCTAAGATTGTTTTTCTAGATAGTAAAGAACTAACATTCATAAACCCATTAAATTTCATTTATTACCAACGTATAGGTTTAATTTCCTATTCCATCGCAGCTGATGAACTCGGTTATAAACTATCAGCTTCTAAAATATCTGAAAATATGCGATCTGCTCAGCGACGGCAATGACGCTATAATTGTGGGCCTTAAATAAATGGTACAAACAAATTGAAAAACCTAAGTGGCAGAAGATAAAGAGAGTCAACTGTAGTTCCCCTTCAGATGTAAAACAGTGGAAAGTTATGCGTCATACGTTCAGCAGACGGTTCTATGTTGGGTTTAAGAGACCATATTTCGTCTGAAAAGTACCATCCGTGTATGTTTCGTGAAAATACCTCAGGCGTCCATAAGGATGTTCCATAAAAATTATTATCGGTGAAGTGTTTATAGTTTCAACATACATTACATAATATAGTGATGTATAAACAGAGCTTCATATACTCGTTTACACCGATTATAACACAGGGAATTGTTCTTCAATCGAACAACACAAAACTTGAATTGTAGGCCAATGCACACCTCTTATTCACAGTTCCATTGTCCTTTTACATCATACATTCGTCACGAACGCTTACATTTTTATAATAATGTAACTCTGAAAGTACTTAGTGTTGACAAAAAAAGAAACAGTTACTATCTGACTCCTGAAGCAGCCGGAAGAGAATTAACGAATTATCTCTGATGGCTAAGTATTAAAAATATTGTGGTCTCATATTCCAATTTTAGAACCAACAAACTTTCCTAATCCTTACTTACTATACCGTGTACCTCAAATTCTGGAACTTCCAGTACTACATCGTAAAATTGGTTGACAATATTGTAGCATGCATTTAAATCAGTGAGGCACTTTAATACCAAGCATTAGTGCAACGAAAACCTTTTCCCCAGCGAACCGGTTCCGTTGAGCGTTAGCCGATTACAGAGTCTTAAATGAAATCAATGGCACCACATCTTGCACGCTAATTACTTTGAAATCAATTAAACTCTACCTACTGCGTGGACATAAAGACTTGAAACAAATTGAATCAAGCCGCAGTCTGTGCTATTTAAAGTGATTTTGTGTCTTCTCGGACCCTTCGTAGCCGACTTTATGGCTAAGATTACATTCTAGATGAGTAAACTTTGACAAATGTGTCAACCTAAGAAGCTTGTCGTCCTAAATCACATATTATCGTTGCACTGACCTCCCCATGAATCCAGTAGTCAAGCTGTACATCGGATCCATAAAACGTAGTCCGATACAAATTGCTCGGACCATACACTCCAATCACTTCGCAGGTGCACAACAGTCGGGTTTAGCTGTGGCCCCGCTGACAAAACACTGCCGTCGGCTTTGTTCTTGGAATGGAGCCGAGCCGAATCGAGTCATCAATAACTGTAATGCGTGCTCCGACACAGTCTGATCGTCTGAGACCTAAATTCCTCTTAGGCCCAAACGCAGTCGGAGCTTATATCAATTATTTGGTCAAAACTGGTGATATATTCGACTTTCTGCGGCTGGCCACAAATACATTTCCATCTCAATAATCGACTTAATGGAAGTGCCTTAAAGAGCCATAACAGTGTTTCTTATGTTCGGGCTCCTTTCGCCCTTTCTATTCATCGGTGGATCTTTTGTGTAGAATACAAATGCAGCGATTATGTCAAAGTCATTTCTCTGGCCTCTGGGGGCTACCCAATAGTGGCCCTTTCTCTTCAGTGGTAGACAATGACCTTGTTATCACCCGTAGTTTGTTTCCTATAAAAGAACTTCATACCTCATTAGGATACCACATCAAGGTATGAATTTATCTAAAGTATAACGCGGCAATTTGATTTCTCGGGAGCCATCGGGTATATTGTTTAATTAGACTCAGTCATTTGTTGCTACTTTGTCGAAGTATAGGATGTAGCTATAATTTATGGTGGCTGTCGGTCAGGTTAGTTAAGTGGCCTATTAGTGTCTTCCCTGACGTTATTTGATGTGGTTTCGTGAAAAATTTACCATGCGGTTAGTTTGCTTGTAACCAGTCAGTTGTAGAAAGGAATTTTAATTTAGCCTTTAACTAAATGAACTTTCACTAGACAAGTAAACAAATGGACGACGGTAGCAAACTGGTTTGTGTGTCGTGGCCGGTAATGGATTCTGAAAACAAACCGTCAACCGAGGAGACACTGATTGCATTTTGATTTGATTTCTTCTACTAACAGTGTTAATAAGTGACAACACGTTTCTGTGTCCGTGCTCTTGTGGCTGTCGTCAAACTATCGTAGGTAGGTTTCCGTAAATTAATTGTATCGTGGCGAGTTTTGAATTAGCTTATATAATATTATATTATAGCAGTTATGGATGTGTCTAATTGGCTCAGTAAACGATTTTGTCGTGTTTGTTTTCGTTTCTTCAAAGTTCTCAGAATTTGTATTTCAAGTTGTTTACATATCGGTGGGACGATTCTAAGAAAGGTAGTTCATTAAGAGTCGACTTTTTTGAAGTCTCTTAAGGTAGGTTTAATGTTCGTTGGTGACTCTATAAAGCTAGACCTCGCTACATAAATTATCCAAGACGGGCCTCCATTTAAAAATTGGATTACGTTGCTAAATTCCATCGGCGGATTGACGATCAATGACTATGGAGGATTTCCTTATGGAGGACTTCGTGTTAACTGATTATCCTACTGTTGTGGTCCTTCTCCCAGGGAGCGTGTCTCCTTGTCCTGAAAAGGATGAAGGATCTCTTTAGACCGCTCCTGAGGGGACCCGTTGCGGTCGCCACCGTGCTTCCTCAGACCTGAGGGAAGAGTAGCAACCGATCGTTAACTATGGCCCCGGGAATCGGCCAAGCGCAATTAAAAAGGCAAATATTTTGTCTTTTCATTTTAATTTAATTGTTTTAATTTAATTTTATTTTCGTTTTATATACAATTGTTGGCGTCCTTACACCTAGGACGCCAAACGAGACTGATCCTCGAATACAAAATTAATCGCCTTTTCTTACAAATCTTCATTGAGATTTGTATGTAAAAAACTGGAGAAAAGGAATGGCATATCTACTTTTAAAATGTACACATCTGGCTACAATCCAGATGGAGATAAGGATTTTACAATTATGTGTATGGGAAGGAAATTAATATCTTTTAATATGGGTTTGTTTGAATATGAAGATATGCATTGGAATTCGGGTTTTGTTTACGGATGGTTATTGAACACCTGGTTCAATTTGCCATGCGTTTGATTTAGTTTGATCATTATGGGGAATTGGATGTAAGAGTGATAAACGAATATTTGATTCGTTTATCGCGAATTTGGTTGGATCGGGGTAATGGATTTTGTAAAATGAGGTTAGGTATAGGGATTTGGATATATGAGTGGGGGGAGGAGATGGTAGGGCTTTTCAGAGCACTACACTATGCTAAACACCTTCCGAAGGGAGTGTCAAGCGCGGTGAAAAGAGGGTGTTTAGGAAGCCATTACGTTCGAAGAACACTGCGGAAGAAGATAGATAGGATAAGGAATAGAGGTTTTGATGCATTTTGGTCTTGAATGAAATAATGACGAAAAAAAAATCCTTAACAGATAAGGGATTGCACATTTATCATATTATACAGCCAGATCTGACTTATATTAGCTACATGGAACGTGTAGAGAACTGAAATACTCCACGACAGAAGGTAGGAGACGGTTGGGAAACGTGTTGATACGCATTGGTCTTGAATGTATGACTACATAACCGCTGGGTAATGCATGACGTTATAAAACTCTACGATTCTATAGTTCGATTTAAAAGGATTCCCTGTGTCTGTCTGTCCGTATAATATTGGCCTTTAATGTGCAGGTATATACTCTGATTGGGGGCGTTGCTAGGTGAATACTATGAACGATAAAATGCGACTTACGAGTTCACTCGAACAATATGTATGCTCATATTTGTATTATGTTGTACCACATGAAATGTCAGATTTTCGCTCACTCGGAAATAAGAAGTTTTCCATTGAACATCCGTGTCAGAACGCTAAATTTTCTATTTTTATAAAGTAAAGTGGTACGTGTGATTGACGTGCGAGAATTTTAGGGTGCGTTACAAGTACCGTTGTTTTTTTTTTTAGGAATTGTTTACAATGCTGTCGGTAGTTCAAATACGAACCCTCTTCCTTTATGAATTTAAAATGGGACATAATGCGTCATTGGCAATGAAAAACATTAATGATGCATTTGAGGATGTAGTGGTAAACTAACGCACTATACGACGTTGGTTTGGAAAGCTCCGTTCGGGAGATTTCAGCCTCGAAAATGAGCCACGTGGGAAGCCGGAAACGCTAATTTTTTTTTTTTTTAATAACATCCTTTATTGGACCTGGCACAAGGCTAATAACCTTGCCCAGAAAAACAAATTATTATGGAAAATTTAACAAGCCTCATACTTGTTAAATAAGGCCAAGACCGGATCCCGGTTGTAGTGCCGATGATGATGATGATCCTTTATTGGATATGAATAGTACAATCTTAACAATTTAATTTAATACTAGGTTTAAATTGTACTTAATTTAGTTTAATTAAATAAAACGTGTAAGGGTTTTCTGGACCAATGTTCAGCCCCCACAACTCGATTTTAGTATGTTAGATTTTACCATGTTAATTCATGAGGTTTCGTCTGTTTTAGCCGTCTCAATTCGTGGGAAATATCCAAGAGCTGAATAGCCTCTACGTTGGTATGATTATGTAGGGGTCTTTCGTCATTTTATTGTATAACTTCATAAATCCATTTGATCTCTAGGTCATATGGAAACGCTAATTGACGACGATGTGTTAAGAGTGTGGCGGTTCTTTAAAGTCTTCTCCAAGAACCACCCACCGCCTCAACTTAACCTGTCTTTTCCCTCACCCACAAGACACCATACCTACGTGCAATTTTGGGTTTCAGAGAAACCAATGGTAAGTGTTTGAGTTGAACTAGTGCCCATGTACGGTACAATAACCAACACCTACAAGAGCAACGGTGGATGTGGACCTAACTAAACAGAGTCCCAAAAACTACGGGGTCTAGAAATCTGCGCAGCGCTTAGATTAAGAAACCAAACTAAACCGTTTTTGCACCGGATAGTCACCTGTATTGGAAAGTGCAGGGCAGTGATTGGATGCAGGTGTAAAACCAAAACACACCCCCATGCCCGATCTACACCCAAAAAAGGTTTTGGTGACAATTTGGTGGACATCGAATGGACCAATCCACTTTTCATTTCTTCAACCAGGAGAGACGATAAACGCTATCAAATATTGTGAGGAAATCAATATACTGTATGCCAAATTGGATGAAAAGCAATCTGCGTTGGTCAATAGATATTATCACGGGTACTGTTCTTCGGAGACTCTTGGTATTGTTCCGCGCAATTCGCTTTATATGCGCTCCACAAGACAATCCGACGGATCGCACCCGTTTGTGGTTCATCTCCCGACGGCGCGAACATCCCTGCATCAGAACTCGTTCCGTTACAGAGCGGGGAAGCTGTGGAACTCCGTTCCCACGCGACTGTTCCCGGAGCGTTACAGCCTGCAACTGTTCAAAAATAACTGCAACAGTTATTTGATGGCATCTCGGGGCGCCTATTCAGCGCTATAGGTTCGCCTCTTCCGAGAGAAGTCTAATTAAAAAAAAAAAAAAAAAAAAGGTACGATCCTTTAGCATGACAATGATAGACCCCATACCTCATAAGTAATGGTGCGAAAACTGTTGCAGTTGGGATTTGAAATTCTTCCGCATCCACCGTACTCTCCTGACATTTCCCCAACGTATTGGTATCTTTTCCGCAATCTGGATTCATCTTGCCGGCAGAAGGTCTTCCGGAACGGAGCAGAAGTTGTGGCGGTTCCGCCAAACCCCACTGTTACTTACCTGAAGCGCCCCCATAACTACGACCCAACCTCATAAGTGTTCGCTAATGCAATCGCATTAGCCTTAAGTGCCTTACGCATCTAGGTTATCAAATTTATAATCTAAAAGTCTCTGTTAAATAATTCCTACCTTTTCATGCATCTCTTCGCATACAAATTCCCTACAAGAATTCTTTCCATTATACAGGTGCATAAAACCATAACCTATTCGGTACCTTCGGTTGCCAGGCAAATTCCAACCTTCCCACACCTGCACCGCAATCTCCCCGCAGCAAAAACATTTCCTTCCCAAGGATTATTAATGCTTTCAATGCATGACCTGGAAATGCCTGCAAATAATTTTTCCTAAAAGGGCATTCATACTGAACCGCATTTCCAATTAGTGTAGATATTCACACTAGAGTTCGATCCTGGCGTCGCCATAAATGCCATGTACAATTGGCACAGATGGTATATACAAACCGTCATCATCTGAATTGCTTCGCAATGACGCAACTATCCATACAGCTGCAAGCACGTTACCCAGAAATGCTCCTTTGTTTGAATCTCCAAACAATCATCGACTTCGCGCATAGCCGCCGGATTGGATTCAAAGCATAAACAATGCAAATACGAGTATACGGCTCTGATACATTTTCTTATTCGATTTTCGTTCGGTGTTCTTTACTATTTGCTTGTGTATTGTGTGTGTATCTGTTAGAAACGCCACAGTCTCCCACTATTTCTTCTGCGTACGGTGTGATTCTCGCCAGTATGGCATTTGTAAATATTTTGTATGTGGTTGGGAACAATGATATTCCTCTGTAGTTTTCGCAGTCAGATCTGTCGCCTTTTTGGAAAATGGGGACGACTATTGAGATTTTGCATTCTTCCGGAGTGATTTCCTTATCCCATATTGTTTTGATGAGTTGGTGGATCTTTCGAGCGGTTGTCTCTCCTCCATGCTTCACAAGCTCTGTCGGTATGCAGTCGACTCCGGGAGCATTGTTGTTTTTCAATCGATTTATTGCATGTACAACTTCGTTGAAAGAGGGCTCTGGGATCTGAGGCTCGGCCGTGTGTACGTCTGATGCGTTTATTTGTGGTTGATGGATGCGCACAGCTACTACTGTACAAGACCATGGTCTTACCAGTAGTCATGTATGGATCCGAGACCTGGGTGCTGAATAAAAGGCACTCTGAACTCTTGGCGGCGTTCGAGAGAAAGGTCTTAAGGAGAATTGTTGGTCCGGTATGTGAGGGAGGACGATTCCGGAGACGCTACACCAATGAGTTGTACGCAATCTACCTTGAAGCTAATATTGTAAGAAAAATCAAGCTCGGTAGACTCTGGTGGGCGGGACACCTAGCTCGAATGAGCGAAGAGGAGCCTGCCCGGAAAGTCCTTTGTGGCAGGATGTATGGAAGGAGACAGCGCGGCAGACCTTGTCTGCGATGGAAGGATGGCGTAGACCAGGACGCGCCGAGCCTGGGAGTGCTAAACTGGACGACATCGGTTCGAAATCGGGACCGGTGGAGAGATTTGTTAAATAAGGCCAAGACCGGATCCCGGTTGTAGTGCCGATGATGATGATGGATGCGCACATTGAGCAGGTTTTCAAAGCACAGCTTCCATCTTGTCACGATACTGTTTGTTTCTGTGAGCAAACAGCAGTTTGTGTCTCGAATTATTTTGGCTCTGCCTCGGTAGCCATTTCTTATTGAGTCTATGCCGGCATAGATACTTCTGACGTTCTTTGCTCTGGCGTTTTCTAGAATTTGTTCGATCCGACTCTTCTCCCATTCCCATTTTTTGCATTTGAAAAGTCACATTGTCTCTTTCCGAATCGTCGCGTATATTAATGCGTTGATTTCATAATATCTTTCCAAGTGGATCACTCTGAGGCGTTCACGTTCTTCGATCTTTCCCCTGCACTCATCGTCAAACCAAGGTTTGGACTTAATTGTTATCTTAAATCCTAATATCTTTTGGGCTGCTTGTTTGATTGTGTCTGTGATCGATGTCCATTTAGTGTCCACAATATTGGCTTCCCCTTCCTCACTGTTCCCATTCTCTAGGATGGTAAATCTATTTGTTAGTTCGTCTTGCTATTCAGTCCTTTTGCGCTTGCCTTTTAGTTTATCAATGACGAACTTTTTGTTCGTCTCCCGAGACTGCCCATGTGGGTTTGCTGCGAGCCGACTCCTAATTTTGCCTATCACTAGAAGATGATCGGCGTCGCAATCTGCTCCTCTATATAATCTTACGTCAAGGGGATGTTCGAGTACTGTCTTTTTTCTATGAGGCAGACGTATATTTGGTTACGCGTTACGCCGTCGGGTGACATCCATGTGACTTTGTGAATTTGCTTGTGCTTGAACATCGTGCTTTTCAATACCAGATTTTTTGATGCTGCGAACCTGATAATTCGAATTCCATTATCATTTGAAACGTCGTTTAATTTTCGTTACCTATAGTTAGTTGGAAGATATCTTCCTACCCAATTGTAGTGTAACAACATGTCCATGAAATGACCATTAAAAAATAATATGAAATGAATCAACTGCCCTTGTCACAATTAGCAAGTGTCACGTAACCAGCATTCGTTGTCGACGATAATTCAAGGTCGATTCTTTTCATTGAGTAAAAGAAACGAATTGCTCTAGTTACGATTTGGAAGAATCATATGACACCCGCTGGCGAGCTTGCCACTAGCGAGTGATTCACAAATTAATTGGGTCAAATCGTTTAATTGTTCTTACACTATGCGCCAAGCTGGTGATAGAAAATATAATAGCATGATAAGCAAATTGTATTGAGTGAATTATGAATTTAGAATGAAATGGATTGTTAAGCATAATTGTATAAGTAGATTAAGAAATTTGTGAATAATTCAGTGGTTGATTGGGAAGATAAATACCCCAGCAATTTCGATAATAAATCATGGAATTTGATTCACCAACTGCGGCGAAGGCGCCATCCAATTTCAGCGGGCTGCGCTTAAACAGCAAACCATTATGGAAGCTTTATCGTAGACCATCACAGATTACGAAGGTTATATCTTTCCCGCCAATAACCCTTAAAGGCGATCATATACATATCATTACATGGCAACTTCGTACAATAATTAAACGAAGTCTTACCATTTCATAACGACAAAAACCCCCCTTGCATTACACAATTTTCACATTGAGGTCTCCGAGGAGGATTTTAACATCGAATGATGAGATCCCATCAAATACTTCCTCTAGGGTCTCGTAGAACGTGTCATTCGTTTCTTCGTCCGTAGATTCTGTTGGGGCTAGTATGTTTATAAATACATAATTGTACCATAGGCCCTGTATTTTTAGCACCGATATTCGGTCATTAATAGATCTCACATCTTTTACATGGGGCGTAATCTTCTTGCTTATGATGAAGCCGGTTCCGAAGTTATGTGTGTTGGTACCTCCACACGCCAGTTTGAACCCGTTGGTTTCGATTAATTGATGTGGGAATCGGTCTTCCTGAAGTGCGACGATGTCCATTTTTTATTGGTTCGCGTTTTCTACGACCGTCTGTATCGCGCCTGGTTTATATAACGTTCGAACATTCCACGTGCCGACGCTTATATCCCGCTTTTTCCGGCTTTCCCTTCGTCTTCGTTTTGTCGAGTCTGAGTTTTCGTGATGATTTGTGTCGGATCATCACACCTATGCCTACCGGGTTTTTCGTTGGATTGTTTTGCGTATATTCGCGAACATAAACCATAGGATATATCCATCAGCCACCGGAACAACACAACAAATAAACCTAAGCTAAATTATAAGAATAAAACATTCCCCAAGTCGACTGGTTACCGTTGGAAATTAGACTACCATCATCCAGCCTTAAAACGAATGTAAAATGTCACATTTTAGGGCTGGCATATGTAAAAAATGTGGGGTTTAATATTGAAGAATACAAGGACTATATCCTGTGCTATATTGGTCAAACGAATCGACTCCATTGAGTTGGATTCCTCATTACTAAGAAGTACAAAACCAACATAATAAACGTTACAGGAGTAGCCCTTTTGGAACTAAAACTCGGTTAACTTCCTATATCACTAATTCAAGTCTATGCAGCAACAGAGAGATCGAGTGAAGACGACCTCAACCGTTTTTACCAAGATTTAAACAAAGCACATTCTCTGACTGACGACAAATAGTAGCAATGGGAGACTTCAATAACAGTAGAGGACATCCAAGAAAGGAAGAATACTTAATTATAGAAAAGCATGGTTACGGAGAACACAATGACAGGGGCGAACGGGTAATAATGCCTTGGAACACAAACTCTCATGAATTAATACTTTCCTCAAAAAGCGGAATGCCCGAAAATGGACATGAATATTACCTGACAATAATACCAAGCACGGAATCGAATTCATAATGACAAATAATCCCAGACTATTCACAAACTTTAAGGTAATCAACACATGCTTTCTTTTGGATCACAAACTAAATAGAGGCACCATGACACTAAAATCACCCAAGGAGAAATTTCAATAACACACCAAATATTCCAGTGACAGGAGATGAAATTGATAACTTTATCAAAAACTTAAAATCAAACACTGGAAACTTAGAAGATGAACTAAATATTACAATACATTAGAAAATATTATTTTAAACAGCTCAAAAACATGGAAAAGACTGAGAAAAAAGGATATAGAATATTTAACGAAGACACAAAACAACTAATAAAAGGAGACAGATATGAAAAAAAAGCAAGGAAGAGTGTACAAAGAGTAAATCAATCCGGAAAGACTACCAAACACATGACAACAAGTATTATAATAACAAGAAACTTAAATAAACACAGGAGTGCAAAAAGAGCGTTTAAGGACCTAAGCATTCATAAATCATAGTTACAAAAACTTAAACAACAGTCAGAGGAAACCAAAACAAGAAAAGATGTAATCAATCATGCAACAAACTTCTATTGGAATTGGAGCAGGCCTTTGCCCAAACAGGGATCCACATCCCGGAACCAGCAAAACGAATAATTATACCAACAACCTAGATTCAGCAAATATACTCTAATAACTAACAACATTTGAAATGCAACTTTTTTAAAGATGTGGAATAAATGGCTTAATTATTATTTTTATTTTTTCAGGTGAATTCCGAATTTTGTAGGGCAAATATTTAAGGAATTACAACGTGAATGGAAAACGATGTCGAACCATTTAAAACCTTTGTAAAGTCGTAATTTTATAAACTCCTGAAGTGAGGTCTTGTAGTAAATTTACCCAGCCTTACCTAATTTACCTAACCGGGAACGATAATTTATAGCTGGGCTTTATAGATAGCAGACCGTTGAATATGTATACACGATAAAATGTTCACCAAAACTACTTTCATTGTAGGCAAACCAGGGGTTGTCCTTATCTACATCGATTAACATTTTTCGGCTGCTAGTTCTAAAAGTTGCAATGTACAATGTTTTGATTTTTATTTTGTACTTTACGAGCCGAACGAATCGATTTCAAGATGACTTCACAATGCGAACCCATAAGTAAAATGTGTAAATGTAAATTTAACAATAGATTCCTCGTCACTTCATGTAAACCCCACTTTATTTTTCCGCTGCGTTTTATATGATCGCACATAAATATATTCTTGAACATGTCCCATGCATTAATCTAATCGAATTCATTCAAGGAATGTTATTAGATCGAACATTCGATGCTCGGTCCTTACCTTTCCTTTAATTATCGAAACTATAACTAAACCTAACGACTTGCTACTGCTCCGGGATCTATCCAACGAGGCAATCATTGTTGTTATTAACTGTTTGTCATTAGTAAAATACCTTAAAAGATTTATTGTAACATTAAAGAGCCGGTTGGCTACTGCGACCTGCATACAGGTCAAAAACACCATTTCCGTTTAATGCCTCTATCAAACCGAGCATTTAGGAGTCTACTATTGAAGCCAGACAGTCCTCCATCAACCAGTCATAGCTACGCCCACTTCATCACCCAAACTTTAATTGCCAATCCCGGCTAATTAGTGTTTTATGTTTCCGAACAACACCGAAACCCCGATCAACTTTTCGAAGCCCAAAGTAATCTTCTGCAAGTTTTCCAATATTAGAAATAATCTGAAAACCATTTGTTTCCCGTCATGTCTAACCCCTTTCCGGGTCGTTAAAGCTAATGGTTTCGAATACATTGGACATCGATTTTTCATTCTCCACGTACTCGTACTCTCGCCTAACGACGTGTCGGAGTGTATTTTTTCGAATATAAACTTATCTGCGGTTTCCAGCGGCTGCAGAGTGATGTGTCCAGAAACACCTGCGGGTAGATTTTAATTGAATTTTGATGGAAAACATTTGCGTATTTTAATTGCGACAAATAATTGATGATAATTCTGATGTTGTTTTTCGGATAATTGCCTAAAATATTTTCCTCTCCATGGCCGGGGGCTGTGCGGTGGATTTAATTAATTTCAACTCCAACAATATTTTTGATGCGAAGTGGGAGCCTACACGACTTTCCACTTGTGTATTGTACTGTCGTGATGACACATAATAGGAGTTGGCCACTGACGGTGGCGTGTGAGATAAAATTCTTCAATTTACTTGTTGTTTTTCTAATTGGCTGATTTTTTGATTTCTTTAAATTTTAATAAACAGTACTATAGAAACGGGTGAATACCGGGGGTATCCACACATATCGATGAATGCCTGAAGATAATAATGTTGTATGACATATGACTTGACAGAGTACTCCACGTTCGTGTAGCTCGACTGAAGAACGATCCCCCGTATTTATCTCTCTATCTCAAAGTGAGTTTTACTGTGAACAGGTTTTTACTCTCTTATACAGGAAAATATTTAAATGATTGCTCTATTTTCACCCTATTTTGTAAGTGTAGTGTTCTTTGATAACCCTGAGCAAATACGGCGATTGAATTATAATTTTGGACGAATAAATGTTTTGTAAACTATGGCTAAATATGGATTCTCTCGGAGGTCACTGTCAGTATGTCAAGGACTCAAAAGGTGGGGGGAATTAGGGTGGGCTAAGGCTAGGCAAGGAATTCATGTTTGGCGATGTTGAATTCTGAGCAGGTCTTAGCCAGCAGAACCTGGCTAGAATCTTGCAATGAAGAAATAACCTTGGCAAATGTGGTCTCATCTGATTAAAAGGAGAAGGAGAAATGTTTATTGATTTTCCCATTATCGTTCATGATTAAGTTAAAGAGAAAGGAACCTAGGTGGTTGCCTAGAGGAACACCGAAGGTGACATAACAAAGGTACTGGCAAAACGGCCAACACCATATCCCGTTAAAAGTAGTTCACAGATGAGAAGGCAACACTTCTAATAATGTGAGTTCAAAAACAAGGTATCGTATCGAATGATGAATTCAGTTGCAATAACATCGATTTCGATGGCATCCTCCAAAGCTGAGACGGCAGATGATGCAAATTCAATGAGGTTTCTAGTAGATGACCTACCAGTTAGGAGCTCAGGGACGATAAGGAACAGTGAACATTCACATCGAAAATGGGTAAGTTCAAAAGTTTTGCAGTTGTAGAACAATTGGTTTACTTCACCTTTTGATCGTTTGTTCGTGTCGGGATTTTGAAAAAGATATTTTCTGAAGAAGTTCTCTTGTGAGGGTTGTAGTAGGTTAGCCAACGTATGACTCGGATTCACTTTAATGCCCGACACTTGTTACATACGAAAAAAAAAATAATGAAAACGCACTGGGGGTTTTATTGTTAATGTTTTCTTTATTTAACTAATTTCTTTTAACTACGTTTTTATGAATCACTGGTATTTTTTATTACACTAGAATATCCTTTCATTAAGATCGATGTAGATACGAGTCTATTTTGTTGCAGGAAAACTTATTCTTGTAATGCACGATTTAATAGATACGTTTAATAATCACTAAATTACTTTACGGCGAAAATATCCAACACGACTAATTCACAACAGCGAGTTGACTCGGAACGTGCGCGCACTGTATGATTGAATTACGACCCGGTCACTTGTGCACCATATGGTGGATGATTAGTGACTTGTTTAAAAACTGACTGCCATTCGGCGAAGAGTTTAATCAAAATTTAGCGTGGCGGCGTGACCTGACCGCGGTGATAAACGACAAGCGACTGAGTAATTAGAAGTGGATTCTTTCTTTTACACAACGATCAACCAATGGTAATCGCGCTACCCCGTGTTAGCTTCAATTCCCCACGCTCATCGAGGTGGATAAGTACTTACGTATACATTCGACGCCGATGGACGTAGAAAGGATAAATGAATCAAAAAGGAAAGCACAATAACCCAGGGTTGATCTGGCTCAGTGTGTGTGTATTAATGCCGCGCCTGAGACTGGTCCACTGACCTAGTGCGGTGATTGTGGTGATCTCAGAGGGCATCGAACTATGGAAAGACAGAATTGTGGAGCAGAGGAAAATTTTGTTTGCGCTATTCACCTGTAAAATGAGATCGCTGATCCCAAGCGAATATGTGATCTGAAGAAAATCGATAGGACGCTACATCGGCTAGGGAAATAATACCGTGGGAACAACGCTAAGGAATGCGGCAATTACCGAAGCCAATGAATGATGATGCAACCGCGTCGTTTGATTCGACTTGGTTGTTGCTAACCAACCTGAATGGAATTTCCGGTGGAAATCTCAATGATATAGGAATGGAGTTGCCGTATGGCAAAAATGGTAGCTAAACTCAACTATGCATGCATAGGATAATGAGTTTAGCTATGCGTCCTTGGGGAAATATGGTATTCCAGCATGAATGTGGGAATGGGGGTTGATGTGACGCACTGAAAGCGGTCGAAATAAGGCGGAAATAGTGGGTTGGTTCTTCATGTAGTATAGAGAACCCCCGCACTCCTTATGAGACGAAGCGTCAGAAGCGGTAACTCCAGGTAGTGAAAGGCTGGATTTTTACTTATATAGCGGATATAACTTCTTGTAAGAATTCCTCATTCAGATTCTTCAACTTTTTTCGATAATAGCCGGATGAATACTTTGAGAGAAAAAAATCATTACGAAAGGCAGGCAAGAGTTTTAAGATACAACGTTCGAAGTTGTAGACGAAAAACCTATAGAAGAGATGGGTAATGGCGTGGGAATCGGTTAACGATTTGATTTCGAAAGAGAGATAGAGAGGGTAATTTCTAGAAAGTCGAAATACCATGCTATTACCTCTTAGTTCTACGAAAATCGTCTCCCACGCATGTAGTTTTTGAGATGTGGGAATTCTAAATGCATTTTGTCAAATGGTACTTGAGATTTCGAGAAAAACTGGAGGCATGCAATTTTTAGTTATAGTGCTTGTAAGAATTCCTCTTTTAGATTCTGCAACTTTTTTCCTTAGTAGTTGAGTTAATAATTTGAGAGAGAAAATAATCACTATAAAAGGTTGACAAATGATTAATGAGATGAATATCTTGGTCGAAGTTTTTGGTGAGAATTGCCTAGAGAAGATGGTAGAAGAATGCGGCAATGTTAAGGGGATCGGTTCATCATTTGTTCCGAGATAGAAATACGTTGCTATTAGGTCATCGTTGGATACATTTTATTCGGAGACATATATTTTTTGAGATGTGAGAACTCCAAATGAATTTTGTCAAATAATACTTGAAATATCATTGACATTTCGCCAATGAATTTAGCTTTAAAAAAAAGAATTGTGCTTTTAATGAATAACCATCAACATTCCCTCCACGTTATATACTAACCTCAAAATTCTTCGCACTGTTTCATACGAAATTGTACTTTTAAACATGTCGAATTCCCATACTCTTTAGCCGTTCATTCCGATGTAGTGATCCTAAATCACTACTCCCATCCAATCCCCATTATCTCCTATAATCTCAACCTTATTCCCATAGTGAATCATTGAGCGACAAGTTAAACCAACAGTTAATTTTTCGCACATTGATTCAATTCCTAATTATCTTACCCTTACCCATAATCCAAACCATGTTCCACAATTGAATCAGATGCACGACAAAATTAAACCAAAGTCCATTTATCGTACATTGATTCAATTCCTAATAACCCTCACATCATGAAATTCTTAACTCTAAATGCATTTCATGATTTCACCTTCCGGGAATTTATTCAAATAAATTCCTAACAACTTCCCGGAATCCTATTCCAGTTGAAGCATACAAAATCTCGTTTGTGCTTCGTGGAATTTTCAAGTAAAATTTTATACAATCTCTGTCATCAATCTCTGTAATATAGAAAACTCATGGTATAAACCAAAAAGAATTAACCAATAAAATTGAAATAAAGAAAATAGTGCAATTTTCAAACAAAAAGTTGGACTAATTATTTTCACGGTGTATATAGTTGATGGGGAGCTTGTGTTTCCGTGCGTGGATTTATTTATTCAGAACGTTTTTGTATGAAGAGAAGTGTTTATTGACAATTTGTTGCGGCCCCTAAATCGATGCCATTGGAGGAAGAATCCACTCGGTGACCAAGTGAAGATAATGTGCTTTGTCTCGGAGTAACCAATGATGCTTTGCAAGGAAACTCCGAAGGACCGCCTTCGCTGCCAAGGAGTTTACGACAACCGAGTGTCCCCTCCGGAAGCTCCCACGCCCACCAGAGCAAGTTACGAGGGCGCACATTTCACGCCGTCCGCTCCAGCGGTAAACGGCTCCCACAAGATCACCCCAAAGGAGATGCCTCAACAACCCCAAAGGAGATAAGTCAGAAACAAAACACTTAACTTAAGAATATAGCATCCACACCGACAGCCAGTCTTCGTATTTCGATTACATTTAGCATTACGCGCCGTCGTCTGTCCATTTCTGATGTCTTCTTTTAAATAAAATGAAGAGCCATTTACATCGATCCAATTTTTTATACGAACACCTAAATTCGAGTCATATTGATTCTGGAAAACACATTTTCTCAGCAAGGATTGCTGGCCGAACGACAGGGAATGCGATTAGTAGGGATCCTATTTCGCTTTTCCTTCCTGTACGATTATTATTACACTCTTTTCATTCAAACCGCCTCTTACATACGCCCACCATTTAACTTAGGGATCACATCCTGAAGTGAAGAAATTCCACTTGCCGAAAATTGCTAGACCATCAATTACCACTCAGGGATTGATATTACACTTCCATTCCCCCAGACCTTTCAGTACAATCCCACAAATTCATTTCATCCTAATATATTGCAAACGGAAATAAAGGATACTCCCCCAAACACCTCCTCCAAATGTGGCCCCCTAGCCTTGTTTGCCGTAATAACTGACGCCTTCGTTCACTCGATGCCGAGGTAAATCGAAGCTTAAAAGAAAAACACGCAATTGTATAGAAAGGATATTCAGGGAAAACAAATGACGGAGAGAAAGAATGACAAGAAAAAGAATAAAATTGATGCAGACAAGCAGTACAACCCATTGAGAGGACCACACTAATTAGTATTTCGGTCATCGTTTCGAATATCATAGTCAACTTTCTCACTAAGCTTCATGATGACTTCCAAATGGGGAGGAAATGGCCGCATTGCCCACTAATTTGCTTCTAATGGTAGTATTTTGTGGTTCCTATCCACGGGGTTACTAAAAGCTGCCGCCCGCCCGGTGTGCTAAATCGATCCTGGCTATGTGTTGTGATTACAGTGAAAGTGTTTTCTTTGAAAACTTTTCCTTTTTTTCTTGGTATAATTTCGGCTGTAATTAGCGGGGAAAATCAATTAAGCGAGTAGCCGTCAGTAACTAACACTGTGACCAGCGTCATTACCGCCAACATGTCCATTGCAACCCCCACCAAACCTACCACACCTATCATTCCCATCATTTCCAACACCAACACCACCCTCCCTATCGCTAACATTGTCATCAATTTCGTAATTGGTTTTCAAGTTACGGGCCGTCCACCCGCAAGTCCCAGATTCTGTTTTTTTACTTAAATAATTAAAATTTAATCGGACAGAAATTAGGGGAGTCTGACTTTTTTAAGGGTAGCAAACCTCTCCCACGGGGATTTATAGTGGCCGGCAAGTACAATCATTATCACTGCGAGAGTAATGAAACGGAAACCCAAGGATAACAAAAGTAAAGCTGCAGAGCAGTGGTATCACTTTTGTATTCGTCAACTTGGAACCAAGGAGCGGATGACCGACAAAACAAGGCGCACACATTACAAGGATTAGGAACAAGCAATATCCACAATACAGTACATGACTTTCCCCCACATTAGTACACCGTATATTATTTGAAAATGGCAAATCTATTGGGATCACATGCCGAAGGATCCTTGCTCGGTAATAAATACTGCAACAGACGATGTACTCCACATATGCCTTGGGTTAAGCGGGGACTGTCAATGAATACGGACAGCATTCCTTTTCCCTGATGTTATAAATCAATGGGAATTCAGCAAATGGCGTCCCATGCCAGGGACTTAAAGGCTATACATGCGTTTCCTGCAAGTAAGTCTTGTTCATGAATTTATCCTCTCTCTGTGACGTTCCTCCGCTATCCCCTCACCGTACAGTGGATATGTTTTGTTAATTACTTGCTCTTCCAATTTTCGTTGAGGTATGACTCTAATTTCTGATTGAGCTTGCTCAGAATACAGATACATTACGTAATCAGGAGTTCGTGGTTATACTCCCCCGCATCATCTGTATTGTTTGAGGTTATTTGAGATGTTCGAGTATGTAGGTATTTTAAGTACCTAAACTTTAGGCCTCTTCCCTGTTGCCTTAGGCTGTCGATGGCAAGGTAATTTGATATCTGGTTCATGGTATCAATAAGAGAATGGAAATCCGAAAATCTTTTTGGGTATGTTACAATTTTCCCAACATTATGTGATCGGCAGAAATGTGTGTAAAGAGAGTATGTACGTGGGAATACCCAGGTTTGCATGTTGTGGCTAATGATTTGTTGTTATTGAAGAGTGCCCGCTTCTCAAATTGGCTTGGGAATTTCTGGCTGTTGTTTTCGTTTGCCGATTCAAATTTAGGCCGCCCAAAGTCTTGATTATAAAATTGAAAGGTGTTTGCACTGAACCGTTAATATAAGTTTAAATACACCACTAATATATCCATTTACATTTCTTATGAGAGTGAGATGTTTCTACATTCAAATTATATACCTTTGTCACTTATCGTTCGGTACAGAATATTACTCTAGAACGCCTTTTTGAAATTCCATGCAGCAAGTTGCGGTGTTGTAGGAGTTCAGCGCTGGTGTCACTGCAATATGCATTCAAGCCGCATGAACGTCACACATCACTGGTCTAAGACTCACACAGTGAAGAAGAAGACACAAATGATGATATGTAAATAATAGGTGTGCAAGTCGAAGCTCAGTTTTTTTTGTTGTCAAATTCGATTTTGTTGGAGAAGATACTTATACAAAGATTGATTGATATTGTTTGGTGAGAAACTCCTAACTGTTCTGTAACTTATTCTTGAGTTTGACATGGATTTTTATCCACTGGAATCATGCACAAGGAGTTTGTTTGCACTAATGCTGAGTGTTATCTCGGCGTTCTCCGTTGTTTGTGGACAAGTCTTTGTCGAATTCCACCCGAATAGCGAGAGGTACAGTCTTGCTCGTTCCTCTATGACACAGCACACAAAGCGAATATCACAGTTAGTCAGAAAAGTGATCAACCGCTATGCGTCGGATTTGACCATAACAGATTTCTGACTGCTCCCTGTTTTCAAGTTCAAAGGACACCATTACGAAGCCACCTGAGGAGTGTCAGACACATGATGTAATGTGTATATGAACAAACCTCCACTTTTGCCATGCACGTCTTTAATATGTAATATAAAACAATTTTCTCTGGGCGACTGACTCTTTAGTCCGTTCGGAGATCAGAAAAACCCCTCGCCTCAAAATGATTGTTATACTCCTCACAGAGGCTCCAAAACTTTCACCTGCGAAGTACATTTTGTTGTTAGCCCACATCCGGAGATCATTTCGGCATTTATGCACTCGTCACGAGATGCATACAATGTGAAGATAACCAATTATTTCCTTTCTTTATATATCACACTGTGAATTGTAAAATGCAAGCGGATAAATGCGACAACTTTCTATCGAGCTTACTTGGCCTTCTGTCGGGACCGGTGGCAGCTTTCAATATCAGTTTGCGATGATAGTGAAAGATACTACGACGGTTAGAATCAAAGTAAACTCTCGACTAGAATTTACTGCTTGACGGTTGATGTGATAAATGCATGCAATGCTATACATTTTTTATTTTTTTATTTTACCTTTTATGTTGTTCCTCACTGTGATTTGTGTGGTCGTGTGTATCTGCTGGAAACGTTACAGTGTTCAAAGTGTTGGTTGGAACTTATAATTATTAACATTTCTGGATGTATCTGCACTTGGTGCGGACATTAGAATTAAAAACTGTCGAATTAAACAGGAACAATTGCAAAGTTTGATGCGGTATATAGAACCAAAATAACGCAGTCATGGAAACTTCGTTGCAATCTCTACTAATTAGTTACAATCAAAAGCTTGGTTCAGACATCTTTAGGTTTGACTCAAGATTATTAAAAATGAAAGAGAAACGAAGTTTTAAAAAAAAGAGATTAGATCAAGAGGGTAAAGTGGGGGGTTATCATACCGTTGCCATGGGTTGGCTGGGGATAGCTGACAAGGAGTGAACTCCGTTAGTAATGTTTCTTCTTAGCTCGGTCTTTCTACATTATTATTTCTACAAAATGATATCTTGATAGTTCAAGTCCATCTCTTGATTGATTGTTAATAATACACCCACATTTTACGAGATCCAAATCTTCTTAATCGTCGCTATCACCCTTTTATATATTAAAATTTGCCCTCTGTCTGCTTTAACATTTATATAGGCTGGGCTATAAATTTTTGCAAGTGGCAACAGTTGATTTCTTAAAAACCGTTAGAGAGAGTAGCGCGCGAGTGGCCGGGCGTAATAAACGTATAAACAATGCCAACAACAACGTAATAAATAATTCCCCGCCACCCGCGCGCCCCTCCCTCGAACGGTTTTTAAGAAATCAACTGTTGCCATTTACAAAAATGTATGGCCCACCCTATACATATTGAATTTTGTTGCGCTTGTTGCGTAAAATATTTTTTGACAATTAGCCCTGTGCGGGATTTTAGATTATTTAGTTTATGTGCAACATATTGTCGAGTACGTGGTAAAAGTGATTAAGTCAAATTTGATGTGATGTAAGATGATCACTTTTGAGTTGTGACTTTTTGGATAAACGATTTTTTTTTCGGCAAATAAGCATTTTATTTGTCAACATAGTCTCCTTTTAGCTCGATATATTTCATCATCATCATCATCATCGGCACTACAACCGGGGACCGGTCTTGGCCTTATTTAGCAAGTCCTAAGGCTTGTTAAATTTTCCATAATGATTTTATTTTTTCTGGGCAAGGTCATTAGTCTTGCGCCAGAGGCTCCCCGACGGGGAATCGAACCCCGGTCTCCCGGGTGACAGGCGGGTATACTAACCACTATACTATCGAGGAGCTCGATATATTTAGTCCAGCGTTTTTACAATATTTTTATTTCTTCCAAACAATAGGTTTCCTCAAGGCCTCAAATAGGCAATTCGACCCAAATCTCTTACAGCCCAACCATTTCTTCAAGCTTGGAAACAGGAAATAGTCGCAGGGCACTAAATCTGGAGAATATGCTGGATGGGGTAGTACTTCATGGCCCAATTTATGGATTTCGCTTGATTATGCTTAATCAGCCAGGAAATTTTCTTTTTTCCATTTTTATTAAAATTCACGAGGTTGTCTGCTTTCAATGGCTGTCAAACACAAATTAAATGACGCAGCATGCTCAAACTTTGACTATTTAAATCTATTTATAGATGGCAGTTGACGGGAGCAGTATTGCATTTCCTGCACGGGAAATTAAAAAAGTCTCTGACTTATCAAACTACCCTCGTATCTACAGATCATGACAGAATATAAAAGCGAAGCACTGGTTAAGTGTGACCTGCTGAATTAAATTCTATATATAAGGGCATGTGACATTACTTGAATAATGTCTTGATATATTCAATTTTGATGGATTCAATTGTAACAGTAAACCCGTCGAGTAAAATCGGAGAAAACCGAATGAGCTATTTGATGGGCGTAATATAAATTAAGACCCAGTTTTACCCTTTTCATGTTAGGGAACCTACGGACAATACGCTGAATGAGGAACACATCATCAAAATAGAATCGAGAAAGGAAATCATCAGTGTTAGCATTGGCTGGCAATTCGCAGTGTAAGTAGCATGTTGAAACATCTTCACATAGACGCGGCCGTCTGCTGGGTTAATATTTTGGCATTGTGTGGATTCGAAACACGTTCCTCACTTTGCAAAACCACATAAAAAGCGATCCCATGCACACACAGCAAAACAATCTTTTATTGTGAATCAGGACTATTCGCTCAGCCCACTGGGCTCGCTCTTCCCATTCCATCACCCCGTTTGCTCTGTTGTTCCCTTACACAAAATGATCGCAACATAGTCATTGGGGAAGAAGTAGGGTGCGATCCCAACGGGCACACCCTCATTCGTAGGAAAAAACACATCTAAAAATGAATCGAAAAATATAATAATCAAGGACCTATACCAGCCATATAGCTTAAGTAGCAATTTGAAACACCCTTGCATAATCAGCCGTGGTCTAAGATGTTGAGGCTTTGGTGCTAACCTTTTCATAGTATTAGGGTTGAATCACCTTCTTCTCCTCTTTGACGCAAAAAGCTATAGCTTCTAATATATCTTCCTGTTTTTTTTTTTTTTTTTTTTGAATACATTTTTCTTCGCGGCTAGATTTTAATTGCGATGATTGATCTGAACCAATCTATCCACAGTTATAATCTATCCATAGTTACCCGTGACCAATACCTAAGAGAAACTGACAGAAGGTAAAACCTACTTCGAGAAACAAATATATATACATAGAATATTTATGTTCCATGTTGGTGTCTTTAAAGCCTGCTTAGGTGCTTTGCTAAGTATTTTATAATCAACTCGCTAACGTAAATATTAATATCCATTTTACTGGGTGATTTATTAAACAGGTAATAAAAAAAGAGATGTATTGGAGAAAATTATGGAAGTTGTGTATTCAAGGTTGCCCTTGAAGTTTGCCCAAATGCCATAAGTCGGAAATTCAATTGGAATATGAACTTTTGAAGATACTTCCTACTCTTATGTCGACTCTCACACACGACTTCTAGCAGATTTTTAATTCACTTCCTCCTTATATTTTTTTCAGTCCTTTCTGTCCTCGCTGTCCTCTTTTCATTTCCTATTCCAACTTTAACAGTCGATCGTCTTAAAAGTAAAAACAGTATAGAAGTTTACGAGTGTGAGACGGCCCTCTAGTTTTCTGGCACACCACACAATAAAATTACGCGTTATCTACGACAATGTCTTCAGAAATGTATTTATTGCGTGTACAAATAAGTTTTGAATGTGCTTTTTTCTAACATTAATTCCGCGTTGCAAAATGCCTCGCATTTTGAGGGGATCCAAGAATCGACCCAGATTTTGGGTTTTCGTAAGAAGTGTAGTGCTGCTCGGCCAGGCCATGAGCTGCTGCTCGGCCAGGCTACGAGCCATTAAATGAAAAAACAAGGAGAAAGGAGCAAAGTCTGGTGAATACGACGAGTGGGATAAGGCATCATATTGCAGAGGCTCCAAAGCTTCCTTTGACGACTTTTACAATATGTGGCCGAGCGTAGTCCTGCTGAAAAATCACGTTGTCATGCCTTTTCTTTTTAAGTTATTTTTCCTCGGCTATGAATCCCTATTGATTGAGTGGATTTCATCGTATCTTAATAATCAACCCTGTCGCGTGCGATTTAGATTCACCCTCTTCAATCCTTTGTTTTTTTCAACTTCATGGGTTCCCCAGCGCAGCCATCTCGGTCCCCTCCTATTTATTCGTGATTCGATTCAATGCTAGTTATGCCATCTTTTGTACAGCCTTCAAAACTTATGTGTACAACCAATAGAGTTCCACAAGCTCCAAATTCAGTAGTTTTAAGTATAAAATGCATTGCCCAACGTTCTGTATACTGTTAAAAGAATGTCTAATTTTAATAAACGATGCCAAATTCCCATTCTCATCCGGAGAATTTGGTAAGAAAACCTTTTGGAATCTAGCTCCTTTCTAATCCAATTAAACCTGAATCTGCATTCTCCACCAAAGGCGCTGGACCGCAAAGATCACACATTAGACCTGTGATATTCCTTTTCAAGCCCTTTAATACGAAAAGAGTGCCCAGGTTAAAATTTCCAGTCTAGTGATTCCACATTTTTTGCTTTATTGCGGTTGCACATCAAAAAGTCGGTTGTCAACCAAAACCGCGCGAATTGATATAATACCTTGGGTGTGTCGTCAACTGGTCTGCATTCAAATTAGCGCGCCCTCGTCCTGACTAAATGAATTTCTTAACGTCCCACAGAGTTGCCAAAACCAAACTAAACCGAAAAATGTGTCTCTGTCCAAATGCCACATGCAAATCGCCATCACACCTCTCCAATATGGACATCGTCCTTCTTGGGCTTCTGATGCTAAGAGAAGCTGGAAAAGGAAAACACTGACAGCGAACATGGCACCACAGACGAACGTGCAGCCGCATAAATTCCACAAAGGTGCGAAAAACGCTGTACCAACGTTAGCTGTCGCTTAACGTTGCGCTTTATAAATTAAAACCCCAACTGCCAACCGTGTACCATTGCCATTACCCCCGTTGCTGTCGGGGGTATAACCATAAACTATGGCCCGGCAGTCGTGGCATAATTTAGTGGAAATCTCGCCGTAGCAACATTGAAAATCCAACTAATAAATCCTCCATTGGAATTCTTATTGAAAGCGAAAATTATGGTGAACAAGCCGCCGACCGACATTAGTTAAATGTTTGGGGAGGGCTCATGAGACATAATGATGATCGGTGTTACGGATTTGCCGGGTGGCTGTGGCGCCCGTTCACGGGTCATCGACCTCGTCCAAATTCGGAGACATTTTCCCCAACCATCGGTCGGCACACAAGCAATCAATTAGGAACGAAAATTCAAATTAAAAAGCAAAAGGAACATATGGTGAAGCCGCCGACGATGGCGATTTATGAGCCTGTGAGGCTTTTAAGGCGGCCGCCATGTTGAATTTACGATTTTGTTCAGGCGGTTTGTTCTGCATTTTGTAAGGTTTATACCTACGTGACGTCTTAAGTAACGTATCGAATGTCAATGATGTCGCGAATCATCTAATCCAACAATTCCGAATTGCTGGACAGTTTCATTCAAAAGGAGGGCAAACAAGTGCCCTTCTTAATTATGTGATGGCTTCGAGAATTGTCTTTCTTTTCAATTTTGAAATTTACTGAACATCTCAGGATCTTTTGTCAGCAATCATGGGCTGGCTGAGGTTGACAGGAAATTCAAGATGTGCTTTCAACTGTCACGATAACTTTGATATGAGTCCCAGTGGGATTCATCGGTGTCGGATTTCGTTTAGCGGAATGAGAAGCATTGGTCATCCCAAGGGTTGACAGTTCTCTTCCATACCCACAGAAAGTCTTGTTAATTAATATACATTTTCCAAATCCATCCAGCCACTTAGAATTGGTGCAATGAAGTCGAAGGAACCGTCACATATACCACAAGTCCAGTAGTGAACACAAATTAAGTGGTCATTTCATTTTTCTTGGCGGACGTGACTATAATGCGACATTGCGCAGCCTTATGCTCTTCTCCGTTTGTTGCGCTGTTAGTCGGCTGTAGAGGCTTGTACGTGTTTTTGTGTTTCGAGTGATACATGAAAATTAACAACTTCCTTGACAGGCTCTGGGAACGTGCTCTTCGTAGAGAGGTGTTGAAGTGTGGGTTACCATAACAAGACGGATGGACGAGATGATACCTAGCAGACATTCCGTAGAAGAATAGCCTGTTTTCTTTAGCTCGTGTGACCTCACTGTGGGGAAATATGCATAAAAGAGTATCAATGTTCCTAAAATTTTATATAGATACTAGCTGACCCGGCAAACTTCGTTTTGCCATATACATTATTTCTAGGGATTGTTTAGGTAGAAAAAAATGACTAACTTATTGAAAGTGTATGAGAATTCGGTATATGAGTGGAAAAGGCATGGAGCACTGTCGATGATAACGGAATATAAAAAAAACAAACCACTAAACAATTATTTTTTAAATTTATTAAATGTATGTACATATCACTAATTATGACAATATTACTAAAAAAACAATATCAGTCTCTTAATGCAACAGAGTGTACAATATTTTTTGTTTTCCCATCTTTAGCTAACACAAACAAACTGGATGGTTTGCCCACTCGAGAGCACGCCAAGTATAATTGTCCGTGTGAAAAACATGATGTGCTCAAATCTAAACCACAGACAGACATCGTTTGGCCTTGAGACTTATTGATAGTCATTGCAAATGTCAATCTAATTGGAAATTGAAGGCGTTTAACTTGAATTGGTACATCTGTGGGTATAATATGGATTCGCGGTAGTAATATATTTTCACCTCGGAATTTGCCATTTAAAATGATGGCTTCAATAACATTTTTCATTAAAATTTTAATAACTAATCGCGTGCCGTTGCACAACTGTGGTGGATTCAAATTACGAAGCAAAATAACCGGAGATCCAACCTTCGGTTGTAAATTATATGGTGGCATGCCTGGTAAATCCATTGAGTTTAAAAACTCTGTTGGATAATTCACAGCTTCGGTGGTATCGCAAGCTGTATCAATAGATTTGTATGATGCCAAGTCTCCTGGCAATAAATCTTGTATCTTAAGATTCAATTCGTTGACGTCCACATTTATTGCTGCTAAAATTGCTCTTTCTGCCAGCCACTCATGATTTGTGTATTGTCTGTGAACATCGGGAAATATTTGGACAATGAGAGCATCTTGCGAATCAATGATTGTGCAGAAATCGGTCGGTAATTTTATGCATCCAGTTTCATCTGTAGTAACTTTTCCATCGCCGATATCTAATAGTTGTTTTGAGAATGTTTCAGCAGATGGATCTTGAAGCATTTGAACGCGCATATTTACTTTCAGTTGTATTTTTTCAACATTACGCCACAGTGGCGATGCTTTTAAGCACGCGTTGATCTCATCCGCGTATGTTGAGCGTAGAATGACAGGAAGTGTTTGTCTGAAATCACCTGAAAGGAGTAACAAAGTTCCGCCAAATAGTTTGTCGTTATTTTTTATATCTTTCAATGTCCTGTTCAACGCCTCAAGCGAATGTTTGTGCGCCATAGTACATTCATCCCAGATGATAATTTTACACTGTTTCAGTACTGTGGCCATGGAAGATTGTTTTTTTACGTTGCACACTGCGTCTGGGTTATTTTGAATATTTAGTGGCAGCTTAAATACTGAATGAGCTGTTCTACCTCCATCCAATAAAGTTGCCGCAATGCCAGATGATGCAACAGCCAATGCGATGCCATTATTTGATCGTATTTCGGCGAGAATTAACGAAATAAGGAATGTTTTGCCAGTTCCACCTGGTGCATCCAAGAAAAAGAAACCACCTTGTCCTGCCGCAACTGCGAGCATGATACGGTCGTAAATGGCTCTTTGTTCGTCATTCACTAGTTGGACATTGCGAGCAACAATCGGTGCCATTTCCGTAGTATTGTATTGTAGTTCACGATTCAATTCAGTGTTAATTAAATCAGATGCATTTCGATTTGGGGAATGCATACCGAAATGACTGAGAGGTAAGTTGGCAATAATAATGCAAAGATCCTCAATAGCAATCAATGCTTCATTGTACATAGTGTCGCTGAATGCTATCGTTAGATCATTGCATCGTGTACGATGTTGATGCAATATATCATCAGTCATTGAATCGTTGTGATTATCCCATAATGTCTCTGCTCTGGCCGGAAAACATGTAGTCAACACTATAGCGAACAGTAGACGAATTTGTCTTGCTGTACAGTTCAATCCTGCTTCAGCAAGCATACATTCCCACTGGTTGTCATCTTCCAGTAAACCGAGTGCAAGGCCTGCATCTTTATATGTTGGATACTGTTGCTCATTCACTTTACGTATATTTTGAAATGACAATGGGCCGGTGGCATTAACCAACAACAGCCGGAGATAAAAGCACTCAGCCTGCCTTGGATTAGCTGTAAATACTCGTCCCAAGGTGTTTGATTTGAATAAACCGGGACATGCATCAATTGGTGTGCCTTGCTTACGGGGCATCCATTCTTTTGTTGGTGCCCATGTGAAATAACGTGGTACTTCTGAATAGAGTAATGTTCGTGCAAAAGCACCAAAAGCATCCGCACGATTACACAATCCAAAAAATTCGGTGAGTGTAGTTTTTTGTGGATTTATCGCACGATCAATTGCTGTCTCGCTCGTGAAATATACGCGCTGGCCGTTTTCAAGATGGACGGCTAAATGAATGACTGCTGGATCTCGTTCATGAATTGGGAAATCAAAGATACGCCAAACAGCTTCCTTGGAACTGACGTACCGGCCAATTTGGTAAAGCGTTATTTCATCGTTGTTATTCACCGGAGGAACATTCACATTGGTATTTTTCATTTTCATTTTTAAAACATTTTTTCTTTTTCTTTTTATATTCTTAATTTCTAAATTAAAGGCTAGACAAAAAATGCTTAAATTCTAGTTTAGTTATCTTATATAATAACTTACTGGTCTTTCGCAGACGCTCTAAGCTAAACATTACTTAACATTTGTATAATTTGCCTTTCGGCGACAGAACTTTGTGGCAGTACTGATAATTAGTTGAAATACAAAGAAAAATTTGAAAAACTTTGTCAATTTTTTTTGTTTTTTTTTCTTAAAATTTAACCTAATTCACTTACCAATTTTTTTTTTTTTTTATGTAAAAGCACTTAACCTAACTTAACTTAAATCTTATACTACCCTAATTCTAGAAAAGCTAAGTCTATGTAAGCTAGCTGATGATACTATGATTCTATACCGACTTTGATATCCGGGTCTTTATATGCCATTCAACCACCAGAACTGTTGACGCTGTCTAATACTATCGTCCCGGTCTCTGTGGGAGATAGCCTTACTGAAGCGCAGGAGCTCTTCTTCGGTGCGCGTTATTTCTCGGTCGTGTTACACGCAACGCCTACCCTCCCCTAATACTCACCCTTTTTTGGGGGCCACCCCCCACCATTAACAGGATTCACCTTCATGTGAAGCACCATATGTTGATTAATGCAAATCAACATATCCAACCCAATGAGTACCTGTAAAAGTGCATTAGCTACAAAATGCATATACGGGCAAATCATGGAATCCAGATACCACATCTGGGAAAAATCCATGACGGCACATATTTTCTTTGTGCTGCTCAAAACAGAGAATAATTCTATGGTAACGAAGCAATAAAGTATACAAAATATCTTTGCCATCGTTGACCATAAATGAACACTTGTGTAAATACAAGATTCTAAATTGTATACACGCATCCACACAATCAGATCTCGCAGATCATAAACATTTTCAATGTTTATTATTCTCAAGAAATGTACTGCAAAGAATACCTCATGCGTATCAAAAAGGATCTATTGTGAGTAAACAATGGATGGATGTATATTTCGGTCTACACGACCGAAAGAGAGATAAGGGAGTCTAAGTCAAACCATCGTCCACAACGGACTTCAAATATAAAACCCGTCGCGTTGTATATTTGATATTCAAAAAAAGAGTCTAATACCAATCGTTGTCCTGGACGTAAGTCAAAGGTAAAGCCGCCGCGCGTGAAAATTCGATAGAAAAATAAAACGAAGTGGAAGTACCCCGTCAACCTAGACGTGTGCCGTCAAGAAAGTCGTGTGCCGTGTGTGAAATTTAAATTAAACAAGCCTTAGAGCTTAAGATAAAATTAAAACTAATGTTTACTAAATTAATTGTGTGTTAGTCCAGTGACTTTGTTATTTTCGAAAATAAAGCAGTGTATTTTATTTAACTACGTGTGTTTTCATTCTGTGTGTGCATATATAGTTTAGCGAACAATTTCTTTAACAAGTGGCGCAGCCGAAAAGTCCAAGGAAGCCTGAGTTTAAAACTCGTAAGAGCTTGAAAAGCCTTGACTTTGAAAGAGCTTACAGAGCTCCCAAACAAAAACGAAACGTGTTTCAAAAAAAAAAATAAAACAAAAAACACAAAATAAACAATAGCGAAGTGAAAAAAAACATTAATTAACCACACAAATGCACTAAATAAAAAGACACAAATAAAACACACAAACGAACACAGTGACCAAATAATAAGAACAAAATGTGCTGAATCATGAAAAAAAAAATCAAAAGAGTTTGTTTAATTAAAAAAAAAAACACACACGTAAAGCAGCCTAGATAAAACAGTTCGAATACAGTTCAACAGATAAAGTACAAAAGAAAAACAAAACAAAGTATTTAATAAATTAAATAAAAAATTTTAAAGTGTAAACATAAAACCATTCCACAAACAAAACAAACTTATAAAGACACTAAACTAAATCTACAAAAAAGTGACTAAAGCACACATAAAATAATACAATTTAGCAACAACTGACAGTGAAAAAACAACAGACACTAAATAAAAACAGACAGGAAAGTAATAAAACCACATCAGACATAACAACGAGGGAACAAAATCGCAACCAGCATTACAGGACAACAATAACAGCACCCCAGCACACCAAGGGCACTAGAAGAAGCCAAGCAAGTCTTGAATGCCTGGAGGCCAACGCGAATTCGTGCCCCTTCGCCGTTCCCGAAGAATAAAGAAAACTGCAGCGGCAGGAACTGCAGCATCGGTGGTGAGTAATTTAAAAGTATTATTAAAAAAAATTAATAGTAGAGAGATTAAAACAATTATTAACAAAAATAATAAAATGGACATACCAAACAAATTAAACATAACAAAAATAGATGTTCTGCCTGGGACAAGTCTTACCCAAACCCTGACCCAACAACCTAATTTTGAAACCCCACTTACCGCGTCCACTCCCGTTCCCCCCTCGTTTCCTGGTAGTTCGGTGAATCTGGGAGGTATTTTGGATTTGCTGGCAAGGGCGGTGCCAATTTTTTCAGGTGTTAAGGCTCCAAATGCAGCAAGCGAACTTAAGGCGTTCGTAAGTAGCTGCAGGAGGGCAATAAGTTGTTTGCCAGCTGAGGAACAACGGGTGTTTCTCCAACTACTACCCACGCGACTGGTTGGCGATGCCTATGAGTTGGTCACCGCTAAGTCAGTAGAGTCTATTGAAGAATTGGAGACACTCTTCCAGAGCTCACAACAGCCACAAGAGTCGTTCGAGGACTTGCTGAACCAGCTACGAGCAACACGACAGGCTCCTGGAGAAGAGATGAATGGTTTCGTCTCAAGATTGGTGAAAACCATGGCGCAGTGCCAAAATGCAGCAAACAAAACGTACGGCCTGGTGAACGGCGCTGCGTTCAAGCTGCAGGTAGACTTAGCAGCGAAATCCGCTCTGAAAGGTGGTACTGCAGATCCTTTTCTGAGGCAATTCATGGTGTTGGTCGGTGATGACACATTTGACGGTTTGGCCCAGAAATTAATCCAGATGGAGAAGTCACAACAGGAAATGATACGGTTGTATAACTCCACCCAAAGTAGACCCCCAGTCCCCAACCAATCTGAAAATATGACCCAATTAAACTACCCACGACTCGATCACTATCCTCATGTACAATATAGCGCATATCCTCAGGAGACAAATAATATTCATTATTTAAGTTTTCCGCACGCCCCTGTGCAATTTGCTCCACAGCCACAGGCAAACTACATAGGATCTTACGATCAGCCTGCGCCTGTGCGACAAGCTACATATCCACAGGCGGTGTCAAACAGTGTACCAATCAACGCTCCTTCTGCCCTTGTTCAATATCCAATATCAAACAGTATACCGGTCAACGCTCCTTCTGCCTCTGTTTCATACCCACAGGTGGCAGTAAATCGAACACCAGTCGATTCTCCACTTGCCACTGGATGGAATTCGATAAACCCACAGGCGGTTACACAAAACTTATCGGCTCCAGCTGCATACCCTGGGGAAAGTCAGGCAATACCAGCTCAGTTCAGCGGCACCCGCTCTCCCTTTCCACAGGATGCACGCATAACTTGCAGTTTCTGCAAGAAAAAGGGACACGTTTATGAGGAGTGTCTAAAACGCAGAAATACGCCTTTCTGCATGGGTTGTCGGCAATATGGACATGATATTAGGGAATGTCGTGTACCCGCAACCCAACCAACATATAGGAACTATGGGCCCCCAAAAAGCGGTCGCCCACAATCAAATCTAAGAGCACCCCAGGTACAATCACCACAGGTCCCTCAACCATCAACTTCCGCTCAGGCGCGCCCCACGCAAAACTACAAAGTTTACAGCGTAGGACACAGCTGTGAATTCTGTGGCAGACGAGGCCATAAGTGGACAGAATGCCGCCACAAATTAAATTGGGAACAGGCAGGCCATTCGACTTCCGCCTCCAACAATATTCGGGAATCAAATCCGAAAAATAATCAACGTCGGTCAAATCCACAAAAGCGCACAGTCACATTGACTGTCAACGTGGATCCGGACTTGGTGTCGGAGGAAGAAGAACAGGTAAGGCATCAGAATTCTAACCGAGACACTCCAAGGAATCGGTCTCAACGACGACGCCGTCGAATAAGGGCAACGCAAAACTCCCACCCACCCGAGCCCAGCAATACGCGCTCAAATACCAACCCGCCCTCCCAAAGCTGGAGAAAGCCCTGTGAATTTTGCAATAGGCGAAATCACACGGTGGCAGAATGCCGACAAAAACAAAGATGGGAGAATAGTTCGGGAAACTCAGTACGGTCGGGTTCAAATACCCCAACCCGACCGAATTAAAATCACATAACACTAACTGTTCTCAGGCGCCACTAACCCGTGTCCCCATAGTCCAACTTCCTTTGGATATAGGGCGACGCAAAGAAATAAAACTAGTAGTAGATACTGGCGCCGAGATCAGTATAATCAAACAGAAAGCACTCCACTCCAATTGCCAAATAGATAGCCAAGACTCATGCACTCTGCAGACGCCCTTTGGTTCAGGGAAAAGTAGAGGCAGCTGTTTAGGGCATTTCGAGTTGGCACAGAGCGTGCCATGCTCATTCCAAGTGGTACACTCTCTGCCTGGGCTCAAAGAAGATGGTTTCTTGGGCAACGATTTTTTGTCCAGGAATTGCAAAGTGGATGGACCGGGACAGTGTTTGGAATTCCCTCGCATGGGTACCAACTCCGAACACTTTACCATCCCCTTCGCAAGGAATCGAGGAAAAACAGGACGAACACGGGCAGCCGATGAGAAAAGGACTATTGACGAAATGGGACCCAAAAAGGTACAACCCATAGTTGGTAGCTCTTCCAAAGCCTTTTCTAAGAAAAGTGCTGGCTGCAAAACTGCATCGCTCCCAATATCCCCGATCCCACAAGCAGAGCCTCACACTTCTATAGAAATAATCAGAGAAAATAGGACTACAGATCCAGCAGCTCCAAACTCTGAAACAGTGGAAGTTATTCTGAGTGAACCGGTTGAAATACCAGGACGTTCACAAAAGGTAATTGTGTTACCAATAGAAATCCGAGAGGAAGTGATCTGTTTGCCCAAAGAAATGCAATCAGGAATATACCTATCGAATTGCATATTAAACAATGCTTCGAGGCCAAAGATTGCAGCACTCAATATAACAGACACTGCCAAATTAATTCACCGGATAAAAGTAGAGTTACTGCCCACCAGGGAATACTCATTAATTCCCCTGGATATCCGAGATAACGAAAGCCTCCGGATGCGAGTATGTACGTCAGCAGATAAAACCGAGTTAACCCCTTCGGAGGTGGCAACCCTCCAACACATAAAATACTTGTACTCGGAAAATGAATCGTCAGGTGAAACCACAATTGATACACGGTTGGAGAAACTATATGAGGAACTTAATTTAGGGAAAAATCTAAGTTCTGAGGAGCACCAATCCATTGTGGGTTTATGCCAGGAATATCACGACATATTTCATCTGAAAGGCGATTACCTGACGTACACCAATGCAATAATGCATGAAATCCCTTTGGTACAGGACCAAGCACCAATAAACCAAAGGATGTACAGACTACCCGAAAATAAAAACCAGATAATAAACGAGCAAGTGCGGGAAATGCTAGAGAATAATATTATTCAACCTAGCAAAAGTCCATGGAACTCACCACTTCTGGTAGTTCCAAAGAAAGCGGGCCCCGACGGAGAAACCCGATGGAGAGTCGTAGTTGATTTCAGGAAGCTAAATGAAAAAACCATCGGAGACGCATACCCGTTGCCTCGAATAGAGGATATACTTGACCAGCTCGGACATTCGCGTCATTTCTCTACGCTCGATCTGGCTAGCGGCTACCATCAAGTATTGGTAGACCCCAAAGACCAACAAAAAACAGCTTTCAGCACCAATTATGGACACTATGAGTTTACACGTATGCCGTTCGGATTAAAAGGAGCACCGGCTACGTTCCAAAGACTCATGAACCATGTCCTAACCGGACTGCAAGGTCTCGAATGTTTTGTATACCTAGACGATATTGTCATATATGGCAAAAATTTGGCAAACCATAATGGCAAACTTCAAAAAGTCTTCGACAAACTAAGAGAACATAATCTAAAACTGCAACCGGAGAAATGTAGGTTTCTACAAAAAGAAGTGGTTTACCTTGGACATGTCTGTTCGGAAAAAGGAGCGCTGCCAAATCCCGCTACAACTGCCAGCGTAAAGACTTTTCCAACTCCAAGAACAGTTAAAAACGTTCAATCCTTTTTAGGTCTTGCCAACTACTATCGAAAATTCATTCCGGATTTTTCCAAGATAGTACGTCCCATAACTAACCTTTTAAGAAAAGAGGTAAAATTCACATGGTCAGATAAATGCCAGCAAGCATTTGAAAAAATAAAAGAGCTGTTAACTTCACCACCTCTTCTTATCTACCCTGATTTTACACGGCCTTTTAACCTGACCACGGACGCTAGCAATGAAGCACTAGGAGCAGTGCTCTCACAAGGCGAAGTGGGCAAGGATCAACCTATTGCCTACGCTAGTCGGACCTTAAACAAGGCCGAAAGAAATTACTCCACAATCGAAAAAGAGTTGTTAGCGATCGTTTGGGCTACCAAAAACTTTCGTTGTTACTTGCAAGGACGAAAATTTACGGTCTACACAGACCACAGACCTCTTAGAGGAATGTTGAAATTAAAGGATCCCTCATCCCGTCTAACAAAATTTCAACAAAAATTAGCAGAGTTTGACTACCAGATTGAGTACAAACCCGGAAAGTACAACACAAATGCGGACGCCCTTAGCCGCATCCCCCAAAATTCCCTTGATCAACCTATATCAACGGAACAACCTTCAGGCATACACCCAAAGAAAATGCCTATTAGAAAACAACCCCCTCAGCAATGTAATGCTGTAACTCGTGCTCAAACCAAAAAACAGGCAGCGAATACAAATGACAAACTTACCCAAGGACTTCCAGAAGACACTGATCCTCCTGAGAATGCAACGGTGAGTCGCACATATGAGATAGGGGTGATGGAAATTACAAACCCCGAAGAAATCCAAATAATACTCAAAGACTACCATGACCTTCCCATGGGTGGACACCAGGGAGTGGCTAAAACATATAAAAAAATTCGTAGGAACTACTGGTGGAGGAACATGTTGCGTGACATTAAGCACTACATAAAAGTATGCAAAACATGTCAAACCATGAAATCCTCACCAGCCCTGCGTATGCCAATGGTAGTGACTGACATTGCTGAGAGGCCCTTTGATAAAGTCTACTTAGACATCGTGGGTCCTATCGAACAAACTCCTACTGGCAACCAATACATTTTAACTTTTCAGGACAATTTGTCCAGGTATATGGATTGCTATGCTCTACCAAATGTAGAGGCAGAATCGGTGGCGCAAGTCTTTTTCGATCAAATCATTGCTCGGTATGGTGTTCCGAAGTGTCTAGTCACCGATCAGGGATCCAACTTTCTCAGCGGCTTATTTAAAAGCGTGTGTAAGCTGCTCCATATTAAAAAACTACAAACCTCAGCATACCATCCACAATCGAATGGAGCTCTCGAAAGAGCCCATCGACCAATCGTAGAATACCTACGCAGCATTGTGGATGAAAACCCTCAATCTTGGGATCAGTACCTGAGGACGGCGACATTCGTGTACAACAGCAGTGTACACGAAGGTACAAAACTCACGCCTATGGATTGTCTCTATGGTTTCACTCCGGAAGTACCCTCAAACTTAAAACGAGCACCGGAACCAGTGTATAACCACGAGAGTTATCACAAGCTATTAAAATACAAATTACAGAAAATGTATGAAATAGCTAGGCGAAACTTATTGGCTAGCAAACAGCGGTCAAAACAGTACCACGACCGTGTAACACGCCCTTTCACGTTTCACGTGGGCGATAAAGTTTTGGTACGAAACGAAAACAGGAAGGGGAAATTAACACCCATATGGAAAGGCCCTTATGTGGTTACATCAATTACAGGAGCCGTTAATACCACTATCAAGGTAGGCAACAGAAATGTTGTAATACACAACAATCGTCTGAAGCCATTTTATGAATAAACCAAACTACACCTGATGAACGAACTACCAATATTCCCATTCCCTTTCCTTATCCACATACATTATCTATTTGCTTCCCAGGACAAAAACCTTTCTCAGAAATCATAGATGACTCCCTGGCAGAACACAAATGAATTGTATGTGTCGTAAATATTGTAGATAAAATAAGATCTGTAAAGTAAACAAATATGAACAAAATCGAAAGGAGTAAAAAGTTGAAAATTGTAAAACAAAGAACTTGTAATACAAATGCTTATAATAGAATTATATATTTTACCTCATAAAATTAAGCAATAATTATTATCAATAAATTAAAAACAAAAAAAAAAACTCAAACCAAAGTTTTAAACATGTAAACAATAATATAATCTTTTCTACAACTACATGTAAATTGAAAAAAAAATCTATATGTATAATTAAATGAAACTTAATCTTACCAACATTTTATACAAAGTAACTTTATGTGTTTACCTCCAATCTGTTTATTTCATAATTGCAATGGAATATTCTGTTTAAATTTATAATAAAAATAAAAGAATCATTGCAAGTTTTATTATAATCACTAATATTCCTGTATTATTCTTAGAATTATAAGTACTATTATTGTAAATATATGCTCTCCTTTTAGTTAGTAGTCACAAAAAAAAAAAAAAAAAAAAAAAGAAATTAAGTAAAAATTATATATAGACAGATTTTATACAAAAAGTTATACTTAACCTATAATTAATGGTCCTCCTAACAAGGAAAAATACAAAAAAAAAACCGAAATTATGAAGTTTCCAAGAATATACTTCACATTACCCATACATTACTATTGTAAGATTTCTCTTTTAAAATAAATAAATATAGATATACCTTTACTTCAATTAAGTTTAAAAAAAAAGAATGTATATATATATATATTAGTGCCTTAAATACATATTAGAAAAATAACTCTTTGTTACGAACTAAATTAAGAACATTTATTTGATCCTTTGCATACTACTTTGAAATGTATTTACTTTAAACTTTACTTTTATAATACATGCATCTATTTTTATTATTTTTTTGTCACTTAATACACTTTAACAATAATTGTACAACCCAGCTACAATAAAACAAACCAGATTAATGTAAACTAACGTCCAAAAATAAATGGAAAAAAATATACTCGTATGTAAACTAGCGAACAAAGTTAGCATTACATGCTCAAAAAGTATATATATAAATAAAAACAAAAACATAAATCTTGTAAACAAAATACAATGATCCCAACAATTGTAATGATAGAATATGGGACACAAAAAAAATATTTTTTATTTTTCTTTAAACAATTTTTGTAAACGCGCACGCTGACACTGACATTTATTCACGCAAGGGTTCACGCACCGGTACCCACTTTAAAAACCGTTCGAGAGTATTATTCCTCTTCTAAGAATAATACTCATTTTCTAAAGGGGGGAGGATTGTTACACGCAACGCCTACCCTCCCCTAATACTCACCCTTTTTTGGGGGCCACCCCCCACCATTAACAGGATTCACCTTCATGTGAAGCACCATATGTTGATTAATGCAAATCAACATATCCAACCCAATGAGTACCTATAAAAGTGCATTAGCTACAAAATGCATATACGGGCAAATCATGGAATCCAGATACCACATCTGGGAAAAATCCATGACGGCACATATTTTCTTTGTGCTGCTCAAAACAGAGAATAATTCTATGGTAACGAAGCAATAAAGTATACAAAATATCTTTGCCATCGTTGACCATAAATGAACACTTGTGTAAATACAAGATTCTAAATTGTATACACGCATCCACACAATCAGATCTCGCAGATCATAAACATTTTCAATGTTTATTATTCTCAAGAAATGTACTGCAAAGCATACCTCATGCGTATCAAAAAGGATCTATTGTGAGTAAACAATGGATGGATGTATATTTCGGTCTACACGACCGAAAGAGAGATAAGGGAGTCTAAGTCAAACCATCGTCCACAACGGACTTCAAATATAAAACCCGTCGCGTTGTATATTTGATATTCAAAAAAAGAGTCTAATACCAATCGTTGTCCTGGACGTAAGTCAAAGGTAAAGCCGCCGCGCGTGAAAATTCGATAGAAAAATAAAACGAAGTGGAAGTACCCCGTCAACCTAGACGTGTGCCGTCAAGAAAGTCGTGTGCCGTGTGTGAAATTTAAATTAAACAAGCCTTAGAGCTTAAGATAAAATTAAAACTAATGTTTACTAAATTAATTGTGTGTTAGTCCAGTGACTTTGTTATTTTCGAAAATAAAGCAGTGTATTTTATTTAACTACGTGTGTTTTCATTCTGTGTGTGCATATATAGTTTAGCGAACAATTTCTTTAACAGTCGTAGCACAATCGCCCGTCTACAGCTGATCTACTTACATGATGGATCAGCGGAATTCCGGATCTATCCTGTATAAGCCCTTTCATATCCAAGTCAAGGAACGACTCTGGTGGAACAAAGCCGTTGCGACGCACGCTCTCATAGTACAAGGTGTTTGGATAATAGGCCCCGAAAATTAGGTCATTGGACGAGCTTATTGCTCTCGCAATATGTCCTCTGATTAATTTAATCATAAAATTATCCACCCTATTTATGTACGCTTCATTATATAAAGTCTCATTTGAGTAATACTTTTTATAGTCCGATTCCGCTGTCCGATATAATCTGAGACAACTTCTGAGACACTTTCTTTCGAACACCCGAATCTTTTCCATCAAATTTGGACCTATGTTGAACCATACTGGGCAACCATATATGAGCATTGGCCTGATTAGCGTCATGTAGCATATGACTTTTACCTTGCTGTCAAGTTGGCTACTGTGAAATTGCCTCCTTGTCATAGCAAAAGTTTTCCTCGCTTTGAGCAAAGCAGCCTCTACATGTCTGTTGAAATACAGATATTGGTCTAGCCAGATGCCCAGGTATTTAACTAAACTCTTGGTTTCCAGTTTATCTCCATGCGGTCCCACGATAACTAGCTTTCGCCAGTTTTTCCTTGTGTCGTACGTGGCTTTATATAATGGAGCCACATTGGTATTTTCAACGCGAAATACAGCCATATCACTGCCTTTATTTACATACTTGCAAATGTATTTCATGGTCTTCACTGAACTGCAGAACTCGACATTAATATGAGCATTGAATGTTATGCTCGAACGTTATATAAACCAGGCGCGATACAGACGGTCGTAGAAAACGCGAAACAATATAAAATGACATCGTCGCGCTCCAGGAAGTTCGACTCCCACATCAAGTAATCGAAACCAACGGGTTTACACTGGTGTGTGGAGGTACCGATACACATAACCTCGGAACTGGCTTCATCATAAGCAAGAAGATTACGCCCCATGTAAAAGATGTGCAATTCATTAATGACCGCATGTCTGTGCTAAAAATACAGGGCCGATGGTACAATTATGTATTTATAAACGTACACGCCCCAACAGAATCTGCGGACGAAGAAACGAAGGACACGTTCTACGAGACCCTAGAGGATGTATTTCATGGGATCTCATCATTCGATGTTAAAATCCTCCTCGGGGACCTCAATGCGAAAATTGGAAAGGAAGATATCTTCCAACCAACTATAGGTAAAGAAAGCCTACACGACGTGTCAAATGATAATGGAATTCGAATTATCACGTTCGCAGCGTCAAAAGATCTGTTAGTAAAAAGCACGATGTTCAAGCACAAGGAAATTCATAAAGCCACATGGATATCACCCGACGGCGTAACGCGTAACCAAATAGACCACTTCCTCATAGACAAAAGACACCACTCGAATATCCTTGACGTAAGAGCATATAGAGGAGCAGATTGCGACTCCGATCATCCTCTAGTGATTGGCAAAATCAGGAGTCGCCTCGCAGCAATCCCACATGGGCAGTCACGGGAGACAAGCAAAAAGTTCGACACTGATAAACTGAAAGACCTACGCAAAAGGGCTGAATATCAAGACGAGCTAACGAATAGATTTAGCATTCTAGAGAATGTGAGCAGTGAGGAAGAGGAAGCTAATAGTGTGAACACTAAATGGACATCGATCAGAGACACAATCAAACTAACAGCCCAAAAGGTATTAGGATTTAAGAAAACAATTAAGTCCAAACCTTGGTTTGACGATGAGTGCAGGGCGAAGATCGAAGAACGTAAACGCCTCAGAGTGATCCACTTAGAAAGATATGATGAAGTCAACGCAGAAAGATACGCGACAATTCGGAGAGAGACAATGAGGCTCTTCAAACGCAAAAAACGCGAATGGGAGAAGACTATGATCGAAAAAATCCTAGAAAATTCTAGGGCAAAGAATATCAGGGGTATGTATGTCGGCATAAATTCAATTAGAAATGGCTACCGAGGAAGAGCCAAAATAATTCGAGACGCAAACGGCTGTCTGGTCACAGAAACAAACAATGTCGTGACAAGATGGAAGCAGTACTTTGAAAACCTGCTCAATGTACGCACCCATCAACCACAGATAAATGTACCAAGCGTACATACAGCTGAGCCTCAGATCCCAGAGCCGTCTCTCAACGAAGTTGTAGACGCAATAAATCGATTGAAAATCAACAAGGCTCCCGGAGTCGACTGCATACCGGCAGAGCTTGTGAAGCATGGAGGAGAGGCAACCGCTCGAAAGATCCACCAGCTCATCCAAACAATATGGGATAAGGAAGTCACTCCGGAAGAATGGAAAACCTCAATAGTCATCCCCATTTTCAAAAAAGGCGACAGATCTGACTGTGAAAACTACAGAGGAATATCATTGCTCCCAACCGCATACAAAATATTAACAAATGTCATTCTGGCGAGAATCACACCTTACGCAGAAGAGATACTGGGAGACTATCAATGTGGATTCCGTAGGAACCGGTCAACAAGCGACCAAATGTTCACAATAAGACAACTGCTGGAAAAGAAGTGGGAATACGGAGAGACGGTTCACCAACTGTTCGTTGACTTCAAAAAAGCCTACGACTCAGTCGCAAGGCAGAGACTCTACCATATTCTACTTGAGCTGGGAGTCCCAAAAAAATATGCCGCGCTCATTCAAATTTGCATGAACGAAAACAAAGGGCGAGTTAGAATAGAAAACCACCTCTCAGAACCATTTGAAATCCGGGACGGACTAAAGCAGGGAGATGGTCTATCACCGTGTCTCTTTAACCTTGTGCTCGAGTATGTCATCAGAAAGGTACAAGACGACAACATGGCCGGATCATCCCTGAACGGGGTCACACAAGTGCTCGCATATGCGGATGACATCGCCGTTCTGGGCGATAATCTAGAGACTGTTAGTAAAAACTGTGAAATCATCATGCAAGCGGCAGAAGAGGTGGGCCTAGAAATAAATGAAGACAAAACAAAATACATGATTACGGCGAGAGCAGGTGGGTCTCAGAGAACACATATAAACGTCAGAGGTAAGATATTTGAAAAAGTTAAAGAATTTAAATATCTGGGAACGATACTGACGGCCAGTAACGAAATGTCGAAGGAAATTAACAAGAGACTGCATTCCGGCAACGCGAGTTGGCACGCAGTCAGTAAACTGCTGAAATCCAGACTGCTATCACGTAACATAAAGCTCCGTGTCTATAGAACCATAATCATGCCAATTGTTCTATATGGATGCGAAACATGGGCTCTCACAAAACGGGAAGAAAACAAATTCCGTCTATTCGAGAATAAAGTTTTGAGAGGCATCTTTGGAGGTAAATATGACGAGGAGGCAGGACAATGGAGGAGACTCCATAACCACGAATTGGAAGAACTATATCGCAAACCTACAATAGTGAGAGTAATCAAGACGCGAAGATTAAGATGGGCCGGACACGTGGCGCGAATGGGGAACGATAGGACCGTATATAGAATTCTTGACGGTAGACCAACGGGAAAGAGACCGGTAGGACGGCCGCGAGGAAAAGATGGGAGGACAATGTTAGGTTTGACCTTGAGGAGATCGGATCGAATGGTGAAGCGTGGAGGGAGAGTGCCCAGGACAGGGAAGGATGGCGAAGCCGAGTCGGTGAGGTCATGAACTTCCGGGTTCCTACAGGCCAATAAATAATAATAATAATAATAATTGAATGTTATGCTCAGCAAAGGCGAATATGGGACCACCCAACGGTTATCAATGTCAATGTCTATGTTATTGATCTTTTTAACAAAAGATTGTCCTCCATTATCGGGATTTCTTCGACGATATATTGGATATCCATCAACATTTGTGATCGTATCGTCAGTGAATTTTTTTGGAAAACTTTTAGTACATTTCCCGTCTGCCATGCAAGGCGATGAACGATTCATATTGCCACATGGGCCATGAATCATATTTGCAGTAATAATATCAAACAGCATTTGATCAGTAGACGGATCTGGAATTTCCGCAGAAATTATACTGTCGATTTCTTCAGGACGTATTTTATCGATTAACCATACCAAAATGTGTGCATGAGGTAATCCGCGCTTTTGCCATTCAACGGAATACATCCAGCAACGTGTGGGACCAAATACATGTAACTTTGTAATGAAATCAATTAGATACTTCAATTTTTGTCTGAAAACACGTGCTGTAATGTCATGACGGTGTATTGCGCTTTGGCCAGGCAATAGTAAGGATGTGATCTCCGGCCATTTTGGATTACATGTGAAGGTGATGAATAAACACGGCCGTCCATAATCTCGCACGTAAGTCAAGGCGTCTTGTATATATTCTTGCATATGACGTGGACTGCCTATGTACGATGATGGTAGAATGACAGAATTACCAATTTGGACGGCATCGGCGTTGTTGACAGTAGCGTCTCGCAGGTGAATGTACTCTTCCGCACGTAGCTTTTGTTGATTAAATCGCAACTATCGTAGTCGTTCGCTCTCTATCTTCACATACATGTCGACCATGAATTGTTGACAAAGCTCACGTCATCGTAGAATAACGTTGCCCTGATCACGTCCGATCATCAACCGATACGCATAATAATCATTCGAACTAACATTCTTGATTGTTTCAGTTCCTGTTGCGGGATCTCGTTGTTTAATATTTACGCAATACCCGTCTTGGCCTTCCCAGAACATTAGCGGATATTGGAGAGCGTCATATGAGCGGTGTGTATCAGCAATGAACTGTAGATTATTATTTCTTCTACGATTCACGATTTCCCGCGTAGCTGTACGATCGCCGACCATAATTCCAGCAACATCATCAAGAACAGGTGCATTAAATCTACGAATGTGCTCTCCAGCAGGTGTTTTATCAGGATTGATTACAATAGCGTGATTATCACTTTGTAATTTGTGCATGTGTGATTTGAATATCTTTAACAATTCATTGTGCTCATTCAATAGAGCATCCAGGTCGCCGATGATACGCCTGGCAAAAAGTGAATTAAGGTGATTATAGCCACAATGTGCATCCACGCGTGCATCCTCACCACCCATGAAGTAAATTTGTAAAAATTTAGGTGATTCGTTTGGCACTGGCAGCAATGAACCCACTTTGTGATAAATTTGGCCTTTGATTTGGAATGTTGAATTGAATTGTTGAGCATTGATAGCATTATTGTTAACTATTTCTGTTGCTCCGAACGATGTCATTTGGAAACATGAATTAAATGTTCGAATTGACTTTAGGAACAGATTAGAATCTGGATCCGTACCGATAAGTAAACCATTTAATGGTTCAGGTGGTGTCTCAATTGCTGGTAATTGCACCTTTCCTGACGAACAACACTTCCCGGCTGGCTCGTTAAACTTAAGAGTATGACAATGAGGACATTCCTTATCCATACCACCAATTACCACTTTCGAAAGAGCATAATATTCAATATCGGGCTCATACTCGAATGCTAGACGCAGGAATGAATTAGATGTAAATGATCGATGGACCTGTTGGCGTTGTTTGACGGCCTAAAGAAATTCCTCTGCGTCTAGCTGGCATTGTACAAATTATTAATAAGTAATAAATAATACGTTTAACACAGTAGTTGTTGTTGACAGGAGCTCGTGATATGTGTTAAGTATTTTTTAGGTTATACTAAAACAATAAACGTGAGAACTACGCTCAGAAATAATAATTTCACTTACTTTTCAATAAGACAGGAAAAAATAATCACAGCTATAATTCTCCCGTCAGTAATGTTGGCGTGGCTTGGGTAGGAAGCGCTCCCATTGGCCAGGGCTGGCGGGCCGACTGTTACTATGCGGACCGTGGGCCAAACACTGGTAGAATATTCTTTTCTATCTCATATGTTATTTACATTTGAATGATTATGATATCAGCTGGTGGGGATAACTAATCAATTATCACTTACACAGTTATCGACCGAGGTTAAAAATTAATAAATTATTAATATTTATTAAAGAATTGCACTTATGAGCATAAAAAATAGATAAAAAACTATTCTCAGACCTATCGAATATATATACAAAACTTCATTAAAATCGGTTGAGCCGTTTTGGAGGAGTTCGAGGACAAACACTGTGACAAGAGAATTTTATATATATAGAAGAAGAAGATAGAAGAAGAAGAAGATAGAAGAGATGGTGTTAATAATCCTTTAAAATTATGGAATCTGTCTGGATGTACAGGAAGAGTGTCACCTACACATTCTATTTAAGATCTTTTGTAAGACCCTGACATTTTTTTGTATTAAGACATGGGATTGTTTGGTATCCTTATATATTAGTGTATTCTGCCAATGGAACCTTGCTTTTAATTCAAAAGGTTCATTACTTATCCACGGTCACCCAAAACGCAACGATAAATGGAAGGTATCATCCTCTTTCGTAAAGTTTCTGTAAAAAGAAGCTTTTTTTTTTTATAAAAAAATATCATCTCCCAATGGCAAATGGTAACAGGTTTTAAAATATTTACCATATTATCTAGAGTTCAAATGATAATATTTTGTTAAGATGAATTGGTAGCAAACCATTTGTGTTTAGGATTAGAAGAGAACGAAAACTTCTTCCGTCCTCACTGAACTTCAAAATTTAAAAATACTTAAATATTTTTTGTACGCGACTTACAAGTCAAAAATAAAAAAGTAAACGGCTTATATTGAAAAACAAAATGTTTGCAAAGTTATTTGTTCTGTTGCCAACCTCAATGGCTTAGTCGATAGTTTTTTCTCTTTTACAAATCTTCGATTATATTTGGAAATAGTAATTATAGTAAAAAGTGATTACAGTGCCACTGCAACTAATACACTATCGGTTATAACACAGAATACCCTCTTTTTGTAAAGATTCAATACTTTTTCCCTTAAATCGCTATCTTTCTATCTATTTATTGGCCTGTTGGAACCCGGAAGTTCATGACCTCACCGACTCGACTCCGGCATTGTTCCCTGTTCTGTGCGCTGTCCTTCCACGTTCGACCATCCAATCCGATCTCCTCGAGGTCAAACCTAATCCATGGTGTTACGCGTCACCGTGCCCATTGGATGGTTTGCAGCCAGGGGTATATCGGCTGTATTATAACGGCGCCTCTCTGACACCGGGTCGAATCAGAGCAGTAAGCAGACCTTACCATATCAAAGAGAAGCTCTGATATGGCGGACTATTTGAAACCCTAAGACTCGTTGGATCAAAAATGAATAATCTTAAATCGCTAAAAGAAGAAAATTCGGCCCAAAAAAATATGTTACGAGTCAACGGTTGGCTACTTTTTATGTATAAATCGAATCTGATTCAGGCATATTGCTGTGATTCCAACAAACTACACACCCACAGATTACAATTGTAAGGAATAACACAGCATCAAAAGAGAATCGAAAAAGACATCATAGGAGCCATGTACCAGAGCATTAACGTAGCAATCACAGATTATATAGCTATTTGAGATATCCTCGCATACACCCAGGAGCATTCTAGTTGGTGTTTTGGTTGTCACCCTTTCATGGAGTGGTCTCGAATCACATTCTTTACAACTATGCAAATCGCTATAATAGTACATCGCAATAGAAGGAACGAGTACGTGAAATACGACAATTGGCGAACCCACATCAGTGAGTCCGAGGCATGAGCTGCTAATAGGTACCTGTTGGTTTTATTTTTGGACAGTCAATTGTGGCGCTCTCGAGAATTTCGTGTTCGAATGGAGTTTTTCTGTTCTGTAGGAAAGGGTATTTTGGAAAGTTGCCCGTATCGACGACAGATAGGTCCCAAGTTAATGGGAGCCATCCAATTGCGTTGCAGGGTAGAATTGGATTGCATTTTTTGCAACAATACCGCGGATTTGCAAGGTGTAATCCCCAAGTTAACATCGGCAAAAGAGGCAAGAGCCGAAAAAGATCCATCTTCTGTTTGACAATGACTGTAGCGATGAAACTAGTGCTCTGGCATTAAGGGACATCTCTGAATGGTACTGAATATATCAAAAGTAGGTTTAAGAGCAGAACTCAAGACATGTACTGTCCACAGCAAAGGTCAAATTTGAGAATTGCAGATGCTAAGTTGCAATCAGTTCATCATCATTGGCACTACAACTGGGATCCGGTCTTGGCCTTATTTAACAAATCTCTCCAAATCTTTCGAGCCGATCCAGTTTGGCACTCCCAGGCTCTGGGCGTCCTGATCTACGCCATCCCTCCATCGCAGACATGGTCTCCTTCCATACATCCTGCCACAAAGGACTTTCCGGGCAGGCTCCCCTTCGCTCATTCGAGCTAGGTGTCCCGCCCACCGGAGTCTACCGAGCTTGATTTTTCTTACAAGATTAGCTTCAAGGTAGATAGGCTACAACTCATGGTTGTACCGTCTCCGGAATCGTCCTCCCCCACATACGGGGCCAACAATTCTCCTTAAGACCTTTCTCTCGAACGCGGCCAAGAGTTCAGAGTGCCTTTTATTAAGCGCCCGGGTCTCGGATCCATACATGAGTAGTCGTAAGACCATGGTCTTGTACAGTAGTAGCTTGGATGTTCTGGATAAATTTCGGCATTTAAAGAGCCTTGATAGACCATAGTAGGCTTTGTTGGATTTAATCAGCCGTTCGCGTGTTTCTTCTTCCATATTGTTATCGGCTGATAGTAATGACCCAAGGTAGTTAAAGGATTGCACTACTTCAAATTCGTGCTCCACTGCCCTGATAGTTTGACCAACGTTAGGTCTTCTCTTCGCAGAAGTTGCCACCATGTACGTAGTTTTTCCCTCATTAATGTGCAGTCCCAGTTTTTGGGCCGCCTGCTCGATCTGGGTGAAGGATTCCTGTACCGCCGATTCAGTTCTACCGATGATGTCGATGTCATCTGCGTAGGCAAGTATCTGGCTGGACTTGGTGACAATAGTCCCTCTAGTTGTAACGCCAGAGTCACGGATTGCTTTCTCCAACGCCAGGTTGAAGAGGAGGCAGGCCAGACCGTCCACTTGTCGGAGTCCATTATAGATGTTTTTTGGTTTGGACAGCAATCCCGCTACTTTTACTTGACTAGTTACGTTATGGTCAACCTACAAAGTCGTATCAATTTGTTTGGAATGCCGAATTCTCTCATGGCATTATATAGTTCTACCCTGGCTATGCTGTCGTAGGCGGCCTTAAAGTCTATAAATAGGGGATATAATGGAATCTTAAATTCCTGACATTTTTCCATCGCCTGCCTAAGGGTAAATTTCTGATCAATTGCTGATTTGCCTGGGATGAAGCCACACTGATATTGACCAATTATTTAGCGTATGGGGCTATCCGGTCTTGTAGGATAGAGGAGAGTATCTTATAGGCGGAACTCAGCAGTGTTATACTCCTATAGTTGCTGCACAGTGGGATATCTCCGTTCTTATGTATGGGGCAAATTATACCACGACGCCAATCTTTCGGCATTTCCTTTTGCTCCCATACGTGCACCACGATCTCATGAATTGCTTGATGTAACGCTGTCCCTCCTTGTTTGATCAGCTCAGCTGGTATGCCATCGGCTCCAGGGGCTTTAATGCTGTCTAATGGCTTTTAATGTTTCCTCAATGCTTGGTGGCGGCAGCATTTGGTCTTGATCTTGCATTGGTGGAGCCTCCAATTCTTCTGTGAGCTAACCATTTATCAATTCATTGAAGTGCACTTCCCATTGCTCCAGAATGCCTTCAGGATCGGTGATCAGATTACCGTCTTCATCCTTGCAGTAAGTGCAGCGTGATGTGTACCACGTCATACTGCGGATTATTTGGTAGAACTTCCGCGCCTGGTGCGGACCTCGCTCTCTACTTTTCTCTATTTCACAGACAAGGTTTTTTTCCCAGGCACTTTTCTTTTGTCTGTGACGTCTTTTTTCAGATCTTCTGAGCTCTTTGTATTTCTCCTCGCGTACCCGCGTCCTATGAGACTGCTGCGTTGCCCGGTATGCACCATTCTTACGTTCAGTCGCTAGGTTGCACTCATCATCAAACCAGTCGTTCCGATCTCTACGAGTACTGCCTAAGATGGAGTTGGCAGTACTAATGACAGTATTCTTAAGGCGTGTCCATTTCTCTTCTACGCCCGGCATTCTGGCTCCAGTGCTTACCTCCCTTCGTCGAGCTCTTCGAGGGCGAGTCTTAACGCATGACCAAAGGTGTTGCTGGTATTCTCATTGCGTAAGGCAGCCGTGTTGATTCGAAACTGATCCGCGGATGCAATACGTCTCCGTAAGGCAATCCGCGCTCGGAAAACTGTACCAACAAGATAGTGATCCGAGTCGACGTTGGCACCTCGGTACGTTCGTACCGTCATCAGGCTCGAGGAGTTGCGGCGATCTATCAGCACGTGGTGACTTTGGTCGCGAGTGGCCCCATCAGGTGATACCCAGGTGGCTTTGTGGATATCTTTACGCGGAAACCTGGTACTCGCAACTGCCAAGTTTTTCCATGCTGCCAATTCGATGACTCGTAGTACATTGCCCTTAATGTTCTCATACAAACTATGGGAACCTGTGTAGTGCCTGAAAATCGGCTCCCGACCTATTTTTGCATTCAAATCACCAAGAACGATTTTCACATCGTATCTTGGGCAGGCATTGAGGGCCCGTTCGACGTTCTCATAATATTCTTTTTTTCGTCGTCAGGGGACTCCTCTGTAGGTCCGTGAACGTTTATGGGGCTTATGTTCTTAAACTTGTCTCGCACGCGAAGACTGCCTTTCATTTATTGCATTAAAGCCGATGATGGCAGGCTTCAGTATTTGGCTGACTAGAAAGCCTACCCCGAGCACATGGTGTTGCCTGCCTGCAATGTGCAAATGCTACTACTTTTGCCTGCAATATACGACGTTTCCCAAAGAAAAAAAAAAAAAAAAAAAAAACAGATCGACAGACCCACAGCGTAGGTGCAGTTAGTACGTCTTTTTTCTGAGGGTTTCTAAATTTCTATGCTTTCTTCGGGTTCACGGTTCCTTGTTTGTTTTCCGCTACTTTTAGTTTACTTTCTACGGTTTCTGGCTCCCCTGGTTTGTTTCCGTGTGTTCTTATTTCTCTTTTTACTTTCTGTTCTTTATAGCTTCTTGGCTTATATTTTTTTTCTGGTTCTTTTAACTTCCCGTTTTATTTCTGTGGCTTCACTTTTGTCTGCTTACTTTCTGTGCCTTCTAACTTCTCTGTATATTTCCTACGGTTCCTGATTTCTTCGTTTAGCTTTAGAACGGTTTTTAACTTCTCTTTCTACTTCCTGCTTTTTTGACTTTCCTATCCACATATTTTTATTTGACATTGCTTATATGGTTTGGCTGGAAAGGAATGCAGTTGTTTTTATGCCGGCGCCTCAACAGGTTACAGGACGTTCGGACCAGTTGGTTTAAGTGACGTGGGCTTGTGGCAGTTCCACGAACCGCACAAATCACCATAGGCTGAGATATTTGTGTTGCACTAAGGAACATACTCACCTATAACCAAACTTCATGTGCCAACAGACATGTGTACCAAAAGTCCATATTTTTAACTGACCAAAATACTAGTGTCAACAACCCCGCGTATCCACAGATACGTGGGCCCCAAGTCCCGAACAATTTCCCTACGTCTGCACGGGGATCGAAGGACACGCCCCAGTATAGAAATTGTGTACCGTTCCATTAGCTGGATAAACACAAGTGGTTGGCACAGGTGCGCCTGATGTCGACAAACATCATATCCTCGGCGTTAAGCGAATTGCCGGAATACCAATCCGCCGACAAAACCCTTGTCCCTGTCGCAATGTACTTCGCCTAAACAAAGGTCATTGCGGAGCAACAGCAATAAACGAAAACGCTGTTCCCATAGGGCAAGGCAAATGCGATAATTACCACGATCCCAGGATCGCAAAGAATAAACAACACACTCAAATGTTTGCATAAGCAACACAACAGAAGTGTGAAAATTCTGATGATCCCAGATAATCTACAGAAAACAAACGGCAACCTCCGCGTATGTGTGTGTGAGTGCGATCTTCCCTGGTCGAGGGATTCTCGATTGAGAGAGAATTACCAGGACAAGGAAAACGAAAGGGAAAAGAGAACTATGGGGTGAATAGAATCATCCCCAGAAGAAAAACGAATCAGTCGACATAGAGAACCCTAAGGCGGTGGAACTGCGCAACGCGATAAATCGCAAAAGAAACTGTTCGACCCGAAGTTAAACCTTTTAAAAACACGCGAGTTAACCTAAGTACAATGACCGAACTGCCACCAAAGGCAAACACCATAACCGTATATATTCGACGTTCAACGCACAGCAAATCAAAGCGCGCAGGCCTGTGATCCTCACTAGGGACATCGGAAATGTGTTTATCGGTTAATTATATTATTCTCAAAAATAATTAAAGGAAGTGCGGACAGTAAATATGGAGACTGAGACGGTTATCCTCGTCGTGACACTTTCGTGGTATCCTAACGTATGCAATCGTAATTCACCATTTATTTGTAGTTGTGCTGAAAACACAAAGTGAAAGGCTATAAACGGGAATAAATAAGGATATTTTCAAAAATTAAGACGGTTCAAGGTGTGGTGGAAGTTTGTTGTGTTTTTTATAATATACGACGTACCGAAAATAAATGGAAAAACCTTTAAATAAAAAAACATTAAAATAAATTTACAAGCCATTGCTCAGTGTTTTATTGGTGGCAGAGTCTCCGTGTTCCCGTTTGTATATTTTTCTCTTTTGTGAACAGTGTTCGGCGGAACACATCAACATTCACCAAAGACAAAATCCGCTAAAGGCTCTTAGTGACGTGGACTCTCAGCTTTCCATATTTTTTGATGTGCCCCGAGCAGTTTGACCATGACTAAGGCTTTTACTAATCACCTGCGTTTAGGGCCTCAGTCACGAATCGCGATAAGTTCGTCGATCGAGCAAGTTTTGCGCAAAACTCCAGAAATCCCCAGACCAAAGAAATGATCATAGAAGCTTGTGGAGACTCTGCTCCGCCCTATCCGCAAGCTTTGCTATTGTTCAGGGGCTCTAAGGAAGTCGGGAAGACGTGCCCGATGAACCCAACTCTAGACGGTCACCAACGACCTCAACCGAAAAAAATTTGGATCGTGTGGGTATTCTGTGCTATAGACCCTCAATTAACTGTACGGTTGATTGCAAACACTTCCAACATCCCAAGAACAATGAATGATATTGTGGCGGTGCCGCCAAACCACACGGTACACTTACCTAAAAACCCCCATTACCTCATCCCCAGACGCATAAGTTTTCGCCAATGCAATCGCATTGGGCACCTGAAAATGCTTCACGCATTAAACAGATCAAATCTATGATCTTTAAGTCCCAGTAAAGAAAACTTACCTTCCATGCATTCTCTTTGCATACCAATTCTCTGTAAGATTTCTTTATAAGCTTATCAGGAATTCCAAACCAAGTTCGGCATCTACGTTGCCAGACAAATTTCCCTAGACGAATCCCTGTAAACAAATGATTCGGTTTACATACAATGTAACCTTCATGATAGGAATCATAAATAATGCGCCGTCTATTTTCCTAACCTCGATGTGTGTACAAAAAACTATCTACACACAGATCGGCTGGCGTTCCCTTTTAGCCAGCGATAATCAGTCCAACGCAGATGCATGTAATTAGCACCATCTGCGTTGAGAATAATGCCTTACCAATGCACTAAGTGCAAACTAAAGAACGCTGTCTACCAGCAGGCATTCTGGCGATATACAAACAATCCAATCACCAAAACGTATCCCAAATACATCTACCATTTAATGAGTTGCAGCTTGATTACTCAGTTGAACTCACATGTCATAAATCTCTTTTATCCTACATAGTTCTGGATCCGTTTCTCAGTAACCTTCTCACATAAACAAAGATCTCACGATACTTTTCCCTTTCTTTGCGTTTCAGGTTCTTCATCATGGCTTTGATCTATGAAAAGAACCGACGTACACACACACACTTGTGTATCGTGAAGGTCTCCTCTATGAGATCGGTTTGGTTACTCCTAAGAGGGACTTTACGTCTCTCTAGGAATAGGAAAACGCATACCTTAATTAAGAGAACCAGTTTTACTGACCGAATTCCCTTGTCAGCGAATTAATATCGCTGAGTCCTTTTATATCATTCGATCTGAGCATGTCGTTGCTCCTATCGCTACTCCGTTGTAATCGTTTGAGTTGTTGTCTCCGCGAGTACGTGTCGTGTACATTCCGTAGTGGCGGCGACGTTTACTTGGACTGCCGACCAATTATAACCTTTAACAATATTTTTGAGTGAAATATAAGAACCTTTTATCACTCGTTAAATAAATAAGCCTTTTCTAATAAATAATAAGTGCGTGCCAATTATTTACTTCTTGAGGACCGTGTGTTTCGGACAATTTTTCCTCTTCCTGTTTTAGACGTTGCGTCCTCACCATCGGTTTGTGTTTTTCTGGTTTACCTTCCCGCGGTTGAACAATACGATCGACGATGGGGATGGAAGTGAACCGAGTGTCCGTGTTGGCACAATACTTCCTCCACACAGTATGGTTATCAATAATTTAAATATGAGAAAAGTGTGCGCTAAGTTGATTCCAAAAATGTTGACTAACGAAGAGAAGGGCAATGATGCTCCAGTCCCCCTATAGTCCGGACCGGACCCCGATAGACTTTTTATTTTTCCTCAAATATCAAAATATCGTTGGACGGAGTCCATTTCGAGTCGATAGATGCAATCCAACAGTGACAAGAGTTTTTCAGAGGTTGAGTCCTAAGGGGACTACTCTAGCGAATTTTAGTAAGGAGTATAACAATATTATTATTATTATTATTAGCTAATAGATATTTGACAAGTTGTTCCCCCTACAGACTTAAAATTGGACGTAAACTCGAATACTGTTCACATGTTTCGAATCCTTCTCAGCTTCGCACAGCCTTGATCTTATCATTTCAAGAAATTTGGTTTATTTGCGCCTTACAAGGCAATACGATATATACAATTTGCAATTTATCTCTCAATAGCACATATACTTCAATACTAATAGTCGATCGCTATGGAACAGAAAAAAAATCCGGAACTCCTTTAACCACGAGTATTTCCACCGCTATAATTTGGAAATGTTCAAAAAAAAGTAACAATAGTTGTGTCATTTTACTTCAAGACACTACAGCATATAGGTTCAACTCACACAGCCTTATAGGTTCAACTCTCATGAAAGAAAAATAGAATAGAGTATCAACTAGACCCTCTTTCGAACCAGTATTGTGGCGATTCTCCCGAACGCCAGCACTCATCGTCTCACAATCTAGAAAAAAAAACCCCCAAACAGGGCATACAACAAAAAGAGAAACAAGTACCGTGGCAGTTCCATTGAACGCCACTACTTACCTTACAGGTATACAAGGTAATGAAATTCATTAAAAGCCTGTACTTACCTTTTTACTGTACCTGCAAAATACAAGAAACCCCTGTGAAACATTAAGTCGCGCTGAAGTGAAATTACAGCGGCATCAAACGCTATATTCTTCAAGGCAATTTGGTTTATCAACCAACTAACAATATTGCCTGTGCAAATCATCATCATCATCGGCACTACAACCGGGAGCCGGTCTTGGCCTTATTTAGTAAGTCCTGAGGCTTGTTAAATTTTCCATAATGATTTATTTTCTCTGGGCAAGGTCATTAGTCTTGCGCCAGAGGCTCCCCGACGGGGAATCGAACCCCGGTCTCCCGGGTGACAGGCTGGTATACTAACCACTATACTATCGAGGAGCCTGTGCAAATATCTACACGATATTCTTTAGCACGCCAGCTGCACACTAGCAGAAAAAGGTATTTTGCCGTAGCAAGCATGCCCACATCGAACGACCGATACATGAGGGCATACGGCTGGCGCCCCAGCAATCGAATTCGCAATTGGAAAATTACCATCAGAGTTCGTTTGCAAGCATATACAGCGAAATGTCCACGATCAGCAATAATGCTTTACGTAGCCACTGATCGTGTAAACATTGCAACCCTTTTGCCATTGATATACTCGCACCTGCTGCGAACTTTTAAAGGGGACTTATGCAATGTTTGCATACTTGTGGACGCACACGATGAGCAGCGAAAGCAATCATCGTGTGTATATTTCCACCCCCTTTTTGAGTAGCATCTAAGCAAAAGAGAATACCAAATATGGTTATCGAAGCGATGATGGGATTTTGGTATCCTATCGCTTCGACGAAATAATTTAATCTCGGTTCGGAGTCCGTGAGGGCAGGTCGCGCCCTCACGTTAATTTACATCTCTCTTGGGCCGTCCCAAGGGATCGTTGAACTTTAAACACAGTCTGAAATAGTTTGTGATCGAGCCCGGCAGGAGCGATTTAATTCAATGTACCACGAATTAAACTAATGTGAAATCTCGTTTTGTAAACTTTAGTTAGTGTGTTAATGCAATGTACCACGAATGAAACTAATGTGAAATCTTATTTTATAAACTTAAGCTAGTGTGTTAATACAACGAATTAAACTAATTTGGAGTCTTATTTAATAAACTTAAACTAGTGTGTTAATTCAATATATAACGAGTTAAACGGATTCGGAGTTTTGTTTAGACACTTGAGCCTGTGCACTAATTAATAATAGTATAAGTAATTAGAAATAAGTGTACATAACTAAATTAGGAGTCGTAAAATAAATAAACTAATAGCTGGTGAGAGGTGTGTTGTTGTCAACAACCCGAGGAAGGATATAAGATAAAGACACAACTACAAAAAATAACCACAGTACTATCGCCCAAACATTCAAACAGGTAAATATTAACAAATACTCTGGTCCAGTAACACCCCTCCTATACTTTGGAAAATATACCCATTTGTGCTCCATATGCCGGTGCGAAAGTTCTTCCATAATTCCTTTTCAACTAGCCAATTCCAAAATAGAGGGAAGCTAGCGAATAATTAATCAATCCCATCATCCTATCGACCTATCTTCTATTTTGTCGAAGTTAATAGAGTGATTGATTAATAGTCAACTTTTGGAGTATCTGGAAACAGACGACCACCAACATTGGTTTCGTAGCAACGACTGCACACGAGATCTAATTCTTTTTTAACCGAAAAGTGGGAGCACTCGTTCCATTGTTACGGTATCTTTTACGTTTTATACTTTGTTGCTATTGTGGAGAAATTTGTCTCCTTTCTCAAATCCAATGGATTTAAACGTGCTTAAATCGTTGCAATGCCAAATTGCAAGAGGGTTCCCTCTTACACTTTCTAACTGTGACAACTATCTGTTGTCCGTAGTCCTTGACCTTAATGTGAACAATTTTAGCAGCGCATCCATCTATCTTCAGACGTTCATTTAAAACTCTGTTTCAGCTTTATACTGCCCTCCCCGTCGATGTCATTTGTTTTTAAACGCAAATACCACACAACATTAGTACAGCAACACATCTCACTTGAAGCACTATTTACCTGGGTATCCGACCTTCAACAAATTGCTCGGCAATCTATCCTTGGACTTCTCTACATGGACATGTTATTGATTGCTACATTCCCCTCACTATAATAGCGTTGTGTACCTGTTCAGGATCAACAGGATTTTTCAAACGTCTTTGTCATGACGTCGCATGTTGTTTACTCCAATTCTATGGCGACCCAAAAACATACGAAATGCGTCGCCTGAATCTACGCCATTAACAGGATGTATAAAACCCGCTCCCACTGTTACGTGCAGCATACGCCGAACATTCGTCCTTTAGCTTTAGAAGCACTGCAGTTCAACGACACCATTGCATTGGGGTTGAAATAGGAATGTTCTTTTTTGTTCTCCTGGGCTAAAGGCGGGATTGACACATGCAGTTTAACACGATGGAGCTGAAAATTATACACCAGGCGAAGCAAGGAGTGTATACAGATTGTTGAGCTTATTAGGCGGTGGACTTACGTGCGTTAACGTCTTAACATCCAACCGGCTGAGTCACCACCGGATGAAGGAACAAGGGCTTGTTGTGGGAGTGAAAATAAGGACATTAACAAAATGTCCCGCGAATGTTCCGTTCGCGCACAGAAAGTTTATTAATTTTCCGTCAATCGAATTTTTATCTTTTGTTTGTGCTTCTATTTGAATTATGGAGTATTTATTCACGCGAGGCGAGTTATACGAGCATAGGGTGAGTCAGGCCGTGGAAAGGGATAGAGAAGTGTTCACATTCAGATTACATATTAATGAGGCTACTTGCCAGGATACAGCGCAGTTATGGGGCAATTGAATTAGTTGTTGGCGAATGTAAATACACTCGTGATGAGTGCATACTCTACTGCGTTTAATATTCTGCCGTGCATGTTTGTGCTAGCAAGGATAATGGTTTACATTACTAGTGAAGTTGTGTCATTATGATACTCACGGCTCTGGAGTTGCCCATCCTCACCGACCCAACTTGTTTTATCTTTTATACCGCCATTCCTGCATTGCCATACAAAACACAATATGGAAGTTTTATGTAGTACAATAAAAAGTGCAGAGTATCCTGTAGATTCGCTGGGAGTGGACCCTGCTGATGGTCAGATGTGAAGTGTATGCGTTCGTTTTTGCCCTTTTTTTGTTGTTTGTATAGCTGAGTCTACTTTGTCGTAAATGAAAATTTTTTAATCGCCAGATAGAATGGTAATTAAAAAATGTTCGGTCGATTTTTGTTTTTATTCGCTCACTATTATGACCGATGATGGCGGAGAGTCAGCTTGTAGTTAGAACTTAAGGAGTGTGTTGGAATTGTTGTGTGCTTGCTGTTTGCATGGGAAGAAAGGCTTGCTCAAGCATGGCACACTGCTGTTTGAGGAACGAAATTAAACTCTGAATTGTTGTTTTTAATCGTAAAACTTGGTTTGATTAATTGTATTAAATAAAAGTTTTATATAACTGGGGAGTTGTTTCTGCGGATGGAGATATTTACATGACAGGATGTGATAACAAGCCCTTATGAGGCAGGCAGAGCCTATCTCATAGCATTCACACATGAATAGAAAGGAAAAATACTAACACCCTCTAGGTTCAGGTGTGTGTATGTTGCAGCATGATGAAGAATGATTTGGGGAAGAATTTACTACAATATTAAATGAATCGAGGAGTCTAAAATGACATTTCGAAAGCTTCTTATTATTTATCTTTAGTTATTGCATCAGCAGATAGTCCTGGCAAGTTGTGATAATTGCCCCTGCCAGTTAAAGTGAACGAATACAACACACATTGAGTACACTAAAGGGGTTGGGAACGGCTTAGGCGCAATCATAAGCGTAAAGCCGACTTCGAGGGTGACGTTTAAAGCCGATGGCTAGATTTCACGGTCCTATTATTAAATGAACCAGAGGATAGTAATGCATATTTCGCACTTTCAGTTGGTGTGATCGATTAACTATTATAGTGAGTTTTCAGTTAGTACTTTGACTTTAGATATCAATTAATTGGACACACTTCAAATATTTATTCGGGAAAAAGAAATCCATAAGTCATTCATAGTAAACAGTAGTGTGATAACATATCCATGAAATGACCATAAACGATAATAAATGAAATACTTCGCAAAATCAACACAATGGAAAACCAAATGCAATTGCAGGTATGTGCCACTATCCCTTTCCCAACAGAATACCATACAGACGAAGAAGAGCTGAAAAGGGAAACCTCTGCAGTTTATAAGAAAAGAAAAACTGATAACAGTCATAAACAAAATACAATACCAACTGTAAACAACATGACGTCAGTTCGTGAATCAGCAAATGAGGTTACCAAAGAAAGGAAAATACCCCTGCCACCACCAATCAATGTGAGGAATATAAGGGATTGTCATGCAGAAATGCCATTTTTTCTGTAGTGAAAGACAAAATCCAATTCAAAGCATTATCTAATAATGATATAAAAATAACATGCGAAACAGAAAATGCATACAGAGCAGTTAAAGAGAAATTACAATCCCTTAAGACGGGTGTAAGAACCCAGGACTTAGAGTATCATACCTACCAACTAAAAAGTGAGAAACTATTTAGACTCGTAATCGAGGGACTTCCAGCTTCAATGTCCATAGATATGATTGCAAACGAATTATGCTCACTAAACCATAAAGTGGTAAAGGTAGCAAACATCAGAAAAAGCACCACGTCAAATAATGGAGAAACAATCTTTAAAGCCTTTCCATTGTTTTATGTCGATATAGGTCAAAAAGAGAATAACAAATCAGTTTATGAAATCCTAGAATTATTATGGTGCAAAGTATCGATTGAACCACCCAAAAAGGTCAGATCGATACCTGTAATAATTGCCAACAGCTTGGTCATACAAAAAATATCTGCAACTATAATTCAAGGTGTGTTAAGTGTACTGGGCCTCACCACACAACCCAATGCTCGAAACAACACAACAGCGTAGCAACATGTGCGCTTTGCCACGAGAATGGCCATCCAGCTAATTACAAGGGATGGTCAGTGTATAAAAAAAAAAAATTAAAAGCTCAGCATCCAAAGAAAACTACAGTCACTCAAAGACTATAATCAAAAAATACAGAGCGAGCGAGGCCAACCACAATAGGTACTAGCAACACACGAATGAACAATAAACTAAATGAGAAAGCAGATAATAAAAGCAGTCAACAGCCTGTCAATAACGAGCCGACCATCATAGATATGATGAAGATGCTCAGTGTATTCCAGGACGACATCAAAAAAAGCATCAACCAGTTAACAAAAAGGGTAGGTAAACTTGAACATTTTCAAAAACTACCGACCAAGAAATCCAAGAAATAAAGACAACGAGTAATCGGGTCCTACGAATAATCACTTGGAACGCAAAGGGCTCAACCAAAGGACTCAAGAACTAGAAATATTTATAAGAGAGCACAATATATGTTAGATATTGCGTTGATATCAGAAACACACTTTCCTCATATGAGCTTCATAAAAATCAGGGGTTATATGGCCTATTGGACTACGCACCCTAGCGACCGTGCCCGTGGAGGTACAGCTCTGATAATAAAACAAAATATACATCACTTTCAACAAGAAAAAATAAAAGAAACTTTTGTTCAAGCCTCCATTGTTACTATCAACCTTAATGGAGCTGATTTAAATGTAGGTGCTGTATGTTGCCCGCCTAGACACACAATCTCAAAACAACAATTCACGGATATCTTCAAGAAGCTCGGACCAAGGTTTACAATTGGTGGAGATTTTAATGTCAAGCACACTGTTTGGGTCAAGGTTGATTACTCCATGCAAGGGAAAAGAATTGGTTACAGCCATCAAAGAAGCAAAGTACGAATTTCATTCGTCTTATTCTCTAACATAGTGGCGTACTGATAGTAACAAAACTCATCAGTCGCTCGTCGTTCGTCAAGCAACAAACATCGTAAGACGGTGAGCAGTTTTAAAACAAAGAATATCGAGTGCGTGTGTGCGTGAATTCGTGAATAAACTGTGTTTTTCGCAGTTCGGCCGGCGTTGCACGGCGAAAAAAGAAAAAAAAAAAAAACGAGTGTGTGTGTGTTTCGAAACCCAAATGGGCAAGACGAAGAGCGACGAATTAAAAATGGCACACTCATGTGTAGTCGCTAATTCAAAAACAATTAAAAAAATTACGAAAAGGAAAAACGAAGTGTCAATTATAGATGACAGCCCAGTGGCAAATAAAGTCCGCTCAAACCTGTCAATGGAACGACAAAAATCAAATGTGAAGAAAAAAACCGTCACAGAAGAAAATGTACCTGCCAAGGATACTTGTTACTCAGGAGCAGGGAACAAATTTAAGGAATTGGAGATACTGGAGTCAAACATTCCAGAAGGAGACGATGATCTAAACAGCTTAATTGCTGATCTCATCAAACAACGCGAAGAACTTTCCAAACAGGTACGAGCAGCCCTAGAAGAGCGAAACAAAGGCGGAATGAAACCGAAGCAAATAGAGAGCAAAAAACAAATCACCAGTGGCAGCATCAACATTCGCTACAAATAAGCGAAACAATGGACGCTCAACACCAGCATCACAAACAACTGCAGCAGACAAAGACAGCCAAGGACGAGCAACAACCGCAACCAAAAAAGGAAAAAATACCTCCAATTGTCATCAGTTACATAGAAGCGAAAGATTTAATGAAGTTGGGTGAGTTGACTTGTAAAGATTTTAAAACAAAAAGAATTAGTGCTGAAAAAACTAAAATTTTGTGCGAAGATCTAGAAGGTTACAATAAAGTAAAGTCTGCTTTGGGAAGGGCAAAAACCGAGTACTACACGTACACCCCAAAATCAGAAAAATCAATTTCCATACTCTTAAAAGGAGTTGATCCTTCGTTCTCCCCAGAGGAGATACTCGAGGAATTAAAAACGGTTGAAACAGCTAGTTTAAAATTTACAGGTGTGAAACCGTTTTCAACTGCGAATTCTAGAAAGTGCAACCGCAAATTGCCTTTCTACATTGTATCTCTAAGTCCTAATAGTAAAGTTGATGCGCTTAGACATATAAAATGTCTAAGCCATCAAATTATAAGTTGGGAAAAAATTAGAAAATCTGAGCGCGTACTGCAATGTATGCGCTGTCAAAGACTTGGACACGTTGCATCAAACTGCAATATGAAATTCAGATGCGTAAAATGCCTCGCCGACCATAACATGGGCGAATGTCCGCTGGGAAAGGAACAGCTTCCAGATAGGGAAACACTGTCATGTGTCCTATGTAAAAATACAGGACACACGGCAAATTTTAGAGGCTGTCCCAAATTTCAACATATGAAGTTAAAGTGGGAATCAAAACAAAAGCAAGTGGCAGAAGAGAAAAAAATTAAAACTCGTTCTTATAATAATTTCGTTGCCCCGCGTGTATCATATGCACAAATCACGGGCAATTCTATGCAACGAGTCCCCGTGGAATCCTCACATCATCATCATCATCGGCACTACAACCGGGAACCGGTCTTGGCCTTATTTAGCAAGTCCTGAGGCTTGTTAAATTAAATCCTCACATACCAATGGGCAAATACCGGCAGTAGATGCGCAACCTGAGATATTAAATATGATATCGGCCATGCAAACACAATTTGCTAATTTTCAAAAAATACTGACGGAACAAATGGCCCGAATAGATATGCTCTGTTCGGCTGTGTTTTCAAATAACTCCTTCCATCAAAATCGTCAACCCTCTAACTGAACTAAAACTAAAAATTATTTCGGTGAACGTAAATTCACTAATACACATAGACAGAAGAGATAATCTAGGCAACATGCTTGAAGTCGAATCCCCTGATGTACTTTTGGCTAGTGAAACTAAGCTAAACCAAAGGCACAAAATTGTCTATAAAAACTATAAGATAATCAGACGTGACAGGCCACATTCTACTCAAGGGGGTGGGGTTGCAGTTTTAATTAAAAAAGGTCTTTATCATAAGGTAATTTATAGTACAGAAGTACACAAATTTCAGGTGCTGGAAGCCTGCATAATAGATATTCCGTTGAGAAGTCAAAAGCACCTGTATGTGGTCTCCATTTATGCCCCTCAAGCTACCCAGTGTAAGCAATTTATCAATGAAATTGATATGCTATTTCGACACCTGAAATTAGACTCGGAAAACAACTATTTCCTAATAGCGGGTGATTTCAACGCCAAGCATAGTGCTTGGGGTAACTTAACCGCGAACACAAGAGGCAATGCTTTATATGATTGGTGGCAAATGAATGCTATCGAACGCAGATTAGAACTGTACGCCACAAGTACACCGTCTTATCCTAAAGGAAATTCATTTCTGGATTTACTTATGATAGACGATCGAATAAACTTGCCAGGCACAGATCTAACTACGCGAAACTGTCTTCGCACAATCGATTACGATAGCGATCACTACGGATTTGGAGCCATAATTGAAGTCCCAAATGAACAATATTCACTAGCGCAGTTCGACCAGATCCACTCTTTCAATTTTCGAAAAGCTCACTGGTCACGCTTTGATCGATTTATAAAAAAAGAACTTCGTAACAGTGCCATAGACCCACCGACTATTAGAAACCTCCATAACGACGAAATCGATCATTACTTAACAACATTGGACGATATTATTACCAATGCAATGAATCGTTCCATACCTAAAGTTCCCCATACCGACGGTTATACTAATAAGTACAGGACATCAGCAATTGACGCTTTGTATAAGCAAAAGAGCATTATGCTCTCAAAGCTGAAAAGACTTTATAGACAGTTCAGCGACCCAAATAGTCAGGAAATAAGAACACTTAAGTCCCTAATCAAAAATCTCCAAAAATTGATCCGTGACAATTACCGTTCAAGAATAAATGAAGAGTGGAAGAACAAAATACAAGCCATTCAAGCTAGTGGATCGAATATGTTCTCACAAATCAATAAAACTTTTCGAAAGAAAGATCACAATGACATTCCATATTTGCGGGTCCCACGGACTCCTGAGAATTGTCAAGCAATGCTGAACTCAGGACTCAATCTGGAGCATATCAACTCCAACGAAGAAGTAATATTAGTCGAAGACCCGCAAGACAAAGTGAACTCAATTGGTGCATGTTTCGAAGCAGTATACAGAGTGAACGAATCCACTCACTCCAATACGATCATCGAAAACAACGCATTCCAGACCTACAGCTCACTGAGAAATCAACTTAGTACCTGGAGGAACCAAAACCGTAGTTTTACCACATTCAGTGAAAATAACAGAGCGGACTCCCCCAGCGGTAATCAGAATATGAATATGTTTGTGAGTAAGGATGAACTTACGAACATCCTTAAGTCAATCAAAAGCAAAAAGTCTTCTGGGATAGATAGCATCCCAAATGTAGTTTTAAAACATTTGCCTCCTGAAGCAGTAAAAATCTACACTACGCTATTCAACAACGTCTTAAATAAGGCATACTATCCAACCCACTGGAAAACTGCAATAGTCCACCCCATCCCTAAAAAGGGTAAAGACAGGACCAATCCAACCAACCTTCGTGCGATTAGCTTGCTGCCAAATATCAGCAAGGTTTACGAGAAGATCATAAACAAAGCACTGATGAACTGGTGTGATGAAAATGAAATCATCCCCAACAACCAGTTTGGCTTTAAAGCGGGACATAGTACGGTGCATGCCGCGTCAAAGCTTGTTTCCGACATACAATGGAACAAGACTAAGCGCCAATGCACAGGTGCCTGCTTAGTTGACTTTGAAAAGGCTTTCGACACCGTGTGGTTAGAAGGACTTCTGCATAAGTTAGAAAACCTGAGAATGCCTCATTATCTATTGTACAACATTTACGAAATGATAACGGGCAAGCAATTTGTGGTAAAATGCGGAGATATATTCTCAAGCAAGACCTTCAAAATTACAAACGGTTTACAACAAGGGGCGGTGAATTCTCCCATTCTGTTTAATATTTACACCAGTGATCTAGTGGGTACGCTTAACAATGCCATTGCATACGCAGACGACATTGTGGTATACAGAACAGGAGAGAAAATAGATGTCATCAATAGACTTCTCCAGGACGACTTCAATAAAATAAAACGTTTTTGTAATGACTGGAAACTAAAAATTAATTTCCACAAAACCGAGACTATCCTTTTCAGAACACCTCTCTCCAGGGCCTCTCAGGATACAAAGTACAATTGGAAAAACTTCTCAATCGTAGGGAATAATAATCTCCCATTACAAGTGAAAACTGTAGTCAGATATCTCGGTATTTGGCTTGATCAGTATTTATACTTTGACAAGCATATAGCAGTCACTCTCTCTGCAGCAAGAAACGCATTTGTTGCCACAAAAAGTCTATTCCGAAGCAGCATTCTCAATCCAAAAATTAAAATAATTTCATATTCGGCATTCATCCGACCAGTGTTGGTCTATGGCTGTCCAATATGGTACAATATATCCCCATTCTACATGGAAAAGATTCGCGTGTTCGAGAAACAGTGTTTGCGTTCCTGCCTCGGACTTAATAGAACACCAGAGTCACGATACCAGAAATTTTACCCTAATTAAACCCTGTATGATAAATCAGGATTAACTAGGATAGACAACTTCATTATAAAAATTATTCGTGGCCACATTGCAAGGGCAATGTGCAGTGTAAATAATCTTATCGCGGGAGCATATTATCCGAACGATATGTATCTGGAGAGTACCCTCCAGAACGGGTTCATTCCCCCAGAGGCGTTCCTCTTCTTGGACGGAAAAGGTCTAATCCAAGATGAGGGTGGAATACCTATTATATACCACGCTTTCCGTGGTGCTAGGGATAAACGAATTGTCCACAATAGCGATACCTCGAATAGGCCAGACCGACTTCGATTCAGTATGGTGATCAGTGAAAGAGATAAATCAATAAAAGACCGAACCAACCCCAACTGGTGGTGGCTCCAAAACGAAGAAAGGACTTCACGTCCTCAGATATAATATTCAGCTCTGGCGCAGCTTCCTCCCCTCCTTTTCCTTTGCCCTCCTTTCCGTTAACTTCTGTTATTTTATCTTTTTTGTTTTCATTAAGCACTTATTGTTTTGTTTTTAAAATTTTTGCATCCTCAAAAAAAAAAAAAAAAGAAAAAAAAAATCTGTATTTTTTTTGTTGTCATAATGCTTCGAAAAGAAGAAGAGGTAGACCTCTAAGATAACAGTTTATTTTTTTTATAATGTATGTGTATTATATTAAGAATAAATAAAAGAAAATGTAAGCTGAAAGGCATAATTTAAGCATATAATATTGTATAATTTAGAGTGCTTGTGAAGAGCCAGTAAATTACATTATGTAGTAAAATTATTAAGATAGGTTTAGCATTTAGACTAAAATTGTAGAATATAAAAAAGACTTTGTGAATAAATGCGTCTGCAAACAAAAAAACAATAGTAACAAAACTCCTGACCTGATCGATTTCTTTATTTCGAAAGGAGTGTCATCGAATTATATTGAAACGGATAGTTTAGTTGATTTAACGTCTGACCACACTCCAGTACTACTAAAACTGAATGCAGCTGTTCCCACAAAGAACAGAAAACTAAATCTTACAAACAAATATACAGATTGGAAAAAATTCCGAAAAGAGCTTGACAATCAAATTGAATTAAACGTTAAACTTCAATATTGTGAAGAATTGGAACAACAAGTACAACAATTTATCGAAACATTACAAACTGCAGCCGCAACAGCAACTCCGGTGCTGTTGATAAACCACAACCAGCAACCACATACCCTATTGAGGATAGTGATCTAATCAAAGACAGGCGCAAAGCTAGACGAACCTGGCACAGATCCAGACACCCTAACGATAAAAAAAAAATCAACAAGTTGAGCAATCTAGTTAACAAATTAATTAAAGACCATAAACAGAGTTGTATAGATGAGTATCTAAGTGAACTAAGTCCGTCAGCGGATATGGATTACTCTCTCTGGAAGGCAACACGTATATTTAAATATCCCCTTATCCAAGTGCCAGTGGGTACGCAGAACTGAGTATAAAGTTGAAATATGTGCACAACACCTGGCTTCAGTGTTCAAACCACACAACATCCACAGTAGTAATTGATCCTTCACCCAGGTATCAAACTGAGCAAACAATCAAACCAGTGACCCCAATGGAGATTGCCCAAGAAATCGACAAAAGTTTGAACCACAAAAAAGCACCAGGTATCGATAAAATATCACCTGGCGTTACCTCGAAAAGCTGTCATTATGCTTGTTTTCGACTAAGATACATTCCAAATTCATTCAAAACAGCCCAGATAATAATGCTCAAGAAACCAGAGAAACCAGCAGAAGAAGTAACGTCTTTTAGACCCATATCGCTATTGCCATCCATTTCAAAACTGTTTGAAAAAGTACTCCTCAAGCGACTCAAGCCACCCATGAATATTCCACACTTTCGATTTGGCTTTAGGAATAAACACTCAACTACTGAACAGGTTCACCGTGTGACGACAGCGATAGAAAAGGCTTTCGAAGAAAATAAATATTCCCCAGCTGTCCTTCTTGATGTTTCCCAAGCATTCGACAGAGTATGACATAAAGGTCTTATATATAAAATGCGTAAACTGTTTCCAGCAAACTATTGCCATCTACTCGAATCATACTTGTCTGATAGTACGTTCAAAGTAACACACGAGGGAGCTCACTCTAGCGTCTATCCAATAGAAGCAGGCGTACCACAAGGAAGTGTCTTGGGACCCTTCCTCTACTTACTATACACAGCAGACATCCCAACAACCAAGAACACATTTATAGGCACCTTTGCAGATGATACAGTTATAATATCAGCTGATGATAATCAAAAAAAAAAAGCTACACAACAATTGCAACAGGCATTCAACGGTCAATGGACCACTGATTGAAAAATTAAACTCAACGAGATGAAATCTATACACGTAACAAGATGAAATCTATACACGTAACATTTACATTGCGGCGATCAGATAATATATAGATATCTCGGTATACATTTGGATAACAGACTAAACTGGAGAAATCATGTGAAACAGAAAGCTAAACAAATAAAGCTGAAATATAGCCAGATGTATTGGTTAATCGGGAATCACTCTCAACTCAATCTCTATTGTAAAAGATTGACCTATCAATCTATCATCAAGCCGATCTAGATATATGGAATTCAATTATGGGGCTGTACAAAGCAATCCAATAGAGATATAATTAAACGAAGCCAGAATAAATTCCTTTGCCATTAGCACGAATGCCTACCGTTTTGTTGCAAATCAGGAAATTCATGATGACCTACAGATCTAATGGATTTATGAAGTTATCCCAGAATATGGTGTCAAACACGAAAGACGCCTACATAATCATGCCAACGTAGAAGCTATTCAGCTCTTGGATATTACCCATAGATTGAGACGGCTAAAACGGACGAAACTACATGAATTAATATGTTAAACTCGAACATACTAAAATCGAGTTGAGAGCTGAACACTGGTCCAGTAAACCCTTACACGTTTTGCTTAATTAAACTAAATTAAGTACAATTTAAACCTAGTGTTAACGCAACAATAAAAAGGCTAAACCGAATCGCGAACGGCGTGTAGTGATCCTAAATCACTACTCCCACCCAATCCCCATTATCTCCTATAACCTTAACCATATCCCATAGCGAATCATTGAGCGAACCAAAAGTTAATTTGTCGCACATTGATCCAATTCCCAATTACCTCACACATAATCCAATTGAATCATACGCACGACAAAATTAAACCAAAATCCATTTGTCGTACATTGATTCAATTCCTAATAATCCTAACATCATGAAATGCTTAACTCTAAATGCATTTCATGATTTTCCCTTCCAAGAATTGATTCAAATAATTCGTATACACTTCCGAGAATCCTATTCCAATTGAAGCACACAAAATCTTGTTTGTGCTTCTTGGAATTTTTAATTAAAATTTTTAATAAATCTCTGTTGCCACCGAGTATAAAGGGGCAGTACATTTTGGATTCGGGATCAGTTTGAATCCAGAGGCCGAGGCAACGGCCAAAATTAAATATTAAACAAATAAATTAAACAAATAAAATAAATAAAACGAATCGTCTTTTAATTTGGCCGCCCTGCTTTCGAGAAAACACCCCATTGTGGTAAGTTAAAAACAATCTCAATAAATTATAACCCTACTGGCGATTTCTTCAGCGACGTCCCAACAGTTTCGCCGTAGCGGACTGTATTTCCCGGCACTGGCCGGCCAACGATGATTTTTTTACTCAGAGGGATTGCACCTCCAGAGCCGGACTCTTCTCTGGATTGGCGGGCGTTTTTGTCTTGCCCAGTGCGGATTCCTCATAAACAAAGCTGAATACGATGCGACCAACGATGAAGACAAGCCAAATATACGAATACACTTAGCTGCTTATTTTCCTATCGTTTATTTTCTTTTATAATGTTTTATTTATTAATTGTTAATTCCTGATCTCTCTGCTGGTCTTGGACAATACCTTTTTGTTGGGAGTTCCTTCGACGACTCCTACTGCTTCAAAAAAAAAAAAAAAAAAAAAAAAAAATTGTGGCGAGAAGGCCGAATTTAGCGAGACAGGACATATGTGTCCTTCATCTTGTCTCTGACTTCTGGTCATCTTGCGATAACCAGAATCACCCACACCCGTGAGGATGTTGGGCTCGGTCTCGCGATCTCTGAAAAGAAAAGAGAAAAAGGAGGGGGGTATCTAGGGATAGTGTGGACAGTGTTAGTCCAGGTGTTCTCTAACTACTTGTATAGAGGGATGGTGGGAAAGAAATCGTACAAGACCGGTAGGTCTTGGGTGCGGTAGAGAACGCAGATCACGTCTTTGGCGTCTGATAATCTGCGCTTTGGTCGGTGTGTGTGTTTGTGTTTGTGCCGTCTTGTACTGTGCGTTCGTGTGTGTGGTTGGTTAATAGTAGACCCTATGGGATGGGTCCAGGAATCCTCTATTATAGAGGGGAATGTTGTTGGGACTCCTCCTACTGCTTCATCGATGTGCCCGCCTTATATAGGCCCGCGGTTGTCCCCTCCTTCGCTCTTCGTTTCTCGGGATCTGCTTTTCTTAGTGGCTTCCTGGAATCGGTGCGCCGCTGATCGTTGTTTCGCTGGAAATGGTGTGCTGGCGCTTGTCTTTCCTTTCCTGGGAATTAGTGATGCATCGCCAACACTTATTATTAAATTAAATTGTTAATATTGTACTATTCATATCCAATAAAGGATGTTATTAAAAAAAAAATGTTTCACGGAGTATATATCCTATAACGGATATATATCTAGGTTGAAGGGGCGGTGTTTACCGGGCGCCATGGCGTTGGGATCTGAGCTTCTATTCGGCCTTTAGCCGCCTTTTACGACAAGACGGCCTAGCTATGTATATGTTCCAAGTCCGTACTCATCGTTTTTTTCACCCTATAAGGAATGTCACTTCTCCCACGTGGCCAGATTTAAATTTCTATGATGGATAGTTCTCATCTAGAGAACGATCAATGAATTCCCTTTTTCCCAAACTGGTATAAAATATAAATGGAACAGCCTCATTTCAACAATGGGAACAAAACAAACTTTAACAATGGTGTTATACTCGTATTAATAAACGTTACTTCAATACCCAACCGCGAACTCTCTACCTGTTATCTGCCCACTGGCGTTAACAATCTGCAGATTTTTCGTCCATTTCTTCTTTCACCCCTTTCGGCCACATTGTTTACTAACCTGTATTGTTATCAAAGAATCCGTTTGCTGCACGCGTTTTATATATTAAAAAGAAATATTATTTATCCACTTTGGCTGTCGCTCAAGGAGTTATAAAATACAATAAATAAATAAATATAAATGTCGACACACCTATTTATTAAATCTATAAGGTATTGCTGTGGGACTGAAATTATTTTCAAGGCATATGGTCTTAAAGAATCAAAATTCATTAATATGTGTTGCACGGTTCATGTCTTACTGGACCAAGGTCCAGTGCGCAACTGAATAAAAATGTCCTTGAAGTATTACGTGTGCAATTAAGTTCCCACTGTTTGTCAATAGATGGCTCTAACAATAAGTGTTGGTCGAATTTGACATCCAAAACATTATGAACCAAGCTTAGACATAGAGTAAACAAACCGCATTGACACAGTAGTAATTTTGTTTTGGCGTCGTATACTTTTGGTTGTGTGAAAATGTCTGGTTTTGTGCTAAATAATGGTCATTTGTGGGTAGTGTTGATTTTCTTCTTTCATTCGAAGAAAACGGCCACTGAAGTGCATTGGGAGCTCCACAAAGTTTACGGAGATACTGTTCTAAGTGAAATGACGTGCCGTGATTGGTTCCGTCCCTTCAAAGACGGTTATTTTGATCTTGACGGCCGCCTGGTAAAGGATGGTCAAAAACCTTTGAAGACGTTGAATTGGAGACATTGCTCAATGAGGATCCATGCCAAATGCAACAAGAGCTTGTGGCGTTTTTACCAGATACACACACAGTATACAAGTCAATAGCGAGAGAACACCAAAGGAAATTCGAATAAACAAACCATCAGAGCCATATACCATAGTGGTAACATAACAATTCCACATCAGTTAGGTGTACTTGAGTTTAGAAATCGAATTCGTGCACGCGGCAGTAGCCTGATGCTTCAATGCTTCGCTTCTTACCCATTTCATCATGTGTTCAAATCATCTTCTTCACTATCCTTGCTAAGCGCAACAATCCTCTCGTGTGATCTGACACATAACACACAATCGCCCATAAGTAAACAGAACTTTACTTCTACGATCACGACTTTCGGATAGAGCACCGGTACACTCGCCTGCTCCGACGTTCTCTCGCTCGCTCGTTCCTCGCTCCGTCGTTCGCACACGAAGTTGATCGTAACAAAGTTACTGAGGAGTGAGTAGGGTGGGGTTTTTAACAGATAGACAAACAATATGCAAGCAAATACTGAAGAACACCGAAAGTATATTCGAATAAGCAAAGCATCAGAACCCTGTACTGTAGCGATAACATAACAATTCCACATCAGTTGAGTGTACTTGAGTTTAGAAATCGAATTCGTACACGCGGTAGGGGCTTGATGTGCTGAGCATTGGTTTAATTTTTAGTGATTTTAACCCTCATAGCTAATCACAGGTTAGTCACCTTCGTCGCAAACGCTATAAGCTTTCATCAGCATTATGAGTTACCCGCCAAATGAAGTCACTTCCAAGCAATTGCATGTGTTGGGAATGATTCCAAAGTAAAAAACTTGGGTTCCTTATGATTTGAGGCTAAGGGAGGGTCGTTTTTTCGCCTGTGAAATCCGCGCTTCAGCGCCAAAAAAGGAAATCCGTGACGAGTGATGGAAAACGGATTCATTACAGCAACCCAAAGAAAGGAAAGCCACGGGAACTACCCAGTCATGCTTCTACGTCGTCGGCTCGGCCGAATATTCACGCTTCAAAGGTTATGCTATGTATTTCGTGGTACCAGGTCGGTGTTATTTATTATGAGCTGTAGAAACCGAACGAAACCATCACTGGGGAACGGTATCGACTTCAGTTGATGCGATTGAGCCCAGCACTGCGCGAAAAACGGCCACAGTACGAGGAGAGTCACGAAAAAGTGATTCTACAGCATGACAACGCTCGGCCACAAGTTGCCACAACCCTTTAAAACCTACCTGGAAACGCTCAAATGGGAAGTCCTATCCCATGCCCCATATTCCCCAGATGTTGCTCCATCTGATTATTACTTATTCCGTTTGATGGCAAATGGTATGGCTGATCAGCAGTTCCGCTCATATGAAGACATCAAAAAATTCGTGGATAGCCTCAGAAGATTAAAACTTTTATCGTAGCGGTATTCGAGCTCCGCCAGAAAAATTGGAACAAGTTGTAGCAAGCTTTGGGCAATACTTCGAATGTTGCATTGGCATTAAAAACAGCGAGAACTTAGTTGCGCACCCAAAACTGTTTACTAATGTGAATGGGAAGAACCCAGGCACATATATATATATATATATATATATATATATATATATACATATATATATATATATCATCGGCACTACAACCGGCAACCGGTCTTGGCCTTATTTAGCAAGTCCTGAGGCTTGTTAAATTTTCCATAATGGTTTGTTTTTTTCCGGGCAAGGTTATTAGTATATATATATATACATATATATATATATATATATATATATATATATATATATATATATATATATATATATATATATATATATATATATATAGATATATATATATATATATATATATATAGATATATATATAGATATATATATATATATATATATATATATATATATATATATATATATATATATATATATATATATATATATATATATATATATATATATATATATCTATATATATATATATATATATATATATATCTATATATATATCTATATATATATATATATATATATATATATATATATATATATATATATATATATATATATATATATATATATATATATATAACGTCGTCAAAGGACTCAATAACCGTCCCTTACTTAAATGTCAGTTACTTAACATTGTACCTCCTATTCTTTCCCCGGAGGGGTACCAACAGTCCTTGAAACTTCCGTAATAAGCAGCAAAAATTAAAGGTGAAAAACTTCCCTCTAACTTGTCAAAACATAAATTTCACTTAGAGAAAGGAAATTAACGACAGTAAATAGAAAATGTTGACGAGTCTCACGCAATTTACGGATAGAACATTTAGCATTCGGTTGGTGGTAATTGGGAGAATATTTGGGACAAATTATGGACAAGGTCATGCGTCAGTTGTCAAGGAGTCTTAAATAGCTATAAATAGTACTTCCAACTATTTAGCAGTTTTTCGGAGGATTTGTGTTGCGAAGAAGGGTATGACAGTTTTATGTTTCAAGTGATATTAATAGAAGTCGAGGTCAAGAAGCAAATAATAATTAATTCAGATCGACTTCGATATACCCACATCCGATAAAAACCGATAAAAATCATGTTTACAGTGATTTACTGCTCTTACAGGTAGACTATGTTCGAGTCTACATTGATAGTTAGGAATTACTAAATATCACGCAACCCATTGGTAGCCACTCAGTTCCTGTGGCAAAGAGTAAGTTAAGTCTTTCGATGGCAAATTTGCACGTAATGAATTGCTGTAGTTAACACGCTCATTACCACCAACTAGAGAAGTCATTTTTACCTACAGCTTGTGAGGGGAATTGGACAACAGCGAATCCTAAACGACATCGAGGTTACAGTCTTTTATTCACCAAATAATTCCCATAGCCATTTACAGTTATCATTTCTAAGAAAGCAGTTTACAGTCCTCACAAGATTCGGCAATAAATCACAATTGACAACCCTGGCGGAGAAGGGAAGACTCCACGAACCATATTGATTGGTAATAAAACCTTCGTCCTAATTACAGATTCCAACCGGCATCCAAGGGATCTCTCATTAATAGAAGCTCATTGTATAAGGCCACCCAATTACAGAATGAACGCGCTGCGAAACGCAAGCAAGATGATAAACGAAAAGGGAGCTGTTAGATCGACCGGAATCCAAAACGGACTCCCATTATTGTCAGGTTGTGATTAATTGCTTTCGAGGGGCAAATGTGAGTTTGCCATGAAGGGATAATGGTGGCCAAATCCTAACATAGGGCGAACTTCGTTTCGACAATAACAAGATGTTACACAGAGCATTCATCAAATCACCAGCGGAAGTTGTGTATCTTTTGGATTTTGATTCCGCTCTACTTGTTGTCATCGTATCGAGGAAGGTACAATTTTTATTCCATAAGACACTTGGATACAAAGGGGGGAAACAGTTATTAAGTGGCTTCCCTTCGAGATATATCAATTGAGCAGACAGGCACTCAAATTTCGGCCAGTCACCGTGGAGTTGGCCAATTTGAGGAAGGGAAAACAGGCAACAAATAGGACTTTGAAGAAACGCTTCGGAGGAAATGGAAATTATGATTTGAAATAGCAGGATGTCCCTTTTAAATTTAAAATAACTTCTACGATGGTATTAAAGAGACGTCAGCAGTAGTCAATTTTGAATTGCAAATCATTGAACCCTTGTGATTTATTATGAATGCCGTAGAGAAAACACGACTACTCTGTTGGCTGTTTGTTGCGGGGAATGGGCTTTAGTTTATAATGGAATGTGATTAAATTGGGATCACAGTTGAATTTTGTTACGAAGGGATATTTGAAACTTTGGAGAATTGCGAAGGTTTCTTATATGGGAAGAAGAAAGAAAGGTCCACACTTTTTTCTGATGTGAAACAATCCTTTTCCTTTAGTCATTCGGTAAAACCATCCTAGTGAGCCGTATCCTTTTCTTCTCTGATGTTTTCTTTCCAATAAATTCCTGATACCGAATGATTCTGATGCCGTATTTAAAAATATACTGCAATGCCGCTCTTCAATTTTTGCTAATGCCTAGATTTATTTTTCTATTTAACTCGAAGTCGATTTAAAACCGCCAACGAGACAGCACGTGCGCTTCTACCTCTTGATCCGTACCATTGGACCAATTGTGCAATCCGTTTGGGAATCTTAAATACACATAAGATACCCAATTGCACTATCGGTTCGGGCGAGATGTCTTACTGTGGGATCCTAAATAAACAAACGGATCTTCACACACGCGTCCGAGTGCAGTGCAAAGTTTTCTGTCCCATCCTATGGAGATAAACGGATCTCCACACGCGCGTCTTAGTGTTGTGAAAGGTGCGAAAATATAAACGCGAGTGGTGTGCAGTGCGGGAAAACCCTCCACCCTTTCCATCCCTTGTGTGTGTTTTCCTTCTTTTTTTCGCACCTCTGTTTGTGTCCCTCTGGCATCGATACTCTCGATTGATTTATATCTTTGGAGAGTTTCTTGTGTCTGAGTGGCATAATGTTCGTCATGGAAGGGATGTGACCTGGATTTCGGCACGGATCTAGTGGGCCATCTACTAGAAGGGCATAACACCTGTAGTGGTTGCTTTCGCTTATCTATTGCTGGTCCCGACTTTCATATTTTCCCGAGGTGGTATTGGTTTTCTGTGTAGGGCCATTTCAATGGAGCGGGAATTTCGCGTTGAGTTGTGTAACATTCGCGGCCTGAGATGCAATTTCTCTTCTATAACTGCCCACGTTTCTAACCAGAAACCACATATCCTTGCACTTAGCGAAACCCAGGTAATTACTAATACAGATATTTCCAATTTTAATCTACCTAGATATAACTTAGTGCCTCCGTTCTTTACACATCATGGTATAGTCACATACATACGAAATGATATTGCTTATCAGCTTCTGCCACAATATGAGCTCTGTTCCAATCCAGAATTTAATTTCTCTTAGCTAAAACTTCGCGTTCGTAAGCATATCAAACATTACGGCTGTCTTTACAGAAGCCCAAACTTGGATAGAAACGCATCCTTTAACGAATTTGATGCCCTGTCTAATTCTATCGATAGTATCTTGACCCTATATCCGCACACTGAAATCGTTATTGTGGGTGATTTTAATGTGCACAACTCCCAGTGGCTTCGTCACTCCGGACATACAACACATGATGATCAATATGTCTAGCTTTTTGCTGATTCAAATAGTTTAACTGAACTTATCAATGAGCCCACACGGGTATATGGTCATTTCACTAACACACTGGACCCATTTCTCACCTCACACCCAAACAAACACACAATTGAAGTTTCCTCGCGCTTAGGCACTTCAGACCACGGTGTCGTATTAGCTAAATTTGCTCTAACCCACAGTAAGGTTAAGGAGAAACCTCCCGAAAGAACAGTATGGTTCTACAAGAAAGCCAACTGGGAAGGTCTGAACAACTTTTTTGGGAGGTTAAATTGGTCGTTATTTTTCCTCAATAACGATGTTGACTCTACACATCAACAGATACGATTCTACTTAGCATACTCACAGAGTAAAGAGTATCAAGCCCAAGAGAAATATGTGGTTCGATTCCGGGTGCAGAGAAGTCATTAAGACTAAAGAGTTGAGCTTCCGGTTGTATAAATCAAACAATACTGAGGAAAACCGGAAAAGATTTAAGAGAGCTAGAAACGACTGCAATGCGTATATTCAACGCGCTAAGTTCTTACATCACCAGAGACTGAGACAAAAAATACCACACTGCCCACTGGTAGTAGGAACTCCTGGGCATTCGTGAAAAACATTTAATACTCGGTCTCTTCATCCATTCCATCGCTTACAGTCGATGACAAACCAGTCACCACTGCAATAGAGAAGGCGAATGTACTTGCTGTACATTTTGCAGCGAACTCAACGCTGCCTGATACCACACCTGTTCCACATCAACTTGAGCATAAGCAGCACAGCATGCGCCAGATTCGCTTCCGGACCCGTACTGTTGTCCGCGCACTCAAAGGGCTAAGCCCACACAAATCTACTGGTCCGGACGGCATTCTCCCAATTCTCTTGAATAGATGTTCCCCTTCACTCGCCAAACCACTGCGGAAACTCTTCCATTTGTTTTATTCTACTGGGCGTTTCCCAAATAGATGGAAGTCAGCGAACATTCAGCCAATTCCCAAAAAGGGTGAATAATCATACCTTTTTCTTAACGACCCATAGCACTAACTTTTATTCTCTCCAAGGTAATGGAATCTCTTATCAACCGTCAACTTTCCAAATATCTGGAATCAAATGACCTCCTCAATGACCGCCGATATCGCTTTTACAGCAACAGGTCCACAGCAGATCTGATGGCGTACCTTACCGAAAAGTGGATCCACTCAAAAGTCTTCGACAGAGTTTAGCATCCAGCCCTTTTGTCAAAATTGCATTCCTATGGAGTGGACAATTCCCTGATCCAATGGATAAGAGATTATCTTTTTGGTCGTTCAATCCAAGGGGTTTTTGGTGGTGTCAAATCTGCCTGCCATCAAATTAATACAGGTGTTCCCCAGGGTTCGGTACTCTCACCCACTCTCTTCCTGATCTTTATAAGCGATCTCTTGTCAATTACTCACAACCCAATTCACTCGTTTGCTGATGATAGCACGTTGAGTTTCTCATACTCATACGAACACTCCCGTCCAAACTCTTCGAACGTCAATACCCACTTATGCTTGATACATTGAATCCAGACCTCAACAAGATATATCTGTGGGGATTATCTAGCCGATTGGAACTCAATGCCCAAAAAACTCAGTGCAGCCTCTTGTCGTCAAAGACGAGACACAAAGTAAATATACTGTTTATGAACGCCACTTGCACCGATGAAGCCAACGAACTATCAATCCTCCGCACTGGAATTAATTCGACTCTTAACTGGAATGATGACGTATTTGTAGCTGCGAAAAGTGCAGCCAAATGTATGGGGTTCCTTAAAAGATACAAAAGATACTACACTCCATCTATTTACAAGGCGCATACTCGTCCAAAAATGGAGTGCAACTCCCATATTTGGCCGGGCGCATCCAAAACTGCACTACACGTGCTCGGCAGAATGCAAACACGAGGAGTGAAACTTATTGCGAACTCAGCCGTAAGTCGATCAATCCCGTCGTTAAAACACAGGCGCAACGTATAATGCCTATCTCTTTTCTATAGGTATTACCACGGTCGTTGCTCAACTGTACTTGCTGAATGTGTTCCGCCCCTTCAGACATTTTCCCGCGATACCCGTCAATCTGTGAATGCGCATCAGTTCACGTTGAAAGTGGACTTCAGGCGCACAATTAAACATAGAGAGTCATTCTTTAGCCGAACCACGCGAATGTGGAATGTTCTGCCTGTACATGTGTTTCCTGGCCGTTGTGATGTCCAGGCATGCAAGACCAATATACATCGACACCGCCTTTCCTTATCCACTTCCTCTCCATCCGCTCGCACTGTGCTCTGACATTTAAGGGTACTTCAAAATCCCCTCTTGTGAGCGCGTTGTAAACAAAGAAAGAAAACTAACGACGACCTCTTGTCAATACTTCCGCTAGTGGAACTCACTCACCACTAAAATAAAAACATCAGACAACAAATGTTGGTAGCATGGATGCTCGCGTATTTGAATTTGGGGAGGGTTATCAACATTGATATTTGTTACTACAACGAAGAAAATGGATGACCCACTACCCGTTTACCTTTACGTTCCTTATATATTATAAACCTACGACGTTGTCTTTGTCTTGTTGTTCGTTGTATGTTTTTCTGTTTCCGTCTTGGGCCAATTTTCTGTTGAGATCCCTCGCTACCACGACTGCTACGGTGGTGCTGTCGCATTTAGCGAGTCAGCGAAGAACGTAATTCGAACTCACGCATCAAACCACGGCAGTATGTATATGAGAATTTTTATATTGGCTACTTACGCTGTGAATTGTTACGCTAATGCTCTGGTATACAGCCCCGATGATTTGGTTTTTTTTCGATTCTCTCTTTCTTGTTACATGTGTGTTATGTGTTCAAAACCCCATATTTTGACGTCTCAAAAAATAATTAAAGTAAATAAAAAAATAATTAAATACTTACGAAAAATATCGCCCACCCGACGGCAAAAGCCTTTATGACTGACCTTAAAATATTTTTTATTGTTCTATAAACTTTCGAAGGGACAGATGACTACGACGTCGATCCGTTTATGATGTGTCGCCCGAAGACTTTCCTTGTCATCAGGGTGGACAAATGTTTCTCGATGCATTTTTTTTTTTCGTTAGTTGCTGTATTACCCTCTAATTCAATTCTAAGCCAAACAAGGCATTAAAAAAAGACATATGTATTCTTCTTTGGCTTTCATTGGTCACCAAGGCAGAACTTCCTGAAATTAGGGCATTCAAAAACTTATTTTGTGGAATATTGGGAATCCCTTCAATGTTCTGATTTGTTTCGCTTTCCTGAATGGCATAGCTAGTCCCCCTCACTAAACCGAGTTTCACTTTATATTTTCAATCGTTCTACTTTAATTTGCTAGACCTTTCAGGTGAAACGAAGTTACCACACATGTCAACTTCCTCGTCCACCTTCTTTGAGAAGATTTCTTCGTTGCCTCAATTACGAAAATGGTGGTGATACTTGAGTCACCTGCACTATATGGGTGCCAACATCTTGCTGGTAATGGCTTGCAAAGTTGTTGGTGAACTCGGATACTGTGTCTTCTCTCACGTTCCGATGGTGGCAACGACGGATAGCTTTCCGGGACTTGAATTTTCAACCAAAGCCAGAAATCTCGGTCTTGAGGATACTGCATCAAGGACTTTGGTCACTTCCTTCGATCGTGAATGGAACAAGAGGCTCCTCGCGACTTCTCTCATCTTCCTCTGAAGCGCTCATCACAGAACCGGCATGACCCATGTTTGAGTGAACACCGTAAGTCGAAGGAACTCCTAAAGGTCAGTTATTATTCACTAGTACAACAGAAGTATAGAAGCTCGATAACGTAACAGTTTCCTTGGATGGCTGTCCTATCGTTTGAGGTAATTCATGGATGTTGTTCTTCTTTTCTTCCGCGTGATGCGTCATCTTTTATTGTTTGTCGACCGGCTTTGATGGGTTGAGTCGAAATTTGAGCCTCTGGCGCAAGACTAATGACCTTGCCCAGAAAAAAAAAAAAAACATGGAAAATTTAACAAGCCTCAGGACTTGCTAAATAAAGGCCAAGAACGACATGCGGTTGTAGTGCCGATGATGATGAGTAGTGTGAATATAGGGCTTCTACGCCATGGCCAGAGGGGGGGGGGGGGGTGGTGTCTGGACCGGGGGGTTGGTGTCCCAGTTACTATCATAACAGTTTGGGGCGGTGCCGCGGCTGGGGGTTGGTTCCCCGCCTACTACAATAGTAGCTGGGACACCAACCCCCCCCCTGTTCCACCCCCCCCCCCCCCCTCTGTCCATTGGCGTAGAAGCCCTATATTCACACTACTATGATGATAGTAACAATTTTCACAGCCTAGATAGCTAAAGGATTTTGTCACCTTCGCCTGGTGACAATTATTTTGGCTTCGGCTTGGGTTTTCTTCTGGACAGAATCTCGAAAAATGCGTATGTGCATATCGTCTGGAGAATGGCGGATGAGATAGGCTTTCTAATTTCAACATTTCCAAGTATGTTTTGTCCACTTTCGCAGTATAGAATCGAATATTGTCATTCTGCAAAATCACTTCATCGTCTCTTCGTAAATTGCAGTCGTTTATCTTTTAATGGTCGGCTCAAACGCATCAATTACGTTAAATTTCCATCGCATGTGATTTCTTCAGACAGTTTTAACAGCTCATAATATACTACGCCGAGCTGGATATCCAAATACAGAGCAGGAACCTGAATATTTAATATGCCTGTTGACGTGAAAGGATGGTCGGCAATTCCTCACGATTTTCTTGGCTTGGAGTTATGATCGTGAAACCATCTTTCCCCAGTCACAATGCAATGGAGAAATCCCTTTGTAGTTGTCTTCGAAGACGCTATTCACAAATTAATAAAAAAAAACTCTGTTCAACATTTCTCGGCTTCAACTCGTACGGTATCCAATTTCTTTGCTTACGAATCATTCTCATGGTTTTGGGATGGTTTGTTAGATACCCACAATGGTCTTGCAAATTCTCTTCCTGTCTGACACGAGTCTTGATCAAGAAATGCCTCCAATTTTGCATCTTTTCCAGCGGTATTCCGGTCTTCGACATCAAAATCCACAGCGGCCTTACTATAATAAACATGGACCAGAAGTAATTTGATTTAGCTACGCTTTAACTATTATCCGTTGAGTTTAGGCAACGGACCAAAGGGAGAAAAACGTCGGCCGCACCCAACGACTACACCGCATCCCCCCGGTCGACGGAGCTGATTCCTTTCATTGGTGGCCATTCGCTCGCCACCAAACATAGTAAGGAAACAGATTAACAGGAAGTTAACGTGAGCGAGGAGTGACAACGAAATCAAAAACGGCAAAGGCCGCATTGGACGAACGTCGAAGTTTGGCCAAAGTGGAAGCGGATCCCGAACGCCATGAAGAGAAGGCTCCCTGTCGAGGAACAGCGCACCAATCGGGAGGATCGCTGGAGTCAGGCTGAAGTCATGACCGAGCAGCTCATGGCGGCCCAATTCGCCGCACAGGAGTAGGTGTCATGCGCAATCACCAACCTCGAGAAGAGAGCGCCACCAACGCTGGTCGCGGTGGAGACGCACCAGCACAACCTCCAGCTAAGATCGGAAGACATTCGGAAGCGGCAGGAGGAGATCATACGCCTGCCAACTCCAGGGACGACCGGCGGCCACCGCTACTTTATACAGAGATTCCTCGATTCGGCCGAGGAGACATACCTGGACGAGGCCACCAAGGTCGCCGAAGCACGGCACGTCTTCACTGCCGACCTTCCGTCGACGTCCAGGGCTGCAGCAGGCACCGTCATACGACCGCACTCCCGCAAACTGCTCCCGGTGCAGCTACCAACATTCTCCGGCAGATACTCGGAGTGGCGATCATTTAAGGACCTGTTGCAGGCAGTATTGGCGGACCACCCAATTTTCTCTTGGGTGCTCTTGGATGTGGAGAGGCTGTACTATCTCAAGTCCAGCCTCCGGGACGAGGCCGCCAGAGCCATTAAAAACATTCCCACAACGGAGGAAAATTACAACCGAGCTGCTGGACCATTACAACAACACTCGCGCCTTGGTCCACTCTGCCCTGAGTGCCCTCCTCCACGTACCCGCCATCACCAAGGAGTCAGCCGCGGGCCTGCGCGCACTCCGTGACGCCACCAACGATGCTGTCGAGACCCTGGAAGCCCTCGGCTGCCCCGTAGCCGCGTGGGACGATATACTGGTCTACCTGACCACCCAGCGCCTGTTCCCCCGCACGGCCGAGACTTCGAGAGCTGCCCAGAATCACCAACGATTACTCCCAGCGGACTAGGAGCGATCACCTGGAACACCACCAGAGAACATGCCTCTCGGTGCACACAGCCTCGCCACCTGCTCCCTTTGCAGCTCCCCTCACTACATCGGCTCGTGTGAGGGATTCAAGGCACTCAGCCTGGACCAACGAAAGTCCCACGTAAACCAACAAAGGCTGTGTTTCAACTGCCTGGGGGAGCATTTGCTCCGCGACTGCCCCTCCACAAAGCGGTGCCGACATTGTCAAGACTACACCACACACGACTCCACACCAGTATGGTAGTATCACCGCCACGTCCAGACGTGGGCACTAACCCGAATCCCCAGGACTGCCAGACTTCCGGAGTGTCGTCACACACCCTAACCGCCTCTCCGCCGCGACCAACCCCTCTGGCTACAGCACACGTTATCATCAAATGGGGGGACCAACGCCGGGTGGAGGCCCGTGCCCTGATCAAACCCTGCTCAGAGGTCACCTTTATCTCCGAATCCCTCGCTCGGCGGCTGCGCCTCCACCGCCTGGCATCGTTCATCGTGGTTCACGGAGTCGGGAGCACCCGCTGCCACAAGGCTATGGCCGAATCCTCAGTCAATAAGAGTTTTTGAAAATGAATATACCAAATTTATATTTTAAATCGAAGGGTACGTTCTTAAACTTTTTCCAGGATCTGTCGATATCAAAACATCTGTCACAGTTTACTTTTTCATCATGGTGAAGTTCACGAATAAGCACGGCTTGAAAATTATCAAAAATTAGTGGCGAAATTCCGAGTCAGTGGTCGCAACATTAAAACCGCTTATTCTTTATTTCGATCGTAGTAGTCGTCCAACCCAGACAGGCTTTGCGTATTACAGTGGATAACTTTAAGTCAAAATGGATGTGTAGCGATTCTAACAGATACACACACAATTCACAAGCAAAAATAGTGAAGAACACGAACGAAAAATCGAATAAGAAAAATACATCAGAACCGTATCATCATCATCGGCACTACAACCGGGAGCCGCTCTTGGCCTTATTTAGCAAGTCCTGAGGCTTGTTAAATTTTCCATAATGATTTATTTTGTCTGGGCAAGGTCATTAGTCTTACGCCAGGGGCTCCCCGGCGGGGAATCGAACCCCGGTCTCCCGGGTGACAGGCGGGTATACTAACCACTATACTATCGAGGAGCCCAATCAGAACCGTATACCAAGCGATAAATAAATGTAATTCACATCAGTGGAATATAGTCGAGTTTGGAAATCAAATTCTAAACACGGTCAGTAGCCTGATGTGTAACGCTTAGGTAAAATTTTTTTCGTGATTCGAGCTGTCATAGCGTCAGTTCGAATCACACGATCTTCTTCACTATTATTTCAAACGCTATAGATGTTATTGTGTCACGGAGATAACGCATGGGTCGAAAAAGCAGGAGCCAAACCAGTCGATTCCACGCCATTCGAAGGAATTGGGAATCTTTTAAATCGGCAAATTTTGGTATAAAAATCTTCCATACTTGAACGCAACATCTGTACTGCACCTGTAATAAATTTGATCTGCTATATCTCAATTATGATGTGTTTTATTTAATTACAAATTTGTTATGTAGCTATTGAAAAACCCGATATATAGTAATTCGCATATCTATTGATGAAATTTTTCGAATACTTCTCCGGAAAAGTACTGAACTGTGTTATGTAGAATTTGTTGAATCTAACGATGATTGTATTTCTCAGCCGTTAAACAGGATTTGCAGGACATAACACATTCGTTAGTTGTAAGGAAATCCAGTAAATTTTCTTAGTCTTCATTCAGACTTTTATCTAATCAGCCAACATTGTTTTCCTTTATTTTCAGTGCTGGGACGAATGTACACTGCGCACCCTACCAAAGATCAACAAATCCATTCGCGAGACATGGCCACTGAGGACAGTATCAATGCTTCAACAAGATTCCTTGGTCTTGGTCGACGTGGCATGGGCTCCTCTCAGCACGCCAAACCAATGTCTTGTAACTTGGGAAGTCTCGGGAGGCGGTCTAATGGGAAATCTTCTGACCGAATCATCCAACGTTCAACTATCCCTCTGGCCTGACACCAAATACCGGGTTCAGGTTACTTGCAAGAATAAGGTAAGTAAATTGTTAACAACAATTTATCATTGTCCGTCCGGTGAAGTCTCACAGAGACAATTTGACAGTATTTGGACATTTAAGGTCCATTGTTAACGTAAACTGTCAAAGGATCGCCCTTAGGGAGAGTTAATTCCGTTTCAGGTTTACAATCAATTTCCTATGAACAATGGCAGACTCCCGGGCAGGTTAACTCTATTGTTTGCAGTCTGTTGCCGGTTGGACAAAAGGTCTTTTCGGGGGGAGGACCAGATGGACGGGAACCCTTTAGTTTGTTTCGGGTACATTGTGAATTAATATTTCATTTTTGTTGCTGTTGATGGCGCTTTTGTTAATGCCATAATAGAAGAAATTCTGTGGGGTAGTCACTCGGTTGATGATGAAGAAATTGTATGTGGTAATTGTGATGACTGGTTAGTGAGTTATGCCTTCAGAATAGGAAAGCAATGGAAGCTGTTGCCAACACACATCCCATGTACTGTTGCTGTTGTTGATCTCTGGTGGCTATGTAACTCTAAATGACAATTAAATACGATAGATCGCAATAAAACCTACTTGAAGAAACCAGTGTCACTGAGGTGATTGGGCATATAATATCTTCTATGTTCACCAGCAGCACTTCGTCGTTGTGTTTTGACTGAACTGTAATTCGTTAGATTGGGAATCCGGAGGCTATTTGATGACTATTTGTAATTATTTCTGAATGAACAGTTAAGCAATTAATTACATGAAAACCTGTGACTGAAACGAACTTTATTGCATTGTTGATCAGCACCGAATTAGACATATCATTAGTTGATCGGAAGGTACCTTAATGAGTTGTAGCGGCTTAGAATAATAGTAGAGAACCTGTTACTCAAATGCCTCCCAAATTGTTGGGACGGTCAAGAGGAATCGGCATTTAATTAACTGAGATAATTATTCAGAAGAAACGTGTGACGGCTTTATATCTTACAAGTGTTTCGTGGGATCTCTCGTTGCCGTTAGATCCGCGGGTCACGTAACATGGGAAGACAGAAGAACCAATGTTTGGATTATCGAATTCAGGGTTCAGATATTTTCTATAGAAATATTGAGGAACTGTTTGCCACCAAGTTATGATAATTTACAAAATTAACAACACGTTAGGTCCTTACAACTCTTGAAATCAATTTTAGGCTCCATAGATCATCATTTTTCCAGAAATCAAAAAATTACTGCCTAATCTCTTCCGAATCGTTATGTGACATTGCATCTGTATCCGCAAATTGTGCATATAATGTCTTAATAATCATAATTCAAAACATATTTTAAAAAAGAAGCTTGTACAGGTGCGTGAAGCCGCCATACAATAGACGTCAAATGTCGTGTGTTGTCGTGTATATCTTTTTATATTAGACTGAGAAGAGCTCCACCAAGCTCATGACTACATAGTTTTTATAGCATACACACGCTGAATTGATAATGTAATAATGGTCGTCTTGGTTTTTGTAGTAATAAAACGCCCCAGTGAAAATGTTTGATATCTTTAAATGCATATGCACCGTGTTGACGGAAGAGCGACTGGGAAAGGAGGTTTGTTTTCCAACATGCACATTTAAAAGAGGTTTTTATAACCTTCGTAACACGCATAATATTTGACGATACGGTTTCATTCCTAACAGATGCACACACAACCAATAGTGAAGCAACAACAACGAAAAAAAACTCAAATAATCAAACCATCAGAGCCGTGTACCGAGGAATATAGCCCAGCCAGTAAGGCAGGAATTCCCGGAAACAAATTCCCTATACAGGCATAGCAACTCTTTTCGAAGTTCCTAGTGAGTGGCAGCGAGTCGATTTTAGCTATGACTCAACCGCCACGACACGATGAATAGATTCCTTCCCTCATTACTCAGTCGTCTTTCAGCAACCGTCACGCGCACATCGGGAGTCCCCTGATAACCGCCGCGACCACACGGCGGCACGCACGCCCCCGCGCGTCAAATAAAGTCGATTCGAACGTCCCCCTTCCAATTGCTGCGGGCACAGCGTCGAGGAATAAGTGAAACAGATAAATAAAGGGGAAATTACAAACAATAACAACACCAGTGACTTTAACTTATGTGATCGAACTTTGGGCGGCAGTGTTTTAGCATTGGGGGCGGTGGTGAACTGGTGCCATACGTTGGTAGACCTACAACGCATCCGCCACAAGTTAAGTGTAAGTTAGAATAACAATCCAATTCGTACACACGGCAGTGGCCTGATGCGCTGCCGGTGTGGTTCTACCTTTCAGTGTTTCTAAACATCACAGGGTTGGTTCGAATCGAGCGCTCTTCACTATCGTCGCAAACGCTACAATATTAGGCAGATGTGATACTAAAGAATAGGTAGTGAAAATAGGTGGATTAGAAGGAGTTGGAAAAAAAAACGGATAGGAAGGAATGAGTGCTGCAATGCGTTGGTTCTTTATGTGATATGCGTTAAACGGGCAAATGAGAGCTGATATATTCAAAAAAAAAAAGCAAATTACAATAACGATGGACCACACACAACGCACTAATTAAAATTGAATGAGAGCACCTCTTGCAAAGAACATCCCAAGACAAAGAAAGATATCCGATCTACTAAAAAATCATCCTTTGCCCACTACTTTCGTTTCATTAGCAATACCAGACGTTCTAAATCTTAGTTCGTTAAAGTAAACATCATCAGAACCGACAACAAACACAACCACAGGGACCCAGCAAAAGAATTAAGGTTAAGGTTCATCATTTGACAATTCTTTTTTTTATTACACTTCTCTCAGGAGAGGCGAACTTATAGCGCCCCTAGATCTCACCAATAACTGTTACAGTTCTTCTTGAATAGTTGCAGGTTATAACGCCCGGAAACATTCGCGCGGGGAGGAAGTTCCACAGCTTTCCTGCTCTGTAACGGAACAAGTTTTCAAGCAGGGATGTTCGCGCCGTCGGGAGATGAACCGCAAATTGGTGCGATTCATCGGATTGTCTAGTGGAGCGCATATAAACCGAACTGCGCGGAACAGTACCACGAATCTCCAAAGAACAATAGCCGTGATAATATCTGTAAAACAGACAGACGTCAGCTACGCGCCTTCGATGTGATAGCGACTGTAATCCCGACGTTAGCGCTGGGTCCCCGATCAGGCGGATCGCTCCCCCCTGTGTACTCTCAAGTAAGTGGAGGGTGTGCTTAGGAGCGGAGCTCCAAACCGAAGAATGTATTTCAGCGTGGATCAAATTGGGATTTATACAATAGAAAAAGTTGGGCCGGAGTAACATATCTCTTGGCTAGAAAGATAACTCCATTTTCCAGAGGCGGACCTGATGATGTTCGACACATGTTTAGACCACGGAACATTTCCACACACCGTGACCACGAGGAATTTCTAGCTTTCCACAGATTCGAGTTCCTGGCCATTCATCATCAGCTGTGGAACCAATGATCCACTTTTCTTTCTGAATGTTGTATATTGCGTCTTCGTTGGATTAAAGTCGACGTGATTGGCCTTCCATACTGCAGGGCCTTATCCAGATCCCGATTCAAAGAGTCGATCTGGCTACATCTCAAGGCGAACGCTCTTGACTCACCATACCCCTCTATCGCAGATGTCCATATGCCGGTTATAAGGGTCAAAATGTCTCCCGTGGACCGCCTGCTGCGGAATCCGTATTGACCATCATTCAGAAGTCCTTTGCACTCCAAATGCTTAATTAAATCGGCATTGACGACCTTTTCTATAATCTTAGATAGCATAGACAGTAATGCTATCGGCCGGTAATTTTGTGAGTGTTTCTCCCGTCTTCGGGATTGGCTGAGCTCGGGCTATTTTCCACCAGGTAGGAAATGTCCTTTGTGCATAAGATAAGCCGAAGAGCGTGGCAAGAACCGGCCACAGCACATTTCTTAAGAACTATAGCGTTTGAAATAATAGTGAAGAAGAACGTGTGATTCGAACTGACGCTATGACAGTTTGAATCACCAAAAACTGTACCTAAGCGTTATCCATCAGGCTACTGGCCGATTTTTGAATTTGATTTTAAAACTCGACTATACTCCACTGATGTGAATTGTTATGTTATCGCTAAGGTAAACGGCTCTGATGTATTTTCCTATTCGATCTTTCGTTCGGTGGTCTTCACTATTTTGCTTGTGAATTGTGTGTGTATCTGTTAGAGTCGCCGCAGAACTACAGCTGGTATTTCCTCTGTGCCGGTTGCCTTCTTACAGTTCTGTCCAGTAGAATACGTTGAATAGTACGCAGCCGGAACCTCACATCCCGCATCGGAGGCCGTGGCGACACGATTACAGGTGGCTCCAAAAGACCAGGATCAAGGTTTAAGTTGGCGAACACATTACCTTTATCTTTTGAATTTGTGACTAGTGTCCCGTTCTCCGTCAGTAAGGGAGGAAAAGAAGAGGAAGTGAAATTACTGCCGACAGCCCTTGCCATTGACCAGAAGGGACGCAAACCAGTTGGGCACTCAACGAGTTTATTGGTCACTCTGTCGTTGTAAGTCTTCTTCGCGGTTTCACGAGTTAAGTCAAATTGTGGCTTACAGCGAAGATTTCCGCTAGTCTCCCATTCTCGTCGGTTCCGTTTGAATGCACCATCCAACCGGAATTGTATATTGTACATTAAAATCGCCAAGGACGACAATTTCAGAAGACGGCTGGTTGATCTGTATCAGTTGACTGTACATGAAAGATGTTCGAGAAATGTCTCCGCTCGATCATTTTTCGGGGAGCGGTAAAGACAACGACGAAATTTGACAGAATTTCTTTGCACGACCCTCAACCACATGATGTCCATGCTATTGGGTTCCAACGTCCCCATCCTCTGGCAACCCAGGTCGGACTGTGGCGTTTCTAACAGATGCACACACAATTACAAGCAAATACTGAAGAACACCGAAAGGAAATTCGAATAAGCAAAGCATCAGGGCCGTATACCATAGCGATATCATAACAATTCCACATCAGTTGAGTGTACTTGAGTTTAGAAATCGAATTCGTACACGCGGCAGTGGCCTGATGTGTTGAGCATTGGTTAAATTTTTAGTGATTCTAACTGTCATAGCGTCAGTTCGAATCACACGTTCTTCACCATTATCGCAAACGCTATAGGACCATGTGAGGAAGCAAACTCCACACCTAAAACTGAATCTCGAATATAAGTCGTATCCTGAGTAACGAAGATGTGTCGACTTAGTTGACGAATCGACCCGAGTCTCAGTTAGGGGAAGGATATCAGGTTTCGCTGTTTACAAATGTTGGTGAAATACGTTTACATTCGTATTGGTGAAACCGATGCCCCTGATATTACAACATGCCGTTATCAGTCGAACGTCGACAGAGTTTCGATAATGAACCCGATTATGCAATGACGAATTTCTTAAAGTTCGGTTATTTTTCATGATATCAGCATGATGTTCCCCCTGACATAGTCTCTCCCGGAGATCCGAATGGGAAACTAGTTTACCTCCGGAATTCTTTATATCAGATAGTACCATCATGACTTATCTTCATGTCAGTCCGGGCCACCAGCCACACATCCGAAACACCGTCTAAGATTTCTCTCGACGATATCGCGGAACATACAATGTGACGGGGTGCTATCTCACCTTGGGACCGACTACCACCTAAACCAACCTTTTCTCGAAGCGGTCTGTGGGGGTTCTTTAAGGCATCCCCAAAGAACCACCCATTCCCTTTAAATTAACCTGTCTCCCACTTATCATGCAAAGTCTTTCTACTTACCTGCAAATGAGCAGCGTAAGCTACCCTTCATCATCTTCCACCTGAAAGTAAACCCGGCATGCATATCATTAAATTCCTTTGATTCATAATACATGAACCATTCCATACCTCTTAGCGGCTCAGCTCGCCAGCAATTATAATCGATAAGCACAGGCTGTCCAGCGTACTTATTGACACAGCTTCAGCCGATATTCTCCCTACCATTTCATAAGTAAATATTGCTCGCATACCATTAGGCTCGCAACAGTTGCGACCAATTCCCTATTATCAGCCATCAACCGATCATGGGATTTGGGCATGAATATGATTGCTGATCATGCCCTATGATGACTCTTTCTGAAAACCAAATTAAACACACAGTACCTCATTGTGTTTATTTTACTTAATAACCTCTGGTCCATGGCCCCTGAGAGAGACGTAGGCTTGCACATCTGCAAGGCAAATTCCTTACCATTATATCCATGTACAGGCACATTAATCTAAACATACAGCCATCCAGCTTGCCCCTTTGCCACCGTCGGCGAGGTTTCTGTTGATTTAATGTCAACAAAGTAACTTTCCTCCATCGTGCATCAGAATCATACGACTAAACCAAATAAAGCGCATTTAATGTACGTCCCTCGAAATAGCGTTTCGGTTTACCTAGAACGCAGAAACCTATTTCGTTCTCAGGCGACCAGCGCGATGATTAACAGCAACATTGCCGCAGCACTTATGCTTGTTCCTTGTTTGAACAAGTGCAGGATCGTTCGTTGGCGATCTTTCGAGCGAAAGGGCATTACACTTGACCGTACGGTCACACGGAGAATCCTCCCATTTATTCCCGATTCCATCGCTGATTGGCTACCCTTAGCTCGGAAATCATCACGATTACAGCTGGTGGATGGCAACAGACACCAGCGGAGTCAGATCTCTTCTTTCGGAGCGGGTACAAGTGCCACAAGGTCAAACGGTGAGAGTTCGGTCGTTTGCTAAAACCATTTTATTAAATACATCTAGTAAAAGTGATTAGTACTTTAAAACGATATTCGCGAGTTGAAATACGGAGAACAATAGCATTCAGTTTATTAAAAACATCAAGTAAAAGTGATTTTCATTTTAGTAAAGACATATAGCAATAGCAATACTCCACGGGTCCATCAGCCAAACTCCGAAAGATGCCCAGGGATTTCTCCCGAACATTTCACGAAGCCTATAGTTTGATGGGGTGGTATTTCACCGGGCGACAGGGTGTTGGACCCCACCTACCAATCGGCCTTTAGTCGCCTCTTACGACAAGCCTGCATACGAGGGTTGCCTCTTATGTTTCGGGATTTGGCAAGCCTAGTGTTGCAATCCGGCAATTGACAGCTCTGTCGTAAAGTTGGACATTTTTGAGGTTATACGCACTCAGAACGTTTTGACATACGAGCGCTATTTGTGTTGTTTACAGTAACTTAAAAGATACATCTCGGCCCAAAAATGGAATTAAATCGTCAACATTTTCGTGCGATTATTTTTTACAACTTTCGGCGTGGATTAACTCAGCAACAGTGCATGGATGAACTTAATTCAATTTTTGGCGATGAAGCTCCATCAAGGACCAGTGTTTATCGGTGGTATGGTGAATTCAATCGTGGTCGTAGTTCACTCCAAGATGAATTTCGTGAAGGTTGTCCAAAATCAGTTGTTGTTCCGAAAACCATTGATGCTGTTCGCGAACTGATATTGGAAGATCGCCATGTGACCTATCGTGAGATTTAGACAACCTTAGGCGTTATTGGGACCAGCATACATTCAATATTGCATAAACATTTGAATGTCAAAAAAAAAATTTTCGCATTGGATCCCACACAATTTGTCAATTGGCCAAAAAAAGTCTCGTGTCAATTGCTCGAAAGAAATGCTCAAAAAATACGGTCGCGGTGCTTCGAAACACGTCTATGACATCGTGACAGGTGATGAATCGTGGATTTACGCGTATGAGCCCGAAAGTAAACAGCAGTCGACTGTCTGGGTGTTTCAAGATGAGCCAAATCCAACAAAAGTTGTTCGCGCACGAAGCACTTCCAAGCAAATGGTCGCCTGTTTTTTTTCGGAAAAACTGGACATGTCGCAACCGTACCACTAGAACAACGCAGAACAGTCAATTCTGAGTGGTACACAACCATTTGTTTGCCAGTTGTCTTCCAAGAAATCAGGAAAACCAACCGCCGAAGACGGATCACTCTTCACCACGACAATGCGAGCTCTCACACATCGGCTGCGACAACTGCATTTTTGAGCACCCAAAACATCGATTTGATGGGTCATCCGCCGTATAGTCCCGACTTGGCACCGAATGACTTCTTTTTATTCCCGTACGTAAAAAATAAACTGAGAGGTCAACGTTTTTCGACACCTGAAGAAGCGGTTGCTGCATTCAGAATGCATGTGTTGGAGATACCTCAATCAGAGTGGCAAAAGTGCTTCGACAATTGTTTCAAACGCATGCAAAAGTTTGGGAATATTTTGAAAAACAATAAAGTGATTTTCGATGATCAATATTTGTTTTTGTTCTCTTATCCCGAAATATAAAAGGCAACCCTCGTAGCCGCGAGCATATTCTAACGCCCTTCTCATTGGGCTTTAGCCGCCTTTTTCAACAAGCCGACTGCATTCTAAAGCCCTATTACACAGTATTGAATGATAATTGGTCCTTAATATCTGGAAATGGTAAAAATATCAAAGTCTTTGATGTACATACTTCACTATTTTTCAGAAATTTATACATGATCATATTTACTGCCCAACCGGCACCATAACACAGAGTCATCAGTTGAAAGTAACACATTTTAGCTGTTATATTGGCAGCAAAAGGTTCTATTTAGGACTTGTTAGAAAGTGGTATGCACAACCATAACACTACTTATAATTCCAGGATATCATATATATGCCCATGTCTCACTCGTTTATTTAAAGATATGACCTACATGTTACATGGCGTAAACTTCTAATCATAACCTTCAGTTGATTAAAAATCTTGTTGTAAAACAAATTACTCCTAACTAGGCAACATACTCATCAGACTTATAATATTATCTCTTTTTTCTTTCAGAAAAACGGCACAATGAGTCGATCATTGCCATTGACTATCGATACATCAGAGGCGACAATTAATCTCGACCGAAATCAACACTCTACCCAGAAGTCAGCGTCGACACCAACCTCTTCAAATGTTCAAATATCAAACTCGCTACAAGAAATAGTTCCTTCAACAAAGTCTAATACTGACGGTGTACTATTCGACGACCAATCCAACGACGATCATACTAATTTCATATTCAACTGGCACCACAAAAACGAGGACATCTCTCTTATAGAGCCTCTAGCAAAGCCTGATCTCAACATCCTTCAGATCACATCGCTTTCTGAAATGCAACATCCGCTGCTGTTTGACATGATTGCTGGATCGATTATTCTCATCATAATTCTAATATTATACTTGTGCTTATTGCGAAACCAGCGAAGACCTGGTGACAAAACTGCTCTAATCGACGATGACAACCAGTCCTGTCTTGGAGTATCAACGCCAGTAGCTGCAGCAATCCACAGCAGTGCATCGCTAACGCCTTCGTCCACACAATCACCGGAACATTGTAAGAATCTTGCCACCTGTTCGCGGATCGCATTAAAAGTGTAAGACTTTCAGTTTTATTATAAGCTTAACTATACAAATAAAACTATTAAAAATAATAAACAAATAGAAAGAGGAAACGCAAATCAAAGCAGAATCTTAAAACTACAAACCACAACAATAAACTAAGCAAGTCCTATATTATTACAATAGTGTTAGGTCGTCCAAAGGAGTATCTCGACGGTTCCTCTTTAAGGTCCATAAGCCGAGATTCACAAATCTTGAGTGATACTTCAAACATAAACAAAAGATATAAGAAAAACTCATTTTTAAAGATTTTTAAATATATAAAAAGAAAAACCGAGAAGAATCATAAAAAATAATAACAAATAAAAGGAAGACAAAATAAACAAATTGCAATATGAATGAGTGAGATAGATGATGTATAAAGACTTTTGAAGATTTTTATTTTGTTTCGAATGCTTGAAGCGCGCGTGCGTGAATGTGTGATCTCAGCGAATCGTAAGGCGGTAGTAGTTTCTAAGCAGATCCTCTCACATACAGAGCCATTACCATTACTTGTTCCATCTGTAGATAGCCTGATATTCGCAGACAAATTATAGTAATCCTGTTATTTAAATTAGTTTACAATCATATTTTAAGCTAACAATAAACAAGAAAAAAATTAATTAAAATCAAAAAGATATAAGTAATAATCGACTAACGCTACGCTTAAAACAACAAAGAATAAAAAAAGAATGTAATGAAATGATCGTAATCACAGCGTGATGAAAGTAAGAGAGGCGATGTTTTCGTTTTTTCATCTCTACAACACGAGTGCAGTATTGGATTGCAGCAGTCGTTTCTTCTAACGACCCCAATTTTAAGAAATACTTTTTACACTCTCGTTAATGCCATGCCACCTACGGCCTGTAGTTTTCTCCAGTGTTGTTCACCGCGAAGGACTTTTCGGGCGCCTTCTTGTTCATTCTTACAAGTTAGGTACCAAGCTGCATTTTTCAAGACGTCGTGGTAGCGTTCACAGATTTCATGAATTTTCCGCTTCTGAATGCACCCAATATGGGAAGGCAATAAATCGCCATAGGGCTTTCGGCTGGAACACGACTAAAAAGTTTAAGTGTTATTTAAAGACCATCAATTGACTTGACATGTAAGGGAGTTAAAGTGCCACATATCATGGCTAAGGTGATGGTTTGTAGTTTTTCTTACATTGAATGACTAAACATCCGATTTCTTGAAGATGGCTTTGTGCAATTATTGTACTCACATCAAACAAGATTTCATATGACCGCAGTTCTACCAGTGGTTCCCTGTTTTTATTGGTATATACACTTAAGATAAGCAGGCCAATGCACTGTCAATATAAGGCTTGCCGACTTAACTTCCCAAAATATTACGATGGGCAAGCGGTGAGACCTCTTTAGAACAATTCTCGCCTAGCCAGCAACATGCCGGTTTTCGGATGAGAAATAATATAAAACCCCATTCGCCTCTCATACTTTCTCACAATTACACACTTTTTAAAAACATACATTAACAACTGAAGTATAAAATCAAAATCAGCATGATCATAAAAAAAAAAAAAATGCTTTCTAATTTCGAACTAGTCCAAAGCTGTTTCCAGATGAATAGAGACTTCACAACACAATCACTGTTTTTCAAATAAATCCATTCCCTGAGATATGTAATTGTCTACTCCCATCCATAACTATATTTCTACTACCCAAAAATGTGCTCAACTAAGTATCCTTATCTTCCCTCTGTGTTTCCAATTGCCTTCCAAATGCCTTTACTTCCTGAATCTAGTTTATTATATAAAATAAATTATTCAAAAAAAGAAAGAAACAAAATTTAGATATTGGTGTTTAAATAAAAATAAAAATAAAACAAAACAAAAAAATAAATTAATTTAACTTAACTAAATGCTTCTTCTTTTTATACCTGAGTGTGAATAATGAATCACGAAACATATTTAAAAGTTCCAAATATATCGATGTTTTTGTAAATAATATTAAAACAAACGTAAAGAATAATTAAAAAAAAAAAATTAAGAAAGACAATGAGCACGATCATATTCCTTAAATGAAATTTATAGAAACCAAGTAAGCATCCCCCTGCGGATGTTTTTAAAAGAAAATAAATTGAAATTATTTTAAAAAATATATAAATTAGAAAATGATTTAAATTTGTTTTGTATTTAAAGTATATCATTTTCAAAAATATTACATCTTTGGCTGAAAATTATCAATAATTATATTTATTTACTACATTTCCTCCTGAACCACAAACATTAAATCCTTTCTAAGTAAACAAAACAAAAACTGGACATGCACCAAGCGAGCGGTTCCGACAATATGAAATATTAAATATGACCTGCTTTCCAATTTACACGAAATCCTTTATTTCTAACAACACATTGTAACAAAAATTGCTAAATACTCGTATTTATATCCAATCTACCACTACTACAAAACCCATGATAAACAAGCAGCTTTTCGAGGAAAAATACGAATACGTTGTAAGCTTATCATAAAGAAACAGATGCAAATATATATATATATATATATATTTTATATACATATATATATATATTTACATATATATATATATGTATATATATATATGTTAATATATATATTTATATATATATATAACATTTTTTTAAAGTGAAGACTGTAAATAATTTAGATTTGTTTTTAAATAAGAACTTAATTATATATCAACTAAATTTTTTTAGTGAATAGTTTTATTACTAAGGAGTGCGTATATATGATGATACATAAGATAAGTAAATTTGTTACATACTTAAAACCCCCCGAATCATTAAGCTGATTCGCATCTTTTTTGCTAACAAAAACACCAGTCCCTGAATCCCCAACTTCGATTTCCCTACCTGGAATCATAAAATCCGTCCTGCTGGTTAACAACAGTTAAACATGGCTAGGCGATGCTGTTTATACACAGCGAAATAGTTTAGTCTATCACCAAATTCCTTTTGCACGTTCCAATGTAAAAGAAGAGCCCCAGCGATTGTCCCCCGTCTGTTATAAAAATATATATATATATACGCTTGGGAATAGTTTTTACCAGAAAAGTGTGCAAGCGTATATTTTTCACTCCTCTCCGTTTCCCTTTCTCGGAATGCGCTCGTCGTTCTGAATTCCGAGAATTATCCCCAAGCCAATGTTCCCCTCTTTCCTGTACAAAAAATACAAGCTATTCGCTTGGGAACAATATCAATGTCAGGTGAAAAGTATGCATGAGTATACTTTTCATCATCATCATCGGCACTACAACCGGGTCTCCGGTCTTGGCCTTATTTAACAAATCTCTCCACCGGTCCCGATTTCGAGCCGATGTCATCCAGTTTGGCACTTCCAGGCTCTGGGCGTCCTGGTCTACGCCATCCCTCCATCGCAGACAAGATCTGCCGCGTCTCCTTCCATACATCCTGCCATAAAGGACTATCCGGGCAAGCTCCTCTTCGCTCATTCGAGCTAGGTCTCCTGCCCACCGGAGTCTACCGAGCTTGATTTTTCTTACAATATTAGCTTCAAGGTAGATTGCGTACAACTCATGGTTGTAGCGTCTTCGGAATCGTCCCCCCTCACATACGGCTCCAACAATTCTCCTTAAGACCTTTCTCTCGAATGCGGCCAACAGTTCAGAGTACCTTTTATTAAGCACCCAGGTCTCGGATCGAGTCTTAACGCATGACCAAAGGTGTTACTGGTATTCTCATTGCGTGGGGCAGCCGTGTTGATTCGAACCTGATCCGCTGATGCAATACGTCTCCGTAAGGCAATCCGCGCTCGGAAAACTGTACCAACAAGATAGTGATCCGAGTCGACGTTGGCACCTCGGTACGTTCGTACTGTCATCAGGCTCAAGGAGTGGCGGCGATCTATCAACACGTGGTCAATTTGGTTGCGAGTGGCTCCATCAGGTGATACCCAGGTGGCTTTGTGGATATCTTTACGCGGAAACCTGGTACTCGCAACGACCAAGTTTTTTTATGCTGCCAATTCGATGACTCGTAATCCCTTGTCATTAGTGTTCTCTTGCAAACTATGGGAATATGCGTAGTGTCTGAAAACCGGCTCTTGACCTATTTTCGCATTCAAATCACCAAGAACGATTTTCACATCGTATCTTGGGCAGGCATTGAGGGCCCATTCGACGTTCTCATAGTATTCTTCTTTTTCGTCGTCAGGGGACTCCTCTGTAGGTCCGTGAACGTTTATGAGGCTTATGTTCTTAAACTTGCTTCGCACCAAGAATGCATAGCCTTTCGTTTATTGCATTAAAGCCGATGATGGCAGGCTTCAGTTTTTGGCTGACTAGAAAGCCTACCCCGAGCACATGGTGTTTTGCGTGACATCTGTAATAAATGTCATTCTCTTTTCTTTGAATAACACCACTCCCCGTCCATCTTATTTCTTGTAATGCTGTTATGTCAGCCTTATATTCGGACAGGGCATCGGCTAGCTGCTGTGCAGCTCGAGCTGTATATAGTGAGCGTACGTTCCATGTAAAAATTCTCAAATCATTTACCCATTTTTGTTTCCATAGTGTATCCGGTCCATATCCGAGGCTTGTTAAATTTGCCATAATAATTCATTTTTACGGGCCTGGTTATTAGCCTTGCGCCAACCTTTCTCAGGATGTCGCTGCATGCATTGGTTCACTACTTGGCGGGTGTCAAAGTAGCTATCCAGGGGTGTCACGTGGAGACTGCATGTCAACTTGGATTGCACAGGGACAAGGATCGTCCTGGCCTTCGCCGGGTTGAAGGCAATCAGAGACTTTGCCCTGTATGTTCGCACCCATCCCCCCGAGTATACTTTTCAGCCCCTTCTATTTCCCCTTCTCGGACTGTCCACGGATCTGGGATGAACGGGGAACCGGTGATTTGAGCATTTTGAAGATTAGTAGTTGGAAGTCGAACAACCAAGTGAGTCAAGATAACAAGAAATAGGTATAAAAGAGGAGACATAATGGTATATAGAGTGACTTATTATCATAAACTTTAATCATTCATCCTCTTTTTTCTTGTTCTTATTTTACATTTAATTTACACTTATTTTACTCTTTACTTGTTTTTCTTTATTATTAACACTTTAATCATTTACCCTTTTTTCTTTTTCTTATATTAAATTTAGTTTACACTTATTTTACTCTAAATTTGTTTTTTTTTTTTTTTATTATCAACACTTTAAGCATTCATTATTTCCTTTCTTGTTCTTATTTTAATCTTAATTTACATTTGTTCTTTTATACTTCCACGACTCGAAAACAGATGAGGACCAAGCACTTGCCACTGTCAATTGACTACTACTCAGTCGACGAAAAATCACTGACTATCGTCCAACAACAGGTATTCTCTCAGATCGCGCCCTTCTCTCTGATTACCCATTTCCGATCGAGCACTCGTCCTTATTTTCACATTTCACGCTAGGTGAATAAACTCTTGCGAATTTACTCAACAGTGAATGAACCCAGGGAGAATGGAAAAATTGTAAAGGAGAGCAGCTTGGTTTATGGATTGATTTGGTTGGCGAAACCAGAAGGGTGACCGCGTCACCTCGTTTAATGCTTGGGTAATTCTCAGAATGCAGAACCACAACTGCATTCCGAGCAAAGGAAATTGAGAGAGACTGTTGAGACCCGGTGCGTTTACCGGGCACGAGCGACGACGAAATAAAAAGCAATGCACGAAAATGTTTATGGCAACGAAGAAACTTTATTTTTTCTCGTATGCACACGACTTTGTTGAAAACTAACAATACGACATTACAAACAAATATTTTCTCGAACGAAAACTATTCTAGCCATACATCATCATCATCGGCACTACAACCGGGAACCGGTCTTGGCCTTATTTAGCAAGTCCTGAGGCTTGTTAAATTTTCCATAATGATTTATTTTGTCTGGGCAAGGTCATTAGTCTTGCGCCAGAGGCTCCCCGACGGGGAATCGAACCCCGGTCTCCCGGGTGACAGGCGGGTATACTAACCACTATACTATCGAGGAGCCATACACGAAAACGAAAACTAATATATGGCTTGAACGAACGAAAAAACATTAACGTTGACAAAAACGAACGAAAGACTAACTAATTTACATAATAATGACAATTCAAAACAAAATAACAAAAATGGCAGTAACGAACACAAAAAAGTGCTGCCAAGCATGCGGGTAATTACAATTATAAGAACTTAATAGTCTCAAACTCAATTAATAATAAAACAAATAAAACAAATTAGTAATAAAAATATGAAATAAAGATGTTGAGTCATGCCAGGCTGCGACAGAGACTCTTACATACTTTTCTGATAAGAACTATTCTAAGCGTATTGCCTGTACTTTTTATAATAGACAGAGGAAAATCGCTGCGGATTTTCTTTTGCATAGGAATGTGCAAAAGGACAGGGAACGATGGCGAAGCCGAGTCTTCCGGGTTCTTACAGGCCAACAAATAATAATAATAAATTGGAATGTGCAAAAGGAATTTGGTGGTAGACTAAACTGTTTCGCTATGTAGAAACAGCATCGTATACCCATGTTTGACTGTTGCTAACCAGCAGGACGTATTGTAGGGTAGGGAGGGAAATCGATGTTAGGGATTCAGGAAATGGTGTTTCTCTTAGAAAAAAAGTTGCGAATGAACTTAATGATTCGGGGGGTTTTAAGTATGTGGCAAACTAAAACGTAAAAGAAATATATATAAATAGTGCATAATGTGGATACGTATCCTGCTACTTTTTGTCATTCTGTCATATATTTTTTATATATAGTTCCAGGATGTGGAATAAACCAATCTCAGTATATTATAATTTGTAAATTCACTAATCAAACATTTTAAATATAAATATATACATGAAAATAAGTGCAGAATAAGTAAAAGGATGTAATATCCCTTTAGTAAATAAGTTTACTATAGAACTATGTATAAAGTGACTTTAAAATAAAAATGAAAAATAAATAAAAAACAAGACAAAGTATTAAAAGTAACCAACTTCGTGTTTTGATTCACAAACGACTTGATAGCAAATGGTACGGACTTTGTTAAAGCATATTAAATAATAATTTGTTCTATTACGTTCATACACACACATCTAAGTGTGTTTTCGGTACTTTATTCTCGGTATTCAAGTTCTCAAGACATTCTGCAGGGTTCAGGACTTCTGGAATATCCAGCAGGCGTTTATAAGCATTCTGACTGACGGGTTTCTACAAGTGAACACATTAATAAATCTCATGTTTGTACCAAACACGCAGTGCCAAAGTAAAAAAGTTGTTATTTAGACCTTTTCTCCATTTGCAATCGTATTACCTATTCGCGACTGAATCGATCGGTAATTGGACGAGATTCCTCAGTCTGTCGAGAAAATCAGTTGCTAGTGGACTTTGAGTTTGTGGACATGCTATAGAAAATAACGATGTTACAGCGATGTGAACTCCAACGCATACATGAATTCAAATCTATTATTTACCCCTAATAGCAACAAAATGAAGCATTCGCCACATTTAACTACACGCTGTGGGAATTTACGATATAACGATGGTAGTGATTCCAACAGCTGACCAAAAAGATCAAATTTATATTATACCACGCAACGCAAGTGATACGTTTTCCCTTGTCAGCACGTGCTACTGTTTATAAATTCGGTGCCTTGTTGCCAACCATACAATCAATATCACCGAAAATTGTTTAGAGCACTACTACATACAGGGTTGACTGAAAAGTTTCCGACCTCAACATGAAGATAGTAGCACTCGTCAATAAAAGCTAGTGAATGTAGTTGTGCATCTTTTGACAGTAATCATCAAAATTATAGCCATTTTGGATGCGTAGTTTTTATTTGACAATCGTTTGAGTGAGTCGATGTGTGTTTCAGTGAAAATGGACAAAATTGAGTATCGAGCTGTCATCAAATTTTTGTGTTTGAAAGGCAATACGTCTTGGTTTGACGATGAGTGCAGGGCAAAGATCGAACAACGTCAACGCCTCAGAGTGATCCACTTAGAAAGATATGATGAAGTCAACGCAAAAAGATACGCGACAATTCGGAAAGAGACCATGAGATTTTTCAAACGCAAAAAAAACGCGAGTGGGATAAGACTCGGATCGAAAAAATCTTAGAAAATGTCAGAGCAAAGAATATCAGAGGTACGTATGTCCGGGTGTCAGAGGTATGTATGTACGGGTGTCTGGAGATAGAAACATATAATATCGCGAGAAGATGGAAACAGTACTTTGAAAATCTGCTCAATGTCCGCGCCCACCAACCACAAATAAACGCACCAGACGTACATACAGCCGAGCCTTAGATCCCAGAGCCCTCTTTCGACGAAGTTGCAGACGCAATAAATCGATTGTAAAACAACAAGGCTCCCGGAGTCGACTGCATACCGCCAGAGCTTGTGAAGCATGGAGGCGAGGCAACCGCTCGAAAGATCCACCAACTGATTAAAAAAATAAGGGATAAGTAAGTCATTCCGTAAGAATGGAAAACCTTAATAGTCATCCCTATTTTCAAAAAAGACGACAGATCTGACTGCGAAAATTACCGAGAAAATTATCATTGCTCCCAAGCACATACAGAATATTAACAAATGTCATACTGGCGAGAATCACACCGTACGCAGACGAATTATTGGGAGACTACCAATGCGGATTCCGTAGGAACCGGTCAACAAGCGACCAAATGTTCACAATAAGGCAACTACTGGAATAGAAGTGGGAATACGGAGAGACAGTTCACCAGCTGTCCGTTGACTTCAAAAAAGCCTACGACTCAGTCTCAAGACAAGGACTCTACCATATTCTAGCGGAGCTGGGAATCGCGAAAAAATAGGTCGCCCTCATTCAAATTTGCATGAACGAAAACACAGGCCGAGTTAGAATAGAAAATCAACTCTCAGAGCCATTTGAAATCCGGGACGGACTAAAGCAGGGAGATGGTCTATCACCGTGTCTTTTTAACCTTGTGCTCGAGTATGTCATCAGGAAGGTCCAAGACGACAACATGGCCGGATCATCCCTGAACGGGGTCACACAAGTGCTCGCATATGCGGATGACATCGCCGTTCTGGGCGATAATGTAGAAACAGTTAGTAAAAACTGTGAAATCATCATGCAAGTGGCAGAAGAGGTGGGCCTAGAAATAAATGAAGACAAAACAAAATACATGATTACAGCGAGAGCGGGTGGACCTCAGAGAACACATATAAACGTCAGAGGTAAGATATTTGAAAAAGTTAAAGAATTTAAATATCTGGGAACGACGCTGACGGCCAGTAACGAAATGTCGAAGGCAATTAACAAAAGAGTGCATTCCGGCAACGCTAGTTGGCACGCAGTCAGTAAACTGCTGAAATCCAGACTGCTATCATCTTCATCATCGGCACTACAACCGGGATCCGGTCTTGGCCTTATTTAACAAGTATGAGGCTTGTTAAATTTTCCATAATAATTTGTTTTTCTGGGCAAGGTTATTAGACTGCTATCACGTAACATAAAACTCCGTGTCTATAGAACCATAATCATGCCGATTGTTCTATATGGACGCGAAACATGGGCTCTCACAAAACGGGAAGGATACAAATTCCGCGTATTCGAGAATAAAGTACTAAGGGGTATCTTTGGTGGTAAATATGACAAGGAGGCGGGACAATGGAGTAAACTCCATAACCACGAATTGGAAGAGCTATTCCGCAAACCTACAATAGTGAGAGTACTCAAGTCGTGAAGTTTAAGATGGGCCAGACATGTGGCGCAAATAGGCATCGATAGGACCTTGCGTAGAATTCTTGTCAACGAATTCAAGCCAACGGGATAGACACAGAGGGGACGGCCGCGACGGAGATGGGAGGACAATGTTAAGTTCGACTTTGAGGAGATCGGATCGGCTGGTCAAGTGCGGAAGGAGAGCGCACAGGACAGGGAACAATGGCGGAGTCGAGACAGTGAGGTGATGAAGATGAGTTGGACTCTGAATATGGGGACTCTGCGCCGCCATTTACCCCAGTGAAATTTAGGGCAGCTGAATTTAAACGTGGCCGTGAGAGCTTGGGAGGCGATGAACGTTCGGGACGTCCAAACACTGCAAAAACTGACGATGACATCGCTATATTTCACCAAATGGTCCTAGACGACCGCCGAATTAAGGTGAGAGAGATAGCAGGGGCTATGAAAATGTTCAAACAACATGTTTGTCACATATTAAATCAAGATTTAGGCTTGAGAAAGCTGTCCGCGCGTTGGGTTAGACCAAAAACGTGTTCGAATGAACATTTACAATGCTCTGTTGGCGCAGTTTGGACGGAATAAATCCGAGTTTTGGCCCCGATAAATTACTGTCGATGAAACCTGGATACAGCATTATACATCCGGAACAAAAATATAGTCAAAACAGTGGACTGCAAAGGGGAAATCGGCTCTAGTTATCTTAATCGATTATCTCCAAAAAGAAAAAACCATTACAGGAGCATCCTACGTATCTTTACTTGACCAACTGAAGGAAGGAATTGCGGAAAAACGGCCACATTTGCAGAAACAGAAAATCCTGTTTCACCAAGACAGCGCTCCGTCTCACACCTCAGCGTTGCCATGGCGAATATCCACGAATTACGGTTTGAACAGCTTGACCATCAGCCCTACTCACCAGATCTAGCCCCAAGCGACTTCTTTTTGTCCCTAATCTAAAAATTGCGCTCGGAGGACAGAGATTTTCGTCAAATGAGAAGGCAATCACCTACGTGAACAGTTATTTTGAGAAAAATGCCGAATACTATTTGGACGGCTTAGAGAGATCGGATCAACAGCGGGAGAAGTGTGTAGAGTTACAAGGAGGCTATGTAGGAAAATAAAAATAAATTTCAACAAAATATGTGTTGCATCTTTGTTAGGTCGGAAACTTTTCAGCCCTCTCGTATATATTCTTTCTTCAAATTTGCAGTTAGTATGATTGAGTGCTTTAGTCACTTTGTCAGGCTCAAGTAATTCATCAACTACACCACGCCTCTACTGGAAAACACTACAAGTGTTATGATGACTGTGTCCCGCTCTCAAACGTCGTCTCCTCTCTTATCCCTCCTGCACCTACTCCGCTCAGCGCTACACTCTCCCGCACTCAGCCTAACACCTTAGCATCTGGCTTATCCTCGCCCTTCACTATACTACCACACAGACTATTATTCTATCCATCTTTGTTTAGTTCCCCATTCCATTTTTAAGTTACCCTTAAAGTAACTATAAGTTAAGATAAAGTGAATATTGGATTTTCAAGCAATTGGGCTACAAAATGTAATTTAAAAACAAAATGCAAATACGTGGACATGATTGATTAAAACTTGAAACACGTTATATTGATATTATTTAAAGGCAAACGGATACCTCTGTCATCGATTCAGTAAGTCCTCGTTGGATAGAAGGGGCCGTAAAAAACATTGTTACTGCTTATAAACTCGCGAATGCCTCCAGACATTTTGTAACATCAATGGCATTGGCCTTATCAATTCGTATGGAAACGGCGCCAATCAATATTTGCAAACAGCGAAACCTGATATCCTAGCACTAACCGAGACCCAGGTCAACTTGTGGGGTTGGAGTTACTCGTACACCTTCACGGGCGTGGGTTCAGTAACACTCCCACCAAAAATTGTGGCCAGCGAAACACGCTATTGTTATTAGTTATTGATGTAATTTGTTATTTATTGTTTTGTTTATGGTGTAACACGTTGCTGTACAATTGTTTATTCCAAATTATAAGAACTCTTTTGTTAACTTGACATGATCCACAGCTTTGAGAATTATTAATTTTTTTAAATATCAAATCGTTGTACAGCGAAAAAGAAAACAAACACAAATAGTCACACAAAGATATACCGGACACCGCCTTAACACCAACTTCACGAGAACAGGTAACAAACGAGATTTTCTCCAGACACAGCTATTGCAATACTGACATCTCGAAAAAGCTGTATCTATTCGAGGATAGATCACTTGACATAGTCTCACGACTCCGACGACGCAATGACCTAGGCACGTGTGTGCGATTGGGCGGTTAAAATCTGACTCCTCGATGAAATCCATATCCGTCCGATTCAACGGTGGCGGATTACATCGGTGTGGGACGATTCTATATGTGTCCATATACGACAAATACGATGCCCTTCAGCCTGCACATCAGCAACGACGAAAATGGACCTGAATAAACATGGACTGGTGTAATGAACTGCAGGCATTATTGAGATCCGCGATAGCGAAGATCGCCGAAGGAAGAAATAGGTTTCTGCGTCCTAAATAAACAGAAACGCTATTTCGAGGGTCATACGATGCAATGCACATTATTTGTGATTTAGCTGATGCTACATGGGAACATCGGCTGTTTACATAATCGCCCCAGACTTATGCCATTGCAGGCAATCGATTTTTTCGTGGCGATAAGCAAACCGAAGGTTTGCTCGGCTATGGACAAGGCTATGGTGGCTTTTGTTTGATCTAATTTCCTCCATCATACAGCATCGTTAGGCATGATCTAGGGTATGATTGTCTAACGTCAATCATATTCGTGCCCAAATCCCATGATCGGTAGATAACTGATAAAGGAAATTGGTCGTAAGTGTTGCGAACCTCGGGATTGGGGCAATAAATGCTTATGAACCGTAGCAAATCCATCGGCTACAGCTGTGTCAACAATTACGCTGTCCAGCGAGTGTTTATCTATTATAATGGCTGACGAGCCGAGCCGATGGGGATATGGAATGGTTCATACAATATGAAACGAAAAAATTCAATGTGATGCATGCGTTGATGAGGTTTAACTTTCAGGTGAAAGTTATTTGAAAGACAGCTTACGCTGCTCGAATGCAGGCAAGTATAGCGGTTTATGGAGTGAGGGAAAAGCGGTTGATTTAAAGAAATGGATGGTTCTTTGGGAAAGCTTTAAAGAACCGCCATAGACTCATCAACTGACTCGACATATCTTCGTTCTCTACGTTTTTTCTTCTTCACACTAATGCGCGCAGAAAGATGATTTTGAAGTGGCCTTAATTGTCAGAACACAGTGCGAGCGGGCCGAGAGGAAGTGGATAAGGAAACGAGGTATCGATGCATAGGGTGGGCCATACATTTTTGTAAATGACAACACTTGATTTCTTTAAAACCGTTAGAGCGGGGGTATAAACAATTCCAACAACAACGTTATAAACAATTCCCCGCCACTCGCGCCCTCCCCCTAACGGTTTTTAACAACTCAAGTATTGTCCCACCCTATATATTGGTGTTAAATGCCAGGACACCACAACGACGAGGAAATACATAATCGGGTAAACTATTCCACATTCGGTTCGGCTAAAGCATGTCTCTCTGTTTCCCTGTGCGTCTAAAGCTGACTTTCAACGTAGACTGATGGGCATTCTCTGATTGGCGGGTATTGTGGGAAAATGTCTGAGGAAGTGGAACGCATTTAGCAGATTCATTTGAGCAACGACATCTTTAGAAAAGAGGTAGGCATGATACGTTGTCCCTATGTTCTAACGACGGAATTGAGTTAGGGATGGGAACCCAATCAGTTTCACTTCTCGTTTTTGCATCCTATCGAGCACGTGTAGTGCAGGTTTGGATCCTCTGACCAAATATGCGCGCTGCACTCCATTTTGGTACGAATATACGCCTTGTAAATAGTGGCCATGTTGGGTGGAGTGAAGTATTTTTTGCATCTCTTAAGGAACCCCATACATTTGGCTGCACTTTTCGCAGCTTTTAATATGTGGTCATTCCAATTAAGAGTCGAATTAATTCGAGTGCCGAGGATTGATAGTTCCTTGGCCTCGTCCCTGCAAGTGCCGTTCACCGACAGTATATTTACTTTGTGGTTCGCCTTTGACCACAAGAGACAGCACTGAATTTTTAAGACAATAAATTCTACTCGGTTAGATAATGTCCATTGATATAACTTGTTAAGGTCGGAATTCAATCTATTAAGCATAACCTGCTGATTGGTAATGACGTTCGAAGAGTTTAGTCGGGAATGTTCGTATGAGTATGAGAAATTCAACAATCATCAGCAATCGAGTGAATTGGGTTGTGAGTAATGGACAAGAGATCATTTATAAAGATGGGGATGAGAATACCGAACCCTGCATTAATTTGATTGGATGCAGATAGATTTGTCACCATCTAGAACCACTTGGATTGGGCGGTCAGAAAGACAGTCTCTTAATCCATCGAGTCAGGGAATCGTCCACTCGTAAGGGTATAATTTTGACAAAAGGGCTGGATGCCAAACTCTGTCGAACGCATTTGAAATATCCAATGCGACAACCATGCCTTTGCCAAAGTAGTGGGTGGAGTGCCTCCACTTTTCGGTAAGGTACGCTATCAAATCTCCTGTGCACTTATTGCTGCGGAATCCATATTGGCGGTCATTGAGGAGGTCGTTTGATTCCAGATATTTCAAAAACTGAGGGTTGATAAGTGATTACATTACCATTGATAGAAGGGAAGTTAGTGCTATGGGTCGATAAGAAGAACGGAACGATTTGTCGTCCTTTTTGGGAATTGGTTGAATGTTCGGTGACTTCCATCTATTTGAAAAACCACCAGTAGAATAAGGCAAATGAAGGAGCTTCCATAGTAGTTAGCGAGTGAAGGGGAACATATCTTCAAGAGAATTGAGGGAAGACCATCCGAACCACCGGATTTGTTTACGTTTAGCTCGTTCATTGCGCGGATAACAGTACGCGATCGTAAGCGAGTCTGGGTCACGGCGTGTTGCTTATGCTTAAGTTCAGGTGGAATTGATGTGGAATCAGCCAGCGTGGAGATGGCTGCAAAATGTGCAGCAAGTAGATCCACCTCATATACTGCACTGGTGATTGGTATATCATCGACTTTAAGTGATGGAATGGATGAAAAGAGCGAGTTTTGAATGTTTTTCACGAACGCCCTGAAGTTTCTACTACCGCGGGAGAGGGAAATCGTTTTTGTCCCACTCTCTGGTCATGCAAGAACTTGGCGCGTTGAATATACGCTTTGCAGTCATTTGTAGCTCTCTTAAATCTTTCTCGATTTTCCTCAGTATGGTTTGGTTTATGCAACCGGAAGCTCTACTCTTTAGCTTTAATGGGTTCTCTGCACCCGGAATCGAACCACATATTTCTCTTGGGTTTGATACTATTTACCCTGGGTGGATAAAGTTTCGCCTGCCAAGTAGAATCGCGTCTGTCAATGTGTCCGCTATAGAGTCAACATCGTTATTGAGGAAAACTAACGACCAATTTAATCTCCCGAAAAAGTTGTTCAGACCTTCCCAGTTGGCTTTCTCGTTGAACCATACTGTTCTTTTGGAGCTTTCTCGTTACCGTTACTGTTGACTAGAGCAAATTTATCTGACACGACACGGTGCTCTGAAGTGCCCAAGGGCGAAAAAATTTCAATTGGGTATTTGTTTGGGTGAGAGGTGAGAAACAAGTCCAATGTATTGGCGAAATGACCATCTATATCTGATACCCGAGTTGGGTCATTGACGAGTTGGGTTAAATTATTTGAATCAGCAAAGAGCTGGACATATTCACCTTCAGGTGTTGTGTGCCTGGGGTGACGAAGCCACTGAGGGTTATGCACATTAAAATCACCCGCAATAACGATTTCAGTGTGCGGATATAGGGTCAAGATCCTATCGATAGAATCAGACAGAGCATCAAATTCGTTAAAAGATGCGTTTCTATCCAAGTTTGGGCTTCTGTAGAGACAGCAGTAATGTACGATGTGCTTACGAACGTGAAGTTTTAGCCAAGAGAAATTAAATTCTGGATTGGAACAGAGCCCATATTGTGGCAGAAACTGATAAGCAATATCATTTCGTATGTATCTGGCTAGACCACGATGTGGAAAGAACATTAGTCTTGCGCCACTAAGTTATATACAAGTAGATTAAAATCTAAATCTAAATCTAAATCTAAATCTTAATTCTTGATTATGACATAATTCGTTGTGTTAACCTCCGTGGGGCTAGAGCGCTATTGTTTAGAAGTCCTATGTTTAGCCACTGTAATCTGCTCCCATTTTTTTATAAAACCAGGGCCGGTTGGATGAATTTCGTTTGATGGAATGTGGAATGTAAAATTCCACACAGAGAAGTATAATTTAGGTGATTGACTCTGTGCATACGTCGGAAAAAGCAGACCTCCGACCACGGCAAATGGTGTCAGTGTTTTCGTAGAATCACTTATTATATTTTTGGTGCAGCACCGTGGTCCCGGGGCCTCTGGGAAGCATGGGCTACCGTATAGATCTTGATGGATACGTGGACGTGTGTCTTTAATCCTTCCGATAATATAAAGAATGCGCCGTCTGTGAACAGGTAAATCACACGATAGTATATGTCAATGTCACAGGATAATATATGTCACACTCGAAAATAATATATATAACTATTGATGGTGATAAACAAAGGACGAGTCGGGGGGAAACGACCAATTCACCATACACTTGAACGTTACGGGAAACCAACGCAGCTACAACAGAACTTCTTACATAGCCGTAGCCGTAGTCAAAAACAACAGCTTAATTTTACTATAATATTTATTCTTACTACGATTTTTCTCCACGAGCTACTTGCGCTCTCAACTGAGTAACTTTTAATTTACTTTTTATTCTTATCATAAATCCTTTTTGAGGTTTGTTTGTGTCATCCATCTGGCTAATACAAACAAGAGGTTGCATGCACTTCAGATGGGGACAAAGTCCATGGGAATTGGATGAGAATATGGATGGGAACTTTCGATGGGACTTTGGGTTTTTTTTTTGCTGGAAAAGAAGTGGGAATACGGAGAGACGGTTCACCAACTGTTCGTGGACTTCAAAAAAGCCTACGACTCAGTTGCAAGGCAAAGACTCAGACAGAGGTTGAGCTGGGGATCCCGAAAAAATATGCCGCCCTCATTAAAATCTGCATGAACGAAAACAAAGGGCGAGTTAGAATAGAAAACCACCTCTCAGAACCATTTGAAATCCGGGACGGACTAAAACAAGGGGGTGGCCTCTCACTATGCCTTTTTAACCTTGTCCTCGAGTATGTTATCAGAAAGGTACAAGACGACAACACTGCCGGATCATTCCTGAACGGGGTCACATAAGTGCTCGCGTATGCGGATGACATCGCCGTTTTGGGCGATAATCTCGAAACTATAAGTAAAAACTGTGAAATCATCATGCAAGCAGCAGAAGAGGTGGGCCTAGAAATAAACGAAGATAAAACGAAATACTTGATTACGACGAGAGCATGCGGACCTCAGAGAACACATATAAACGTCAGGGGCAAGATATTTGAAAATGTCAAAGAATTTAAATATCTGGGAACGATACTGACGACCGGAAACGAAACGTCAAAGGAAATTAACAAAAGACTACATTCCGGCAACGCTAGTTGGCATGCAGCCAGTAAACTATTAAAATCCAAACTGCTATAACGTAATATAAAGCTCCGTGTCTATAGAACCATAAACATGCCGATTGCTCTATACGGATGCGAAACATGGGCTCTCACGATCCGGGAAGGAAACAAATTCCGCGTATTCGAGAATAAAGTTTTAAGGGGTATATTTGGCGGTAAATATGACGAGGATGCAGGACAATGGAGGAAACTCCACAACCACGAATTGGAAGAGCTATACCGCAAACCTACAATAGTGAGAGTGATCAAGTCGCGAAGATTAAGATGGGCCGTACACGTAACGCGAATGGGCGATGATAGGACCGTGCATAGAATCCTTGACGGTAAACTAACGGGGAAGAGACCGACAGGACGGCCGCGACGGAGATGGGAGGACAATGTTAGATTGGACCTCCAGGAGATCGGATCGGATGATCGAACGTGAAAGGAGAGCGCACAGAACAGGGAAGAATGTGGGAGCCGAGTCGGTGAGGTCATGAACTTCCAGGTTCCTACAGGCCAGTAAATAATAATAAAAAATATTATAAAACACATGTTTACAATGCATATGGAGATATGCATTGTGATGTTTATAATGCCCGAGTTTTGTGTGTGCATGATAAACGAACATTCGGCTCGTTTATCGCGTATTTATTTTAGACATTGGATTTTGGGAATTGATAATTGAACATACAATGCATATGAAGATGTGGTTTGTGATGTTTGAATTTTAAGGAATTAAACGTTTGGTTCAATGTATTTGACATTGAATTAAACGTTGATTTGGGGGATATAGATGCCTTGGGAGTTTTATGAGTGGGTAATATGTATGTGGGAGGAAAATAGTAGAGCTTCTTGGAGCAGTACACGCTTTCGTTATCCGATACTCACGTAGGCTCCTCTAACAGTTGAGTCAAATTGTGGGTAGCGCACGTTTCGGAACGTCTTTCGGCTTCGTGAGTTCTGTCAGAATATACTAACCAGTTGGAATTGTGCACATTAAAGTTGCCAAGAACGACAATTTCACAAGGTGAATGGTTGATTTGTATCCAGTCGACGGTAGATGAAAGATGTTAACGAAAGAATAATAACGCTGGTCGATCGTCATTTGTGGAACGGAAGAGATAGCAAAGGATCTTCTTAGCACGATTTTCGTCCAAATAATGTTCAAGTTATTAGGTTAAATTCAACAAACCAAATCAGATTAGTGAAGACCCAAACTTTACCCTTAAAAGGAAACCTCGTACATAAGCGATATATCTGGCAATAAAGATATATTCAGTCGGAGTCAACCTAAGTCTCGGTTTGTGCTGGAATAATGGACTTCTCTGTTTGTTAACATGAATGTACAACATTTACATTCGTATTTGTAAAACCAATGCATCTGTGGACTCTATTCCGTGGAGACGAGTTGTTTACAATTTGGTTGATTATCATATTATAGTATGTTGTTGTTTTTAAGATAATCCCCCTCAGTGATCCGATTGGAGGAATAATTCATCACCAACGTTTTACATCTCACCATCTTACTGTCATGACGTTCTCTCAACCCCAGTTCGAGCCAAACGAACGGGACATAGTCAAAGAGCTCTCTCGATCATATCGGGAAATGTTCAAGGTGGCGTGGAGTTATCTATGACGGCCTACCATCTGATCCAAATTTTTGTTTTTTCGAACGTGTCCATCATTCAAGCTGTGAAAAATGGTCAAGGATTTCTCCTCTTCATTTCACGGAGCTTGTAGTTTAATGGGGTATCAGGCGGCAGGCTATTATTCACCTATCACTTAGTCTTTAATTGCATGTTTGCGACAAGCCACCTTAGCTATGAAGGCCCTACATACAGAGAGCTTCAATAGCTTTGATATACATGCGGCTGAGTAGTTAGTTTGAACAAAACTTTCTGTACAAGTATGATCACTAAATTAACAATTTATTTATGTGGCAGTCTTCAGAAAGTTTCGGTCGTATGTTTATTGTAATGTCATCGCTTTTTGTCCTCCGTAGATCCTTTCGAGAAAGCATAAATACTTAGTGATCGCAACGCCATTTTTGGCAGTTGATAATTACCTCATCATGAATACAGATTATTCTTAAGCGTTCACTTATACGCTAGGTTGGTTAATTCACTTTGTCGATTTGCGACAATTAGTGTTTGGAAAATCGTATGCAGCCCCTTATATATCCTTGCTTAGTGGTGTTCTGCTAGCGTTAATTGATTTTTTTTGTGCTCCACTATGTTGGTAAATATACCAGCAACTTATTTCCTGGGGCAATGAGCAGCAAATAGGGAGAACTAAACCATTTCGGGACTCACTCTTTTTTTTCATACTTTTTCTAACCTCCCATCCCACACTTTCGTGTGCGCCCTCTACGTTTTACTACTATTGGGATAGTATGTGCACATTATAAGAAAAAGCCCGTAAATACTTATCGCAAGACCCCTTTTACGAATTTATGAGACCGATTATTTAGTTTTATGATAAATGTTCATATTTCACACTACTATAACGTGGCGCAAAATTAATCACCCTATCGGAAGATTTTATAATTTTTGCAAATGGCGTCGCACGTCAATCATATTTGACATTTGTGAACTAGACAGCTGCAGTATACAAACAGACAAGCAATGGAACGCCATACTACGCAAGAGCGTGATATAATTGCGTCGATTTTTTTGAGGCCGATTTTGTGTCGAAAATCATCATGAGCGACGAAGCGCATTTCCACTTGAGTGGTTACGTCACTAAGCATAATCTTCGTTTCTGGGGCACTGAAAATCCGTGTGTGATGCACGAAGAGCCATTACATCCACTCAAAGCCACTGTGTGGTGCGGCGTTCACACGGGAGGAGTGATTGGGCCGTATTTTTTTGAGGACGACATCGGCGATACGGTCATGATTTCTTACTGCCGGAATTGGATGAGCGGGACTTGCTGAACATGTGATTTCAACAAGACGGTGCAACTGCACACACAGTACGAGCCACAATGTAAATATGGTGAAGTAAGCGATTCCTGGTCGCGTAATCTCCCGTTTTGGCGATTTGACATGGCCAGCAAGATCGCCCAATTTAACCATCCCAGACTTCTTTTTTGGGGGCTACTTGAAGTCGAGGGCTTATGCCAACGAGCCTCAGACAATCCCAGACCTTAAGGAGAATATTCGACAGGATGCGAACAGTTATCACCGGAAATCTTGCGGAAAGTCATGGAAAATGCGATAAAACGGGTACAAATATGTATTAACACTGGCGGCAGCCACTTCACGGATATCATATTTTCCACTTAACAGAAAAAATTGTAAAGGTCCAAATAAAGATTTTCATCACTTACAATCATTTTTTCTTAATTAGGAAAAAAGTAATTCAAAAACAAAATTTGTTGCGGATTCGCCCTTGACACAACCGGCAAATTCGCAATTAAATGCTACCTGTGGCACCACCCTAAACAATGTCAGCAATCAGCTGACATTTTAAATGAAATTCTGTTGGTTGTCAAACGACAATCATTTTGCTTTTTCTATTTTTCTTTCTTCTTCGTTAATCTCTTGACGACACAAGCCGCAAGTCATTTTCAATCCTGGGAAATCTATATCATCAAATAAAATAAACCATTTTTTATCACATCAAATCAACCCGCGTGGGTTCTTCTTTTATTTGGGACAATTCTCTTGAGAATTCCTTTTATATTCTGGATTGCTTCTCACTTTAGAGGTATTCGCTGCTATTTTCACAATAATTTCCAAATTATTTTAGAGCCATCATCACACGCCAGGAGACACCATCGTGTTCCTGACGCTAGCACCCAGCCCACAACAAATCAACAACCCTTTGTGTGTGGAAGGTGTGTTCAACGCTTGTTGGACACACAAAATTGGTTGATTAATTTTGCGCCATCTTGTATATCGTCAACGGCATGTGTTAAGCAAGTGAAAATTTGTCAAGCGCCATTTATTTACTTAACCCTGGTCTTACTTTTATTTATTCTATTCACATTTCGTTACTAGATATCAAATGTTTAAACTTGCCCACCTTTTCTATTAATGTCCCCAGTAATTGTTCCGTTTATATTCTACGAGTCATCACCTTTACACTCTTTAACCACATACATTTTTTGATTTATTTATGTCTTTATTTGCCCATCGACTGATGAACCGTCCATCCTGTAGATGAACAGAGCCGTTTCTGAGTTATCAATCTCGCCTGAAACCAGGACAACTATGTTATTCAGAACAGCATGGAATAGGAATACCTGTGGTTTTATGATTCTGTAAAGGGATTGGCTGGAGCTCCATTCCCCCCATTGGGTTTACCCTTCACACAATTAGTCACGCTTAGTACCTTCCAGGTCAATGTAATTGACAGCAGTAATCTGTGACATATATTGAGCCAGCCACCCTTATAGCTCGAAACCACTGCGGTGCTAAAAGAAATTCGAGCTGAATGACAGCTTTAACTAACTAGATTCGTCGTCTGGTGGCGTACCACTTCTATTTATAAGGATTCCACTTCCTGGACTCTTTGAGGCTCATTTAATATTGGAACTGACAGAGTCAACATGATTCAAAGCACAAGGATGACAACGGCAGACAACATTAACAACATAACGACGTCGACAACACCTTGAGAAAAGGATAACTTAGAGGTTTGCCTTGTTAAACGATTCTGGGAGGATGAGGACAATGTATTGTCATATTCACCTTCTTTTTATCCGTCCTGTGTGGGTTGGCCTGCCGCAAATAATAGAGCGTCATCAACTTTGCTCACAGCATCTTACACAAGTATGGCACTGCAAATAAAATAATGCCACCCTTGGAGAGCTCCTTGTACATCGCCAACTGTCGATTGCAGAATCCTGGATGTGTTCGCCACTGAGGTGTCCCATTACTGGGAATTGCACATCGGCTAAGAAACACAATAGATGATGCCTCTTTGCTTATCTTACAGATTTTATAGATGGCGCTGAGGGTGACGTTGATGGTCTATATTGTACACTGATATTATATGGTAACTTGCTATTGGGTGGCACTCAATATTAAACTGTGTGTCTCGGGTGGTAGAGCATAGATGGGCGGGCACAATCCTTGCAAGTCCATCATATTTACGACCTGTATCAGACACCTGGGAGAGACTTTATTGTATGTAACTTTTTCGACCGCTGACAACAGTCGCCCAAGAGCTGCGTCACGGTATGTCGGATACCTGCCTGAACGGTAGACTTCTTTTCATCTTGGAACGTGCTAGAATGATTGTTTCGTTATCTTGACCCATGCCTGGAAAGGGTCAGTTATGAGTCATAAGGAGAGAAATATTATTTCCGGACGATATGACCTGAAACACGATTCAGTGAGAGCTGCGCGACTGCACGTGTCTCGTGCGTGGGTAATATGCCAACGAAGGCTACTCATGGCTTCTGCACGCTAATAACACGCTCCAGCCAGACGTTTTTATTGCGAATGCAATTGCATGACGTTTCTTCTGCCTCTTATTGTGTTTAACTGTATAATTGAGTTATGGATCCAGAGGAACGCTTCAGCGAGTGTGGAATTCAGTAGTAAATCATGCGCGAGCTAAACTTTATATTTTATGACTGGTTTATGAATCAATTCATGGCAGGGAAATATGAATTGCTCTCTATGCTGCTGTTCTTGGTACACGTACGCCATTGCTCTGGTCTGCTACCAGTACAATATTCCCGTGGACTCGTATGGCCTCACTTCATTGACACGATAATTCTAGTCAGCACATTCCCCCAATGAATTCGCCTGCATGTCGTAATCGGACTGTAAACTAAACGACAGTGCGCTCCACCACCAACTCTGAAAGCTGGTACGAAGGGATCCTTTATGACTTTGCTCAACAGGATTGCAGCAACGAGGTGGGTTTTTAATAAGTTGTGTGGCGTCGGGCATTGCCTGCGTTGCATACTGCTACACATGGCTATTTTAGTTGTTATTCACGCACAGCTTATCCACCAAAATTAAGATAGTATGGCTTTAGCGTCTGGGCAATATTTCGAAAACCGGGATTAAGTGGCCCTGCATCACTATGTGAATCCATGTTTGATAGAGGTTTAACTAAATCGAGCTCCAAAAGTTGTAGTTAAGAAGGTGAATTTATTAAATCTGTTACTCTTTACACAGAGCCTTCTGTTCCTTGGTGGAAAGTGGAACTTTATTCAATTCAGGACAAGTTGGGAAAGCATGTATACTTAGCTCTTAACTTGCGCGGCATTATATATTATTTAAAGCGTCCATCACTAGTTTACAATTCCACACAATAATCCAGAGAGGAGTGTTCAAATTCTATATCCAAAACAGAAGCGTAAAGATGGTGCACATGGAATGAAACTATACAGGCAGAACGAAGGTGGAAACATATCTTAACGTATAATAAAGGGTGGTTAAATTTTAAGGGCCGATGTTGATTTTGAATAAAACACAAATTATTTAGGAAATTATTGTCATTTCTCTTTATTATGATAATATTGGTATGGTTCAATTATGTATGGAACAAAATATCGGCCAAATGGCCGCCGCGACCTCGGCGGCACACCTCCATCCGATGATCCAAATTTTCGATGACGCTGAGGCATAATTGAGGTTCTATGCCGTTAATGTGCCGAATTATCTCATCCTTTAGCTCTTGAATTGTTGCTGGCTTATCAACGTACACCTTTTCTTTCAAATAACCCCAAAGAAAGAAGTCCAACGGTGTCAAATCACATGATCTTGGCGGCCAATTGACATCGCCACCACGTGAGATAACACGGCCATTGAATTTGTCGCACAAAAGAGCCATTGTTTCGTTAGCTGTGTGGCAAGTGGCACCGTCCTGTTAAAACCACATATCGTCCGCATCCATATCTTCCAATTCGGGCCATAAAAAGTTCGTTATCATCTCACGATAGCGAATACCATTCACGGTAACTGCCTGACCGGCCTCATTTTGGAAAAAATACGGCCCGATGATGCCGCCAGCCCATAAACCGCACCAAACAGTCACTCTTTGTGGGTGCATTGATTTTTCGATAATCGCTCTTGGATTATCATTCACCCAAATGCGGCAATTCTGCTTATTGACGAATCCACTGAGGTGAAAATGTGCCTCATCACTGAAGATGATTTTCTTCGAAAATTGATCATCCGCCGTTGCCAGTTCTACCGCGTTGCTCGATTGTGTATTTTCCATGGTTCAAATTGAGTTAGCCTGAAATTGAGAAATGTCAAATGGAATGTAGAAAAAAACTTGACGTTTAGGTGTGGTTCACATTCAACATCGGCCCCTAAAATTTAACCACCCTTTATATGGTTAAGATGCGATGATACCTAGTCTTGATCATCCTCATCGGCACTACAACCGGGATCCGGTCTTGGCCTTATTTAACAAGTCTGGGGCTTGTTGAATTTTCCATAATAATTTGTTTTTTCGGGCAAGGTTATTAGCCTTGCGCCAACCCTTAGTCTTTACCGCAACAAAATTCCTCATATAAGATTCTTATGATTTTCTTTATCCATCTACTGCCTTCCTCTAACTTTTTTTCCTTTGAATGCCAAACATTTGTTTAAATGTTATTTTTTCGTGTGACTCATTTGTGTTAAATTATTTGGATTAACCGGCTTTCATAGCACTGTTGTGTTTCTCGTTTCAGGAAGCGTGTTTCTTGATCCTTAAAAGGACTAAGAGATCTCTTTCAAAAGTTCCCGAAAACCTGTCGCACAACAGGGTTCGTTGCCGTGCTTCCTCTGAGTCCAAAGGGAAGAGCAACGTCCTTAGATTTGGCCTTTTGTCCTTGATCTTCTTTTGGTCTTCCAGGGCAGGTGATATTTAGTAAAATGAAAATCCGGGTTGTCTTCGTTTTCAAATTAAAGAGTTTTATTTTTTCTTCGACTGGGGTATCTCCTCCAGGGACACAATACGAATTTAAACTGCGGCAGATGTCTATGACGCAACTCTAGGAGTGATTCTAGCCGTTCAAGCCTATTTTTTAGAAGATTTTGGGTTTCGTCCGCCTTTAACACATTGTAGTCATCCAGATCTTCCCATCCGACTTCTATGTCGTTGGTGCTTACTTCTTGATCGGTGTCTAATGTGTTCATTAATAATACCTTTATTTTGTTGTCCTGTGGTGTTGTCAAACTATTACCCAGATATATCCTTGGCATGATCTCGGATTTTTTAATAATCAGTTCTTGACTGGATTTTTCTTTAAAGGGAATCTCCATTATTTGTTGAGATCGTGAATGCAATTTTATGTAGTCGACCGTGGTGTTTCGTTTTAAATTTACTGAGGGTATTAGAGTTTCAGGTTCATGTTTTCCTGAACTCAGTTTTTCGGCAGTCACCTTACCTTTTCTGTTACCACAAACTTTACTTAAATGGGGAGAGGAAGATTCAAGGGTGGTTGGTTTCGTTGTGTTTGTCACAGCATCAGATCCGGCCCGTAGACAAACGGATTCGGATGTTGACTCACGAACGGTGTTATCCAATTTTTCACGAATGCCTGTATTATCCGTGGGAGACACCTCGTAAGGCGTGGCATTCTGAATATTTTCCTTGACCTCATTTTTGTTCCCTAAAGGCTGCTCGAGTTCTACCATGGTTCTCTTCTTCACAGCGAATTTAAGGAATCCCTTTTCAAAGTTAATGTGGCACTGGTGCTTCGTGAGGAAATCGCTTCCCAGTATGCCATCGTGTTGGAAGTCTACATTGCTTCCCACTACAAATAGATTATGCTTAAAGGGTATGGAGTGCCTATCAGTTCTGAATTCGAACTCCCCCAATACCTTTCCGCATGTGCTCATCGTTTTTCCAGCAATGGTGGATATAGTCACTGGGTCTGAATTGTCTACAGATTGTTCAATATAAGGATTATCTAATTTGATCAGGCTGATGTCGGCGCCTGTATCGATAAGGAAAGTCGAGTATTGTTTATCCGATGGATTAAATTTTACACGTATTACTGGCTCCTTAAATTCAGGGCAGAAAAATACGCGCATTTCAAAATTTACATCGGGGTGGGGTGTATATCGACGATTGTCTGTACTCGAGAAGGATTGCCGTTGCTCGCTGCCCGAGTGAGTTCGTTTCCCTGTTGTGAATTGGATACCCTGTTAATGTTTTGATTTTTTCGGGTTTTGATCGGATTTTGAGTTTTGTAGTAAAATAGCTGGGATTTGGATGTGGAAATGGAGGAAAAAAGGTGGTAGGGCTTTTCAGAGCACTACAGCACCATTAAATGTCAAAACACAATGTGGGCCGACAAAGAGGTGGAGGTTAAGGGAATGGGGGTATAAGAGGTTTGTATATTGTAGAATTGAATGGCCGAAGACTGTTTTGACGAAGTTGTAGGTATTTAAGTCACTTTATCTCTGGGGAGTCTTTCCATTAGTCAATTAACACAATTACGCGGACGGTTTTTCTTCATTTATTTAATCGTTTATTTAAAAATTAATAAACATAAACGACAACTACCTTACAGGAAACATTGCATTTCGGGCCTTAACACTGTTCAGAAGTGTTTATAAAAGGCTTTGAAATAATTTAAAACAGTTAATTATGCTTTAGGCGAATTGAATTGCCGAAATTGGTGAACACTGATTTAAGAAGGCATTACCCATTTTGACATACCCAAAAAATTTAAAAATATTTCAAAATAAACTAAAAATGACTCGAACGATTTTAAGTGTCTTTCAGAAGTGCGGATTACTCATAGATTGATAACTCCTTCAACGACAGTTGGTGGGCTTCTACTCAAATTATTTAACGTGGAGATCCGACTTGCCTTCGCGGAATCCGTATCGCGATTGATTAATTCACCGAAGACGAAAGCACAGCTATTTCGTTCATTGCTTCGGTGCTCGACAAGGGATGATTTTCCTTGCATTGGTCCAGCAAAAGGGCGTGAAACACACACACGATGATCGCTTCTGCTACTCATGGTGTGTGGCCACGAGTATGCGGACCGTGGCTCAACCAAATCCATAAGGGGAACATTAGCTGGCTTGGTTGCAGCTGGTGTAACTATCTCGACGTAGATATTTTATGTTTAAACGATCAGCAACTGCGTACAGCATTTATGCTGATCGTGCACATCTTGGTGGCATCTCCAAGCAGTCGAATTCTCGCTATCCTATGTAACAATTTTGTTTCTGTTATCAATAGAGCGGCCGATCTTGCGATACCTAAATGTTCCACTGCTCCAGTTGATAAGGCACCGCTTCCTGAAAATATCTTACATCTGATTAGGCTACGAAACTCTGAAAGAAGAAAATGGCTTCGTTATAGAATCGATTGTTTTCTAGTTAATGTTAAAGTCTTAACTAATATCATTAAAAAATACATCTCAGCATATAGGAACAAGTGTTGGAATAAACATCTTTCCTCTCTTGATAAAGCAAGCAAACCGTTCTGGAAAATATCAAAAATTATGAAAAAGAGAGTGTCAAGTATTCCTCCGTTGAAAGATCACGACAAGTTGTTTATTTCTTCAGTGGAGAATTCGAACCTACTTGCTAACACGTTTAGTAAGAACCACTCCATATCTATGCATCTAAGGGAAGCTGAAGTTGTTAACATTATCCATCTACTTTCTCAAACACCAGCTGAAAGTACTTACGCAACTAATATCAGCAAAGTTAAAGAGTTGATAAAAAAATCGAAATCAAAAAAGGCTGCTGGTCTTGATAATATTAACAACAAATTAATCAAAGCACTTCCACCTGCTGCAAGTAAATATTTAACGTTCATTTTCAACGCTTGTCTCAGGAACTGATATTTTCCGGACTGTTGGAAAACAGCAAAAGTAATACCTATCCGGAAACCCGCAAACCGAAGAACAGCCCCGAAAGCTACAGACCTATTAGTCTAAGTAGCTGTCTGAGTAAGCTCTTAGAAAAAATCATTAAGGAAAGGATTGATCGTTTTGTGGAAGCAAATAACATCTTACCAAACTTTCAGTTCGGTTTCCGTAGTGGTCACAGCACAATCCACCAAGTCTTACACTTTAAAAACCACATAGCTGGTAAATTCATCGACAAGGAGTCAACGGGACTGGTTCTTCTGGACATCGAAAAAGCCTTTGATACGGTATGGCACGATGCCTTGATTTATAAGCTACTAAAGCTTAAGCTGGCAATACCGCTTATCAAAATTATCCAGAGCTTTCTTCGTTCGAGAAAATATGTTGTGAGTTTAGGAACCGACATATCCTCTACTCACCAAATCCACCATGGTGTACCCCAAGGCTCGGTCCTTGGTCCCATATTATTTACATTGTTTGTCGCATATTTACCATGTCTAGGTGAAAACATTCAGGTAGCTATGTTTGCCGATGATACGGCCATTTTCTCTTCGGGTGCCTTATTCACTAACGTCTACAACTCTTTGCAAGCAGCTCTTGACAAGCTAGCAGTATATTACAGGAAATGGAAAATAAAAATAAATGGTAATAAAACACAAGCTGTCTGGTTTTCGAGGTGTAGGAAACACTACTACCTACCAAATGGCACTAAACTCAGTATGTGTGCAGTTGATATTGATTGGTCCGAAGACTGTAGATATCTAGGTATTATTCTAGATAAAAACCTTATCTTTCAAAAACACATCACTACCACAATAGACAAAATAAACAAAGTCGTAAGAGTTATGTATCCATTAGTGTGTAGAAAGTCAAAGCTTAGCCTCGAAAATAAAATTATAATTTTTAAAACCATTTTTCAAGCTATACTCCTGTACTGCGCCCCTGTATGGTGTAATTGTGCTCACACACACACAAAATAAAATTGCAAAGGTGTCAAAATAAAATATTGACAATGTTGCTGAATTTGCCATGGCATGGCGGAGCCGAGTCGGTGAGGTCATGAACTTCCGGGTTCCTACAGGCCAGTAAATAATAAAAAAAAAAAAAAAAATTATTCGACACATGAACTACATGAAAACGCTAACGTTAAACCGGTAGAATTCCTTATTGACAAAATCAATCGAAACTTCTTCGTCAATTGTTCTTTTTCTGACAATGTTCTCGTTTCCCGTCTTGCGTTACCCTAAATCACTACTTTAATATTGAATATTGAATATATCTCTTGCATGTGTGCAGCGGAATTCGTTCGGAGACATGTGTGATCAAGTGGTTCGGGTCATTTTGGTTGCTTGGTGGTGCAACCAAATTGCTTACAAAGAACATGTCTGTTTGGTGGTGATGGATTTTGCATCAGCGAATATTATGGATTTACAGCATTTCAGGTATTTATAGTACAAACTATGTAATGGTAAGTACACGCTTTTCAGGTTTTTATGCTTTCTGTATGCCCTAGGGGGAAGTTGGGTGTCGAGCCTGGAAAGGGCGAGGGGTGGCGTTATTGAAACCGCCACATAGTCACATGACCAGACATGGGTTTCCATGGTGTGTGGTCCGGCTAGAGAAGGAATATTTGAAATTATCCGTACGATCAAAAGTTATTTTCAAAGTGAATAAGTTCGATTATCAGGTATCAAGAAACATTTTGGAGTTACGGAATGCCTTCATGAAGTTTACCTGAGTAATGACCATGACAGTATCTGTGGAAAAGATATAGGCACGATAATTAGTCTATGTTCTAATCTAGAAATTAGAAAACTTCTGGCTGAATCCTCAATGTAATGCTGCTAGTTGTTGGGTTCTATCAAACTATGTCAAGGGGAACATCATGCAGATATCATGATAAATAATGGAGCTTTAACAGGTTCGTCATCGCATAGCTGGGCTCGCTCTCGAGGCTGGTGACGGCATTTTGTAACATCAGGGGCATCAGTTTCACCAATACGAATGTAAACACCGTCCACCAATATTTGCAAAACAATGAAACCTGATATCCTTGCCCTAACTGAGACCCAGGTCGATTCGTCAACTGATTCGACATATTTTCGTTGCTCAGGATACGACTTGCATTCGAGATTCCGTTTTAAGAGCGGAGTCTGCGTTTTCGCGCGGTCCAATCTGGCTTGCCAGCGGATGGAGATCATATGGTTGAGGGTCGTGCTGAGGAATTCCGTTAAATTTCTTTATTGTCTTTACCGCTCCCCGAATGACGATCGACCGGCGACATTCTTCGAACATCTTTCATATACCGTCGACTGGATACAGATCAACCACCCAGCTTCTGAAATTGTTGTCCTTGGTGATTTTAATGTGCACAATTCCGGCTGGTTGTTACATTCTAACAGAACCCACGAGGCTGGGAGGCTGGCGGAGATGTTTGCTGTAAGCCACAACTTGACTCAACTCGTGGGGGAGCCAACGCGAGTGCCGGATGCCCGAGGCGATTATGCGAACACCCTGGATCTATTTTTGACATCCGAACCTAGTATTTATACCGTACATGTTTCTGCGCCACTGGGGAATTCAGATCGCTGTTTGGTATCTGTCGGGCAAGCACTTGCATTTCAAGCGAAAAACCGGCCTAGGCAGTTTCGCCATGTACGGAAGTATGGGGCTGCTAACTGGGACGATTTGCGAGATTTTTTCGCATCCTTTCCATGGTCCGAGGTGTGCTTCGGAAACTCCGATGTTAACGCTTGCGCTGAGTCGGTATCAAAGATTATTGTTCTGGGGATGGAGATGTATATTCCACATTCCATCAAACGAAGTTCGTCTGATAAACCTTGGTTTGATAAAAAATGCGAGCTGATTACAGCGGCAAAAAATAGAGCTTTTAAGCAATGGCGCTCCAATCCCACCGATGTTAACAGAACGAATTTTGTTAGAATCAGAAACGCGTGCAACCAGGCGATTGATACCGCGTAGAAGGCTCACAACCACAGGGTGATCAATAAGCTCCTTCGGTGCTCAACTGGTTCGCGCTCTTTCTGGTCAATGGCAAAAGCTGTCAGCGGTAACTTCGCATCCTCCCCCTTCCCCCCCTTGGTGACGGACAGCGGGGCATTAGTCACGTATTCAGAGGATAAAGTTAATGTTTTCGCGAAATTATTTTCCGCGAATTCAAACCTCGATCCCGGCCTTTTGGAGCCACCTGTGATCTCGCCGGTACGGTCTTCGATCCGGGGCGTGAGATTTAGTCCGCGCACTATTCAACGCATTCTACGTGAACTGGATTGTAGGAAGGCAACCGACCCGGACGGAATATCAGCAATCAGAAAAGAAAAAAGAAAACATGCGGTTAAAACACATCATCATTCACAATTTGTTTGGCTTTATTGTAACTAAAACATCTCGTTTGGACGGTCTACAATAACCGGTGGCCGCTCAAGGGAATCCTTAATATCGTTAATATCGCTATTGAGGGTGACAAGGGTCTGAATCATCACACGAGTTATCCGTTCCGCCGATAAGCACTCAACTGATGCGATGTACCGATACCGATTTTTGAATAGAATTGGGACACAAGAGCCCCGACCCCACTTGCCGAGACGCGATAAACGCTTACTATATGCCCGGGGGTTTGCACCCCCGAATGCACGTTACGAGGGGCTGATGTGCGCGCGCCGATGGTAGAATGATGACTAACTGATGAAGGAAAAAATGTATTCTACTTTCGAATAGAATTGCTATGCTTGCATAGGAATTCAGTTCCAGCGAATCCTGGCCGTATAAGCCTAGTTGGATTCGTTGGTTGTGTATACCGGGAAATTGCTTTGGGAACGCGAGCAAGTATCTGCATGCATTTTCGGGGGGAAATTGGAGTTGCTTGGGTGCAGGCAAGGGAATATGGTTTAGATAGAATGTGGGTCGAAGTCGTTTCGGTGTTAGCAGTCCAGATTCGTTGGCATTGTGGGTTGGTTCTCCATGTGGTATAGAGAACCCCCACAGACTCGTAAAATTTGTCCTGATCGCGACGACCTTTAAACGTCTGCCCGGTTGGACGGTAAAAGTCTGACTCCTCGATCAATCTAAATGTTGTATCGCGCAGATATCTCTATTCGAGATTACACACATACAGGGAAAGGGCCTGTGCATGGAAAGGACAGCATTTCACATACAGACTGACTAATATTTGAATTCGACTCACTTCAGCTGTGTAAATAGATGGTCGCTCGGATAGCGACCGAAAAGGGTTGTCATGTTTAAAATAGCGATCGTTGATGCAGGGTTAGATTTCCCAGTGTTATGTCAACAGAACGCTATTTCAAGGATCATACGCTAAGATAGGCGTTTGTTTATCTTAGCTAATGGTATATGGGTTTGTTGGGTGTGGAAAGGCGGGTTGATTTAAAGGGAATGGGTGGTTCTTTGTGAATGTTTTAAAGAACCGCCACAAGAAAATCCGACGGATCGCACCCGTTTGTGGTTCATCTCCCGACGGCGCGAACATCGCTGTATCAGAACTCGTTCGGTTACAGAGCGGGAAAGGTGTGGAACTCCATACCCACGCGAGTGTTCCGGGACCGTTACAACCTGCAACTGTTCAAAAAGAACTGTAATAGTTATTTGATGGCATCTCGGGGCGCCCACTCGGCGCTATAGGTTCGCCTCTTCCGAGAGAAGTCTAATAATAATAAAAAAACAAAAAAAAAAAAAAAAAAAAAAGCAGATCAATTCTAATTTCGGGCTATGTTGAATGAAGTGAAGTTTTCCAGACATCTTTAGAAACTCTATACATTTGGCACCACTTGTCGCTTCAAATCTTTGGGCGTTACAATGAAGATTGGAATTAATTCGGTTCCCGATAATTGATACTTCGTTCGGTTCAACTATTCAAGGGCTGTTCATGGTTCTGGTTTTGGACTTCTCGCTGATGAATCGAAGTAGAATTGGGTTTCCGAGAAATTGGGGCGTTGGTATATATACATCTATAATAGTAGTCGGACCACAACGAGTTAAACATACTCCGTTTTCTAATAACGACGTCTGAAGGGCTGCCACGAGTAAGTTCTATTTAGTTTAAGAAATTTATCGTGTTACCATCACCAAAGAGTGAAATAGGTTGTGAGTAATGGACAAAAGGTCGTTTGTAAAATTGAACAACATCCATGAATTACCTCAAACGATAGGACGGCCGTCCAAGGAAACTGTTACGTTATCGAGCTTCTATACTTCTGTTGTACTAGTGAATAATAACTGACCTTTAGGAGTTCCTTCGACTTACGGTGTTCACTCAAACATGGGTCATACCGGTTCTGCGATGAGCGCTTCAGAGGAAGATGAGAGAAAGCGCGAGGAGTCTCTTGTTCCATTCACGATCGAAGGAAGTGACCATAGTCCTTGATGCAGTATCCTCAAGACCGAGATTTCTGGCTTTGGTTAAAAATTCAACTCCCGGAAGGCTATCCGTCGTTGCCACCATCGGAACGTGAGAGAAGACACAGTATCCGAGTTCACCAACAACTTTGCAAGGCATTACCAGCAAGATGTTGGCACCCATATAGTGCAGGTGACTCAAGTATCACCACCATTTTCGTAATTGAGGCAACGAAGAAATCTTCTCAAAGAAGGTGGAAGAGGAAGTTGACATGTGTAGTAACTTCGCTTCACCTGAAAGGTCTAGCAAATTAAAGTAGAATGCTTGAAAATATAAAGTGAAACGCGGTTTAGTGAGGGGGACTATCTATGCCATTCAGGAAAGCGAAACACCTCAGAACAGAGAAGAGACTCCCAATATTCCACAAAATAAGTTTTTGAATGACCTAGTTTCAGGAAGTTCTGCCTTGGTGACCAATGAAAGCCAAAGAAGAATACATATGTCTTTTTTTAATGCCTTGTTTGGCTTAAAAATGAAATAGGAGGGTAATACAGCAACTAACGAAAAAAAAAAAGTGCATCGAGAAACATTTGTCCACCCTGATGACAAGGAAAGTCTTCGGGCGACACATCATAAACGGATCGACGTCGTAGTCATTTGTCCCTTCGAAAGTTTATAGAACAATAAAAGATATTTTAAGGTCAGCCGTAAAGGCTTTTGCCGTCGGGTTGGCGATATTTTTCGTAAGTATTTAATTATTTTTTTATTTACCTTAACTATTTTTTGAGAGGTCAAAATATGGGGTGAGAGAATCGAAAAAAAACCAAATCATCGGGGCTGTATACCAGAGCATTAGCGTAACCATTCATAGCGTAAGTATTCAATAAAAAAATTCTCATCCACATACGGCCGCGGTTTGATGCGTGAGTTCGAATTACGTTCTTCGCTGACTCGCAAAACGCGACAGCACCACAGTAGCAGTCTTGGTAGGGGCGGATCTCATTAGAAAATTGGCCCAAGACGGAAACAGAAAAACATACAACGAACAACAAGACAAAGACAACGTCGTAGGTTTATAATATATAAGGAACGTAAAGGTAAACGGCTAGTCGGTCATCCATTTTCTTCGTTGTAGTAACAAATATCAATGTTGATAACCCTCCCCAAATTCAAATACGCGAGCATCCATGCTACCAACATTTGTTGTCTGATGTTTTTATTTTAGTGGTGAGTGAGTTCCACTAGCGGAAGTATTGACAAGAGGTCATCGTTAGTTTTCTTTCTTTTTTTACAATAACGCGCTCACAAGAGGGGATTTTGAAGTACCCTTAAATGTCAGAGCACAGCGCGAGCGGATGGAGAGGAAGTGGATAAGGAAAGGCGGTGTCGATGTATATTGGTCTTGCATGCCTGGACATCACAACGGCCAGGAAACACATGTACAGGCAGAACATTCCACATTCGCGTGGTTCGGCTAAAAAATGACTCTCTACGTTTAATTGTGCGCCTGAAGACCACTTTCAACGTGAACTGATGCGCATTCACAGATTGACGGGTATCGCGGGAAAATGTCTGAAGGGGCGGAACACATTCAGCAAGTTCAGTTGAGCAACGACCGTGGTAATACCTATAGAAAAGAGATAGGCATTATACGTTGCGACTGTGTTTTAACGACGGGATTGATCGACTTACGGCTGAGTTCCCAATAAGTTTCACTGCCTGTGTTTGCATTCTGCCGAGCACGTGTAGTGCAGTTTTGGATGCGCCCGGCCAAATATGTGAGTTGCACTCCATTTTTGGACGAATATGCGCCTTGTAAATAGATGGAGTATAGTATCTTTTGTATCTTTTAAGGAACCCCATACATTTGGCTGCACTTTTCGCAGCTACAAATACGTCGTCATTCCAGTGAAGAGTCGAATTAATTCCAGTGCGGAGGATTGATAGTTCGTTGGCTTCATCGGTGCAAGTGCCGTTCATAAACAGTATATTTACTTTGTGTCTCGTCTTTGACGACAAGAGGCAGCACTGAGTTTTTTGGGCATTGAGTTCCAATCGGCTAGATAATCCCCACAGATATATCTTGTTGAGGTCTGGATTCAATGTATCAAGCATAAGTGGGTATTGACGTTCGAAGAGTTTGGACGGGAGTGTTCATATGAGTATGAGAAACTCAACGTGCTATCATCAGCAAACGAGTGAATTGGGTTGTGAGTAATTGACAAGAGATCGCTTATAAAGATCAGGAAGAGAGTGGGTGAGAGTACTGAACCCTGGGGAACACCTGTATTAATTTGATGGTGGGCAGATTTGACACCATCAAGAACCCCTTGGATTGAACGACCAGAAAGATAGTTTCTTATTCATTGGATCAGGGAATTGTCCACTCCATAGGAATGCAATTTTGACAAAAGGGCTGGATGCCAAACTATGTCGAAGACTTTTGAGTGGCTCCACTTTTCGGTAAGGTACGTCATCAGATCTCCTGTGGACCTGTTGCTACGAAAGCCATATCGGCGGTCATTGGGAAGGTCATTTGATTCCAGATATTTGGAAAGTTGACGGTTGATAAGAGATTCCATTACCTTGGAGAGAATAGAAGTTAGTGCTATGGGTCGTTAAGAAAAAGGGATGATTTGTCACCCTTTTTGGGAATTGGCTGATTGTTCGCTGACTTCCATCTATTTAGGAAACGACCAGTAGAATAAGACAAATGGAAGAGTTTCCGCAATGGTTTGGCGAGAGAAGAGGAACATCTATTCAAGAGAATTGGGAGAATGCCGTCCGGACTAGCTGATTTGTGTGGGCTTAGCCCTTTGAGTGCGCGGGCAACAGTACGGGTTCGGAAGCGAATCTGGCGCATGCTGTGCTGCTTATGCTCAAGTTGATGTGGAACAGGTATGGTATCAGGCAGCGTTGAGTTCGCTGCAAAATGTGCAGCAAGTAGATTCGCCTTCTCTATTGCAGTGGTGACTGGTTTCTCATCGACTGTAAGCGATAGAATGGATGAAGAGACCGAGTTTTAAATGTTTTTCACGAATGCCCAGGAGTTCCTACTACCAGTGGGAAGTGTAGTATTTTTTGTCTCAGTCTCTGGTAATCTAAGAACTTAGCGCGTTGAATATACGCATTGCAGTCGTTTCTAGCTCCCTTAAATCTTTTCGGGTTTTCATCAGTATTGTTTGATTTATACAACCGAAAGCTCAACTCTTTAGTCTTAATGACTTCTTTGCACCCGGAATGGAACCGCATATTTCTCTTGGGTTTGATACTCTTTACTCTGTGAGTATGCCAAGTAGAATCGTGTCTGTTGATGTGTAGAGTCAACATCGTTATTGATGAAAAATAACGACCAATTTAACCTCCCAAAAAAGTTGTTCAGACCTTCCCAGTTGGCTTTCTTGTAGAACCATACTGTTCTTTCGGGAGCTTTCTCCTTAACCTTACTGTGGGTTAGAGCAAATTTAGCTGATACGACACCGTGGTCTGAAGTGCCTAAGCGCGAAGAAACTTCAATTGTGTGTTTGTTTGGGTGTGAGGTGAGAAATGGGTTCAGTGTGTTAGTGAAATGACCATATACCCGTGTGGGCTCATGTTGAGTTAAACTATTTGAATCAGCAAAAAGCTGGACATATTGATCATCATGTGTTGTATGTCCGGAGTGACGAAGCCACTGGGAGTTGTGCACATTAAAATCACCCACAATAACGATTTCAGTGTGCGGATATAGGGTCAAGATCCTATCGATAGAATCAGACAGAGCATCAAATTCGTTAAAGGATGCGTTTCTATCCAAGTTTGGGCTTCTGTAAGGAGAGCAGTAATGTATGATATCTTTACGAACATGAAGTTTGAGGCAAGGGAAATTAAATTCTGGATTAGAGCAGAGCATATATTGTGGCAGAAGCTGATAAGCAATATCATTTCGTATGTATGTGACTATACCATGATGTGGAAAGAATAGTGGCACTAAGTTTACCCAGGTAGATTAAAATTGGAAATATCTGTATTAGTAATTACCTGGGTTTCGCTAAGTGCAAGGATAATTGGTTTCTGGTTAGAAACGTGGGCAGTTACAGAAGAGAAATTGCATCTCAAGCCGCGAATGTTACACAAGTCAACGCAAAATTCCCGCTCCATTGAAATGGTCCTACACAGAAAACCAATACCGCCTCGGGAAAGGATGAACGTCGGGACCAGCAGTAGATAAGCGAAAGCAACCACTACAGGTGTTATGCTCTTGTAGTAGCTACCCCACTCAGACACCAAAAAACTCTCCAAAGATTATAAATCAATCGAGAGTATCGATGCCTGAGAGACGCACACAGAAGTGCGAAAAAGAGGAAAACAGATAAAAGGCATGGAATGAGTGGAGGGTTTTCCCGCACTGCACATCACTCGCGTGTATATTCTCGCACTTTTCACAGCACTAAGATGCGTGTGTGTAGAACCATTTATTTGCATAGGATCGCACAGATAACTTTGCACCGTATTCGGACGCGTGTGTGAAGATCCGTTTGTTTGTTTAGGATTCCACAATAAGACTTCCCGCGCGAACCGATAGTGCAATTGAGTATCTTGTTTATATTTATGATTCCCAAAACGAATTGCATAACTGATCCGATGGTACGGATCTCGAGGCAGAAGTGCACGTGCTGTCTCGTTGGCGGTCTTAAATCGATTCCAGTTATAACCTAAACATCGTTATTGATAAAGAATAACACCAATCTGACTTCCCAACGAAAGAAGTTTAGATAATCGCAACTGTACAGTCATACTTTTCCTTTGGCAGTTTTATTAATAACACGGTTGTTGGTTAGATTGAATTTAGTTGACTCAACACAGCCGTTTGAAGGGCCCGATGATGAGGAAATTTCGACTGTGTAATTAATATGGCGGAGGGTGAGGAACAGGCCCAGTGAGTGGTTGGAACGACCATTCATATTTGATCACGAGTGCAGTAAATTTGTTGGAATCGGCGAATCGGTGGATATACTGACCTTCAGGAAGTATTTGTCTACAATGGGGAAGCCATTGAGGATCATACACACAGACCCACTTGCAACCACTTTTTTTTTTTACATTTCTGTATTTATTGACGATCAATAATTTTTACAATAAGGAATCCAGATAACTTATGATACTTTAGCTATAATTGTTTACATATACTTGCTAGTACATTTTTCAAACAATATGATAGAGGTTATATATTGATTATGGATTAAGATTGTAGTGGGTAGAGCTTCCTGGAAAAGGTCAGAAAACCAGGATATAGTTATTTACTTAACCTATGCTAATTTGCTTAACTTAACTTAACTTATCTTAACTTAGTCTAGTTACCTAATTATTATTGAAATAAGTTAGTGTGGTGTAGAAGGGGGAAGCATAGTGATCAATAGGTAGGTTATGGGTTAGTGAGGATATTGTCAGTCAGGGATGTGGGTTGGGGAACTACTTTCCGTTTGTTCGTTGAAACGCAAAATATTGGAGAAGGGTTGAATATTACTATATTTAAATTGGTGAGGTGAAAGCTCTGTATTGTGGTATACAATCTCATTAGTGTTATTAACCAACTTGCCAGAGGTGAAGAACGTTTTGATGTGGAGACAGTCGGGAAGGCAGTTCGGTTATCTGACGGAGTCGATGTGAGCGCGTTTATTATCGGGTTGGGATTATTGGGAAGATTTTCGATAAATTTGATGGACAGCTCGAGGAAGCGTCGATCTATACGTTCAATATTAGCGGCATAGTAGAGCGAACTACTGTTGTAATATTTATGGGAGTTGGGATGTCGGTTGAGGCCAGTGATAAGTCTGAAGCATTTCCTTTCGAAAATGTGTAGCTTCTCCATTTGGGCGAGTGTGATATGGTACCATATCGGGCATGCATATGTGAGAGTGAGTCTGATTATCTGATTGTAGATAAGTGATTTAACTTTGGGAGAGAGACCATTCGGCTTGTACATCACTTTTCTGCAGAGATTAAGTTGAATTGCGGCTTTCGAGTTTTTGGTGCGGGCGGAGAAGGACAGATTGTTGGTGAGGGTTATTCACTTGCAACTACAGTTTCGTAATATGTACGGGCATAAAATGAATCAGTACATTCTGGTAGTCTAGCGAATTTATTATAAAATTCGATCGATTCTCTCTAAATAAAGGACCCGTTGGGAATATTGAAATATTAGTATCAGTTTTTATGTAGGTTTCGATTAGTACAAGGATTCCTGGTTTATGGGTGGATGTGTTCAGACCCTGAAATGAAATTGCACTTAAAGTCGTCAATGTTATATGTTGACGCCAAATTCCGGTGTCCCTGCAGCGGCACATCCGAAAGGACCATTATCAAGTTGGAATGCAAATCGCGGCATGGGTGAGCGAAACCGACCACTATAGGCGATAGGTGCTTATCTAACGCAAACGGATGTAAATTTAACGTGCCCTGCGCTATATCCACGTACATTCTTTTCAGACACTGAATAGTTTGACTTATATAACTGGAAGATCAACTATTTTGTTGTAATAGGTTCATTACATTTGGAATCGAATAAGATGTTCGCATTTGAGTCTTCCACGCTGTGTGGAATTAAGTACCTCTTAACAAACCTTGAGAACTTCGCTAACATATAAGGTGCTGTGGGGAAGAAGTATGTACCTAACAAGGGCACGAGATTCCCTTCTTCCACTATCGACGAAAGATCTGCCGAAGGCCACTAGAAAAAAACACAAAAAGGGACTCCACAACACTATGTCCACAAATGTATCAAAGAAACACGCGCAGGAACTGTTGCACAGGAGAAGAGTTAAATGAAACACACTGATTGCCGGTACATGTTGAAAAGGTTTATTAATTTTTATTTGTATCCTTGGTTTACACAAACTAAACGTGCACTTTCCACTCGATTAGACGGGACGTAATTAATAATTCTTTGGTATTACTTTTAAGCGATAATTCCCGAAAAATTTTATTTACTTTACACTCGACTTTTTGATGCGGAATATATGCATCCCTGCGGCGCCACGGGGCTGCAGGAGCTAGCACGACCAGTGCGATCGGCAGAAGAAATGAGACTCAGCGATAATCATCTCGTGCAGAGATGATTCGCTTAGGGGGTGAGTTTCTGGTGTCGTGGTAGGTATCCTCTCCACTAAGGATATCGTTTTTACGTAAAGTCTCTCTTGGTGGAATAGGAAACCAGATCTTATAATGAAGATCATGGCGGTATGTGTGCGATCGTTCAGATCCGAGTTGTTTACACGCGCTCGAGGGCAATGGGTAAACGAAGCAGACAGGTGGCAAAGACAAAAGGGAGATATGACCAAATGCGCCGTTGGTAATGCGGTTCATTATTTACGCGACGCATCGTCGCTATTATCGACGTTGGGAAAAAAAGGTGCTAATGGGATTGGTGGCAGAACGAATCCCTTGCATGCCTTTGTATATGCCGGGTAATTAGCCGCGGCAGAGAAAGAAATTGAATATTGTTTGTTTGTGGAAAAACAAGCGATGAGTTGGGTCTTATGCATGTTTACATGCGTATAAATATGGTTTATGGCATCTGTAAAAACAAGCTGGCCGACATAGGAATTTAACACAGACAAAGGGCACCGACTGGCTTGGGATTCATGATGCCATATGCACTTTAAAGAATTATTTCTAGGAATTTTATCTAACGCGTAGTATGCATTAAATGTCCTTGTAAAAGGAAATGTTTCAGGTATGCTGGGTGGAGACTGCGGTGCAGGTGTGGGAAATTGAAATTTGCCTGGGAACCAAATGTGCCGAATAGGTTTTGGGATTCCTGAAAAGGTAGAAAATAAATCTTACAGGAAATTATATGCGAAGAGGTGCATGAAGGCAAGTTTCCTTTTACAGGGACTTTTTAGATTATACCTTAGATAATCCCAGATGCGTAAAGCATTTAAGGTGCTAATGCGATAGCATTAGCGAAATTATATGATTGGATAGAGTTATGGGTGTTTTTTTAGCAAGGCGAACCGTGGGGTTTGGCGTGACCGTCACAGTGTCGCCCCCTCCCCCCACCCCCAATGACGTAGTCACAAAATAAAAGAGGTGGGGCTGAAGGGATGCTCGAATGGGTGGTGCGGTGCTGGGAGGAGGGCTGAACGCTTGGAGAACAAGGTGGCCCTGCGTACTTCGGGAGGCGCTGTAATTGTTACGGGAACTGTCGTGATGACAAGTTCCTGGTTATGGTTTGGGCCTGTGTCGATAAATATAGTGGACGCGGATGTTAACGCTTGATGCCATCAATGCAAGGGTGTGCGGCGTGGTCCATTAGCCTGTTGTGGGTCGCTTGGACCAACAGGTTTATCGTCCGATAGGTCGGAACCTATCGGAAATCTGCTCGCGTCCTCAGTGACGAAGTAGCGTGTGCGGGAAGATGCAGGTAGAGACGCCGAAGGTGTTAATCTGTTGTTGGCGGTACCTGCCAAAAGGTTGTACCCATCTAATAGGTCAAATCCCATAGAGGCTCGCTGACATCGTACGACGAAATGTCAGGAGACGGGACCTATTGGGGCTAGCTGGCATCGTACAACAAAGTGCCAATAGATGAGACATATTGTGACTCACTGACATCGTGCTACGAAGTATAAAATAACTTGATAACGCTACCAGCAGTTATGTACACTATCTTCGGCACTCAAAAATGTACTTTTACTGGCCAATTAAAATAGCAACATATCCGCCCTGTTAGCATATTCTGCATATCTTTAATGATTAACGGATAGAAGAGTAGATGTTATGTTGCCAAGTTCTACTGCTAGTTAGTACAGGAATACAGCCCTGTTTATTTGCCAATTTTTGCAAATGTTTGATTATATTAAAGCCATACGCAACATCTATAAACTACACGTCTTCCTATATATTGCCGATTAAATGCGTCTGCCAATTTCGTCTCTCCTAGACGATACACTTTTACTATCCACAGATTATTGGTTTCATTTATGAGCACCCCACTCATTTCGCAATTCAATGTTTTTTTATAAGCAGTTCGTTTCCGATGCATCAGTATACAACTTAATGAGGCTCCCATCATACCGTTCCTAAGGAGCGCATAATGAATGGATGCAAAACACCGATTGAACCATGAACTGAGATGGAATCGGTTCGTTTTAGCCAGTTAAGGTGGAATTTTAATTAACGTTTAAAGGCAACAAAACGTTTCGACGAAAGTTAGCAGCCCTCCTCGGGCAGAGAACATTATTCTATGAGATCGTGGATGATGTATCTGTTTGCTCGAGAACCAAATACAAACAGAACACATCTATCTGAAGTAATATAAAACGATTAGCATCCACAACAAAGTTGCTCCAGTGAACATGTTTGCAATGTAATCAGCAAGGTACGCCTTTACCCCTCGCCCCTTTGATCCTGATGTACGTTAAGCGCCTGCGGTATTGTATTGCAAATTTTATAATTATCAAGCCAAACGTTCCTTGCCACAAGAAGGGAAGCAATAAACTTTGCGCCTTCCTCGTGCACCCCCCCCCCCCCCTCATCACTTCCAACGATCATTCTAACAATCGGCAAATAATGATCGTCTATAGACAGAAACAATAAAAGAGGCAACAGCGTGAACACAAAAAACAAGGGATAAAGTAAAAATACAATAAAATTAAAATAAAAATAAGAGTTAAAAAATAAAATCGATACAAGCGACTGCAATCGTAAAAATAAATTTTTCAATATGAGCCATTTTATTGTCGGGCAATAATTCTCGAGCGTGTACACACAGTTCCAATGTGGAGGAATGTTATACAGACCGCCGGAACCGGGGACAAGGATCATGCTAGGAGCTATAACAATAAAAGGAAGGCAACATCACATACCTTGAATATCTAAGGCACATTTCGGGATGAGTAAGCCAGAGGGGTCTGAAACCTTCGTGGAGTCCGTAATGATGGTAATGTTTCTTGGATTGGTCATAATTTAAATGCGCCCTTACCCTTGACGCCCAGTCCTCTGGTGGTCAACCTTGGGGCGCTCATTTGGAGGTGATTGTAATGATGGGAGCGACTGCCTACGCTACCTTAGCTTTATTTTAAATATTTTTCTTGTTTACCTCACCACACTTGGTCTTCATGCTTGCTCCTGTATCTTTTCTCTGAATTCACATAAGGTTTAATGAAATATTCGCGATCACCTGTCAATATTACCCGCTGTGATCTTAAATACGCTTTCTGAAAGTCAATTCTGAACTCTCGCATATACCTGTGCGCTTGTATTCTGATCCACCCGCTGTATTTCCAGATTGGGTGCGATCCGTTGGCTGCCCAGGGCAGTTCGTACCGTTTTGATGGAAGACATCGCGGCTAAAGTGGTGAGTCATGCTGTGCACTGCATGTTTTATATATTATAAGTGAACACATTCTCTTGATCACAGGTGAAGAGTGAAATTGAATTTGGATCGTAATTTGTTTGGGATCGTTTGCGATTGTTGCCCCATTCGCCCCGAGGTGGAAGCCGTATGGAATATTGTGACTCTTCACTTCTCAACTTAGATTTTGCCATAGAAATCCTACGCTTGGACTTTTTGCAGGAATGTAATTAATTTCCACTACCTCGACAGGGGTTTAACGACATTTTATAAACTAACATTTTAACCTACTCCAAGAACAGGAACCAGTTCACAATATGGGGCTCATTAAACTCACTCATAAACCAACGGCACATCTCTTCTGTATCTATTCACTAATATTTTCAATATCCTCACCTTGTTGTCTTCAACATCGACCTGGCATTTGTATTTATGTCATATTGTATGGCTAGTTGAATATGTCTCCATCTCGAGAACTACTTAATAAGGTATGCAGTGTGTACACCTAAGTTAAGCCTTCACGATTTGAGAACAATACTTAAATCCGTAGTTTTTTTTTTTTTTTGATGACGAAATGAGAGAGCTGTACGTGCATCTGCAAGTACCTAGGTTTAAATTACCAGTTTACATTACGGTATTAGTTGGGTGATAAACTTTTAGTTCAAAATTCTACCAAGTTTCGGAAAGTTTGTAAGGTTCTGAGTCTACATGTAATATAAAATCGCTGATTTTTGCAACTACTTGAAGTAGATATGTAGGCGGAGGAATTTCTAACGGTAGCGTTCATATCCACAATTCGGGCTGTTGACCGAAACGTACAAGGTGGCGCAAAATTAATCACCCATCGGAAGATGTTATAATTTTTGCAAATGGCGTCGTACGTTAATCATACAAATATACAAGCAATGGAGCGCTATATTCCCCAAGAGCGTGGAAACATTGTGTCGATGTTTTTGACCAATAGTCGGTTGGCAGTGTTAGCGCAACGTGAATTTCGACGTCGATTTCCTAATCGTGTCGCGTCAACTGGGCAAACATTCCGGCGCTTAGCTACTCGACTCAAACAGACTGGAACCACAGTTGACCATGTAGGGCGTGGGCGCCACCGGACTGGTCGTTCGGCCGAGAATATCACGGCTGTGGCTGTGGCTGCCGATGCCACTTAGAATGAAGAAACATCAACCAGGCGAAGGGCCACACAATTGGGCATCACCAGACGGACCATACAGCGAATTTTAGTGAAAGACTTACACATGTTCCCGTAAAAAGGGCAAACAGTGCATCAGTTAATGTTTGTTGACCGTCAGTCGCGTGTGAATTACTGTCAAGCTATCCTTAATCTCAACAACGAAGAGGACGATTTTGATTCGAAAATCATCATGAGCGACGAGGCACATTTCCACTTAAGCGGTTACGTCAAAAGCAAAATATTCGTTTTTGGGACACTGAAAATCCGCCTGTGATGCATGAAGAGCCATTACTTTCACTCAAAGCCACTGTGTGGTGCGGCGTTAACAGGGAAGGAGTACACAAGCTAATAGTGAAGAACACCGAAGGAAGTTCGAATAAGCAGAAGTATCAGAACCGTATACCATAGCGATAACATAACAATTTCACATCAGTTGAGTGTATTTGAGTTTAGAAATCGAATTCGTACACGCGGTAGTGACCTGGCGTGTTAAGCATTGGTTCAATTTTGAGTGATTCTAACCGTCACAGCGTCAGTTCGAATCACACGCTCTTCATTCTCGTAGCAAACGTTATACGGTCACCATTACTGGCGGACGATACAGGGTCATGATAATCGACTTCTTACTGCCGGAATTGGACGAGCGGGACTTGGTGAACATGTGGTTTGAACACACACAGCACGAGCCACAGTGAATTATGCGGAGGAAGGGTTTCCTGGTCGCGTAATCTCTCGTTTTGGCGATTTGGCCAGCCACCAAGATGTCCTGCTTTAACCATACCAGATTTCTTTCTTTGTGGCTATTTGAAGTCACGGGCTTATGCCAACAAGCCTCAGACAATTTCAGACCTTGAGGAGAATATTCGACAGGAATGCGAACAGTTGTCACCGGAAATCTTGCAGAAAGTCATGGAAAATGCGATAATACGGGTACAAATACGTATCAACACTGGCGGCAGCTACTTGACGGATATTATCTTTTCCACTTAACAAAAAAAATTGTAAAGGTCCATATAAAGATTTCCATCACTCCAAATCATTTTTTTTTTATTTAGTAAAAAAGTAATTCAAAAACAAAATTGTAGGATTAATTTTGCGCCACCTTGTATAAAAATATTCCTAATTTCAAAATAACTAGTACCTTTCCTTTCCGTCTATTTACGGATTAACCTGTGACGAGCGCCCAAAAGGCAGACAGAGGTTTTCGAAACTCTATTTAAGATGTTAGTATGCAATTTTTCAATGTTAAAAAACAACAAGTACAACGAGATAGGCAAGCATAAACTGGATTAAAAATGGTGACTGTAACAATTGGTATAATTTGTTTGCCTCAAATGCTGCGATAAATTAAGAATTATCGAGGTGAAATGGAGTTCCTTCGAGTAAGCGACATCAAAGTTAAATCTGCCGACATTAGCTAGATATGAGCCCATGCCCCGTACGAATAGCACAAATAGAAGCTCCTCCGAGCCAGGATTATTATGAACAAAAGCATGGTATGGTGGCCGCCTAATGTCCTAAAACCTATCTTTAAAAGAGACCAAAAAAGGAAGGGGGGACATTTTTGGTTGCACAAAATAAAACCACTGCATATTAGGATCAGGTCACACTCTCAAACCAATGGTTTTCGATTTATGGTAGCTTTTCACCAAAAGTATATAGCAGCCGTCAGATCGTCGTCAACGAGATTGATCGCATTCTACAACCAATTTTCGAAAATGTAAACAATATGAACTTTTCGAGGAGCCATATGTTCGTTACACCACGATACGGCATTTAAAAGTACTTCTGTGAATATCTTTGTCGCCCGCACAACAGGGCCAAGCTTTAATTTAATGTTAAATGTATACAGTTCAACAAATTTCCAAACCTTTGAGTGCAGAACAGTAAGAGGAAGTCATCAGCAAAAAGGCAGCACGAGTTATGTTTCCGCGAGTGTTTCTTTTTCTTTCGCACTGGACCTGTGGCGTTTCCCACTAGCGCCACTGCTCGCATTTTCCAGGTACGACACCAAACTTCCCCCTAGAGCATACAAAGATCCGAAAAAACAAGTATTGTGGCACTTCCATTGAACGCCACTACTTACCTTTCAATCGTCTACATACAATTCTCCTAACATCTAAACCTATAAGTTTCGCCGATACTTTTCAACGGCGCCAAGGAGACATTTCCACCAGGGGCATGATCGCCTGAAATGCATCATGCGTCCGACCCACAGGAAATTCATACCTCGCGACTGGCCATCGAAGGAAACCGAATTCTCAATAATGTAAACTTACACACGAGAGCTCGGTCCTTTCGAGATCGCTATCGATGTGCACGAGCGGCTAGGCGTTGTACGCAGTTGCCATACTACGAACACCTAAAATTTCGGTTTGCATAATGGCGCAAGACTAATGACCTTGCCCAGAAAAAATTAATCATTATGGAAAATTTAACAAGCCTTAGGACTTGCTAAATAAGGCCAAGACCGGTCCCCGGTTGTAGTGCCGATGATGATGATGATGATGATAATGGTTTGCACCAGCTGCAACCACTTCGTTTAATGTTTCCCTTTACGAAATTCGTATATCCACGGTTCGCATACCCACCGACACACAGCACCAGCGACCAGAAGAGTCCTCGTGTGTGTGTTTCGCGTCCTTTCCTGGGACCAATGTAGAGAATCATCGCCTATTGGTCACCGAAACGATGGAATTTGGTATTCTGTCGTTTCGAAAGAATTCATTAATCGCAATTCGGATTCCGTGGAGGCAAGTCGCGCCCTCCACGTAAAACGTCGAGAAGTCAGTCGAAATCTTGCGCCTGCTGGAGTATGTCAAATTTTAAACTATAAATAGCAATTGTTACTTGCAATAAATACCTATTGACTTTCAAGTTGTGTTACTTACAATAAATACATATTGACTTTCAAGTTGTGTTACTGTAAACTATAAATACCAATTGTTACTTGCAATAAATACCTATTGACTTTTAAGTTATATTACTTTCAATAAATACCTATTGACTTTCCAGTTGTGTTAACAATTAATCCATAAGATGTATTGTTACACTTAAGTTTGCTGGAGAAATAAAGCAGTAAAAACCAATTGCGGTACGTCCAAATTTACTATTGGTTCGTTGAAAACGGAGTCAGAAACAGTAACGTGGCAACGGAAAAATAAACCTACACGATCAGAAGGTTCGTAGTTCCGTTCAAAAAGGAGTACGAAGAAATCTCTAGGACAAATCAATAAATTAAACAGCCATACATTACCGATCGCACAGTGAAACGGTAAAGGATAGGAAGGCTTGTGTGAACCTGTATCCATGCCGACACACAACAGAAACCTAAAACCTACAGATGACTCCACAATAATAAATGAAACAAGTCTTTTAAAGTTACTTCCTTTATTTTTTCTCTATTTTGCTATCTCTTTCTTCTTCTCTCTTTTCTATATTTATTTTATTTATTTTTACACTTTGTCTTAACTCTTTACTTTCACATAGGTATTTTCTTTCAATTTCTAACAATCAAGCTTCACCTGAGTTTCGTGGTAGTCACTTATACTTAAGGTATGGTTAACTTTTGATGATTATCCACTTTTAATTATCACCCTTGTAATGATTTAGGTCCCCTATTTAGATAACGGTCACTTCCAACTACACTGCACTACTCAACGCTCTCCCCAATCTTTCCCATTCTCGAGTCACCACTAGACTGCCTCCTATCTTGTTTGTACTTCTTCTCGTTACCTCGGGGTCAACACCTCCCAATGAATTAATAATGCAATTTCGATTTCCATCAACCTAATTTCCGATTTGCAATTGCGTTGAAATGCGACGTCAGCCGATATACCTCCATCGGTTTGCGTCACAGTTCAACATCCGCAATTGCAAATTGACCTAATAAATGTTTGTGTGCAATTACATATTTTTTGTGCTTTATCGATTGTGACGAAATGTGGGACAATTAATTGCATTATCGCTCTGGGGGTTATACGGGTTCAGAATCGGGTGGCGTTTTTTGGTTTAAGTACATCAATGACGTCATATACAACATCTTTATCTATGTCGCCACTGATACACTTAACACACGTGAGCCCCTTCAAACCCGTGATCCGAAAGAGAACTAATAATTAGAAAGATAAAAAAAAACCCTAGTTAGTTGGTTACATGATCATGGCAAAGGTGAACCTTAGAAATGAATAGTCTTCTGCGAAAACAACCACTTTTGGATTCTGTATACCGACAAGGGCAAAGGAATTTCGACTACCAAGTAGAATCTGTCGAACGCTGTGCCACAACATAGACAATAAAAGCTAAAGCTTCCCTCAACGCGTATGTAATAAATTGAAGACTGTGATATATAAATTCACAAAACATACTGCCGAAGCAGAAGTATTATCTGCCGAATTTTTCAAGGCAACAAAACTTCAGTGAAAAGAGAGCTTATGTTGATTTTGGAATCTTGAAAACTACCCTTAGGGGCAATCTCATCTTGTGACTTTTTTTTATGTTTTTTTTTATTGGATTAAACACTCCTTGACGTATCCAAGATTGGTAAAAAAAAAACTCGATTATGAGGGGGAGAGTATTGTAGGTGGGTCAAAAAGTTGTTTTTCCGAGCGAAGACGTGAAGCAAAATTAGCGTTTTCCGAGTGCGCGGAGTCTTTATTATTCTCTATATCAATTATAATTTTCGGGTAATTTTTCGGAAAAACAAGAAAGTAAGTTCAAATTAACGCCCTTCTTTTTAAATCAATTTTTCGAGAGAATCCTACGATGCTCATTCGATTTTGGGCTATATTTTAAGAAACTTCTTGGTTTTTTGTTCCAGACTAAAAATTGTGACCTGTAGCGGTGCGCCCATGTCGATCTCTATCTCTTCCCTATCGTTCGTGGTACGTCTCAGAAAATCACGTGAAACTTGGGGAACACAGGATGGTACTAACCCAGGTGAGAGCAAAGTGCAAACGGAAGGATAGGAAAAGGATAAGGAATGGAGTATCAATGTACATTGGTTTTAAATGCTTGGACATTACAACGACAGGGAAACACATGATCAGGTAGAACATTCGACATTTATGTGGTCCAACTAAAAAATGACTCTATTTGTTCATTTGTGCGCCTGAGGTTGATATGCAACGTGAACTGAACCATCATGATATTTGAAATATGAACATATGGGGCTGGGTGTTCATGTTTAGGTGTTTAGTGTGCCAGACAGGGGCACTGGTTCACCAATTTCTACTCCCCAATACTCTTCACAATTTGTTGACTGTCCACACGTGCTGTTGTTTCCTAAACCTTCGGTAGGGATTAGAAGAAATAAAAGAAAAACTCTGGCCACGGCGGTGATATTCACAATCGTAGGATATATTGAAGCTGGATAAAAAGGCAATAAATACATTGTTTGTTATAACTGCATTAATAATCACTAGAGGTTGGTGTATAGAATTAAAGTTAACAAATCCAAACTTATTTAGTTATCTTATGGTAAGGGACAAACACAAAAATTCGGGTACATAGGGTTAAAATTAAAAGTCACAAAGTTCGTTGCTCACTGTGGCAGAATTAATTATTACTATAAGAAGGCTTACTGAGCTCGAGTTGGTATTTACAAAAATTCATTAGTGATCTTATTATAATGGTCAAACACAAAATTCGGATACATAATATATATATATATATATATATATATATATATATATATATATATATATATATATATATATATATATATATATATATATAAATACATTCGGATATATAAAAAATCACTAATCGATGATCACTAATACTCGGCTATATAGAATCCAACTTAAATAGTCACTGGTTCTTGCTAGTTGTAATTGAATTAGTAATACAAAGTTAAGATATATACAGAGGTATGACCAAATAAACGTAAAATTACACATCGGTTAACTCGCGGAACCGTTTAGTTCGATTCGTTCGGGCTCCATTGCAATGCGGACAATATGTTGGCAAGGTCGGTGCAACTACTCCCCCTTCGGTATAGTTGCTGCCACTCGATGTCTTGGGAACCGTTCCACTCAATGAAAACACGACTGCGCACGTGACGTGGCTGTTAATGGACTCCTCCCGACTGTAGTTGAATAACGACTCTAATTTATTTAACGTGGAGGCACGACTCGCCTCCACGGAATCTGTAATCATCATCATCGGCACTACAACCGGGAACCGGTCTTGGCCTTATTTAGCAAGTCCTGAGGCTTGTTAAATTTTCCATAATGATTTATTTTTTCTGGGCAAGGTCATTAGTCTTGCGCCAGAACGGAATCTGTAATGCGATTGACTATTTAATCATCGAAGCCGACAGCACAGCAAATTTATACCTTGCTTCGGTGCCCGACAAGGGATGATCTTCCTTGCATTGGTCCCGCAAAAAGGGGTGAAACACACACACGGTGATCCTTTCTGCTGCTCATAGCGTGTGTGTGTCCACAAGCATGCGGACCGTGGATCGACCAAATCCACAAGGGGAACATTAGCTGGCATCGTTGCAGCTGGTGCCATTATCTCGACATAGAGATTTAGGTGTATACACGATCAGCAACTGCGTAAAGCATTTATGCTGATCGTGTACACCTTGGCGGCATCTCCACGTAGTCGAATTCTCGATGGTAATTTTCCATTTAGGAGAACTCGACTTCCTTGGGCGGTCAGCCGTATGCCTTAATGTATTTGTCGGTCGGATGACCGACCGATGTGGGCATGAGTAAAAAGGAAAAGAAGAAACATCTCCTGCTCCTCTGCGACAGACTCGTTAGGAGATATCTCATTGATGTGGTTAGGTTAATATTGGTTGCTTGATGGTGCAACCAAATTGCTTTTAAGGAAATGGTGCGTTTCATGAAACCATGCCTTTAGGGAAATATCTGTTTGGTGCTGATGGATTTTGCATCAGCGAAAATTATAGGTTTAGATACTTTAGACCCAGGTTTGAGGTAAGTGAATGTATTCCAGGGTTTTTGTGCACTATGAAACTGTTTCCTCATTAAAGGCTGGAAGGTAAGCGGTGGCGTTCAATGGAACTGCCACAATACTTGTTTTATGTGGCCTTTGGATGCTCTAGGTTGGAAGTCCTCGAATAATTGGTGGGAAGGCAAGTAGTGACGTTCAATGGGACCGCCACAACCACATAGGGGTTATCATCACACGTAGGATAATGGCCTAGAAAAATGCTGATAGGGCAAGAGAACGGGAGACTTATAGCGACGAGAAGATTAAAGACAGGATCGAACATCATACTGGTGTCGTCGCTCACAAGTTTAGGTTGGGATCTGTATGGCCGCGATGCCACCGAAGGGCGAAACGGAAGCGCTCGTTCGACGTCCTTTTGAAATCAAAACCATTAGAGTGCACTACACAGAAAGAGAAAATCGAATAAAAACGGTATCACTTTCGTGAAATGTAGAACCACATCATCACCAGAAACAGAGGTTTATGTGATGGTCGAAAACATTGAGGAATTCGAAAAAGAACATCTGGCGGTAGTACAAGACCTACGTGAGACCCACCACATGGACGATAACGTGTGAAAGGATATAATACCGAAAAAGACAAAGTAAATTAAGAGTGCTTGGATAAATTTGTGGCAATTGTACTCATCCAGTTAGTGCGGTTAGCGTGTGATTAGACCTGAAATAGTGGGAATCTTAGTGAACCCGTACCTGTGTCGGCACATAACTAAGATATTTCCTACATGTCCACCTTCGATCCACTAGCATTCACAACGCCAGCATCCATTCAAAGGAAGAGGCTGATATAGGACATAAGGCATGTTATAACCGGATGGGATGAGAAAATCCAGAAAGAGCAGAGCAGGTTGCGAAAATTGCAGAGCTGTAACACACAAAAGTAAGGATTGTCTAAAACGGCTAAGAGTAAAATTCTCTGAGAGATTCGTAGTGTTAGATATGGTGGAAAATTATGAAAAAGCATACGAAGGCAAATGCGACCAACGGAGTGTGCATGATCCTGCTTCACCGAATGATATTGTCCTTGAAAACAAAAAAGTCGAAGAGGCAAAAAAAAAAAAAAAACCGTTCTCACATGAGCAAAGCGATGAAGGTATGTATTATTATTATATTGATATTGATAAAGTAGATATGCTTTGGACAAAGGTGAATTCCATACAGAGAATTACTTGAAGAAATCTAAGAAACAGTGATTCGGAAACTAGATTGATGAGATACAATGGAAAGCTTCACGTAAGACCAGATAATGTGGATTTCAGTGCAGGGAATGGCGTCCGTTACATGGTTGATAGTTGTGTGGTGGTTCTACGAACCACACAACTCACTATAGGTTGAGATATCGTCGTTCCACCAAGGAACATACTCACCTATATCCATTACACGTGCCCACGGACACGTTCCCCAAAGTCCTTCCTACCGCCTGAAACAAAGGTAACTTTCCAAATACCCAACATTGAATTCAATAATAAAAACAAATCGAACTAAACGTTCAAAATTTCCTAATATTGAATTCAACGCATCCATTCGATGCATCCATTCAATTCAATTCAATGCAATTCCCCCATTTACTCAATCCATCTGTGGCGGTCCCGCCAGATCCCACGGCTCGCCTTCCTGAAAAAAACCTCATAACCACAACCCAGTCTGCACCAGCTTTCGCCAATGCAATTAGCATTAGCATCTTAAATGCTTCACGCATCAAACAGATCCAATTATTATAACCCAAAAGTACCTGCAAAAGAATTCTTACCTTTTCAAGCATTCCTTCGCTTACAAATCCCCTGTAAGAGTTCTTACTTTCCTTATCATAAATTATCCTGAAAAGAAAAACCCCGGTTCACATATCATGTAACCACTCCAGCCAGGAATAATTATCATTGCGTCGCATATTCTCAGTTTTATTCATGTGTACAATAAATTTCTTTATGTATACATTGGATGCCGTCCTTTTCTCCTAGCAATAAAATTCCCTGACTCGCACAATGTGCAAACCAAAGCAAATACGCATCTCGCGTCTTAAACCTATTAGCACCATGTGCATCGGCATTGCGGCTATCGTAACAGATGCAATGCATACCATAGAAAATTCATATCGTTTAGGTACCCGAATCACATTTTCTATGTAATGAGCGGCTCCTATTTATCTAGCCAACCCTCATTACCGAACTATGCATTAGGTCATATTTCCCTTGTCCTTTGATTCGCCGAATCTTGTCCCTTACGAACTAGATGCATAAACAATTACAAAGCTATTAGCATCCGATGAGACGCGATTCGTTTGTTGCAACAAACACACATCTCTTGGATGCCCATTATGCCCCGTCCTTGAGTTTCAGGTTTATTCCTATGGCCTTGTGTATGATAAATAAACCAATGTGATCTTCACTCACACATACACAGTCATTGCCAAGTCTGTCCTCCTTGTTTCCACCACAGAGAAACATTTTCTTCTTGGGCAAACTCACCTTAAAACGAGATAATTATCGTGGAGTCGTAATATAACCATCAAGGCGGATGGTCGCTCCGCCATCCACCGTACCGTCGCCGGTACGGTGTGAATCGATAAACCAGTGTTCTAGTTTTTGTCGCGATTTGTTGAAGCAATTACTGTGTTGTATATTGCAATGAATTAACAATTATTAATAATTTTAAAATACTAGTTTTGCAATGCCACGAACCATGTAAATAATAAGAACATTATATTAAGATAATCGCGAATTCTTTTATAAATCATTAAACCAAACAGTTAATTAATAAACAATAAAAAGAGTGTTTAAATTGTATTTCCCTCGTGAGCGACCTTCCTTCGGTGATGTTCGGTGATCAGGCGCTGCACCACCTTCTCCGTTCATCCTTCCGCGTTGGTGGACAATTTGGGTGCTCGCATTGGCGGCGGAACAGTGGAGCTTCCTTTTAATCTTCGTGACAGTGATGATGGGAGAGGAAGTGAACCAGTGCAGTACGCCCGCACAACATACTTCCTACCCCACACATCCATTAAACGCATTTTTCTGAAAACAAACAGAATAACGCATATCCTCTCATGTAGCTAAAAGCAATTAGCACCCCAAATTCCTGGGAAGATCCCAAACCGACAAGCACACGTGCGCAAACAAAGGCCTAGCGATTCCCCCGCCGACCAACAATTCTTGCAATCATAAACATCGTAACGCCTATCCGACGCTAGACGTTTATGACAGGGAAATGCGATCTTCAAACCATATCCCACGGTTCCTTTGTTACCCATCTGAAGTACACAAAAACTCTTGTTGTCGTAGGCCAGATGGGTAACACAAACAAAGCCCATGAAAGGACCGAGAAATGAGTGGCGGTCGCTCGATCCTTCGAACAAAAAAAAAAAAAAAACCGATAAGGAAATGGGAATGATAATCATGATGGGAAATTTCTTTTTCAAATAAGAGAATGAAAACTATGATGGGAAATTTATTTTTCAGATGAGGGGAAGCGAATGGTTGATGGATAGAAAAATTAATTAGAAAAGGAAGATTAGTCTACTTCGAGCAAGAGTCTGAGAACCCCACCGAGGAGATCGATCCCCGCGACACATTAAAACGGGAAGGTAACGTCGATACTCGATTTGTCCAAGTACGCGAGTTAACGCGAATACGTTCGCGGAACTGGAACCGAAGGCAAACATAGACTCGACGTTCAACGCATCGCATTTCAACGCGCGCCGACTCGTTACTCCCGTAGTGACACCTTCGTGATATCTCAACGTATGTCGTCTGATACTGTCGATTTTTGTGCAGATAACAATAAGTGGACGGCTATACGCGATAGACAGTAATAAATAAGGATAGTTTCAAATAGAAATACGAGGTGTGGTGGAAGTTTATTGTGTTTACCGTTAGTATACTATCCGAACTATTATTGTAACCGGAGTAAAAAAAAATTGTGTTCCAGACGATTAAGGATAAATAAAGAGCGTAAACGTTCAACAAAAGAAAAAGAACCGTGTTTCATTTGGGGATTTATTCGCTCCAGTGTGTTTCTTTCTTGTTTTCGTGAACGGTGTTCGGCGGAACACCATCGACAGGCGACTCAAAGACCAATTCCGCCAAAGTTGTAAACAGGTAACAATTTAAATATGCTTGAGCGGCACCCAGAAAAGTATGATGGAAAATACTACAAACCACAACGTGCCGACAAATGACACAATCCGGGGAACGTGGAATAATTAGACGACGCCACAGCTACATATGTTAAATTATATGGAGAGTTCTGGCGTTGCAAGTCACAGGTGTTGAATCGTTAGACGACGCCACAGCTGCAGTGTATTAAATTGTTTGGACATTTTTGGAAGATGATAGAAGCCAGAACCACGGACCTATAAAACGAGTACTGGTTGCATGGGGAGTTCAGTTCCTCTTTAATAATGGATAAGATCAATTCCTTTGTTATCGACACGAGGTTAGTTCCAGCATTGTTGTGATTCAGTAAATCTAGTCAGTTCGAATTTAGGTCGAGTTACTTAACTAAAAGTTAAGTTCAGTTCAATTTTGCTTGAAAATTGATTTAAAAGAAAATTGTCAGATTATTGTTTGTGAAATAAATGTATTATTAAATACATTAGGTTTGGTCTAGAAAGAAAATCGTTTGGCCAGCTAGCGCTGGAGATTTAGCAGTCCACAATACGAAAAAGGAAAAGTAAACGTTACGCCGAAATTATTCAAGCCGTAGTCTGCCACATCAACGAATGGTACTTCGGTGCAAAAACTGATCCGTATGGCACTTTTTCAATCACATACATATGTGAATACCTCGTATGCATAGAAGTAAGTTAAATTTTAAGAAAAAACCAAAAAAAAAATTCGACACAAAGCTTTTCAAATAATCATAAGTACAGCCACAAAGTTCTGTCGCCGAAAGGCAAATTATACAATAGTTATGTAATGCTTAGCTTAGAGCGTCTGCGTAGGACCAGTAAGTTATAATACAAGATAATTAAGCTAGAATTTAAGCATTTTTTGTCTAGCATGTAATTTAGAAACTAGGAAGATAAAAAAAAAATAAAAAAAAATGTAAACATGAAATGAAAATGAAATGACCTCGTATGCATACGAATAATAACGAGAAATGGTGAAACGGCGGAAGCGAATCGTGTAGTGCTCCTTAAAAATCAGTTTTGTGCGTGGCTTGAATACTTTTAAATACGTCCTCGCCCTATTGTGGATTATTAGCATCGATAAAGTTCATTCACACAATGAAGCTGCGGATATCTCGTTCTACAACTCGTTCATAAATTCTTTTTGGTCGCGCTTCCAATTTCAACTTGCACACAACATTTACTTATCATCAATTGTTGTTACTGTTGAGGTCTTAAATGATGATCGCCGGAGTCGCCATTGATGCTTTCATTGTCCCTGATCATCCTCCGGCGTACACGGATTTCTGAGATTCTTTTACTGCTTCTTCGCGGGGCAGGAAACTGATCTGCATTTGACTTGATTATAAGAAGCCACACTTACAGGCTAGGCGGGAGGAATTGTGTGTGTGTATATGAATATTTATAATGGACCAGATACAGCTTCTTTGGGAGATAATTTCGTGTCCATACTATGGCTATCTTGTTGCTGGTCGCGCCGCTTTTATCGATGCCTACTCAGGCGGATGGGCACAGGCAAAAGAAACAAGTCAATACTGCGGGATAGACGCGCCTATTCCAAAGCGTGTGGCTCCAGTAAGCAGAGTTGGGATTCCGCGTGGCTTGCCTCGGACAATCACACATGGAACATGGGTAGTAATCGTTTATTGAATGTCGTTTGAGATAAGATTGTACCCGACCGTATCAGTCTTGTGTACCGTTCCCTTCTTCTGGGCGGTTAACGACGTGCTGACGACGTTGTCGTCGTTCCAACTGGTGTCCGTAACTGCGACAGAAGACGATCTTTTTATTTTTATGCAAATAAAATGAGTATAATTTAATCTGTAGCAGATAGCCGCTGCCATTAATTTGAGATGTGGTCCGCATCATATCACTTCGTTATCACGACTTTTGCTAATGATAATTTAGGTTATGTTGTCGATGGTTTTAAAAAACAGCAGCTCCAAGATGCCAAACATCGACACAATTTGCAGTGTGAGGTCTTATCAGTGATTGGAATAGGTCAGCTCGTCATGGTTTCTTATTGGCCTCTACATGTTGTATAAATATTTTGTTATGTTTGCAGTATTTTGATTCCAGCTATGTTGAATAGGATTGTTAAAGCCGGGCGGACTCTTTAGTATGAGGTTCTATTAAACCCTTACCTGGCCGCAATTTGAATCCTATTCCCAGAAATCGTCCCCCGTGAATTGATACCAAATTCGTTTTAACAGAACCGCTTTCCAAATTAACGACCGCAATGTCATGTTTACCATAAACGCTTTTGTGTAACCGCTCAACGGGTAGAGAGTCTGTTGATACATAATTTTAAAATCGGTCGTTTGCATGGCTGCCTAATTGAGTAGTCGCATTAATCTTCGACCGGCAGCGGATAACTATAATTTGGTTTTCTCTCTCGGAATACCAATAATTCTAAATGTGATGATAATGGACCATTAGATAGAGTGGACCGTGGTATTTAAACTCATCGTTACGGACATTGAAGGCATTATCAGTTATCGTAAAGTATTGGACTGGAATTCGGACATGGTCCTTGCTGAGTTATTATTAGTTTCAATAACACTAAAAGATAAAACTAGAGTGAAGTAGAGTCGTGGGTTTCATATTACGTAATACTACCTGCCACGCTTGCTCGGCGTTAGCTCGAAGAGCATTTTGTGATCAAAGAACATATAGACATTATTTTTTATTACCGCTTAAATTGAAGGGGCAAGAGAATGAGTTGCAACAACAAAAACTGAATAGACTTTCGTGCTTGAATGGGGGATATTGTTGGGGATTGTAATTGGCTTTAAATCTTAGTTGTGCTTGTTGAATAAGTAGACTGATTAACTTAATTTGAGGTAATATGGTAATCGTGGGGGTGAGATTTCTTAGGGCAATTCATTATTTTTACGCGGATTTTGCGCTACATGTCGGCTGGTGTTATGCTAATTAAAGCCTACATTACTTAACCTAGAAAAATGTACGCATTTGTGCTAAATTTTTTTGTTTACAATAAATACGTAAAAACAATAACACTCACTTTCTTATCTACTTCGTGCGTCAATCTGAGGTACCCCAAGGTCTTCAAATCTTCATAGCAGCCACTAAGGATGTCGTTAACATTCTGAAACAATCAGTATATAAATAATAATATAACGTAAATATATGTAATAGTAATAAAAAATCCAAATTTTTATTTCAGATGGGACAAATTAAGTTTTAAATCACATATCTAATAAGACCTAAGATAACTTTTCGGTCTGGTACCAAAAGAATGTTTTGAAAGCTCCATTCATTTAAATGTAAGTATACTACTTTGTGGCTCCTCGATAGTATAGTGGTTAGTATACCCGCCTGTCACGCGGGAGACCGGGGTCCGATTCCCCATCGGGGGGCCTCTGGCGCAAGACTAATGACCTTGCCCGGAAAAAAAAACAAATCATTATGGCAAATTTATCAAGCCCCAGGATTTGATAAATAAGGCCAATTCCGGTCCCCGGTTGTAGTGCCGATGATGATGATGATACTGTGGGGCTTTTCAGGGCCCGAAAAGCCATGCACCGCTCGATCCCCACCATTTCCAGCAATGCGACTTACCTTGAAGTCGAATCTTCAGCAAGATTATACAACCTTGCTACGGCATTAACCGCCAACCAATTCGCTGGAATTAATTCGGTTATCCCCAAGGATAACCGACATAAATATATATTAGGCAGCTTACCTTTTTTGGGTGCTTTTCCAAACCTCTTCCCCACGGTCATTCCTGAAAGCATAATTCATGGCAAGATTATCATCTTGCCATGACATCAATTCATCAACCGAGCTTCCGCGACCGAACAATGGATGGCACATACCCACCAACACACGCTGATCTTTCCGTGTGTTATCTTCGTACCCATTCATTGACCTAGCATTATTTCGGGTTGCTTGCACATCTGCAAGCCAGATTTCCAACGACATGTCTACGATCTATCTTTCCTAAAGTAGAGAAGATCAAATTAAACATTGGCCTTTCAGGCGCGCATATTTGCTTGGATCTCAGCATGACCGATTTTATGATCCGTTGCCGTTTCTTGGAACGATCACCAGCATCGGTCATGGCCACCAATTTTAGTTTACACAAAGTAAACACTCAAGCGGATACTTTCGCCTGACAGTACCTTCAACGGGATTAACATATCCCTAAGATAACATGCATCGAATCATACGACCGAAATTTTATTTATTTTAGATGATCTAACAACGGCCATACCAATATTTGATTAATTTTTCCAAAATAGATTCCTGCCTTCGGCAAGGGTTTTATTGACTCACGTCAATCAAAGAATCTATCCCTTGCGTATGGCGGCAGTTTATCTTGCCCAAACATGTAGCAGCGGATTCGATCTGCTACATGAGTTTTTCCCTTTTCCTTTTGTTGGACCTTCGCCATTGGCGGCGAATCCTTTAGGTTCGTTTTCGTTGGATGTCTGTAAAGAGACATCCAATAACCAGTCAGATATCATCACCGTAAGTGTGCGCACGCGAGTTTTAGAGTTGTGTTGTCGTTGACGGCAGGTTTTTATAATCGAACGGATACTTGTGAAGTCTGTCTACTTTAAGAAGTTTAAAAGAACAATGTACAACTAAATCGAATGGATACTTGTGAAGTCTGTCTGCTTTAAGAAGTTTAAAAGAACAATGTACAACTAAATCGAATGGATACTTGTGAAGTTTGTCTACAATAAAAAGTTTAAAATATACCATCGTTCAAGATAAAATGCTTTATTTTGTTCAATCGTTTCATTGCTTTCCTCGGTGCAGCATCGACATTTCTTTTATCCGCGGTGTGGTGATTGCTTTCTCTGTCGATGGAAAGTTGGTACAACCGGTGCCCGTGTTTTGGCTCAATACCAGATTATCCACAATACTACTTTGTACGAGTCAAAGAATATCTTAATTTTAGTTATCTAGACTACAAAATGTTTTGGCTCTGAAAAGATTTTGGCGGATTTAGTCTTTGTCGAAAGGAGTGGTCCGCCGAACACTGTCCGCAAACAATTTGAATCGAAACCAGAAAGAAACTCACTAGAGCGAAACAACACAATTAAAACACACAGGTCCTTTACGGATTTAATCTTAATGTCTCGACACTATTTTAATTAAACACGCAGCGAAACACACGTTACTCCTGTCGATTAAATTACAAGCAATTCGGATACGGAACTAAAAAAAACGAGTTATCTTTAGTTTCTCAATACCTCCTCGACATCATACTTGTCGTCCCGTTGACGATTGAAATCTGACTGCCTTCTATACTACCCACAAGCATCTAGATAGCGGTCGTATCTGTCTCTTTCCCAGAGACAATTTCCCATTCTCCCACTAACAGAATCGTCAATACCTCTGTTAGCGGCATGCTAATTTATCCCAGGGGAAATTTCTTATATTCCTGAAAGGAGAAGTCATTCATTGCATACATCCTTAAACATCATTATCACCATCCGTGGTGGTGATCGAAATTCAGATCGACGGTTGTCGATTGTGTGCCGCCTCTATTTGCATATTACATCTGGCGCGCGGCCGACGGATATCGTGCAATTTGAATGGACGTATGGTCCATGGTTTTGTTTAACTTCTGTCGGTTAAAACTAACAATCCATTAAACCTTTCTAATGGGTGTGAAAATCGAGAGGGACCGTGGGATCGGAATAGATCCTTTGTAGGTTTTTAGCCTCATACATTTTTCGAATTCTCTCGTCGAGATGATTACGGTTGCTTGCCATTTGGTAGCGGTAGGCGATATGCTTTATTGAACTAGGTTGTGGCTGCCTTTGTTTGCTTGGCGGATTTGGGTGGTCTTTATGGCAGCTACCCGCACGTGCAGCCGCTGGTCGGCTAATTTACGGACGATAGCGATTCCTTGTAATATCGTGTAGAGGTTTAGGATTTCCTATTATGCAGAGCTGGGATGCGATGCATTTCGATCTTTTGGAATTTCTCATGGGAGCCGGATTAATGTATGGTTTTTTTACCTTTGTTTCAGGTATGCTACAATCGACATGTTGAGCTTTCACATTGCAAGCTTTGGGACGTTCAGTTCCTTCCTTTTTCGTGTCGGGCTCAACGTTGTGGTGAATGTTTCAGGGTCGGTATGTTCCTTGAAGAGTAGGAACCCTACCTGGGTGTAATTGTGCGTTCGTAGAACGCTACAAGATAACTCCGTTTTATCGCAAACTGCGTAACTATAGATCCTATTTTCCCTGTAAACATGCAATATTGCATCCCTTTTGCATTGAAATCGGCGCAACCAACTTTCTCCATTATAAGAGTTTGATCAGATTTCAACCTAGTTGCATCCAAATTGGTGCAACTTTGGTGTGACTGATCGTTTAAAAATGAAGAAATGAAGAAGAACTGAATATCATGCTACAAGTCATTAATACAAGCCTGAATTAATAAAAAAAAAAACATCCGAAGACACTATCTTTGAATTGATAGATTTCTGAACAAACTTCTTATCCAAAACTGCTGGAAAAATCCCTAAGAACAAAACGTGTGGGGGTGAAGAGGTATTGTTGCCAGCGTATGGCACGGTTTCCACTTTTACCCCAACACTTTTCCACAGAAAAATTGTTCACAGGAGGAAAGCTATAAATGAAAATGCACTGGTGTTGACTTGATGTTAATCCTTTTTTTTTTATTGGTATTGTCTTGTTTTCTTTTTTTACTTAACTTGTAACTTATAATAAATATTAGTAAAGTATTTTTTTTATAAATATTATTTTAAGACAAAGCACTTCTTTCTCGACACGGTGACCGGGTAACTCAAAAGTTGACTCTTCGGATTTGCTTTCGATTATTGACTTTCTTGCGGCGAGATTGCCCGCATGGTGATTGTAAACGACTTATGCTTGAACGCTCGATGTAGCGTCTACACACGATGGTGAATGAATAGCGACTGGTGAATTAAGGGTGAAATTCTGTATTTCACTCCACACACAGGACAACCAAAAGAGGCCACACCTCTGCTCTCTCAACCTCACGCCCGTCGAAGTGTGGATAACCTTTGTTAATAGGGAAATTGACGGACATGGAGAATGAGAGAACAGAAACAAGATGTGCTGTGATCTCGGGGTAGCTTTAGTTGTGTGTGTTGGTATCAGATGCAGCTACTGACATGACCTACTGTCCCAGTGGTACGGCTATGATGTAGTCAGAGCGCATTGAACCGTGTACAGACAGAATTTTAGAGGAGAGGAAAACCTAGCTGATGTCACTCCCCTGCAAAAAGAGATCATTGATCCCAAGCGAATGGGTGATCTGAGGGAAAGTCAATAGGACATGGCTGATGCTTAGGAAATAATCAGCGTGAGAGCCAGACTCTAAGACGCTGAAATAACCCCAGCGATTTTGCTATGATGCAACAGCTTCGTTCGTTTTGACTTGTTGTTGCTAACCGACATTATGAGATTTCCGATGGGAATCTCATGGTTAGCAAGAATGGAGTTGCCGTATGACAAGAATGTAGCTAAACTCAATTATTCATTATCTGCAAAGGATAATGAGTTCAGCTATACGTCCGTTTGACATGTTTTACAGGGGAATAACATATAAAGGAAATGGATAGGTATGACGCGCTGAAAGCGGTCGAAATTACGTAGAAATTGTGGTTGGAATTGTGGGTTGGTTCTCATGTAGAATAGAGAAACCCCCACAAGCATACTTAGAAAGGCTTTATGGCAGATGCACACAAATATCTTTGCACCTTTTTAGACTCATCATAACTCAAAATGTCACGAGTCCAAGATAAATCTCAAATTGCGTCCTATAAATTGTTCTAAACATTTAATGAATTCGGAATTGATGACCGGCCGGTTTCTTTCCCGTTGGTCTACCGTCAAGAATTCTATGCACGGTCTTATCGTTGCCCATTCGCGCCACGTGTCCGGCCCATCCTAATCTTCGCGATTTGATTACTCTCACTATTGTAGGTTTGCGATATAGCTCTTTCAATTCGTGGTTATGGAGTTTCCTCCATTTTCCTGCATCCTCGTCATATTTACCTCCAAAGATACCCCTTAAAACTTTATTCTCGAATACGCGGAATTTGTTTTCTTCCCGTTTTGTGAGAGCCCATGTTTCGCAACCATATAGAACAATCGGCATGATTATGGTTCTATAGACACGGAGCTTTATGTTACATGATAGCAGTCTGGATTTCAGCAGTTTACTGACCGTGTGCCAACTAGCGTTGCCGGAATGCAATATTTTGTTAATTTCTTTCGACATTTCCTTACTGGCCGTCAGTATTGTTCCCAGATATTTAAATTCTTTAACTTTTTCAAATATCTTACCTCTGACTTTTATATGTGTTCCCTGAGGTCCACCTGCTCTCGCCGTAATCATGTATTTTGTTTTGTCTTCATTTATATCTAGGCCCACCTCTTCTGCCGCTTGCATGATGATTTCACAGTTTTTAGTAACAGTTTCTAGATTATTGCCCAAAACGGCGATGTCATCCGCATATACGAGCACTTGTGTGACCCCGTTAAGGGATGATCCCGCCATGTTGTCGTCTTGTACCTTTCTGATGACATACTCGAGCACAAGGTTAAAAAGACGCGGTGATAGACAATCTCCCTGCTTTATTCCGTCCCGGATTTTAAACCTCAGAAGTTTGTTCTCAAAAATATCCAGGAGAAAATATCAATTAACAAAAACACTGGTAGTTCGTTGTGTGACCTCGTTTTATTTTTTTTTGTTGATAATATATTTGTGATTCTTTTTATACACTTAAATTTAATTATAATTTACTTTGACTATCATAACTTGTGTGACCCCGTTAAGGGATGATCCCGCCATGTTGTCGTCTTGTACCTTTCTGATGACATACTCGAGCACAAGGTTAAAAAGACACGGTGATAGACCATCTCCCTGCTTTAGTCCGCCCCTGATTTCAAATGGTTCTGACAGGTGGTTTTCTATTCTAACTCGCCCTTTACTTTCGTTCATGCAAATTTGAATGAGGGCGGCATATTTTTTCGGGACTCCCAGCCCAACTACAATATGGTAGAGTCTTTGCCGTGCAACTGAGTCGTAGGCTTTTTTGAAGTCAACGAACAGTTGGTGAACCGTCTCTCCGTATTCCCACTTCTTTTCCAGTAGTTGCCTTATTGTGAACATTTGTTCGCTTGTTGACCGGTTCCTACGGAATCCGCATTGGTAGTCTCCCAATATTTCTTGTGTGTGCGGTGTGATTCTCGTATGTGGTTGGGAACAATGATATTCCTCTGTAGTTTTCGTAGTCATATCTGTCGCCTTTTTAGAAAAAAGGGACGAGTATTGAGGTTTTCCATTCGTCCGGAGTGACTTCCTCATCCCATATTGTTTTAATCAGTTGGTGGAACTTTCAAGTGGTTGGCTCTCCTCCATGCTTCACAAGCTGTCCGGGAGCTTTGTTGTTTTTCAATCGATTTATTGCGCCGCTTTTGAATTTTAAGGAAAAGACTTCAATGTTCGAGACTTGAATGTTTGGTTCGATTTGCTTGACATTGAATTCAATGTTGATTTGGGGATATGGATGGAATTTTTGGATGGGATTTTTATAGGTGGGTAAATGTGTATGTGGGAGGGCAATGGTAAGGCTTCTTGGAACACTACATGCCTATAGCGTGTTAAATAATAGTGAAGAAGAACGTGTGATTCGAACTGACGCTATGACAGTTTGAATCACCAAAAATTGTACCTAAGCGTTACCCATCAGGCTACTGGCCGTATTTAGAATTTGATTTTTAAACTCGACTATACTCCACTGATGTGAATTGTTATGTTATCGCTAAGGTATACGGCTCTGACGTATTTTTTATTATTCGATTTTTCGTTCGGTGCTCTTCACTATTTTGCTTGTGAATTGTGTGTGCATCTGTTAGAGTCGCCACACCACTCCCTCCGCAGTAACTTCGTTACGATCAGATTCGTATGCGAACGACGTAGCGAACGAGAGAACGTCGGAGGCTGTGCTCTATGCGGAAATTGTAATCGTATGTGAAGTTCTGTTTACTATGGGAAAGCGTATGCTGTGTGTACAGATCACGTCGGGGTCACCACGTGGGCGGATAATTATTTAGTATAATTTGGACCGTCAACGGGACGACAATTCGTACGTAGAGGGAGATGTAAAAAAGCAAATGATTAATTGTATCCTAATTTCTTTTAATTTAATCTAAGGGAGTAACGTGTGTTGCGTGCATGTGTTTCGCTGAGTTGTTAATTAAAATATTGTCGAGACACGTATTTAAGTTGAATCCGGCATAGTGCGCAACTTATGAACAATTAGTTGTACGAAATAAAAAAGATTAAATCCGTAAACGATCTGCGTGTTTTAGTTGTGCTTTTCGCTCGGTGGATTCGTTGTGTGCTAGCAGTGTGCGGCGGAACGCTGCAACCAGGACCTTCAACCGAAGGACAATAATCATTCGTCAAAGTCAAATCACACTGAATAATTATCCGCCAAATGCCCACTTGAAGGTGACACTGAAAATATTTTAAAAGACGTTTTGTGGATAAAATGTTCCAATGGATGCTTCCGACTTCCAATCAAGTGTGCATCGAGACCAACCTCAACGAACTTTTATTTGAAATACCCCCTTACTTAACATCGATATCATTCACCTAATGTTTTTAGTTTTAATATGTATAGGCAAATATTATTACAATTTAGTTAAATATTTTTATTTATTTTACTGCTGTATTTTTATTTAACCTTATATTATTTTATTTCTTTTTTTAACCAAATGTGTTTTAAGCGTGGTTGTCTTGTTTCAAATAATAGTGTAAAAAGTTTATCCTTGTTTACCTGAATTACATCTTCTTTGTCGGCGAATTGTTGCAATGAAAACCGCGATTTTTTATAAAAACAGTATGTTGAATATCTTGGTGCCGAGCGAGGAGTGTTGTCGGTCGAGATCCTTGTGGTGTTCCGCCGAACGAGGAATGTCGTCGGGGAATATGGATTGAGCACGTTGGGTGAAGAATTGACGCAATGGCGTTCGAACCAACGCTGCCTGAAACAAATAGGTTAGAATACAAAGCAACAGCAATACCTTTTGATTTATATGATGAAGTTGTTATTTTATTTCACGAGGTTCAATTGAATGAATGGTATGATATTACAACAATAGTAGTGTAATGGGTTTTTAACTTTAACTATGATTTAATGTCAAATTGCGAGGCACACAACTATTACAACAGTAACATTTTACAGCAAAAGGAACATGTTTTTCGCAAGTTAACATATCCAATTCAGTTAAAACCCAATTCGATGTTGACAGTGGATCGTGCACAATTGACCAGTAAGTATTGACAGTTGAACATGCACTGTCATCGAGTTGCTGGCAAGTGTGGTGAGTACATTTGTCGGGAAGAGTACTAGACGATGAGCGTACTAGATTCTCCCCGAGCATATAATTGTGAATCCGCAACACAGTAAAATCACACGATAAATAAGCAACGATATAACCGCTAAAAATACTGGAAACTATCCAACATAATGAGAGAGAATGTTAAAATACAATCAAAATTATTGTTTAGTTTAATAATAATAAGTAAAAAAAAGTCAATTATTCTTATCGTTTGGCGTAATCTTAAAATCACTTAAATTTCTTCCAAATCCCATATTCGCTCATATCCAGTGTTAAAGTTAGAACTACAACCAATAAAATGTTATCGTCAATTCAGTGAATAAGCACTCAGATGCTAGAATGCCATCCGTATTTATTTTTGCTTTGTCGCAACGGAAATTCATTCGATGCCCCTCACTCCTTGCGGAAGTGAAAAACTAAAAGCCTGTCTGAAAACTTCGGATTTACATAGACGTAAAAGGATCACCCTAGAGACAGCCACAGACAGATGCCAATGTGACGATGTTGTTTTGCTCGAAACTTCACTAAACTTATGATGATGCTTGCGAATATTTTGCATCTCACCCAACCAGGAACACATCTAAAAATTCATTTTAATTTTTATTGCACTCCAAACCAAGTGCTGTCTACGAATGAACATTCAATGGCCTCGAACGGCACCCCGAAAGCATCAAACCGAAGCAAAAAACCCCAACCGATGACGAGAATTCAAACGAAAAAAGCCCTTTGAACCACAAATCGTTGAAATTATTTTTTCCCTCCTTGAAGGAAGCGTTTACAAGAAAAAACAAAGGTTGTGAATTTAAAAAAATTCAACTCAAAAACACGAGCAGAGCAAAGAAAACATAAAAAAAGAAAATTAATCAGTCGCCCTCTGGACTCATCCACGTCTTGTTTTCACAGGGATTTCGCTTTCAGCCAGTATCCTGCTGAATTCCGAACTAAATTTCATGACTTTTTACAACAGCGCACAGTCATCCTGAAGCGTGTATCCTATGCCGGGGTTTTACACGAGGGAATAACATCGAAGGCCGAAAACTTTTTTGCATCTCTCGTATATGCCGAGTTCCTGTGTTCGTTCCTTGGGAGTCTTAAAATTCAGTTCTAATTAAAGGGATGAAAAGTTTAAAGGCTCGTGAACAGGATTTCAGGGTGAAGCTTTGCGAATGTTGTACTTTCGAAAATGGACCGCGTCCCCAGTCGGTCTTCGCCTGTCACAGTCGCATATTTTGAATGCAAATACGGGTATCTGGCGCGTATCCTGTTTTTCCTTATCTTTCTTACCGACCTTGCTGCATAGAATGGGAGGAGGTTTAAAATTTATTAAAAAACTTTTCATTGATTGAAAAGGAACATGGCGATTCATCGCGTTATTGCAAAACAAGGTGGACTACGCCTTGAAGTCCACATCTTCAAATGGAACATGATTGTATATGTGCTTATTTAATTTAGGCGTTTCTGAAGTAATTGACGTCACATACACTCAACAGAAAGCATCCGTGAACCACTACAGATGCCAAACCTTGCCTGCTCATAGGATATGAGACGACGAGGACCATAAATGAGCTGGAAAACCAGCTTTCATAACAATTTGATTTTTATACACATTTTGATGGCGGGTTTTATGTGGCCAGAAAGAAATAAGGACGAAACCCAGCAACAGCTCTCGATACGATACTTTTTGATTAAAAAACGTTTTAGTGGTGCTCAGTCAAGGATGTCGGAGAAAATCATTTTCCATCGTTAAAGCCACCAAGGCTTGGCGTACAATAAAACTTTATCAATTTAATTTAAGGATTTCTGTTACTGATGATATCTGCCCGCAGTTCGATATCGATAGCAAAGGATGACAACGATAATAGCGATAGTGATTTCGGTGATGATAACTCTCAAAGGTTACTCTGTTAGTTTATGTATGGGTATCGAAGAGGGGTGTTGATAGTTTGTCGACATTATGCCGGAAGTGGTATTGCCACAAGCTCAGAGGATCCAACCTTCAATGAGGTTATGGCGAAATATGGGATATATATTCGCAAGCAACCTGTATTGTTGTCTTCTTAGTAAGTAGAAGATCGGGGGACATTAATCAACAAATATCGTGCACCTGAATTCAGAGGACTTTGTGAAAAGGGAACATTTGTGGGTATCTAAGTGGCTTCGACTTATTGAGAATTTATTCTCAGACTTTAGTCAGTATGTTAAAATATTTCTGGTGATAATGATCTGCAATATGTTTTTTGGGCAATACTACCACAGTTATTTTATGCGGAATAAAGTGAATTGCAATTAATAGAAATTACGACAGGTAATTCTTACACAGTTGATCAAACGTCTGTTCGATGTCATCAAGTGGTGTTAGCAACGCGTTGAGTTTAAAACGGAGTTTTGTTTTTTATGAAGCTGTGTTCTGTCTACGTACCAGCCCTTCATTCAATTTCATTTTCACGGTACTTGTCAAATATAGATGCAAGTCCCAGTAAGTGTACTAAAAAGTGTCAATATATTTTGAACATCTATGAACGACATAACTGCGATAATACTCAGCTCAAACAACGGATGGGAATTCAACAGAGTATGACACATTTTGCTGAAGACCATGGTCGCGGAATAAATGTCGAGAAATTATTCCTGGGGGTCCAAACAGAAATATGCCTGTGGGTTAAGTCCGCAGATATTGCCAGGTAAGTAAAAAAGCAGTGGGTCGGGCATGCAAGTGAATTAGGGCCACTTGTATCTGCAAAAGATTGTAACCGCTGGGCTGCACTATCTATATAATATTTACGTATCTATGCGTCTACGGATGTATGTATCTATGTAATTATGAATATATCCATCTAAGTTTCTACATATCTGCGTATCTATGCATCTGTGTATCTATATATCTGTGTATCTATCCCAATATGTATATATCTAGTCATTTATCTATCTATATATCTATCTATTTATACCGCTAACTCCATCACAGCATTATTCTTAGGAGTTGCATCCGATGTGAATACCACAGCGGTCAAGAGACGACTTGAAAAGTTTGACATTTATATTCTTCATCACGCCCTAAATATTATAGAGCATATGTGGTAGGGTATGTTGTAGGACATTTTGCGATCAGTTTTTGAGGTTTGCGACATCTTTAAAGTCTCATTGGAGACATCTTTGGGCCACCTCTGGAACACCTCTGGCACACGTTTGGTCCATCTCTGGAATATTCTTGTTATATCTTTGCGGCACCTTTGATATAATTTTGGGAGATATGTGGTAGGTATGAGGGTGGACTGAAAATGCCCGACCTAACAAAGATACAAGACATTTTTTCTTAAAATTTATTTTTATTTTTCTACATAATCTCCTTGTAACTAAATATGACGAGGAGTCAGGACAACGGAGGAAACTCTTTGGCGGTTTTAAATTATTTAACTTTGGCGAAGTTGGGTATTATCGCCGGAGGAAGTGTTCCGCCGACACTGTCCAATACTTAACACACGGCGAATGACATCCTCTACCAGCTCTGTCCACAAAAACCAAAAGACCGGAGCGGATGCCGTCATCAATTAAACACAACACATTTTAGTTTCAAGACTCGTTTATTGTACACTGGTGTTATACATGTTCTTAACAATACGAACGCAGGTAGCCACCGAACGAAACACTCACTAACTCGACTTCCTCGAATAATTTCCTTCACGACCTCATTCGGTTAACTTAAATAGAATCTCTTCGATAGAGATCCTCGCGGTTCGAATGATCTACGTTGACCCTCAATCCTTCGACTTATCTCCGCGACTCCTCGATATAGACTCCCCTGGTCCTTCGAAAGAGACTTCTCGTCCCGATGGCTATCAAAATCAGACTGACTATCTCAAACCTCAACAATATCCTGCTCACACAGATACCCAGATTCAAACTGGGATCTGTATCTATCCGAAAAATATTCCCTATTTGCTCTGCTAACAGAACTTCCGAATTTCTGTTAGCAGCATGTTATCACATCCCCCGGGATATTTTGTAGTTTCCTGAAAGGGGAAAGTCATCTTTGCATACATCATTATTATCGCTGATAGAATTTCATTTCCACGGCCTTCTGTTTGCACAGAACATCTGGCGCCCAGACCAGAGATATTCGGCGATTGTTTTGACGTGCAGTCCGTGGGTCTTATTTGAACTTGGTACCCGGAATCGAAATCCATTAGATCTTTATAATGGTGCGAAATTCTAGCGTGGCCGTGGGACCGGAGTATTGCCTCTGTTGGCTTAACTCCTCATAAATTATCGGATATCTCGTTGAGATATATTCGATTGCGATAGGTCGTGGCTGCCTTCTGTTGTTCAACGGATTTGGGTGGTCCTTGCATTAGATTACCCGCACGTGCATCCGTTGATCGGTTCATTCTTTGATGATAGCAATTCTTTTGTATCGAATTTCGGAATTGCCGGTTCGATGAGATGTTCCTGGGCGCAGGCAGCATGTATGGCATTTTGGGAATTGTTTTTTCTTTTTTATAGGAATAGAACGCATGGATGTTTATACCTTTGTTTCAGGCATGATGAGTTATAATTGTTGAGCTTGACCTAAAAAGCTTTGGGGACGTTCAGTTCCTTGCTTTTTGGTGTCGGTCTCAACGTTGGCTGCGAGTTGCAGGCCCTATGGTGGAACTTTGGGCAACGCGTCTGTGGGCACGTGCGCTGCGTTATCAGGTAAGTAAGTTCTTTGAAGGTAGGAACCTTACCTGCGCTGAATTGTGCGTTCGTAGAATGCTACATCACTCCCCCCCTAGTGACGTAGTCACGATATGAAGTAGTTAGTTGCTTGGGGGGTGTAGTTGAGTTTTATGGGCGTGCTCCCTTCCGTAATGGGCGGTGTTTGGGTGGTAGAGGAGCGAAAGCTATCGCGTTCGTTGTTCTTTTTCGCTTGTCAGTGGTTGGGGTTTCAGGTTGCCGTACATTGAGAATCATCGCAGCGTCTTCTTGTGCGCGCATATCTCGGGCGCGCTGCCGCGTTATCGGTCCGTGTAGGACGTCCGATGCCCCGCGCGCGACCATTTCGCGAGGGTTTGGTTGAATCTCAACAATTGCCGTGCCTAGCGTTTCGTGGGAGTCTGCTGGGTGGCGTACGGGGCAGGTTTCTACTGCCGCCGCTGGTTGTTGATGCACTTCTCATAGTACGGTATCTGCTGGTAGTTCCAGGTGGCACGGTTTCAGTCTTTCGACACTGACGGTGTACGGCTTGCCGTCGATGTCAACGGAGAAAACTCGGTCGTTTATTCGATCCAGCACCTTGTATGGCCCTTCGTAGGGCGGTTCTAGAGGTTTCCTAACTTTGTCCACCCTGATGAAGACGTGTGTGCAGCTGTCCATCTCTGGGTGAACAAATATCCCCTTGGAACCTTGTCTGGCGACTGGTGTTGCCCTGACCTTCGAGCGGTGGTTCTCCATCGGCGAAGAACTCTCCTGGGAGGCGCAGATTGGTTCGGTAAGTCAGATCTGCTGCTGAGGCTCCCAGGTCTTCTTTTATGCTTGTGCGCAAGCATAAAAGAACTGTTGGTAGTACGTCCAGCCATTGATTATCGTCGTGACACATCAGTGAGGCTTTCAGTGAGCGATGCCATCGTTCAATCATCCCATTGGACTGGGGGTGATAAGCTGTCGTATGGCTTTGTTGGCAGCCGAGTAGATCGGTCAGCTGCCTGAAAATCGCTGCCTCGAACTGTGGCCCTCGATCGGCTGTGAGAGTAGCTGGGACGCCGAAACGTGTGACCCAAGTCGAATAGAATGCTTTGGCTACATTCTCTGCGGTCACTGTTCGTAGTGGCACTGCTTCTGGCCACCGAGTGAAGCGATCGATCATTGTCAGGAGGTACCTGTAACCTCTCGACGGTGTAAGCGGTCCCACAATGTTGATGTGTACATGGGCGAATCGTGCCTCGGGGAGCTTAAACTGTGCTGGTTGTAGCACGTTGTGTTGATCGACTTTGCAGCGCTGTCATTGCAAACAATTGCGTGCCCAATTTGTTATGTCTTTGGCCATATGTGGCCAGACGAATTTACGTCGGACCGCTGCAGCGGTTGCGCGTCCGCTTGGGTGGGCTGGGTTATGGAATGTTTCGTACACATTCCTTCGAAACTTTTCTGGGATGTAGGGGCGAGCGGTTTGTCATCAGTTTTGATCGTCAACTGGCGTCCTTCGACCATGTGCCGGAAGTACTTTACTGCGGAGTAAATCGCTAGTAACTCCCTGTCGTAGGCACTGTATCGTCGCTGGGTCGGGTTCAATTTTTTTGAGAAGAAGCCCAGCGGTTCCCATTTACCATCGCACTCTTGTTCGAGTACGGCCCCAATTGCAGTGTCGGAAGCGTCACACTGTATGGACAATGGGGCTCCTTCGATGGGATGTCGAAGTAAAGTTGCATTCGCCAGCCGTTCTTTCGATAAGCGAAAAGCTTGATCAGCTGACTCGGTCCATTGAATCGGTCGTTTGTCGTTTCGTTTGGCTCCTACTAGGTATTCGTTCAGAGGAGCCTGGACCTGTGCGGCGTTTCGAAGCGTTGGGCGATAAAAGTTTAACATGCCTAGATAACGCCTAAGTTCTCGCACATTCTTGGAGCGAGGAAACTGCATTAGTGCGTCCACCCTGTCTTGTAATGGGCTGACGCCTTGGCCATTTATACAATAGCCAAGGTACTTGACTTCCGATTCTCCGAGGTGGCACTTGTCTGGATTGATTACCAGGCCGAAATCTGGGAGGCGCTCGAACACTTGCTTCAAATGGGAGCGATGTTCGTTCATGTTTTTCGATGCTATGAGTATATCATCGATATACGCATAGCAGAAGTCAAGTCCGCGGAGAGCTGAGTCTATGTAGCGCTGGAAAGTTTGCGCTGCATTTCGGAGACCGAATGTCATCACCTTGAACTCGAATAGTCCAAAAGGTGTGGTTACCGCGGTTTTCGGTATATCTTCGGGAGCCACCGGAATTTGGTGGTACGCCCTCGTGAGGTCGAGGGTCGAGAAAACTTCGCACCCCTGCAGCTTATAACAAAAGTCGTGCATGTTTGCTATCGGATATCGGTCGGGTGTCGTTACTGCGTTCAGCATTGGATAATCGCCACATGGACGCCACTCGCCGTTACTCTTTTTGACGAGATGAAGTGGGCTCGCCCATGGGCTGTCGGACGGCTGGCAGATTCCTAAGTCGAGCATATACTCGAATTCTGCACGAGCCTCGCGCAATTTTTCGGGAGCCAATCGGCGCGGGCGTTGGCTCACTGGGGGGCCGCGCGTTTCAATGTGATGAAAAACGCCGGCTTTTGCGCGTCGGGGATTGCTAAGCGGAACTGTTATATCCGCAAATTCTCGCAACAGATCGCTGAATGGTCCGTTTGCGACAGTGCACGTTAACGTCAATGCCTCTCCCGCCTTTGCGTTTACTGGCTGAGAAAGAGACGCTAACGGGTCCATCAGTCTATTGCTGGCTACGTCCACTACTAGTTTGTAGTGTCGCAGCAGGTCCGAACCTATTAGAGGTTCGGTCACATCGGCCACTACGAAGTACCATCGAATTGGTCGACGTAGGCCTATTTTTAGTGTTATTAATTTTCGTCTGTAGGTTTTAATTGGACTATTGTTCGCGGCGAACAATCTCAATTTACCCGGCAACCGATTTGCAGGTGCGTATGAGCGCGGAAGAACGGAAATATCCGCACCTGTGTCAATAATGAAGTCCACATTTAACTTCACGTCGTAAATTGACAAGCGACTTAATTGGGGGTTGCCGGCCGTTTGCGCTTTTTCTACGGTCGGCAGTTCTAGTTTAAAGAACTAGACTGAATCCAGTTGCAAGGTTGCCTGCACCTCCTGGCCTGTGTCCCGAAACGATGGTGGAAGTAACACCTGCCCAAGGTGTTTTCGTTGGCTGGCGTGCGAGATCTGCCACGCCCGCGTCTAAAGTTTTCGCGCGACCTGCTTCGGCGCCGTGATCTGTCACGGCCAGGCCATGGATTGTTCCCCACGCTGAGGTTATTCAGTTGCGCTTGCAACTGCTGAACCTGCCTGCCTAAGCGTTCTATCTCATTGCTCATCTGTGGTGCATGAGTGCAGGTTACCGTGGAGGTTCGTGGTTGGGGCAGAGGTGGATTTTGCGCGGGGTTCGTTACCGGAAGGAATTGGAGATCCGTTCGGGATCTATCCGTGGCCATTACTGCCTCGGCGTGTCGCGCTAGCTCATCGAGACCAGATTCGGCTAAAGGCGCGACGATTGCCTGAACGTATTCTGGCAAAGACTCTCTAAATATAGCCGATAAGGCTGTTTCGGACATTTCCGTGCCGGCCAGTGCACGGAAATAGGCGGCGCGCTGGGATGGTCGCATCCCGGAAGTGTCGGTCGACCGTAATAAACGTCGCAAGCGATTTTGCGGCGTTTCGCTATAGGCGTTAGTCACCATCTCCTTAAACGCCGTGTACGGTTGCGGAGATGGGGTTTTTATTAAACACTTCGCATATGGAAGCAATTTTGGGTCCTGTACCCGTGTTACCACGAGGAATTTCACATCCTCGTCGGAGATTCCTTCCACACTGAAAGCTTTTTCGGCGTAACCGAACCAGTACTCTGGGTCGTCGGACGTGAAGTCCGCTAATATTACGTTCAGCCTTCGTGGACGTTGGTCCGTATAGGGGGGTATGTCGGCTTCCCGTAAGGGAGATGGTTGAGATGCCGTCGGGGAAGTGTCCCTGTTAGTTGCCATTGTCGCTGTTTCGACCAAAGATTGCGACCTCGTGATTGGCATCTACTTTGAAATTTCGCGTCGTAAATCCGTCGCTCGGTGCGCGGATCGCTTGTTAACGAGAGGTTCGCGTTTACTTTTTTCGAGAAGTCTTTCGAGTGAAACGCGGTAAAACGACCTGCTGATTCCAAAGATTTTATTTTCAGGGATGGGCCTAGCACAAAAGGATTCTATCTATTTTCCAAAGATAGTAAAAGGGTGGGCCTACACCAGAGGATCCTACGTGTTGTTCGACTGTGCTGGGAGCGGACAGAGAGAAACTTTTCCGTTCGGAGGAGGACAAGAAGTACGAGGGGGTGAGAACTATCGAGGTTTTTTCTCTTTCCTCTTTGAATACGCACGGTTTCGGTGTTATTTCGGCCGCGAATTATCTTAATTCGTGTGTACGCGCTACAGGAAATGCGGAACACTACGTCGAGTGTGTATTTCTTTCTGGGTGTGCTTTGTGCTCTGAGGGAGCTTACCAAATTTCTATGTAATGTTTTGAATTTGTGCTTTCTTTAGTTATGTTTTTATTTCCGCTCTGAAGGAGCTTACAAAAATCTCTATATATGGTTTAACGTAAATTGACAGGAAATGCGTATCATTCTCGACTTCCGCTTGGATACGAACGAGACCACTGTCTAATGCACGGGAACTAAAAATAATAATGTCAACATAAGTCAGCCACTATTGGCCGTTTTACCATGATTCTTTTTTGATGTAATTTAATTTGTCGTACATATCTTTTTCTTAACGGCGTCTCAGAAAGAGCTATGCGCCGTGTTTTTAAAATGATTTTAAGGCTCGGATGGAGTTTCGCACAGGTTTCTCACTTCGGCTCTGAAGGAGCTTCAGAAATTTTTCACAAACACAAAAAAAAAAGTATAATTGAACTATGAGACTCAGAGGGACCTCGCACAAGAAAATGTAGGATATGTGCATCGCAATTTATTTACTACACTATAGACTAAGAAAGGAAAAGGAAAAATGTGATTAAAAGGAAATTGCTTTGGTGTGCATTAAAATTCGAATTTTTGCTCAGAAGGAGCTTAATAGATTTCAAAAATGGTTTGGAAGTATCGTAAATTAATTTTCTTTGTTTCAAATCACAAATTTAAACGAAATGCTTTGTTTTTTGTTTCTCACATGCTTTAAGTTTCTTTGATTTTAGCATCCGGCAACAACTTGGATTTTTATTTTATTTTTACTCATCCAAACAATTGAAATGGAAAGTAAAAACGTTTTGTTTTATTTTCCTTTGGTTATATAAAAAGGGGCGGGTCTGTTTAAAATTTGTATTGCTTTTTTTGTACATTTATGAGTTTATTGTTTTGAGTTTTGCTCGGAAGGAGCTTACAACGAAGCAGAAAAAAAAGGTATAATTAGAAAGAAAAATGTTTCTACAAAAACTTGCGGTTTTCCTGGGTAATGTCCTGCGTCAGTGGGCGTCGTGATGAGTCCTCGTCCTGTGGGGCTGCGGTTCGGTAGGCACTTTTCACCGGCACTCTTACTAGCTGCTTTTTTATTTTTAGTCGCTGAGCACTGTCTGTATCTGTGTTTATTTTTCGGCACTCTGTCACTGTTTTAATTGATTCCGCGCGTGTTCACTATAAAATTGATTTCCGGGCGTTTACTATTTGGTGCGTGTTCACTTTTACTCGCGTCGCGGTCACCAGTGTGGCGGTTTCGTAGTCTGTAAACCTTCTGCCAATAAACACGAAACGACACACGGAGCGGAGACAGCGACAATTAAATACCAAGTCTTTCCTTTCCTTTGCAGCGCTCCTTTTATTTTATGTTATTTCTCTTACACAAATTGTTACAATATCTTTTTTTTTTATTCAGGGAATATAATAGATGGATTAAACGAGTATATTCGAACATTGATTTTATAGCTTCTGTAGCACAACCAAACATGAAAATCAAATCGACACTACATTAATTCACCGCCCACATACTAATCTCGTCTTTTAATTAAATCGCGTTGGTGAACTGGCGTACCCTTTTAAGTTAACTGGGGGCAAACGGTTTCTTTCGCTAATCGGCGCGCCGCGGACTGACGTCTTCCTCGGGGTTCTCTAACTGTCTGCTCCTCGATATAACCTCCTTGGTTGCTCGAAATAGGCTACCCGATTGGGCTATAAAAATCTGACTGACTATCTCAAACCTCAACAATATCCTGCTCACACAGATACCCAGATTCAAACTGGGATCTGTATCTATCCGAAAAATATTCCCTATTTGCTCTGCTAACAGAACTTCCGAATTTCTGTTAGCAGCATGTTATCACATCCCCCGGGATATTTTGTAGTTTCCTGAAAGGGGAAAGTCATCTTTGCATACATCATTATTATCGCTGATAGAATTTCATTTCCACGGCCTTCTGTTTGCACAGAACATCTGGCGCCCAGACCAGAGATATTCGGCGATTGTTTTGACGTGCAGTCCGTGGGTCTTATTTGAACTTGGTACCCGGAATCGAAATCCATTAGATCTTTATAATGGTGCGAAATTCTAGCGTGGCCGTGGGACCGGAGTATTGCCTCTGTTGGCTTAACTCCTCATAAATTATCGGATATCTCGTTGAGATATATTCGATTGCGATAGGTCGTGGCTGCCTTCTGTTGTTCAACGGATTTGGGTGGTCCTTGCATTAGATTACCCGCACGTGCATCCGTTGATCGGTTCATTCTTTGATGATAGCAATTCTTTTGTATCGAATTTCGGAATTGCCGGTTGGATGAGATGTTCCTGGGCGCAGGCAGCATGTATGGCATTTTGGGAATTGTTTTTTCTTTTTTTTTAGGAATAGAACGCATGGATGTTTATACCTTTGTTTCAGGCATGATGAGTTATAATTGTTGAGCTTGACCTAAAAAGCTTTGGGGACGTTCAGTTCCTTGCTTTTTGGTGTCGGTCTCAACGTTGGCTGCGAGTTGCAGGCCCTATGGTGGAACTTTGGGCAACGCGTCTGTGGGCACGTGCGCTGCGTTATCAGGTAAGTAAGTTCTTTGAAGGTAGGAACCTTACCTGCGCGGAATTGTGCGTTCGTAGAACGCTACAACTCCACAACCACGAATTCGAAGAGCTATACCGCAAACCTACAATAGTGAGAGTAATCAAGAACATTAACATGGGCCGGACACGTAGCGCGAATGGGCGATGATAGGACCGTGCATAAAGTCCTTGACGGTAAACTAACGGCGAAGGGACCGACAGGACGGCCGCGAAGGAGATGGGAGGACAATGTTAGATTGGACCTCGAGGTAAACGGATCGGATGGTCGAAGTGGAAGGAGAGCGCACAGGACAGGGAACGATGGCGGAGCCGAGTCGGTGGGGTCATAAAATTCCGGGTTCCTACAGGCCAATAAATAATAATAATAAATAATTAAAAAATCTCCTTGTAACTCTACGTCCCGTCCAAACAGTACTCGCCGTTTTTCTTTGCAAAATAACTGTTCACGAAGGTGACTGCGTCCTCATTCGACAAAAATCTCTGTCCTCCGAGCGCGATTTTTAGATTAGTGAACAAAAAAGTCGCTTGGGGCTAGATCTGGCGAGTAAGGCGCGATGGCAACCGCTGAGGTGTGAGACGGCGCGTTGTCTTGGTGAAACAGGATTTTCTTTTTCTGAAAATGTGGCAGTTTTTCTGCAATTTCTGCCTTTAGTTGGTCAAGCAATGATGCGTAGTATGCTCCTGTAATGGTTTTCCCTTTTTGAAGATAATCGATTAAGATAAGCCGATTCCCCCTTTGCAGTCAACTGGTATTTTGTTTCGGGCGTATAATTATGTATCCCAGTTTCATCGACAGTAATTAATCGGCACCAAAACTCGGATTTATTGCGCCTAAACTGCGCCAACAGAGCCTTGGAAATGTTACTTCCAACACGTTTTTGGTCTGACGTGAGCAAAGGCGGCACCCACCGCGCGGACGGCTTTCTCATACCTAAATCTTGGTATAATATATGACAAACACGTTCTTTGGACATTTTCATAGCCTTTGTTATCTCTTTCACTTTAATTCGGTTGTCGTCTAGCACCATTTGGTGAAATTTACCGATGTTATCGTCAGTTGTTGCAGTTATTGGAGGTCCCGAACCTTCATCGTCCCCCAAGCTCTCGCGGCCACATTTAAATTCAGCTGCCCAAAATTTAAATGTGGTAAATGATGATGCAGACGAAGTTCAGGCACAAGCAAATTCATAAAGTCACGTGGATATCATCCGACGGTGTGACGCGTAACCAAATAGACCACTTCCTCATAGACAAAAGACACCACTCGAATATCCTTGACGTAAGATCATATAGAGGAGCAGATTGCGACTCCCATCATCTTCTAGTGGTGAGCAACATCAGGAGTCGGCTTGCAGCAAACCCACATGGGCAGTCACGGGAGACGAGCAAAAAGTTCGACATTGATAAACTAAAAGACCCGCGCAAAAGGGCTGAATATCAAGATGAACTAACGAATAGATTTAGCACCCTAGAGAATGGGAGCAGTGAGGAAGGGGAAGCCAATAGTGTGGATACCTAATTGGTTTGACGATGAGTGCGGGGCGAAGGTCGAAGAACGTAAACACCTCTCAGAGTGATCCACTTACAAAGATATGTTGAAGTCAACGCAGAAAGATACGCAACAATTCGGAAAGAGACAATGAGACTCTTCAAGTGCAAAAAACGTGAATGGGAGATGATTCGAATCGAAAAAATGCTAGAAAATTTCAGAGCAAAGAACATCAGACGTATGTATGCCGGCATAAATTCTATTAGAAATGGCTACCGAGGGAGGGCCAAAATAATCCGAGACACAAACGGCTGTCTGGTCACAGAAACAGACCATATCGTGATAAGATGGAAGCAGTACTTTGAAAACCTGCTCAGTGTGCGCACCCATCAACCACAAATAAACGCACCAGACGTACATACAGCCGAGCCTCAGATCCCAGAGCTCTCTCTCAACGAAGTTGTAGACGCAATAAATCGATCGAAAAACCACAAAGCTCCCGGAGTCGACTGCATACCGGCAGAGCTTGTGAAGCATTGAGGAGAGGCAACCGCTTGAAAGATCCACCAACTGATTAAAACAATATGGGATAAGGAAGTCACCCCGGAAGAATGGAAACCCTCATTAGTCGTCCCTTTTTTTTCAAAAAAGGGGACAGATCTGCGAAAACTACAGAGGGATATCATTGCTCCCTACCACATACAAAATACTAACAAATGTCATACTGGCGAGAATCACACCTTAACGAGAAGAAATACTGGGAGACTACCAATACGGATTCCGTAGAAAATGGCCAAGAACCGACCAAATGTTCACAATAAGGCAACTACTGGAAAAGAAGTGGGAACACGGAGAGACAGTTCACCAACTGCTCGTTGACTTCAAAAAAGCCTACGACTCAGTCTCAAGACAAGGACTCTACCATATTGTAGTTGAGCTGGGAATCCCGAAAAAATATGCCGAGGATACAGGACATTGGAGGAAACTCCACAACCACGAATTCGAAGAGCTATACCACAAACCTACAACAGTGCGAGTAATCAAGTCGCAAAGATGAGGCGGACATGTGACGCGAATGGGCAACGATAAGACCGTGCGTAGAATTTTTGACGGTAGACCAACGGGAAAGAGACCAGCAGGACGGCCGCGACGGAGATGGGAGGAGAATGTTAGATTTTACCTTGAGGAGATCGGATCGGATGGTCGGGCGTGGAAGGAGAGCGCACAGGACAGGGACGATGGCGGAGTCGAGTTGGTGAGGTCATGAACTTCTGTGTTCCTACAGGCCAATAAATAATAAATAATAATAATAAGTTATTGTCCAGAGCACCCATACACAGAGTCCAACTCATCTTTGATATGAGTAGGCTTATTGCCTTTTAAAACCAAAAATTTAATGACATTTTCACAAAAACACTCACATCGACAGTCAAATAAAAACTTCTCGTCAAAAATGATTGAAATTTTGATGAGTAACTGTCAAAAGATGCACAACTAAAGGGTGGTTAAATTTTAAGGGCCGATGTTGAATGTGAACCACACCTAAACGTCAAGCTTTTTGTGCATTTCATTGGACATTTCTCAATTTCAGATTAACTCAATTTGAACAATGGAAAAATATACAATCGAGCAACGCGTTAAAGTTATTCAGGCTTATTATGAAAATGGGCGCTCAAATCAAAATGCATATCGTGCACTTCGTGATTTTTTCGGTCAATTTAATCGTCCAAATGTGCGTACAATCGGAAAAATCGTGCTAAAATTTGAGCAAACCGGGTCTGTAGGAGATGTGAAAACATCAGTGTATGCTCGTACAGCTCGTACTGCAGAAAATATTGCTGCTGTTCGTGATAGTGTGGCTGAAGAGCCGTCCAGCTCAACTCGTCGTCGTGTCCAACAATTGCACCCCTCACGCTCGTCGTTGATGAACATTATGCATAAAGACTTGCATTTACACGCTTACAAGGTGTAATTGACTCAAGAACTAAAGCCTCTTGACCATTTCAAGCGTCGTCAATGGTCAGAATGGTGACAAGAAATGGTAACAGCGGATGATCAATTTTCGAAGAAAATCATCTTCAGTGATGGGGCACATTTTCACCTCAGTGGATTCAATAAGCAGAATTGCCGCATTTGGGCGAATGATAATCCAAGAGTGATTGTCGAAAAACCAATGCACCCACAAAGAGTGACTGTTTGGTGCGGTTTATGGGCTGGCGGAACTTTTTATGGCCCGAATTGGAAGATATGGATGCGGACGATATGTGGTTTCAACAGGACGGTGCCACTTGCCACACAGCTAACGAAACAATGGCTCTTTTGTGCGACAAATTCAATGGTCGTGTTATCTCACGTGGTGGCGATGTCAATTGGCCGCCAAGATCATGCGATTTGACTCCGTTGGACTTCTTTCTTTCGGGTTATTTGAAAGAAAAGGTGTACGTCGATAAGCCAGCAACAATTCAAGAGCTAAAGGATGAGATAATTCGGCACATTAATGGCATAGAACCTCAATTATGCCTCAGCGTCATCGAAAATTTGGACCATCGGATGGAGGTGTGCCGCCAAGGTCGCGGCGGCCATTTGGCCGATATTTTGTTCCACACATAATTGAACCATACCAATATTATCATAATAAAAATAAATGACAATAATTTCCTAAATAATTTGTGTTTTATTCAAAATCAACATCGGCCCTTAAAATTTAACCACCCTATGCGCCAACTTTTATTGACGAGTGCTGCTATCTTCACATTGAGGTCTTTTCAGACCACCCACTTACGTGTCTTATCTTGGTGTCACGAATGTGTCCCCGAGATGTCCCAAAGATGACCCGAACGATGCATTTGCGCCGTCTTATGATATGCAATTGAAAAACGAAAGAATTCGCATTAAGCTTACCAACCGTGGCGACAATAACACGAACAATCTCGTGTGAACCGTGCAACAAAGTTCATCTCAAACATTTCGCGATGTGTGATGTATGCATTACTTGGGCAAGGGCGTGCCCTAAAATTATTGCGTTTTGCATGGGGTTTACATCTGCAACTTTAAGAAAAGTAGTGTATGATATTCAGTAATGCTACGATATGTAAAACAACGCATTTTCGATGATATATGTCATTTTAAAGGGATACAGAATCGTGTAAATTGGAGTGAGTTCGCGGGAAATCTGTCACCGATTTAATTGAAAAAACAATCAACACAGGACCTGTGATGATATGCACTAACCCACATTTACTGGCTTACTGAAGCAGCAACTCAAGGATCATATCCCGAAATAACAACCAAATCTCATTGGGAATTGCGTCACGATAATGATGAAAATGAAATACTAACCTAAAAAAATAATCCCTATGTACCGCATCCACCATACAGTCTAAATTTAACTGCAGCTGAAAAGACTTGAGACGCGGTTTTAAAGGTGCCACTGAAACAAAACTTTGCATGTAGGGAGACTATGGATTGCATTTTTGAACGTGCTTGAACTGCTACGAACTAAGCTTATAAACAAAAGCAAGTAATTAATTATAAAAGTATTGCACGACCTAAGATTAAATATTTAAGCTATGTGTTGATGCCAGAAAGGAATGTCCTGTTTACCTTAAATACAATTTGCTTCAATGTTTTCTCCCAGTGTTCCTGAACAAACAAATCCCTACCTCTTTAATAAGTTTCGTCAACCCGAGGTTATCTTTTCACCCTCATGATCGTGGGTAGGAAAGTTTAAATCAACAAAACCTCAATCTTAAAGGTGAATGACATTTAAATTTCTCTTAGAGCAGACAAGTGGCGATAATCCCATAAGCCTAAATACAGTATAAAGCCGATGCTGCAACATCCATTCCAAATCACACACTCAGACAGTGAATTCACTCGTCCTATTACAACACTTGTCATGGTCCAGTGAACAGATTCCTTTATTGTTATTGCTTTCGTGTCTCGGCATCTATTATTGAAATGCATTAAACAAATAAAGTGTACACTCCTTCCGGTCATATGCCCAGGCGTCCCTTGGAATACGTTGCGATAAATTAATTTCATTTCCTCGAGCAAGACTATCCTTTATCCTTTATGCTCTAGCATAGCCATGGTACATATGAACTGAAGACCAACAGCTATTAGGCAAATATTCCATCCTGCAAGCCATTTAATTATATTAATCGAATTGACAAAGATGCAGTGCATTATTAAAATAAATCCAAAGAACTAACAATGCCTCTAGCGGTAGGATGCAGCCAACAGTGTCGGGTGTGCAACCGATGAGTTTGGTGATTGGGTGTGTTAGTGCAGTCGGACATCCTCAAGACAATTATTAAATTTTCCAAATTGACTGAAACAATTCATTGGGAAATTGTATCGAGAAACCACAGACGATACATAGGCATGCACATTATAGTTTGGTTGTGCATTTTATCTAAGGCTAACCAAACCAGAGGATAGAGAGTGCAAGTAGCAATCTGTGTATGGTTCAGTCAACTGAAGGAAAGACATCTGTGGGAACAATAACCAGATGCTGAGAAGAGCAAGACAATCCTTTGTGGTATTGGGAACAACGACATAACGACACCCACAGTCGGGATGTCATGTAAGGAGCCTTAGTCCTGTTTTTAATTCAAGCGCTATTTGTCATTCTAACTACAGTACATCTATACACTTGAACTAGCGTGTTGTGGGGTGTGCGATCTCTGAAATGTCAATGGAATACTATGAGACCTTATTAAGAATGTCAGGCTATATTTCGACGACAGGGACCATGATATTCAGCTGCTGAAATTCATTGAATACACATCCGAAGAAATCGTGCGGCAATTCATGTAAGCGTTATTCGACTGAACAACAGGTTTTTACAATTTACAACAAAAAACAAAGACCTACACTGGTGTGAGAAATTGAGGGGAACTTCACTAACGTATTCAATATATTCTGCCCATCAAAAAAAAAAAAAAAAAAAAAAAAAAAAAAAAAAAAAAAAAAAAAAAAAAAAAAAAAAAAACCTAATGGTTTTCCTTTCGTCGACGTTTCATTTCAAGATTCAGATAAGATAATTGTTCTTAACTCAAACTACACAATCGCGAAACGTATCACATGGTCATATGCCGCTTGCGATTTGGATCTTCACGACCAACACTTCCTTTCATCCTTTTCTACCGCATCATCATCATCATAATCGGCACTACAACCGGGATCCGGTCTTGGCCTTATTTAACAAATCTCACCCTTCCCAATTTCTAGCCGATGTCATCCAGTTTGGCACTCCGAGGCTCTGGGCGTCCTGGTCTACGCCACCCCTCCATCGCAGACAAGGTCTGCCGCGCTGTCTCCTTCCATACATCCTGCCACAAAGGACTTTCCGGGCAGGCTCCTCTTCATTCATACGAGCTAGGTGTCCGCCCACCGGAGTCTACCGAGCTTGATTTTTCTTACAACATTAGCTTCAAGGTAGACTGCGTACAACTCATGGTTGTAGCGTCTCCGGAATCGTCCTCCCTCACATACGGGGCCAACAATTCTCCTTAAGACCTTTCTCTCGAACGCGGCCAAGAGTTCAGAGTGCCTTTTATTAAGCGCCCAGGTCTCGGATCCATACATGAGTACTGGTAAGACCATAGTCTTGTACAGTAGTAGCTTGGATGTTCTGGATAAATTTCGGCATTTAAAGAGCCTTGATAGACCATAGTAGGTTTTGTTGGATTTAATCAGCCGTTCGCCTATTTCTTCTTCCATATTGTTATCGGATGATACTATTGACCCAAGGTAGTTAAAGGATTGCACTACTTCAAATTCGTGCTCCACTACCCTGATAGTTTGACCAACGTTAGGTCTTCTCTTAGCAGCAGTTGCCACCATGTACTTAGTTTTTCCCTCATTAATGTGCAATCCCAGTTTTTGTGCCGCCTGCTCGATCTGGGTGAAGGATTCCTGTACCGCCGATTCGGTTCTACCGATGATGTCGATCTCATCTGCGTAGGCAAGTATCTGGCTGGACTTGGTGACAATAGACACTCTTGTTGTAACGCCAGAGTCACGGATTGCTTTCTCCAACGCCAGGTAGAAGGGGAGGCAGGCCAGACCGTCCCCTTGTCGGAGTCCGTTATATATATTTATTGGTTTGGACAGAAATCCCGCTATTTTTACTTGACTAGTTACGTTGGTCATGGTCAACTTACAAAGTCGTATCAATAAGTTTGGAATGCCGAACTCTCTCATGGCATTATATAGTTCTACCCTGGTCATAGGCGGCCTTGAAGTCTATAAACAGAAGATATAATGGAATCTTAAATTCCTGACATTTTTCCATCGCCTGCCTAAGGGTGAATATCTGATCAATCGCTGATTTTCCTGGGATGAAGCCACACTGATATAGACCAATGATGACTTTAGCGTATGTGGCTATCCGATCTTGTAGTATAGTGGAGAGTATCTTATAGGCGGTACTCAGCAATGTTATACCCCTATAGTTGCTGCGCAGTGTGATATCTCCCTTCTTATGTATGGGGCATATTATACCATCTCGGCATCTCCTCTTGCTCCCATACGTCCCCCACGATGTAACTCTGTCCCTCCTTGTTTGATCAGCTTAGCTGGTATGGCATCAGCTGCGGGGCTTTATTTGATTTGAGCTGTCTTATGGCTTTTAATGTTTCCTCAATGCTTGGTGGCGGCAGCGTTTAGTCTTGACCTTGCATTAGTGGAGCCTCCAATTCTTCTGTGAGCTGACCATTTAGCAATTCATTGAAGTGCACTTCCTATCGCTGCAGGATGCCTTCAGGATCGGTGATCAGATTACCCTCTTTATCCTTGCAGTAAGTGCAATGTGGTGTGTACCGCGTCATACTGCGGATTATTTGGTAGAACTTCCGCGCCTGGTGCGGACCTCGCTCTCTACTTTTCTCTATTTCACAGACAAGGTTTTTTTCCCAGGCACTTTTCTTTTGTCTGTGAAGTCTTTTTTCAGATCTTCTGAGCTCTTTGTATTTATCCTCGTGCACCCGCGTCCAATGAGACTTCTGCATTGCCCGGTATGCAGCATTCTTACGTTCAGTCGCTAGTTTGCATTCATCATCAAACCAGTCGTTCCGATCTCTACGACTACTGCCTAAGATGGAGTTGGCAGTACTAATGACAGTATTCTTAAGGCGTGTCCATTTCTCTTCTACGCCCGGCATTCTGGCCCCAGGACTTACTCTCCCTCCGTCGAGCTCTTCGAGGGAGAATCTTAACGCATGACCAAAGGTGTTACTGGTATTCTCATTGCGTGGGGCAGCCGTGTTGATTCGAACCTGATCCGCGGATGCAATACGTCTCCGTAAGGCAATCCGCGCTCGGAAAACTGTACCAACAAGATAGTGATCCGAGTCGACGTTGGCACCTCGGTACGTTCGTACCGTCATCAGGCTCGAGGAGTGGCGGCGATCTATCAACACGTGGTCAACGTGGCTCCATCAGGTGATACCCAGGTGGCTTTTGGGATATCTTTACGCGGAAACCTGGTACTCGCAACGACCAAGTTTTTTGACTCGTAGTCCATTGTCATTAGTGTTCTCATACAAACTATGGGAACCTGTGTAGTGCCTGAAAACCGGCTCCCGACCTATTTTTGCATTCAAATCACCAAGAACGATTTTCACATCGTATCTTAGGCAGGCATAACAGTGTCATAAAATCACGTTTCTTAGAATCCGGCTAAAATTAAAACAACCAAAGCTATTACTCTGCCCAAATGCAACAAATTTTCATAATTTTACGGAAATACATGACTATATGGGCTGAAGAGTACCAGGAATTTCCAATAGGTGGTGAAACTACAAAATGAATAAAATTCATTTCAAGAGGCTAATCTGTCGCTAGTTTACGTATGAAGTTTCGCAACATTCAGTCATTTGAGTGACGCTACTCCCACGTTTGTAAAAAAATGGAAAAGCAGGAATCGCATCCTGATCAAATATTGCTTTTTGATACGAAAAACTTCTGAAAGATCACTGCATTGGTTGCAGATATATTACCCTGTAGCGGTTCCATTCAACGCCATTACTTACCTTCCCATCAATTATTAGGAAACTTCTTCCTAGTGCACCTAAAACTCTGGAAAACAATTTCTTATGGCAGTTCCATTGAACGCCATTACTTACCTTTCGAGTATCTATCCAAAAACTTCCTCCGTAAAACACATGAACCTATAATTTTCGCTAATGCAATTGCATTAGTATCTATAAACATTTCCCCCAGTGGCATGCTTGCATAGAATGCAGCATGTTCCTGAAATTCAATTCGGTTACGACATCACGTAACCGACAAAATCCCCGAACTTGTCCATGCACATAAATAACAAAGATTTTCTTCACACGTGCATGGCAAGTCATACCGACAGACATTTTTCCCAAGGGTGTGATCGCATGAAACGCATCATGTGCTTAAAAAGCAATTCGGTTGCAACACCAAGCAAACGATATAAACTCAATCATAGCGGCGCACATGTCCCCTGCCGAATTCTACAGCACACAAGCGGGAGATATTCCTTCCTTTCCTTTTTGGCGGCAAGCACATCGGTCGCTACACCGATTGACAAGCATTAGCTTCCTATAAACATTTCCCCCAGGGGCATGCCTGCATACAACGCAGCATGTTCCTAAAATCCAATTCGGTTACGACATTACGTAACCGACATAAATCCTCGAACTTCTCCATGCACACAAGAAGAAAGTATTTTTCACACACACGTGCAGGGCAAGTCATATCAGCAGCCGCCAGCGATATTTGCACGATCACCGTAAATGCTGTACGCAGTTACTGATCGGGTAAACACCCCAAGTATCGTCTTCATGATACTTGCCCAGATGCAATCATTTCGTCGTGCCTCCACGTAATACATAAAGAGAGTCGAGATTTGTTTTCTGTGGAGTTCGGTCGATGCACGGGTGTTTGTTGGAGCCGATTGATTATTAAACGGAATAGTGTGAACACGGGGTTTGTTTAAAGAATCGAACTAAGTTAAATTCAAATTCAATAGTGATAAACCAAATATACAAGTGCACCTTTTAAGTTAAAGGAATTAGTGTTAAGACAAACTATACTTTTGTAACTTTCAGTTCAAATTAATTAGTGATAAACCAACTATACATGTGCACCTTTTAAGTTAAAGTATTTAGTGATAAGACAAACTATACACGTGTAACCTTTTATTTAACGTTTACTAGCGAAGCATGCTAAACCTTTATGTTATCTGTTTCGGACCTTAACTGTACGTTTTAAGTTTTCAAGTAGTACGTCGTTTGAACCAAGTATTATCAACAAAGTAACCCTCAAAATGTTAGACAGTGTTTTTCATTTTCTTTTGTAATGACGTGGTGATATGATATAGACCGCACCAAGGACCTAAATAAATTGCCGCAACCCCACACCTGCTCCTTAAACAGGTTATGGGTGCTTTAGTGAAATTAAAATGGATCGTACAAACGCCGAGGGCGCACCTCGCTCTGGAAGACCAAAAGGGACTATGAATGCGAAAATCATAGAGCAAGTGCATATAGTCGCTTTTTATCGTAAAGTGAAGTTGCACGAGTTAACTGAGGCCATGGGTATCTCACAGTCGTTACCAACACGTCAAAGAGATAAGACGTATACCTGACAACAGAAGAAAGTAAAAAAAAAAAAAAAAAAAAAAAAAAAAATATATATATATATATATATATATATATATATATATATAAATAAATAAATTCGTCGCGCGCGTGTAAGTGAACAAGTGTGGATTACACAGTGTGGCCGCCACTGAGAGCGGTTGTTTGAAAAAAAAAAATAAATACATAAAAAAAAAAATAAAATAATAATAAATAAAAAAATAAAAAATTATGGAAACAAACAAAGTGCTAAAGAGCTCGTCGCCTTTCATGAAAAGGGGCCAGGCAGACCTGAAAGCGATGACACGGAGCCGACTCGAGCGACAGCCGAGTATTATAACAAAGCGGCACAAGCCAAATTCAGACGGCGAAAAAAATGCAAAAGGAAAGAAACCCGAATACACAGGCGCAGGCAACCAATTCAACGAATTGGTTGACCTTGACCCAAGTGAAATCGAATTACCTGCTGAGGAAGAAAACAATATCACAGGTACTGCAACAGATCCGGCGGAATTAGAAAAACTCCTTGCGGATATTGACACAAAAAAAAAGAGGAACTCAATAAACAAAGAGAAGCAATCCTCAAATTAAAAGACCTGGTGCAGCAACAACAAAGCCAAGAAAATACAACAGCACAACATCAGGAAGCAAACAAAAGGCAACAAACAAAGGAGATGCAGAAGCAGCAAACAAACCAGCACATCGTAACCAACAAAAAGGAAAAGGCGCCGCCTATAATACTTACGTCCATGGAAACAAAGGACGTTATAAAATTAGGTGAGTTAACTTGCAAAAATTGCAAAACAAAAAAAATTAATAATTCTAAAATAAAATTAATGTGCGATGATATGGAAGGTTATCGCAAAGTAATGACTGCTTTGGGTAGGACAAAAAGCGAGTACTACACGTACACCCCGAAATCGGAGAAAATAATCTCCATGCTCCTAAAAGGCGTTGATCCATGTATTTCCCCTGAGGAGGTATTAGAGGAATTAAAAAATGTCGAAACCGAAGCCTTTCTTTATTGTATCACTGAGTCCCAACAGTAAAGTTGATGCTCTCCGATACATCAAACACCTCAACCACCAAACAATAAGTTGGGAAAAAATTAGAAAAATCGATCGCGTATTGCAGTGTATGCGTTGTCAACGCTTCGGGCACGCGGCATCAAACTGCCACATGCGATTCAGGTGCGTAAAATGCCTCTCCGACCATATCATTGGTGAATGCCCCTTGGGCAAGGAACAGCTTCCAGATAGGAAAACACTGTCCTGTGTCCTCTGTAAAAATACTGGTCACACTGCTAATTTTAGAGGATGTCCTAAATTTCAACAAATGAAATTAAAATTGGAATCCAAGAAACAAGTTGAAGAAGAGAAAAAAATGAAAACTCGTTCTTACAACAATTTCGTGGCTCCTTGTGTGTCATATGCACAAATGGCCGGTGCTCCTAAGCAACCAGCATCCATGGAACATACATATAGTAATGGGAAAATGCCTGCACCAGAGGCACATTCAGAAATAATAACAATGTTATTAACCATGCAAGGACAATTTGCCGAATTTCAAAGAACACTGACTGAACAAAGAGCACGAATAGATTCTCTCTATTCAACCCTGTTCTCAAATAACTCTCCACATCAAAATCTTCAACCATCCGTCTGAACTTAAACTATAAATTATAGCTGTGAATGTAAATTCACTAATCCACATCGAAAGAAGGGATAATTTAGGCAATCTGCTCCAAGCCGAATGCCCAGACGTGCTCTTGGCTAGCGAAACTAAGCTAAACCAAAGGCACAAAATGGGCTACAAAAATTTTAACATAATTAGACGAGATCGACCACACTCTACTCGAGGGGGTGGGGTCGCTATCTTAGTTAAGAAAGGTCGTCACCATAAGGTCGTTTACAGCACGGAAGTACACAAATTCCAGGTGCTAGAGGCATGCATTATAGACATTCCGCTAAAAAGTCAAAGGTATTTATATATAGTCGCTGCTTACGCTCCTGAATCTGTTCAAGGTACCCAATTTATCAGTGAAATCGATACGCTTTTCCGAAGTCTCAAGTTAGATTTGGAAAACAATTACTTTTTAATGGCAGGTGATTTTAACGCCAAGCACAGTGCCTGGGGCAATCTGACCTCGAACACCAGAGGCAATGCCTTGTTTGATTGGTGGCAAACAAATGCGATCGAGCATAAACTAGAATTGTACGCTACAAGTACACCGTCTTATCCAAGAGGTAACTCCTTCCTGGATTTACTTATGACAGATGATCGAATTCAGTTACCAGATACCGAGGTAACTACTCGAAATTGTCTTCGCACAATTGAGTACGATAGCGATCATGACGGACTTGGAGCCGTAATACACGTGCCAAACGAGTACCATCTACTTGAGCAGTACGACCACTCTTTCGATTTCCGAAAAGCACATTGGTCGCGTTTCGATCGCATAGTAAAAAGAGAAATACGCAACATTGGCATAGACCCACCGACTAATAGAAACCTCCGTAATGATGAAATCGATCATTATCTCCTAACTATGAACGATATTGTTACTAACACAATGGATCGTTCCATCCCCAAAGTAGCTCATATGGATGGCTATACCCACCGATACAGAAATGCAACTATCGATGCTTTGTATAGGCAAAAGAGCACCCTGCTCTCAAAGCTGAAATTGTGCTATAGGCAGTTCAGTGACCCAAATAGCAATGAAATCAAAACTATCAAGTCCTTGATTAAAAATCTTCAAAAACTGATCCGGGATAATTACCGAGCAGTAATAAATGAGGAGTGGAGCAACAGAATTCGAGCTGTCCAAGCAAACGGACCGAACATGTTTTCACAAATCAAGAAAATATGTCGAAGAAAAGATCACAATGACATTCCCTGTCTCCGAATTCCACGGACTCCCGAGAATTGTCAGATAATGCTGAACGCAGGACTCACCTTAGAGCACATCAACTCCAATGATGAAGTAATAGTAGTCGAAGATCCGCAAAAGAAAGCGAATTCAATTGGAGCCTGTTTCGAAGCAGTGTACAGAGTTAACGAATCAGTTCATGCTAACACTGAAATTGAAAGCAATGCCCGTCAAAGACATTGCTCGCTGCGCAATCAACTTCACAACTGGCGATCCGAAAACCATAGTTTCATCACATTCGGCGAAAATAATAGGGCGGATTCTCCCATCAGAAATGAAAATACAAATATGTTTATGCGCAAGGATGAACTTAGATACATACTTAGCTCAATAAAAAATAAGAAATCATCTGGAATAGATAGCATTCCAAATGTGGTTCTAAGGCACTTGCCTCGCGAAGCAGTGAACATATACACTACTTTGTTTAACAACGCTCTAAACAATGCACACTATCCAACCCATTGGAACACTGCAGTAGTCCACCCTATCCCCAAAAAGGGTAAGGAGAAGAGCAACCCAGCTAATCTGCGCTCGATCAGCCTGCTTCCCAACATCAGCAAGATATTCGAAAAAATTATAAACAAAGCACTGATAGGTTGGTGTGATGAAAACAATATCATCCCCAACAAGCAGTTTGGCTTTCGAGCGCGACATGATACAGTTCATGCAGCGACGAAACTTGTTTCCGATATACAGTGGAACAAGGCAAAGCGACAATGTACAGGCGCCTGCTTGGTTGACTTTGAAAAGGCTTTCGACACCGTATGGTTAGAAGGACTTGTCTATAAGTTAACAAACCTGGTTATGCCGCAATATTTGTTATACATCATTTATGATATGATAATGGACAAACATTTTGTGGTGAAATGCGGGGACATACTCTCCAACAAGACCTTCCAAATTAAAAAAGGCTTACAGCAGGGAGCTGTGAATTCTCCCATTCTATTCAATATTTACACTAGTGATCTAGTGAGTTCTCTCGAAAACGCCATTGCGTACGCCGATGACATAGTGGTGTACAGAACAGGAGGAAAAATAGACGTCATCAATAGGCACCTCCAAGATGACTTCAACAAAATAAAACTATTTTGCGACGACTGGAAATTAAAGATTAATTTCCAGAAGACCGAGACTATCCTTTTCAGAACGCCCCTATCCAGGGCCTCGAGGGATACAAAATACAACTGGAAACACTTTTCTATTGTATGTAACAATAACCTTCCACTAAAAGCGCATATTCTATGACAAGAAGTCTATTCCGGAGTAGTCTTCTTGACCCCAGAGTCAAAATAATTTCGTACTCGGCATTCATCCGACCAGTTTTGATTTATGGCTGTCCAGTATGGTATAATATATCTCCACTTTATATGGAGAAGTTTCGTGTGTTCGAACGGCAGTGTTTGCGTTCCTGCCTCGGACTTTATAGAACACCAGAGTCGCAATACAAAAAATTCTATCCCAACAAAATCCTGTATAACAAATCAGGGTTAAATAGGATAGACAATTTCATAATTAACATTATTCGTGGTCACACAGCAAGGGCAATGTGCAGTGACAATAATCTTATCTCGGGAGCATTCTATCCCAATGATATGTATCTGGAGAATACCCTCCAGAATGGGTTTATTCCCCCAGAAGCGTTTCCTTTCTTGGATCAAAAAGGCCTTATCCAAGACATGCATGGAGTCCCGATTATTTACCACGCTCTCCGTGGTGCCAGGGACAAACGAATTCTCCGCGATAGTGATATCTCCAATGCCCCAGACCGCATGCGTTTTAGCACGGCGATCAGTGAAAGAGATAAATCAGCCAAAGATCGAACATCTCCTTATTGGTGGTGGCTTCTCAACGAGGAGAGGACTTCACTTCCTCAGATATAGTATGCCTCTCAAGAGCAACGCTCTCCTTCCTCTTGTCCCCCCTCCCCCTGTCCGCCTTTCCCAATTACTTTTGTGTAGTTATTTTATTTTATTTTTTATTTCTTATTTTATGTTTTATTCGTTTTGTTTGAAGTTTTTGTTTGTTATAATAATTTAAAAAAAAAAATTGTGATAATAATATATACATGTAAACGAGGAGTCTCTCTAATATATGACTTATTTCATATATATATATAAATATATATATATATATATATATATATATATATATATATATATATAAGAAACAAAAAAAAAAAAAAGATGTACGCCGAAAGGCATATATAAAAATCAAGATGTAATGTGTAATTTAGAGAGCTCGCATAGAGCCAGTAAGTTAATTTAAGGATTGTGATCGTAGAAAAGGGCTTACCATTTACCCCTAATATTATACATGTAAAAAGAATTAGGAAAATAAATGTGGTTTAAAAAAAAAAAAAAAAAAAACACAACAAAAGAACACCGTTCACAAAAAGCGACACACGGAGCGAATACAGTCACAAATGAAACACAAATACTTTTCTGGGAAACGCTCTTTATTTCTATTTTAGTTTTAGTTTATATATTTATTTTGGTAAATCGTATATAGTCTTTCACTTAGTGTTTTCAGCTCAAAAAAAATTATGAATTAAAATTGACAATATCAAACCGCACACGTTAGGATACAACGAAAGTGTCACGATGCGGATAACCGTGTCAGTCTCCGTATTGACTGCCCGCACTTAATTTAATTATTTTAGAGAGCAGTGGAATTAACCGTTAAATAAATATCCGATGTCCTTAGTGAGGATCACAGGTCTGCGCAGGTTGGATTGCTGTGCGTTGAACGCCGAATAAATACGCTTATGGTGTTCGCGTTTGGTGACATAGAGATTCTCTATGTCGACTATACTACAATTTTCTTTTGGGAATGATTCTATTCATCCCATAGTTCTCTTTCCCTTTCGTTTCCCTAGTCCCTGGTGATTCTCTCTTAATCGAGAATATTTCCGCCAGTGATGATCGCACTCTTTTTTTGGTCCTGCGGTTTTCACTTCGTCGCAGGCCAGATGTGTGGATGCACTCACCCACACAGACGCGGAGGTTGCTGCTAGAGTTCGCCAGAATTTTCACACCTTCTGTTGAGTTGCTTTTGTATACATTCGGGTGTGTGGTTTATTTTTGGCGATCCTGCGATCGTGGTAATTATCGTTGCTTGTGATAATTGTATTTGCTTTGCCCTATGTGAACAGTGTTTTAGTTTATTGCCGTTTCTCCGCAATGGCCTTTGTTTAGGCGAAGTGCATTGCGGTAGGGTCAAAGGTTTAGCCGATGGATTGTTTTACGGCAATTTGCTTCATGAGCACTACAAGACCAACGCTCGGCCAGAAAGGTTATGGCGTCCGTTTTTTGGGATGCTCATGGCATAATCTTCATCGATTACCCGGAGAAGGGAAGGACAGTCACACGAGAGAATAATGCCGCGATATTGGATAGACTGAACGATGAAATAAAGAAAAATGTGGCGAAGAAAAAAATTCTGTAGCAACACGATAACGCACCGTCACACGTCCTTGAAAACGATGGCAAAATTAGTTCAATTATGATTAGAATTGGCTGCTCACTCATCGTATTTTCCAGACTTGGCCCCTAGCGACTATTATCTGTTCTCAAACCTCAATCGGTGGCTCAAGGGAAAGAGACTCAAATCGAATGAGTTATCGCGAAAACCGAGGTGTATTTTAAAGAGTTGGTCGTTTCGTACTACAGAAAGGGCGTCGAAATGTTGGAAAATGGCTATACCAAGTGTATCGCCATCGAAGGGAATTATGTCGAGGAACGAATATAGCTTTGGCAATGAAACGATTGTTTTCATTAAAAATATTGGGGCTTTTCAGCAAACGTTGTATATTGTAAGTACGGAGTCCTTTTTATATTTCAAGTCGATATTGTTTGGCTACTATTTCGAGTTGCCAACTTTATCAGTTACATTTGACGGTCTTGGAGAGTGGTCGATAGCAATTTATTACTGACCAGCTATCATCACAATAACGTCATAGAATTATTAAAACACTTTGGTAAACAATGATGAATAAGCGGAGAATATCAGATGTGAAATCAAAATCATTATGAGCCTGTGGAGATCGCGGGAGGGGGGGGGGGGGGGGGGGGGGTATGTTGCGCCGACATACGGCGCTGATTCCCTTCTTCCTCCATCATCACTATAAGATAAAGTTCCGCGGGAAAGGTCGAACCTCGAGGCACGGGACTGACAACACAGAAAATAAAACGGGACAAAACCTCACAACACCGGAAACAATGGTAAATAAAAAAAAAAAAAAAAAACACTCAGGAACAGCAGCCGGAAAATTAAACACACTTGGTTTAGTTTTATTCTTTATTAAAAACTACTACTTTTGTTATATTCGTCATTATCACTATATGCGAGTGTTTTAATACTACACTTAAAACACTAAATTGATCTTATAAATTTTTACCTAACTACCCACTCGACTCCGGGAATTTTAGTTACGCGTCTCCGCTGCCGGCGAAGAGCGCGAGTGACGCGTGACTGTAGCAGTCAGCGGATGGAAATGGACTCCTCGAGGGTGGAACTCTGACATGAATTCCATCCTCGGTTAGTGGTGCGAAAATAAGAAGAAAGAGAAAAACTTTTCTGTTAAGTGTGTGGCCGCCAAGGAAATGCACTCATTCGGTGCAATGGTATGCGTGTGCGGCCGTACTGATCGATGCTATTTGCACGTACTCGAACGCAATGAAACAACGAAGCAAGCAGACGGTTATTACAAAGGAAGAGGCGAACAAATGGTTCGCTCCGCAATGAGGGTCATGTTGACCCTATGCAACGTCGCTATGATGGACGTTGGTAAAACGGTGATAAGTGGTGCGGTACTATATACAATGAAAATTGTATATCATTTGAGTTGGTTGCCGGAACGAATTCCTTGTTCGCATTTGAATATGCGGAATTATTCGTTTGCGGCACGAAAGAAATTGTAGATTGTTTATCTATAGGAAGATGCTGGTGATACGACTATAGTCTGTCGTATCGCCCGATGCCTGCCAAAGGACAGCGTTCCTTTGTTTGCACTTAGTGCATTGCTAAGGCATTAGTCTCAACGTGAATGGTGCTACTTACATGCATCTGCGTTGGACTATTATCGCTGGCTAAATGGGTCGCCAGCCGACGTGTGTGTAAATAGTTTTTTGTACACATATTGAGGCTGGGCTTAGCCAACAGATGGCAAGATTCTCTGATATGCGGTCGTATGATATACGAACCGATGAATTTTCTTTTCAGGGAATTTATGACAAGGAAAGTAAGAACTCTTACAGGGGATTTGTAAGCGAAGGAATGCTTGAAAAGGTAAGAATTCTTTTGCAGAAGCTTTACGATGATGGATTTGATCTAATTAATGCGTGTAGCATTTTCACTGCTTAATGCTGGTGGGATGAGGTTATGTGGGTTTTTAGGTAAGTGTACCGCCACAAGCCATATGCCACATTTCGGCTTAACATCTGGCGTTGTTAATAAACGGGATAGCCAGTATTGGGCCATCGAGAAACCTCACTCGATATACCAAAATCCAGTACATTTTCGTAGAGTAATTCCATGGTGTGCCATTTGAGCCAATGGCATCATTGAGGCCATTTTGTTGAGGACGCCTGATGTTGTAACTGTTACTCACGACCTCTATCGGGAGATGGTGGAACAATGGTGTGTTGGATCAATTAGGACTACAGAGCATTTATTTCGAACAAAACGATGTCCAATCACACACAGCTGGTGCTGCAATACTAGTTTTGCAAGACATTTTTTCGGTCAATGTCAACCAGCCCGAAAATCCTCTGATTTGACCGCAATCGATTTCTACCTGTAGGCGTACTTACATGGAAAATTATACTGTGGGGGTAAAAGTATGAATGCCAACGTATGGCACGTATTCACTTTAATCCCCGACACTTGATCCAAAATTGTCAGATAATCCAAGAGAAGCGGAGGAGAAATAAAATATCCTTTGTCGTTCGATTTAGTTGTTCGTTTCTCTTTATTTATTGTTTGTTATTATGATGTCTTACTTTTATTTCACTTAACTTAGACTTATTGATATTACTAGATAGTTTAGTTATATAAATTGTATTTTAAGATGAAGCACTTATTTCTCAATACTGTGACCGCGGTAATTAGAAATTATACTTTATCGCACGTGAGCACCTTGATGTACAGCGGTGACTCGCGAAACGTATGTAGCCACGACCGGAATTGAATAAAGACAAGGTTAATGATTAAATTAATTTTTGGCCCGAGCGGCGGTATAACTATCCGCGATGATAAACTACAAGCGACTGGGGCGGCAGCGTGACTGCGCGCGATGGTGATTGAATAGCGACTGGTGTGAATTAGGGTTGAAATTCATATTTCATTCCACACACAGGACAACCAAAAGAGACCACGCCTCTGCTCTCTCAACCTCACGCCCATCAAAGTGTGAGTAACTTTTGTTAATAGGGAAATTGACGGACATGAAGAATGAGAGAACAGAAAACACGATATGCTGTGATCTCGTGGTAGCCTTGGTTGTGTGTGTTGGTATCAGATGCAGCTACTGACACGACCTACTGACCCAGTGGTACGGCTATGGTGTAGTCGGAGCACATTGAACCGCGGAAAGAAATACGAATGAGAGGGAAACCTAGCTGATGTCACTCCCCTGCAAAAAGAGATCATTGATCCCAAGCGAATGGGTGATCTGAGGGAAAGTCGATAGGACGCCGCTGATGCTTGGGAAATAATCCGCGTGAGAACCAGACTCTAAGACGCTGAAATAACCCCAGCGATTTTGCTATGATGCAACAGCGGCGTTCGTTTAGACTTGTTGCTGCTAACCGACATTATGAGATTTCCGATGAAAAACTCATGGTTAGCAAGAATGGAGTTGCCGTATGACAAGAATGTAGCTAAACTCAATTATGCATTATCTGCAAAGGATAATGAGTTCAGCTATACGTCCGTTTGACATGTTTTACAGGGGAATAACATATAAAGGAAATGGGTAGGTATGACCCGCTGAAGGCGGTCGAAATTAGGTGGACATTTTGGTTGAGATTGTGGGTTGGTTCTCATGTAGAATAGAGAAAGCTCCACAATACCCCAACAAACCAACTAGAACCTTGATGCTTAAATACAATATTCGAAACGAAATCGCTAAAATGACATCAGAAATCTAGAAAATTGTTATGAAAAAGATCTTTAAAATAAACAGTCGAAGTGGTCACTTGACCTACATCGTATCCACTTATAATATTAAAAACCATGTATTCAATCAATAAAATGCAAATTATAAAATGGTATTCTACAAAAAAAAACGAAACGTCGACCTGAAACCTTAAAAGCATTCTGCAATTTGAGCAACTACATTAATAGCGCAGTATAGAAAAGGGTGAGCTCCTCGATAGTACAGTGTTTAGTATACCCGTCTGTCACACGGGAGACCGGGGTTCGATTCCCCGTCGGGGAGCCTCTGGCGCAAGACTAATGACCTTGCCCGGAAAAAACAAATCATTATGGAAAATTTAACAAGCCTCAGGACTTGCTAAATAAGGCCAAGACCAGATCCCGGTTGTAGTGCCGATGATGATGATGATAGAAAATTGTAGTTCAACGTCCATATGCCATGTTAACCAATGAAGCAAATACTATACTTTGACAAAGCTTTTAATTGTCATTAAGTTTCTAACCAATTATCGTAGTCCAATATAGTCCAACCTGCGTCACATATAGTAAATATGAGCTACTATTCTTCGACAAAGCATCAGTAAATTTATCGTTGAACTTTTTTGTGCCTCACTGAGAACAATGACCTTGGATACCTGAGATGATATATTATTCTAAATGGTGTGTATGAGGTGATTTTTGCAACCAGAAATGTTTGTGCCAACGCGTCGCCGGTTTATGCTTCTCAAGTTTATTGATTATTCCTAAACCAGAATGAAGGCTGATTGTCTCTGGGCCATGTGACATCTCCGACGAGATGCGTCGCCCTAGCATCCATGAAATCCGTATCAGTATTTTATTCATTTGATTCGGGCACATAATTCAGTACGTGTCCAGACAGTCTATTCGCCGATGTAACCAGAGAAGGGCAGGTTGAGAGCGCTGTCGTCGAATTATTATTAGCTCTGTCACGGGTCCGATTGAAGCGGTGTCTCTTTGTTCCCGCTCCACTGCCTACATGGGGTGGATATAGCGGGGTCCGCGGCGCTTTTCAGCTCCTTCACCTGCTGTCAAAATACTCGCAGTCAGAGCAATTCGACAAACAATTAAATTGACAGACTTGATAGGTAAGGACAAGAGCTCAAGATGAGTCCTCGAAGCGCGAGCAACATTGCCGGCCACGTTTATTTTTAGCCTCTATCATATATGTACCTTTTTCGAATCGAATCGTGTCTGTGGTAGAATTTGGTGAATGGGGGACTTGGAGCCTTCCTCGGGCATAGGCCGCTCATCGCCCCATCGCATGTGCTTCTGAATCAATAAGGGAAATTAATTACATTTGGAATCGCGCTTTGTCTTCGAGACCATTAGAATGGGTCTCGCTTCATTTACATTGTTAAGTGGTTAATCACGAAGTCTATGGGAAACGCCCTTCTCTTGTATGTTGGGAATGCGGAGGGCAGTGGTGGGTTAATTTCCAACTTATAATATTGCTTAATCAAGTCAACAGCATATGAATTGTGAGATTATGGATATGTGGTGAATGGCTAAGTAGAGGAGGGACAAATGACCTTCGAATTGAGTACGGAAGGCTGTTGTTCACTGAAGATGGTCCGGTTTGTGGCGAACCGAGGACTACGGATTGTGGGAAACAGAAGTTGCTCAGCAGGAGGCTGATGTACACGAGCACGAAACGAGATAGTAAATTACTAGTCTCATGTAGGAAGGACTCACAAGAAATATTATTAATCGTTTTTTTTCTCTAATTATCATACAACTGGACAATAAGGAGATATGGTGATTTAAATAACACTCATTTCTGTACTCATACTAATAACGAAAGAGGTAACAATGCCGTGTAGTACGTAAATTTCGAAATCAGTAAAATCAAACTGTTGTTATTTAAGAAATTCTTCTTACTAGTGGACTATCTCAACAAAATTAATTTCAGCTGGCTACCGCACTTATATATAAATTAGAATAATTTCAGCAAAATTAGTCCCAAGCATCCTTCTCATAAGGGCAGAATACGCATATGGAAATTTGTTGTTCACGATGTAAGAAGATTCAATTTTATGTATTTAAATGTTATAAGACATTATTCGGTTCATCTGTATCATACATTGGAGTCCGATGCTAGAACGAAGATTTTTCTTTGACTGCCACCTTTGACGTTATAAAATACGTTGAATGTCATTGTTCAAAAGTCCGATACTTCCCAGAGTCCCGACAGAACTTTTTCAACACTGTATTAATTTATTATGTCGGCTGCGACCTTTATTGTGTCTCGGAATGTCAACTGACGTTAATGACAAACAATACACCGATTTCGTCAATCAGAACGCATTGTCAATTGACACATTGATGTCGCGTTTTCAAAAACAAACTAACGTATTCGACGAATGATGATAAATTGTCAATAGATATCAAATGTGCAGTGCAACCACTTCCCTTCGTCAGCAGTCAACAGGGCAATTAATTAGCGTTGACGGACTAAAGATGCCGGCTCAACACATGTCAAACAATTCCAGTCGCTTTGTTTGCTTGTTTAGAAAGCAGGATCCATTTTCGCCTGAGTCACGTGCCCGAAGATTTCCATCGATGCGAGTTTCGGGACTCCGAATCTCTGCACTAAGAAATCCTAATTAATGAACAAAGATAGCCGCAGAGTACACCCGCCCCAATCATTCTTCACTACGTCGTTAGGGGAGTATATGAATCGTGTGACCGCTATTGACATCAACACAGATGTCATCGACGGCTTGTGCTGTTGCTCAACACAACACCGTGAACATTATTTTGATTGATGGATCACGGCGCGGCTAATCGTGAAAATGGGTTTCCTTTATCATGTCGGTAAACATCGAACGCTGGTAAGAGATTGTTTTGTCGAATGTTTCTAGCCGACTATCTACTCAGAGCTGCATTCCAGAGGAAAGTCGGCCAATGAATGCTAAGTGTCCTTAATGAGAGGTGGAATTCTGGTTGATGCTACGTAGATGATGTGGTCAGTTTTCAGTTCATATAGATGGAATATAACTTAGGTTAAAATGTGAGAAGAACATGATTCCAGATGAAATATCGGTGTCAGATTATTTTTAAAAGTGGGCTCTTCCAAGTAAATACGCAAACTAGATATGTGGAGGGTACCAACGGGAGGGAGAAACTCTTGAACCGAAAGAAGACCAAACGTTAAAGGGCAAACTTAGTGGGGCTGCACCAACAAGGTGTTTAGAAGATTTATTAAACGAAAGGTATTACATCGCATGTTTTGATATGTTTTTGATGCATTTGTATTTAAATAAATTATTTGTCTATGTGTAGTATTTTGTATGTATGAAAAAAAATTAATTCATTTCATTTCATTTTTAAAACATTTTTTTATTTTCTATTTATCTTCTTAGTTTCTAAATTACATGCTAGACAAAAAATGCTTAAATTCTAGCTTAATTATCTTATATTATAACTTACTGGTCCTTCGCAGACGCTCTAAGCTAAACATTACATAACTATTGTATAATTTGCCTTTCGGCGACAGAATTTTGTTTGTGTGAGTACTTATAATTATTTAAATGACAAAGAAACATTTTGAAAACTTTGTGTCGACATTTTTTTGTTTTTTTTTAAATTTAACCTACTTTTTTTATTTTTTGTTATTTAAAAAACTTAACTTAACTTCAATCTTATACTACCCTAATTCTAGAAAAGCTAAGTCTATGTAAGCTGGCTGATAATACTATTATTCTTTACCGACTTTGGTATCCAGGTCTTTATGTGCCATTCAATCATCAGAACTGTTGACGCTGTCTAATACTATCGTCCCGGTCTCTGTGGGAGATAGCCATACTGAAGCGCAAGAGATCTTCTTCGGTGCGCGTTACTTCCGGCTCGTAGCACAATCGCCCGTCTACGGATGATCTACTTACATGATAGATCAGCGGAATTCCGGATCTATCCTGTATAAGCCCTTTCATATCCAAATCAAGGAACGCCTCTGGTGGAACAAAACCGTTGCGACGCACGTTCTCATAGTACAGGGTATTTGGATAATAAGCCCCGAAAATTAGGTCATTGGACGAGCTTATTGCTCTCGCAATATGTCCTCTGATTAATTTAATTATAAATTTATCCACCCTATTTATGCAGGCTTCATTATATAAAGTCTCATTTGAGTAGTACTTTTTGTATTCCGATTCGGGTGTTCGATATAATCTGAGACAGCTTCTCAGACACTTCCTTTCGAACACCCAATCTTTTCCATCAAATTTGGACCTATGTTAAACCATATACTGGACAACCATATATGAGCATGGGCTGATTAGCGTCATGTAGCATATGACTTTTACCCTGCTGTCAAGTTGGCTACTGTGAAATAGACTCCTTGTCATAGCAAACGTTTTTCTAGCCTTGACCAGAGTAGTCTCTACATGTTTGTTGAAATACAGATATTGGTCTAGCCAGATGCCAAGGTATTTAACTAAACTCGTGGTTTCCAAGTTATCTCCATGCGGTCCCACGATAACAAGCTTTCGCCAGTTTTTTCTTGTGTCGTTCGTGGCTTTATGTAATGGAGTTCTAAATAGGCTTCACATTTCTGGAAGTTGATCTCAAGTTTCCAGTCATCGCACTAGTGCTGCACGTTGTTGAGGTCTCGCCGTATTAAACTATTTATGATCTCAACTTTCGGAGCTGTTCCCTAAATTATGAGATCGTCTGCGTACGCAATAGCCTGCGGAAGTGCATCTAATAAGTCGCTTATGTAAATGTTAAAAAGGATCGGAGAGAGTACCGCGCCCTGTTGCAAGTCATTCTTGATATTATACGTTTTATTAGAGGTCACATTACCACTTTTGACTACAAACATCCTGTCCTTTAACATATCGTAAAGTACATATAGTAAAGGCTTATGTATGCCATGTCTGACCAGTTTGTAATACAACCCTTCGATCCAGACGGTATCAAAGGCTTTTTCCAAGTCGATCAGACAGGCACCTGTGCATTGGTTCCTACATTTATTCCATTGTATGTCGGAGACCAGTTTAGCTGCGGCATGTGTGGTTTCATGAGCCGCCCTAAAGCCAAACTGGTTACTTGGAATAATGCTATTGTCGTCTACCCATTTTAGCAGAGCTTTGTTAATGATTTTTTCAAATACTTTACTGATGCTTGGGAGTAAACTTATCGAACGCATGTTCATTGGGTTTGTACAGTCTTTGCCCTTTTTTAGGATAGGCTAAATGATAGCCGTTTTCCAACGCGCAGGATAATATGCATTATTCAATGCGTTGTTAAACAGGACCTTGTATATATCTGTTGCCATTGGGGGCAGGTTCTTGAGTACGATGTTAGGTACTCCATTTAATCTCACTGACTTTTTACTTCTTAATGAGTCGAATATACTCTGGATTCCTTCCCTTGTGATTAAAAGGCTATTAACCTCACCATTGGCATTAATGTCAATTAACAGATTATCGTCACTGAATTCAGTAAAACCCGAATTCTCCGATTGCCAACGTGAAACTTCATTTCTGAGGTGCAGGTGATTCAGTAGAACTCTGTCGTGATTTCGGTGAATGCTTTCATTCACCTTGTACATTGCCTGAGAGACAGCTCCCACAGCGTTCACCTTTTCCAAAGGATCTTCGATCACAAACAGGTCACTATTGAGGATCGCGTTCTCTGTATATATGCCAATGTTGATAAGCAGCTGCTTGTTTACCTGAGTACGTGGGATTTGGAGACACTGAATCTCGTTTTGATTATTTCTCCTGAATATTTTATTTATTTGTGGGAACATATTCGGGTTATTAGTTTTTATAGCTCGAATTCTGTTGTTCCAATACAAATTTGTTGCTAATCTATAATTAGCTTTAAGTAATTGTTGGAGGTTTTTTAATTGAGATTTCAGTGATATTATCTCCTGGTCTTGTCTGTCTGTAAACTGTCTGTGTAATTGTTTTAATTTCGATAGCAGTCTGCTCTTTTTCTTGTGGAGGGCGTTTATTGTTGCGTTTCTGTACATGTTAGTGTGATTTGTAACTGTTGTTTTGGGAATTGTTTTGTCCATTGTTCGTTTTACGGTTTCGTCCATTTGTTGAATGTATTTGTCGATTTCGACATTAGTCAGGTTTTGTTTACTGGCAGATTAAAGTCATTCGAACGCAGTTCTCTTGTTAATGATCTGGTGAACCGCGGCCATCGCATTGCCCCGTAGTTATAGGGTTCCGGGATCACGAATTCCTCCAGATCTGCGAGCTCGTTCGGAAGCTCTATTACTGCCGTGCATGCGCAGCGGTCACTGTCACATTCAATTGTCCGTAAACAGTTTGTGTTTCGTCTGTTGGTGTTAAGTAATCTCAGTCGTGAGTCGATTAGCAAGATATCTAAGAACGATCTACCTCTGGGGAACGATGGATATTCCGTAGCTAGCAGGTCAGTTCTATATTCACTATGAAACTGATCTAACCAACCAGCCAACTGATTTCCTCTGGCATTAGATATATAATTTCCCCAATTTATATGCTTGGCGTTCATATCTCCCCCTACGATAAAGTAGTTTTTGCCCAGGTGCAATTGTAAGCATCGAAAGAGTGTCTCGAGCTCTGCTATAAATAGGTTATGTCGGTGCTCCTCAGGTGCGTAGACCGCAATCGCATACAAACCCCTTCCTTGCTGAAGGGGTATGCGTACGATACAGGCTTCCAGCACCCGGAACCTGCGCACTTCTCCACTATATATTACTTTATGATTGATTCCTTTTTTAATAAAGATTGAGAGGAGTTAGGTCGATCTCTTCGTATAATATCGTAGTTTTTATGTCCTATCGTATGTCTCTGGTTTAACTTTGTTTCCCCCGCCCGAAGTACATCGGGTTGTTCCTCTTGCAACAGGTTAAAAAGATTGGCAATTCTCTCAGTTCTTATTAGTGAATTTACATTCACGACAAGAGCTTTTATTGATGTTTTGGTTAGAGGGTTTATATCGACTTGTTATTTGGACTGGGCAAATGCGAGTAGATCTCGTTTATTTGACTTTGCAGCTGTGTCATCTGTCTCTGCAGATTGAGCAGGATTGCGAACACGTCTGCTTGCGGTGTTGTCCTGTGATGTAGGCTGATTTGGTGTTCTCCCACCCGACGCAACTTGTGCGTACGACCGCTGTGATGTTACGGGTGTTGTTGTTGTACAAGCAGGCTCTGTGTTTTTTTGCCGATTCACACTTCTTGCCATTATTTCTCGGAATTTAGGACAACCTCGATAATTAGCGGGATGCCCCTCATTCCGACACATTGCGCACTTTAGAAGGGCTTTGTCTTCTACCCTTTCTTTTCCCAGAGGGCATTCTTCTGCCTCATGGTCCTTTCCGCATTTTACGCAACGATGCTGCATTTCACATTTAGCCGCCGCGTGACCAAACCTTTGGCAACGGACACATTGCAGGATGTCTCTGCCTTTTTCTAATTTGTCCCATGTGACCATTTGATGATCCAAGACTGTAATTTTTTTAGACCACCAATTCTACTGCTGGGTGTTAATTGAACCAAAAAGAAGGGTAGCTTGCGGTTTTCCCTTTTTGCCTTGGATGCGGTGAATGGTTTTACCGCGGTAAACTCAAGATCTTCGTGCTTCAGGTTTTGAAGCATTTCGAGCAGAACCCCCGGTTCCATTTCAGGGCCGACACCCTTTAATAGAACCGTTACGCTCTTCGTTTGTTTCGGCGTGAACGGGTAAAATTCCGCGGTGGCTCTTTTTAAGACCTCTTTAATTTTGTCGTGGTCTGCCACCGTATATGAATGGCATGCCTGTTACCTGTCAGTCTTTTAACTGCAAAATTGCAGTTTACATATATGTTAAAGTTGTAGGGGGAAGGCAGCTCACTGTCCTCCTCCAATTGTTGATCTCTTTTCTCCATTGTCAATTTCGCGGTTTTACTTCGCGCCACAATGGAGTTTTACGGAGCACCTTTTCGTTTGTGTGTTGTCGCGTTTTTATCGTCGCCCGTGTTCATTCTGGTTCTTTCCAGTTTGCTTTCATTAAAAGAAAACAAAGGCGATCTGCTGAACCACGGCAACTCGATTTCTCCCGCAAGCTGAGTCGAACTCGCCTCCCGTCGGCTAACAGCCAGTAAGCTTGCACTCGCGCCAAAAGATGATTTAAAAATTACTTTCTTAACGAGCAATGTATCCGACAAGCGTTGAATACACGCGGTCAGGAACACGATGGTGTCTCCTGGCCAAAAAGATGTGTGTGTCAGATAAGCGCTGAACACACGCGGTTTGAACACGGTGGGGGCTCGTGGCGTGGTTGCGTTGGGAACACGGTGCTCCTTTGGTGTGCAGCGACGTTGCTTCCGTGGCTGGAATCAAATTCTAATAATTTGTTGTCTATGGACAAAAGATTACCTTTATGCTGAAATAATCCTACTCCAAATAAATAGATTATACGCCGGTTGTTTTCTTCTAGTAATAATGACCTTTATTTACAAGATTGATTGAAATTTTCCTGATTGTGAAAAGAACTCAACTGGTTTGGTCGACGGTTAAACAAAGAAGAGGGAGAAATTAGCATAACATAACAGAAAAGTGGTTGTCATTTGACAACCAACAGAATTAATTCAAAGAAAAAATGTCAGCTGATTGCTGACATTGTTTAAGTGATGCCACATATCTGGTTCAGGTGGTGCCACAATTAATTTAATTGCGAATTCGCTGGATGGTCAAGGGCGAATCCGCAACAAGCATTATATTGTTTGTTTTAATTTTCGCGTTTGCGACCGAAGTGTTATCTTTTTATTGTTTTTTTTTTTTATTGCCTCGAACACTTTTTGCGCCTCACTCAACTGTTTTTGTATGTACTTCTTTTTGATTTTATTTAATGCACTGAGAGATAATGATTTGTCACGCTTAACTTTCGTTTTTAATGTTATATTGATTTACTGTACTCTATGTTTATTGTAATTTGTGTTTATAATTATCTTTAAAACTCAGTAAAGTCATTCACTGAATACATAATTGTGCACGATACTGTTTCTTGATTTATTAAAATAACTTTTATTTAATGTGTTCTATTTATTAACACTGGGTTGTACGTTTGACGGCATTTCTAAACTTGGCAAAGGGTACTCAATTTATTTATGATATCGGAATACGCGACAAGGGTAGCTTATTCGAGAATTCACGAGGTTGTCTGCTTTCAATGGCTGTCAAACACAAACTGAAAAAAAAAAATTCAGGAAATTATGTGCCACTTCCCAAGCCTTTAAAAATGTACTGCCTCTGCAGTTATTGGAGCCTTCAGAGTACCTAAATTCAAACAGCGACAAAGGTCAATTAAAAGATACATCGCATATTTCCGGTGCAATGAAGCAGAATATTAAAAATAAATTAATAGCCAACAAAATGAAAAAAAAATTTAAATACAATTTAAAATTTAAAAATCTGGCGGTTTTGACGTTACTACTTGACGTTTGCAATAAAAAAAAAAAAAAAAAACGGCCATTACATATGAAATAACTGATCACGCTCTAAACGCATTAAATGTCAGAACTGGAATAAATTTAAAAATTGTTAAATCGATAAATACCTCAGAGCTAATATTATATTTCAGTTAGGTGGGTTTGAAAATCTGAAAAATTCGATTTTTGTTTTATTAAATAGTACAATATGTCTAGATTATTCTCCCATTTTAAATTGACTGGAATAAAATTTTAAGACATAGAACCCTCGCAATTTCCGCCCATTCCGCTGCACGTTAGCCTGGCGCGTCGCAGGTAAATTGAGGCAGCGCTTAGCTATTATTTGTCTGTCTTTCTTGCTTAGTATCAATTTCTGAGGGCAATTCGTTTTTAATATTTTAGTTCATTGTTGCTTGTTGCGCCACGAGGTTTCGACGATTCTATGTAAATTGGAATACAATTTTTTTTCTGTATGTGATTTCAGTTTGAAACTTCAATCGCGTTTTTCGCGAAACTCTATTTTTGAAGTCGGTTGTTATGATTTCTCACAAAGTTATAAACCGATTTTGTTGAAATTGCATACACTTCTTCAAGATAACATTATCTAGTGCTTGAACGATTTTAGTTTTTTAATTTCAGATAAATCTATCATAACTTATAGTGACAACGGCGAGAGAACTTGTTTCTGAGAGGTCACGGGAAATGAGGTGGCAATGGCTGAATTTCCAAAGTTTACAAATGAATATTTCGCAAAGAACTTATCAAATGTTGTACTTTTATATGTTAAATCGTTGGAATAAAATATTTTGTGTTGATGTCTGTAGCTTGGGCGTCCAATATTATCGTCATCATCCTGAACATCTCCGAAATGTCCAACTGTGCCGAACTCTTCTCCGTTACACTGGCACCATCTTGACCCGCTGTTTCTTCTTCATCCAGACAGTCTGTCCCAATAGTAAAAACATATGTGTCGACATCAATACCCTCTTCCTCCATTGCTGCTGGCAGATGCTGCCGAAAAATTTGCTTCTGTCCTCTACTATCCAGTTTCCGGTCCTCAAGTTCCTTCTTCAACTCAGGAACGCGAAGATCCTCCAAACGTCGATCTGACATCGTCACAACACACTTTCACTGACTTATTCAATTAGACAATAATTATTCCCACTTCTGACTCAATTGTAGCGAGCTTAGGGTTCGCTGGATTAATTATTTTTGATAAATAAGAGCCGTTAAATCGATTTTGAATTAATCTAACACTTTATTAGTCCGTTAATAACAACCGTTACTTTTACCGTACACTTAACGATTTCTTTACTTATCGCTTCCGTACTTATCGCGTCTTTGAGTGCTTACTTCTTACTTTTTAATTCTTACTTGTCTCCATGATCTGCGTGCGACTTATTTATACCGTTTCCTCATTTTGATTCGGTGTTTCGTTTCCGCCCGTTCCATAGCCTTGAATGTTCTACTGTTCATAGTCTCCAGTTTTCCATTACTTTCTAGAATATTCTAGTACTTAGTTTCGGACTTTCTCGAATATTCTAGTACTGATTGTCATATTCGTCACAATATATTAGAAAAAAATTATTTAAAATATCCTTTTATTGAGCCTTCGAAACCCACCTAATCCCCTCAGTGTCTATTCCAAATCCATGGTTAACTAACCGCCGACGATTCAGCACGTGCGCCTTTGCCTCGTGATCCGTACCATCGGATCAATTGTGTAATCCATTTAAGGTATCGTAAGTAAACACAAGATATCCTAATTGCACTATCGGTTCGCGCGTCAAGTCTTCTGTGGGATCCGAAGTAAACAAACGGATCACCACAAACGCGTCCGAGTCATATATATGGGATTCGCACCGTAGTCTGAAAATTGTGTAGAAATGTACAGTGCGGGAAAACTCATACCCTTTCCTTTCCTTGTGTCTATTTTACTTTTTTTCGCACCTCTGTTTGCGTCGCTCAGTCATCGATACTCTCGATTCATTTATAATCTTTCGAGGGTTTTTGGTGCTTTGAGTGGCGTAATATTCGTCATGAAAGGGATGCAACCTGGATTTCGGCACCGATCTAGTGGGGCTGTAGCGGGGAAGTATGTACCAGCATGGATACTTGGTTCACTTCCTCCGCCAACATCCTCTTACAGTCGCACAACTTCACTGAATGTTCCGCCGATTAATAAGTTGCAAATTATTAAAGGGACAACGCAAGAGTCACTGGGGTGATTGTATGATTTTTATTTTCAATTAAACAGAAAAAACATGTATTTTAATTCTAGTTTTAGTTATGAACGGAGGACTTGACTTACACGTAATAAGTCTTATACCTTGAAAATTATTTAATATAGGTAAATTTTAACCGACTTCAACTTTTAAACCAATTTAAATTCCTCGTGCAATTTATTTATTTATTAGGACACGACACAAACGATTATTCTCCATTATTGCTTCCCTGTGCGCACCAGGGTAGCGATGGAGCCGCGACCCGCTCGGGTCGAAGGATGGAATTTGACTCAGCGATCGTCATCTCATGCAGAGAAGATTTCGCGAAGGAAAAAGAAGGAAGAGGGAGAAAAACTTTTCTCTTAAGGGTGTGACCACTAAGAAAATGCGATGTTTTTGGTGCAGTGGTATATGTGCGCGATCGAACAGATTCAATGTAATTGCACGTGTTCAAAAGCAGTGGAACGACGAAACAGGCAGGCGGCAAAGACAAAAGGGAAAAATGACCAAATGCGCTGTTGGTAATGCGGATCATTGATAACGCGATGCCTCGTCGCTATTTTCGACGTGGGAGGAAAAGGGGCCAAAAGCAAATTGGATGTTAATGGCGTCTCTGGCTGCAGTAGAAACCGGGTTCATATTTGCATTAGGAAATGCTGGAGAATTTGGTTTCAGTGTCTATTGCGCTAATTATAAGCAGCTGCTTGGGTTGTTTATTGATAAGACAAACAAAAAAGGTTGCCAGGCAATATGTATGAAAAGGTACAGGACGCGGCTGGGAAAATAGACGGCGCAGTATTTATGGTCCCTGTCATGAAGATTACAAATGTATGTAAATCTAATTGTTTGTTTACCGGAATTCCTCTAAGGAAATTTGACTGGCGACGTAGATGCCGAAATTGAATGGAAATTCCTGGTCAGCTAATAAAGAAATATTAAGGAGCAATGGTATGCGAAGAGAATGCATGAAGGTAAGTTTTCTTTACAGGGACTTAAAGATCATAGATTTGTTCTCTTAAATGCGTGCAGCATTTTTAGGTACTAATACTGTTGCATTAGCAAACTAAAGGGAGTTGGGTAGTAGTTATGGGGGTTATTTCAGGTAAGTAGACCGTAGGGTTTGGCGGAACCGCTACAGGGCACCTACTACAAGGGCATAACAGCTGTAGTAGTTGCTTTCGCTTATCTATCGTCGGGTCCAACTTGCATCCTTTTCTGAGTCGGTATTGGTTTTCTGTGTCGCTATTTCAATGGAACGGGAGTTTCACGTCGATCTTTGCAACAGAGGAAGGTCAAAGGAGGCCTTTCCTCTATAAATCATAAATAATAGTATTCTTAAGGCGTGTCTATATCTCTTCTACACCGGCATTCTGGCCCCAGGAATTACCCTCCCTCCGTCGAGCTCTTCGAGGGCGAATCTTAGCGCATGACCAAAGGTATTCTTAATGCGTAAGGTAGCCGTGCGGATTCGAACGTGTTCCGCGGATACAAGATAGTGATCCGAGTCGACGTTGGTACCTCGGTACGTTCGTATCGTCATCAGGCTCGAGGAGTGGCGGCGATCTATCAACACGTGATCAATTTGGCTGCGAGTGGCTCCATCAGGTGATACCCAGGTGGCTTTGTGGTTATCTTTACGCGGAAACCTAGTACTCGCAACGACCAAGTTTTTTGATGCCGCCAGTTCGATGACCCGTAGTCCATTGTCATTAGTGTTCTGATGCGAACTATGGGAACCTGCGTAGTGCCTGTAAACCGGCTCCCGACCTATTTTCGTATTTAAACCACCAAGGATGATTTTGACATCGTATCTTGGGTAGGCATTAAGGGCCCATTCGACATTCTCGTAGAATTCTTCTTTTTCGTCGTCAAGGAACTCCTCTGTAGGTCCGTGAACATTTATGAGACTTATGTTCTTAAACTTGTCTGGCACGCGAAGAGTGCATAACCTTTCGTTTATTGCATTAAAGCCGATAATGGAAGGCTTCAGTTTTTGGCTGACTACAAAGCCTACCCCGAGCACATAGTGTTTTGTATGACAGCTGTAATAAATGTGAGCGGACGTTCCATGAGAAAGTTCTTAAATCATTTAGGCATTTTCGTTTCCGTGATCGTCGTCCTATATCCGGTCCATATCCGAAGCTTGTTAAATTTTTCATAATAATTTGTTTTTACGGGCAAGCCTTGCGCTAACCTTTCCCAGGATGTCGCTGCCTGCATTGGTTCAGTACTTGGCGGGTGGCAAAGTAGCTATCGAGGAGTGTCACGTGGAGAGTGCATGTCATCTTGGCTTGAACAGTGTGTTCGCTCCCATGCCCCCGCTCTGCAGTACATCTCGTCCTTAAAACCTGCACATAAAATCTGAAGTGGGAAATTCACTCGGGGGTGAAACGTACAACTTTGATAACTGTGAAGGAGGCGGATCTTCTCCTCCTACGTGTTGAGGTTAGCGGAAGGAAACCTCACTGGAGTATCAGGTTTAAACTCTCAATTATCCATCCAGGCTCTAAAAATGGTTAGTGACTACCGTAGACAAGTCCCATTTTCTTATTAAGAAAGCACAGGTCAATCCTTAGGTCACACTAGATCCCATTTTTCCACGATTCACATCCGTGTTCGTGGGAGGATAAGTTAACTACGACTCACCTTAGTTATCACGCCTGTAGACTCTGCTATAATTCACTTTAGTAATCACGCAAGTACACTTTGACGACTCAACGACTCATTTGGGTAGTCATGCAGATCCGTTATCGTGCAAGGAGAGGTCAGCCATGATCTTGCACATACAAGGATTTCACGACTCATGTCAGCGAACATGCAAGTTAACGGTAGCCCCAACTCACGTCAGTTATTGAGCAAGTTTTCAATTGCCAGTTCTAACGTTCTTGATCATAGCCACTAAGAGTCAAATATTCACTTACGGCATCATGACCGTACAATTATACACCACTTCTATCGAAACTCCTCCCTACTTCTGGGTATCGAACAAATTGCGATTCCTTGAGTTTGCTTAGTCATCTACCATTTTTCAATATTGAAAATGTGATGCTTCTTTAAATGATGTAGGCCTCCAATTTAAAAACTAGATGTCGAATATAGCTTTTTAAAAACTCATTTCTTGACCAAGCCCAAAGTTTGGGCTACAATTTTCTAAACAACTCAGTGTTGTGGGGGTTCTCTATACCTCATGGAGAACCAACCCACAACGTTAACCAATTTCGACAGCTAACAGCGCGTCACCCTAACCTAACCTGTAACCCATTTCCCAACATGCAAAAACACACCCCAATATGCAACAGCATCCGTCCCAAATCCGCAATGGCATACATCCCCATACTTACCAAGAATCCATTTCCCAAGCTATAATAAATGCATATTCCAATTTACAACGGAATATTATTCATCTTGTGGGGGTGAGGAGGTATGGGCACCAATCACGGGCGCTAGTTCACTTCCTTCCCACTTCTTATTTTCCGAATAGTCTGCGTCACCGCGTTCTTCGGAACCGAATAAGATTAACTGTTTCTAGAATCGTAGAAAAGTGCGTCTTTGCAAATAACGTTTTTCCTTGTCTTTCCACCTTCTGCTGACAAAGGTTAATACGATTGAAAGGGAACAATGAGCGCAGATGCGCCGTCCACGAACAATGGACTACGACGACTCACCACCGACGAAGGGAAGAAAGAATAAAACATGCCGGGTAATCGGATATGAGTTTTCTTTTATTTCGCTTACACATGTAGTTCTTAATGGTTTGTTAACTTAACTTAACACAATGGTTCGGTTTTAGTGATTACATGGCATAAATACGTATCTGGTATCGCCAGATCAGCCTCAGGAAAACGGAGCTATATTTTTAGAGCCAAGAAATATTTTACTCCGGCCCAACTTCTTCTCCTATATAAATCCCAAATTAGACCCGCGCTCGAATATTGCTCTCATGTTTGAAGCTCGGCTCCTAAACATACCCTCGACCTACTTGAGAGCGTACAGAGACGAGCGATCCGCCTGATCGGGGACTCGGCGCTGATGTCGGGACTACAGTCGCTATCAACTCGAAGGCGCGTAGCCGACCTCTGTCTGTTTTACAGATATTATCACGGGTGCTGTTCTTCGGAGATTCTTGGCATTGTTCCACGCAATTCGGTTTATATGCGCTCCACAAGACGATCCGATCGCACCCGTTTGTGGTTCATCTCCCGACGCGACGGCGCGAACATCCCTGTATCAGAACTCGTTCCGTTACAGAGCGGGGAAGCTGTGGAACTGCCTTCCCACGCGAGTGTTCCCGGAGCGTTACAACCTGCAACTGTTCAAAAAGAACTGCAACAGTTATTTGATGGCATCTCGGGGCGCCCACTCGGCGCTATAGATTCGCTTCTCCCGAGAGAAGTCTAATAAAAAAAAAAAAAAAAAAAAAAATTGAAACAGCCTAACGCGCGTAGTCTTTTTAATTTTCGTAAAGGCAACCCATGCACTTAGGCGACAACCACTGACCACTTTCGCAGATTAAATTTGATTTTGTATGCCCGGTGGCGTTTGGCTAGCAACTGACTACTGGAATGGGAAAAGTATCTATTCGTCGCGTCCGGTGATTGGGTCATGGCAGGAATAAACTTGCCGCCACTTCCGGGGAATTTTGAGAAGAGTTGCTATGCTCGCATAAGAACTCAGTTCCAGCGAATTCTGGCCGTACATGCTGAGTTGGATTCGTTGGTTGTGTATTCCGGGGAATTGAAAATGCTTGGGTGGAAGCAGGGAATATCGTTTGGATAAAATGTTAACCGAAATAATTTCGGGGAAATGCATGCGGCTTGGTATAGTTGGTGGCGATAGTAAATGTTCCGTTATGGATTGAATATGCGTTTCGTTACAGCATATGAATTTCGGGGGATTTAAGATTGCTTGGGCGCAATGAGGAAATATAGAGAATTGACCGAAGCAATTTGGGGAAAATGAATGCGGGGATGATTAGAATATATTCTGTTGGATTACATTCTGTTGGGAGTTTGGAATTGCAGGTTGGGAGATGTATGCTATTGTGGGTTGTTTGCATGTTTACAGGTTAGGATTGTGGGTTGGTTCTCAGTGTGATGTAGAGAACCCCCACAATCTCTCTCAATTCCATCACCCCACACATAATTTTTCCCAAAAACCACCTCGGTTAACTTCCTATTTAAATTACATGCCTTGCTTGCGACCAAGCAATTCTAATTTCCGCCGAAAATCATACTGCGCAATAAACGCATATTCAAATTTACAACGGAATACTCACCATCTCCACCAACTACACCGAGCCGCATAAATTTTTCCAAAAACCGCTTCGGTAATATCTTATCTAAATTATATCCCTTGCTTGCAACCAGGCAATTCTAATTTCCCCCGAAAATTATTTTGGTTCCCATTCCACCTAAACCATGTAGAACCACACCAATTACCTCTTACTGGCAAGCCAACAGCATAATGCGTCGCCTTTCCACGAAACGATCATCGCAATGATCAAGACGCTTCACCATACTTGACTACGCCGCCGGAACCAATTTCTCGGTACACACAACCAAAGAATCCAACTGAGCCTATACGGCGATGATTCCCCGTAACTAACTCCTCTATATAGACATAACAACCGTTTTCAAAGTTCTTAGTAAATGGCAGTGAGTTGATTTTAGGTATGACTCCACTGCCACGACGCGACGAACGTTTCCTCGCCAGTAATTAGTCAGTCGAATTTCAGTCACTGCAGAGTGTGTGTCGTCAATTGTGCGGAGCCTTACCCTCGGTAGCGAGCGCATCAACAGAACAAATTTCAATCGCCGCGGAGTACGCACAGGGAATCCGTTTAGCTTCCTCTCACGACGACTAAATTATTCGAACGTTAATCCCGGTCAGCGAGGATATTTTTCCCGAATTAAACTTCTACGAGCGCGATGTAACGTTCGGTTAGTGATTAAGAGCCTCGCGGAGTGCATGTAGCGAACTAGCGGCCCCCATTGCGCCAATCAAATCATTTGAACTTTAATTCGGACCGGCACGGGTTTTATTCCTTTTCCGTTTTTTTAAAATTAAATTATTCAAACATTAATTCCGGTCGACAAGGATATTTTCCCGAACTAGAGCATTTCGACTCGTTTTACAAGTGTGATGTAACACCCGTTTAGTGATTAAGTACTCTAAGAAAAATTGCAACAAATAAAGCCACATTAATTCAAATGACATGCCTGTGTTTAATTCTTCTGCTCTTCTAAAGCTGACGGATGAACTCAGTGCTTTCGCTTTCGGTGGAACAAATGGCTGGGAACATTGATGAACCGGTGCCCCTGTTACGTGCGGCTTCCGCCACCCCATCAATTAATTGTATTTAATATAATTTGTTTTAATATAGTTTGATGGTAAGGTGGTGGAAGAATTGCGCGATCCACAAGTGAGTGTTCGAACACGCCCCGATTCGAGTGTGGATCGTGGGCGGTTTCGAGTTCGATTTTCGGAGTGGACGTTGAGGGAGAGCGAGAGAGAGGAACGGCAAGAAATTTGTCGATTTGGATAGTTACTGTTTTTGTTTTTTGGATTCCGTTGAGTGGACGGTTTTTTGTTGTGCTCAGCGGAAACCGGAGACCGTTGTGACAGTTTTGAAGAGAGAATTATTTCAGTTTTTGGTGCAACGAGTTACGTTTTTGGAAAAGGAAAGAAAGGAAGAAAGAGTTTAATGGTCCGGAATGTGGTTTTTTGTTCTTTTTCCGTCCTTAAGAAACATTACAACATTATATTCGAGAAATTTAGTTTGAGACAATTATCAATAATAAATATTATAACGAGAGAAAGAAACGAGTTTTTGTTGGTTGTGCTTGCGGATTCATCGGGCTGGATTTACGCCTGGTGCAGGAGTGGAGTGGCTCGTGGACGAACGACAGTGGAGCGGTGCCCTGGTGGGACACCAAGATCTATTGACATATGTGATGGCACACGTGAGTACCTATAGGGTACTTCCAAGGTACGTTTCAATTAAATTTACTATATAACAAACTACATATTGTACACGACACAACAAGAATATATAAACCCAAAAACTACAACAATTAAAAGTACAACAGTTGGCTAAAGTAGACCAAAATAAACTACAATACTATACACTACAAAACCTTTTACAACAAACAAATTATACATCACCAAAAATTCACTTCATTTGGCGCAGCCTACAATTACATATTACAATAATGCAATACAACTATTACATCACAATTTGATTCACAAGCAAATTCATAAAGCCACATGGATATCACCCGACGGCGTAACGCGTAACCAAATAGACCACTTCCTCATAGACAAAAGACACCACTCGAATATCCTTGACGTAAGATCATATAGAGGAGCAGATTGCGACTCCGATCATCTTCTAGTGATTGGCAAAATCAGGAGTCGCCTCGCAGCAATCCCACATGGGCAGTCACGGGAGACAAGCAAAAAGTTCGACACTGATAAACTGAAAGACCTACGCAAAAGGGCTGAATATCAAGACGAACTAACGAATAGATTTAGCATTCTAGAGAATGTGAGCAGTGAGGAAGAGGAAGCTAATAGTGTGAACACTAAATGGACATCGATCAGAGACACAATCAAACTAACAGCCCAAAATGTATTAGGATTTAAGAAAACAATTAAGTCCAAACCTTGGTTTGACGATGAGTGCAGGGCGAAGATCGAAGAACGTAAACGCCTCAGAGTGATCCACTTAGAAAGATATGATGAAGTCAACGCAGAAAGATACGCGACAATTCGGAGAGAGACAATGAGGCTCTTCAAACGCAAAAAACGCGAATGGGAGAAGACTCGGATCGAAAAAATCCTAGAAAATTCTAGGGCAAAGAACATCAGGGGTATGTATGCCGGCATAAATTCAATTAGAAATGGCTACCGAAGAAGAGCCAAAATAATTCGAGACGCAAACGGCTGTCTGGTCACAGAAACAAACAATGTCGTGACAAGATGGAAGCAGCACTTTGAAAATCTGTTCAATGTACGCACCCATCAACCACAGATAAATGCACCAAGCGTACATACAGCCGAGCCTCAGATCCCAGAGCCGTCTCTCAACGAAGTTGTAGACGCAATAAAGCGATTGAATAAGAACAACAAGGCTCCCGGAGTCGACTGCATACCGGCAGAGCTTGTGAAGCATGGAGGAGAGGCAACCGCTCGAAATATCCACCAGCTCATCCAAACAATATGGGATAAGGAAGTCACTCCGGAAGAATGGAAAACCTCAATAGTCATCCCCATTTTCAAAAAAAGGCGACAGATCTGACTGCGAAAACTACAGAGGAATATCATTGCTCCCAACCACATACAAAATATTAACAAATGTCATTCTGGCTAGAATCACACCGTACGCAGAAGAGATACTGGGAGACTACCAATGTGGATTCCGTAGGAACCGGTCAACAAGCGACCAAATGTTCACAATAAGACAACTGCTGGAAAAGAAGTGGGAATACGGAGAGACGATTCACCAACTGTTCGTTGACTTCAAAAAAGCCTACGACTCAGTCGCAAGGCAGAGACTCTACCATATTCTAGTTGAGCTGGGAGTCCCAAAAAAATATGCCGCCCTCATTCAAATTTGCATGAACGAAAACAAAGGGCGAGTCAGAATAGAAAACCACATCTCAGAACCATTTGAGATCCGGGACGGACTAAAGCAGGGAGATGGTCTATCACCGTGTCTCTTTAACCTTGTGCTCGAGTATGTCATCAGAAAGGTACAAGACGACAACATGGCCGGATCATCCCTGAACGGGGTCACACAAGTGCTCGCATATGCGGATGACATCGCCGTTCTGGGTGATAATCTAGAGACTGTTAGTAAAAACTGTGAAATCATCATGCAAGCGGCAGAAGAGGTGGGCCTAGATATAAATGAAGACAAAACAAAATACATGATTACGGCGAGAGCAGGTGGACCTCAGATAACACATATAAACGTCAGAGGTAAGATATTTGAAAAAGTTGAAGAATTTAAATATCTGGGAACGATACTGACGGCCAGTAATGAAATGTCGAAGGAAATTAACAAGAGACTGCATTCCGGCAACGCGAGTTGGCACGCAGTCAGTAAACTCCTGAAATCTAGACTGCTATCACGTAACATAAAGATCCGTGTCTATAGAACCATAATCATGCCGATTGTTCTATATGGATGCGAAACATGGGCTCTCACAAAACGGGAAGAAAACAAATTCCGCGTATTCGAGAATAAAGTTTTGAGGGGCATCTTTGGAGGTAAATATGACGAGGAGGCAGGACAATGGAAGAGACTCCATAACCACGAATTGGAAGAGCTATATCGCAAACCTACAATAGTGAGAGTAATCAAGTCGCGAAGATTAAGATGGGCCGGACACGTGGCGCGAATGGGGAACGATAGTACCGTGCATAGAATTCTTTACGGTAGACCAACGGGAAAGAGACCCGTAGGACGGCCGCGACGGAGATGGGAGGACAATGTTAGGTTTGACCTTGAGGAGATCGGATCGAATAGTCAAGCGTGGAAGGAGAGTGCCCAGGACAGGGAACGATGGCGAAGCCGAGTCGGTGAGGTCATGAACTTCCGGGTTCTTATAGGCCAATAAATAATAATAATAATAATAACATCACAATTGATCATTCATTTCATTGGATCACTCTGGGGTTTCAAATGGTCCGCCATATCAGAGCCCCTCTTTGATATGGTAAGGTCTGCTTACTGCTCTGATTCGACCCGGTGTCAGAGAGGCGCCGTTATAATACAGCCGGTATACCCCTGGCTGCAAACCATCCAATGGGCACGGTGACGCGTAACACCCTGGATTAGGGGCGGTAGATCTTTGTGTGTTACTCCTCGCTAGCCTGTCTGACATGGGTGGCCCTACTGGAAGCGTATGCTTCCGTCAGCATAGCCTGAGCGATTCATCGTAGTTTAAGCCCCCGCACCACGTCAAGGTTTCTACCAAGCGGGGAATACGAATTGGAAGAACTATATCGCAAACCTACAATAGTGAGAGTAATCAAGTCGCGAAGATTAAGATGGGCCGGACACGTGGCGCGAATGGGGAACGATAGGACCGTGCATAGAATTCTTGACGGTAGACCAACGGGAAAGAGACCGGTAGGACGGCCGCGACGGAGATGGGAGGACAATGTTAGGTTTGACCTTGAGGAGATCGGATCGAATGGGGAAGCGTGGAAGGAGAGTGCCCAGGACAGGGAAGGATGGCGAAGCCGAGTCGGTGAGGTCATGAACTTCCGGGTTCCTACAGGCCAATAAATAATAATAATAATAATAAACATCACAATTTGATTACATCACATTTGGAGTATACAATTAATAGTTTGTTACACCCCTGCCGACACCCATAATAACAGACCCACAATGTAATGCAACGTTTGTTGAAGATTCCCATTTTTATGCGACATAAGGTACGATATAAACAACCAACAGTGTTATCTCCCTTTGTAAATTTATTATAACAAATGTCGTTTGTGTGTGAGTTTTGTTAAAAAAGGAGGTAAACCTCCTCTAATACGTTTTATTGCCCAATCCCACTGCAATTGTATAATATCCCTTGGGAGCAATCCTTTCCTTGTCCACATTTAAAAAGAACTTCACCTAATACGCCTTTCCTAGGCATATCATACAATTGTCGTAATCGTATTTTATACAATACAATCAATGACTATAGATATTCCTGCAGGTTTCAGAACGAGATTATTGTGTGTTTTTTTTTTTTTTTTTTTTTTTCATGATTTCCAAAGCGAAGCAAGTGAAGGATCTTCCGTTGACAACCTCTTATTGGTTTCTTGTCTGTTAGTTCTTGGAATTTCTATATCGCATATGAAGACAATCCAGGATTAACATATGAGCAGTGGAATTGTGTGCGGTCAACAGTAGTAAGTAATTCTATTGGAAATGCAAGGAAGCAATGAAAGGATAAAAACTGTATGCAGTAGCTTAACTATGGCAGCGTTACGACAACCCCACAAGCAGATTGCCATTGGGATCGGATGAATGTGGATAGGACATTACTACAAAAAGAGCCAATGCCAGGTATTCAAAATATATGCATTACAAGTCCTTTTTCTCGTCAGCTCTGTTACGATTTCACAGATTCCTGCGTTTTGTAAACCGAAAATACATTTTCGAATATCAATAGTATATGTGAGATGAGGCTGATGGATTTCGTCTTACAAATCCATTCAGTATATACGAATAATAATGTACTTTGGATTCCAATCCTTCTGCTCTGCACATGAATTATTTTTATTAACTTTATCAGAGAGTGATTCTAGTTTATATAGATTTACGATATTTGGAAATAAATTTCCAATACCACAATTTCTCAAATAAAAAATCTAATAATCCAACTGGTAACAAGGTTCCTTTTACATCATTATCTTGCATCTCCTCTAGAATCGTTCTCTACTATTATTTGATACTGTATAATTGTGTATATATAAAAATAAGATATTGAGATCCTTTTTCATTTCGTACATACCAAAAGGCTCGTGTTGATCGACAGTTAGTCACTGACCAGACACGTTCATTGGATTAATTCAAAGAGTTACTTTATTTTCACCTGCATCCATTTGGTTGTAGCATATTCCCTTTATCAGAGAACGAAAGGGCAACGTCCTTTTCCCGTGGAACACAAATACCAGTTAAATAATTTAAGATTTTACCTATTCCGTAAATGGTCCTTTAAAAAACTCAAAAGCTGTCCCTATCAAAGGGATAAAGCAGATGCTGACATTAGCAAGCAAAGGACGGCGAAAGTTTTAATCGTATACCGTAACACACCGGACGAGGTTGAATGTCTTTCCTCAATGCTTGAGATTTTCAAGTGACTCTGCGCGCGGATATCAGTAGCATTTAAGTGTCATCATAAAGACGGACAAAACATATGAATGGATGTTCGCGAGTGTCTCGCGCACTATACACTCTCATAAACATCTAGTCTTACTGGTGTTGTACCAAGTTTCTCGAATGCATTACCACGTTCACACACAGCAAACCTAGAACTTGGTGATGCCTAATTGGATCATTTCTCTCTCCTTTCGTCAACTCATCGAAAATTGTACAGCGGAAGAGTTGGCACTAACAAATGGCCCAGAACGCAACTTACTTTCGAGGAGTCACGATTGTGACGGACCATTAGTTCATCGACATAATGACTACAATCGCAATCCAGTTTGTTATTTATTACAGAAGCCTTAATTAAGCGCGTTCGTTTAGGTTGGGGACATTTACGACCTGAACGTATTCCGTCGAGAAGCCAACAGGTGATCTTCGGTGTCAGAATTGTATTTAATTTCGATAAAGTGTGATTTTTTATGAAGATACTCCGGTGAGTATTTCCATGTAAACCAGGACGCTAAAGAATGGGATACATGTGCTGGCTGTGAAACTTTATGCTCCGTCGCTTAAAACAAGCTTCAGATTGAAATTCATTCTCCAACTTGTTGCATGCTGATAGACTTTAATAGGGTGTCAACCAGCTTCTCGGATGATTGCAAATAACGAAGCTACAACTATCGAAGAACCCGTCGAAACGGTGCGGGCGAACAGGGTTCATTGGCCGGGTAATATGATTTTCATCGCCTTCAGAGGACTGAAAGAGGTGAATCAGTAAGTAATATATACAATGCCAGGTCGTCAATTGGTTGTGCAAAACACACAACTAGATAGAAATATGGACGTGCGATTGTCAATCATAATTGTTCCTTTTTTGAATTTTTTTTTTACTTCGCGGTTATTGCACTTTCATAAACGCACCTCATAGAGAGAGTGATGGATATTTTTAAAACTCATACTTAAAGTTCAAATATAAGCTCTAAATACAATAAACTATTTGCATCTGTCTGTTTATCCGTTATGAAACTGCGGAACGAATTTTGATTCACTACGATTTAGAGAATTTTCACCAGAAGATTTATATGTACAATGCATTTTCCGTCACGATGAACAATTGCACATCGCAATGTCAATGCGATAATAATTGAGGGTAGAGAATGCATGTGTATAAATCGTTCAGGCACTTACAAGTCTTCTTTAAACCTTAATGACTTCACATTACTCGAAGAGCGCACAGCACCACTATGGCTCTCAATTTATTTCAAAACCACGTCTGCGTGCGGCTCTTTAATAAGGAACCCACCGTTGCGGTAAGCCTAGACATTGAAAAAGCTTTTGATACGACTTGGATCAAAGGTCTCGCTTTTAAACTACTGAATACTGGCCTCAGTAGAACGCTATGTAGCATCATCTACCAGTTCGTTCGAAACAGAACCTTCCAAGTTAGAATGAATGGAAAGCTTTCCCGAACTTTTCACGCCGCTGCAGGCGTACCACAGGGCTCCATTCTAGGCCCCATCTTATTCAATATTTACACCTCCGATATTCCCCGCCCTGTGGACGGGAGAGTAAACCAAATATGCTATGCGGATGACGTCCTGGTGTACACGTCAACCAAAGGCCCTAACCTCGCAACAAATCGACTCAACCGTCACTTGGACGAACTGTATCAGTATTACAGTCGATGGAAAATCCGACTTAATCCATCCAAAGCAGTAGCCATAATTCTGAGTAGTAAACACTCCCAACCTGCTTCTCGATATTCACAGAATATTCGAATAAAAATGGGAGATACTACGATTAGACCACAGGACAAGATGAAATATCTCGGGTTCACTTATACCCCAAAAATGAATTTCATCAAACATGTGACCCACATTTTCCAAAGGGGCCTCGGTCGGTCTAAGTAACTGCACAACATCTTGAAGTGGAGGAACAAAGTTGACACCAAAGTTAAGCTTCTCTGCCATAAGCAGCTAATCCGATCTGGAATATCGTACGCCTTTCCCATATGGTCCTACATATCTTCGGCTCAAATGGAAAGACTTCGGGTTTTCGAAAGGAAACTCCTCAGAAGATGCACCAATCATTCTAGAAGGCCTGACGGTCGTCATTACCCCAACTCTCACCTATACGAAGGCGCCTCCATTACCCCTATCGACGAGTACTTGCTTCAATTAGCATATAAGTACCTCGAAAACATTCAGAACAGCGAGAACCTACTTGTACGGGACTCTTGCGTTCTTGACCCTTCTCTCTCTCGATCTCTTCGGATCAAACCCCCACAATTTCTTCTCCAGTACAATACTGAAGAAAGCACCCTTCCCAACAACATTCCCCTCTATAATAGAGGATTCCTGTACCCATCCCATAGGGTCTACTATTAACAAACCAAACACACGAACGCACAGTACAAGACGGCACAAACACAAACATACACACCGACCAAAGAGCAGATTATCAGACGCCAAAGACGTGATCTGCGTTTACTACCGCCCCCAACACCCACCGGTCTTGTAAGATTTCTTTCCCACCATCCCTCTATAAAAGTAGTTAGAGAATACTTGGACTAACACTGTCCACACTATCCTTGGATACCCCTCCTTTTTTCTTCTCTCTTCAGATGCCGCGAGACCGAGCCCAACAGCCTCACGGATTTGGGTGATTCTGGTTATCGCAAGATGACCAGTAGTCAGAGACAAGATGAAGGACACACATGTCCTGTCTCGCTAAATTCGACCTTCTCGCCACAATTTTTTTTTTTTTTTTTTTTTTTTTTTTTTTTTTTTTTTTATGACTTCACATTAGTAGATTGCACTCGTACGAATCCGGGACGGTTTGTTAGTTAAAACTGATGTATAATTTATAATTGAAATATCTATTTAAAAATTGTCCACTGGCGACATAGAATTCTGCACTCTACGGCAAAGTTGGAGCAAGACATAATTGAAGCATTTGTCCCACACTTTGCATAATGACTGTGTGTTAAAAAACAAGTAAAGCATATTCACCCTTCTCACAGCTGACTACGGAGCATATAAATAATATTTTCGTGTAGAGTTATGGGTAGAAAAGTATATGTGCCGTCGTTGGCACCGGTTCTACTCCTATCCAAGAAGTTACTCCATGGGTTGCCATCAATGTGGGGTACAAATTCCGCTTTCGGCTTTGTTATCACTGGAGCCGACGATCACCCTGCGGAATGCACTTGCCGTGGATGCCATTCTAAAGTTCGAAACATTTTACTTCTGTAAATGATCGCTGCCTCGAGACACACTGATTTTATTGGGCATCGTGTTGATGGTGCTTTCTATATCACAATAATTGCGACTATCGTAATGCAATGAAACGACACATCATTAATAAAGGCGGATCAATTAGCGAAGAAGCAGCAAAAGGATAAACGTCAAGGAATTTCAACGGCGAGCAATGCACTTCCCAATTAGGTCAGTTCTAAAACCAGTCGAACGAGTTTTAAACTAATTTATTTATTTCATTCGGTACTATTACTAAGATACAAATCGGATAACTTAAGTCTGGGGTCAGGTTTGGTTGATTTAAACTGTTGATGATGCACAATATCTATCGTCTTTAATTTCCGTTCTCACGCACAATCGCCTTCAATAGTACTTTGTTCGGATCGTCTTTTCGTTTATTGTATACAAAATTTTGGAACTGTCTTGGGAAGTTCTTAAACACAACCCTTGCGTTTGCGCGAGACAAATGAACAAAAGAAAATAATACACTGCATAGACGTTATCGGACGCGCAACACTCCCGTCTTCACTCCACCCTCGAGTCACGTTTTTCGTTTTACGTGGAGGCCCGACTTGCCTCCACGGCATCTGTTGGACGATTAAAGTTATCGAAAGATAATTTCTTCTTTCGTTTGTCGACACAAGGGGATGATTCTTCTTGTATCGGTCCCAGCACAAGGGCGCGAGACACACGCACGATGATCGTTTCTGCTGCTCATCTTGTGTGTCCACAAGTATGCGGACCGTGGATCGATCAAATCTACAAGGTAGATTTGCAATATTTGCACCAGCTGCATATTTCGATATAGGGGTTGAAGTGTTTGCACGATCAGCGACTGTGTAAAGTCTTTATGCTGATCGTGCGCATATTGGTGGCATCTCCACGTAGTCGAATTCTCGATGGTAATTTTCCATTTTGAGAACTCGACTTGCTTAGGCGATCAGCCATATGCCTTCATCTATTTGTCGGACGGATGACCGATCGATGTAGGCATGAATGCAAAGGAAAAGATAAAATATTTCCTGCACGTGTGCGGCTGGCGCGTAAAAGTATATCTCGTTGATATGGTGGGAGCAATGTTGGTTGCTAGGTGATGCAACCAAATTGCCTTTAATGTGTGGAAGATACCTGTTACATGAGGGAAATCGATCTGAGACATGTTCAATGGATTGGTTCAGTTCATGTTGGTTGCGTGGTAATGCAACCAAATTGCCCATAAGGAACATGCCTGTTTGGTGCTGATGGATTTAGCATCAGCAAATATTGTGCTTTTATTGCGTTTTAAGGCTTTATGGTTCAACTATAAACAGGTGAGTACTTGCTTTCCAGGTTTCTATATGCCCTAGGTGGGAGTTTCTACTTGTTAATGGGAAGATGATTTGTGGCGTTCAAGGGAACCGTCGCAGAGTTGTTATAGTACTTTCATGTTTTTTTTTTATATTATAGTATAAAGATAAACATGGGTAAAAAGATAAAGTGGTATTTGTCTTCTACAGCGTTACGTCTCACAGCAGTAGTTATCAACGCAGTAGTTATCACAGCAGTAGCTACCACAGCAGTAGTTATCACAGCAGTAATTATCACAGCACATCACTTACCACTTACTTACAAGAAACTTCACAATAGTTGTGGACGTGTTGCATACATATGTGACATTATCCGTCACAAATTAAAACAATATTCCACAAATGACTTACGTTGCATTAAAGTTTTAACAACTTTAAACCAAAGGAGTTCTTTCGGCGTAGCATTAAAATTAACTTGCTGTTACAACCGACGTTCTTTCAGTGTAGCTGTGGAACTCTATCCCATGCCTATCTGTTGCTAAACGCAAATCCGTATCATAAATGTTCTGTTCCCACAACTAAATTTGCAGTTCTGCAATTCCCAAGTTCCATCTATACCCATGCCCATGCACCTGCATCCGATTTATTACAAGCAAACAAAAAAATGCTCATCACCTTGATGATCACCCAACACCCCATCACCTTTAAGGAAATTCCACCCATGCCCATACACCTGCATGCCATTTGCTATGGACAAATCGGATGCGCATCACCTTGAATCGAAATTTTCCCACGGCCATGGGGTGGAGCTGCAGCCAGAGTAGGCGTAAGGTTGCCACCTCAGGGTGAATGGCGGCAAAATTGCAACGTTGCAGTTCCCATCGTCGTTGGCAAGGTGGCTGTCTCAAGGTGAGAAATGAATCCTGGGAACGAATATGATATTCTGATTTTATTTTGGGTATAAATATGGAGTTCCATTGTAGGCAAGAATTGAATTAGAATCAGACAGCCAACGTGTGACACTCGATTTGGTGTTTAAAAAAGGAAACCTTACCTTAACATCAGCTGCGAAGGGAATCCAAGGTAACGGTTGGCCTGAAGTGACACAAGGAGGTAAGCGAATAATAAATTGGTTAAAATTGGCAGAGCAGCGACCCCTCAAGAAGTCGGGATCCACACCATCAACGGGCCGAAGACCAAAGCTGGGGCAGGGAAGCAATCTCTGGCTTAGACCTGTAAACATGGAAGGAGGCGGTACGGACCCTCGCCTAAACCCCCTTCACCTCCAACGGGGACAACCAACTAACCGCAGGTTTTTAACTCCTCGACAGTCCCCGAAATCAACCCCAGGGGAACGTCCGGAAGTCCCCCTAGCAAGATATACGAGTAACAGGGTCCTTACGGACCCCACGAGTCGGAAGCAACCCGCACACGGGCCCAAGCAGCCGGAAGCCGACAAAAAGTAAGTAATAAATATAAATAAATAAAAATAAATGTTGTATAAGCAATATACAACAGACGTCATTACAGACTAAATTTTGCTGTAATATGTGTTCAGTGTAATTTGCAAGTGAAACATTACTAAGAAGAGCAGTTAAGTATATTGGACATGCATTTGGGGATTATACTCATTGATATTTTTGCATGCTTATGGAGTTGGTGCTGTGGTTAGAATTTAAAAAATAGCTGTCGAATTAAATTGGAACAAATTTAGTAAGCATGAAAGTATTCGTAACTAATGCAGCGTTAGCATAGCTCTCTTGCAACCAGTATTAATTAATTCAAATAATAAGTGTGTTTTAGAAATTTAACAGTTTGAGTTAATGTTATTAAAAATTAAATAGAAATTTTTGAAAAAAAAGGGTTGGTGAGCACCAATTCACAGAAGGTGAAACCCTCTAGTAACTTGTATTATTTTTTGATTCAATTTGATCAATGTAAATTTGGTAGAGGTTTAGCGTGTCACATTGGTACTCAAATTTTCAAACACGGGTATTTTTTCCACTAGAGATGAGGAATACTTTGAAGATGGAAGCATAAATATTGGCTGCGAAGCGAAATATCATTCTAGAGAGCCTGTGATTAGTATTGGTGATTTTGTATATATTCTTGAAACAGAAATCCCTTGAATTCGGTGTCTTTTCAATCACACCTTTTCAGCCATTAACGCCCTATCAGTAAAGTTATATTACTGTTCTGTTTTTGTTTTCCTTTTTGAGCAGCGCACCGGTTTAATTGAAATGTAGGTTTAACTTCCCCTAAGTTGAACCATTTTAAAGTGCTTTAAGTAGAAAAAATTCATAAATATTGTTTTAAGGAGATCACGAATTTTCTGGTATTCTGTGCCGGCTTAATAATTGACTTTAATTACTAAATAGGAACCAATTTAAAACTCTCACTTCCCCTCTCTAGCAATTTATGAGTTTCTTACTACCTCTACGCTTGTCGACGCGTTCACAGACATTCCACAAAGAAAGAAATCAGAACAAGCTTGGATGAAAGTTTTTCAATTAAATTCCCCATTCATGGCGTAGTAAAGACAATGAATTTTTCAAATGAAAATTCAATTTCCTCCGCCTTCGTCCGCTTCCTTTTTTTAAGAACTTGTAAGGAGTGGACGGAAGACGTCTTTTTCTTAAAGCTAAAACCAATATTGTTTCTCACCTTTCCAATCTCCATTAAATCCTCATCAGTGATAAATTATGAGAACGGAGCGGTGGAAAGGAAAAAGGATATGGTGTAATGAATGTAAACCAAGTGGCTATTTCGCCTGCCAAGCATGAAGGTGTGATTGGAGGAGGAGGTGGTTATGCAATCTTAAACGGAAACTTGGTAATGTTTTGTAGTTAGCATCGTTGTTGTTTGTTACACAAATGTTCGGGTTCTCGTACCCTTTTTGTCGTTTTGCAGTCCTCGTTTCCGGAAAGTAAAGCCAAGACCTCATTAAAGTGACTTACGAATCTCGATATGGTAGATTGGGATAATTTAAGTTATGTGCTATGAAATTGAGGGCTAATTTGTAAGTAGGGAATGAGAATTATACTATGCATAAAGTCGACCTACTTACCAGATGCTCTGTATCTGATTCGACTTTTTAGGCGGACAGTTATTAGTAAAGGTTATACATGTCTGAATTACATGCTGTCAATTGCAATCAATTAGAGAAGTTAATTATAAGTGTCACAAAGAAATATGAAAATAGAACCGACAGCGGAAGTCCGAGAAAAAAGTGGAAACAGTTGACAGCATGACAGAAAGTTATTAAAAATGGGCAATTTGTTATATAATTAAATTGAGTTAATCATCACCCCTCCATAAATCCACCAGAAACTCTTACTAATTCATGTCCTCCACACATTTTAAGCCCACAATTAACATTCCCACCATGAAATAGACACATTTTATAAAATTATTACCCTTTAACCTACAAAATCGCATCTCAAATATCTGATATTTTGTGGCCAAAAATTCCATTGCACTACGATGCAAAAAAACTGCTCAATTTCCCAAATTAAATTGCATGTGTTCAACAACCCTAATCCGTGTGATTTGCCCAAAATACCATTTACAAGTAAAAAGTTATCCAATTCGACGGATAAATATGATACAAACATTTTAACATTAAACAGAATTTAAAAAAATTGTTTTTAATAATGATGATGACAAAGTAACTGCTTCCTCTTCAAGTTACAATTGGAGGGAGTATTCAATGATTTTGGTGTGTCAAAGAGAGGTACAAACCGGACCGAACGATCATCAACGGCTATACAACGAGATTCCACAGATTGGCTATACGGAGCAAAGATTGAGGATGCAGAATACTGCAGATAAAACTAACTACCAAAATAAAGCCTAACTAACATTGGCCTTTCAACCAATGAGGACAAATATTAATGTGAAGTAGTGAATTCATTTTAACCTTTAGCCATTAAATAATGTTTGGAGTTCTTCTTGAACAATTGCAGTTTGCAACTCTCCGGAAACACTTGCTCGGGGAGGGAGTTCTGTAGCGGGACGAGTTTTGGTACAGATATGTGCGTGCTGTCGGGTGCTGAATGGCAAATTATTGAGATACCGCGGATCATCGTGTGGAGCGCCATTAAGCCGAATTTCGTGGAGTAATACCACAAATCCCAGAGGAATAGTCCCGGTAGAACAGTGTGATAGCAACTGCTGTCCCCATGTCAACACTGTATCGTCAAGCAGGATGATTGCCCATCTCAGTATGCTCTCAAGCGGGTCGAAAGAATGCTTAGGAGTAGAGTTCTAAACATAGGAACAATATTCGAGCGTCGGTTTAATTTGAAATTTATACAGGAAAAAAAAACGGTGTCGGAGTATTCTATTTTTTTAGCTCTAAAAAGATAACTAGATATTCTAAAGGCGGACTCGGCGATGTTCGATACGTCTTCATGTCACGATACATTCCCACAGATCGTGGCGCTGAGCAAATTTGTGGATTCCTAATATTCAAGGGTCTGGCCATCCATCATCAGTGAACCTATAATGCCGACACGGCGCCCCAAGATGCCACGATACATTCCCACAGATCGTGGCGCTGAGCAAATTCGTGGGTGCACCAAGATGCCACCAAATAACTGTCGCAGCTCTTTTTGAACAGTCTTGGGTTGTAACGCTTCGGTAACATTCGCATGGGTAGGGAATTCCACAGGTTTCTCGCTCTGTAGCGGAACGAGTTCTGATGCAGAGATGTTCGCACCGTCGGGAGAGGAACCCCAAAATGGTGCGATCCATCGGATTGTCTCGTGGAGCGCATATAAACCGAATTGCGCAGAACAATACCACGCACCTCCGAAGAAGTCCAAGTTACTGGGTTGTAACGTCTCCAACATTTGGGAAGCCAAATCGGACCGCGCGAAGACGCAGACTCCGCTCATAACAGAATCTCGAATGCAAGTCGTATCCTGAGCAACGAAGATATGATGCAGTCTGCTACGAAGGCAAAACGAAAACGAGTGTTAAGATCTCCATTCAGCAGGAAGGTCTACCCGCCGATTTCCCTAACCATTATAATTTGGACATAAAATTCTATGAAAACTTCAATATTTCCCCCCTAAAAGTAACAAGAAACCTCTCGGCTTTTCGACAATACAGTTGCATGAAAATGGCATCTGCTTCTCCACGCAGCGAACTCACAAAAAAGAAGGCCCTAAACTGCTGCCCAACCCACTCTCTACGGGGTCTCCCAATACTCCTCCCCTAACCATTTACTACCAGAAACAAGAGGAATAAGTTGTGGAACACGTTCCTAAATACGCGTTCTCCCCTCGACTACTCCAACTATCTGGGTTACTTTTACCAATTCATCGAGCTTTACAGCTCTCTCTACCAAAATTACCTTGCCAAAGCTCAATTCAACCTAATCAACGACCCCAAATCTTTCTTCCACTGCATCAACCACGAACGGAAATCTGATGCCTATCCCACTTCCCTTTTCTACGGCTCAAGTACTACAACGGACTCCCAAACCATATCCAATCTTTTCGCGTCCTTCTTCAAATTATTCTTCACGGACGACTCGTTCCAGCCTAACCCCTCCTACTTTACTGGCATGTCTGAATTCTCCCTCGGCCCTCTCATCCCTCTACACATTTAACAACACTAAGTCATAAAAAAACTTGAAGAACTGAGTTTTGGAAATCCTCTTACATAACCCCCATACATAAAAAGGAAAAAAAACGATATATCCAATTATCGTCCCATTGTCAAGCTTTCGCACATTCCCAAACTGTTCGAAGGCATTTTATATCAGGCGTTATATTTTCGCTGCGCACCCGTCATTTCTCCGAACCAGCACGGCTTCCTCTCAGGCAGGTCCATCACTACTAACCTTGTCGAATTCACACCCCGCACACCCCTTGCCCTAGAAAACGGAGATGAGGTCGATGTAGTCGCTACCGACTTTAGTAAGGCCTTCGACAAAATCTCTCATAACCTCATTCTCTTCAAGTTATCTTCCCTCGGTGTCGAACCCCTGCTGATTAAGTGGGTCTCATCCTATCTCAATTATGGAATCTGCCGCATGCGATTTAGATCCTCCCTCTCCGATCCTTTTTTCCCAACCCCAGGTGTCCCCCAGGGTATTCATCTCGGCCCTCCCCTATTTATCCTAACCATAAACGACATAGGCCCTTGGATTAATCGCTCCTTCATCTCGCTTTACGCGGATGATTCGCGGATGAACCAACCGATATCATCGGTTGAATTGATTCGCGAACTGAGCGTCCTATGCGACAAGGAGCTTCAATTTACCACACGTATTGATTACATAATCCTCAAGGCCAACGCCGCCCTTGGGTTTGTCAAACGCTGGTCGAAGGAATTCCTTAACCCCTATGTCACCCGATCACTCTACACAACCTTTGTCCGACCACTACTCGAATATGCTAGTCAGGTCTGGTCCCCACATCAAATGTCTAACATTCGCAGGATTGAGGGTGTTCAACGTTGTTTCTTGCGCTTTGCCCACCGCGGACTAAACTGGGTAAATCCGCTGACTCTACTACCATACACAAGCCGGCTCCCTCTAATCAATCTAAACACACTTGAAGAGAGCAGAATCCATGCCGACATCATCTTTGTCCATCGCCTTCTGTCTGGCTCAATCAATTGCCCAAGCTTGCTCTCCACTTTGACATTTCATACAAACCCCCGTAACGTACGTAGCCCTCGACTGTTTTACGTGCCCGCTCATCACACTTCTTACGGCGCTAACGAACCCATCTCGCGTATGCTACGACCGGCCAACTCTTTCCCCATCTCCTTCGATTTCAACATCTCCACTCCCACTCTTAAACGACGACGACAGAAGAAACCCGTCCTAAATCCACCCTTTCCCTTCAATAACCCTTCTACCCTGTAATACTCTCCTCTCCTTCCCTCAAACTAGTTCTCCCCAACACCTTCCCAACGTCACCCACAACCGCCCCCCCCCCCCCTGTCTGCCCGTACACATGCCCTCTACTATCTCACAAAGGCCGCGTTTACCACCCGCACACACAGTCGCTCTTCCCTGGCCTCTTACGTCCCCTATCGGCAAGTAATCTTCAATTTCCTGGTTTTCTTCTCCTTTTTTTCGATTGAATAATTGAATAATGTATTAACCACTACTCTAGATTTTAAGATAGTCTGTAAGTTTTTATGTTAAGTCAATTTAAGCTTGCATTAAGCTAAATAAAAATGGGGGTTCTGCCTTCAATCAATCAATCAATCAATCGTGGATTCAATCGACACCTGTGTAACTCAATCAAATGGTTAATACTTTTATGTTGCTAAGAAGAAGTGGAATCCACAATCATGTATACAATTTGTTTTTAACTTTCTTAGAATGTAGAGGTGGTGATTGATTTAATATTGAAATATGCAACAATAAATAATAAATCATCGCGTATCAATATTCTGTTTGGCTCTACTAAGCAATACAACGTGTACGTACTGGTACAAAAGTAACATATACATAACACGAAAAATGCGTATATAAAAGTTATTTTTTATTTTTATTTTTTAAACATTTTTTATTTTTCTTTTTATATTCTTAATTTCTAAATTAAAGGCTAGACATAAAATGCTTAAATTCTAGCTTAATTATCTTATATAATAACTTACTGGTCCTTCGCAGACGCTCTAAGCTAAACATTACTTAACATTTGTATAATTTACCTTTCGGCGACAGAACTTTGTTGCAGTACTGATAATTAGTTGAAATACAAAGAAAAATTTGAAAAACTTTGTCAATTTTTTTTTTTGTTTTTTTTTCTTAAAATTTAACTCACTTAACTTACCTACTTTTTTTTTTTTTTTTTTTTTTTATGTACAAGCACTTAACCTAACTTAACTTAAATCTTATACTACCCTAATTCTATAAAAGCCAAGTCTATGTAAGCTAGCTGATGATAGTATGATTCTATACCGACTTTGGTATCCAGGTCTTTATGTGCCATTCAACCACCAGAACTGTTGATGCTGTCTAATACTATCGTCCCGGTCTCTGTGGGAGATAGCCCTACGGAAGCGCAGGAGCTCTTCTTCAGTGCGCGTTACTTCCCGGACGTAGCACAATCGCCCGTCTACAGATGATCTACTTACATGACAGATGAGTGGAATTCCGGATCTATCCTGTATAAGCCCTTTCATATCCAAGTCAAGGAACGCCTCTGGTGAAACAAAGCCGTTGCGACGCACGCTCTCATAGTACAGTATAAAAGTTATTTTGTGCCAAAATACACAGTGAAAACCGTAAACAACAAAAAGTAAAAGGAACATTTAGTTTCCACAAGCACATAGTACTGCGCAACAAATTAAAAATACAATAATTATATCAATGCAAAACAAGGACAGTGACAGTTTGTTCATTTAAATTTCCAAAAAATAAGAAATAACCTAATTCCAGCCTCACAGCAACTAAAAATCATAATATAACGTTTACTTAAACGTAAAGCAATGAGTCAAATAAGATCTTTTGTAATCAGTGATGTAGAACGCATATTCATGGCTCAGTGTGTGGTATGTCATCTTATGTTGGCACCATAAAATCTCATTTCTTAATTTCCCTTCTACTCATCATCACGGACATCGCGTAAAGAATCCATGTTAATTCACAATTTGGGGAAACGCACCAAGTTCCAGATTGTCTGTAGCCTCCAGACATCGGTATTCGTCATGGTACTAAAGTGCAAATGCGCAACTGTCATACCAGCGGCCAACTTCAAAGTTAACAATCCTGCAATCCCATTCCGAGTAATTCTCCACGCAAAATGAACAAAATGAGCGTTCATGTCAAACTAACGGACAAGTGGAACGACCACTAAGTATCGCAGAATATCCCCAACAGAACCCCAACAATAAAGAACGAGAAAGGCTACAGTCACAACATCAAGGATACGGATGAAGAGACGACATTGACGAGGATGACAAAGCGACCATTACTCAAGAACTTATCTCCAAACGAAATTTGAATACAATAGCAAACTCACAACAGAGCAATCAAAGTCACTGAATGGCTTTTCATTTGTGTCCGCATTTTGGTGTGACGCCATCAGCACGGCATTGTTGTGAGTCGTAAACTTAGTTATTCCTGATCACATGTAGAGTAAAAAGATCCTTTGGTCCCCACTTTACACTCCTGCTCACCTTTAATCCGTGACCGAACATGTGTGTCATTGGTATCTCATTTTTGGCTTCTTATGCAAAACCCATCAATCAACTGCTCATTGTCCGGTAAGGTGTATTTGAACTAGGTCCAGATAAATGGCATCATTTCCATTTAGCTGTTGGCCATAAATGACTGCCGTTTGGCTTTAACTGTAGTCGTTAGAATCAATTAGCTAATTGCCAGTCGTATGTAGGATGGAAAACTTGACTCTAACTGCAATGGACCAAGTCATTGAGTAGGAAACTTGTAACTCTTGGGACGCTGCTAAGTTAGGTTATTTCAGGTTTATGTGACACTCTCTAATTAGTTTTACGGCCACTTGGCTGGGGGGTCAGAGCACATTCACCTGCACCGGCAAATATCTGTGGAGGAAGAAAAGTATCCAAGGATATGATATTGAAAAAGTTTTTACAACGTTATAACAGAGAAGAAAGGATTTATGATCTCCACAGTTTTTAACTATGACTCCAGGCAAAATAAGTAGTGAATGCAACGAATGGAGATTTTAACAGTCATCGCCAAATTTTAGGATCGATTTTTTGGTTTGTGAAATTTAAAATTTTACTACTCCATGAATAAATGTGCTAAAATCTTAATGATTGCCATAAAATAAAATATTAAGTACCATTGGGGAATTTATTGTCCAAGCAATGGAGTTTCACTGACGCAAGTCGAACCTACGCACAAATGCTCCATTTTTGCAACACTCTAAATATGAAATCAACTATGCAACTGCGCCATCTGCAACGACCGATAAATTGCAGTCTTAATTTAGTGACACGTGGGGGGGGGGGGGGGGGGGGGCACACAACTGAGTTAACTCAGTAGTTGTTCTTGAATACATTCACCTTTCGGAAAAAAGAAAGAGGAAGAGGCCAATACTAAACGAAGAGGAATAAACTGAGGTAAAGGATACACTACCGGCGCGATATAGGGGTGCACTGAGCTTGATATTTCCTAAGACCCTATGCGGAATTGTCTACATCAGAATTGTTGAGCAACGAATTTCTTCATTTGTTTAAATATTTTCAAGACTCATATAACAAACCAAAGACAACTGAAAAAAAAATAACTTGATAAAGATACACAATACATCGTTAAATTGTTATTATACAGTGGAGATAGTAGGAAAACATAGCGCCTGTCATTTCGAGAAGCTCCCCATTTCATTTTTTTTTCATTTCTCTTATATTTAACTTTGTTATATAATTAAAGTTCAATTAATTATTACCCCCCCCCCCCCCCCCCCACCCCTTTGAATAATTAACATCTCGTGTCTTACATATCCTTCCTTTCCCTCCAAATCACTAATTTCCCTTTACAATAGAATATTCCCCAAATACAATAGTAGATAATTTAAATAAAAGTAAAACATCCGTTTAAAACCCCACTCACATTGCAATAGTCATCTTCCTTTTATTAGCCATAGTCGCCCCCTATTAGCCAATTCCGTCCGCTTCCTAGAAATAACTATCGTGGAAGCGGAACGAAAAAGGATATGTGGCGAAAGACACGAGATTGACTCTCTCTTGTGAATTGTGTCGTCAAAGTGTGCGGTCGTGCGGGCAGTTCCTAAAATATTTAAATAAGCTTAGAAATTTTGATTGAATCGATTCGTGTGTTGTGAAGCGGTTCGTCTAAATTATAATAAAAAGTATTAAATTAAAAAAGAAAAAAGGAATAGAATAAATAAAACAAAATAACAACAAAACGAAAAATACTAAATGTGTTGTTTTTGTGTTGTGTTCTACATCCAGCCGTGCAGCTTCACAGCGGACGTCATTTGGTTAGGGATAAGTTTGGTGGATACCCAATAAATATTTGTGAAGGAAATAAAAATCCAACAACTTACTTGCTAGACAAATGTGTTTAAATTCTAGCTTGTTTATATTATATCCTAACTTCTTATTCCCCTGCGGACACTCTAAGTTGAATTAGGGGTGCTTACTGTTATGGGTTGTTGGCTTTCGACTTTATATCTTTTCTTCTTCTTTTTTTTTTTTAATATTACTCTGAAAACTTGCGCAACACTTCCATAATCTAAGAAGAGCCAAGTCTAGATAAGCTTGCCATTGATTTAAGTTGTTACTTACTATGCCAATTTGTTTCTTAACTTCTCTTTGATGCCTGTTAGCTATCGCCCTAATGTATCGCAGGCCCTTTTTTCTGTGTGATCGAGTTCCCTTCTATAATCTATCCGCTTATCTAGGGTCGATCGACGCACGTGGAAAACCAATGGTATTCCGAATTCATCCTGAATGGGGCCAATGATAACAAAGTAAAGAAATGCCTCTGGTGGAATAAAGCCATTTTGACGGACTCTCTCATAATACGTGATATTTAGGTAATAGGCCCCGAAAATTAAATCATGGAATGAACTCATTGCTATGGCAGCATGTCCTCGGATCAATTTGATCATACAATTATCTGTCCTGTTCATGTTGGCTTCATTTGGATAGTATTTTCTGTGGTCGGATTCCGGAGTCCGATAAAAACCTTTTGAAAACCCGAATCTTCTCTATTAGATGTGGACATACATTGAACCACACTGCCCATCTATATGTGATCATCGGCCTGATGATGGCCATGTATATAGCAATAGTTCCCTTTCCTTTGGCCAAAGCAGCTTCTATATGTTTGTTAAAGTATAGATATTGGTTCAGCCAAATGTCCAGGTATTTGACTACATTTTTAGTCTCTATTGTATGTTGGTGAGGCCCCATGATAACGCATTTTCGCCAATTTTACCTTTTATTCCACGTAGCCCAGTGCAACGGTGTTTTAAACCCGATCGTTTTACATGTTTGGATATTAACTTTGATTTTCCAGTCGTCGCAGTAACACTCAATTTCGTTGAAGTCCTGCTGCAATTGGCGGTTAATGATCTCAATTGTCGGGACTTATGAGATCAAGTGAATATGCTGAAACAGATCGGAGGAGGTACCCTGTTGCAAGACATTCTTTATTTTAAAAACAAAGGTCACGTTGCCGCTTTTAACAATAAATTTTATACAATGTAGATAGAATCCATCCAAGATTTTTTTTAAATTTCACCTACATATATATATATATATATACTTTTTTTTTTTTTTTTTTTTTTTACGAACTTAACTTAATTTAACTTCAATCTTATACTACCCTAATTATAGAAAAACTAAGTTTATGTAAGGGGGGATGGGTGCGAACATACAGGGCAAAGTCTCTGATTGCCTTCAACCCGGCGAAGGCCAGGACGATCCTTGTCCCTGTTCAATCCAAGTTGACATGCAGTCTCCACGTGACACCCCTGGATAGCTACTTTGACACCCGCCAAGTAGTGAACCAATGCATGCAGCGACATCCTGAGAAAGGTTGGCGCAAGGCTAATAACCAGGCCCGTAAAAATGAATTATTATGGCAAATTTAACAAGCCTCGGATATGGACCGGATACACGACGACGACCACGGAAACGAAAACGGCTAAACGATTTAAGGATTTTTTCATGGAACATACGCTCACTATACAGAGCTCGAGCTGCACAGCAACTGGCCGATGCCCTGTCCGAATATAAGGCTGACATAACAGCACTACAAGAAGTAAGATGGACGGGGAGTGGTGTTTTTCAAAGAAAAGAGTATGACATTTATTACAGCTGTCACGCAAAACACCATGTGCTCGGGGTAGGCTTTCTAGTCAGCCAAAAACTGAAGCCTGCCATCATCGGCTTTAATGCAATAAATGAAAGGCTATGCACTCTTCGCGTGCGAGGCAAATTTAAAAACATAAGCCTCATAAACGTTCACGGACCTACAGAGGAGTCCCCTGACGACGAAAAAGAAGAATACTATGAGAACGTCGAACGGGCCCTCAATGCCTGCCCAAGATACGATGTGAAAATCGTTCTTGGGGATTTGAATGCGAAAATAGGTCGGGAGCCGGTTTTCAGGCACTACGCAGGTTCCCATAGTTTGCATGAGAACACTAATGACAATGGACTACGAGTCATCGAACTGGCAGCATCGAAAAACTTGGTCGTTGCGAGTACCAGGTTTCCGCGTAAAGATATCCACAAAGCCACCTGGGTATCACCTGATGGAGCCACTCGCAACCAAATTGACCACGTGTTGATAGATCGCCGCCACTCTTCGAGCCTGATGACGGTACGAACGTACCGAGGTGCCAACGTCGACTCGGATCACTATCTTGTTGGTACAGTTTTCCGAGCGCGGATTGCCTTACGGAGACGTATTGCATCCGCGGATCAGGTTCGAATCAACACGGCTGCCTTACGCAATGAGAACACCAGCAACACCTTTGGTCATGCGTTAAGACTCGCCCTCGAAGATCTCGACGGAGGGAGAGTAAGTCCTGGGGCCAGAATGCCGGGCGTAGAAGAGAAATGGACACGCCTTAAGAATACTGTCATTAGTACTGCCAACTCCATCTTAGGCAGTAGTCGTAGAGATCGGAACGACTGGTTTGATGATGAGTGCAAACTAGCGACTGAACGTAAGAATGCTGCATACCGGGCAATGCAGCAGTCTCATAGGACGCGGGTACGCGAGGAGAAATACAAAGAGCTCAGAAGAACTGAAAAAAGACTTCACAGACAAAAGAAAAGTGCCTGGGAAAAAAATCTTGTCTGTGAAATAGAGAAAAGTAGAGAGCGAGGTCCGCACCAGGCGCGGAAGTTCTACCAAATAATCCGCAGTATGACGCGGTACACACCACGCTGCACTTACTGCAAGGATAGAGGGTAATCTGATCACCGATCCTGAAGGCATTCTGGAGCGATGGGAAGTGCACTTTAATGAATTGCTAAATGGTCAGCTCACAGAAGAATTGGAGGCTCCACCAATGCAAGACCAGGACCAAATGCTGCCGCCACCAAGCATTGAGGAAACACTAAAAGCCATTAGACAGCTAAAATCAAATAAAGCCCCTGGAGCTGATGGCATACCAGCTGAGCTGATCAAACAAGGAGGGACAGCGTTACATCACGCAATTCACGAGATCGTGGTGCACGTATGGGAGCAAGAGGAGATGCCGGAAGATTGGCGTCGTGGTATAATTTGCCCCATACATAAGAAAGGAGATATCACACTGTGCAGCAACTATAGGGGTATAACATTGCTGAGTACCGCCTATAAGATACTCTCCACTATCCTACAAGACCGGATATCCCCATACGCTAAAGCCATCATTGGTCAATATCAGTGTGGCTTCATCCCAGGCAAATCAGCAATTGATCAGATATTCACCCTTAGGCAGGCGATGGAAAAATGTCTGGAATTTAAGATTCCACTATATCATCTATTTATAGACTTCAAGGCCGCCTACGACAGCATAGCCAGGGTAGAACTATATAATGCCATGAGAGAATTCGGCATTCCAAATAAATTGATACGACTTTGTAGGTTGACCATGACCAACGTAACTAGTCAAGTAAAAGTAGCGGGATTGCTGTCCAAACCAATAAACATCTATAATGGACTCCGACAAGGGGACGGTCTGGCCTGCCTCCTCTTCAACCTGGCGTTGGAGAAAGCAATCCGTGACTCTGGCGTTACAACTAGAGGGACTATTGTCACCAAGTCCAGCCAGATACTTGGCTACGCAGATGACATCGACATCATCGGTAGAACCGAATCGGCGGTACAGGAATCCTTCACCCAGATCGAGCAGGCGGCACAAAAACTGGGACTGCGCATTAATGAGGGAAAAACCAAGTACATGGTGGCAACTTCTGCGAAGAGAAGACCTAACGTTGGTCAAACTATCAGGGTAGTGGAGCACGAATTTGAAGTAGTGCAATCCTTTAACTACCTTGGGTCAATAGTATCAGCCGATAACAATATGGAAGAAGAAATACGCGAACGGCTGATTAAATCCAACAAAGCCTACTATGGTCTATCAAGGCTCTTTAAATCCCGAAATTTATCCAGAACATCCAAGCTACTACTGTACAAGACCATGGTCTTACCAGTACTCATGTATGGATCCGAGACCTGGGTGCTTAATAAAAAGCACTCTGAACTCTTGGCCGCGTTCGAGAGAAAGGTCTTAAGGAGAATTGTTGGCCCCGTATGTGAGGGAGGACGATTCCGGAGACGCTACAACCATGAGTTGTACGCAATCTACCTTGAAGCTCATATTGTAAGAAAAATCAAGCTCGGTAGACTCCGGTGGGCGGGACACCTAGCTCGAATGAGCGAAGAGGACCCTGCCCGGAAAGTCCTTTGTGGCAGGATGTATGGAAGGAGACAGCGCGGCAGACCATGTCTGCGATGGAGGGATGGCGTAGACCAGGACGCCCAGAGCCTGGGAGTGCTAAACTGGATGACATCGGCTCGAAATCGGGACCGGTGGAGAGATTTGTTAAATAAGGCCAAGACCGGATCCCGGTTGTAGTGCCGATGATGATGATGAAGTTTATGTAAGCTGGCTGATGATACTGTGGGGGGTTCCTCTATTCTACATGAGAAACAACCCACAATTCCAACCAACATTTCCACCTAATTTCGACCGCTCTCAGCGCGTCATACTTACCAATTTCCATTATATGTATTCCCCTGTAAAACATTTCAAACGGACGTATAGCTAAACTCATCATCCTTTGCAGATAATGCATAATTGAGTTTAGCTACATAAATGTCACACGGCAACTCCATTCTTGCTAACCATGAGTTTCCCATCGGAAATCTCATAATGTCGGTTAGCAACAACAAGTCTAAAAGAACGACGCTGTTGCAACATAGCAAAATAGCTGGGGTAATTTCAGCGTCTTAGAGTCTGGTTCTCACGCGAATTATTTCCCAAACATCAGCGGCGTCCTATCGACTTTCCCTCAGATCACCTATTCGCTTGGGATCATTGATCTCTCTTTGCAGGGGAGTAACCACGAGGGAGGGTTCCCTCTCATTCGTATTTCTTTCCACGGTTCAATGCGCTTTAACTACACCATAGCCGTACCACTGGGTCAGTAGGTCGTGTCAGTAGCTGCATCTGATACCAACACACACAACCAAAGCTACCCCGAGATCACAGCATATCATGTTTTCTCTTCTCTCATTCTTCGTGTCCGTCAATTACCCTATTAACAAAAGTTACTCATACTTTGACGGGCGTGAGGTTGAGAGAGCAGAGGCGTGGTCTCTTTTGGTTTTCCTGTGTGTAGAAAGAAATATGAATTTCAACCCTAAATAGAGTTAGTCACTTTTCAATCACCATCGCGTATAGTCAGAAAAATTATTAATGTTAAGCTTTCTTTAGAGTGTCAAATAGTATATTGCGTGCGTTTCGAATACATCTAGTTAAATAAGAATACCGGTGAACAGACTGGAGCTGTAAATAAAAAAAAATAAAAAAAAAAAAACTTTAAAGAAATAAAAAAGCATTTTTCATTTCTTCGTGTGAACTTTTGTTTTCGCAGTGACGGTGCAGTGGGTTAAAGTGAATCTCGTGCCATACGCTGGCAACAATACATTAAACCCCATAATACTGTTATTCTATACCGACTTGGATACCAACAAGTTTTTATATGCCATTCAACCACCAGAATTGTAGACGCTGTTCCATACTATCGTCCCAGTCTCTGTGGGAGATACCCATACTGAAGCGCAAGAGCTCTTCTTCGGTGCACGTTACTTCCCGGTCGTAGCACAATCGCCCGACTACAGATGATCTACTTACATGATAGATCCGAATTCCGGATCTATCCTGTATAAGCCCTTTCATGTCCAAATCAAGGAACGCCTCTGGTGGAACAAAACCGGTGCGACGCACGCTCTCATAGTACCGAGTGTTTGGATAATATGCCCCGAAAATTAGGTCATTGGACGAGCTTATTGTTCTTGAAATATGTTCTCTGATTAATTTTATCATAAAATTATCTACCCTATTTATGCAGGCTTCATTATATAAAGTCTCATTTGAGTAGTACTTTTTGTATTCCGATTCCGGTGTTCGATATAATCCGAGACAACTTCTGAGACACTTCCTTTCGAACACCCGGATCTTTTCCATCAAATGTGGACCTATGTTAAACCATACTGGACAACCATATATGAGCATTGGCCTGATTAGCGTCATGTAGCGTATAACTTTTACCCTGCTGTCAAGTTGACTACTGTGAAATAGCCCCCTTGTCATAGCAAAAGTTTTTCTAGCTTTGACCAAAGCAGCCTCTACATGTCTGTTGAAATACAGATATTGGTCTAGCCAGATGCCAAGGTATTTAACTAGACTCTTGGTTTCCAATTTATCTCCATGCGGTCTCACGATAACTAGCTTTCACTAGTTTTGCCTTGTGTCGTTCGCGGCTTTATATAATGGGGTTCTAAATAGGATGGCTTCACATTTCTGGAAGTTTCCATTCATCGCAATAGCGCTGTACGTTGTTGAAGTCTCGTTGTATTAAACTATTTATGATCTCAACTTTCGGAGCTGTTCCGTAAATTATGATATCGTCTGCGTACGCAATAGCTTGCGGAAGTGCATCTAATAAGTCGCTAATATAAATGTTAAAAAGGATCGGAGAGAGTACCGCGCCTTGTTGCAAGCCATTCTTGATATTATACGTTTTATTAGAGGTCACATTACCACCTTTGACCACGAACCTCCTGTCCTTTAACATATCGTAAAGTACTTATAGTAAAGGCTTATGTATGCCATGTCTGACCAGTTTGTAATACAACCCTTCGATCCAGACGGTATCAAAGGCTTTCTCCATGTCGATCAGACAGGCACCTGTGCATTGGTTCCTACATTTATTCCATTGTATGTCGGAGACCAGCTTAGCTGCGGCATGTGTGGTTTCATGACTCGCCCTAAAGCCAAATTGGTTATTTGGAATAATGCTGTTGTCGTCTACCCATTTTAGCAGAGCTTTGTTAATGATTTTTTCAAATAATTTACTGATGCTTGGGAGTAAACTTATCGAACGCATGTTCATTGGGTTTGTACAGTCTTTGCCCTTTTTTAGGATAGGCTGAATGATATCCGTTTTTCAACGCTCGGGATAATATGCATTATTCAATGCGTTGTTAAACAGGACCGTGTATATATCTATTGCCATTGGGGGCAGGTTCTTGAGTACGATGTTACGTACTCCATCTATTCCCACTGACTTTTTGCTTCTTAATGAGTCGAAGATACTCTGGATTCCTTCCCTTGTGATTAAAAGGCTATTAGCCTCACCATTGGCATTAATGTCAATTGACAGATTCATCATCATCATCATCATCGGCACTACAACCGGGAAATGGTCTTGGCCTTATTCAGCAAGTCCTGAGGCTTGTTAAATTTTCCATAATGATTTATTTTGTCTGGGCAAGGTCATTAGTCTTGCGCCAGGCAATTGACAGATTATTGTCACTGAATTCGGTAAAACCCGGATTCTCCGATTACCAAAGTGAAATTTCATTTCGGAGGTGCAGGTGATTCAGTAGAATTCTGTCCTCCAGTTCGTGATTTCGGTGAATGCTTTCATTCACCTTGTACATTTCCTGAAAGACAGCGCACACAGCGTTCACCTTTTCCAAAGGATCTTCGATCACGAAGAGCTCACTATTGAAGATCGCGTTCTCTGTATCTATGCCAATGTTGGTTAGCAGCAAAAATGTGGAACGCTTCACGATTTTGCGTATCATCCTTGCGCAGGGGCCATGCTAATCTTCTCTGCATCGTTCCAATTTTAGTATATGTTCTGCCGAAGCAAGAACCATCATCATATGATTACACTACATCCGATTAAGAACCGAGTTCTACTTGTTTACGCACTGACAACGGGTTTCTAGAATATCAGTTGAAAAACAGTTCCGAGAAATGGCATGCCCGTACAATTTGGCTATCTATCTACCTATCATCAATGATTCGGAGAAGTCCCACAAAAGTTTTGCAACATTAACCAGGAAAACCCACTTGAATAAGCACGTTATTAGATGCCCGTCATCAGTCGATGGGAACTGGTTTTTGAGAATACGGGAAAGTCGATTTGAAAATAGTCATCCGTTGTTGATGTGGACGAGAAAACTATGAGTCATCGAAGAGTATGTCCAATATGAGTCTCATGTAATTAAACTACCTTCAACAGTAACGTGTGCTTCTGGTCCTTAAGAAACATCCTGAACCACTCGACCTTTTCATTTCTGCCGAGAACAGCGTAAATCAATCGAAGGAATGACTGCTGGCTCTCGCGCGAGTTTAAAGATGTCTCCGTTGTTACAATAACGAAATTTCCGTCGGTTCTCTAAGTGTTGTGTCCTGTAATGGTGAAGACATAACGTTCAAATGCCGCATCATTGAGAGCTACTATTGGAGCGATATTCGCCCATATCAAAGCCCACCTACGTATGCTTTAGCTCCAACACGAGGACGTTCAAGCAGAAAACTTATTGAGTAAATGTGTCTTTATGGCCTCACAAACAATTTCGTCAAAAACCATTTGTAAACTTTTCCTTTTGCAATAAAAAATACGTGTGCAAAAAATGAGTGCCGATTTTGGCACCGCACCCGGTGCAACTCCCCAATTTTCTACTGGAACTCTTATCCTTAATTCCACATTTTTACACACCTGTTAATTCCGAGAAAAAAAGAGAGTGTCATGCAAAATGCAATGATTGAAAGAAAGACATTTCCACACCTAAGTGATTGTATACTCATCCCTCTAAATGTCAAATGGACAAGTCAATCAATCATTGACACAGGTTTGTGTTTTCCTCCTCAATGCATCGAATCTGAAGATCGATGACGGCCAGAGTTCAACTGCACATGCTGCTCAATAGGGATCCACAACTGCGGCATCCTACTTCATTGGACTCCCTCTGATAGCCACTTTATCCAAAGTGCTAAAACGTGAGACTTGCCGATCGGCGACTTCCCTTGGGCACTAGATGCCGCTGCTGTTCCAAGGCGAAGCGCGTAATGTATGCGGCGGCTCGCTATTCTGTGATTTATGTCGGGCGCTGTTGCACATGCGCATTGCGCAATGATTAACCGTTCATAGTTCACACTCGGCCCAAGTGCCGGTATTCAGGAACATATGGTCTGTCAAAGGTTATCACTTTGGCTGCTTGATTGGAGTCAAAAAGGTGAGGATTTATTACGGGACCATTTGATGCGATGGAGTGGCCATTACCTCGCAGCCCCGTCGACTGGTGCTGGTGATAATTACCTCAATTGGAACGTGTAATTGAACTGGTGGAGGTGCGAATTGTCGATTGTGAAATACCGACTTCGTTGATTTTTCGACACCGATACGGGTGGAGAATAAAATTTATTGGCTGCTGGCGTGGAGGTGAGCTTGGAGTGTAACACGTTTGAACTACTAGCATTTTATTTCCATGCCAACTGCGACTTAGGGATTTGTGAAAAGCTATACGCGAGCACCATGGCATGGTCGACCTTCTGTAACGGAGAACGACTATGATTAACTGATGCTTAAGTCATAGGTTGTCGGTATGGGGTTACAAAATGCGCAGGCTAGGTAAGCTGTGTAAAATGCTCATTGCTGTTAGGCGGCTTTGGATTTTTTCCTGGGAATATATGCGGTGGACGTGGGTAATAGAGAGGTGACTTAAGGTTTAATGGCGGTGTTGAGCAGGTGTAACCAGGAGCGGACATATTGGCTAAATAATTCAACGACCTGGCGTTTTCAGAATACATCAAATCAATTTATTTCAAGATTGAGTCAATAAATCGAACTGTTTACTAGTTGCACGTGAGTTCACCTATGCTACACATTCCCCAAAGAAAGAGAGTCGTAAACACAATTTCAAAACCAATATCGTTTTATACCCAATGTTATGTTAACGTTGACAGGCAATGAACTTTCAAATCAATAGTCCTCACTTTAACGCCTGTTTACAGAACTTTATGAAAAGGGCCACAAGTCAAATCCTGCATAAGTCCGTCAACTGACCTGTTCGAAGTTCCAGTTCTTAAGTGTCGCATTAATACCAACGTCGTCCACCCAAAGGCTCTACGGCAAGGCAAACGCATTTAAATATGTAAACAACGTCGTGTAAATATTCTGCCAAATGCTGAGTTCCCATCAATCAATTTGAGCAAACGCATGTTGGCAAGTCGCACGGACTACACCGGGGAAGGCTTTAGGATTCCGCGAACCCTGCATGGTACGAATTTCAATTATAAATTAAGGAAGCAATACCCTGAGCCGTGGATTGTAGTAAGGGTTGGCTGGCGGGATGTTCGGTATCTATTTCTGTTGCTATTCACAAAACCATTATCCGTACCGCTAAAGTGTCGCAAAAACCCACAAACGGCACCAATCTAAAAGAAGTGTTCATATTTTATTCACGAACTTCGAATGAGGCAACTTCGTTCAACCGGACATCCACTGAAAGGTGGCGCAATTAAATATTCAAAAATGTCTGAAATCCCTAAATCAACAACACCCCGAGTGTTGAAGTACCGACCATACTCACTGGTCGTGCTGTAAGCAACCGCTTGACACCCCCCGACCAAAATCGGATCTGAAACTCGCATCACCGCTGGCGGGTTTGATGCGCATGAGCCACGATTACCACCGAAACTATCTCAAGATTGTGGTGCTTTGATAATATCGACGCAAGTGGTTCTAGTGGCGGGACGGGTTGTTCCAATGCGTCACGCCGATTCCAAGGCACTAATGGCAGTCAGTTTTCCTTTATATGTAAATGCAAATGAGGACATTTCCTGCTCGCGTTTTGTCTATACAAGAGGTGGTTTGAGGGATTCTCATTTCATCGGTTCGGTACGTTGGGTGCCTTGGTAGACGGGCTCGAGGCGAGATAAACTGCAATTTGTCGGAGATTAACTCATTTGTGGGCTGATGGGGATTTCTCTTGACGCTTTGAGAGATAATTAAGCGGTTAAAGCGATTACCATCCTGTATGACGCACAACGCTCTTATTCCAATAAGGCACGTTGTCAATGAAAAGAAATAAAGTGCTCGGTTGACAAGCTAATGATACCGAGGTGCCTGAAGTCTTACAAGCATGGATTGATAGAAATTTTGGCCTTCGGTGACAAGCTACTGACAATATACACCTATAAACCCAAAACACTTCGTTACATGAATATTGGCAGTCAATTTGAATAAGAATTCGTTCCAAGAGTGTAGTAATGGAAGCAACTTGTAAGTTAGGTGGTCAAACATCGACAAACATTTTGCCGCCGTCAATACTCTGAATTAACTACAATGTGGTCGCAGTCTTTTGGTTTTGGTGCATGAAAAGGGGTATGGATAGATCAATAACTACTTCGCAAATGCAATGTAGAAACGGCAAACTTTTTTATGGTAATCGTATTATTTTGTTATCATTAAAATGGCGCTTATTTGACTTGGGGAAGAGGAAGTACAGATTTATCGGCCTAATCCAACTAAGAATTAAGCTTTAAGGCTGAGACCTAAGAAATTTGGTTGGAGAAGATAGAGAATTATTTCGGATTTGAAAAAAGGAAAAGAAAAAATAGGAACACACCGTCACCTACTTCAAATTTTGAAAGGAAAATTGCCCTGTGAGTAGTTTCCGGCTTGTTGTAAGAGGCGAGTAACGGCCAAATGGTAGATGTGGCCCCCACGCCATGTCGCCCGGTGAAATACCACCCCATCGAGTTACAGACTTTATGAAATGTTTTTTTGTTTGTTTTATCTCCAAATTTATTAAAATTTCAATTACAGATTTTACTTAAGACTGTTAAATTTTATTTTACAAATATCGTTCTTACATTAACTTACTGGCTCTTCGCAAGCACTCTAAATTATACATTACCATTTTTCTTATGCGTTTCAGCCTCAAATAACTTTTTATAACATATCACAATGATTGATATGTTTTCTTTTTAAAATTTGTTCTATTCTTTCTATATCATGTATTATTTATAAATTTTTTTTTATGATTTTGTTTTTAATTTTTAATTTTTTTTTAATTACGTATATAGGGGAGTTGATAAGCAAAAATAAAAAAAACGAAACGAAAAGTACAAACATAAACAAGGAATACAAATAAAAATAAAAAAATTAAGAATTAAAAAAATTATCGGGAATTGGGGATAGGGGGAAGGAAAGCGGTGCGCCTGAGAGGCATACTATGGTTGGGGACGTATAGTCCTTTCTTCATCACTGATCCACCACCAGTTGGGATGAGATCGACCTTTTTTTGATTTATCTCTTTCACCGATCACCATACTAAAACCCAGGAGATCTGGAATATTAGAGATATTGTTATCATGGAGAATTCGTTTATCCCTGGCACCACGGAAAGTGAGGCAAATAATAGGAACCCCACCGTTTGTCTTGGATAAGTCCTTTTTATTCAAGAAAGGGACCCATTCTAGAGAATACCCTCCATATCCATATCATTGAGATAGAATACTCCTGAAATGAGCTCATTTTCACTGTTCATTGCCCTTGTTGTGTGACCACGGATTATCTTGATAATGAAGTTATCTATTCTGTTTAGCCCTGATTTGGCCTACAGGACTTTATTGGGATAGTATTTCGTATATTGCGACTCTGGTGTTCTGTACATCCCGAGGCAGAAAAACAAACATTGGCTCTCGAACACGCGAAACTTTTCCATGTAGAATGGGGATATGTTATACCATACCGGGCAGCCATACGTTAATAGTGGTCGGATAAATGTCGAGTATGAAATTGTTTTCACCTTGGAGTCCAGAAGGTTACAACGGAAGAGACTTCGTGTCATTGCATATGCGTTTTTAGCTGCTGTAAGAGCAGCTGCTGTATGCTTATCAAAGTAAAGATACTGATCAAGCCAGATACCAAGGTATCTGACTACAGTTTTACTTGCAGAGTAAGCAGTTTTTGATGCTGAAGGTCTTGTTAGAGATTATATCTCCACATCTCACCACAAATTGTTTACGCATTATCATATCGTAGATAGTGTATAATAAATATTCGGGCATACTTAGATTTGATAATTTATATACAACCCCTGATGATGATGATGAATAACTCATTTATTGAATAATCATTTAACAAATGTGTACTTCGGAAACTTTTAAACCCAGCCATATATATATATATATATATATATATATATATATATATATATATATATATATATAAATATATTAGGTGTACAACTTTGCTTCCGCCGTTTTTTTTTCCGAAATTCGAAACTTTATTGTAAAAAACTGGTTATACATTTATGATTCAAAGTATTGTCCATCGCTGGGCACTACTTTCTCCCATCTTTCGGGCAGCACCCGTATCTCGCGTTGAGAAAACTGGTCATATTTTGAATCGATCCACGAATCGACCCAATTTTTTACTTCTTCATAAGACCGGAAGTGCTGGTCAGCCAGGCCGTGTGCCATTGATCGAACCGAGTGGTAGTCCGAGGGAGCAACGTCTGGAGAATACGGCAGGTGGAGTAGGACTTCCCATTTCAAAGTTTCCAAGTATGTCTAGACCACTTTCGCAACATGGGGTCGAGCAATGTCATGCTGTAAAATCACTTTATCATGTCTCTCGTTGTATTGCGGCCGTTTGTCTTTCAATGCTCGGCTCAAACGCATTAATTGCATTCAATAACGATCGCCTGTGATTGTTTCAGTCGGTTTAAACAAGTCATAATACACTACGCCGAGTCGGTCCCACCAAATACTAAGCATGACCTTGGAACCGTGAATATTCGGTTTGCCGTCGACGTGGAAGCATGGCCGGGATATCCCCATGATTTTCTGCGCTTGGGATTATCGTTATGAACCCATTTTTCGCCCCCAGTCACAATGTGATGCAGAAATCCCTTCCGTCTTTGCCTTGCAAGCAGCTGTTCACAAACACACAAATGCCGTTCAACATCTCTCGGCTTCAACTCGTACGGCACCCAATTTCCTTGTTTCTGAATCATTCCCATGACTTTCAGGCGTTTTGAAATGGCTTGTTGCGTCACTCCCAATGATCCTGCGAATTCTTGATGCGTTTGACACGAGTCTTGATCAAGTAATGCCTTCAATTCTGCATCTTCGAAAACCTTCTCTCTTCCACCGCCATGCTGGTCTTCCACGTTAAAACCGCTCTCGGCACGCTCTTTCACTAATAGCGGCCTCACCATAGGTATTTGAGAGCATTCGATGAGCCTCAGCTGCAGATTTCTTCATATTAAATCAGAAAATTAAAACCTCCCGCAAATGACGAGAATTTGGCTCGTAAGCTGACATGATTAACCGAGAATAACTTTATGATGCAGACACAAATCGACTAATATTTCGATGGCGTTATGTTTACAAATACCTAAGCTTATTGTATGACATCTATGATCTATTTATTTCAAATACCACTTACCGCTACAGCCATCTATTGCAAAACGTTGTACAAATAAGTTGTACAAATAAGTTTCCGCCGTTTTCTATAAAAAATTATGAATTTATTGTGAAAGAACGGTACATTACGTTTTATTCAAAGTATTGTCCGTTACTAGACAGTGCTTTTTCCATCTTTCTGGCAACATCCGTATACCACATCGAAAGACCTCTTCATCTTTTGAGGATATCCACGAATCGGCCCAGTATGGCCGATGTTGTAAAGTGCTGCTGGGAGAGACGAATACGTTGGGTGGGGTAGGACTCCCCATTGTGGTGTTTCCAAATAGTTTTTCGCCGGCACCACAATATGCGGAAGAGCATTATCATGGAGAAAAATAATTTTGTCATGTCTGGAGTAGTAATGGGAACGTTTTTCCTTGAGTGCTCGGCTCAATCTCATTAATTGTGTTCGGTAGAGAACTCCAGTGGTGGTTTCAGTCGGTTTCAGCAATTCAAAATACACGACACCAATCTGATCGCACCAAATATAGAGCATGCTTTTTTTCGATGTCGATGTTGAAGCCTGGCCTCGTGGTCCCCATGATTTTCTCTTTTTTGGGTTATCGCAGTGGATCCATCTTTCATCCCTAGTGACTATACGATGCAAAAAACTTCTTTTTTTTTTGCCTGGAAAGTAGCATTTCACTTATGCAAACTCGGCGTTCAACGTCTCTCGACTTCAGTTCGTATGGAACCCAATTTCCTGCTTGAGTTACATCTAATGTACGTGCGTTTGAAGTGGATCTTCCTCCATTATTGGTTCCAATTCCTTGTCTTCGTACACTTTCGGCCCTCCACTTCGTTCTTTGTCTTCCACGTCAAACTCACCGTTTTTTAACTTTTGATACCACTCACGACAACTTCTCTCACTCAAAGCAGCCTCACCATATGCTTCTACAAGCAATCGAAGCGCCTCAGTCGCAGATTTCTCCAAATTAAAAAAGTAAACGGCACTTATTTGGCACAAAACTAGACATTTTTGAACATTTTTGACATCTGACAATTTCTACATAAATTTCTGGCGGAAACTTATTTGTACACCTAATATATATACATATATGTATGTATATATATATATATATAAATATATATATATATATATATATATATATATACATATATACATATATATACATGTATATGTTACACGCAGAAATAATGTACCATATGTTTAGAGGTAACATGAGTATTGCTCTTTGCTGGACGCAAATTACCAATACATTCCATGTAATATATATATATATATATATATATATATATATATATATATATATATATATATATATATATACTACACGTATGTAGCCAATGGGCTATTAAATTTGTTACACGCAGAATTTCTATACTCTACAAGTATGCTATACGCAAAATTCGGCAAAAACAATAATGTTGCATGCATATGGGACATCTTTTATTAACGTTAAAACCGAAAAAATTCTTTCAGTGTAGGATCAAATATAATTCCCTGCTACAACCGATGGAATCCTTTCGGTGTAGCTGTGAAACCTTATCACATGTCTACCTGTTGCTAAGCGCCTTAAAATCCATCCATTTCCCATTGTAATACCTAAGATTGCAATTCTGCAATTCCTACACCCCACCACACCCCACCACACCCAACATTCTCATCACCTTGATGATCAAACCAACACCCTATCACCTTCAAGGTAATTTTACCCAAACACATGCATGCTATTCGCTATGGGCAAATCAGATTCGCGTCACTGTGAATCGAAATTTTCCCATAGCCTTAGGATAATCGGCGACAAAAAAGTGCGACGTTGCAATTCCCATCGTCCTTGGCATGGCCTTCGACTGGGACTAGCGTCAGGTGACTGGCTGGAGGGCAGCCATCGCCGTGGGAAGGTATGCAAGTTTTGTTTTAGGTTTTTGATATAAAAAGGGGAACTCCGTTAGAATTAAAATATATTGGAATCAGACAACCGAAGTGTGGCGCCATAAATTATATTAAGTAAAGTATTAATTAAATGATATAAACTAAAATCGAAGTAAAATACAGTTAATATATAAACAAAACAAGGTCTTCTCAATTAAATGCCCCATCGGCTCATCGGAATACCAAAGAAGAAGTCTCAAAGAAGAAGACCCCGGCCAACGTCCCTCAGCTAAGGAAGGCCTACTCACGAGCTTAACCAATCGGGAAGCCACAGCAGTAGGTAAGTGTTGTGTTATATGTATACAACACATATATATATATATATATATATATATATATATATATATATATACAGATATAGCATATATACAATATATATATATATATATATATATATATATATATATATATATATATATATATATATGTATATACAGATATACCATATATACAATATATATATATATATATTTATATATATATTTATATATATATACGAGGGTTGCCTTTTACATTTCGGGATTAGAGAACAAAAACAAATATTGATCATCGAAAATCACTTTATTGTTTTTCAAAATATTCTCCATGAAGATCTATACATTTTTGCATACGTTTGAACAAATTGTCGAAGCACTTTTGCCACTCTCATTGAGGTATCTCCAACACATGCATTCTGAATGCAGCAACCGCTTCTTCAGGTGTCGAAAAACGTTGACCTCTCAGTTTGTTTTTTACGTACGGGAATAAAAAGAAGTCATTCGGTGCCAAGTCAGGACTATACGGCGGATGACCCATCAAATCGATGTTTTGGGTGCTCAAAAATGCAGTTGTCGCAGCCGATCTGTGAGAGCTCGCATTGTCGTGGTGAAGAGTGATCCGTCTTCGGCGGTTGGTTTTCTTGATTTCTTGGAAGACAACTGGCAAACAAATGGTTGTGTACCACTCAGAATTGACTGTTCTGCGTTGTTCTAGTGGTACGGTTGCGACATGTCCAGTTTTTCCGAAAAAACAGGCGACCATTTGCTTGGAAGTGCTTCGCGCGCGAACAACTTTTGTTGGATTTGGCTCATCTTGAAACACCCAGACAGTCGACTGGTGTTTACTTTCGGGCTCATACGCGTAAATCCACGATTCACCACCTGTCACGATGTCATAGACGTGTTTCGAAGCACCGCGACCGTATTTTATGAGCATTTCTTTCGACCAATTGACACGAGCCTTTTTTGGGCGATTGACAAATTGTGTGGGATCCAACCCGAACAAATTTTTTTGACGGTCAAATGTTTATGCAATATTGAATGTATGCTGGTCCCACTAACGCCTAAGGTTGTCTCAATCTCACGATAGGTCACATGACGATCTTCCAATATCAGTTCGCGCACAGCATCAATAGTTTTCGGAACAACAACTGATTTTGGACGACCTTCACGAAATTCATCTTGGAGTGAACTACGACCACGATTGAATTCACCATACCATCGATAAACGCTGGTCCTTGATGGAGCTTCATCGCCAAAAATTAAATTAAGTTCATCCATGCACTGTTGCTGAGTTAATCCACGCCGAGAGTTGTAAAAAATAATCGCACGAAAATGTTGACGAATTAATTCCATTTTTGGGCCGAGATGAATCTTTTAAGTTACTGTAAACAACACAAATAGCGCTCGTATGTCAAAACGTTCTGAGTGCGTATAACCTCAAAAATGTCCAACTTTACGACAGAGCTGACAATTGCCGGATTGCAACGCTAGGGTTGCCAAATCCCGAAACATAAGAGGCAACCCTCGTACCATATATACAATATATTGTGTGCTAAATATTCTCCAAACATAGAAGTGGGCCAGATGAGTTGGTAAACCCACAAGAACATTTCCATTTATGCCCCCAGGAATCGTTTCTTGACATTTTTTCCACAGGCACGTTCGCTCTATGAACAGTTGAATTGGCGGCAATTTGACGTTTTTATCCCTCTGATATCATCATCATCATCATCATGATCTGCACTACAACCGGGAAGATGTCTTGGCCTTATTTAGCAAGTCCTGAGGCTTGTTAAATTTTCCATGATAATTTGTTTTTCCGAGCAAGGTCATTAGTCTTGCGCCAGAGGCTCTCCGACGGGGAATCGAACCCCGGTCTCCCGGGTGACAGGCGGGTATACTAACCACTATACTATCGAGGAGCCCCCTTGTAGATATCAAGGTGACTGAAATTGTGTACTAGCTGCGGTAGCAGGACTGCACTGAAACATAAATATAACAATAGTATAATTTTATGCAAAATTGTGTGTAATGTTCAGAACTTGTGACACTTCTAATAGATACACACAGCACTCAAACCATAATGAAGCGCAGCACCAAAAGACAAGAGTAGTTGAAAATAACAATTCACATCCTGCATTCACTAGTGAACTGATGTGGTGTGTTGAGTCTTTGGCTTTATACCAGCCACCATAGCGTTGGTTCGAATCACATCTACCTCACTATAGTCACAAAACGCTATAAAGTTACGCGGTTTGGATTGTCATTATCGCAAGTCCTCGAAAAAAAAGTTTGTGCTTTTGTCCTAAATATGATAGCTTTCGTATATCTGTTGTTTTATTATACAAACACCATTCTAAGAATATCTGTTTACATCAGAACAGTCAGGTTCAAACAAATATATTTTTTCATGCTATAGTCCTTGCCTGCGAAAGAAAATACAAAGTCAGTCCCGCGAGAAAACTTGTAGGAAATGCAGGGGCGTGTTTCAGTACTTAGGCGCAGCGTTGTTATACACTTTACAACATTGTCAATAGTGCTTGTCAAAGGCTCGAGCCTATGATATCCTTGAAAGATCACAAAAAAAAAGAATGCTATGATCCTTGATATCACATGCCATGAGTTAAACCACTCCTGGCACTACAGTAGCTATACTTTTCTATAGCTTGATAGGTTTCCAAGACTTCCACCTTTGTGGTGACTTTGGTGACTTGACCCGATTCCATGGTCACCTTTTTGCAAACCCATTGCAAACGGTTAACATTTCAATGTTTGCCAGCGAACAATTCAAAAATCATCGTCCAAGCAATAACGGCGTTGTTGTGCACAAAATACAACATGAATCTTGAAATATAATCACAGGGTAGATGCAAGCACAATCCTTGTCCCAGCTGCAGTTGTAAAGACGACTCCAACCATGTCCATCCCCGCCCACAGATCTTCCAGAAGAAACAATAATTGCAGCTGCTGCATTAGTAGCAACAGTAGTGGCGGGAGAAGCATCGCTGCTGCAGATTGGCAGCTCATAGCCTTCACGTTCAATTTAGGGGGACCTCTCTTTGAAGACCCCTTTGTACGTGTCGGTCGGCGGGAGCGATGTTCGCTTGGGACTCCTGTTGTATTTCCTCATCCAGCAGTTTGCCTGTTGTCACTGCTGTCGACTTTTGCTGGTGATAAATTCATCTTCCGCTAGTGACACTTCGCCCCCAGTTTGAATGTCGTGCATTCAGTCTTCTGGTCCGCCTGGTGTAGCTAAATCTCCAACTGGGTGACATAGCGAAAACATCCTTTCTATACATTGAAACACAAAGGAATTGAAATACAGAAATTCCTGTCCTTTCCCACTCACTTGCTCGTTATGTGTCAAGTTTTACTGTACGTCTTCCTGGGAAACTATGTCCCCATTGTCCCTGGGTCATGGGATCGAAGCACAGTATTCAAATGGCTTGTAATAATTAGCGCATCGGAGTTATCAGGCGAACAAACAAAACGACAGCAAGTCTGATTGGTGACTTTAACGCATAGCCTCAAATTAGAGCGGAAGGGGCACATTGGGCCGAGGACGTCTTATTCGCATCGTGTGATTAATTGCCAACATGTGAGACTAGAGAGTTATGAATACTCTCCACTTAATTTATGAGACACGCCAGCGTGGAATTATTAGTTGTGAGCTCGAAAGCATCGGGCCATCTGTAGAGCGCAGTACTATAGATTTGGTCTTCTTCAATATTGAACAGACTTTTAATTTTTTTTGTTATTTTCGTTTCCGATGGCATTCTTGGAAGATTCGATGGCAGTTGGTAGATTAAATAGGCAATTAGATGCTTTTAACTGGGTAACCTCACTTAATTGAGAGACGTAAACTATGACTACTGCAAGTATGCTACGGATGCTAAACTCAGACCAAGTGAATACGACGACAATGCCAATTTTTTGATACATAGTACTAAAACCAACATGACCTTCACAATTTGAGACAAACAAATATGATCATTGAGAATTATTCCCGGTGAAATTATTGTCAATCGGACTTGCGCGATGCAGCATTGGATCACTTGAAAGAAAAAGCACACGTGGCCTTAAAAGCAAACACCGATAAATTTTGACGTTTTTGGTGAGAATAAATGCGAAATCGTGGGATCGATGAGCCAATTTACAGCACTGGACTTGAATAAAGAAGATAATTTTATTGAGAATTAATACGAGTAAAGAGATTAAATGAATTTGACTAGGAAATTATATCTAACTAACATTTTAAAATGTTTCCTTCGTCTGTAGATAAACGTTACAGTAAATGTACTTGTCATCATCATCATCGGCACTACAACCGGGAACCAGTGGTCTTGGTCTTATTTAGCAAGTCCGGATTTGATTTTCCGGGCAAGATCATTAGACTTGCGCCAGAGGCTCCCTGACGGGGAATCGAACCCCAGTCTCCCGCGTGACACGTGGGTATACTAACCACTATACTATCGAGGAGCCAATTTCGTACAATACATAACGTAAATTCTCATGTAATGTAAGGTGAGCCATACATTTTTGCAAATGGCAACACTTGATTTCTTAACAACCGTTAGAGAGAGGGGCGCGTGAGAGGCGGGGCGTAATAAACGTATGAATAATTCCAACAACAACGTAATAAACAATTCTCTGCCACTCTAAAGGCAGTCTAGATTTGGTGCTGGGCAACTCTAGGCTCAGACGAGTCGAGTTGGGGTGCCGTCTGAGGCAAGATGTATCGCGTTTTCGATGAGTCGGTACTTCAAACTAACAGTGTTTTGTAATTCAAAAAGTTTCAGTTCTGTCTATGTAAAGTTAAAATATTAAATATAAAAACAATATGAAGAAATCAAAGGACCTTCTAATTTTAAAACTAAAGACGACAACTGTAGCCCAAACTTCTCGGAGAACCGGAAGCACGGTTGTGGGGGTTCACTGTACCATATGGAGAACCAACCCACAATTTCATACCGTATTTCGACCGCTTTCAGCGCGTCATTTCAACCCTTATGGGGAATAAGTTATTCCACCTGTAAATCACGTTAAACGGGCGCAAAGCTAAACTCATTATCCTTTGCAGATAATGCATAATTGAGTTTAGCTATCTTTTCGCCATACGGCAACCCCATTTCGCTAACCCATGAGATTTCCACAGGAAATCGCATCATGTCGGTTAGCAACGGCATAGTCTGATCAAACGACGCGGTTGCATAATCATGCAACCGCTGGGGAAATTATCATCATCATTATCGGCACTACAACCGGGAACAGGTCTTGGCCTTATTCAGCAAGTCCTGGGGCTTATTAAATTTTCCATAATAATTTGTTTTTTCCGGGCAAGGTCATTAGTCTTGCGCCAGAGGCTCCCCGACGGGGAATCGAGCCCCGGTCCCCCGCGTGACAGGCGGGTATACGGCGGGGAAATTATCAAAGCATTTAATTTAGTTCCCATGATCAGATTTCCCTAGCCAATACGGCGTCCTATTCACTTTCTCCAGACACTCCATTCGCTGAGGATCAATGATCTCTTTTCACAGGTGAATAGCACCAGCTACGTTTTCCTCTCCTCCACAATTCTGTCTCCCTACAGTTCAATGCACTCCGAGATCACCACAGACATCGCACTAGGTCAGTGGAACACCTCGGAGGTTGCATTAATACAAGCACACTAAGCCAGATCAATCCTGTGTTATTGTGCTTTCCGTTTTGATTTCTTCATCCTTTCTATACCCATCAACGTGGAACGAATACACAAGTACTTATCCACCTCGATGAGCATGGGGGATTGAAGGATGCACAAGAGAGCGGAATTACCATTGGCTGGCCAATGTGCAAAATCGAAAAATTCAATTTCATCCCTAATTGGGATCAGTTACATCCCAACCACAACTGCGCCAGGTCACGCCGCTCGAGGCTAAATCGTATATCGCGTTTATTTAAGGCAGTGGTTATTAATACATCATCGAGGTTAGTCACGCCGTAGAGTTTTCAATTTCAACTACCCATGTAAAGAGTCGTCTCGTGATCCAACAGTAGTCGCGTGAAATAATTTTTGTTAAGTGGAATTTAATTTAAAACTTCCATTAAGTGGAAACGTGTGTTCTTGCAAATGAACTGCGGCATCATTTGTGTCAGGAGGCCGACAAGTTATGATAGTCAAAGTAAATTATAATTAAATTTAAGTGTATAAAAAGAATCACAAATATATTATCAACAAAAAAAAAAAAAATAAATAAAACGCGGTCACACAAGGAACTACCAGTGTTTTTGTTAATTGATATTTTCTCCTGGATATTTTTGAGAACAAACTTCTGAGGATCATTGTTGGGGAAAAGTGAAACCGTGCCATTCGTTGGTAATCATACTTCTTACCCCCACACGGTGGTGCACCAGGACTCTTATTACATACTGGAGAAATCTAGTACGTTCACGTCTGCCTGCCACTGTCCGACTGTCACCCGTCAGCTGAGAATGTGTCGGTGACAGAAAAGGGACGCCACTTAAGTGTCAAAATTTAAAATCAGTTTCAACGGTCCGTTTTTCCTGAGCGGACGCCAACCTCGATCATGCCGTCTTGGTTCAGCTGCTCAATTAGCGTCATCAACTTCATTTGGGAATCACCCGCTCGCTTGGTGTCATCAACTTTACTTTGGATTCAACCGCTCGCTTGGCGTCACCAACTCCGGACGCGCCACAACATCCTAATTTACTTTTTTCCATCTACACGTCTATTTTGTGTCTCTCAACCAAATCTTTTTTAAATAAATACCAAGTAAATATTTTGTAGATACAACTTCCTTGATCAAGCTTCATTGTCACATAGTTCTGAATAAAATCCACACTATATACGAATATTCAAAGGCTTTTGAAGTTATTGGTGGCCAGCTACAAGCAGGGTAGGAAGACATAGGTAGTAGGACAAGTCGCAACATCCAGCTGTTCGATAAAACACAGACTCCCCGAAATGATCAAGAAGAATGTTTGACTATCATTTAGAGCTTGGTTGAAGAATCCGTATCAAATCCAAAAAATCGACAAAAATCAAATTCTTCGCCCACTAACGCGATTAAACACCCGCATATCCTATCTTATGGGAAGTGCCCCTTAATGCTAAAATTGTCTAGTGACTCCAAGACTGGCCAAAAGCGAAAGCTGACCGTATTATCATTCTCTCACTAAATCCCAATAAAACCACTACTAAAAATTCATCAAACGAAGGCAAATATTGCGACTCCCATTTGAATGTCGCGCGAATGCGAGTCCCATTTGACTTGTTTTCCACACAAACGTGACTCTAGGAATTCCAGTAAAATACTTTTTTTTTACTTTTTATCAGAAAGAGATATGCGAGGTACCAGCATATTGTTTTACAACAATTCTTATTTCATTGCCGAGATAGCATACGAGTAAAGAAAGAAATTAGGAGAGAAGTCTTGAAAACCCCTTCGAAGGGATCGGTTGCACGAGTTACGATGGGGACACGGAGTACGTAAAAAAAAATACCACTCGGCGATTGACCAACTTTAGCGAGGTAATAATAAAATGACTATATTCTTACTGCAAAAATGAATATAATCTGATTAGACTGCTCGTCATCACTTTTGCAGTTCACACAGGTATTCGTTTGATGTGAAATGCGAAGCTTGCTGGAAATGGTCAACTGTGGGACAAGTATTCCTTCGTGCTGAAACATGAAGTCTCCGAATTTGGTAATCTCTGTGGTGACTTTAGGTTGGTGTTGGGTGATGATGATTTGCAGGATTGACCATGTGAACAAAGGTGAATGAAATGTGGAGTGTAAGGTGGAACGGGTGTTAGGTTGAGGACGTAATTCACGCCGTGGAAGAGGCAACATGTGGCAGTCTCCATTGTCTGCCGTTGAATCAACATCCCCTTCTAGATAGCTCAATGTAATAGGTGTACAAGTAGAAACTCGGCTCTGAAGTTAGTTGCATTAAAAATATACTTGAAAGAATAATAAAAATATTATTTATTTATTTATTTATTTATTATCAATTAGTAATGTAAAATTACATATCAATAACTTAACCTAATGAGCCTAGCAGCGGGGACTATTGGCTCTGTATTTCTAATTTACAATTTAATCTTAATGCTATTTACAAATTTATTTACAATTTCTATGTTGTCGGTAGTGGGATCTGCTAGAATTGTATAAATATCTGTATTGCGAAATAGTTTGTCTTTCAAGGGTTTTAGGTGAGGACAGTCTTTCAATATGTGAGTGATTGTAAGTGTTGTGTTGCATTTTGGGCAGATTGGGGCTGTAGCTCGGTGGATCAGGTGGAGGTGGGTAGCAGCTGTATGGCCTAATCGCAGCCTCACAAAGTTTGTGATTTTGGATTTGGACAAGTTAGTTGGGTAAGAAGGGTGAGTTTTGAAACGGTTTACCATTTTATAGGCATGGTGGTGAGTATCCCAGTTGGTTGGTTTATTTGTTTTTGTTGATTGCTGATCATTGACAGTAGATCGGCTCTTGTGTAGATGTTGAATTTATGGACTGGAGCTCTTTTGGCTGAGTTGGCTGCGGCGTCTGCATTCTCGTTACCGCTGATGGCAACGTGACTGGGAGTCCACATTAGTTTTATTTTATTGCAGTGTGTAATGATATTATTCCGAATATTGGAAATAATATCATCAGTGTTGTTGGTGTTTTTTATTGAGTTGAGTACCGACAGGCTGTCGGTGCAGATGACATATTTTTCTCTGTGGTTGATGGCGAATGTTACGGCTTGTAAAATCGCGAAGGCTTCCGCCGTGAAAATGGAGCAAAATTCGGGTAATAGTCCGATTTTCTTTACTGCACCTTCTTCGGATGTGACCGCAAAGGAAGTATAGTTGGTTGTTTTGGATCCATCTGTGTACAGAAAGCGCCATCCGTTGGATTTATATTTTGAGGCGACTGACCAGAATAGTGCACCGTATATTTCTTTATTTGTGTTTGGTTTTTTAAATATTGAGAGTGTTGTTATGATATTATTATTATTTAGAAGCCATGGCGGGTAAGTTGCGGAGTATTTGAAAGTTTGTTTAATATCCAATTCCAATTGCTTGGCTTTATCTAAAATGCGACTGATTGCAGATGGGATTCGGTTGGTGTTTTTGTATCCTATTGTTAGTTTGATGTCTTTGTCAATTATGGAATTTCGCGAAAACGCTAATTTAGCTATTAGTTTTAATGATATGATTTCCATCCGGTCCTCGATTGTTAGGAGCCCAGCTTCAGCCAGTATATTTTTTATTGGTGTCGTTCTGAATGCAAAGGTGCTTCTTCTAGCGGCTTGGTGATAGATGGGCTTTATTATATTTAGAGTCGTTTTTGGACTATTGCCATAGATATAGATCCCGTAGTCTATTTTACTTAAAATTAGAGCTTTAGTAATTTTACATAGAGTGTTAATGTGTACGTTACTTTTCATGTTGCTTAAGTATTTGATAATATTGAGCCTCGCTGCTAATGATACTTTGAGTTCTGAACAATGTTGTTTCCAGGTATACTTATTGTTAAATGTTAATCCTAGGATTTTGAGGTTGGGGAAATTTTGGATTGTTTTGTTCTTTATGTTGAGGTGTATTTGGGGACAAAGTCGTCGTCGGCACACATGAAATAATTTACATTTATCTACTGAGAGTTTGGCACCTGAAGAATTTGACCATTCTAAGATATCTTTCACTGTTTCAGTTAAAATGTTTTTGCAGAAAGTTAGATCACTGGATTTACTTAAGATGTATATATCATCGGCGTAAATGTAATGATCTAGATGTTTCTGTTTGCGTATTATTGTACTTATATCGTCAAAGGCGATCATAAATAGTACAACTGACAGTGGGGATCCTTGAGGGATTCCGTTGTGTAATGGAAATGTATTGGAGTAAACGTGGTTGACTTTACATTGGAATTTTCTATTGCTTAGAAATGATTTAACGTACCTGTATATATTGTTGCCAATTCTCCATTTTAACAATTTATTAAGTACGGTGTGAGCGCCTATTCTGTCGAATGCTTTCTCAAAATCAAGAGAGAGTATTGTGACGTGATTTTTGGCGGATAGAGCCTTTGAAGTGTAGTGGTCAATGTGGAGTAAGGCGTCTGTGCAACCTCTGTTGGATTTGAAAGCTACTTGGTTGATGGATGCCAATTTCTTTGTTTCCATAAGCCAGAGTAGACGTTTGGCTACGATTTTTTCGAATACCTTTGCGGGACAAGGAATTAAGGATATAGGGCGGTAGCCATCCACCGTATCTTTATCTTTGTTCGGTTTGGGAATAGGTATTAGGACCGCGGTTTTCCATATTTGTGGAATGTGTGATGTTTCAAGTATTTTATTGTATAACTTTATAATTCTTTGTTTTGCATAATGCGAAAGGTTTTTTAACATTGGGTAAGATATTCGATCTCTCCCTGGAGTTTTTCCCTTAGTTATACTAAGTGCTGACTCGAATTCGATAAATGAGATGGGTTGTTCTATGCGTAGAGCTGCCGAGTTAGGAGTTTGCAAAGATAGTGGATTGTTAACGGATTCAATTTTTTTGCGATTGAATTCGGGGTGAAAATTATTGTTGTCTGAGAATTGCGACCAGGTTTTGGCGAAGAGTTGGCTTATTTCCACTGTGTCTGAGATTGTAGTATTTTCGGAATTAAGGGATGAGATAATTGTCGGATTCTGATTAACACTTAAGCTGCGTATTTTATGCCATATTGTGGTTGTGGAGGATGTTGGATTGATTGAGGAAGTGAATTGAAGAAAGCTTTTTGCTTTGCTTTCTTTCATCTTCCTACGAAATTGTGCATTCGCTTTTTTGTATGCAACAAAATTAACCTGCGTTGGTCTTTTTTTAAATTCAAAGAGGGCTGACATTTTGCTTTTTCTGAGAAGCGTTAGGTCGGAGTTCCACCAAGGTACATGTTGCCTGGTTTCTGATTTGGTTGTGATATTTGTTTGGGGTATTGAGAGATTGGCAGCGGATCTAATTGCCTTACTGATTAGCGCCGCTTCGTGATTCGTGTCAGGTGTGGGGGAATTGCTTGAAAGAAATTCGTCAACTTTTCTTTCAAAAAGTGCCCAGTTGGCGGAATCGGTTTTGTATTTTGGAGATCTGTTGTGATGGGTTATCGGTTGCTGATTATTTATTATGGTTAAAACGGGGAAATGGTCACTATTGTAGAGGTCGTTTAGAACTTGCCATGAAGTTTTCGGAACCAATTCTGAGGAGCAACAAGTGATGTCTATATGAGTGAGGGTATTGTGTGTAGAAAGGTGTGTAGGGGAACCGTCATTCAGTAGGATCAGATTGGAGGTGAGGAGGAGGTTTTCAATTACTTCCCCTCTTTTGTTTGTGGAAGGTGAACCCCAGAGTGTACTCCAAGCATTTATGTCGCCTCCAAGTATTCTGGGCTCATTTGTTTGGTTGAGTATAGCCTGAAGATCATTTTTATTTAATGGTTGATTTGGAGGGAGATATAAGGCAATGTAGGTAAAATTTAAAGGGTGTTGTATTTCTGCAACGAGAGCTTGGATATTTGTAATGATGGGGAGGATTTTGTGGGAAGTACCTTTCTTGATTAGTAATCCTACTCCTTGCTTGTGTGATGTGTTTGCAGGTGAATTGTAGAAGTAGCCTACATAGGATTTAGGGATGAATGGTGTGGTGCTGACTGGGCAATGCGTTTCTTGCAGTGATATTATATGTGGGTTATGGTCCTTAATTAGAATGTTTAGTTCGTCAAAGTTATTGGTATAACCGTTCATGTTCCATTGTAAAATGGTGAATGGGGTTTGTTTTGGAGTGAGTTTTGGGCGTTCAGCCGTGCTAGTGTGCTTAGATCTTGATTTTGCAGAGGGATGGGGTTGTATATTCTTAAATGTTTTAAGGTGTTGGAAGGTATGGTGGGCGGGATGTATGTTGTTAGGATCAAGACTCCGCTGTTCCGGATGTTGGGCACTTGAACTCTGGATTGAGTTCAAGTGTCCAACTTCAGGAACAGCAGAGTCAGGGGCTTGGTTGTTAGTTTTATAGTTACATTGTAATATCATCATCTACTAAGGTGTGTACATTTTTATTAATATTTATATTAGTGAGAGACGGTTTGCTTTTTACCTTTGAGTTGGGTGAAGGGGTGCGTTGCGAATGGCTATTAGCAGAGCAGCTTGTCGTGGTTTGTGGAATGGTTTCAGTTTGGTTGTTTGTTGGCGAACTTGTTTGTAGTTGTGAGAGTTCGAATGTGGTTAGTTGAGTTGATGATGTTTGTTGAGTTGATGGCGTTAATTGAATTGATGGTTTTCGTTGGATTAGTGGTGTTATAGACGAAATTGGTTTGGTTGGGTTATGTGTTATTGACTTTTTTGGCTTGTGAGGCAATGCAATTTGAATACTGTTGATTGTAGCAGATGAGGAGGAGCTGGTTGGAAGGGATTCCTTGGGTGTAGTTTTTTGTTTGTTTTGTTCCGTTGAGGGTCCTTGTAATTGGCTCGATTTTAGTGTATCTGCAAAGCTTCCTGAAAGTTGATCAGGTTTGTGGATATTTTTTTCCTTATAAATTCGTTTGGCTTCTCCCATTGAACATTTGTTTGTGGTTTTTATTGTTAAAACTTCTTTCGCTTGGATATACAAGGGACAGGTTTTATCCGCGGCCGAGTGAGGGAGCGAGCAGTTTGCGCACATAGTGCGACTGCAATTTACGGGGCTATGAGGTGGCAGATTACACTTTTCGCACATTGTGGTATTGGTGCAGCGTTTTGTGGTATGGCCGAGTCGTTGGCAGTTGCGACATCTCATGGGGTTGGGGATATATTCGCTGACGCTTTATAAAAACCGATGTCAACCGACTTCGGTGGTTGGAATAGGTTGAAAGTAAATAACATAAGTCCGGAGGGTCTTCGCACTTTACAGTCATCTCATCATCATCATCGGCACTACAACCGGGAACCGGTCTTGGCCTTATTTAGCAAGTCCTGAGGCTTGTTAAATTTTCCATAATGATTTATTTTTTCTGGGCAAGGTCATTAGTCTTGCGCCAGGGGCTCCCCGACGGGGAATCGAACCCCGGTCTCCCGGGTGACAGGCGGGTGTACTAACCACTATACTATCGAGGAGCCCTTTACAGTCATCTACTTTGGTAAATTTGTACACATCTGTGACTTTTTGTTGACCCATGTCGGCTATTATTTCCGCTTCCGAGATGCTTATGAGACAAGGGGCGTACACTATGCCTTTGCATTCATTTAATTTTTCGTGTAATTTTACAGAAACGGGACACACGTTGCCAAAGTTTGTTATTTTAAGAAAACGGTCTGCGATTTTCTGAGAATTAGCTTTTACTAATAATTGTCCGTTTCGTAGAACCGTGATTTGTTCATACTCTTTGCTAACATCGTCTATCACTTTTTTAATTAAAAATGGGCTTAGAGATGAAATAGGCTTACCGTTCTCCTTGGATGATATAATTAGAAATTTTGCATCTCTTGTATTGTTCATTGTTGGTAAGCTAGGAAAAAATTCCTCTGTTTTCATAAGTGTCCTTTTCATTTTGTTTGGTCGAATATCGCTATTTGTATCTTCCGTAAGATCGCTAAACCGGTTACTATTCACATTTGGCCCGCAGGCCATTTCGTTGCAATTGTTTTACACTACTCTTTTGTTTTATAAACACAGCACACTGCACAAGGGTCTGGTCTGTTTTTTTTTTTTTTTTTTTTTTTGTTTTTTTTTTTTTTTCGCTGCACTATTACACAAAGGGGATGTAATATAATTTTGTAACGTACGACTGATGTTACACGTACGGAACACAGTTCGCGACGATGTTAACTAGACGACGGTTGGAAAGGGAATGATAATAAAAATATCTTTGAGAAATATATATGTAGTTTAGTCATTTATAAGCTGTCATTCGGTGTACATATTATAAGAGATCGATTTCGAAAAACAACACTGCCGCCATTGCATTCTATTTTGTTTTCAAATGAAAAAAAAATGCTGCTCAAGGTACGGAATTGATTAATTCGACTTTGGGTAAACATCCTGGGAGTCATTCAACAGTAAAAAAGTGGTTTGCAGGATTTCGTGAAGAAAATATTTTTATCGAAGATGCCCCACGTCCAGGTGCAATAAAAAAAATTTGACGACGAACAGCTTTAAGTTTTACTAGATGAAAATCGATGTCAAACTCAAGAAGAGCTTGCAGAACAGTTAGGAGTTTCCCACCAAGCATAACCTAACGAAAGGAAACAAAAAACGAAGAGTTGACATCTGCATGAATTTGCTTTCTCGATACAAAGGAAGGAACTTTTTCAACAAAATCGATATGGCTGATGAAAAGTGGATTTTGTACGACAATCTTAAAAGCAGAAACGTATGGGGTGATGCAGGCCGGCCGTCGACACCAGCTGCAAAGCCGAATATTTATGCTAAAAAGGTGATATTTGGTATCTGGTTGGATTGGAAATGAGTCATTTAGAGACTGATCTAACTGTTATAGCTGAACGTTAGGCTCAATTAATCGAATTAACTGATGCCATAGACGAAAAAAGATGATTTTAGCCCAAGGAAGGCGCAAAGTAATGTTGCTACATGACAATGCTTGCCTACATACAGCAAAACCGACCTAGGAACTAATCTTCTCCTTAAGGTGGAAAGTTGTCCAGCATGCAGCGTATTTTTCAGATTTGGCTCTTCTGATTACCACTAATTCAGATCGACGTCGTCTTATTTGAGAGACCAGCGTGTTACGGAAGTTGAAGCTGGGCGAAAATGGCTTGATGACTATTTTGCTTAAAAACCACTTAGTTTCTATCCCGAAGTTATCCATTAACGATATATAGCAAAATACTATAGATAGCAATGGCGAATATTTCGATTATTATCTTTCTATAAGTATGTTTTCCGATAAAATTGAATTTTATAAGAAGCCGAGTTTCTACGTGCACGCCTATTTGTTAAAAAAAGAAGTGTATTTAATTTTATGTTGCATAATGATCACTAGTCCACGAAGAGATACTGTGGGGGTGCTCTATACTACATGAAGAACCAACCCACAATTTCAACCAAATGTCAACCTTATTTCGACCGCTTTCAGCGTATCATATAAAACCTTATTTCCACTACAAGGTATTCCACCTGGATAAACATGTTCCCCAAATGGACGCATAGCTAAACTCATTATTCTATGCAGATAATGCATAGTTGAGTTTAGCTACCTTTTCGCCTTACGGCAAAACTCCATTTCGCTAACCCATAAGATTTCCACCGGAAATCGCATTTCATGTCGGTTAGCAACGGCATAGTCTGATCAAATGACGCGGTTGCATAATCATGCAATCGCTGGGGGAATTATCAAAGTATTTAACTTAGTTCCCACGATCAGATTTCCCTAGCCGATTCGGCGTCATATTCACTTTCCCCAGACACTCCATTCGCTGCGGATCAATAATCTCTTCTTGCAGGTGAATAGCTTCCTCTCCTTCTCAATTTTATCTTCCCGCAGTTCAATGCACTCTGAGATCACCACATTCACCGAATTAGGTCAGTGTGCTATCCTCAGAGTTGCATTGATACATGCGCACAAAAACCAAATTCACCCCGGGATCATTGCACATTGTGTTCCGGTTCTCTCATTCTCCCTTGTCCGTCGACTATCGACTTAACCGAAGCGTTTACCCACATCGATTTCAGAACGAGACAACCAGACTTTTCAAACGCAAAAAAACGCGAATTGGAGAAGACTCGGATCGAAAAAATCATAGAAAATGCCAGAGCAAAGAACAGCAGAGGTATGTATGCCGGCATAAATTCAATTAAAAATGGTTACCGAGGGAGAGACAAAATAATCCGAGACACAAATGGTTGTCTGGTGACCGAAACCATAAATATCGTGACAAGGTGGAAGCAGTACTTTGAAAACCTGCTCAATGTGCGCACCCATCAACCACAAATAAACGCACCAGGCGTACACACAGCCGAGCCCCAGATCCCAGAGCCATCTTTCGACGAAGTTGTAGACGCGATAAATCGAGTGAAAAACAACAAGGCTCCCGGAGTCGATTGCATACCGGCAGAGCTTGTGAAGCATGGAGGAGAGGCAGCCGCTCGAAAGATACACCAACTAGTTAAAACAATATGGGACAAGGAAGTCATTCCGGAAAAATGGAAAACCTCAATAGTCATCCCCATTTTCAAAAAAGGCAACAGATCTTACTGCGAAAATTACAGAAGAATATCATTGCTCCCAACCACATACAAAATATTAACAAATGCCATACTGGCAAAAATCACACCATACGCAAAAGAAATATTGGCAGACTACTAATGCGGATTCCGTCGGAACCGGTCAACAAGCGACCAGATGCTCACAACTGCTGGAAAAGAAGTGGGAATATGGAGAGACGGTTCACCAACTGTTAGTTGACTTCAAAAAAACCTACGACTCAGTCGCAAGGCAAAAACTCTACCATATTGTAGTGGAGCTGGGAGTCCCGAAAAAATATCCCGGCCTCATTCAAATTTGCATGAACGAAAACAAAGGGCGAGTTGGAATAGAAAACCACCTCTCAGAACCATTTGAAATCCGGGACGGACTAAATCAAGGGGATGGCCTCTCACCATGTCTTTTTAACATTGTCCTCGAGTATGTCATCAGAAAGGTACAAGACGACAACACGGCCGGATCATCCCTGAACGGGGTCACACAAGTGCTCGCGTATGCGGATAACATACCCGTTCTGGGTGAAAATCTCGAGACTGTAAATAAAGACTGTGAAATCATCATGCAAGCGATAGAAGAGGTGGGCCTAGAAATAAATGAAGACAAAACAAAATACGTGATTACAGCGAGAGCAGGTGAAACTCAGAGAACACACATAAATATCAGGGGCAAGATATTTGAAAAAGTTAAAGAATTTAAATATCTGGGAATAATACTGACGGCCAGTAACGAAATGTCAAAGGAAATTAAGAAAATACAACACTCCGGCAACGGTAGTTGGTATGCAGCCAGTAAACTATTGAAATCCAAACTGTTATCACGTGATATAAAGCTCCATGTCTATAGAACCATAATCATGCCGATTGCTGTATACGGATGCGAAGCATGGGCTGTCACAAAACGGGAAGGGAACAAATTCCGCGTATTTGAGAATAAAGTTTTAAGGGGTATCTTTGGAGTAAATATGACGAGGATACAGGACAATGGAGGAAACTCCACAACCACGAATTGGAAGAGCTATACTGCAAACTTACAATAGTGAGAGTAATCAAGTCACGAAGATTAAGATGGGCTGGACATGTGGCGCGAAAGGGCAACGATAAGACCGTGCATAGAATTCTTGACGGTAAACTAACGGGAAAGAGACCGACAGAACGGCCACGACGGAGATGGGAGGACAATGTTCGGTTGGACCTCGAGGAGATCGAATCGGATGGTCGAACGTGGAAGGAGAGCGCATAGGACAGGGAACAATGGCGGAGCCGAGTCGGTGAGGTCATGAACTTCCGGGTTCCTACAGGCCAATAAATAAAAATAAATAAAAATATATATAAATAGTTTACCCACATCGTTGGGCGGGGAATATGAGAGAGCGCAAATGTAAAGATGATCTCGATTGGTTGCTTGTGGTGCAAATCAAAAATCCCAATCTTCATCCCTAATCCCATCAGTCGTTTTCCATCCACCGTCGCGTGCACACGCTACGTCGGGCGATCACGAAAGAGGTGTTATTCAACCACAACGCGCTAAGGTCACACCGCCGCTTAAATAGTCGCCAAGTTGTCGAGTACCAGTAGTGTTGAAATACTTGTATTAAGCGAAATTTAATTTAAATCTATTAATTAATTACAAGCGTGTGATTTTGTAAATAAATTAGTGTGAATTGATTTAGTGACATTCAGGAATACAATGTTCGAGTGGAGGTTTTACAAATAAAGCTTGATTCTAATTTTTCTCGCGCCACCATTTGTACCTGGATACCAACACAAAGGATAGTCAAAGTGTATATTATTAAATAAACATTTAAAGAAATTAACAATGAAGGAACCAAAAAGTACAGTAGTACAACATCTGAGTGTTTTCATTAATTTTCCTCTTGGATATACCTGGTGAACATTTCCCGCAGTGCAACATTTGTTGGGGGAAGAAGTGAACCACGTCCCCGTGTTTTGGCACCAAACTCGAACCCCCACAATACCACAATAGTTTAGTGACGCTACCATACCATTTATTATTTATTTATTTAAAGCATGCGGAATATACCACTATATGGCGGGGAGCGGCCGGACAACGATTGTGTCTTCGCCGACTGTATACATTGGGAGCTACCAAATGACAGGTTTTGTGGTGTCCCTTTTCATCATTCTTGTAGTTAAAGATTTACTTTAAAACTCCATATGTTACCGCTGGAGTAAAATCTGAGAAAACCAGCGAAAGCCACCACGACGAAAAGGAATTTTCTAAATTACAATTTTTTTAATTACAAGTTTTTCAAACTAGAAATTTACCCAATTACAAATTTCCGTAGTTATTTCAATTTTAATTACGAATTTTCATAATTATGAATTTTTCTAAACCACAAATATAAATATTTTCCAAGTTTCTAAATTGCATTTTTCTTTATATAAAATTTTTCTCAATTACAAATTTATTAAATACTAAATTTACTCAATAATGAACTTTCGAAATGACAGATTTTCTAAATGAACCCTTTCGTGCTCGATGTTGCCTGATGTTACCCGATGTTGCCTAGTCCCGTAATTTTAATTTTTCCTTTAAGGGTTTTTTTTCTCATTTCATTTTCATTTTTAAAACATTTTTTATTTTTCTTTTTATATTCTTAATTTCTAAATTAAAGGCTAGACAAAAAATGCTTAAATTCTAGCTTAATTATCTTATATAATAACTTACTGGTCCTTCGCAGACGCTCTAAGCTAAACATTACTTAACATTTGTATAATTTGCCTTTCGGCGACAGAACTTTGTGGCAGTACTGATAATTAGTTGAAATACAAAGAAAAATTTGAAAAACTTTGTCAATTTTTTTGTTTTTTTTTCTTAAAATTTAACTTACTTAACTTACCTAATATATATATATATATTTTTTTTTTTTATTTATTTTTTTTTTTTTTTTTTTTTTTTTTATTTTTTTTTTTTTTTTTTTTAATTTTTTTTTTTTTAATTCTTTTTATTTTTATGTAAAAGCACTTAACCTAACTTAACTTAAATCTTATACTACCCTAATTATAGAAAAGCTAAGTCTATGTAAGCTAGCTGATGATAGTATGATTCTATACCGACTTTGGTATCCAGGTCTTTATATGCCATTCAACCACCAGAACTGTTGACGCTGTCTAATACTATCGTCCCGGTCTCTGTGGGAGATAGCCCTACTGAAGCGCAGGAGCTCTTCTTCGGTGCGCGCTACTTCCCGTTCGTAGCACAATCGCCCGTCTACAGATGATCTACTTACATGATAGATCAGCGGAATTCCGGATCTATCCTGTATAAGCCCTTTCATATCCAAGTCAAGGAACGCCTCTGGTGGAACAAAGCCGTTGCGACGCACGCTCTCATAGTACAAGGTGTTTGGATAATAGGCCCCGAAAATTAGGTCATTGGACGAGGTTATTGCGCTCGCAATATGTCCTCTGATTAATTTAATCATAAAATTATCCACCCTATTTATGTACGCTTCATTATATAAAGTCTCATTTGAGTAATACTTTTTATAGTCCGATTCCGGTGTCCGATATAATCTGAGACAACTTCTGAGACACTTTCTTTCGAACACCCGAATCTTTTCCATCAAATTTGGACCTATGTTGAACCATACTGGGCAACCATATATGAGCATTGGCCTGATTAGCGTCATGTAGCATATGACTTTTACCTTGCTGTCAAGTTGGCTACTGTGAAATAGCCTCCTTGTCATAGCAAAAGTTTTCCTCGCTTTGAGCAAAGCAGCCTCTACATGTCTGTTGAAATACAGATATTGATCTAGCCAGATGCCCAGGTATTTAACTAAACTCTTGGTTTCCAGTTTATCTCCATGCGGTCCCACGATAACTAGCTTTCGCCAGTTTTTCCTTGTGTCGTACGTGGCTTTATATAATGGAGTTCTGAATAGGATGGCTTCACATTTCTGGAAGTTGATCTTAAGTTTCCAGTCATTGCAATAGCGCTGCACTTTGTTGAAGTCTCGCTGTATTAACCTATTTATAGTCGCAACTTTCGGAGCTGTTCTGTAAATTATGAGATCGTCTGCGTACGCAATAGCCTGCGGAAGTGCTTCTAATAAGTCGCTAACATAAATGTTAAAAAGAATCGGAGAGAGTACCGCGCCCTGTTGCAAGCCATTCTTGATATTATACGTTTCATTAGAGGTCACATTACCACTTTTGACCACGAACCTCCTGTCTTTTAACATATCGTAAAGTACATATAGTAAAGGCTTATGTATGCCATATCTGACCAGTTTGTAATACAACCCTTCGATCCAGACGGTATCAAAGGCTTTTTCCAAGTCGATCAGACAGGCACCTGTGCATTGGTTCCTACATTTATTCCATTGTATGTCGGAGACCAGTTTAGCTGCGGCATGTGTGGTTTCATGACCCGCCCTAAAGCCAAACTGGTTATTTGGAATAATGCTATTGTCGTCTACCCATTTTAGCAGAGCTTTGTTAATGATTTTTTCAAATACTTTACTGATGCTTGGGAGTAAACTTATCGAACGCATGTTCATTGGGTTTGTACAGTCTTTGCCCTTTTTTGGGATGGGCTGAATGATAGCCGTTTTCCAACGCGCGGGATAATATGCATTATTCAACGCGTTGTTAAACAGGACCGTGTATATATCTATTGCCTTTGGGGGCAGGTGCTTGAGTACGATGTTAGGTACTCCATCTATTCCCACTGGCTTTTTGCTTCTTAATGAGTCGACGATACTCTGGATTCCTTCCCTTGTGATTAAAAGGCTATTAGCCTCACCATAGGCATTAATGTCAATTGACAGATTATCTTCACTGAATTCGGTAAAACCCGGATTCTCCGATTGCCAAAGTGAAATTTCATTCCGGAGGTGCAGGTGATTGAGTAGAACTCTGTCCTCCAGGTCGTGATTTCGATGAATGCTTTCATTCACCTTGTACATTTCCTGAAAGACAGCTCCCAAAGCGTTCACCTTTTCCAAAGGATCTTCGATCACGAAGAGCTCACCATTGAGGATAGCGTTCTCTGCATCTATGCCAATGTTGGTTAGCAGCTGCTTGTTTACCTGAGTACGTGGGATTTGGAGACACTGAATCTCATTTTGATTATTTCTCCTGAATATTTTATTTATTTGTGGGAACATATTCGGGTTATTAGTTTTTATAGCTCGAATTCTGTTGTTCCAATACAAATTTGTTGCTAATCTATAATTAGCTTTAAGTAATTGTTGGAGGTTTTTTAATCGGGATTTCAGTGATATTATCTCCTGGTCTTGTCTGTCTGTAAACTGTCTGTGTAATTGTTTTAATTTCGATAGCAGTCTGCTCTTTTGCCTGTGGAGTGCGTTTATTGTTGCGTTTCTGTACATGTTAGTGTGATCTGTAACTGTTGTTTTGGGAATTGTTTTGTCCATTGTTCGTTTTACGGTTTCGTCCATTTGTTGAATGTATTTGTCAGGTTTCTGTTTACTGGCAGATTCAAGTCATTCGAACAAAGTTCTCTTGTTAATGATCTGGTGAACCGCGGCCATCGCATTGCCCTGTAGTTATAGGGTTGCGGGATCACGAATTCCTCCAGATCTGCGAGCTCGTTCGGAAGCTCTATTACTGCCGTGAATGCACAGTGGTCACTGTCGTATTCAATTGTCCGTAAACAGTTTGTGTTTCGTCTGTTGGTGTTAAGTAATCTCAGTCGTGAGTCGATTAGCAAGATATCTAAGAACGATCTACCTCTGGGGAACGATGGATATTTCGTAGCTAGCAGGTCAGTTCTATATTCAATATGAAACTGATCTAACCAGCCAGCCAACTGATTTCCTCTGGCATTAGATATATAATTTCCCCAATTTCTATGCTTGGCGTTCATATCTCCCCCTAGAATAAAGTAATTTTTGCCCAGGTGCAATTGTAAGCATCGGAAGAGAGTCTCGAGCTCTGCTATAAATAGATTATGTTGGTGCTCCTCAGGTGCGTAGACCGCAATCGCATACAAACCCCTTCCTTGCTGAAGGGGTATGCGTACGATACAGGCTTCCAGCACCCGGAACCTGCGCACTTCTCCACTATATATAACTTTATGAGGGATCCCTTTTCTAATAAAGATTGCGACACCCCCCCCTTGAGAGGAGTTAGGTCGGTCTCTTCGTATAATATCGTAGTTTTTATGCCATATCTTGTGTCTCTGGTTTAACTTTGTTTCCCCCGCCAGAAGTACATCAGGCCGTTCAACTTGCAACAGGTTGAAAAGATTGGCTCTTCTCTCAGTTCTTATTAGTGAATTTACATTCACGACAAGAGCTTTTATTGATGTTGTGGTTAGAGGGTTTATATTGACTTTTTGTTAAGATTGGGCAAGTACGAGTAGATCTCGTTTATTTGGTTTTGCAGCTGTGTCATCTGTCTCTGCAGATTAAGCAGAACCGTGACCACGTCCGCTTGCGATGTTGTTTCAGTCTGTGTGGGAGTATTTGTGGCTACCAATGTTGTAGCCTGGTTTGATGGTCTCCCACCCGACGCAACTTGTGCGTACGATCGCTGCGATGTTACGGGCATTGTTGTAGTACGAGCTGGCTCTGTGGTTTTTTGCCGGATCACACTTCTTGCCATTATTTCTCGGAATTTAGGACATCCTCGATAATTAGCGGGGTGTCCCTCATTCCGGCACACTGCGCACTTTAGAAGGGCTTTGTCTTCTACCCTTTCTTTTCCCAGAGGGCACTCTTCTGCCTTATGGTCTTTTCCGCATTTCACGCAACGGTGCTGCATTTCACAGTTCGCCGCCGCGTGACCAAACCTTTGGCAGCGGACACATTGCAGGATGTCTCTGCCTTTTTTTAACTTGTCCCATGTGACACTTTGATGATCCAAGACTGTAATCTTTCTTAGACCACCAATTCTACTGCTGGGCGTTAGTTGAACCAAAAAGAAGGGTAGCTTGCGGTTTTCCCTTCTTGCCTTGGTTGTAGTGAACGGTTTTACGGAGATAAACTCGAGATCGTCGTGCCTCAACTTTTGAAGCATCTCGAGCAGAGCCTCCGGTTCCACCTCAGGGTCGACACCCTTTAATAGAACCGTTACCCTCTTTGTTTGCTTCGGCGTGAACGAGTAGAATTCCGCGGTGGCCCTTTTTAAGACCTCTTTAATTTTTTCGTGGTCTGCCACCGCATAGGTTTGAATGGCATGCCTATTACCAGCCAGTCTTTTAACTACAAAATTGTTACCTATCGCTAGCTTACAAAGATTTACCAATTCCTTACACTCAATATCTGTAGTGTTGATCGGTGGCATCTTTATTTTTTGGTTCTGATTGTTGCTTTGCCGCTGTTGTGTTGCTTGCTGTGGTCGATTTTGTGTTGATTGTTGCTGTTGATGTTGCTGTTGCTGTTGCTGTTGCTGTTGGCCGACTTTTGGCTTCGGCTTTTGTTGTTGTTCCGTGTCTTTTTCTTTTTCGAGTGCCGCTATTTTTTTCTTTCGGCGTCTCTCTTCTAGACGGGCTCTTGCCATCGCAAGTTTCGCCTCCAATTCAGTTATTTCCTCTTCTTCATCCTCAGACTCTGAGGATGCAAGAGAAGCGAACGAATTGTTTGCCCCATACATATTAAAATTGTAGGGGGAGGGGCGCCCTCTGTCCTCCTCCATTTGCTGGCCTTTTTTCTCCATTGTTAATTTCGCGGTTTTACTTCGCGTCACAATGGAGATTTTCTGTGCACCTTTTCTTTTGTGTGTTGTTGCGTTTTTGTCGTCCTCCGTGTTCATACTGGTTCTTTCCAATTTGTTTTCATTTAAAAAAAACAAAGGCGACCCGCAATACGAAGCACGAACCCGATTTCTTCGGCACGCCGACTCGAACTTGGCTATCGTCGAGTAGGAATCAGTGACTCTGCCCTCGCGCCAAATGCTGCCTTAAAAACCACTTGCTTAATGAGCAATATATTGTCTGTTTCAATTTTCACGCTTGCGAGGTGATATATTTTAATTGATAGTTTCTTTGTCGCACCTCACTGAAAGGATTTTGTTATGCACTTTTTTTTTTTTATTCTTTAATTTGTTTGTTTGTTTTTATTTTTGTTTATTTTCGATTATTTTCGATTACTTTTGATTCACTTTTCGTTCTGTTACTTTGTTTTGACTGTTATTATTGCTGTGAAGCAGCGCACTTTATAATGTCACTGAAACCAATTTATCGTTTTTGCTTAATCAAGTGAAAGAAAAAAAATGGGGATCTCGGAGGTATGCGATGTATTATTATTTTTCTCAACGAGACTATTGCATAGCTAATCAAACTGTTAATGAAATTTAAATTTATTGTTTATTGTTTGTCTTTTTGTTTTTTGTGGGATTGATTTGTTTTCACGTAAACTATTAAACATTTTCGTATGAACTTATTAATTCTTTATTTTTATATCTGCGCGGGTCAAACACAAGCGGCACGCACACGATTACTTTCTCGTCTGGGTTTTTTTTTCTCAAAATAGCTCGGTATGTTGTGCAAGCTTGTTGGCGAATATTTTATTATAAGTATTGCTAGTGATCACTTTGTAGCTGATCTGCGTTGAGTGAACACGTAAAATATTTTTCATGCAAAAAGTGAGTAAACAAATGATTTAAAAAATATACAAAGAAATTTAAGTGTAAATAAATTAGGTAAGAAAATTAGGAAAAAAAAAAATAATAAATTCGAAAAAGAACGTTTAGTAATTTGTCAAACACAATGTTGCCTATAGGGAACATTGGTCCATTATGGTCATAAATCATATAATGCCCTTTTATGCGTTCGAGATACGTCCGAAAGGTTCGGCATAGCAATAAACTCAAAAAATTTGGGAATTTGATTGGCATGATTCTGCTGATGAGGACAATGGAGAAGAAGAGAAAAAATTTACCACGAATCTGGAAAATATTATTGAAGAAACTCTACAAAATGTACGAGGGTGGCCTGAAAAGTTACCGACCTCAACGTGAAGATAGCAGCACTCGCCAATAAAGGCTAGTGAATGTAGTTGTGCATCTTTTGACAGTTCCCCGGCCAAAATTTCAGGCATTATTTGACAGTCGTTTGATTGAGTCGATGTTTTTTGCTTTTTTTTTTTTGGAGACGATTTCCCCTTTGCAGTTCACTGTTTTGACTGTATTCACGTAAAGGTCGGAAACTTTTCAGCCCGACCATGTAATTGAAAGAGGTAAAGGTGTTGAGGTTGGTTTGATTGAGAGGATTGTTGGCGAAGACAATGAAGTTGATGATGAAACTCAAGGTGAAGAAACGGTAGATGAGGTTTTTGAAAATATCAATTTAGAAAGTTTGAGATGAACGAGTGCAGACAGAGGGGCATGCGATACGACCTGACAAAGCGAGTTAGTTTCTGCCAAGTCAAACAACCAATCGAATAATTTACTCAGTTCTTTGATGATGAGATGTTACAAAAGATCTGCGATGAAACTAAAAAGTGAAACCACGGAAATAAGAAGATTTATAGTTGTATTACTATACCTCGGCACAATAAATATTCCAAATATGCGAATGGCATTGGCCTAAAAATTCAAATTGTCAGCAGTAGCAGTTGCATTATCATGGAACCGTTTCGAAAAAATAAAGAAACATTTTCAGATAACTGATAACTATAAACAACCCCAATAAGGAGAACCTACGTACGACAATTTATATAAAATACGTCCGTTATTGAAGAAAATCAAACAAAAATTTAAGATAATAGCACAGGAGGAATACCAAACCAAATGATTTCCTATAAAGGTAACTGTCTTGTGATGTAACCGAATAATGTCTAGTAAATATTTATATTTTATTAGGTCGGCACAGTTTGAAGCAATATCTGACAAAAAAGCCTCACAAGTGGGGCTTTAAAATGTTCACTAGAGCCGGTGTATCTGGTACTGTATACGACTTTTGCCTCTAGATTGTAGAAGGAACGTGCCAATCCTTTGGATTGGGCATATCGTCAGACATTGTTGTACATTTGGCTTCTAATTTTCCGTGTGAGGATGGGAGCGAACATACAGGGCAAAGTTTCTGATTGCTTTCAACTCGGCGAAGGCCAGGACGATCGTTCTCCCTGTTCAATCCAAGTTGACATGCATGACACCCCTGGATAGCTACTTTGGCATCCGCCCAGTAGTGAACCAATGGATGCAGCGACATCCCGAGAAAGGTTGGCGCAAGGCTAATAACCTTACCAGGAAAGAAAAAAAAGCAAATTATTATGGCAAATTTAACAAGCCGGATACACGACGACGACCGCGGAAACGAAAATGGCTAAATAATTTAAGAATTTTCTCATGGAACGTCCGCTCACTATACAGAGCTCTAGCTGCACAGCAGCTAGCCAATGCCCTGTCCGGATATAAGGCTGACATAACAGCATTACAAGAAATAAGATAGACGGGGAGTGGTGTTGTTCAAACAAACGAGTACGACATTTATTACAGCTGTCCTGCAAAACACCGTGTGCTCGGGGTAGGCTTTCTATTTAGCCAATAACTGAAGCGTGCCGTCATCGGCTTTAATGCAATAAACGAAAGGCTATGCACTCTTCGCGTGCGAGGCAAATTTAATAACATAAGCATCATAAACGTTCACGGACCTACAGAGGAGTCACCTGATTGAGCCACTCGCAACCAAATTGACCACGTCTTAATAGATCGGCGTCACTCCTCGAGCCTGATGGTGGTACGAACGTACCGAGATGCCAACGTCGACCTGTACTATATTGTTAGTACAGGTTTTCCGAGCGCGGATTGCTTTACGGAGACGTATTGATTCCGCGGATCAGGTTCGAATGAACACGGCTGCCTTACGCAATGAGAATACCAGAAACACATTTGGTCATGCGCTAAGACTCGCCCTCGAAAAGCTCGAGGTAGTGAGAGTAAGTCCCGGGGCCAGAATGGCGTACGCAGAAGATAAATGGACTTGCCTTAAGAATGCTGTCATTAGTACTGCCAACTCCATCTTAGGCAGTAGTCGCAGAGATCGGAGCGACTGGTTTGATGATGAGTGCAATCTAGCGACTGAACGTAAGAATGCTGCATACCGAGCAATGCAGCAGTCTCATAGGACGCGCGTGCGCGAGGAGAAATACAAAGAGCTCTGAAGATTCCAAAAAAGACTTTACAGACAAAAGAAAAGTACCTGGTAAAAAGACCTTGTCTGTGAAATAGAGAAAAGTAGAGGGCGAGGTCCGCACCAGACGCGGAAGTTCTACCAAATAATCCACAGAATGACGCGGTACACACCACGCTGCACTTACTGCAAGGCCAAAGAGGGTAATCTGATCACCGATCCTTAAGGCATTCTGGAGCAATGAGAAGGGCACTTCAATGAATTGCTAAATGGTCAGCTCACAGAAGAATTGGAGGCCCCACCAATGCAAGATCATGACCAAATACTGCCGCCACCAAGCATTGAGGAAACATTAAAAGCCACAGGCCAGCTCAAATCAAATAAAGCCCCCGGAGCTAATGGCATACCAGCTGAGCTGGTCAAACAAGGAGGGACAGCGTTACATCACGCAATTCATGAGATGGCGGTGCACGTATGGGAGCAAGAGGAGATGCCGAAAGATTGGCGTTTGATTGATCAGATATTCACCCTTAGGCAGGCGATGGAAAAATGTCAGGAATTTAAGATTCCATTATATCATCTATTTATAGACTTTAAGGCCGCCTACGACAGGATAGCCAGGTTAGAACTATATAATATCATGAGAGAGTTATGTGGGGACGGTTCGTAGATGTGCCGGCATGGGAGCTGGTTCTCTGACTCCCCAACACGTTCTTGAATACCAAATCAGATGTGCTTCGTGGGAGATGCACTTTTTACTTACTTGTCCCGATTTGAAGTACTCCACTTATCGACACCTTAAATAATCCTTCAAGATGCACTCAGTTGTCCTACTCCTCAGTGAGACTATCCACCGAGAGGAAAAGTAAAACACTTGGAGGTTGCTGGTAATAGCTTTTATTGTAAGTCTTTCTGTTTAGTTTTACAGGGTAGCGGCATTACGCTAGTATTTAACTTATCCAATTGGATTACGTTCTTAATACTACAGAGTTTGTTCAATTATTCGACAGCGCAGGGAACACGCTTATTTCTTAACTTTGGCATATACACGACGCTGTTTATAGATTATCTAATAGGCACTACACTAGTATTTAAATTATGATATTGGATTACGTTCTTAACACTACAAAGTTGGTTCAATTATTCAGCAGCGGTAGCGGCACTACGCTAGTATTTAAATTATCTAATTAGATTATGTGCTTAACACTACAGAGTTTGTTCAATTATCCAACAGCACAGGGAACACGCTTATTTGTTAACTTTAGGTATATACACGACGCTGTTTATAGATTAATTAATAGGCACTCTTTGACGCACGATAAACAGAGGATTCTTGGCGCAAGGCTAATGACCTTGCCCGGAAAAACAAATTATTATGGACAATTTAACAACCCTCTTGCTAAATAAGGCCAAGACCGGATCCCGGTTGTGGTGCCGATGATGATGAACCGAGGATTCATGTGGAAAATAAGTAGCAAGGAAAATCGTTTGTACTCGCGTAGAGACGGTATTAGATTTTGGGGTGTGTGCACCTCCGTGGTTAAAACTCGACTGATTTTTTGCAGCTTACCTCGGAACTCTCTTTCTCCACACGTTCAACCAATCTTGATCGCACAACCATTCGCGTTCTCCCTTTTCCCCGCTCATCAAGGCGAATAAACTCTTGCGAATTTACCCAAGAGTCAATGGACTTAGGGAGAATGGGAAAACTGAAACGGAGAGCGTGATGATCTCAGGGTTGATTTGCTTTCGCATGCAACGAAAGCAACATCAATAAGGTGACCGTTTGGTAATGGATTGCTCTCAGAGTGCAGAACCAAAAATGCACTCCGAGAAGGGGAAATGGGGTGGGTAGCAGACGTATATTTTTCGTACTACTCACCTGACTCTGAGTCTATTGATCCCCAGCGAATAGCCGTGGCTGGCGCAAGTCAAAGGGACGCCGCGGTGGCTTGGGGAAATATCGGCGTGGGAAAAAGACTAAAGGAAGTTGCGATAACCCAAGCCGTTTCCCTATGTAGCAACAACGTCGCTGACGCACGCTTTGTTGTTGCTAACCAGGCATGAGATTTATGATTTCCGACAGGAAATCTCATGTGGTATATCAATTATGTTGCCATATGGCATGTAAAGGCTGAATGGGGTTATGCATTATCTGCATAGAAGGATAAATTCAGGTTATGCTTCCTTTGGGGGGGTACCTTTTACATGTGAAATAGGCCGACGAAAGAGATTGGGGTTGGCGTTGTGCGCGGTCAGTGGGCGAAATTGTGGTTGTAATTCTGGGTTGGTTCTCAGCGTAATATCGAGAACCCCCACAGTTCGGCATTTCAACAAATGATACGACTTTGTAAGTTGACCATGACCAACGTAAATAGTCAAGTAAAAATAGCGGGATTGCTGTCCAAACTAATAAACATATTTAATGGACTCCGACAGGGGGACGGCCTGGCCTGCCTCCTCTTCAACCTGGCGTTGGAGACAGCAATCCGTGACTCCGGCGTCACAACTAGAGGGACTATTATCACCAAGTCCACCCAGATCCTTGCCTACGCAGATGACATCGACATCATCGGTAGAACCGAATCGGCTGTACAGGACTCCTCCACCCAGATTGAGCAGGCGGCACAAAAACTGGGATTGCACATAACCTAGGGGAAAACTAAGTACATGGTGGCAATTTCTGCGAAGAGAAGATCTAACGTTGGTCAAACTATCAGGGTAGTGGAGCACGAATTTGAAGTAGTGCCAGACTTTAACTACCTTGGTTCAATAGTATCAGCAGATAACAATATGGAAGAAGCAATACGCGAACGGCTGAGCAAATACAACAAAGCCTACTATGGTCTATCAAGGCACTTTAAATCCCGAAATTTATCCAGAACATCCAAGCTACTACCGTACAAGACCATGGTCTTACCAGTACTCATGTGTGGATCCTAGACCTGGGTGCTCAATAAAAGGCATTCTAAACTCTTAGCCGCAATCGAGAGGAAGGTCTTTAGGAGAATTGTTGACCCCGTATGTGAGGGAGGACGATTCCGGAGACGCTACAACCATGAGTTGTACGCAATCTATCATGCAGCTAATGTTGTAAGAAAAATCAAGCTCGGTAGACTCCGGTGGGCGGGACACCTAGCTCGAATGAGCGAAGAGGAGTCCGCCCGGAAAGTACTTTGTGGCACGATGTATGCGAGGAGACAACGCGGCAGACGTTGTCTGCGACGGACGCATGGCGTAAACCAGGACGCTCAGAGCCCGGGAGTGCCAAACTGGACGACTTCGGTTCAAAATCGGGACCGATGGACAGATTTGTTAAATAAGGCCAAGACCGGTTCCCGGTTGTAGTGCCGATGATGATGATGATACATTTAATACCCTCTGTTGTTTAGTTACCTCAATTGTTTACTGTCAATTTATTACTAAAACACTTTATGTGCAATATATTATCATCATCATCATCATCATCATCGGCACTACAACCGGGAACCGGTCTTGGCCTTATTTAGCAAGTCTTGAGGCTTGTTAAATTTTCCATAATGATTTTTTTTTTTTTTTTTTTTTCTGGGCAAGGTCATTAGTCTTGCGCCAGGGGCTCCCCGACGGGGAATCGAACCCCGGTCTCCCGGGTGACAGGCGGGTATACTATATATTATATTCTGAATAAAAATAGTCACGTGGCTGCTGAACTGGAAGGAGATATTTTCGGTGCTGCTCCTGGCGAAGGTGAAGATTCTTATAAATTGATACTGGGGGAACCAATTACTGGGCAATAAAGTTATAATTTGTGACACCGAAGAAGAGAGCACTTGTTGTTTTAACGTCTCTATTTTAATTTACACATATATATTTATCTTATGTCTTTTGGTTTGTTTGAATAAAAACATTATTTTTCAATTCCATTATGTAACAACCTCGTTACGCCGTAACTTTTTTATAAAAAATATCTTCACAAAAACTGTTTTGTGGACTTATTCTAAAAAAATGAAAAAATAAAAAAAACTACATTGGCGGAAAAGTCGCAAAATTTGTCAATAGATGACGCCACTAGAAAACGAACATAACTCACTTCGAGAGGCTCATCTATCGCTGCTTTATGTATGAAGTTTCGTAACATTTTGTTCCATCGTTTACGACCTGCAGTCGTTTAAGTGACGCTAATTTCGTCATGAGAGCGACGAAATCGACCAAAGCGGCCAGAAGACAAACGCTCGGTCGTTAGGGTTACGGCCTCCGTTTTTGCGATGCGCATGGCAAAATCTTTATCGATTACGTGCAGAAGGGACGAACGGTCACAGGAAAGTATCATTGGACAAACTGAACGACGAAATAAGAAAAAAAACGGCCCCATATGGCGATGAACAATGTTCTGTACCACCACGATAGCGCACCGCCACATACGTCCTTAAAAGCGATGCCCAAATTGGAAAATTACGATTTGAATTGGTTCTCACCAACCGTATCCTCCAGACTTGACCCCTAATGACTATTATCTTTCCCCAAACCTGAGCAAGTTCTCGCTGAAACCGAGCCGTATTTCGAAGGCTACGCCATTACGTACTACAGAAAGGGCATCGAAATGTTGGATAATCGCTATACCAAGTGTATCGTCCTCGAAGGCAACTATGTTGAGGAATAAATGTAACTTTACAAAAAAAAAAAAACAAAAAAAACCATTGTTTTCAATATCAGTACTTATTAGCCTATGTCGAATCGTATTCATCTTGCGTTGAAATCGACGAGATTAGTCTTTATCCATAGCAGAATTTTGTGCAGAGGAGTTGACCATGTTGCACCTCAGCTGGTGTGGGGTTATTGTGTTAACCAGGCGGTTATTAAAAAACTAGAAGATCGACATATCATCACCCTCAAAACTGAGTGTGTTATCATTCGTTGATACTAATAAGTCATTGATATTAAGCAGAACTATGATATAGTTGGTGCTAAGATAGAACCGTGATCTCTATTAAGCGCTCCGAAGACACGCCATCTACATCAATCTAAATCATCCGATTTTCGAAGAAATTTAGTCATGAATGAAACAGCACGCATTGAGGTCAACACACATTACTACCAATGATTTCTCACCGACGTCTGATGTTTCTAGTACTAATTTTTAGTCTCCACGATCGACTATATCCATGGAAAACATCCTAGATGAGATGATAGCGCGGAAAAAACCAAACTATCCAATCATCTCAAAGCCCTATTTTAATGTAGCGCGCACAAGCCAAATACAATTTTGTATTTATAGGTGACTTTTTCATATATAACTTCACACGACTTTCTCTTCATCCCACACATGAGGACTTTTCCTGAACTTGCAGTCAGCGGGAAGAATTGGGTTAATTGGGCATTGAAAACGAAAATGTAATTAAAAGCCAACTCGGGAATAATTTAATACGACAACGACAGCAACTACGATGCCAAAGTTTCCTTGAACAGTCGGAACCAAGAAAATCATATTTATCGCAACTTCCGGTGCCATCGTGTGCCTGTGACCCAAACTCCGTCGACCTGAGTTCCATTCCGACCCAAATTTCGACGCCAGTAAAAGATATAACAGAATATGACACAACAGTCGTATATGTTCTTGCTCCATATGCTCCCAACCATTACACAAGGCGCACACAACCAACACCAAATCTTCATCACTTTTATGAATTGAAGGAGCAAGCCCAAACAAAAAGCGAAAAAAAAGAAAGGAAAAGGATGCGGGGGAGACTGCCATATCAACCTTATAACTTATCTGTCCAGGATGACGGCATCCTTGGTTGATCCCAGCAAACTGCTGAGAACGGAGTCGTTTTGTCTGCGAAGTGCGTTCCATAGATTCGATAGTCAAACATTACAATATGTGAGATACAAAGTTGCAAACACGGGCGTGGCATTCGAAAACCAGAGGGAAGTTGTACGGGGCGAGAAAAAAAGAAACAGTAACGGTGCGGGGGGGTAATGATGGTAAAGTCTCTTAACAATGTGGTGGCATAGGAAAAAGGATACTAGCACCCATTTGCACAGCATGAGGCAAACGACTTCTGTCCCAAAGTGACTGTTATGGTCCCGAAAGGGAGGAGAAAAGGTCAAACTTCCACCCCAAAGAGGAACCTCGTTTCGTAATTGTAGTGAGCAATTATTCTGAACAGGGTTGTACGTGCTGAGTGACTATGTGGCGGATTTCAATTAAGAGCTCGCGACCAACTAACTCCTAGAAGTGTCCCACATGCTGAACAACTAATTCGACAACTATGTGGGCGCCTGCATGTGGAGTCGAACAACTAGGGAACAAGTTTTATTCCTTCCAAGTCGAGTTGACTCGTGCTCAAGAAGTTGCACATCGTTTTCTGATGCTTAACCTGAAACGACAAATGGCACTGATAAGTACCGCGAGAGGAGTTCTCTAGAGCTATCAATACGAATGACACTTAGCCGGGGCACTACTTCCGTATGTGACATTTCGCTTTGATTTAATACGTGCCATCCAATCGGGCGTTAGAAAAGGGACGAATATCCCTACAGGAAGAACAAGTACATCTATTTAATTAGAACCGGGGGGTAGATATTTGAAGCAACGTAAATCCAGGGTTTACATTCAGCTGTTTAGTTTATATGAATATCCTTTTTACAGCATTAAGACTACCTTGCGATAAAATGTAACTTCATGATAGAGTATAACTGAAGGAGCATAAGTAGACGGGCTCATTTTAAGTGTGTGCTAGTCATCAAATTTACTTATAAACTTGGTAAGTGCTGCCATACATATGTGAGGTTTTTTTGGAACATATAACTAATTGAAAGGATTTGTGGCATGAAAAACCACAGATTTAGTTTTTAACCACACTTCTTAAATACATGCTTAACGTAGCAGGAAAGGGAGTGATGTTCTTCTGCAATAGCATTTCTATAATCTGGAGTTCCAAATGGAAGAGTAGCGCGTCCGAAGAAAAATCGTCCAGAGTCGTAATAAGAACGAGTCATAGAAGGGGTGGCCAACTCCACGTCCGTGGGTACAGGATAATAAGCGATATTTAACAATAAATATATATGATATTATTATATATTATCGCTCCCGAATCTTCATGAACATTTTTGATTACGACCTTGTTTCAAAAAAGATTGGCTATCCCTGCCCTAGAAGGTACGCGGAGCAAATTGCAAGTTTGGTATGTGAATCAGTAATACCAAGATGAATACCCAGCCATAGAAGAACGACGTGCTATTGGAATATGGACGAAATTAAATCGGTAAAGGTACATTTTTTACTACCTAGTCGGAGAACGCAACGATCTAGAGAAAGGGATAACTTTCGAGAGCATTTTGACAACCGAAAACTTATAACATACGCAGTATTTAGTATCATTATCACGAGCCACCTGATAGCCCATCATCTTACAGGACCATAAGCCTCCGACATGCAATGATACAAATTCTGGACAATTTTATGAAATGCTACATAGGGTGAAAAGTCCCGGGATTTTTAATGAAAACAAGCGTTTTTTGGACAAAGTTATATTTATTCCTCGACATTGTTGCTTTCGAGGGCAATATACTTGGTATAACGATTTTCCAATATTTCGATGCCCTTTCTGTAGTACGTAATGGCGGAGCCTTCGAAATACGTCTCGGTTTTGGCGAGGACTTTGTGGGGGTTCTTTTAAGCTTACCCAAAGAACCCCCCATAATTGCATCCCAACTTCCATTGTTTTTCGCCAATGCAATTGCATTGGCACCTGAAAACATTTCCTTTTCCAAGGGCATTTAATGCATACAACGCATTATCTAAAATTCCTTAAAAGAATTCTTTAATGTACTTATGCATCATAAATTCCAAACTATTCGGCACCCTTTGCCATCATTAAAATGCTATGTCGGACAGCTTGTTTTTACAGCTGCAACAAACCGAACAGCGATTCATTTGTTCAATCGACAAACAATTACCGCATCTCCAAACAATCACCAATTTCGTGGTTTGCTACAAACGATTTACCCTGCATATACAAATGCAGACAAGGGATTCGTTTCTTCCACCGACCCAAGATTCGGTATACAATTTTCATTGTATAAAGTATCTCGATCCATGAGCATCTTTTTCTAATGGCTATGCGTCTATTTACGCAAGGGCATCACTCATCCAAGACTTTTATGATGCCCTTGTCCCATCTTTGTTTTTGCACCATCTCTCCGATGCATTGCCGTCTATTATAACTACAGTGCAATGATCCATACGATCCCTTTGTCTTTCGATTTTTCAGCTTCGTTCTCATGGCCTTGTTGCATGAGAAAACCAACGTGATCTTCACGATCACACATACATCAATACCACCATGATCTTCATTACGCGATCTGCTTTTCTTTTCCACGAAAGAGAGACTTTACGTTTCTCTTGCGGTAAGTAAAACATATCCTTAGCTGAGAGGATATTCACCACCACCCCAAATTATGCCACTAGCGAATTCACATCGCTGAGTCTTATCCCAACCATCGAAGGAGTCGGTCGTGTCACCATCCGCCGTACTGTGTGCGGAGACACGAAAGTTGCGAATTACCACCCGTAGTTAGTATTGAATCGTGCGAGTCGCCTGCGCGAATAAAAATTAAAGTACCTTACCTGGCCGCCTTTGATGTGAATAATAATTATTCAGTGAATGTTTGTACGTCGTTTCAAAGTATTATAAACATTTTTACATAAAGTATAACGTGTAAACAATAAACATATCATCATCATCATCGGCACTACAACCGGGAACCGGTCTTGGCCTTATTTAGCAAGTCCTGAGGCTTGTTAAATTTTCCATAATCATTTGTTTTTTTTTTCCGGGCAAGGTCATAAACATATATCAGCTGTAAAATAATAACCAGAACAATAAAAACCAATTACAATAAATAATTCATTTTACTTTGTTTTCGGGTGCATGTCTTGTGGCGCAGTTTTACTCCTTGTGTTGATGACATTTTCGGCTGAAGGATCGATGGCGTCTCATTGTACCTCATTCGGGCGGCCTGCGGATGAAAACAGTTTTCTTTTGGAACATCGGCCAACCTTTTAATGACGATGGGAGAAGAAGTGAACTCCGTGCCGTACGTTGGCGCAACCTACTTCTTCCCCACAACTTGCTCAGGTTTGGGACCAGATAATAGTCGCTGGGGCCAATTCTGGAGGATACAGTGGGTGAGAACGAATTCAAATCGTAATTTTTACAATTTGGGCATCGCTTTTAAGGACGTATGTGAGGGTGCGTTCTCATCCATCGTCACAAAACGTCGAAGAAGGTCCGCTCGATTACGCCGAAATAGCGCTAAACCAGTCGTGGAATCACCAAAGCGCTACTGTTTTTGGTCGATGGTCAGCAAACGCGGCGCCCATCACGCTGATCGTTTGGCGGATTTGTCGTTGGCCTATAATCAGTGATGCAGTGTTCCACCGAACACTGTTCGCAGAAAAACATAACGAAACCAGAGCGAATGATAGCGACGATTAAAACACTGGGATTCCTTGTTCTTATTCAGTGATTTTTTATTTTATTGTTGGAATGTTCGCCTTTTCGTTGCACAATTATTTTTTCCTTTACTTTTATTTAATTAAGTACAGCAGACGTTAAATAGACACACGTTAAAATAGACACACGTTCAAATAGACGCACGTTACAAATCAACTCCTCGATGGAGTTCTCTGGGACGAATCTCGATATATTCTCCTTGGTTGCTCGAAACGGACTTCGCGATCTGGCTGTTCGATATAGCCAGTCGTCTAGTCGACGATCAAAATTAGACTGCCTGTTGACCCCGACGTGATCTGTACGACATAACATACACTCCCATCCACACACAGAACTTTACTCTACTTGCAATCACACGACTTCTACACAGAGCAACGGCCCACTGGCCTGCTCTGACATTCTCTCGATCGCTCTCTCGCTCTTCGCTCAGTCGTCTCAAAGTTGATCGTAACGAAAGTTACTGGGAAGGGAGTGGATGTGGCGTTTCTAGCAGATACACACACCGCTAGTAATGAACAACACCACCAAAAGCACATCCATTAAAGCCGTATACCATAGCAATAATATACCATTACCACATTAGTCGAATGTATTTGAGTTTTGAAATGAAATTCACATAAGCGGCAGTGGCCTGATGAGTAAGAGCTTTGGTTCTATCTTTTAGTGATTCTAACCGTGATAGCGTCGATTCGAATCACTCGCTCTTCACTATCGTCGCAAACGCTATAATAGCCTTTTCAACTCCAAAATATTGTGCAAAATGTATCCCACCCGTGCTTTTGAGATGCCCACGGTCTCAACGCGCAGCTTCAGTTTACGACTTCCGCATTGGGCTACGAATGCCTTTCAGAGCGAGGTGCGCCTTGTGCGAGCTTATACGACCCATTTTATTCACGAAACCAATAAACTGCTATTCTCGAAGGAGCAGATTTCTGCAACCATTGCAATGATTGTTCAGACATTTTTTCCCATAAAAAAAAAAGTTTGATCAAGATGCGGTATTCCAGTTTTTCCATTTTTTTACGAATGCAAAAGTGGCGTCACTCAAACGACTGTAGCTTGGAAATGAATAGACTAAATGTCACGAAATTTCAAACATAAACTAGTGACAGATGAGCGTAATGAGTCATCTCCATTTTCTAGTGGCGCCATCTATTGAAAAATCCCGAGACTTTTCAGTCCATGCTTGTGATATAATATATCAAAAATCAACGCGATGGTATGGAATTATCAGGCTTCAGAAAGATCAGATCGACTACCAACGGCATTTTGACAACCTAAAATGCATTATAAGATCCTTGACCAACAGAGAACTAATGTACATTACAAATGTTGAGAGACTGTTTCACGATGTTTGAACAGTTCTCAAGGGTCAGAACTTGATGCTCTCCTGTAGAATATTTATTTCTGTAGGAACTGTGTTTATATTCACAGCCTTTTACTATAAGCGAAAAACGAATTGATTAGTCCTAAACTTGAGTTTGGCAGGAAAGAAAACTTCAACAGCTGTGTATTAGCAGACAGGGCCAATATGCATTCGTAGAAGAGATATCACCTAATAGAGGGTAAAGCATAAACGTGGATGCTCATCGTGATTTAGCATGTTCCTTGAGTGCATTCCAACAATGTCCTTACACTTTTCACGGCAGTGGACTTAACCATCGCAATCATTTTCAGAATCGAACGTCATGCCGAGGACTATGGGTCCCACACGCAAGCATCTGCTTCATTGGAATACCGTCTGTCGCTGCTTATGATCGAAGAAACACGTGTACCACTTAAAAGTCGTGCGAATGCAATCTATTTTGGATCATGTATTAATTGCACGACTTTATTGTGAGAGGCAGCCGGTTCGCCCCAGCTCTTCTTACGAACTGTATAGCAAGGAACCGATCGATTCGAGTTGCTGGTCGACTAAGCAACGGCATGAGTACATTATACACGTGTGTACTTTTCGTGGATCTGAGCAGCTTAAATGGAATGTAATTCCATTAGACCACTAGAAATGTTTTCTCAGGACACGAGTGTTGAAATTTAGTCCTCCCCATGGTGTGATCGAAAATGATGATCATGCCAGAACGGCTCATAGTCGAACATAAGAATATAGGTATATAGTAAAATGGATGTTCGATCACATGCTCCCTGTGTAAAGATTAATTGAGTCGTACTAGAAATAATGAGAGACCTTAATGGCGGCCAGGTTACCTTGACTGCATTGTAAGGTGGATCATAAATACTACCGCGGGAGGAGGCTGTAAACAAGTGGTGACTATTTGTTATAGTTCATTTGGACTATTACGCGACGTCATTGTGGCATGAGTGGGTTTGATAGTCGTCTATATATTTTCACAATTTAAAAGTGTGGAAAGGGAAAACCCTACCAAAGTAAGTTCTTAAAGGTTACAAACTGAAGATTACAGGAAGAGTTACGCCGGAGTTACACTAAGGAATATTTTCTTGTACTATACGAGATAATATAAAAACCTTTTTTGTAATTGTTAATTTATTCGAACCAAGTGATCCACTGCTTCTCGTACTTTTAAAGAAAAATAAGAGATATATGGTCAGACCTCTGGGAGAAAGTAGTTGTCGAAAAAGCCCATCAAGCAAACACTTTATTCCAGACTTTAAAAGCTGATTTGAGCACATTCATAGAGAGAGTGAAAGACAGATTATTGTTTATATTATGGCAAAGAATTTAGATATAAATATAGTTCTTGGGGGATACTGTATGTCATTTCCTTCGCAGTGATCGACAGATCCAAAAACAAAGTTCTTTTATTTTTATAATTATTATAGGTGAAACCCGTTTGACTCATCTAAAATGAACAGCGACAACAAAAATCGACCCACTCGCAATTTGCAGACTAAATGATTAGAGTGATTCTGCTGCTAAGTTCTCAAAATTTCGAGACTACGCTTGGTTCCGTTCAAGAAGTGAAATCCATATTTTTATGGTGGCGTGAAATTCGGGTATAACCTTTAAATAATTTTAAAAGGGACCTAATTTACAGCCACCATAATATCATATCAGAAAATGTCTATTATTGTAGATAGAAGAAGAGGCGGAAAACAGAGATAAAAAGAAATAGAGGAAAGAAAGGAAGCTAGAAAATATATATTATATTATATCAGAAAGACTTTGGCTCGGAAGTTGAAAACCTATCAAAGTGATTCTCTTTCATTTGTAGTTTATCCGCCTATACAATAAACAGTCGGGTTTGGCCTTCCACAACGGTCTCACAGAAGCCGACCTCAGGCCGATATAATCCAGTTCCGTACACTAAAGCTCTTGCGTCCGCATCAATTCGATCCCTTGACCGGACGTATATATACTATTTAACGTCTGTGATTATTTAGATTCATCATGTGTTGCTCTGATATTGGTGTTGGTGGATGATTCTGATTAGACTAAGTTGACAAACTACCTGTACTATTCGAAGCATTTGTTCACATTCATATTAATTAACTTCAATATGACAACTGATTGTAGCACATGAATAATAACAATAACAATACAGGCTTCCCATGAAAAAGTTCTGACAAAATTATTACACAATCAAAATTCAAATGTACTGAACGAAAAAATTTGCTGGCGTATTTGTGAACAACATCCAACCACCAATGACCGGCCAAAACTAATTGACTCCACTTGCTCGTCAATCCGGGTTCAGAATTAGCACAGAGACGGCACTTGCTGTAAAAAGTTAAGTATGGGCTTGTAGTGCCGATATATATATATATATATATATATATATATATATATATATATATATATATATATATATATATATATATATATATATATATTTATATATATATACGTGTTGCGGATTCGCACTGAATGCAATCAGTGATTTCGCAACTGAATGCCGTCAACGAGAACGAATAAACAACTGTCAGCAAACAGCTGTCACGACATAACAAATAATAATTTAATTTACGACCTGTCACTTGTAGTGAATGTTCTTGTAACGAATTCTTGTGCTTCTAGTGTTCCTTCAGATTTAAATCCAAATAAATCATGTGAATCTCAACCAAATAACAATTAATAAACTAATAATATTATAAACAATGTCGTGCGGTTCCTTATTTGCCTAAGTTTATGTTCCGAGTGTTTGGGTTGACATCTCTAATTACAAACTAACACTGGTGTTCTGTTTCATCGACTTTAAGGAAAAGGCAACGAAAAACTCTTTAGATCACATTGGCATCCGAGTCTAACGTAGTTCGCGCTGTAGTGGAACTGCAACTGGACCATACACTGGAACGGAATTAGTTGACCATCAAATTACCGAGTGAATGTTCTTAACGACAAGATCCTTCAAGCCGCACACCGGAACTGATAGCCTTCAATAGAACTTGGAACTGTTCGATCCATCAAGCAGCGACAACGGACCTGAATGACTGCGATCGAACGACGAGCTGTTCGATCCGTCAATACCTCAGGTATTGGTTTTCATTTCAACATAATACGATTCTGTTGATTCTAGATAACGGACCACATTCCACGGCAGGGGCCGATCTCAACATTCTTCCTAACGCCATTCCCCCGGCCCACCAACGAGATACATTTGTTGGTGGACCATTTATTCCTGTGAGTAGGGCGTTAGAATATACTCACAGCTAGGCCAGCTTGTCGTAACATGCGACTAAAGGCCGAGTGGTAGCCGCGGTCGCAACGCCCAGTGCGACCGGTGAAATACCGCCCCATCAAGCTATAGGCTCCGTGAAATGGTTGGGAGAAATCCCTGGCCATCTTTCGGAGCGTGGCTGATGGACCGGTTCGAGAAAAGGTTGGTTAGGTGGTAGTCGGTCCCAAGGTGAGATACCACCCCGTCACGCTGTACATTCCGCGATATCGCCGAGAGAAATCTTCGACGGTGTTTCGGATGTGTGGCTGATGGCCCGGACTGACACGGGGATTAGTCATGATGGTACCTTCTGATATAAAGAATTCCGGAGGTAAACTAGTCTCCCATTCGGATCTCCGGGGGGGACTATGTCAGGGGGAACATCGTGCAGATATCATGATAAATAATGCAACTTTAAGAGGTTCGTCATCGCATAACCGGGCTCGCTCTCGAGGCTCGGCCCACGCTCGACTGGTGACGGCATTTTGTAACATCAGGGGCATCGGTTTCACCAATACCAATGTAAACGCCGTCCACCAATATTTGCAAACAACGAAACCTGATATCCTTCCCCTAACTGACACCCAGGTCGATTCGTCAACTGATTCGACATATCTTCGTTGCTCAGGATACGACTTACATTCGAGATTCCGTTTTAAGGGCGGAGGCTGCGTTTTCGCGCGGCCCAATCTGGCTTGCCAGAGGATGCAGGCGTTGGAGCCCAATAATATGGACATCATATGGTTGAGGGTCGTGCTGAGGAATTTCGTTAAATTTCTCTGTTGTCTTTACCGCTCCCCGAATGACGATCGACCCACGACATTTTTCGAACATCTTTCATATACCGTCGACTGGATACAGATCAACCACCCAGCTTCTGAAATTGTTGTCGTTGGTGATTTTAATGTGCACAATTCCGCCTGGTTGTTACATTCTAACAGAACCGACGAGGCTGGGAGGCTGGTGGAGATGTTTGCTGTAAGCCACAACTTGACTCAACTCGTGAGGGAGCCAACGGCAGTGCCGGGTGCCCGAGGCGATTATACGAACACCCTGGAACTGTTTCTGACATCCGAACCGAGTATTTATACCGTAGAGGTTTCTGCGCCACTGGGAAACTCAGATCACTGCTTGGTATCTGTCGCGCAAGCACTTGCATATCAAGCGAATAACCGGCCTAGGCAGCTTCGCCATGTATGGAAGTATGGGGCTGCTAACTGGGACGATTTGCGAGATTTCTTCGCATCCTTTCCATGGTCCGACGTGTGCTTCGGAAACTCGGATGTTAACGCTTGCGCGGAGTCGGTATCAGAGATTATTCTTCTGGAGATGGAGATGTATATTCCACATTCCATCAAACGAAGTTCATCTGATAAACCTTGGTTTGACAAAAAATGCGAGCTGATTACAGCGGCAAAAAATAGAGCTTTTAAGCAATGACGCTCCAATCCCACCGATGTTAACAGAACGAATTTTGTTAGAATCAGAAACGCGTGCAACCAGGCGATTGATACCGCGAAGAAGACTCACAATGACAGGGTGATCAATAAGCTCCTTCGGTGCCCAACTGGTTCGCGCTCCTTCTGGTCAATGGTAAAAGTTGTCAGCAGTAACTTTGCATCCTCCTCTTTCTCTCCGTTGGCGACAGACAGCGGGACGTTAGTCTCGAATTCAAAGGATAAAGCTAATGTGTTCGCGAATTTATTTTCCGCGAATTCAAACCTCGATCCCGACCTTCTGGAGCCACCTGTGATCTCGCCGGTACAGTCTTCCATGTGGGATGTAAGATTTCGTCCGCGCATTATTCAACGCATTCTACGTAAACTAGATTGTAGGAAGGCAACCGGCCCGGACGGAATACCAGCAATAGTCTTTAAGAATTGTGCTCCAGAACTATCGCCGGTTCTTGGCAGACTCTTCCGCTTATCTTATGCACGGAGGACCTTTCCTGCTTGCTGGAAAATCGCTCGAGTTCAGCCAAGCCCAAAGACGGGAAAAAAGTGTCTCCCACAAAATTACCGTCCGATAGCATTACTGTCTATTTTATCTAAGGTAATGGAAAAAGTCATCAATACAGAGTTGGTTAAGTATTTGGAGTGCAACGGTCTTCTGAATGATCGTCAACACGGATTCCGTGGCTTTTGACACTTATAACCGATATATGGACATCTGCGATTGAATGGCATGGTGAGTCAAGGGCGGTCGCATTGGATATCTCCAAGGCTTTCAACCGCGTCTGGCATTGGGCATTGCTGAGCAAACTTCGTTCATATGGACTTTCCCAACAGCTTTGATCCGGGTTGTTGTGGACGGCGAGTGTTCGGATCTGTATCCTGTTGATTCCGGGGTGCCACAGGGTTCTATTTTGGCTCCAACCTTGTTCTTGCTTCACATAAATGATTTGTTGGAGACAACGGATAACAAAGTGTTCAGTTTTGCGGATGATAGTATGCTTGTTTCCTCATTTTCGAGTGTTCGGCCGATTGGTGCATCTGTGTCGCATCAGCTGAGATGTAGACAGATTGACTCTCTAAATCAGGATGTAGATAAGGTCCTACAGTGGGGAAGGGCCAATCTCGTCGACTTCAATGCAGCGAAGACACAATATACAACATTTACAAAGAAAAGTGGATCATCGGTTCCACAGCTGATGATGAATGGCCGGGCTCCCGATGCTGGGAAAAGTTTGAAATTGCTCGGCGTCACGGTCTATGGGAATGTATCATGGCATAAACACGTGTCGAGTATCGCCAGTTCAGCCTCAGGAAAACTGAGTTATCTTTTTAGAGCCAAGAAATATTTTACTCCGGCCCAACTTCTCCTCCTATATAAATCCCAAATTAGACCCGCGCTCGTATACTGCTCTCATGTTTGGAGCTCGGCTCCTAAACATACCCTCGACCTACTTGAGAGCATACAGAGATGAGCGATCCGCCTGATCGGGGACTCGGCGCTGACGTCGGGACTACAGTCACTATCACATCGAAGGCGCGTAGCCGACCTCTGTCTGTTTTACAGATATTATCACGGGTGCTGTTCTTCGGAGATTCTTGGTATTGTTCCACGCAATTCGGTTTATATGCGCTCCACAAGACAATCCGACGGATCGCACCCGTTTGTGGTTCATCTTCCGACGGCGCGAACATACCTGCATCACAACTCGTTCCGTTACAGAGCGGGAAAGCTGTGGAACTCCCTTCCCACGCCAGTGTTCCCGGAACGTTACAAACTGCAACTGTTCAAAAAGAACTGCAACAGTTATTTGATGGCATCTCGGGGCGTCCACTCGGCGCTATAGGTTCGCCTCTTCCGAGAGAAGTCTAATAAAAAAAAAAAAATTGCAGTCCGCAATAATACGAGTATATAAACGGTAATTTTACTTTTTTGCTTAGCAAGAAGTTGGGAGCTAGATAATCTTGTGCGTGGCAGTTGTTTGTTTTATGAAGAGTAGAGGTACCGGCTTGGCTACAGGTCGCGCACGGCTTTGCTGTTAGTACTCGTATAGCCATGAGCGGGGAAGAGGTACATAGGTCTGTTGCGCAACGGATTATTATAAAACTTTTACCAAATTGAGGCGTTAAACCCTCGGATATTTTTTCTCGATTGAAGGAACTGTTTGGTGATTCTACAATGTCTCAGAATCTTGTGTATATGTGGGCCAGAGAATTTAAAATGGGACGAGAACGTATCGAAACGTCATGATCGACGCCTAAAAACATTTTTTTTCGACCCAAGGGGAGTTTAATTGATTAATTTTCCTCACGAACAACGAACAGTGAATGCAGCTTTCTACTGTCAGCTGTTTCTGTCGGTAAAAGCCGCATATCGAAACAAAACGCGAGGTATGCCCATTCGAGATGTCCCACTTAAGTGGATTATTGGTTTGCGATGTAACATAAGTGATCGCACAACCGAGATCAACCAGTTTTCCAAATTTCCCAACCGCACAGTCGTTTCTTGGTGAATCGGATGACAAAAATAGATCTAGGGTGTTTCCGAAGTGACTTCAGTCATCCAGCACTTACGTAGCTGAGTCAAATTTCGGCTACCATCGAACGTTTCCGGCTCTTCTGACAAAATTATTACACAATCAAAATTCAAATGTACTGAAAGAAAAATTTTGCTGGCGTATTTGTGAAACATCTAACCACCAATGACAGGCCACAACTAATAGACTCCACTTGCTCGTCAATCCGGGAGATGGTTCAGAATGAGCACAGAGACGGCACTTGCTGTAAAAAAATTAATTATGGGCTTGTAGTGCCGATATATCAGCCTTGTCAGTTCTATTAGAAGGTATTAACCAGTGGAAGTTGTGTACGTTTGAAACTGGGTGGTTAATCTGTATCCAGTCGACAGTCGACAGGACTCCAAAATCCCCTTTTGTGTGCGCGTTTGTGTAAAAAAAAAAAAAAAAAACTCATGATAGATGTTCGAAAAGTGTCGCTAGTCTATCGTCATTCGGAGAGTGGTAGAGACAACAAACAAATTTGACAGAAATCATCCAATGATGTCGAAGTTATTGCGATTCGATGCACCTTGGTTTTAGCAAGCCAAATCGGATCGGGTGTAGATGTAGACTCCACCCGTAAAACGAGATCTCGAATGTGAGTAGCATCCTGGATAACGCAGAATGTCGATTTAGTTAACGAGTCCATCTGGGTCTTACGTAAGGCTAGGATATCAGGTTTCTTTGTTTTTTGTTTTGTTTTATATCCACATTTATTTAACAAATTAATTACATATTTTACTTAAGACTAAATGTTAATTTCTATTTCACAAATATCATTCTTACATTAACTTACTGGCTCTTCGCAAACACTCTAAATTATACATTAATAGTTTCCTTATGCCTTTCGGCGTACATCAGGTTTCGTTGTTTTCAAATACTAGTGGACAGCGTTCACATTCGTATTAGTGAAGCCGATGCCTCTGGTGTTACAAAATGCAGTAATATATTGAACTTCGACAGTGTTTCGCGATCACACTTCGGTTCTCTATCAAAACCTTTGTATGATGTTCCCCCTGAGCTAGTCTCACGGAGATCCGTTTTCGATTCTTTATCTCAGAAGGTACTGTCATGACTTATCTCAATTTCAATCCGGGCCACCAGGTAAACGTTTGGAATTCAGTCGAAGATTTTCTTCTGACGATATCGCAGAACGTGCAGCGTGACGAGGTGGTATCTCGTCTTGGGATCGACTTACCATCTAACACAAATTTCCTGCAGAGCGGATCATCAGCCAAGCTCCTGTTTTGTTCTGTAGGGGTTCAGTTTCAGGAAGCGAGTCTCCTTATCCTGAAAAGGATGTGGGATCTCTTAAAATATACCGCTCCTGAAAAAACCGTCCTACAAAGGGGTCGTCGCCTTGCTTCCTCTGATCCAGAGGGAAGAGCAACGTTGTTGATTTGTCCTCAGTCCTTGTATCCGCTGGTTTTCCGTGGGGTGCCAGGTGATACTGTGGCGGTTCCGCCAAACTCCACGGTCTACTTACCTGAAAAAAACCACATAACTACTACCCAACTTTCTTAAGTTCGCTAATGCAACAACATTAGTACCTGTAAATGCTTCACGCATTATATAGATCAAATCTATAATCTTAAAATCCCTGTAAAGAAAACTTACCTTTTCATGCATCTCTTCGCATACAATTTTCCGTAAGATTTCTTTCTTTGCTTATCTGGTATTCTAAACCAATTCCGTACCTGTACACAAAATGATTCGGATTGCATTCAATGTAACCGTCATGACAGGGACCATACATTTTACGCCGTCTATTTTCCCAGCCGCGTCATGTGTACAACAAATCCCTTTTCATACACATTGGCTGGCGACCTTTTTTCTCATCAATAAACAACCGAAGCAGCTGCCTATAATTAGCGCAATAGACGCTGAAACCAAATTCTCCAGCATTTCCTAATGCAAACACGAACCCGGTTTCTACTGTGGTCAGAGATGCCATAAACATCCAATTTGCTTTTGGCACCATTTTCCGGATGACTAGCGGTTTATTTATTCAACTGCAATCCACACCATAATGCCTTTTGTTCATCTTCCTTTTTTTTTTTTGTTCGCTTCGTTTCTCATGACGCTCGCGCATGAGTAAAATAATCCATCTCGTTTTTCCTTTGCTTCACCGCATGGGTAAACACGGTGATGAGTACGATCACACACATACCACCATGATCTGCATTACAAGATCTGGTTCTCTCTGGTGGTAGGTAAAAACGATATCCTTATTGGCGAGGATATCGACCACGGCACAATAAACTCACCCCAAAAATGCGAATCATCGCTGCACGAGATGATTATCGCTGAGTCGATTTCCATCCGCCGGCCGCCGAGGTCGTTGCTGACTTCCGCTCTCCGCCCGTGGCGGAGAGGCGCTGATACCCGTATTTGATTTTAATTTAATTGTAAATGATTTGTATTTAATTTATCATTTCCAGTCCGGTGTTCGATCGAAAGTGAAACAAAAATAAAAATTAATTAAGAACTTTCCTTTTGTGTTAATAAAAATAAAAATTATTGACAGCTATTCATATCCGGTGCTTTCTTATTTCTGTCGACTACTACCTGTGTGTATTTTTTTGTTTCGTGCCTTGGTGACGATTTCTCGTGTACAATTAGGATGGAGGAGGAAGTGAATCAGGTACCCATGCTGGTACATACTTCCTCCCCACAATACTTCGCTATCTAGAGTGTCTTTTGGAGGTACCACAGCTCTACTCACCAGTTGTTAGCCAGAAAATGAAAACAAGGTTTGCTTTTCTTTAGGTATTTACAAGTGTTTATTTAGTAAAATTTCTTGCATCAATTTTAATAAGACAGTTCTCCCGGGGCACTTCCTCCAGGGACACTGATCGATATTCTACTGCGGCCCTTCTCCTGGGGACTTCCTTCAGGTACAAATCTCGATATTCAACTGCGGCCCGGAGATCACTTTTCTATTTCTTTATAATGGAAAACAAATCGAGATTTGTATCTCAAAAATGGACAATTTCTTACACGAATCTCGATTTTTGTATCCTGAGTGAGATGCCCAGTGTTTATTTAAGATAAGAATTCAATTTCTTGAATTCTAACGAAACTATTGCGCAGATTTGGATATGTATCTGGATTTGGTTTTCTATTTCTTTAACTTAGTGGAATTTTTCAGATAGAGATAACGATCTCTGAATTTTGGATTTTGTTGATGCCGTGAGGCAAATGTGAAACGATAAACGAATATTAGATTCGTTTATTGTGAATTTTAATTTTAATTTGGATTTTGGATTAAATTATGCCGTGGGTGCAAATGTTAAGCGATAAACGAATGTTTGATTCGTTTATTGCGAATTTTCGATCATGTTTGGGTTTTTCGGGTTTTGACAGGATTTTGGGTTTTAGGGTAATATTGCTGGGATTTGGATGTAGGAATGCGGGAAAAGGTGGTAGGACTTTTTGGAACACTATACTCCAAAAGATGGGCAAGGCTTTTTCCCGACTATTTAACGGAGCATAAAGCTTGACGGGGGCATTGACACTGCACCTACCACTCGGGCTTTAGTCGGCTTTTACGAAAAAAACGGCTTTGCTGTGAGTTATTCTAAAGCCCTTCTCAGTGAGCTTGACCCAAGATACAAAAGGAGAACGGAAGCACATCGACGAGCCACATAACGGAGGCAGAAAACTATTTCTTCCGTCTCTAGGTGGTGGTATACGTAGTGATGGTATTTATTACCAGACTAGCTAACGCTGAAATAAATACAACTGAAAATAGTCCATTCCGTAAAAGAAATTTTTATGGGGATCTCCAAGAAAACATTGAAGACATCAAAGATGACACACCCGTATATATATATATATATATATATATATATATATATATATATATATATATATATATATATATATATATATATATATATATATATATATTAAAAACAAAAAGAAAAACATATATATCCTTCTTATCGTCTTCAGGAAATTCGTTAATGTTATGACATTAATGGTTTAAAATTCGATTCGAACGCAAATTATGTGTCCTGTCATTAATTAACTGAAAGCCGATGGTGCAACGATCTGCTATTACGAATTCATGACGATAACAGTTGCAATAAATATCATAATCGTGTTTTGTAAGATTCCAGTCCATCGAATTTCTTGTACATGTGATAAGCCTCTGTAGTGTCTCAGAAGTTGATGATAAATCGAACTTTTCATTGTGATTATAAAAAATCTCCTTAATACGATATTAAAGCTATACTTTGAACAATTAAGCCTGTATCAGAACAACGCTCCCCTTTTTAGTTCAAATCAGTGTTACCCTGTCTTGTGGTGCTGAAATCAATCTGAAATGACGATAATGAAAGCATACGTGACATTTACCAATTATAAAACTCTGAAATTCTACAAAAAAAGTACATAAATAAATAAATAATAATGCTTCTACACGAAAAATTACAGAAGCTGGCCGAAATAAATTGGCAATATTTTAAAACAGGTTTTTTTTCGAAAAAAATTCAATGTTTTCAAGAAAAAAAAAACCCTTTATATTGCATATCAGAAATTTAATGAACTCTTTGATGGGAACTCGCTGTTGGTAGATAGTTCGTACGTAAAATTGAACACGTATGACTTTAAAGAGTCTAGACCTCGAGTACTCCATCATAAGTCACAATTGACAGATAACTATTTATTCTAGTTTATCTTTTGCACCTCCTGCAGACGTTTGTTCACCAATATCCCAATTTTATGTGGCGAATTATTGTGGTCACTCGTTTTTGTTTGAACCAAATAGATAGCGTTCTTATGCTTCGTCTGCCAACGTTACTAGAGCAGTTTGCGGTCAGTGAAGTTTAAGAAAAATGTTACCTAATTCCAAAAGGAAATCTTAACTGCAGTGATGCATCTAGCGAATCAGTTCCAATTTCTCACGGTCCACAATGCGAGCATCCAACTGAATATGGAACGTTATCAAAAATATCTTTGGTATATACTGTTTGGTTGTGCTGCTGTAGCATCTGCAAGAATGGAGCTCAGTTGAAAGGCACTTTATAAATTTTGCCTGTGATGAGCCACAAAATGCTCCCGCCACGTTCGACATTTGGACGCGGTCATCTGGAAAATCGACGACATATTACCAGTATAATTTGAAACCTATTTCGTGCACTCATAGTGGCAGAAATTTGGAACTTCTGCCATTTAGGAAGCATAAATCAGACATCGACCATTGTCCTCTCGAAAGTCCCAGTGCCCAATTCAATGTGAGTAATGCACATCGGAGCCTGCATCGGCAACCAGTCACGAGGGTACACGACCCGACTGACATCTTTATGCCAACAATTTATTTTAATGTCAGCGCCAAACTATCCCCACATGCATGCGACACATGTAGCCTGTGTTTTTTTTTTTACTATTCGTTTTATGAGTAGCATGGTTTCCGAGAATATCACATCAAGTCGTATGCCGCAGGGGAGGGTCTTTAGCCCGGCTCTTTGCGTTTAGCTGCTTTTAATTAATTTCTTTTTGTAATCATTTCCTTATTAATCAACTCTGACAAGCTGGTACGCGACGAAAGCATCGTCAGACGATGACGCTGTGTCAACACATGGCTCAAAGATGTACGCGTTGGAAGAGGGAGCCCAAGAGCGGACACGGTTAGATGGTGAACGTAAAACAGAGACTAGCTTATAGTTGGGGGAGTTGCCAATGTCTGTGGGTCTGCTCGCGATGACGGTGGAAAACTAAACTGACGCGATAATTTGTCATTTCTGGTTATTTAATTAATAATTGCAACTGATATTTGTACATGTGCCCACCGTGCGGTACAAAAGACAGCTACATCAAGAAACCATGTAGTGGAAAACACCGAGTGCGCGAATAAACGTTGACGTCCACCAGATGGTGTACTCGAAATTATGAAATTAAAGGAACGAAAGAGATTTCTATTTGGTGACATTAAGGATGTTTATGTCATGTTGGTGCTTTCAAGGAAATTAAGCAGAATCCCCCTTATTCGCACTTGTGAAAGGCGTGGACAGTAGTTATAAAGTAGTAATAAAGAGTGGAACTTGCTGGAGCGACTCTTGTGGTGTAAAAATTATCTTCAACCATTTCATTCTCCACTGAAAGTAGAATGGGTACTAAAAATTTTTACATTAAAAACATAGGTTCAAAAATGAAGAAAGTGTAGGAACTGTTTTTTTTTTATTTTTTTTATTTAAAGTGTGATACATTATAATAACAGATGGACAAAATATAATTCTATGTAATCATTTGTAGAAATGAATGTTTTTTTTTATTCAGAAACATATTACACATCTTTCTTTATGAAGGTATAAATGCATGGCCTCTTTTACAACTATTGTTTTTATGTTAACTTACTGGCTCTTTCCCAGAACTCTAAATATTACAATATCTAGTTTTTTTTTCTTTTGTTTTTGCCCGTCGGGGTGCAATGACTTATGTAAATTTGATAACAATATATATATATATATATATATATATATATATATATATATATATATATATATATATATATATATATATATATATATATATATATATATTGTTTTTTTTTGTTTTTGTATTTTTTAATTAGAATATCGAAATTTTCAATGTCTTTTCGGCATGTTGCTGAACTTATTTGACGAATTCCAACTTGAATGTTATTCATTAGATGATTGTTTCCGGTTTGTCTGCATATATTCAACTTTACAAGAAAAAAAAACGCCCAACAAAATAGCACATGATCTTAGAGGCATATTCCAAGAAGTTACATGTTCAGAAAATTTCGACACCAAAAAGGTTAAGTAATGTGGGGTTGTGTGACACAGCGCCGTTTTATATAAGTATGATATTTCAGATATTTCAATATGATTCAATTGTGGCCATTAAAAGTCACTCAACGTTTATTAGTATCGCTCAGCATTCACAGTAACAGCATTTTCAAACGGTCGCTGCCTCATTAACTGAGTTAGAAAAGACATTGTGTCATCCGTTTGTTTGATTTAGCTGATTCAACTGACTAGTCTTGCTATATTGGGAGTTTCGCACAATTACGGTACGGTAGGATTAGCTCCAATGCCAAGCCGCCCAGCGAAATGCCAAGAAATCCTTGACCAATTTTTGGAGTTCAGCTGATGGACCCGGTTGTTATTAGTTATTGGCCTCGCTCCCAGGTAGTGTGTCTCCTGGTCCTGAATAGGATGAGGGATCTCTATTGACCGCTCCTGATAGGACCCGTTGCGGTAGCCCCCGTGCTTCCTCAAACCTGAGGGAAGAGTAGCGACCGATGATCTTCAGCATTCACAATTTGTGAAGAAAAACGAAAGGGGCGATAGCCACAGCTCTACTCACAATATCAGAATAAAACTCCGTTTTATTTAGGCCTGCATGGTCTTCTTTATTTTGTCAAATCATATATTTATTATCCTGATGGTCGGCTGCAGAACTTCTTCCAGGGATCATGTATATCTATCAACTGCTGTCGGAGATCGCGATGCATCTGTGGTGGTTCCGCCAAACCCCACTGTTACTTACCTGAAGAACCCCCATAACTTCGACCCAATCTTATAAGTTCGCTAATGCCATCGCATTAGCACCTTAAATGCTTTACGCATCTATGTTATATAAGGTATAACCTAAAAGTCCCTGTAAAAGAATTCTTACCTTTTCATGCATCTCTTCGCATACAAATTCCCCACAAGAATTCTTTCCATTATACAGGAACATAAAACCAAAACCTATTCGGGGCCTTCGGTTGCCAGGCAAAATCCAACCTTCCCACAGCTGCACCGCAATCTCCCCGCAGCAAAAACATTTTCCTCCCAAGGATAATTAATGCTTTCAATGCATTACCTGGCAATACCTGCAAAGAATTTTTCCTTCAAGGGCATTCATACATGTATCAATGCATCTCTGCATTAGAGACCCAGAACCGAATTCCCAATTAGTGTAGATATTCACACTAGAGTTCGATCCTGGCGTCGCCATAGATGCCATGCATAATTGACACAGATGGTATACACAACCGCCATTGTGTAAACAATGATGCAAAGACTTGCAACTATTGATTCAGCTGCAAGGGCTTCTCTTCTTTGTTTGATTCTTCAAACAACCACCGACGTCGCGCTTAGCCGCCGGATTGGATTCAATAGCATAAACATATGCAAACAAAAGAATCCGATTCTCCCAGTCGGCAGAGATACGATATACGATCTCCATTATCCCAATCCCTTTTAGCATCTAATGAGTGGCTGCTATTTACTCAGCTGGCCCTCATTACCGGACGACGCCTTAGGTCGTTTCTTCCTTTGTTCTGCATCCCTTGTCTAGGTTCCGTTTCGCTTTGACCTGCGAGCGTTAGCAAACAATCTGATCTCAACGATCGACTTCACGCACACCACTGAGATCCTCTTTCCTCGTTTTCACCACGAGAGGGACAGTTTCTCTCTCGGGGAAAGTCACCCTATTAGCGAGTAGGCTCTGCACGAGCCGAATATCGGTGAGTCCTTTACCATCAGCCGACCGAGCCGGTTGGCCTGCCTCCCGCTCTCCGTCTCGTGGCGGAGAAGCGTAAATATCCTGAAGTCGAATTTTGCATAAAGTTGTAGAAGTGCGGACGTTGATCGTATACAGTGGAGTGTTGCAAACACTACTGTAAGTCTGTCGATATTTGTAGTTCAGGACAATCGTCTGCAAGTACTTCAAGTGCTAATATATTCTAAAATAAACTTCAAGTTTAAAACTCAAGTGTTTATCGTTATGGTGATTCAAAATTCTAAGTGGCAAGTCATTGTTTTTTTTTGTGAAGTTAAACTTTTGGTGTGGCAGTGCATCCTTCTGATGACGAATCACATACACAATATGATAGTGAAGCTCATAAAAGCAACAGTTTAAATATAGAGCTCTTTTTGGAACAACATACAATAGCGTTTTCTTTCCCGGCTGCAGTTTCCTGAGTGTTGGTGTGTACTTCCTTTTACTCGACGAACAGTTTATTTTACGACGAACCTTTGATAACTTGTGGGGACGAGGTAGAACTCTGTGTCCGTGTCGGCGCCACAGCGTCGCCCCCCCCCCCCCCACATCTTCCTTATAAATGAAAACAAATCGAGATTTTGTACCTTGAAACGAGCGTTGATGGAAAATCTCGATTTCGGGTGTGGTGTTCAATGTGCTCGTTAGGGTAATGGTTCAGTTTTATGAGTTCTCATAAAACTATTATGCATAATTATGATATGCATTGGAATTTGGGTTTTTCGTTTTTGTTATCCGTCTGGCTTATGCAGAAAAAATGTTTGCGTGTACTTCGGATGGGTAACACAAGATCGTGGGAATTAAGTATTGGTTTTTGAATTGGTGCATTTACAAGTCATAAAACATCTGGCATGTGAAGATACGCATTAGGACGTTTATGATTGCTCGAATTATGATTGCTCGAATTGTCGGCGGAAAAGAGATATGCCTTTGTTTAGACACATGCACGTTTTGGCCTTTGGATCTTTTAGGAATTTGAATTGAATTGAATTCAATGTTTGAGAGTTTGAACGTTTAGTTCGATTTGGTTGATATTGAATTCAATGTCGATTTGGGTGTAGGGATTTGTATGTGGGGGAAGGAGATTGTCTCTATGGGGTAAGGAAATTGTAGGGATTTCCGGGGCACTACACGGTCAAGAAAAATCAGCATCTCAGGTGGCCTGTAGTGTCCTTTCCTGAGAGTAGTAAAATAAAATTAAAAGGAATTGTGCCACAACAATTTCACTTACCCAAAATGCACATCAAAGAGTAATTTAATCATTCCGGAAACAATCGAGGATTTTGATTGCCCGAGATACGATAATTGTGCTTATTGAGAAATCCATTCGTTGTGAAGTGAACTCTGTCGTTAGCCAAAATTGTCCTTGAAAACAACATTGGTAAATGTAAACATGTTGTTGCAATGTATACTTGTCCATGGTCAAAATTGTACTACCATCTACCAAAACAAGATGTATCATTTAAAAAAACATCATGTGTAAATATTGTATAGTGCCGCCATCTAGACGGCGCATTTGGATAATCCTTTATTCTGGTGTACGATTAAAAAGTGAACAATTTGTTCGACTCAGGTTTGATGCTCATCTCTCTAGACTCAATCACGTGCATCAGGCCAACACGAATGATGGCTCTTATAGCATCAGTCAAAGCGTTGATATCACTCCTGAACCAAAATTACGCCCAAATGAAACTCCTGAAGAAGTGGACCAGTTAACTTTCCTGCAGAGTCGTGTTGTTTATTTTCGTATTTTTGCGTTAACTATATTGTTGGTTAACTGAGATAAAATGGAATGACTGAAAATTTGTGACGACCAGTCTGCTTGACCAGAATTTTGTCGGCTCATTTGCTACCTGAGTTCAGTTATTTAATTATTGGAAATACTAAACGTCTGCCCTTTGGATATTCTTCATACAAAATTGCAAAGTCACTAAAATCAGGGAACATTAAAATGTGCACAATGGTTATTGCGCTGCTAAGACAGTAAGATCCTGCCAATACAATCGGATAAACTTGAAATTCCACAAACGAATTGCTACACAGAACAGTACTAGAGGATAGGATTCTTGTAAAAGGAAAGATTTATCAATGCAACATTAAATTCTAGTTTGAACAAAGTCAATTATCTATCAGAAGCTAAACAGGTAGTAGTGTACTGCAGCCTCCAATAATGTAATTTATTATCTACATTACTATACTAGGTATAAGCATACGTTTTTTTCGGTTTCTTTGGTAAAAAAAAAACGTCATTTTCTTTGAAAATTAATTTTTTTTATTCAAAATATTTGCCATCGGCTTCTACACATTTCGCCCGGCAAGGCACGCCCTCATCGCCGACCCTCCGACCGCATCCAAGACTGCGACGGACACCTTCTGTCAACCACAAAGTCGTTGTCGTTCGCCGCCAATGATGTCGCGACTACCACCATGGTGGCCAGGAACTCCATCAACACCATGCATGCATATGGCACCTGGCCCTCCACCCGGACTGCCATCACGGATGATGCACCCGGAAAACTCCCTCAGTAAGGACACCAAAGGCGTGACGACAGACACCGAAAAACCAGCCAAGACAGGTGCTGCCGAAAGCAAGACCGCCAAAGGAGAAACGGTCGAGAAGAAAACTGATCCAAAGCCCGCAACTAATGCTGCCAAGGACAGCAAGAAGGTTCCAGAGGCAGCGAAAGAAGCGAAAACTACTGCAGCAGCACCACCCACCGCTAAAGCGACACTACAAAGGAAGGCTGATTCCAGCAAGAAGGCACCAGCAGCTGCCAGTGCACCAGCGCTAGCGAAGAAAGATGCTAAGAAATCCGATGCAACGAAAGACGGGAAGAAGCATGCTGCAGAGAAACTTGCCAAATTACCGAGGCTGCTCGAGACACAGTTCGCGCTCGATCCAGTCTCCCCCACTACGGCAAATAGCGCCGAGCAAGAAAGCTATGCCAAACCAACGAGACTGCTCGAGGCCCAGTTCGCGCTCAACCCAGTCTCCGCAACTATATCCAACGGAAGGCGACTATTGAACAGACACCAACATCCATACCATACTCACCAAAAATCTCATTCCTCTGTGGCATCAGCAGCCCTCAGCCCGACAGCACAAAGAAGAAAAACGCAGCAAGTTTCAGCTACAAGATCAGCTTACTCATAAAATGACTAACGTCCACATAAACCCGCAACAACATAATTCAATGAAAAAGCACAGCAGCTTCTTGAGCAATGCGCAACGAACAATAACAGCTTATACCAAACCCGTCAAGAACAAGCAATAGCCATGGCAAGTACAGGATCCGTGCCAGATCTAACCTCAGGGCATTTCACGAATACACCATCAACTGTCCAAGCAACAGCAACCACGCACAATGTCCGCAGTGACCGTGAACAACACAGAGTCCGTTTAACCGCTTAATGCACACCTCCGTGATATATACGGGCAATGTTTACCGGTTACCGTTTAAATGTGCATTAAGGGGTAGTCAGTCTTATCAGCAACATCAATTGCAACAGCAACAACTACAGCTGCAGCAACATTCACCAGGAAATGGCCTAGGAGCAGGCCAAACGCATTTGTCATTCACCAACCTATCGGTGATATTGAACAACATATCAGCCAATTGTAATTCGCTGCACAACTCGGATGGAAATCTTCCATCAATCGGTGGTCTCTCAGCAACTGCCAGTAGTACAGGCAACCTAACAGAGACACCGGGTGGCTAAACTCCGGCCAATGACCGAAATCATCAAGGACGGCGGCTACCATATGTAGCCACCCAATAGGGATAGGAGCGCGCAATGCCCCGCTTGGCGGGCGACGCTCCCCAGCATCCACGGATCAACCGAATCCCAAATAACTAGCACGCCTCTCAGTAATTCAGAAGAGGCGGTACTCCAATCAGCCCAGTAGGCACTGGGTCCGCGACTGCCATACCGCCAGGACCCGCGGACGGTGCCATGGAAGACATCGCACCAAACTCAACGTTGTGGCCTCACATGCCAAAGGCCGCATCTTGCCGGCAGCTACCGTCGGACGGGCGCCAATGGGCGCAGCAATTCTCACCGCCACTGGTGGTATCAACGCAGTACTTCTAACCACCAGCCATTACGTGGTCATTGATCGTGGGTTGCAAACTTACAACTCCAACCGAGATCACATGGTCAGTTCTGCGACCAAAGGTAACAGACACTAGCGACGGAACTCTCGTGGTCGCCAACCCTCCATCCTTCAGCTATTCAGGGCGGACGGCTCTCTCCAGACAGCCGCATCACCAGAAGACCACGGCCCTGGGCCTCCGTCCCCTGGAACAACATGGCTCGCCAATGATTGCCGAAGGCGGGCGGAATGTTGCGGATTCGCACTGAATGCAGTCAGTGGATTCGCAACTGAATGCCGTCAACAGCAAATAATCATAACAAATGTCAGGAAAACAGCTGACACAACAAATTAATTGACGAACTGTCATTCGGAGAAAAAATGTATACTTTTTCAGATCTTTTCTCTCGTGCTTTATTACCATAACAGTTTAGTGATCCAAAAGCATTGACGTAATCAAAATGAAATAATACCCGTAATATGAAATTAATGGCTTTTGAAGAGATCGATAGAGATGTTTAAAGATTTACAGATACAATTCGTTTTTTCTCGCGCCTTATACACATTCCATATGCGATCAAACAGTTGCTTGTGGAGGTTCCCCTACTTTCTTATGACTCCACATAACTTACCGTGCGAATCGAAACTAAACAAATATAAATGGGTGCCCTATTTGGTTTGTTTGGTCATTGGCGGTTCACAGACAAGACTTCTTCGAAACAACGACAATCCCATTACTGTTTCCCCACAATCGTTTATATTGTTTATTATTAATTCCCTTCTCATCATCTTGACATAGTATAAAACGTTTTCCCTCAAAATAACTCTACATTTTAATCCCCGTATACGTTATTGGTAGTGTTCGCTTTTAACTGCCTCACATGACGTTAAGAATTGAAAATTGCTACCAATAAATTCATAGCTGTCCTGACAATGTCACTCCAATTTTATCCGACAGCCGAATGATTCTGTTAAATTTTTCAAAGCTATTAATCGTATAAAAAATGGTTGTGAGCGGGTCCCGCACATTTCATTGGAACATCTTTAGCACTCATGCGGTTGTGTTGCAGCACATGCTCGCACACTTTGATATTTATTCCTATGCAATGGAATCGATGAAAAGGATATAAATCTCATGTTGCTGTGGTCAAGAAAAGAGGACGTTGAGGACAGACCAACTAATGATGCAGAGACAAAGTTAAACTGGAAACAAAACGCAAATCCGGATAGGGATCCTGAGTCATCCGTCTTTTTTTCTTTCATTTTATCACTTCACCTTAACCATAGATCCTTTTTCGTCTACACCCATCCAATCCAAACCCTTTTGCAAGTGCAATTAAAATAACAGAAGCAATTCACATCTCGTCCAATTTGTAAGCTCTTTACAGACTCTTCCTTCGCAGAGAGAAGACCCATGGACAAGGAAAAACATTGACTGATGCTGATTTGAATTTCTATCGGAAGGATACCGTTTTGCGAATTCAGTGAAAAACGGTGATAAAAATAAACAGAAGCATCGGAGCTCTCTGGCAGGCAACCCATACTTATCTCTAGCTGCCGTCCTTAAGAAATCCATTCGTCATTTGAATTGGAAGTTTATTCCGGGTTTCCGATTAAATCCATTTAAATTGCGTCCTTTTTGGACAAAGGTAGTACAGATACTCGCAATAGAAAATTTGATTGTCATTCTGAATATTGTAAAGCGAAGAAAACATTGAGAAAAAAAGCTTTTCTAAGGAGAAGTAGATCTGTGGGGAGGAAGTATTGTACCTGACACGGGCACACGGTTCACTTCCTCCTCCATCCAATTGTCACTAAGGTTACAAAAAGGTTCCGCCAAACACTGAAAGAACACTGTTCACAAACGCGGAAGGATGAACGAAAACATCCCGGAAACTGCAGCACAGGAGAGTAAAAAAATAAAACGCACTGTCTATGGTTTATTAATTAAAAAGTTTATTGCAGATAATGGATAATTACTTTAAGGTTGATTAAATGCAAAACATGAATTAAAAGTCATTTGTTTTTGTTACTTGTTAATTAAAAGGTTTGTTGAAGTTAACCGATAGTTACTTCGTGGTTGATTAAATGCAAAACATGAATAAAAATTCACTTAAATTAAAGCGCGCTTTCCCGACTCGACTTCGGATATATGCGTCCCCGCGTCGTCACGGGGAGCAGGAGATAGTACCACCGTGGTTGTCGGCGGATGTAATTGGACTCAAACGATATCCTCTCTAATAAGGATATCGTTTTTTACCTACCACCAGGAAAACGTAAAGTCTCTCTTGGTGGTATAGGAAACCAGATCTTGTAATACAGTTCATGGTGGTATGTGTGGGATCGTTGAGATCACTATTCACACGTGCAGTGGAACAGCGAAACAGGGAGGCGGCAAAGACAAAAGGAAGGCGACCAAATGGTTCGCTCTTTAATGAAGGTCATGTTTATACGATGCCTCGTCGCTATTTTCGACGTTAGGAGAAAAAGGTGCTAAAAGCAAATTGAATGTTTATGGCATCTCTGGCTGCAATAGAAACCGGGTTCATATTTGCATTAGGAAATGCTGGAGAATTTGGTTTCAGCGTCTATTGCGCTAATTATATGCAGCTGCTTGGGTTGTTTGTTGGTAAGACAAACAAAAAAGGTTGCCAGGCAATGTATATGAATGGTATATGACGCGGCTGGAAAAATAGACGGCGCGATATTTATGGTATTTGTCTGGTACCGAATTGGTTCAGAATACCAAATAAGCAAACAAAGAAATCTTATGAAAAATTGTATGCGAAGGGATGCATGAAGGTAAGTTTTCTTTATAGGGATTTTAGGGTTAAAATAATTGGGTCTGTTTGATGCGTGAAGCATCTAAGATGCTAATGCGAATTGCATTAGCGAAAGCTGGTGCAGACCCGGGTTATGGTTATGGGGGTTTTTCCAGGAAGGCGAGCCGTGGGATCTGGCGGAATCGCCACAGATCCACGCAAAAGGTTTCGTCCAGAACGGAAAACAGTAATCCGATCCACTACGATGGCTAAGCGCAAAGAGGGCAAAATAACGAAAACGAAACTAGTAAACCAGAATTATCCTTATTAGAGATGGATGACGACGAGGGTGCACCACTATCAGAGCCACCACTGTCTTCGCCACCATCATAGTCTCTGTTACCCCTACCTTCGGCAATCCCATAGCCGACACCGCCGCAACCATCACCACCACCAACAATTATTTATGGTCTACTGCCCTTGAAGGAGACATAAATTGACAAATAATTGGAGGTCTATTTTGTCGAATGATTTATTCGGTTCCGTAATGGTCATAACTATACACAAAGTGGGCATCCATTTGGCCTGAAGCATTCATTGCGGCGGCTTCAGTCCAGCACAACCAGGATGCGTGCAATAACAATAATCATAATCAACGGCCAGGGGGCCAAACTGCCAACTATGACTAAATCTATCCGACCACTATCGCCGGGCACCCATCACTTGACTACAACTATCGATAACCGGGGCCATAAAATTACCACATAATAACTCTCTAGATTGCAAACGGGGTCCGTTTTGTTAAGCCGGAGCAGGGGGAGCATCCCACACCGGTCGCTATTCAGAGCTGCAGTAATTACAGATGGGGCGCTCACACATACAGCTACGCAGCGATTGCCAAAGGAATTTGACTTGACGAACAATTAGTTCAATTGCAAGAAATGGATACTTTCGTGGGTTAGGCGGCACAATGAAGTGTCCGATAGCCCCCAGGGAATCATTGTATGTAATATGAGATTTATTGATGCATAAATGATTTTGAATATTGAACACACGTTGATGGAGCTCCGAGGATGATATAATTGTTCTGGATGACGACAAATTAGTTGGTTGGCATAGGAATTGTTCCTGTGTGTAGCGCGTATGTGCTGTAATTTCGTTTGGTAACAGTATATGGAGGGATTATCATAGTAAATCGGTGAAAACGTGAACAGGTGTCCAATAGTTGTTATGGAGACGGAAGTAGTGACTGAGAGTATAGACATTTAAATAAGAGGAAATAATATCAAATAGGATTAATATCCCTTTTGGAATAGAAAGATGGATTGTGTATACATATTTCTCTTAGGAAAGGCAAATGCTGAGTCGACTATCTGAGATAGTGCTTTTTCTCGACCAGATCTATCAGTCAAGAATCTCCTAATTCACGGAGCCTATAGCTTAATAGGGTAGTTTTTCATTGGACAGCTTGACTTTGGGTTCCAACTTACCGGTCGGAAAGTGTGCCGGACTGCCATAAAAGCAAGAGCCATAAGTTGAACCATCCTATAGAGGTGGGTGCTGAACGAGTAAATAGTGGCCGGTGTCCACTTTGTTTAATGACCACAGCACTCGTGTGTAATTCAGCTCCTAGTGGACACAGCTCCAATATATTATTGGGCACTCTTAGGGATGCGTCAAATAAAAAAAATGTCATAAAAGGAAAACTAAAAAAAACATATGACGGACAATTACACAGAGACGTAGTATCTTTTCTCTAAAAAAAGGGACAAGTTGCAGGCCTTGAGGTGGCTCCTACTTTCTTCCTAGTATGCTACAGACATCTGGCGAAAACATAATAGATTTATTATCGCAGACGAACTAGGTTGCTGCTTACGTTGAAGTTGAAACGGGGCTGACGATAAGAGATCATCATCATCATCATCATCGGCACTACAACCGGGAACCGGTCTTGGCCTTATTTAGCAAGTCCTGAGGCTTGTTAAATTTTCCATAATGATTTGTTGACGATAAGAGATACTTGATACAAATTAGAAATGTAGTTATCGAACCGGAACCCTTCGGGACGACGGAAGTACTACCCAGACCTAGTAGCAGAAAGGTCTATTTTTCCTCGAATGAGAGATTCGTTAATTGTATAAGAGTGCAATTTCTACAATGGAGCACGTTTCCAAAGGCATGCACTCCTGTCGAGATACACTGCGAGAATCTTGCTGTGAAGTGCTATTTTTACATGCTGGTATCATCCATCCCAGTTTATTAATCTACTTGAGCAGCGTTCCAACAAACTTGGAATCACTTAAGGTAGATTCCTTTGTGTTGGTTATTGTGAAATTGACATCAAATAGAAATTCTAGGGCAATGAAACCATGCCCAATAAAGCTGGTACCATTAAATGATAAATGTCCTGCACGGTACGAACAGTACCACGCATGAAAAATGAGTTGATGAGTGCTGACCACGCTGACGGTGTTGAGGGCACTGTGTGTGATGTGAGTACTGAGTTTTACAATGATAAACTGCTGATTACATTACACATGTGGAGAATATGTCAGAATACCATTAAAATAGTAATGTTAAGATTGTATTTGTTCAAAACGTTGGACAGCTACTGGGCAACTTAAGGTCTATGTTAGATACAGGATGTTGTTATAAGGCCTTGTAAACAAAACTGAGCAACCATATTAAACAATATCTATGTTGTTGTTATTGTTTTAGTTTAATTTTCATGACTAAGTGATTATGATTATATAAGTACCAGTCCAGAATAGTCGCGAGCACGTTTTGCAAAGCCACATTTTCTTGCTATTCAATTAATAGCTGGCTGACATCTAGTATCTGGAGCAGGACTAATGACCTTGCCCGGAAAAAGAGATCATTATGGAAAATTTAACAAGCCCCAGGGTTTGCTAAATAAGGCCAAGACCAGTTCCCGGTTGTAGTGCCGATGATGATGATGATGACATCTAGTATACGGTATCCGTTTATTCGTCTTTTACAAATTATTAATGATACACATAATTCAATTGTTTGTAGGAAATTAAAAAAACGATGCTTTCCTCTTCCTTATCTATTCTTAGTCAAGATAGATACACAAAAATATTAAAACAAACCCATCTAGAGAAAATAATGATAAATTTTAATATTACAGCCACCAATACTGGATATCTATGTCCGCGCAGTTTAACGTCGCTTGACTGAAATACATACAACATTTAATATATAACTGAAGTATTGTTAAAAAATCGAACTTACTAGACAGGAGATCAACAACACCAAATAGACCTGTTCCCCAAAATAATGTAATGATGAACAAGATGCTACTTATATGAAAATAGAGAAAATGGCATGAGAGTGATATGAAAAGTGAGAGAAAAACAGAAAACGATGGAGAGGGAGAAATAGAAAGGCTGTGGTAGTTTAAAAGGTATGGTGCACCGACGTACGGCGCTGATTCACCTAAACTCCAACGATGTTTCACTAATGCACTTGTCGCCTCGCAAAATTCATTCCACCGGTGTCCGACGATGCTCAAAAGGATTCCAGAGCGTAGATACTGTCACAGAAGCAAAACAATAAACACTCGTATGTTGCCGTTGTGATGGCTGTTACTTTTATTTAGGGTGTTAACAAATAAAGTTCACAATGATTATTTTTAATGTTCCTTTCAGTGTTAGATCTGAGAGTTGTCCGATGGTGGACTTTTATTTAACAATAATTACACTTGAAGATTACAATACTATTATTTTTCCTGGTGTTACGTCTCCAGCGCCGTGCTTCCTCTTTCGAGGGAAGAGCGTGGGGGTTATTAAAATAATTATATTTACTTTATTAGAATAATTATTTTATTTTTATATTTTATTTGAACTCAGCTATCTCAAGCTGAGCTCTAACTTGAACTACTTTTACAATATAAATTTTCCTGTTTTTATAGAACATTTTGTTCCAACTAACTGTGTCGTATAAAATGAACAAAACAATCTAGAAGTCTCTGTGACTTAAAATTTTGAATAAACTTTGAACGCAAATCAAAGTGGTTATGTTTGGAAATGAAAAATGTGCTTGTTATGAAAAGGGGCATGTTTTTAAATGTGCTGTAAGTGACTGGACATAGAATATTGTGTCTGTTTATTTATGAATTGTATTAAATGAGAATGTAAGATATGTGAGGATGTAGTTTTAAAGGTTGTGTTAGAAAGGACATGAGATTAGTGTTAAAGCGAATAAGGGTAGTATTCTGGAATACAACATCCCACCCTTCTTCGAGAAAGAAAATTGTCCTTGAAGAGAATAATTTTCTGTTAACTATTGCTTAGATTAGGATTAATTACAGACTTGGATTTTCGTTCAATTACAATGGCGTTCAAAGTTAATCTTATATCAAAAGTTACAAAAATCCAAAAGTTCTTAATACTAGAAAAATAGGTTACAATACTCCAAAAGTTTACTTATAGTCTACTTACATTGTATTTTAACTAACTTTAAATATTTCCAACTAACTTAATATTTCCACTTGGAACCTTTTCTTTTATTATCCAAAATATTTTTTTTTCTATATGTATGATTAATTCTCCTTCTTCAAAATTCTCTTTTTCTTTCGAATTTCCAATATATTATATCCCAATATATATTTTAAAATGTATTATATCCCAATATATAATACATTTTTTTTTCTAAAATTTTCTTTCTTTCTTCCCCTTTTTTTTTTTTTTTTTTTTTTTTTTCTTTCGTTTCCGTCATTTCTTACAATTGTTTTATATACTGAATAAAAACAAAGGCCATTTGTTAAGTGTCTATCTTTTCCTTAAATTTATGGAAAATTTTCCAAAACTTTTTTGGGCCTATTATTATGATGACTGCATAGAGATGCATAATACCAAAAATTTTCTTATGAAATGATCTCAGTTGTCCTAAATGACTGTGTACCTTTTTATTTTTTCTTATTTTTGTGTTCGAATACATGTTTATTGTTGTAAAAATTAATTTGTAAGGTATTTATATGGATTTTCTTTTCAATGCCTATTTTAATTGAATTATTATTTTCAGTTTTCATTACTTCGTGTTGGTGTTCAGTATCGTTATTTAAAATGTTTAGTGTTTTCGGCTCAATGTCATCCTTTTCTATAGCTTTAACTTCTGTCGGAACGTTTACCTTTTCAGTCTTACTCACTGCTCATGGATCGTTTAGTTTCTCAGTCTCATTTACTGATTCGTATAGTTCTTCAGACTTATTTGCTGTTAGAACACCCTGGTTCCCAGTCTTATTTGCTGTTTGAACTATTTCTTCAGTTATATCTGCTGTAGAAATCCTTCAGTCTTTGCTGCTGAAACATGGTGTTCTTCAGTGTTAGCTACTGAACTGACTTGGGTTTCGATTTTTATTGCACCCTTTGGATCTTCAGTCTTTACCACTGCTGAATTTTCAGTCTTTGTTGCTGAAGTGTCGGGGTTGTCTATAGGGATAGCCGAAATGTGAGGGATTTTTGTTTGTGTATTTTCCGCAAGTTCTGAATTTTCAGTCTTTAATATTGCTGAGTTTTCAGTCTTGGTTGCTGAAGTGTCTGTGTTGTCAATAGGGATATCCGAAATATTAGGGATTTCAGTCTTTAATACTGCTGAAAGTTTCGAATTTTCAGTCTGTGTTGCTGAATTATTTTCCAAAATTGGAGTATGAATCGGAATATTTATATTACTGCTTGTTTTCTCTTCGTTTATCTGTATCGCTTTAGTTATTTGGTTAGGAGCTTCATTAAAATTGTCGTTATCTATTGCCAAAGATCTAATGTTATAAATAGAAAAATTTTGTCTGTCTTCCACAAAATTGGGTTGGCGTCAGGCCTCGTTTTCCGACTCTTGCACCCGAGAAAAAGGAACATTTTGCCTATCGTTTTGTCTGTTGGTGATTCTAGGATATTCACTAAAACGATTTTCGGTGTTTGCAGGATTATTTCGGAATGGATTACGCGTTGTTGTACCTTGTTGGTAATTTGTTAAGGATGGTCCATTCCTAGATATCTTGTATCTACACTCGTTCTCTGTGTGATTATTCCGTCCACAGAAATTGCATATAATGTTATATTCTCTTTTTATTGGTTGTCTATTCGGAAAATTGTTGGACTGCATGTTCCGATAACAAGTGTGCTGAGAATGACCTGGCTTACCGTAGGTTTGGCAGACTATTCGATTAAATCTGTCATTATAGTTATATGGCCTGGGAGAGCTGTCCATTCGAGCAGCATGTGATACTACATGTGCAATAGACTGTTTTAAACTACTTCCCCCATAGACTTTGGCTAGGATTTTCAGTTGTTCATTCTTGAGACCATCCTCAAATATTTGCACTGCCAATTTTGAGTTTTCTTCTATCAAGAATTCTCTAACCACCGCGTCTGCTGTTATTTCACACGTAGCAGAGTTCAGCGTCCTCAGATCATTCGCAACTCTATCTCCGTATTCCCGAACAGTTTCTCTGAAGTTTTGTTTCAGGGATATCAACTCATTGTGTGCCGTTGATCGAGATTGCTCCTCTTTATATTCTGATTCAAGTTTATCCTTTAAATCCTCCCATTTAGCGATTGTGCTATACCTAATCAGATCATAGGCAGGACCCTCTAGTCTATTTTTGACTAGCTCCAAAAATGTTTCATATATCTCCGAGTCTGCCCTTTTTATAGATCTAAATAAAACGTCTCCCCCGGAAATAAATTTATCTAGGTCGCAGGGTTTCCCGTCAAAGGTAGGGACGATTCTGAAAACATCTGAAATTCCGACAGAAAGAGCCATTTCAGGGGGGTTATGGTGTATTTGTAGAGAGTGGATTTGTTCTTCCCCCTGCCTAGCCGCCTGTCTCGTATAATGCGGACTCGTAATATTGAAAACTTTGAAATCAATCTATGGTTAAAATCACTTCTTAAAAATACGGTATATAAAAATGGCCTTTCTTTTAGTTATTCAATATATATGGAAAAGAAAGTTAATTTGGTCCCAAAGCTGTAAAGAAAGAAAATTCGGCGAAAAAGACAAAACGGAAAGAGAATATTCGAAGTAATTTCTATCGGAAAAAATTGTTTTTAAAAAGGAAAAGTTAAAAGTTCCAAGGTGAAAATATTCCTACGGAAAAATGAAGAGAAAAAAAATGATATTTTGCTAACGATTCTTACTACTAATATATGTGGGCTAACTGTTGATTGATGTTTTGTTCTTTTCGAGATTACCACTTCCTGGATTCCAATAGTGTAGTTTCTTCTTAAAAATTTTTTTCTTGAGTTATTGTCTTTTTTTATATTATTTCCGCTTTTTATCTTATTACTGCCAGGCAGACTTCACGTCCTATAGTTGTGTGTTATCCTAGTCTTTTTTTTTCCTTTTTTTCGTCGTTTTATGTCGTATTATTTTTTTTTTTCAAATCTGCTGCCACTGAGGTTAATTTGGATTTCCTCTGGACCTCATCGGCAAAGGAAATTACGAAGTTACTTGTCTGTTTCAAATGTGAGTCACCAGCAGTTGCGTTGACCTCGTACAAGGAACCTTCATCAATAGTTACACTCGATACATCGAATGTTCCGCCATCCAAGTCGAAATCGAGGACATTCCTTCCCTCTTTAGGGTTTTATTCCGCCAGTCGTCGTTAATCGCACTAATCTTCCTCTGGGATCGAGTCCGCCTTCGTGGATCGGTCTTCCTTCGAGGATTGAGTCGTCATTCGGGGATTGGTCTTCCTTCGGGGATTAAGTCGTCCTTCGGGGATTGGTCTTCCTTCGGGGATTGAGTCTTCCTTCGGGGATTGGTCTTCCTTCGGGGATTCCACCAGTCTCCTCGGAGGCGTGGGTTCGAATCCCACCGTTGCCACCAGTGTTACGTCTCCAGCGCCGTGCTTCCTCTTTCGAGGGAAGAGCGTGGGGGTTATTATAATAATTAAAGTTTTCTTTATTAAAATAATTACTTGTTTTATTTTTATTTTATTGAACTCAGCTATCTCAAGCTGAGCTCTATTCTGAACTACCTTTACAATATAAATTTTCCTGTTTTTATAGAACATTTTGTTCCAACTAACTGTGTCGTATAAAATTAACAAAACAATCTAGAAGTCTCTGACTTAAAATTTTGAATAAACTTTGAACGAAAATCAAAGTGGCTATGTTTTGAAATGAAAAATGTGCTTGTTATGAAAAGGGGCATGTTTTTAAATGTGCTGTAAGTGACTGGATATAGAATATTGTGTCTGTTTATTTATGAATTGTATTAAATGAGAATGTAAGATATGTGAGGATGTAGTTTTAAAGGTTGTGTTAGAAAGGGCATGAGATTAGTGTTAAAGCGAATAAGGGTAGTATTCTGGAATACAACACTGTTAACAAATGTCACTGGCTACAAACGTTCGAATACCCTAAAAAAAAATCTTCTTAGGAAGTAACCCTCACGACTCACTAGCGGCTGCGTACCAAAAAAAGGACTGGGGTAGTTAACCGACAACTTATGTGTACTCCACGCGAAAATTTACTTGGGACTTGGTGCGCCTTGGAAGATAAAATCTGACTCCCAGTAGCGTTCGTTTTCACGATTAATATCTGACTGCGAAAGGAAGGTGCGCGTACCGCAATGGTTATTAACAGACTCCGGGAGAAATCGTCCTCAACATTCCTTGTAGTATCGGATACCTCTAGCGTACCAGGGAAATTCCAATACACATCTGGTCAATTAGAGGGACGGAAATTTAGGCTGGCAGAAAATGCAGTCATAAATCATTAGAATGGTTTTCCCATGATGGTGATAAAATATCGGCAAAAACCCAAGGCTGCCTGAAAGCATGAATCTTTTGACTACACTGTTTATGTAGGAAATTGCCGCCTGGACGAAAACGTTTTCTTTTGTCTACATCGGATAGACGGAAGTGTTTCGTGTAGCATAAGGGAACAATGCTGGCGGCGGTAATTAGGTCTTCTGTGATGTAACATATAAGATCGCTTGCCATAGCAACTAGAAAAAAAGGCTAAGTGATCTTTGGGTTATCCCGCTCATTATGTCCTATTGCAGGGCTATTAGAAATCCAGAAAATAGCCCGGCATGTATTTCTGGACGCTAATGGGCATGGAGACGGGTGGATGTGTAATATTTTATTCTGCTCAAGGTAACATTCCATCGGGTGTGTGGTATTTTTGAAGAACATACAGTCGGTTGCAGGTAGTCAACGGTGGCTACTCTGCATATCGTCGATAGAACGATCGGTCGATGGGTCTGTAGCTACGAGGTAAGTATACAATGCCGAATGTGGAGAAAAAGCTCCGCGGCTATGATGGAATATTTATGACGGTTATCCAAGAGGATAACCGAATTGTTTTCAGCCATTTTAGGACAGTGATGAATACGAGTACTATGGCAAGGCTGTGTGATCTTGCCAGTGATTCGATTTAAGGGTAGATATGGGGTTTATAGGGCGCAAGACTAATGACCTTGCCTGGAAAAAACAAATCATTATGGAAAATTTAACAAGCCTCAGGACTTGCTAAATAAGGCCAAGACCGGTTCCCGGTTGTAGTGCCGATGATGATGATGATGATGGGGTTTATAGGGTTTTTATGGGGTTTAAATGATGCGAGAGTCTTCGGGGCCTGAAAACCCCTACAAGGCCACTGTAAAATTTTCGAATTTACTTTCTGAACGATGTCACTTGAAGCTTCTCAATAGTTCATGAACATTAATGAGCAGTAATATAGGGTGGGCCATACATTTTTTTCAAATGGCAACACTTGATTTCTTAAAAACCGTCAGAGGGAGGGGTGCGCGAGTGGTGGGGACGATGTTATTTAAAAAAATATATATATCAATAAACGAGTATTACGTTAAATAAATGATCAACAAAATAATATATGTAGTTTTATTTCTTTCTATTCATGTTTCAAATATGCAAAAATGTACGGCTTACCCATATCAAACAACAATATAGCAATCCTAACTTTCTACAACATTCGATAGCGTCGGTTTTTTCTTTTGTCCTTTTGTCTTCGACCATTCACCGATGGTGGTTTGTTATTTTGTCGCTGTGCTTATTAATCCACTGCGTTGATTTGTTATTGAAAGATCGAGTCTTTAAAATCGTTGAATGGATCCACTAGTTGATTTTTAAAGGTTATTCCAACTTGCCTGCTGCTAATTATTGTTTTGTAGCGCATTGACTAAACAAAGAAGTAGAGTATATCAACGAATTTTTCGCTAAATAGCGCCACGAAAATACATAAGGGAACAGGGAGAGGCAGCAATATACAGAAACAACGAAGAGTCCGAGAATGACAATGCCAGGGTGTGCGACTGAAGTAGGCAAATAGAGAGAAATAAATAAATTGGGCGACAATTTTCGTATAAACTTGGCGCATCGTTCACTACTCTTTCTTTGCTTTGGTATCAAATAAATCCCTTTTGTGCCTGTCTGAGAAAGTAACTCTATAAACCTGGGCGGTTAGAAAAATGCACAATAGGTCGCTCTGCTAGAGATAAATACATATGCCTGAAATAGTTTTCAAGGCCCACAATCTACTACATCTTTAAAGAAGTAATCAATAAGTTAGTTTTCCAACGATCTCACTATTCCAATCGTTTTTAAGTACTACATAACAGGTACCCAGTATCACGTTGCTCGTACCTTAAAAAAAAAAAAAAAAAAAAAAAAAAAAAAAAAAAAAAAAAAAAAAAAGAACACCCCATGGCACGCCACATTTAATGTTAAGACCAATTATGGAAGTCGTCAGTCTCGCAATTGAGAAAATTATTTCATGCAAGTGTGTGTTACTTCCATTAACTGTTGATATTTAAGGCCATCCCGTTCGTTACTTATCCATTCACTTGTTCTCTCAGTTATGCTTGCCTGCCATAAACTTATGGTCAATTGATACTACATGAGTATATCACAAGCATCGCGCTACGGTCAGCCATCGTGGTATCCTGAACCGCAATCCTACCAGAAGTATACATTCATCGCCTCATTTCATGCACAATTAAAATCAAAAGACTAACCGCAATGTGAAGACGAAGGGTGCCCATCGATTGAACTCGACAACATCTCTACCGCAGACAGAAGGCGGCTAAAAGACCATAACCAGGGCGCAAAGCCAAGGCCGGAGGGGAATCTTCATAAATGGCACAGATACATTCGGTATGACTACAATCGCAAGGAAATGACATTAAGGATGTTAACATGACCGCAAAAGGAAAGTCCTGTTACCGCTTCTGGGAAATTTTAGGCAAAATCCTTTAATGATTCTGTGCGTTTAATGAAATTTCGCCGGACGGCTTTGTGGGTTGTCGGATCAAACGGACATCCTCCGGTAGGATATCTTGCCCTCAAGTATGAACCAATTATTTTTTCTTTCAAACGATGGGTACAGACGTGAACACCGTTGTAGCTTCCCTACAAGAAACATCCTCGCCAATTGGAGTGGCATGTGCTCCAACATGCACAAGGCATTTCCCCACCCCATCCTCTGTACCCGTACACGGGTGGCTTTGTAAGAATGTTTGTACATTTGTAGACTAGTATACTTATTACATACCGAAAGGACTCTACCATAGTACACCACAATCTGATTATTGCACATTCTTCTTAGTCTACTCCTTGTCAGATTAGAAAACTCAACCTGGTACATGTGTGTATGTATAGTTCGCTCCCAGTAAGGAAGCGAGTGGTTGCTGCCCTTGTTCAAGGGACAGCTATGCAAACACTGAGGATTAATTTATGTTTGTACATACATGCGAAGTCTGAACCTCTCTCCGGACTTACTTTAATGTCTTGGCATAAAAACAGTAGGCGATCTATGAAGAGTACCCCCACACTCAACTGTTACATTTTCATATCTACAACTGAGTGCATTGAGACTCTGCGTTCGTTACCACCCGAGACTGCGTTGAGGATACGAGAAATGAGATAATTTTCTTCTAAGTCTTCCCTGGAACTTCATTTATAAGGACCCTTTAATTTCTCCCATCTGTTAATTTCTTGTAAGCATTCCATTTTTAACACCTCCCCTCTTATGTGTGACAAGTTCTCATTTCGTGCGCACAAGGACAAGGTCGCCCAGCTTTTGAATGATTATGAGAAGGATTGCTTCTATATATACTCCGACAGACGCCTGTGAGTTGTGTTCATGTTGAATATGTTATCCTTGCCTGAAAAGGATTATTACGATTGTAGGAGAAAAAATGTGAGGCGATATACCTTATATGTGATTTCACCACGCTGTTTTGTTGCACTTCTGCGAGGTTAAGGATAATGTGAGACATATGTGGGAAGCGCAAGAAGCCCCATGTCCCATATGTGCAAGTGACATTTAACGCCCTTTGAGAAGCTTTTGTTTACTATCTGGCTCTCTATCGTCTCATTTTCTAAAGCACTACCGAAAGTAGGTCAGGAACCACCGCAACACTCAAACAGACTCTAGTATTTTGAATAAATGATATGAGATGTTTATAAACAATACAGGCAACACACATTGTCGGCCAATTCAGGTAAAGGAAGGTTAAGGTTTTAATCTTGGCAGGTTCATAACACAGACATGGATTCTAAGATGGAGTAAACATATTTTCATCGATTTTGCTGTTTCTTAAGTTTTCTTAAGGCTATTACATGTTTCCTTTAATTAATTGGAAGCGTGAAATAAAAGTGTGAGTATATATTTGCTGAAAAGTCCGATGTATTCAGTTAATTACATAGACGGAACAATTTCGAAAATGGGGTTTAAGGTTATTACACAATAAAAACTTGACTGCAAAACATATCACACACAGTTTTATATTAGAAAAAGTAAACTAACATCACTCTTTCAGTTAAATAAACCTTCATGGCTTTCGGAAAAAGCATGATGTTCCTTCCCAAGGTCACACGACGGAGCACACCGTTTCTGTTTTTGCGTTGTCATGCTTCAAAAAGCGGTTTGAAAACATTACCAGATCTACTTAAGAACCTCTCTTAAGATCTACTCAACTTCGAATCGTGGCTTGAAAGTAGCAACAGCGATGAGGGGAATGATGAACTTCTTGAGGGAGAGAGCCACAAATTTCAGCCCAATAGCAAACAGCACAACTGATGGAAAATCTGACGGATGTGTGGGACCTCCGGGGCGAACCATTTGAATTCAGACGAAAAACATTACGTAAGAGATGAGAACCCGAGTACAAAACGTTACACAAACAAAAGCTAGAAGGCAGCTGAATCAGCAGCATAAGAAGGAGTAAAGTTCGGACTTTCAAGAAACGGAGAAATTCCAATATAACGTTTGGGGCCGTTGTGGCTACTCTATTCCTAAGCAACGGAAATGTCCATATGTGTAATATGATAGCGGATCAACAAGCGACGGTTGAGTCAGTAACCACAGAGGAAATAAAAAGAGCCGCCTGAAGGATCAACGAGTCAAAGGCTCCGGAGATGGATGGTATACCAAATGGGGTACTGAAAAGAATCGTTGTGACTCAGCTATAAATATTCAGTATAATATACACCAAGTGAATAAGAGAAGGAATTTTCCCAAAATCCTGATACCAAAAGGTAACAAATCACCCCAAGAGCCATTATTGTGTTTTTAGTGGCTGACCCGCGACAACAAACAAAACACTATTCCGAACGGTCTCAATTTACATGCACAATCCTACGTGCAATAGTCGATACCATTGCCCGAACATCGACGTCAACCCGATCACCACCGAACTTGTTGAGTGGCGGAAGACAATTGACTACTTTGTTGCTTTGTCAGGACAAAACGGAGACAGCCAGTATCTTTCGTATCTAAATGTTTGGCGTGGCTTTGCTGCTTTCCTGTTCTTGCTAGCTGTGTTAGGGTAGTTTTATTATTATTGTTATTATTATTTATTTGCCTGTAGGAACCCGGAAGTTCATGACCTCACCGACTGGACTCCGCCATTGTTCCCTGTCCTGTGCACTCTACTTCTACGGTTGACCAGCTGATCCGATCAGCTCAAGGTCAAACCTAACATTGTCCTCCCATCTTCATCGCGGTCGTAACAACGATTGAACAGGGACAGGGATCATCCTGGCCTTCGCCGGGTTGAAAGCAATCAGTGACTTTGCCCTGTATGTTCGCTCCCATCCCCCTTTTTGAAAGGCAATACGCCTACGCAAGTCAAAGATGAATTGGACTGTGTGTATGGGGATTCTGCACCATCATTTATCACAGTGAAATTTTGGGCAGTTGAATTTAAACTTGGCCGTGAGAGCTTGGGAGACGAGTGCTATTTGGGCGGGTTAGATAGATGAGAGCATCGCTGAGAGAACTGTGTAGAGTTACAAGGAGACTATGTAGAAAAATAAAAAAAATAAAAAAAAAGTCTTGTATCCTTGTTAGGTTTTCAGACCACTCTCGTAAATAGCGTGTAAACTGTTCGTAATTAAATAAACTGTACAAGACCGAGGTGACTTTTCTTTCAATAATTTAAGTAAATTTGACGGTCAGAGACAAAATAATGAGGTGAGTGATCGACTTTATCCCCATGAAGCGTTGGAAAATGCATCTCTAGCCAAGAAAGGTCACTCCAGCTTAGAGAAGAACTACCCGCAACAACACTCAAGCACTGAGGCCATACCAGCGGAACAAATATGTAAGACTTGCAAAACCGTGAGAAACCCCATTTAATTCATTTACTGTGCCCAATCAAATTTATGGTGCATAAAGTTAAAGAAGCGGCACGTTATGTATTTATTACGAAAATGTAATTAAGGAAAACTATTATACCACATACAGTATTGAAAACTCCTCAAGTTAATTCAATTTTTTTACGCCAATATCATCCCGCATATTCAACTGTTATTACAGAGCCACAAAAGTCACCTAAAAAGGTTTTACATTTTTTTAAATATCTAACGACATTTAAAAAAAGAATGTCATATTTTAAGTAATGTATATTGTCTGTTATAAAAGCATTATTAATACACAATTATTAACTTATCGGTTTGAGGTATTATAGAATTTCTTGGAGTACATTTCTCCAGAGTATACTGTCCTTAAATGTCATAACGCAAGCACCAATTTCAACACAGAGTTCGTACTTTGATGCATATTTTATATCCCCAGCAATTTGTGTTTTAGTCATAATTTTATTAATGGAGTTCACACATCAACGTACAACTGTGGAAACTACAGACACACACATAAAGGAATGATTCCATAGATAGAACAGATACCCCGAGATATGTTAATACCCTTAAGGCCAATATTAGAATTCTTCGTCACGAAGTTAGACCCTGCAAAGAAATTAACGAGTGTTAATAAGTTCCAAGAAACAAAAATCCATCAAAACTCTAGACGGACTATAATTCAACGGACAGGATAATATCTCCTTGCTTGATTCATGACAGCATTGGCTACGTTGAATCATATCCCGCCGCATAACATAAATCACCGCTTATAGATTATTCTGACTGTGATGCTTCCCATACCGATTGCCTGTGGTGCAGGCTTAGACGAATCCCTGTCCAGCATACCATGTAGCCACCATTTCCCCGCATCCCAAGCACATTAATGGGAAATTAATAAATTGCCCAACAAATTTTGTATTCAATACAGGTTGCGGCTATTCGGAACTTTCTTACGTTGTTGTATAGTGGTGACTTAACCACCTCGACAAGAAAATCGCTCATTTTTTACCCTTTATGACAAATTGATAAGGTGTACGTAGCAACAAGCTGATAGCAAACTTGAAGTATCGTCCAGGCGGCATTATACACAGCAGCCATTCAGATACCTTTGTCAATGTGACGCCGCGGACAGTGATTCCCTTACAGCTGAGCAAAGTTTTACTCTTGAAAGTGATCCGACAAAGTGGGTAACAAATGATAGGGAAGCAGTTCTTGTTGTGATACCTGTGGTTGGGTGGCGTGTACCATCAGTGACCTGACCATCATTCATAGCCATTTACAAGTACTATTAATGGGGACGATGGTGGACGTACTTAAGAACCTTCTCTATTTGAGTTGCCGTTATCAATTCGAGAATTATAGTGGTAATCATTGACTATCTGTGAGCATTTAGAACAAATAGATATCGCCAACATAAGAATACCGCCTCCGTAACATATTTACTGTACTCTCACACAGGTTTGGATAATATCTGAAATGTAGATATTGAATATGATGGGGGATGCAACAATGCCATCCTTATAAAGACCTGCAGTACTGTTTCCATACCTTATCTCGTTGAATGAGATGTGTAACATTCTTCTTCCCTAACGACCTCACTATAAGAGCAACATTATTACATTATATGGTGTGGGCCATTTCAACTTTCAGAATGTTTTTTTTTTTGGTAATAATTTATAAAACACCATTGTGAAATGATTTTTGGTTTATTTTAGGCCTTACAAATTTCTTCTAAACACATTTTGAAAACACGCAGCTATAATAATTCAATATGAAAACACTTAAATACCTCTTGAATATACGCAGCTGCCATAATTCCATCTGAAAACAAACGTGAAAGCTACAGAGGTTTGCATGGGTCAACGCACCTATCTATAATTTCTTGTGCGAGATTTTAATTGTAAAATATTTGTCCGTAAGAGGAAGATAGACATTTATTAATTCATTTTCTAGTAACTTTATAGCGTAGAACTGATACTACGGTCGTTAACTCTGATTTCCCGAACAATTTTATTGTTCTTCAAGAATGTAAACCACCCACTTCTCTACGTCATATTCCTATAACCAATACACTATTTATAACAAGACACTCCACACTTTTGCAGAATGAATCTCTTTTAGTTGTGACATCACAAAAGATCAATTTCTTCGGTCTTCGGGATGAATCAATAGTCTAAGTTATTGTTGCGGATTCGCAACTAAATGTAGCGGAACGGATCTAGTACATTCACCACCTTATACATTCACCACCTAATACATTCACCACATTCCTGTCAACCGCCAGCTGACAATGCGTCATCATCAAGGGACGCCATCCGAGCGTAACCTATTTCAAATGTGTGCAACGGTCATTTAGCCAGCCTGTAGCCAACCTTCGTCGTCACATCATAGGATGCGCACCAATTACTCGTCCACATCGAACGCGGCTCATTCCCTTGCTGACCCTTTGTTACCTGGTGTCCACTTTGTAAAGTGAGGGGTTATTTTGAGCGCCAGAGTCTTGTAATAAAGAATAGAACGTTACCGAGCACGTTTCTATATTAAGAACATTGGAGTATACTCTTTTCAAAGGTAATTGATTTCCAGTACATGTCCGTGGAAAAGTTACAGGAATTGCAGCCAAGCGAGTAACGGGCAAAGTCCACAATCCGCTTTCACTCGGCACCAGTTATTCTAATTGATTTGAGACCTCAAAACGATCTGTCAGCGATGCAAGTTTAACTGATTTGGATACCTTCAAAATGGAATTCTACCTGGAATACCGGAATGTAGTGATGATCGCTATTGTTTGATAAACATTCCACGAAGTTTAGTTTATAGTATATAGTTTAGTGGGGCTGTGGGGGTTCTCTATGCCACATTGAGAAACAACCCGCTAAACCAGCCACAATTTCGCCTGCATCTACGCGTAACGCCAACCTCAATCCCTTTCCGTGCGCCTTTACCTCCCGTAAAGGTGGCCGTCCCCGACGTCATCACATAGGTAACGGATACATTGTCTGAATTTATCATCGCATACAGACAATGCACCATCTAACTTGGTTTTTCATGCCATCGTTAGCATAACCATACACCTAAAAACATGGCATAAGCATTTACTGTATTACCATGGGGCAACAGCCAAAAATTCCCCTAAACGAAGAAACGTTCGCTTGTGTGTTGCATAACGTCAATTCCAAGAAACGGATTACCCAACATGCAACACACATCAGGGAAACCAATCGGTGCCCCTTGCCAACATACGTACACTGCCATAACACGTGTGCAGTGTATTCACACGACTTATTCAAAGTCACCCCAAGTTATGTCTAACCGACAAAAACTTGCTCGAGCATCTCGCGCCAGGCTGCTAAAAATCCAATCTTTCAGCATTATAACATGCAATGAAGAATACAGCATCGATGCGGCGCACAATCGTCGTAGTATGAGTATACCAACAGCCAATACCCCACGTCGCCCTACGGACGGACAAACCACGGTTCAAATGCAGCTGCTTCCTATTATAACTTCTTTGATATTTCATTTTCGTCGATTTTTGTTGGCACGGTCAGGCAACAAGAAAGATCACGTACCCTTGCGGTGATCGAATCAGAAACTCCTCTCTGATTGGTCACCGCCCGAACAACTTTACGTTGTTATTGCGTGGGCTGGAAACCCACCCTTAGTGGACGGCGCAGGTCCACGAATGGATTTTTAGAGGAGTCGTGATTCAACTGGAGTCGAGTACAGTCGCGGAGTGCGTCATTGTGCGCGATTAATAAAACTTTTGAAGAGTGGAAAGCCTTTGTGAACTTGTGTACCGACTTGTTTTTTAGTTAATTTCTATGTTTATGAAACAGTGCACCGAGCTGCCTTCTGAACTATTTGTATGTTTGTGAATTGACTTCTGAACAATTATTATGTTTTTGAACTCGACTTGTCTTTTAGTTAATTTTTAACTGTATAAAACTGTGTGACGAATTTAGATCTTAAGACTTCAACTGAAGATAGCTTTAAGTGAAAGCTGCGAATCGAGACAAAAAGAAAGTGACGAAATAAAGAAAGTGAATTACAAACCAGGGTCGTGTTTTATTTGATTACATTTCGCAGCAGCAGTTGTGGGGCTTTATGTGAACGCGTCCCGTGCTGGCACACAACATAAAGAAGACGGTGACAGATAATAACAACAATCTTAACACTACCACCACCAACTTAAAACCCCGCCACAGGGCTACCACCCCATTTATTGACTTAATTCAACTGTATGCATTATAGAATGCCTGAGATCTTTATAATTAAATAATAAATTCTTTTGCAATCCATAACGAATTTGCTTTTATGTATACTCCCTAATTCAATTTGGGTCACAACTTTTTATTATTTTCAAAAAAGGAAAATGTATTTTGACAGGCACTTCTCCCTGTAACGTTTACGTTGAAAAAACCATACATCACCATGTACGAGCATTTAAATTCAGACCTTGAAGAGGACAGTTTAATAGCCACGTACGTCAAAAATACCCTTGACCTACGAATTAATCTCGCTCCCTTTAATTTACTGAAATTGCAAATTGGTCGACAATCCACAGGGAGTAAACTTTGAGAACATTCCCTGCATTCATTTGTTTGCATCCCCTTATCGCATTATTAATCCGCCCCAAGTCTCACCCATGACAGACACAGAGACCTCTCCTAGTACAGTCATGTTACCAGGCCTCTCAATCCTGAGAGTTGCATTGCAATTGTAACGAAGTCATTATTTATGTCCTACGCAATACAACCTCGACAGCATCAGCTCATCATTTTTCATTCGTCGTTTGAATTAAACTGTATTCAAAGCACATGCCACCAACGTTCCACACGTCGGGCGGCCAGCGGTTGACGTGCACTAAGCCCCAACGATTGTAAAAGACTTTGACTTCTGCCAGACGAAGTACTCCAAGATTCGGTACAGTGAAGTACTTGTGGGTCGAAGGGTGTTCTTGTCTGATTTACTCAACTAGTCAAAAAGTAGACTGGACCATATCTCGTTTTTATCCGCGGGCTTCATTCTTTGCGGACTACAAGGACCTGTCAGTAGTATAGCGTGATTTCAGAACGATATTTTAAAGTGAACGTCCTGTCGAATTGCAGTAGCCGGCCATTGAAATGAAATTGCATTCCGAACCTTCTCGGCAATAATATTATCGGTGATTGAGGCTTTGAAGTTCTGCCTTGAGCGGCTTGTCGAATGACCCAACTACAATTGTTGTTTTAATTGTTAAGCTTGGTAATTTGTAATCCATACCCAAGGATGGACTCTATGAGATATGTCCTTTGAAGATCGGAATTGAATAGTGGAACAGCAGCGGCCTCTTTACAATGTGTGTATTGACTGACAAGTATTCGAACAAACTGCACCATCATACAAAAGTATGCGTTTGGTATTAGATTGTAATCCCATATTAATTGAGTGTCCTCTGCTTCCAGGCGCCCGTTACCGAAGTCACACAAAACAACGAAATTGATGCCGCATAATCTATCATAATTACGGAACAGTAAGCAGAACGTGGCAATCAATATTGATACTGTTTTGGTCGATTAATCCTTCGCTAATTACATGCACTAAACTCGAATCCCGATTCCGGTTGACAAGAGTACAATTACTGTCAGGTTGCTCCTCATACTTTCTCCACCGTGCAAGTACGGAGGAACTGCCGTGTGTGGGGGCGGGCGGAACCGTTGATTTAATGATTTATTCGAATTCTGTTTGCTCGAGGTAATTAAACGTGATGTAAACAAAACTGAACGAAGATAAACGACAGTAGTATTTAGAACAAAATAACTAACAGCCTAATCCTCGAGGGCTGTATGGCGGCTTAAATGACCGAAAATGTTAGCATTGCCGATCTGGAATGTTAATGAATCGGAAGTATTGATGATTTGTCCTATAAAGCCTAGGTAACTTGAGAGTTGACGCGTCAGTTTAGCTACCTGTGGGCGATATCAGTTAAGCGGGGGGTAAAATGTAGATATACGAGGGTTGCCTTTTATATTTCGGGATTAGAGAACAAAAACAAATATTGTTCATCGAAAATCACTTTATTGTTTTTCAAAATATTCCCCATGAAGATCTATACACGTTTGCATGCGTTTGAACCAATTGTCGAAGCACTTTTGCCACTCTGATTGAGGTATCTCCAACACATGCATTCTGAATGCAGCAACCGCTTCTTCAGGTGTCGAAAAACGTTGACCTCTCAGTTTGTTTTTTACGTACGGGAATAAAAAGAAGTCATTCGGTGCCAAGTCAGGACTATACGGCGGATGACCCATCAAATCGATGTTTTGGGTGCTCAAAAATGCAGTTGTCGCAGCCGATGTGTGAGAGCTCGCATTGTCGTGGCAAAGAGTGATCCGTCTTCGGCGGTTGGTTTTCCTGATTTCTTGGAAGACAACTGGCAAACAAATGGTTGTGTACCACTCAGAATTGACTGTTCTGCGTTGCTCTAGTGGTACGGTTGCGACATGTCCTGTTTTTCCGAAAAAACAGGCGACCATTTGCTTGGAAGTGCTTCGTGCGCGAACAACTTTTGTTGGATTTGGCTCATCTTGAAACACCCAGACAGTCGACTGCTGTTTACTTTCGGGCTCATACGCGTAAATCCACGATTCACCACCTGTCACGATGTCATAGACGTGTTTCGAAGCACCGCGACCGTATTTTATGAGCATTTCTTTCGACCAATTGACACGAGACTTTTTTTGGGCGATTGACAAATTGTGTGGGATCCAACACGAACACATTTTTTTGACGGTCAAATGTTTATGCAATATTGAATGTATGCTGGTCCCACTAACGCCTAAGGTTGTCTCAATCTCACGATAGGTCACATGACGATCTTCCAATATCAGTTCGCGCACAGCATCAATGGTTTTCGGAACAACAACTGATTTTGGACGACCTTCACGAAATTCATCTTGGAGTGAACTACGACCACGATTGAATTCACCATACCATCGATAAACACCGGTCCTTGATGGAGTTCATCCATGCACTGTTGCTGAGTTAATCCACGCCGAAAGTTGTAAAAAATAATCGCACGAAAATGTTGACGATTTAATCCCATTTTTGGGCCAAGATGAATCTTTTAAGTTACTGTAAACAACACAAATAGCGCTCGTATGTCAAAACGTTCTGAGTGCGTATAACCTCAAAAATGCCCAACTTTACGACAGAGCTGTCAATTGCCGGATTGCAACACTAGGGTTGCCAAATCCCGAAACATAAGAGGCAACCCTCGTACCTGACTCCAGTTCGCCGAGTTAAATACATTTTTAACGTCTAGTGTCACCACGGCGCAATATTTTTGTACCTCCTAGCCATCGTGCTAGCAATTGAGCTGTCAATTGCCGGATTGCAACGTTAGGGTTGCCAAATCCCGAAACATAAGAGGCAACCCTCGTATAATGCCATTGCTATCACTAGTGTGGTTTGTTAGAAATACGATGAAGAACCCTTAATTGTGACAAACGGCAACCATTAACACAAATAGGGTACTATAAAAATGGAGGTACGTGACCATTATCGTTCAGAATCCGTTCCAAGATCGTTTCCCTTAATTATTACGCACTATTGCGTTACCAGGTAATCACCTTGGGACGACTGTTCCAAAAAATTTGCTTATGGATTTCACTTTTTTTTGACTTACAGTTGCCAGCCAGCGAGGCGATACCAACTTCACCTATAGCGCTGACATAACAACTCACATTCATTGGGTGGGGTAAGCATTACGCCCTTTATAAGACGTTGTGATCCATCTCCTAAGTAGCAAAAGGATAAAATGATCAAGAATAATTAATACCGGCCTTGGAAACACTTTCTCAGTGATAGGTGCTTATGATAGAAATGCCAAACTGAACACGGTTTAAAGATACAGCTAGGTTCAAAACCACATACCTCACCAAAGAAATACTCTTTAAAGGCAAACGGGATACCATTGGCAGAGTTGTATTGTTGTAGCCCTTTTTCTCAGGGAGCGTGTGTCCTTGTTCTTAAAAGGACGAGGGATCTCTTCAATAGACCGCTCCTGAGAAGGTTCGTTGCGGTCGCCGCTGTGCTTTTCCAGGCCTGAGAGAAGAGCGACGACCGATCGTTCGGGTTGATTAAAATACGGAGGTTAAAATTGTTAGGTATTTATTATCCTTAAATTATTACACTGATTGTCGAGGTCCACATTGTCGGACATAGCACAGAGACTGATTTTATGTTTTGGTTGTTGACGTCCACAACCATTGGACGCCAATCGAGACTGATCTTCGAATTTCTTCTCTTTTTTTTCAACTGTATTTATTAACCGTAATTTTAATTGGTACATTTAATGATACAGTGACTTAAAATTAATTTTGTAACTACTGTTTACATGTAATTATTATAATAATACATACATTTTCCAAACAATGTTTTAAGAGTTACAGGATAGATGTGTGTTTATATATTTAGTAGTGTTTCGTCTTCCTGGAAAAGGTCAGAAAACCAGGAATTTCTTATTTATACTTTACTTAATCTAAACCTAACCCTAATCATAAATATAACTTAACCGAACTTAGTTTGATTATTATAAAATGAGCTATAAACAAAGTTTTATAAGTAAAGGGATATAAGAATTACAGGATGTGGAGTGAAGTCAGTTACGGGTTAGAGGTAGAGTATTTCTTTCCGGTTGTTCGTTGGAAAAACATAGAATGTTGGAAAATGGTTGGACGTTACAGTATTTAAACTGATTGGGGGTAAGTTCAGTGTTGTGGTATATGATCTCGTTTGAATCATTTACCAGTCTGCCTGAGGTGAACATAACTGGAAACAGTTGGGATAGTTAGTGCTGATATCTAGAGGGCTCGCTAAGAGTGAGGTTATTATGGGATTGGGATTATTTTGTAGGTTTTCCATAAATTTGATAGACAGCTCGAGGAATCGTCTATCGAGGCGTTCTGTACCAGCGGTATTGTAGAGTTGGACGTTACTATAGTACTTATAGGAGTTAGGACGACGATGTAAGCCAGAGACATACCTAAGGCATTTTCTTTCGAATGCTCGCAATTTCTTCATTTGGGAGGAAGTGATATGGTACTACAATGAGCACGCGTACGTGAGTGTGGGTCTGATAATTTGTTTGTAGATGAGCAGTTTGACTTTGTGAGAGAGACTATCAGGTTTCCACATAACCCTTCTACAGAGATTAAGCTGAATTGTGGCTTTATGAAGGGAATTTTTAATGGGGGAGGAAAGAGAAAAATTATTAGAAAAAGTTATTCCCAGATACTTTAGGGTTTTGGAAGGTTTTATCAGAGTGTTGTTTAGTTTAATTTTAATTTTGTTGTGTCAGCGTCTAGTGTTGTTTGTACAGTGCTCGTGTTTGCCCTTGAACACTATGAGCTGCGTTTTATTTGGGTTAAGGTGAATTTTCCACTTATTAAAGTATGTTGATAGGTTAGGGAGGAAGTTGTTAATGCGGTTTCTTGCAGCCTTAACAAAGTTGCTGCTGGAGTAAATTAATGTATCATCAGCATAATTTAGCATTAAAACATTAGGAGATACGTGTTGAGGAATATCTGAGGTGTATAGCAGATATAAGATTGGCCCTAAAATCGAGCCTTGGGGAACACCCGCGGTTATGTTGCGAGCTTCTGAGACAGAAGAATTTATTCTCACAACGAATTTTCTGTCAGAAAGATAAGACGTTAATAGCTTTGTTGTGTGAGAGTTTAGACTAAATATGGAGTGCAGTTTATACAGAAGCCCTGCTATCCAGACGCAATCAAACGCTTTTGAAATATCAAGAGATATGCAAACGGTAAGGCTTTGGTTTTGGAGACCGGTTGTAACATCGTGTGTAAGTTTTAGTAGAGCATGACATGTGGATTGTCGCGTACGGAATCTGAACTGAGAGTTGGAGAGGAGAGCGTGCTCAATGGCAAATGAGAGACTATTTTGATAGATCTTGCGTTCAAGTATCTTACTTAGTGTATTTAATAGAGATATTGGACGATAATTGCAAGGGTTATTACTACCACCGGGCTTCTTAATAGGAATTACTACCGCAGTTTTCCAGTTCTCTGGGAAGTGCGATGCATTAATCATATGATTAAGAAGAACTAGGATGGGATGCAGATTCGGCGGGCGTAGCTTCTTAAATAGAAGGTGTGGGATTCCATCTAATCCAGTTGACTTTTTGTTATTTCCTGATCTTACGATCTCGGATAATTCGTCTGCAATTAGCAAAGTTGTGGTGTCTAAGGGGTGTGAAGCTATGTTTGTGTTGTTAAATTTACCGATGAAAGGAGTAAAAGATGGGAATAATCTGTTTGAGATGTATTCGTTTACGGTGTCCTCGAAGCCAGAAGTTGAGAGGGAATTATTTTGCTGATGAATCTTTAAGTCGTGTTCTGCGAGGTAATTTGCTATGTCCATATCGGATTGGGCAATATTATTGCTGATTGGGTTGATGAGATGATCAATTCGGGGTTTATATTTCATCACCATCATCATCATCGGCACTACAACCAGGAACCGGTCTTGGCCTTATTTAGCAGGTCCTGAGGCTTGTTAAATTTTCCGGAATAATTTGTTTTTTTCCGGGCAAGGTCATTAGTCTTGTGTCGGAGGCTCCCCGACCGGGAATCGAATCCCGGTCTCCCGTGTCACAGGCGGGTATACTAACCACTATACTATCGAGGAGGTTTATATTTACGACTTGTTAATTGGATGATGTTTTTGAAAAGATCACGATTTGGTTTGATGTTTTTAAATGTGGAGATGTAGTTTTCATCTGCGAACTTTTTCAACTGCTCATTTATCAGAGTGGATAGGAGTTGGATCTGACTTTTAATAAAGGGGCAGTATCTTGTACGAAGCTTTCGGCGGAGCTGCTTTTTAAGGCGCAATAATTTGGTTAGGATACTGGGCAAAAGCTTTCCTAAATAGTTGTGAGGAATGGTTATCGGGGTGTTATTGCTGAGAGCTTCCTTTAGAATTTGCTCTATTCTTACAGATGCTTGATCAATTTCACTAGGGAGTAGGTTAGATGCTTCCGGGATATACAAGTTAGAGAAACTTATCGCCATGTCCCTATTGACATTTCTCCATTTTGTTTTGAAGAAATTTGGGACAGGGTTTGACGAATAGAGTGGATCAAGAGAGGGGATGTGGATCATGGTGTGAACGGAAACATGATCAGAAGGAAATATAAAGGAGACTGTAGGTGGACCCGCTGAGTGAACATCATTGGACTTGAGGAAGAAGTCGATTGTTGACTTGGCTGTGCTAGTGACACGAGTTGGCTGCAATGGGGAGTCAATGTATGTATATATAAGACGGGAGGAGGGCTAGCAACTAACGACCATATTTGTTGCATTTATTACCATTGAATGCTGTATGACGAGCATTCCAGTCTCCCCCGATTATAAATGGAGCGGGAACGGACTGTTGGGTTATCTGAGAAATGTCAGCATCGGGGAAATCTGGTTCTCGTGAAGGGTGAATATAAATGGATGCTAAGACGAGCACTTTATTGTTCTCACAAAAAAGTTTAACTGCCGTGTATTCAATGCTGGATATATTAGTGAATCTAATTTCACTGAATTGAAATTTTTTGTGTACTAAGATGCCGGTACCTCCGTGAGATCCATTAGTTCTGGGGTTAGAAACAAAAGTATAATTGGGAATGGAAACTCGGGAATTTGGTTTGAGCCAGGTCTCTGAAAGGAAGAGGATATCTGGGGAAAATTTTTCAACAAACAACCGGAGGTGTTGCTTACGTATATTAGAGTAAATGGATTCGGTGTTGAGGGAGATAATGGTTAGTTTAGAGATCGCTGGAAAGAACATGGGAAGTTATTAGTGAAAGAATCTGACCCTTTTTCGGTTTCTGACATATGCCTCAGTGAAGGAAGCATGGCCTGCAGGCTTTGGATGTAACACATGATGTCCAGATTGAAATTTTTAATATTGTCGTTAGAGGAAATGGTGGTGTTGAGGTTTCCTTTTGCTGCATCCGCGTAAGATATTCCGGGTCGGGTTAACTTTGCTTCCTGCAATACTGTTGGTTTCGTTGTATGTTGGTTTAACTGTTAATATTGCTAATTTCCGTCTTTGCAGAAGTTTTAGCTTCTGAGGACATTGAGAGAAATTTGCTGGATGTGGCCCTCCACAGTTACAACATTTTACTGTAATCTTCTTTGTGGTAATGAATCCATCGGCGTTGGCGGTTTGGACTGTCTCTGGTTCCAGGCCTTGTGGATATACCTTGCATTCATCGAGCTCGTGTTCCTCTGCACATCTGCCGCAACGTCTTTGCTGGTGGCATGAGACAGCCAAATGTCCTGAGTCTTGGCATCGCTTGCAATGTAGAATTTCTTGTTTGTGTGGCTCCTCGATTGCGATTTTTTGGGTAAACAAATATTTAATTTGTTTAAGTTGCGTGATGTCTTGATTTGGTGCGATTTGTATGATCCGGAGTTTTTTTATGTTGTTTGTCCTGTGTGTGGTGTTTGGAAGTAGTCCAGCTTGTTAATCTTTATTTGTGGACATATCCTAGCGATTTCCAGTCCGAATTCTTCGTTGGTCCATTCTGGATCGATATGCCTTATAATAAAGGTAGCTGGTTTGCTATTCGGATGTTGGAAGGTGAAGAGCTGATATTGTTCCTCTAAGAGTTTTTTAACTGCTCTATCATGATCGTCTAATGATCTGACTGTTATGGAGGTCCTAGATCCTTTTATATTTGTGCTGAAATTCCGGTGACCCAGGGCATTTTGCAGGGTTTGAATTATAGCTTTGGTGCTGGTCAGGTTTTTGATGTAGATTGGCGGGGGTCTTTCATTTATCGCGGTTGATTTCGTTGTTGATTCTACTCCGGCTTGAGCGGGTTTTTGATTTGATGAGGGCTTTATTTGTTTGGGAAGATTGGTGGGTAGTTCGCCTTGGCCGTGACTCGAATTGAGACCTTGACGCGACGTTTCTCCCATATGGGCGTCATCTGTGTTAACGATGGAATCTTATCTATATATTTGTTCCTGGAGTTGTTTCACTTAAACTGTTAATTGGTTAATGGTTTCCAACGCTTCCTCGAACTTTTGTTTGTAATTTTCGGGGCTGCTTGTTCTCTCCATGTTTGTGGACTTTTTTACTGGTGCGTTCCGGAAGATGTCTAGAGCTTTCCTTTTTCGTTCTGTTATAAACTCCAGTACATGGCTTGAGTCATCGCCTATCGTCGGCGTTGTAAAGTAAGTAACTGCTTTCGACTGTACTCCTGTATTCCACGGTATTCCTCCCCGTATCACCTCCACAAACTCACAAATGCTTTCACAATCACAATTTACACAATTTTCTAGTTTTGTTTCTCATTAATTATAGAAACATTCTTTTAATATACACACGTGAAATGTATGAATAACAATAAACACGTGACAACGACTTGAAGGTTGCAGTGATGAACACATGTCACGACGACTCGAATGTTGCTGCTTGAATGATCTTCGAAAGTGAAATTCATAACCCTTATAAATGAAACCAAATCGAGATTTTGTATCTCGAAGACGCCGAATTGAAAGTAAAATCTCGATTTTATTCTTTGACTGGAGCCAAGTGTTTGTTTTTGAGATAAGAATTCGAATTCTCAGAAACGCAGTGCATATAAAGATATGCACTGGGATTCGGGTGTTGCCGCCATTCACTCGCCGATCGTTTATGCGGACAGACGTATTCATCGTGTGCTCGTTGACGAATAAAATTGAAATTGTTCACACCGAATCTTGTTGTGCGATAAATTGCGAAAGTTATAGTTAAAAAAAAAAAAAACACCATACAAACACTTGCAAACACGTGTAATTTTCGCTGGATGCCGTAGTCGAAATCTGTCTTCACAGATGCCAGACAACGATCCGAGCGCCACCCGGGAATATTTATTGGAAAGGAAGAGAAAGCCATTGAAACTCTTCAAAACTCATCAAAGTAGACCACAAAAATGGAAAATCAAGCAAAAAACCACATTGACTACGAACAAAAATTCCACGAAGCCGTGGAATACATCCAACAGCTTACAACACAGGTGAAACAACTCCGGGAGGAAATTTACTCTCTAAAGCAACCCAGCCAAAGCAGCGACGATGCCAGTATGGAGATGACGCCTTCTCCCAGCTTAAACCAAAAAACATCTCCACCCAAACAACTATCATCAGCCCATAAGGAAACCACCAAGCAAGCCAAGCCAGCACCGAGTCCCCTGCCAGCCCAGCACAAAAATGTTAGACCACCACCAATATACATAAAAAATGTGACCAGTATAAAGGGAATAATTCTAATAGTAGAAAATTCCCTAGGACACCGCAACTTCACCACAAACACTAAAGGCTCCTCTGTCTCCATTGCAACAACAACTCTGGTTGATCACGAGAAAATCGTTAGAAAACTTGCGGAACTACAACACCAATTTTTTATGTTCCAACACCATCAGCTCAAACCAACAACATTCATCATTAGGCACATTGACCCAACTTGGACCAACGAAGAACTAGCGTCGGAGATCATCAGGATTTGCCCAGAGCTGAAAATCCATAGGTTGGACTATTTTCAAACTCCGTACATGCGGGAAAATAACTTAAGGAACCTACGGATTATCCAAATCGCTCCAAATGAAGACACCAACAAGCTCAAACAAATTAAGTACTTGTTTACGCACAAAATTAGCAACGAGGAGCCTCATAAACAAAGTATCCTTCATTGCAAGAGATGCCAAGGCTCGGGACACTTGGCGGTGGCTTGCCACCTAAATATACGATGCGGCAGATGTGCCGATGAACATCAACCAGGAGAATGTAAGGTCAATCCACAAGGTATGGAACCAGGAAAAATCCAAACCACCAACCCCGATGGATCCATTACTACTAAGGAAATCGCTGTGACATGCTGTAACTGCGGAGGTCCACATCCAGCCAATTTCTCCCAGTGCCCGCATAAATTGAGAATTCTCTAAAGAAGAACAAAACCAGCAACAACCAACAAATCCACACCAACCAAATCCACATCGCAGAACACATTACCGCAACCTACAAGGCCAGGAACATCATATGCGGATGTCATCAAGAAAAATCAAAACACGCCGACGTCAAACAAACCCAACTCCATTGGCCTCAACCTGGACATCATGGGCTACATCAAAAGTCTACAAACTATGCTTCCTACATTGAAGCATATGTCGGATATCGAAAAAAAAGGTCAGATTCTTTCACTTATAACCTCCCAAATTCTTTCCCTCAATGTCTGAACTAACTATAGTCGCCATCAACGCAGAGTCTATATACTCCAACATCCGTAAGCAACACTTACGGTTGTTTGTTAAAACCTTCTCCCCAGACATCCTCCTCCTCTCAGAAACGTGGCTTAAGTCCAACTCCCGAGTATCCATCCCCAATTATACATTAATTTCAAACCCAAGAACTACTGGATCCCATGGAGGTACCGGCATCCTAATACATAACAAACTTCAATTCACCGAAATCAGGTTCGCCAAAGTTTTCAATATTGAATATACGGCAGTTAAACTTTTTGGTGAAAACAAAGAAGTAATCATAGTAACATCCGTTTACATCCACCCAACACGAGAACCAGAATTTCCTGACTCTGACATATCTCAAATAATCAGACAGTCTCTCCCCGCACCATTCATAATCGGTGGAGACTGGAACGCTCGACATACAGCATTCAACGACATAAAGAGTAACAAATACGGGTGCCAACTTTTAGACCTCCTCTCATCTCACCCATATACGTATATCGACAGTCCACTGCAGCCAACTCGTGTCACCAACTCGACGCGGTCAACAATTGATTTCTTTCTCAAGTCGGCTGATGTCTACTCAACGCCCCCCCCCCCCCCCCCCCCGCCCTGTATCCTTTTTCTTTCCCTCTGACCATGGTTCCGTTCACACCTCGATCAAAGTTCCCTCCTTCGAACTGCTCTACTCACACAGTCCTGTCCCGAACTTCTCCAAGACTAACTGGAAAAACGTCAATAGAGACGTCGCCGCAAGGTTTTCTAACTTGCAAATCCCCGAATCTTCTAACCTAATCCCTGCTGATATCGATCGAGCAGCCCTAAAAATTGAGCAGACACTCAAGGATGCCCTCACCAGCAATACACCCACCACCATCCCTCATAATCATCTAGGAAAACCTTTACCCAGAATCCTAATTAAATTGCTGCGTCTCAAAAAACAACTGCGCCGAAAACTTCATAAAAGTCAGATCCAACTCCTGACCACCTTAATAAATGAACATTTAAAAAAGTTCCCGGATCAGACTTATACCTCTACACTTAACAATATTAAACCCAATCGTGATCTCTTTAAAAACATCAACCGACTAACTGGTCGGAAGTTTAAACCGCGAATCGATCACCTTATCAACCCACTCAGCAACAATCTTGTCCAATCCGACACGGACATAGCCAATTGCCTCGCTGACCACTTCTCAAAGATCCATCATTTAATTTTCGAAATACTGTCAACGAATATATTTCACACAGATTACCCGCATCTTATACTCCGTTCATCGGAGAATTTAACGACACAAACAAGGCGTCACATCCTTCAGACACCAGCACATTTTTAACCACAGATGAACTCATCAAGTTCATAAAATCACGACCCAACAAAAAATCTACCGGTATAGATGGAATACCACACCTTCGATTTAAAAGACTTCACCTGACAAATCTACTTCCCATTCTAGTCCTTCTGAACCATATCATAAATGCTTCACATTTCCCAGAGAACTGGAAAATTGCATTAGTAATTCCCGTTAAAAGGTCCGGCAGTTCCCATAACACCTCCAACTATCGTCCGATATCTTTATTGAACACCCTAAGCAAAATATTGGAATGTAAGATCTACCAAAACCTTCTCTCGTTTGCCAGTGATAACGCTCTCATCCCTAATTCTCAATTTGGCTTTCGTGAGCGACACTCTACTTGTCATGCGCTACTAAAACTTACACACGATGTCACAACTGGTCTAGAAAACCAATGCCCTACCGTATGCATGTCTCTCGATATCTCCAAAGCATTTGATTGTGTCTGGATCTCAGGACTGCTTTATAAGCTGCACTGCTTATTTGGTCTGAATTCCAATATCACAAAGCTCCTAGCATCTTATCTTTCTGGGAGGAAATTCATGGTCAGAATAAATTCTTCCCTCTCACAATCTCACAACATAACCGCAGGAGTTCACCAAGGATCCATTCTTGGACCACGTTTATATCTTCTATACACATCCGATATTCCCCAACCTCCACCTAGTGTTGTAATGCTAAATTATGCTGACGATACTTTAATCTACTCTAGCAGTAGATTTGTCAAAGCGGCAAGAAACCGTCTTAACAACTTCCTCCCGCTCATCTCAGCATACTTTAACAAATGGAAAATACGCCTCAACCCAACCAAAACCCAGCTAACAATGTTTAAGGGCAAAAACGCTCACTGCACAAACAACACTAAACGTTGCCACAACAAAATTAAACTAAATCTTAATAATGCCCTTATAAAACCTTCCAAAACCCTAAAATATTTGGGAGTAACCCTTTCCAACAACTGGTCATTCTCAACCCACATCAAAAATTTTCTTCAAAAAGCCTCAATACAGCTTAACCTGTGCAGACGAGTGTTATGGAAACCTAAAGGCCTCTCTCTTAAGGTCAAACAGCTCATCTACAAACAAATAATCAGACCTACTCTTACATACGCCTGCCCATTATGGTACCACATCTCACCCTCCCAAATGGAAAAGTTACGAGTGTTTGAACGAAAATGTTTCCGGTTTATCACTGGCTTACACCGCAAAACCAACTCATATAGATACCATTGTAACAACGACCTTTACAACACCGCGACATCGAACGACTGGATAGACGGATCCTAGAACTGTCGATAAATTCCATAGAAAACCTTCCTAACAATCCCAACCCGATAATAACGGACCTACCATCACCCTCCTCCAATACGGGAGCACACTACCGTAATTGTCTCCAAATCAGGACCCTCTTCGCCGCAGGCAGACTGGTTAACGATCTAAACGAGATCGTGTACCACAACACCGAACTGGCACCCAATCATTTCAAACACAGCAACATCCAACCATTCTCCAAGATCCTTACCTTTAATACAGAACCAAATGGCTCTCCCCTCCTTCAAGAACTTACCTGATCCTATCCCTTACTATCCTCAATCCCAACGAGAAATCCCACATCCATAACTAAAAATTGTAAATATTATTTTTGAGTCAAATTCGAATTGTCACTATCATTGCAATATCAAATATTGTAAATTGTATATAAGATTAGATTAAGTTAGATTAAGTTATGTTAAGTAATTTAAAGTAGGCTAAGTTAATATAAACAGAGTTCCTGGTTTTTTCTGACCTTTTCCAGGAAAAACAAAGTTATCAATATATATAAATCACATTAAATCTTAAGCACATCTAAAAAGAATTGTTTGAAAAATGTTAACAAATAGCATGTAAACACTTAATATGTAACCAATCTATTATAAGTTAGCTGTATTACTTATTGTAACTATTAATTTTTGGTCAAATAAATGCAGTATATTAAAAAAAAAAAAAAAAACTCGGGTGTTGTTTACGGACGGTATAATTGATTCGTTTATCGTGAATTTGTTGGATCGGGGTAATGGATGTTGTGAATATAAGTTTGGGTGTAGGTATTTGGATGTATGTGTGGAGGAAGGAGATGGTAGGGCTTTTCAGAGCACTACAGTACTATACAAATAGCATAAACTTTTGAACTTAATTTGAATTAAGCGCAACAAAAGATGTGTCATTGCATAAGTCCACTTACATGTTATTTCGGGTAGGTTTTGTTCATTAGTCGGAGCATTGCAATGACACGAGAGTATCGCGTCGACCAGTGCAACACCCATGGCTTAAGGCCTTTTTCCACACAAATGCGCCCACAAAATAGAATGCGGCGATGCCTTTTAAAGTCAAACCGAAGTCTGGGCGGGACAATAGGAAGAAGATAAATGAAGGATATGGCAATGTACATTGGTACAAGGTGCAACTTTTCTGCTGTCTCCTACACTGTTTTGGATTTTGACGTGTCTGAGTATATTACGTTTGCTATCCAATTGCCGTGCTCCCCCAAAACTTGAGGAAAGAGCAATCGACCGCAACTGACGTACACTATAAAGCGCACCAATTTTGTTTTTATATGTTAAACTTGTCGAGATTTCAACTAAACCTTGTTAAACGAGGAGCAGAATGGGGACTTTAGGAAGAAGATAATGTTAACAGATTTCTTAGCATTCGATTCCAATGCGCGATACATAAACAGAGAGTACATATTATAATTATAATTTACAAGGATATATTTGCTATAAATATATTGTTGTATAAATTTCTACAACAATATATTTGTCCTTGTCTGTAAAATAGAGGACAGTAGAGAGGGAGGTCAGCACCAGGCGCGGAAGTTCTACCAACTAATCCGCGGTATGCCACGGTACACACCACGCTGCACTTACTTGCAAGGATAATGAGGGTAATCTGATCACCGATCCTGAAGGCATTCTGGAGCGATGGGAAGTGCACTTCAAAGAATTGCTAAATGTTCAGCTCACAGAGGAATTGGAGGCTCCATCAATGCAAGAGCAAGACCAAATGCTGCCGTCACCAAGCATTGAGGAAACATTAAAAGCCATAAGACAGCTCAAATCAAATAAAGCCCCCGGAGTTGATAGCATACCAGCTGAGCTGATCAAATAAGGAGGGACAGCGTTACATCATGCAATTGAGATCGTGGTGCACGTATGGGAGCAAGAGGAGATGCCGGAAGATTGGCGTCGTGGAATAATTTGCCCCATACATAAAAAGGGAGATATCACAGTGTACGGCAACTATAGGGGTATAACATTGCCGAGTACCGCCTATAAGATACCCGCCACTATCATACAATGAACGGATAGCCCCATACGCTAAAGCCATTGTGGGGACGGAAGTCATTGTGCCGGCGTACGGCACGGGGTTCCACTTCGTCCCACGAATTGTTCGCTGGTTGGTGCACTGCTGAGAGATCGAAACACTCGTCGCACAGGTGGAAAGTATAAAAGAAAACACTGAGGAACTGCCGCTTGGAAATAAAATACACTGAGTACTGTCTATTTATTAAGAGGTTACTTTATTGATTAATCACGACAAAAAAACATGGACAGAAATTGCACTTAAATATTTTTAGAGTTCACAATTCTAATTTCGATACCTAGTACATTTTGTAGTTATGTACTATCAAATTCACTGCCCGCTACTATAAAAGTGTTAATACAGATAATTCACACGTTATTCACTATGACTTAAATTTTTGGCTTTCATTGATTAGGTGAAACTCATTATATTAGAGACGACAATCCGGGGTTGATAAACAAGACTCTGGAACTGGTGCGCCCCCGTGGCGGCACGGGGAGCAGGAGATCGACCGTGGTGGTCTGCGGCTGAAATTCGACTCGATAAACGATATTTAATCGTTTTCTCTGTGGTGGAAACAAGGAAGACAGACTTAGTAATGAATCTGTATGTGTGAGTGAAGATCACATTGGTTTTTTTTTCATACACAAGGCCATAGGAATAAACCTGAAACTCAAAGACGGGGCATACTGGGCATCCAAGAGATGTGTGTATGTTGAAACAAACGAATCGCATCTGGTCGGATGCTAATGGCTTTGCATTTGTTTATGTATCGTGAGGGAAAAGATTCGACGAATTAAAGGTCAAGGGAAATATGACCTGATGCATAGTTCGGTAATGAGGGTCGGCTAGATAAAGAGCAGCCGCTCATTAAATAGAAAATGTGATTCGGATACCACAAACGATATGAATTGTCTATGGTATCGCAGGAACCTATGTAGGAACAGCAATCTTCGATTTGCACATGGTGCGAGTTAGGAAATTTTACTGCTGGAAGAAAAAGGTCGCCGGCCGATGTGTACGTAAGGAAATTTACTTGGCGACGTTGGGAAAATAGACGGCGCAGTATTTATGATCCCTGTCATGAAGGTTACAATGTATGTAAATCGAATTATTTTGTTTACCGGAATTCATCTAAGTATATTTGACTGGCGACGTAGATGCCGAAATTGATTGGAAATGGCTAATAAAGACATCTTAAGGAGCAGTGGTATGCGAAGAGAATGCATGAAGGTAAGTTTTCTTTACAGGGACTTAATGATCATAGATTTGATCTATATAATGCGTGAAGCATTTTTAGGTGCCGAATGCGAATGCATTGGTGAAGACTTATGCGTCTTGGGTAATGACTAAGGGGGTTTTTCAGGAAAGGGAACCGTTGGATATGGTGGAACCGCCACACCATCATTGGTCAATATTATTGTGGCTTCATCCCGGGAAAATCAGCCGTTGACCAGATATTCAACATTAGGCAGACGATGGAAAAATGTCTGGAATTTGCTATCCCTTTATATCAGCTATTTATATACTTTAAGGCCGCCTACGATAGCATAGCCAGGGCAGAACTATATAATGCCATGAGAGAGTTCGGCATTCCAAATAAATTGATACCACTTTGTAGGTCGGCCATGGCCAACGTAACTAGTCAAGTAAAAATAGCGGGATTGCTGTCCGAACCTACAAACATCTTTAATGGACTCCGACAAGGGGACGGTCTGGCCTGCCTCCTCTTCAACCTGGCGTTGGAGAAACTAATCCGTGACTCTGGCGTTACAACAAGAGGGGCTATTGTCACCAAGTCCAGCCAGATTCTTGCCTACGCAGATGACATCGACATCATCCGTAGATCCGATTCGGCTGTACAGGACTCCTTCATCCAAATCGAACAGGTGGCACAAAAACTGGGACTGCAGATTAATGAGGGGCAAACTAAGTACATGGTGGCAACTTCTGCGAAGAGAAGACCTAACTTTGATCAAACTATCAGGGTAGTGGGCCACGAATTTGAAGTAGTGCAATCCTTTAACTACCTGGGGCCAATAGTATCAGCCGATAACAAAATGGAAGAAGAAATACTCGAACGGCTGATCAAATCCAACAAAGTCTACTATGGTCTATCAAGACTCTTTAAATCTCGAAATTTATTCAGAACATCCAAGCTGCTACTGTACAAGACGATGGTCTTACCAGTACTTATGTATGGATCCGAGACCTGGGTACTCAATAAAAAGCACTCTGAATCCTTAGCCGCGTTCGAGAGGAAGGTCTTAAGGAGAATTGTTGGCCCCGTATGTGAGGGAGGACGATTCCGGAGACGCTACAACCATGAGTTATACGCGTTCTACCTTGAAACAAATGTTGTAAGAAAAATCGAGCGCGGTAGACTCCGGTGGGCGGGACACCGAGCTCGAATGAGCGAAGAGGAGCCTGTCCGGAAAGTCCTTTGTGGCAGGATTTATGGAAGGAGACAGCGCGGCAGTCCTTGTCTACGATGGAGGGATGGCGTGAGACCAGGGCGCCCAGAGCCTGGGAGTGCCAAACTGGATCGGCTCGAAAGATTTGGAGAGATTTGTTAAATAAGGCCAAGACCGGATCCCAGCTGTAGTGCCAATGATGGTGATGATGATGATGATGATAAATTTCTACACATATCTTGTGTTATAACCCTAACAACAACGAGTTAACGAGAACAAGGTAGGAGTTAACACGACACCACCAGGCAATCGTTCTTGGTCATTTTCTCTGATCAATAAAACGGAAGGGTAATTCGACACTGGGAAGCGAAAAAAGAAAATCAACACAGAGAAACAGAAAACAAACACGAGGATAGAAAAAGTTAAAACCTTAATAATATTACGCAGATAGAAGAAAAGAAAAATGGAAAATTCAACGCGACACACCAAGTTTAAATCCTTATTAAATATAATTGATGTTAACGAGAGTAAAGACGGGCATTAACGGAGAGGTATTTTTTTCTTCCTTTTTTCTTAAATTAAGTACTACAATAAAAGGCATGTTCCAGAGAGCTCCTTTCTTTTCGAATCTTTGTTTTATCTAAGGAGGCTGTGTGCGCCTGTACTTCAATGATTAGTCGTGTTTGATCAGAATGAAATACTGATTCATTCAATTTCTGCTGAATTCCAGTTCGTAACCCAACACAGCACAACACACGAAAAAACACTGGCATTTTGAAATAACTACTGTATACCATTTGGCAAAGTAGTGAAGAATGTGATTGAAATCCACTCCAGAAAAGGTTGGTATGAACGCGCCGTCCCTGCAAACCACGGTCGCATATATGTGAAGATGTCTTAGCTCGCTACTTAGGCTCTGATTGCTATGTTTATGCTCTGGTATTTGGTGTTGATGATTTTTTCGATTCTTTTTTAGTGCTGTGCTATTATCAGTGGAAATTGCCGAAACTTAACGTCTCTGTTCTTCCAATGCCCATGTATAGAAACCTATTTATGAAGTTATATTGAATTATTTAATGGAGTAATACCTTAAAGAACCTCTTGTCATCACCGACGGATTACACGGTAGACATATTAACTAGAAAAGACAACGTTTTTCAACATCTCAAGTTTTTAGATAGCTTTTTTTTACCATCGTTGCAATGTCGGGTGTTAAACAGACAACTATCTGTAGTTTTCGATTCTCACAAGTTTTAGGTTAAATATCCGAATACAAATAGGAGGTAATGCGATTAGACCACAGGACAGGATGAAATATCTTGGGGTCATATCTAACATACAACTTCCACTCAGCTAAGAAATATATGCATTTGATAATTAAATAGTTGAATAAATTACTTTATAAGTTTGGCTGAGGAATGTTAAGTTACTTTCAGATTACGCCACCTTTCCAGACCTCGCTTGGCTATTCTGTTCATCTATGACCTTAAAAAGAGAAAAACAATCAAATACAGAGTATTCCACATTTTAATTTACACTATAAATCAGACAAAATTAGACTTCCGCTTAAACTATAACTTACTTCAAAACTACACTTGTCCTAATTGGTCGGACTAGCATACTAGTAACTACTAATAACATGTTGGGCCTATAAAAATCCACTTTCTGTCGTGCTTCGGTTTTGTGTGGTGACTGAAGTGGAAGAAGTCGAATTTAATTAATTTTTTATTAGCCTGCTCTGTCTTGGAAAGAGAACTTTACAACACCGTACGACCTAATCAACCAACAACTGCCATACTAATTGCATCCACCTACAGGAAAGTTGGGAGACTACATTCACCATTGCGCCGATGCATCCCACAGTGCCGACAAGGTATGAGAGATACCAAGACCGTATATAACCTAATACCAATCCCGACAATCAAAGAAGCAAATAGATTCTCCTGAAAGAAGATTCAATCTATCAAATTAGCGAACAGTCGCCGCGCAAGGAACAAAAAGTCCACATCTGTAATTTATTATCAGACCGCGGCGGCATGGATTGGCAGTACGCGCACAGCCGTATGTGTGCGCTTTGCCTTTGATTTCAATCATAAATTGCACGCGTCCCATATTCGCAGAAAGGAGCGTTCGGGTTCATGCATAGGGAACCGAAGATATCCTTGATCAGACGCAATCGAACCCGCTGTACTGATCATGAGAAGCACACTATGAACATCATCTAGAACGATTCAGCCCGTGTGTAGGGGCTAGCTTGCCTTACCCTTCGCATCCCGGTGCCGCTGCTGTTGCCTGCCTTTCCCGGATTGTCCTACTAGATACCTCTCACTGGAATTCCGCCTCAGATTCAGATTCAGATTCGGATTTGTATTCTCCTTTGTTATTAATTTTTGTCGGCCTTCGCTGTCTCTACGTGCGTGCCCAGTGCCAAACCAAGGCTCTATAAGCCGGGCCGTTATGTGAGACATATGGAATTATTATAATTCACGACGGCAATATAAACTCCGGCGGATGATGCAGCTGACGGTGATTATGATGAAGATGGAGATGATGATGGAAATTATGGCAATTTTCTGCTCGAAAATTACTTTATGGGGTTCAAGAACGCACGCTGTCGCGCTGTGTAATTGCGGCCATCATTAGCGCTGGGTAGGACTTTCATTGGGAGACGGAACGCGCGCCTGCTGGTGGGCTGCTAGCCCCAATGGGATACGTACATATTTGGGGAGGTTTACGATTTAAATGGATTCATAAAATTGTTTAGGAACGAGATGTGAATACAGACGAACGCATGAGCGGTCATTTAGTTATCCAAGTTTTATGAGGTTGTTGTTAGATTTTAATGACTCTCTCAGGGGTTTACGGAGCCGGGAGAATAATTTGTATACAACGGTGAATATTATTAAGTATCTGCACAAATCTTGCGCCTGCATTGGAATGTACAGTTGGCAAAGGCGCATAGCTTTCTAGTGCTGCAAGTTATTTTACGATCACTACAAGCACACCAGTTGTCTAAGAAGTCTCGATGGCGAAAGGAGCCTATAATGTCCATTGCAGGTTCCGTGTGCTACTAAATCTAGAGCAAACCATTAAATATTTTATTTCCTTCCGATTGGTGAACCGAGAAAGTACCAATAGAAGGTGTTATGCTGCACGATCAATTGCCAACAATTGCAGGTCTGTCTTTCCAATGAATCATCGAATATGCCTTTATGGGTTCTCGTTTTATTATGTCCGCCTTATGGGTTTCTTTTAGTGGCTTTTTGCGATGCGGTTTATTGTTATTAGGCCACGGCTCGGTAGTTTAGTATAAGCGTTTAAAAACAATAGAAACCTTACTGAGGGTGGTCATTAGACTGGAAAAGAAAATGTACACTCATGTACAGTTTTTAATTACCTCTACCATAAGCGAAACACAGCTGTATATTAAACTTTCTAGAAAAATTGGGGTTTGCAGCAGTTTGGGGAACAATAAATCTATTATTTTTACGTTTATTTCTAAACATAGTGGGATTATCCGATTTGGGTCAAATAGGCCCCCTTTTCTTTTACAGTTTATTACTGTCTTAAACGAAACTTGAAAATGCCTTTCTCATGGAAGTCATCATCCGTACGGGTGAAACACTCAAATAAATCACTTTCAAAATCTTATCTTGATAGTAATTTCTTATCACTAGGTCTTATAGGTCTCTTTTCTCTTGGGCTTCCGAAAAAAGTTCTGCGGATGGTTCTGTCGTTGCCCACCCCACATTAATCTTGGCGACCTGATGGTTCTCACTACTGTTCACTGAAGGTGGGAATGGCGAACCTGTTTTGCTAAACGTGCTAATTTTTATACAACAAATAATAATGTGGCCATGACGTGCCGTCAACAAATCTTGGCTTAGTGATTTTATAGACAAGAAATAAAACTAGTTGAGATTAATTAGTCCGAAATAATATAGCTATCGTTATTTTGTTGTTCCAAGTAAATTAACTAAGTTAGTGGGATTTATTATTATTATCTTCCATATATATGGTGCACAGATCATGTTGAGCTACGAATTCACTATCACCATACATACCAGATTTGCAATACACGAAAAAGAATCCCAGAGAATTTTCATTCGGAGTTACGCCATTAGGACAATTGGCGATTCCTTCCTTTAAAATTATGTTTGCCTGTTTGACGTCTAATAATGAAGAGTTACGATTAACTATATTCATATTTCATAATTTTTTTGACACCTCTGTGTTCTATTTAAGAAAATAACCTGACATACAATTCAGACCTACTTGCTGTGAGGCTTGCCTCTTTAAGTCGGCATACATTGGGACACTTCACTCGCTGATGCATCAAATACTGTACCACTACAGCAAATACTTAGGTTAATTGCTTCCCATCCAATCCAAAAGATTCTTTGAAAAAAACACAAAGGATATTTGATTGAAAATATTCTCCATCGTTTGCATAGGACGAATCAAACTCAGATTCAGTTCACACGAAGTGCGTATAATGAGGCATTGGTTTCGATTGAGAATATATGATTGGCAATCGCTACCAACGCACTGCATGGGAACGGTACGATGTATTGTTCGACAAGTTTGGAATCATAGTCCGCGCCAAATGAGGTCTGAGAGAAAATATACAATAGATTTTTAAATGTTGTATATTTTTGCCTCAATAATGATATATGCCTCAACATATTCCACAACACGTTCCACTGTTTCCACGTGTTTGTCGTCTACTAATTGTCACAAAGATATCACAAGGATGTCCCGAATGTGCCCCAAAGATACCTAAAGGTTGTCTCAAGGTTGTTCCAAAGATGTCCCAACATTGTTCCAAGGTTGTTCTGAGGGTGGCTCAAAGATTTCCTCAGGGTGTCTCAACGTTATCCCAAGGATGCCCAAAGGCCGTTCCAAGGTTGTGCTCAAGAGCTCCCAAGGATGTCCCAAAAATTGCCCACATGCTTTCCAAACATGTCATAATGATTCCCCAAGCAAGTGGCAAACATGTCCAAAGATGTCCCAATGATTCTCTGGCATTCATGCGAACCTCACAAATCACTGTGGGGTTAAATACCTTTTCGTCCAACTAAGGAGTCATACATACTAGTGTCCGCAACCCCACGTATCCACAGACACGTGGGCCCAATTCCACTACCTATTCATCATGCCTGCACGGTTATCGACGAACACTACATCAAAACCGAAATTATTTAACGACCCATTAGCTGGGTAAACACAAGTGGCCCGACGCGACAACGCCTGACGCCGACAGCCATCAAAATCCCATGCGGCAAAATACGGCCAAGAAATAAACAATATTTATGATCTTCTCTTGAGCCAACCACAATTTGATTTTACCTTATCGAAAGGACTATTGTGGGAACAAAGGGTAAACAATAAACTAACCGATACTGTGCCTACAAGAACCGACCAACCTGGTAAAAATATCGCAGCCGAAGTTAATGACTTCGGCCGAGGATATCACCAAGGCCATAAACCACATACGGGTAAATTACACAAAGGGATACCGCATATGTGTGAAAAGCCTAACGATCCTGGGCATATCTCCGGCCACATGAACAGCAGCGTTCGCGTCTGCATGTGTGGGTACATCCACAAAGTATCTCTACGAAAAAAGCGGAATCGTAGAACAGGTTAGGGCTCGATCTCCTGTGAAGGAGAAATCCCTTGGGAAAGAGAGGATACCATGGGAAGGTGTATTGAAGAGAAAGAAAGAACAACCGGGTGAGTTTCCTTTCCTTCAACAAAATTGTATAAGTCAGTCCGGTGATAACATTCGCAACGGGTGGATCCGCGAGTACAAGAAAAAAATCGAGGGTGTGTCGGCGCGAGGTTCGATAAAAAAGTTGTGAATAAAAAAATAGGAAAATTAAAATAAGAACAAAAATCAGTGAAGGCATAACAATAAGGAACTTTTATATCGTAGACAGTGTTCGACGGAACTCAATCAATTAAAAAGCCGCCAATATACTCCAAATATGCCGCAAACACACTCCACAACATTTCCCACAACATCTTCGATAACATGCCTCGTAACATAATACACCATATACTTTTTAACATGTAGGACACGATAAAGGAAATAAATGTCAAACTTTTCCTGCCATGGCATGCGCATGCGCCCCGAGATGCCGTTATATAACTGTTGGAGTTCTTCATGAACAGTGCAGATTGTAGCGCTTCGAAAACACGGGCGAGGGAGGGCAGTTCCATAGTTTTCCTCTTCTGTGACGGAATGAGTTCTGGTAAAACCGGCGAGAGATGTACTGCAAACTGACGACTGAATTTCGCGGGATAATACCACGAACCTCCGAGGAACAGTCCCCGTGATAACATCGGCCGGCGAAGGCCAGCACGATCCTTGTCCCTGTTCCATCCAAGTTCACATGCAGCCTCCACTTGACGCCTCTGGTTAGCTACTTTGGTACCCGCCAAGTAGTGAACCAATGCATGCAGCGACATCCTGAGAAAGGTTGGCGCAAGGCTAATAACCATGTCCGGAAAAACGATTTATTATGGACAATTTAACAAGTCTCGGATATAGACCAAATACCTCCGGAGAGACTTCCTAAATAAGGCCAAGACCGGATCCCGGTTGTAGTGCCGACGATGATGATAAAAAAAATAACAATGAATTTATAATTTATGAAAGCGAATCGGGTTCACTTGTGGAATCCACGACTCATTTTTACTGTGAACGTTATATATTGCGTCCCTGTTGCATTGGGGTCGACAAGACTGACGTTTCCCCATTGCAAGATTTTATCCAGATCACGATTCGGTCGTTTTTACGTGATAATAGCTTGGTTCGGATGACAGAAATAGATCAGATATGTTTGCGAGGTCACTTCGTTCGTCCGACACTCACGCAGGTCCCTCCACGAGTTGAGTCAAATTGAGGCAAACAGTGAACGTTTCGGCTAGCTTCTCAGCCGCATCAGTTCTGTTAGAATATACTAATCAGCTAGAGTGGTACATTACGGTCGCCAAAAAATCTGAAAGATGTTCGAAAAGTGTCTCCGGTCGATCGTGATCCGACCGGCGGTAAAAACAACAGAAAAAATTCACAGATCTCCTCAGAACGGTTTTCATCCAAATGAAGTCCAAGTTATCAGAATATAATGTTTCTTCCCTTTGGCAAACAAAATCGGATCCGGTGAAGACGCAGACTCAACCCTTAAAACGAAAACACGAGCCGTATCCTAGATAACGAAGATATGTCGAGTCAGTCGACAAGGCGTCTGGGGATATCAGTTTTCGCTTTTTTTTTCTCATTTGATTTCAAGTCCGTATTTTCTTATCTCAAAATCAAATTACACTTTTTTCTCCATGTAGCACTAATTGCATACCCTGTTTTAGAAATATTGTTTTTGTGTTAACTCGCTGGTTCTCTGCATGTACTCTACATTATACAATATCTAGTTTTATGTTTATTCCTTTCGGCGTACAATGACTTTTGTAATTTTGTTCACAGTGTAAACAATATACCAGGTGTATGCATACGTTTTTTCTAGTTTAACTAAGAAACGGCGCCAACGAAAAGTACGCAGCGGATTAATTTGACACATACGTTATTTTTTTTACCGAGATTTAATTACAAACACACACAAGTTGAGTCCACCAAAAACGAACGTCTTTGTTTCATCGTTTAGTGACCATGTCGAGTTTTGTGCCCGAAAAAGAACATTTGCGTCACGCATTGCTTTTCTTATTAAATCAAAAGAAAAAGGCTGTTTAAAGCCATCGTTTGCTAGTAGAAACATATGGTGAAGACGCTCCATCAATTAGAACATGAGACATGGTTTCGACAAATTAAAAATGGTGATTTCGATGTGAAAGACAGTGAGCACTCTGGTAGACCACTCAAATGTGAAGACGAGCGATTGCAGGAGTTTTTGGATGATGACCCACTTCAAACTCAACCGCAATTAGCAGAAGCATTACATGTGTCACAAGAAACAATCATCAGACATTTACTACTAATGGAGAAGATCAATACACTAGGTGTATGCATACGTTTTTTTCCGGTTTAATTAAGAGACACCGCCAGCGAAAAGTACGCACCACGCAGAACGACACCTTGAAAGCCTTTGAATGGGACATCCTTCTGCACCCGCCGTACTCCCCAGACATGACGCCATCTGACAATCACCTCTCCGCACCAATGGGGCACGCGCCCGCAGAGCAGCACTTCAGCGATTTCGAAGAAGTTGGAAAAGGGTTCGACGAATGGTTTGCCGGGAAAGACAAGCAGTTTTCTGACATGCTCATCATAAATCACCTGGAAGATGGGCGAAATGTGTAGAAGTCGATGGCCAATATTTTGAATAAAAAAATGTATATATGTATGTAAAGAAAGCGGAAGAAACGTAGGCATACACCTAGTATAAGAGGTCTCTCTCTTTTACAATTTTGCTAACGCAATATATATATATATATATATATATATATATATATATATATATATATATTATATGTATATACATATCTATATATACATATATATATATATATCTATATACATATATATATATATATATATATATATATATATATCAGGTTTCGTTGTTTGCAAATACTGGCGGACGGCGTTTACATTCGTATTGGTGAAGCCGATGCCTCTGATGTTACAAAATGCCGTAATCATTTGAAAGCCGACAGTGTTTCGCCGGCGGAACCGATCACGCTGTTTTCAGTACAGTCCTGAGGCTTGTTAAATGTTCCATAATGATTTGTTTTTTTTTTTTTTGGGCAGGGTCATTAGTCTTGTGCCAGAGGCTCCACGACGGGGAATCGAATCCCGGTCTCACGGGGGATGTTCCCCGTGATATATTTCCCCCGGAGATTCGAATAGGGGGCTAGTTATCATCCGGAATTCTTTATCTCAGTGGGTACTGTCATGTCTTATTTCAATAGCAGTTCGGGCCGTTACCCACCCGGAAGTCGAAAATGTCTTGCGACGATATCGCGAAACGTACAGCGTGATGTGTTGATATTTCGTCTTGAGACCAATTTACCAGCTCCGAAAAATCTCTCCCGATCATTTCAGGGATCCTATAGCTTAATGGGGCTCCTCGATAGTATAGTGGTAAGTATACCCGCCTGTCAACCGGGAGACCGGGGTTCGATTCCCCGTCGGGGAGCCTCTGGCGCAAGACTAATGACCTTGCCTGGAAAAAACAAATCATTATGGAAGATTTAACAAGTCTCAGGACTTGCTAAATAAGGCCAAGACCGGTTCCCGGTTGTAGAGCCGTTGATGATGATGATAGCTTAATGGGGTGATATTTCATCGGGTGGCATTGCGTCGGGGCCCCACTGACCAGTCGGCATTTAATCCCCTTTTAGTACTAGACGGCCTGGCTGTGAGTGTTAGCGACGCGTCACACCATGTCCAGGAGAGACGCAGCCTCGATACATCGTGTGAATTATCAGGAAGACGCTGCATCAAGCAATACCATGTCGATTCTTGATAAGACGCTACGATCAACAACAAATCGTTCGATTCCCAGGAAGACGCTATAATAGCAGCACACACAGCAGCTGCTCGCTGGACAATGCCACATGAGGACGATGGCCATGTGCGGGATAACATAAAAGGCAAACGTTGTCATATTCTAGTTGAGTTCCTCGCCAAAGACGTGATCTGCGTTTACTACCGCACTGAAGACCTGCCGGTCTTGTACGATTTCGTTTCCACCATCCTTCCATTCAAGTAGTTAAAGAACACCCGAACTAACCTCGTCGACACTATCCTTAGAAACCCCCCCCCCCCCTCACCCGCCACCCACCCGTTTTCTTTTTCAGATATCTCGAGACCGAGCCCATCGTCACGGACGTGGGTGATTCTGGTTATTATGAAGGACACATCTGTCCTTGTTTCGGTAAAGTCGACCTATCGCCAACCTTTTTTTTTTCCTAGTTTAATTTGATGATGGAATTCCTAGGGTCGGGTAGGTTGCCTTTGCTGGAAATATATAGGAATCCGAATTAGGAATTAAGAATGTTGAATTTAGCAACTGAGCAATTGTAAACAAATGTCTGTAGAACAGAAAAACGGGCTCTGTGCTTTCGGGGGAAGTTGTTTTCGACCCGTTCTTTGGTTTTTCGGATACTCTAGAAGTCTTCCCCCCACCAATGTTAAGGGGCGTTTAAATGGCTTTTAATTTATAGGTATCCTAGGTAAAGGGTGGTCGTAATCGATACCTCTTCATTTAGATACACAAATGGCTACTCCTCCATCACCGGAAAGTACTGATACCACGACATATCGAGCCGGTGGCACGCGGCAGAAGCTGCTATAGGGACTAGAGCAGTGAATCTCAACCACTGTGTCGCGGCAGTTTTGTATGCCGCCAAATCTTTAAAATGTGCCGCCAAATTTTAGAAATGTATATACGAGGGTTGCCTCTTATGTTTCGGGATTTGGCAACCCTAGTGTTGCAATCCGGCAATTGACAGCTCTGTCGTAAAGTTGGACATTTTTGAGGTTATACGCACTCAGAACGTTTTGACATACGAGCGCTATTTGTGTTGTTTACAGTAACTTAAAAGATTCATCTCGGCCCAAAAATGGAATTAAATCGTCGACATTTTCGTGCGATTATTTTTTACAACTTTCGGCGTGGATTAACTCAGCAACAGTGCAGTGACCAGTGTTTATCGATGGTATGGTGAATTCAATCGTGGTCGTAGTTCACTCCAAGATGAATTTCGTGAAGGTCGTCCAAAATCAGTTGTTGTTCCGAAAACCATTGATGCTGTGCGCGAACTGATATTGGAAGATCGTCATGTGACCTATCCTGAGACTGAGACAACCTTAGGCGTTAGTGGGACCAGCATACATTCAATATTGCATAAACATTTGACTGTCAAAAAAATTTGTTCGCGTTGGATCCCACACAATTTGTCAATCGCCCAAAAAAAGGCTCTTGTCAATTGGTCGAAAGAAATGCTCAAAAAATACGGTCGCGGTGCTTCGAAACACGTCTATGACATCGTGACACGTGATGAATCGTGGATTTACGCGTATGAGCCCGAAAGTAAACAGCAGTCGACTGTCTGGGTGTTTCAAGATGAGCCAAATCCAACAAAAGTTGTTCGCGCAAATTATGTTTTCTTAAACTCCACTTGAGTGAAATGAAGGAAAACACTCTTAAATAAAATTTATATTTTATTCAATTTCGAATTTAACAAACGTCTGCTCTTCAGAGTGCCGTTTTGTAAACTAAACTTACTCTAACATCAAATCTTATATCTAGGTTTGTTTCTCTACCTTGCAATATAATATCTTTATCACAATGGATATTATATTGCAATTAGTGTAATATTCATTTTCGTGTTTCCACGAGTTCATGCTAATTATCTTTGAGTTTGTTCATCTGGATGAAATGTGCAATTAGGTAACATATGTTGTGATATACATTACATTCTAATTTGGTTATTCCATATTTTACGTTTCTTTGAATTTTTGTAGTTAGTCACCTTTTGAGTTTTGTTCTTAATAATATTTCTGTCTAGACAAAATGTGTAATTAGGTTACACATTTTGGTTGATAGGTTTTTGTGTCGTCAAGGATTCTTTGACGTAACACGCACGAAGCACTTCCAAGCAAATAGTCGCCTGTTTTTTCGGAAAAACTGGACATGTCGCAACCGTACCACTAGAACAACGCAGAACAGTCAATTCTGAGTAGTACACAACGATTTGTTTGCCAGTTGTCTTCCAAGAAATCAGGAAAACCAACCGCCGAAGACGGATCACTCTTCACCACGACAATGCGAGCTCTCACATATCGGCTGCGACAACTGCATTTTTGGGCACCCAAAACATCGATTTGATGGGTCATCCGCCGTATAGTCCTGACTTGGCACCGAATGACTTCTTTTTATTACCGTACGTAAAAAACAAACTGAGAGGTCAACGTTTTTCGACACCTGAAGAAGCGGTTGCTGCATTCAGAATGCATGTGTTGGAGATACCTCAATCAGAGTGGCAAAAGTGCTCGACAATTGGTTCAAACGCATGCAAGAGTGTATAGAATATTTTGAAAAACAATAAAGTGATTTTCGCTGATCAGTATTTGTTTTTGTTCCCTAATCCCGAAATATAAAAGGCAACCCTCGTACTATAAAAATAGAATTTCAAATCTCTACGACTGAGTTATTACCCAGAGGAAGTTGTATAAGCAATTCCCAGTCGCATCCTCCATCCAATTCCATAAATCTTTTAAACATCTTGACGGGCCACCATCCCCCACAATTTGTCATCTTACACGCGCATAATGCAAAAACTTTTACCAAACCAAAAATAGTGATGATTAATTGCTATCAGGACCTAATCAAGATTTAAGCTCCGTTTCCATCAAAGAAAACAAACGATGTCCAAGTTTATTATTTCCCCGATAAGAGCGACTTTGAATCTAGATGTCGTGCAATCAGCAACAGAGTTCACCCTACGCCTCCTTGAGGTACCCCTCCCACTGTAGGTATCCATTGTGCGCACAGGTTCACTATCGACAAGCAAAGGAGAACTTAAGTCCAACGACACGCCAGTAATTTACCAAAATCAACAGTATCACCACGCGCTCTCTTCAGGCCAAGCACTACAACATTCGCTCGGCCCACGTTCAAGTGAGGAAAATATTGTTCGTTTCTTTTTTTGTTGTCCGCGTTTTTTTGTTGATTCTTCGCTGTACAATTCATCAGCAAAATATAAGGCCCGGTTTGGGATCGGGAGTAAACGAAGCACCGAGTTGTGCTTGAAAAATGTCATCGTCATCGTCATCGTCATCGTCATCGCCATCGTCATCGCTGCTGCCTCATTACTGCAATCAGCTCAAAGTGGCACCTTGGAAAAACAAAGCCATCAGGGCTTCACCATTGTTATAACAACAACAAATCATGAAAGAACAACACAAGCGGTCGCCATTGTCCCCATTGGAGCCGCAAACAGAAACTGCAATCGCACTTATGGAAGCCAAGACTCTTCGGTCTTGTTCTCGCCTTTCTTATGGACAAGTCCCTGGGATCAAGGGGGCGGCTTCTGTTTGTGTTTACCTTTCTTAAGCCAAAACAAATCCGCTGACAGATGACATTGCGGTCGTTGTGGTCTTATTAAAGGCGCTTTGATGCGTATCCATAGTTGGCAGATTCCTTAAGTCGTCCGGGACGTGATATGACAGTGATGGCAGAACCAATGCTCATGATGAGTATCACTTGCTGTTTACATTATGAGGACGATTCCTTTTTATTTTGCCAGCGATACAAATCGCAACCTTAACTGCTGGCGGGCCGGCTTGTTTGATAACTTGCCAGTCCCCTTTGAAGCGTGTTCTCGATGTTTATAGGATTTCAGAACTCTACGAACCTAGGTGCGAATAAGGGTACATTAGTATCAAAGCAATGATTGAAAGGCAGGATTTCTGCAAATAAATAAAACGTCCTTGAATCTGTAGGCATACATTTTCCGATTCGCCTGGCCACCCAAAGAAATTGGCCGTTGTCATATGTTGTGATCTAGATGCGAATATATCAGGATTAGCACCGACACGTGTACGAAACATCAATGTAATTTCAGACACAGATTCCACATCTAGCGTACGTGCGTTTGCATCCTATGGCTATGGGGAACTTGATGAATTCCCAGCGGCCACTTCGACATGATCGAATGAATTATGGCCTATACTCTTGGCCAACGGTGGTCCCTAAGAAAGTTAAAAGGGCACAGGGCGACGTATTTAGAATGCGCAATGTAATTTGCTCGAAGGACTGCTTGACGTACACGGCTCTCCTATCTGTTTAATGTGATTACTATACCAGGAAATATTGCCTCAGTATTTGGAATCTTTCGTCTACAACACCATCCGCCTCCTGCTGCTTTATAAGTTTGCTAATTGAGTTTGTTTGTTGTGGAGCATTACGAAGATACCGGGGAGTATTGGGAGACGGTACCAAAGATTTGATGTCTCATGAAAATTAGATGAGCGAATTTATGGTGAGTGAATTTTGAAAGGTTGGCTCAGTCGGATTGGTGGTTAGTGGAAGATAACCATGATCCGAGATTGTCGGCTCTGGGGAACTGTGTATATTTACTGAGTTCATTAAAAAGGGGGAACAGTCCTCAAAGGAGTAATGAAAAATGTCTTGAATGTCAGCATACCGACATTGTCAGTTTGGGAATTATATAATGCCTAGAACTTAATATTGTCGTTTCGACTGAGTAATTATGCTTGTCACAATTAGTCATAACAGAATTGCTTTGTAACGATTGTGTAATTTACAAAATACGGTGGCGTAATATCGGTGAAAAACCAAATGACGTGAATATTACTGGGACACAATACGAAAGAAGAGTTTGTAAAGACTAATGGTCTGAGATAATGAGTCTCTCTAGTAACGTCAATAGAATCCATATTTAGCTATTCGCCAAAGGGATTCCAAATGAAGTGATTACCCGTCTTTGTTAATGGTATCCCGTACCAGTTTCTTATGAATTTAAAATACATGTTTTCAGCATATATTGACACATTTTTTAATCTTAATATTTAGTGTTAAATTGTATCTTATAGTGACACACTACATCTTCACAACCCGTCTAAATCATACATTTTTATATCAAATTTTTTTTTTTTTTTACATTACATACCTAACTTAGGTTGTGTAACATATACGTAAGTATATGTGTGTTATTGTTTACATTTTATACTCTTCTGAACCAGATTCTTTGCAAATCTCAATGACAGAAAAGCGCTTTTAACATTCGAGGCTTTTTCCACCTACCGCCGTTGCGATTTATGATACTTCCTTCCAAACAACACCTGATAAAGCTGTTACATGTCTCGTATTATAATCCACCCGAAATCTCCGTTAATTAAGCTGCCTTTCGTCGGGTAAGAACATCAGGTGCCCACCAAGAAACACTATGGCATATACAATATGTGACATGCTAAACGTAATGAAATAAACCGAATGAACTGACAAAATGAGCAACGTCAGCATATTGGTTTTTGTATGAAAGGTGAGATCGAGGGAATACGGACACTGTGGCACATGTCCGCCCCATATCAACCAGACAGAGATCAATTTGGTCCACCCTTCGATGCTGTATTGGGGATTTGTCTTTCCATCCCTTGAATAGCAACTGATTGTAACAACACAATTACGACACTGCAAATACGTTCTATTCTGTTGTCTGCGTCAGGAGAGGACGGAAAGGCGAAAGTTAAAGACACGCGGTAAATTGACTGCAAGCAATGGCCGGTCCACCCCAAGGAATTGATGAGTAAGATTATCGCACACATTTTTCTTGATTATGCAACCCGGAGACTAAGCGCAAATGCGTCGGTTGTGAGCGCTGAGTACTTCCAAAATAATATGCTGCACGGTCAGCTCTGCAGTCTGGTCTGAGGCACAGAGATTTCCCAAGCCAGCCAGAGGGGCTGGGGGATTGATGGCAGTGATTTATGAAGCATATTAGGATTAGGAACATTTTCAGGCCGGTCTTTTGTCCTCCTGGGGTTAAGAAACAGATTCTTCGTAAAAACAAAAACAAAACACCAAGCTAATATTTTCCTTTTCTATAATCAAACAAGGTGAATGTCCTCACGAATTGTATGTGAATGGATCACAGCATGGTAGAAGGGCAGGGGAAAGTGAATGAGAGTTTAGGGTGTAGGCTCTAAGTTCATTGTCCTACATATCATCAAAATGTTTTCTCTCTGAATTATAAGATTAAGGAAGATTTCCAATTCGATGTCAAGAGACAGGACACAGCAATCGTTTATGAGACAATCCTTCGGCTGAATTCTTCACAAGAAGAAAAAAAAAAGTCGAAAATTTAAAAAAGATGATGTCGACACACAAGTGCACGCCCTCTTGTTAAAGCTTTCCTGGAGTGGCAGGGGTTAAAAGTTTGAGTCGAAACTTATCACTTGTGAGTTGTTGAGTGGAATACCTTGTAATTAAAGAAAGTGTCGAACGAAAAAAATGTGGTGTGAAGAATGGAGCGACAATTGGACGAACAAATTAAGTGAACAAGAAAATTGGTTTTATTTATTTATTGGACTGTAGGAACCCGGAAGTTCATGACGTCACCGACTCGACTCCGCCATCGTTCCCCGTCCTGTGCACTCTCCGTCCACGCTCGATCTTCCGATCCGACCTCCCCAAGGCCAAACCTAACATTATCCTCCAATCTCCATCGTGGCCGTCCTACCGGTCTCTTTCCAATTGGTCTTCCGTCAAGAATTCTGCACACTGTCCTGTCGTTGCTCATTCGCCCTACACGTCCGACCCATCTTAATCTTCCCGACTTGATTACTCTATCTATTGTAGGTTTGCGGTATAGCTCTTCCAATTCGTGGTTGTGGAGTTTCCACCATTGTCCTGCCTCCTCGTCATATTTATCGCCAAAGATACCCCGTAAAACTTTATTTTCCAATACGCGCATCCCATGTTTCGCATCCGTTAAGAGCAATCGGCACGATTATGGTTCTATAGACACGGAGCTTTATATTACGCGATAGCAGTTTGGATTTCAGCAGTTTACTGACCGCGTGCCAACTAGCGTTGCCGGAATGTAGTCTTTTATTAATTTCCCTCGAAATTTCACTACTGGCCGTCAGTATCGTTCCCAGATATTTAAATTCTTTAACTTTTTCAAATATCTTGCCTCTGCCGTTTATATGTGTTCCCTGAGGTCCACCTGCTCTCGCCGTAATCATGTATTTCGTTTTGTCTTCATTTATTTCTAGGCCCACCTCTTGTGCCGCTTGCATGATGGTTTCACTGTTTTTATCTACAGTTTCTAGATTATCGCCCAGAACGGCGATGTCATCCATATATGCGAGCACGTGTGTGACCCCGTCCAGGGATGATCCGGCCATGTTGTCGTCTTGTACCTTTCTGATGACTTACTCGAGCACAAGGTTAAAAAGACATGGTGAGATGCCATCCACCTGTTTTAGTCCGTCCCGGATTTCAAATGGTTCTGATAGGTGGTTTTCTATTCTAACTCGCCCTTTGTTTTCGTTTATGTACATTTGAATGATGGCGGCTTATTTTTTCGGGATTCCCAGCTCAACTACATTGTCGTTAAGTCTTTGCCTTGCGACTGAGTCGTAGGATTTTTTGAAGTCAACGAACAGTTGGTGAACCGCCTCTCCGTATTCCCACTTCTTTCCCACCAGTTGCCTTATTGTGAACATTTGGTCGCTCGCTGATCGGTTCCTACGGAATCCGCATTGGTGGTCTTCCAGTATTTCTTGTGCTTATGGTGTGATTCTGACATTTGTTAATATTTTGTATGTGCTTGGGAGCAATGATATACCTCTATAGTTTTCACAGTCAAATCTGTTGCCTTTTTTGAAAATGGGGACGACTATTGAGGTTTTCCATTCTTCCGGAGTGACTTCCTTATCCCATATTGATTTGATGAGCTGGTGGATCTGTGGCGACTCTAACAGATACACACATGATTCACAAGCAAAATAGTGAAGAGCACCGAACGAAAAATCGAATAAAAAAATACATCAGAGCCGTATACCAAGCGATAACATAACAATTCACATCAGTGGAGTATAGTCGAGTTTAAAAATTAAATTCTAAAATCGGCCAGTAGCCTGATGGGTAGCGCTTAGGTAAAATTGTTGGTGATTCAAATTGTCATAGCGTCAGTTCGAATCACGCGTTCTTCTTTCGAGCGGTTGCCTCTCCTCCATGCTTCACAAGCTCTGTCGGTATGCAATCGACTCCGGGAGCTTTGTTGTTTTTCAATCGATTTATTGCGTCTATAATTTCGTTGAAAGATGCCTCTGGGATCTGAGGCTCGGCTGTATGTACGTCTGATGCGTTTATTTGTGTTTGATGGGTGCGTACATTGAGCAAGTTTTCAAAGTACTGCTTCCATCTCGTTACTATATTGTTTGTTTCTATGATCAAACAGCCGTTTGCGTCTCGAATTATTTTGGCTCTTCTTCGGTAGCCATTTCTTATTGAATTTATGCCGGCATACATACCTCTGATATTCTTTGCTCTGTCATTTTCTAGAATTTGTTCGTGCCGAGGCTTCTCCCATTCGCGTTTTTTTTTGCGTTTTGAAAAGTCTCGTTGTCTCTTTCCGAATTGTCGCGTATCTTTCTGCGTTGACTTCATTATATCTGAGGCGTTTACGTTGTTCGATCTGCGTCCTGCACTCATCGTCAAACCAAGGTTTGGAGTTAATTGTTTTCTTCAATCCTAATACCTTTTCGGCTGTTTGTTTGATTGTGTCTCTGATCGATGTCCATTTAGTGTCCAAAATATTGGCTTCTTCTTCCACACTGTTCCCATTCTCTAGGATACTAAAGCTATTCGTTAGTTCGTCTTGATATTCAGCCCTTTTGCGTAGGTCTTTTAGTTTATCAATGTCGAACTTTTTGCTCGTCTCCCGTGACTGCCCATGTGGGATTGCTGCGAGCCGACGTCTGATTTTGCCCATCACTAGAATATGATCGGAGTTGCAATCTGCTCCTTTGTATGATCTGACGTCAAGGATATTCGAGAGGGGTCTTTTGTCTATGAGGAAATGGTCTATTTGGTTACGAGTTACGCCGTCGGGTGATATCCATGTGGCTTTGTGAATTTGATTGTGCTTGAACATCGGTCTTTTCACTAACAGATCTGTGGGGAACGAAGTATGTGTGTGCCAATACACGGGCACGCGGTTCACTTCTGCCCCCATCATATTACGCGAACACCTTTCGTCTATACAAAGTTCTTGTGTCGACATCTATTTATTTAAATCCATTAACAATTTACAAACACTTTTCGTCTATACAAAGTTCTTGTGTTAACATTTATTTATTTAGAACTCCACGGGAAATATTATCTGACTCGAGCATGTGCACTTGCATGCACACGCTGCGGTGGTTGAACAACCACCTGGTGCGGCGTGACCGACCGAGTTGAATATTGACAAGCGACTGACTGGAATTAGGGATGATTGGGTAATTTTGCTTTTGCACAACGATCAGCCAATGGCAATCGCGCTCTCTTGTGCATCCTTCAATTCTCTACGCTGAGCGAAGTGGATAAATACTTGCGTATTCGTTCGAGGTCGATGGGCATAGAAACGATGAAGAAATCAAAAGGTAAGCACAATAACCCAGGCTTGATCTGGCTTAGTGTGTGTGTATTAATGCAGCCTCTGAGGATGATCCACTGACCTAGTGCGGTGACTGTGGTGATCTCAGAGTGCATTGAACTATGGAAAGACAGAATTGTGATGGAGAGGAAAATGTAGTTTGCGCCATTTACCTGTAAGAAGATATCATTGATCCCCAGCGAATACAGTGTCTGGGAAAAGTCGAAGTGACGCTAGGATAATATTATCGTGGGAAACACGCTGTCGAAGTCGATAATTACCCAAGCCGTTGAATAATGATGCACCCGCGTCGTGTGATTCGACTTGTTGTTGCTATCCAACATGAATTGGAATTCCCGTGGAAATCTCATGGGTTAGAGGACTGGAGTTGCCGTATGGCAAAAAGGTGGCTGAATTCAATTATGCATTACCTGCATAAAATAAAGAATTCAGCTATGCGTCCGTTTAAAAACATGATTTCCAGGTGAATAGGTTGGTAGGAGGAATTGGGGTTGATTTGACGCACTGAAAGCGGAAATTTGGTTGAAATTGTGGGTTGGTTCTCTATGTAGTATAGAGAACCCCCACCGATATTTTGACGCTGCAAACGTGATAATTCGAATTCCATTATCATTTGAAACGTCGTGTAGGCTTTCTTTACGTATAGTTGGTTGGAAGATATCTTCCTTTCCAATTTTCGCATTGAGGTCGCCGAGGAGGATTTTAACATCGAATGATGAGATCCCATCAAATACTTCCTATAGGGTCTCGTAGAACGTGTCCTTAGTTTCTTTGTCGGTAGATTCTGTTCGATCGAGTACGTTTATAAATACATAATTGTACCATGGGCCCTGTATTTTTAGAACAGACATTCGGTCATTAATAAATTTCACATCTTTTACATCGGGCGTAATCTTCTTGCTTATGATGAAGCCAGTTCCGAGGTTGTGTGTATCGGTACCTCCACACACCAGTATAAACCCGTTGGTTTCGATTACTTGATGTGGGAGTCGAACTTCCTGAAGCGCGACGATGTCCATTTTATATTGTTTCGCGTTTTCTGCGACCGTCTGTATCGTGCCTGGTTTATATAACGTTCGAACATTCCACGTACCGACGCGTATATCCCGCTTTTCCCGACGTCTTCTTTGTGCTGAGTCGGTGTTTTCTTGATGATTTGTTCCCTTATGGTAGTACCGGCTCATCACACCTACGCCTACCGGGTTTTTTGTGAGATTGTTTTTCGTATATTGTTCATTCATTTCGTGGGAACACTCTGGGGTTTCAAATAGTCCGCCATATCAGAGCCCCTCTTTGATATGGTAAGGTCTGCTTACTGCTCTGATTCGACCCGGTGTCAGAGAGGCGCCGTTGTAATACAGCCGGTATAACCCTGGCTGCAAACCATCCAATGGGCACGGTGACGCGTTACACATAGGATTAGGGGTGGTAGATCTCTGTGTGGATCTGGTGACAAACCATGGCTACCGCTGATGTTTAAGACGCCGTGTTGTCTTGGTGAAACAAGATTTTCTTCATTCCTTCATTGTGCCTTGGCTGCTGGTAGTCTTCACCCGCACATATGGGAATATTAGTTCAGTCTCGGAACAATATCTGAATGGATGGAATATCTGAAAAAAGTGGTAGAGGTGGGGGATTAGTACAGGTATTCTGTAGTCGTTAGGTTAAGCTTAGTTAAGACAGCTCTTAAGCTCTCCACTTTGTAACTTATGTATACTTTTGATTTAATGATGTTGCTTGAATTAAGCCAATAAATGGGCTGGTAGCCCCACTAAACTAACTACTTGGATGGAAGGATGGTAGGAATGACCATCGAAAACAAGATCCATCTTCCTTTTATCTGTGATTTGTCCATTAAAAGTACTTGAAATTTCCCAGAAGAGTAGACAACATTTGTCGTGCGGTTGAATTGACATAGAGTAGTGGGCAGTGGATTGGAATTTGCTTGAACAAATCCTTGGAAACGACGATCATGAAGCGAATTTTGAGCTATTGAATCTACACTGGGCTAATGAATATCTGGTTCAACTTGTCATGCATTCGATTCAATTGGGAATATTTGGACATATGAATGATGAATGGGATTCATATATATTATTCAAATTTATATGGTGGATTAGTAGGGCTTTGCAAAAAAAAAAACAGACCATCAGGGACTGACCTGCGAACTTCGTGTCATATTGGTAGATAGAATTGTGGTGATGGGTTACTCGTACGCCTTCACGGGCGCGGGTTCAGCAACACATCCACAATTTGTTAAGAAAAAAAAAACAAAACAAGTAGAGCACACAGGTTTCTTTATTTAAAATGTAGTGAATCTACTTATTACACAAAGTCTAATTTAAAACTCCACAAATGGGAAATATTCAATTAAACAAAACGTTGACTCAACGAACGTCGACTTTAATAAAACGTTGACTTCAATAAAACGTGCCATTAATAAACGTTGTCACACAACACTCTCAACGCGAGAATCCCTTAAGGATGTTCCACTCTGACTCCGAAGACCGATAAAATCTGACTAATTTAACTCTCTAAAATTGGCCCAGCCTCCGGCGATTGTGATGGATTTCCACCGCATACCATCGCATGAGAAACATCCCATCCGACATGCATGACCAATGGGAGCCGATCAGCATCCCATTGGAAAGTCCATGCACAATATCTTCTCTATGGGAACGAATGTCTTCCCATTGCAAGGAAGGACAAACGAACGCGCATCGAAAAGAATAGTTGGGAGATGTGAAGCTGGGTAAACATAAACATTGGAGGGTATATTGAATACCGAAACGTAATCCAATGCTTAAGCGCTAAAATGCGGCTTGTTTGAACAAGCCAATAAAAATACATTAGGAATGTCTAAGCAATGGTGATCCGTGATAATTGGATGCAGCTGCATGGGAATCGATTTGCATGATATGCTCGTGGGGATCGATAATTGCTTTGAGAAAAACAAACACAGACGAATTTTCGTGAGTATGATTGCAATGAATTGCGATAAGGGAACTACGGAAGATTTCCCAATGGTTGGCAATGGACATGGGTGCCTACCAGAGGAAACAAACAGTTTTAAAGATTACAGCGATGTGGATAATGCTGTGGCAAGATGATGATCTTGCCATGGAATGTTTTGCAGGAAGCTTAATGCTGCCTAATTGCAGGTAAGTACCATAGGGTAAAATAGAAAGAGGAAGATTTAAGAGGGTTAAGCGATGGGTGCTTCTTCGGCGCCTTGAAGAAACCCCACAGAATCCTCTAAGAAGACAAAGAGCTAATGGATCGGGAACAACTTTCTACATTTTGCAGATCATGGTTGGAACGAACCAATTCATTTCCCCGTATTCTTGGCCTCAAACAGGCATCAGGCTTTCTCTTCTTCTCTAAAATCAAAAGAAAATCATCATCGCCAGTGATGCTTTCGTGGATTATTTTCCAGGTTCTTTATTGGACGATTGTTTTGTGGCGGTGTGGGGCTCTTCAGGGCCCGAAGAACCTCGCATCATTTTTAACCCCATAAAAATCCTTTAAACCCCATATCTACCCTTAAGTTGAATCACTGGCAAGACAACACAACCTTGCCATAGTATTCACCACTGTCCTAAAATGCCTGAAAACAATTCGGTTATCCCCTTGGATAACCGTCATAAATATCCCATCATAACCGAGGAGCTTTCCTCTATACCCGACCGACGAAAAGATACATTCTTGGCAGAATCAAAGTGTACACAAACACTGTCGCCATGCCCATTTAGCGTCCAGAAATACATGCCGGGCTATTTGCTGGCTTACACATGTACAAGCCAGATTTCTAATAGCCCTGCATTAGCACATAATGAGTGGGATAATCCCAAAGACCAATAAACCCTTTTTTTCTAGTTGCTATGGCAAGCGATCTTATATGTTACATCACAGAAGACCTAATTGCCGCTGCCAGCATTGTTCCCTTATGCTACACGAAACACTTCTGTCTATCCGATGTAGACAAAAGAAAACGTTTTCGTCCAGGCGGCAATTCCCTACATAAACAATGTAGTCAAAAAGATTCATGCTCTCAGGCAGCCTTGGGTTTTTGCCGATATTTATCACCACCATGGGAAAACCATTCTCATGATTTATGACTGCATTTTCTGCCAGTTTCAGTACCCGTCCCTCTAATTTACCAGATGTGTATTGGAATTTCCCTGGTACGCCAGAGGTATCCGATACTACAAGGGAAGTTGAGGACGATTTCTACAGGGAGTCTGACAATCACCTTTACGGTAAGCACTTCTTTTTGGAGTCAGATTTCATCGTCCGAAGCGTGCGCTAGGAGTCAAGTTCGCTCCTAGGCGAATACGTATGTGAAGTTCTGTCGCGTCTTTACAAAATCGAAGAGTTCGTGTGCGCGTGATAAAAATAATTATTGCCGATTTAGAATGCGACGTTGTGTTATAAAGTCGTGTACATACGTTATATACCAAGTGCACCGTCTAAGTTTAAAAATTAAGCAATAGAACGAATAAAGGCACGATATTGTTTAATCGTAAGGATTCTTTTTACCGAAATAAAAGAAACATTAAAATAAATTCAGTGCGTTTGATTTTACACCGTGGAACAATTTCAGCAGCGGACATCGGTGCTGTTTTTGTGCAACCTGCATCATTGCCGATGCCATCATAAAAAATACCCACAGCGGTTTTAAATTACACCGACTGTAAATTTCAAAACATCACGGTGTAGAATAATTAAAAAGTTCCCTTTAGACGGTGCCGCTGGTAGTTTTTTGTCAGTTTACGAACATTCACGAGTAAACTACAAAAATGAGGAACACATCAACAGACTCCCAGTACGCATTTGCAATTTTCCTGAAACTTCGATGGTGTCGGTTTTTGTTGTTGTTCTTCTTGTATGAGTCATTTGTGTTTAGTAACTCGAACGGGTTGGAGGTTGTTTCTCATTGTGTGGGTCATCTCATTTGATTACATTTAAATACAACCGTTTCGTATTCAAATATTACCTAAAACTACAATTCAAATAATCTTGTTTGGGATTCGTTGTGACTAATTAAATAACCAATACTAATTAAAAAACAATGTTTCCTATTTAATTGTTAACCACAAGGCTTGAATTAATAAAATAGGGAATTTTGAGGTATTGCTCTACAAAAAAAGAAATTTCCCCGAAATTTCTGTCAATTGACCCCTTTGCTCACGATCAAATCAAGTTAAAGGTGATACACGATAATCTAAGGAATAGATTTGCTTGTACTGCTCGGGCATGAGCCCGTCATATTGTTATCGTTCTAATATTGCTATCGTTCTCGATTTTTTGAAACAGTTGTGAATAGTAGGATCCAGATTTATAAGTCGAACAGTCGCCTCCAGTACAAAAATGTCTAGTATGGATAAGATGGTGTAGTTGCCATCAATAGAGCAGTCTTATTTCAAGTCTTACCTTAGGTAAAGTTAGCTCGTGCAGAATACTTGGCCTTCCAGAAGGAAATAGTCAATTTTCGAAACCAAAAAATGCAATAAAACATGTTACATCATACGCTAGTTGACATTAAAACAAGGATTGCACCAACTGCAAGTTTCTTAATAGCTGAATAGTACAGTAGAAAATGGTGCACCATTCGCAACAACTTTTATAGGCGATTCCTAGAACTGAAGCATATAAACGATGTGAACCTAACAACAGTCGCATGATATTGTGAAGTGGTATCATTAAGGTTCGACTCTCCCTCAGCTTTACGAGCAGTCACAAATCTGCGATATCACAAAATGCACTTAAGTTTGTCGTCTTCCAACGAACACTATCCGCCATTATTTTATGGGAATAGCTCACTAGCGCCGTCATCAGCGTCAACATGTTTGTCGCCAATAAAGAAGCTTGCCATTAAAAGGCATCTCCTGCTCCAATCAGCAACATTCGATGTCCTGTCGAGATAAATCAGTTTTTGCAACTGATAACGTATTACAACTTAGTAGTAAATAATTGAATCACACCCAAGATCGACGACGACATCTTAAAACGATCAAAGATCTCTCTCCGCCCCCGTTCGTCGCCTGCATCTTAGTCCAGTAAAATTAGACAATGCAGCGGTTTCATAAAATGGCAATTATGATATCGTAACCTGGTCCACCTCGGAGTGACTACTTAGTCGGAAAACATAAATAAATGTGCACCAATGGTAAATTTTGACCCTAATGGACACACAGGTTTTACTCCTTTGGCCTCAGTCACTGGTGAGTTCGGTCAGTATGCCATGATAAATGATAGGGAGATGTAAGTAAGTCCACTAAAATACGTCGTGGCGTAGTGTTCGAAGATGCTGTTGTGTGTCCTGTCTGTTCGAATTGGGTGGGACACTATTTGCCTGGCAGAGTGGCACTACTTTGCGGAGACATCACTGCTATCAAGTGCAGCTAGTCATTCGTCTTTCATTGGTGCTGACATTATCCTTTTATGGGCTATTAACACAATGTGGACTGTGTGGACTATATGTCGCCGCCCAGGCAATAAATTTCTCCATATCCAAGACTGTTTTACGCTTGTTTTCGTTGATATCGCCATCGTCATTCCGAATTGCTCTAGGGGTGTCTCGAATAATTGTTGTTATAGTTCTCGTGGCTTGGTGCTTGGTCCTTGCATTCACCTGGAAACAGATTTCTTGAACATCTCTAGTGGTATTACTTTTGACTTTACTAGTGGATGCCATTATACGTTAGATGTGCACTTTTGCCTGCTTACTCAGAAGAGGGTCGACGTGTCCGAAATCACACCAGGTGAAACGATGGTCGGGAACACCTCTTGAAAAAATGTTTAAAATCACATTATGGATACATTTTGGGAACTAGGCTGTTGTTGTAATAATGATATGAATTTTCGGGGTCAGATATCATGACGCACCAAAGAAGAGCAAAACATTGGTCGAGTATACCAGGTGTACCGGTCTGAAGTGAGCGTCAAGATACAAATGTATCGATAGGGAACGTTTGTTGTTAACGAGCCCTTTTTTGTTATTTGGTTGCTATGACATCTGTCAAACATATTTAATATGCATCAAGTCATTGTACAAACAACATCATTTTTTTTAACCCTGTTAAAAATATCGAATTTTGTACCAGAAAATGATGATTTGCGGAAAGCATCAACTTTTTGTTTTCATTTGAAGAAAAGTGCTGCAGAGTCGCATGGAATGCTTGTCGAGGCTTGTGGTGATCATGCTCTATCGGAAGCAACATGCAAACGATGGTTTAAGCGGTTCAGAGTTAATGATTTTTATGTGTGAAAGGAAGAACGTGGAAGACCACTAAAAAAGTTTGAAGACGCCGAATTGCAAACAATATTGAATCAAGATGACACTCTAAATCAAAAACAAATGGCACAAATGTTAAATGTTGCACAACAAACCATTTCTGACCGTTTAAAAGCTATGGGAAAGATCCAAAAGTGTGGAAACTGGGTGCCACGTGGATTGAATGACAGGCAGATGGAAAAGCAAAACACCACATGTTCAACATTGCTTCTACGACACGAAAGAAAGTCAGCACTGCATCGAATTGTGGCTGGTGATGAAAAATGGATTTATTTTAAAAATCCTAACCGCAAAAGATCATGGGTACATCCAGGAGAAGCGGCAACATCGACTGCAATGCCTGGTGGGTTCGGAAAAAAGACAATGCTCTGTGTTTGGGGGGACCAGAAGGTGTGGTGTATGATGAACTTCTAAAACCTGGCGAAACTACCGGAAACAAATGATCAATTTGAACCACGTATTGATCTAAAAACGACCAGAATGGACGACAAGACATGGAAAGGTAATTTTGTTGCATTATAATGCTCCGAGTCAACAGCAAAAGCCGTCAAACAAACAATAAAGGCTCTCGGCTGGGAAAAGTGTTACACCCCCCCCCCCCCCCCCGCGTATTCAACAGACTTGGGTCCTTCCGACTACCATTTGTTTTCATAGATGGGGCACGCATTGGCTGAGCAGCATTTCAATTCCTACGAAGAAGTCGAAAATTGGGTCTCCGAATGGTTTGCCTCAAAAGACGACCGGTTTTATTGGCGTGGTATCCACAAATTGCAAGAAAGGTGGTCGAAATGTGTAGAAAGCAATGGCTGATACTTCGAATAAAATGTTTTTTACTTTCCCATTTAAAATTGGTGTTTTATTTAAAAAAAAAAACCTCATTCTGGTACACCTGGTATTCATCTCTATTCCATTGATAAGAGCTGGAACCTTCTGACCAGAAAAATATTTTTATTTCCTACGAAAATTTCAATAGCGAAAAGCAAAATGTGTAAAAAAAAAAAATAAATGGACGATTTTTGTAGTTTGCTCACAAAAATGTGTAGAATATTTACAAAATGAAAAAAACGTAAGATTTAAGCAAACGTAAAAGTTCGCCGCGCAACGCAAATAACCTTGCCCGTAAAAATAAATTATTATGGAAAATTTAACAAGCCTCGAAACTTGCTAAATAAAACTAAGACCGGATCCCGGTGGTAGTGCCGATGATGATGATGATGCTGAAAAGTTCGCCAGTGGAATAAAGCACTACCGCTACAATGGAATTATGAGAATTGTGGAAGAGAAGTGTGAGATAGGTGGAATGAATGTGGAAAAATGAGTTTGAACACGAGAGGGACAGGAAGGGATGTGTGCCTCTAGAAAATTTAGAAATTTTTTTAGAACCAAAAAATATTTTACTCTGTTCCAGCTTTTTCGTCTATATAAATCTGAAATTAGAACCAGACTTCGCGCTGACATGGGGACTACAGTTACATCGCAGGCGCGTAACAGACCTTTGTCTGTTTTACAGATATTAGCATGCACGTTGTTTCGGCCGAGTCGGTGAGGTCATGAACTTCCGGGTTCCCATAGGCCAATAAATAATAGTAGTAGTTGTTATTTCTCAGATATTCGTGGTGTTTTCTCGCAAAATTCGGTTTATTTATGCTCCACAAGATAATCCAACGGATCCCACCAAATCGCGGTTCATCATCCGGCGGTACGCACATATCCGTACGAAAATTTGTTCCACAGCAGAACAGGAAAGTCATGGAACTCCTGTGGGGAAGAAGTATTGTGCCAGGCATGGGCACTCGGTTCACTTCTTCCTCCATCAAATTATCGGTTCGTTGGACACCACACGGAGAGAAGCAAAACTGTTCGAAAGCACGATCACCGGGAACAATGAGCAAAAACACTCTCAGGAACAGCAGCACAGCAAATTAAAACACTGGTTTATTGATTAATTAATTAATGTTTTTTTATTGTTCTTTAATTGGATTACATTTTGTGGGGACATCAGCAACGGCGATGACGACCAGTGCAAAGAGTGCACCACTAAATAGCAATTTAGATTCATTGTTTTAAAATAAAATGACTTTTCTTACTTATAAATTCTTTTTCACTAACTCAAACGAACTGCGGCACAAACTCGCCAAACAATTGGAAGCGGACTAGTTCGAAATACCTCTCACGACTCCGGGTATTATCGAGTGTCCGCAGCACTACGGTCAGCGTGAGGGGCATGTGACCAGCGTGGTCAACGGATGGAAAACGACTCAACGATATTCAATCGTTGTCGAAAGAAATTCAGCCAGTGAAACTGGCTCTCTTAAATTAAGGATGCATATCCTGTTCCGAGAGAGACGTAAAATCTCTCTTTGGGGTAACCAAACAGATCTCATATAGAAGATCGCCACGGTACACATATATCTTTTATGGATCAAAGCCATGGGAAATAATCCAAACAAAGAAAGGGAAAATGTGCATTCCTGGGATGCGAGTTCGGAAAAGCAAACAAAACCGAAACTCGTCGGATGCTAATTGGATCTTTGTTTGAGATGTGCGTCGCGGCTAAATAAATAGACGCGGCACAACGAAGAAATGGTGTTAATAGATTTTGGCTAGATTACCAGGAAATGGTGTTTATGGCATCACTGGTAATGGTAAGTATTGAATTCCTATTTGCATTTGCTTATGCTGTAGGATTTAATTGGTACCAAGAGATGCGTATATTTGTTTTGGTCCCTTGGGTGTAGGTCGCCAGCCAATGTGTTTGTATGGTGATTTATGATACACATGATGAAGCTGGGATAAGCCAACTCAAGGGTAAGATTTCCTGATTATGCGGTTGTATTATATATGAACCGATGAAGTTTCTTTCAGGGAATTTATGAAAAGCTTGGAGAGAACTCTTATAGGAGATTTTAAATGCGAAGTTATGCATGCAGGTAAGAATTCTCTTTTCCAGGGGCTTTTTCGATTACAAATTTGTTCTCTTTAATGCGTGAAGCATTTAAGTTGCTAATGCTATTGCATTAGCGAAAGTTTATGCAGACTGGATGAAAGTTATGGGTGTTTTTAGAAAAACGAACCGTGGGGTTTGGCGCAATCGCCACACTCCCTCCTGACGTGAGTTAACTATTTGTTTCCACAGTAATAATAAAAAATATATTTTTCCTTTTTTTCCGACCTATAGTCGGTGTTTTTATTTTTTATTTATTAATACTCCGCGGCTACAATCGTCTCAGTAACACTATGTGTGACCTACTTCTTTTTCTGTGTACTGCTTCTTCGGTCTCTCCTCTTAAGCTATTTATACTTAGATTCTTTCTTAACCTAGGGATCTGCTAATGTACATTTAATGACCCAAAGTATAGATGAACGATAAAAGAACATGTGATTTGCTTCTAAACATTTTATTGCGGGTTTTTTTCTGGATTTAGGTGAAGAGTGTCTAGACACAATTTAGTGTCAATGAAATAGAGTGTGTTTTGATGAATAGTAATTTGTGAAAACACATTCCTAGAAGATCGTGAAAATGCAGACGCGCATTTTATGATCTTTGATAAAATTGTAAAATGAATCTATGCGTGAACATTCGGTTCACACATGTAATTTGATTTCGGAATAGGATATTTTAGGGTATGGATGTGGGGAAAAAGGAAATGTGGATGGCATGGTTCTGGAGGGGCTTTGGACGTTAACCCGCGTGACAACCTGCAACTTTATAATAAGAGCTCCAAGCGTTATTTAAGGGCATCTCGGGACACTGCCCTTCTGCTCCATATTCGAATTGTTACAATTTATTAGTTGGGACTCGAAGGCACATCCGATTTTTCCAGGTTCCTTTTTTATTTACATAACTATTTTATAGTAATGTGTAGATTATGAATAGTATGGTTTGTTAGTTTTTCTTGTCACCTGCCAATAAATAATTCAAAATATCGGATGTATATAAAAATAGTGCGTTGTTGAATCTCCCATTGGAGAACTACATTGCTTTAACAAAAAGGGAGCGTTTACCAAATAAAGGGCTTATTTGATCCAATTGGTTGGAATTTCCTTCCCTTAGGTTTGTTCAAAATGTACGAAAGCTCATATCGAAATCAGTAGGTCAAAAAAAACTGAAACCCAATCGATTGAGTTAGAAGTTAGATCGACTGTTGTCGGGTAATATTTTCAACATCCACACACGCCTTTGTGGCCATATTGAAGAGGTCGTAAACGCGATGGCAAGAAATTGTTGGTCTAGTAGTGAAAAAGTGATTTTTTTATAGTAGTAATCTCTCCTTAATTCAACAAACTTTGCCCAATCTTTATCCAAAGAACTGGACAACGTTTCTGAAATACTACGGGGTTGCAACAAATATAAATAGTAATTTTACTGTTTTGCTTAGTTAGATAATCTTGTGCATGGCTGTTGTTTGGTTTATGAAGAGTGGGGGAACCTATTTGGCTTGTGGTCGCACTCGTCTTTATGGTCAGTACAGCCATGAACGAGGAAGAGATACATACGTCAGTTGCACAACTGATTATTATAATTTTTGAACAAATGAAGACGTGAGCCCCTGTTATCGTTATTTTAACAATTTAGTTAATCACAATATATTGTAGTAAAGTAATATATTTAAATATATTCAAATGGTAAGTAAAGGACTTACTAGGTCGACCGTGGAGCGGTCGCTATTGCTTCTGGTGTCTCTGCTGTGGGCATGTTGCAGGGAGCGTTGAGCGTTGTACTCCCCTGTTCAGCTTGTTGTTCTTGTTGATTATTAGTGGGTATCTCTTAGCGACTCCTCTACTCCAAACCTTTCTTCTTTGCCTTCTCTGCTCCTCGGGATGCAATTTTTCTATTGTATTCGGCATCATATATCGGTAGAATATCACTTGCAATTGAGCACTTGGATCTACGACGTTGTTTTCCAATTCGCGTTTTAGCTGCTTTTTCAGTTCTATATCGGAATTTGAGCTCGGTCCAGTAATTACGATTGTTCTCGTTCGAAGTTTTAAGTCGAATGAATTAATTTTTATTTGTTTTGTTCGCGCCAACGCCGTTTTTTATTAAATTCCTGCCAAGTAGAATTTGCATAAAGTAGTTTAGCAAAATAAGCTACTTGACCATTTGTCTTCCCTTTGTAGGCAGAGAGGCGGAATGCGGGAATTATTGGGTGTTGGGTGAGGACATGGACGCGAGGTCCGTAACACCCCTCGGAAATTTGTTCTCGATTAAAGTCGCAGTTTGGTGACGATATAATGTCTTAGAATCGTGTGTATACGTGGGCCAGAGAATTTAAAAGTGGGCGAGAACGAAAATTAACGCCATGACTGACGCCTAAGGACAAGCCGTACAGATGACAACATCCGTTCCGTACAACAGTTTATTGAAAGTGATAGCCGCTTAAATGTTGGAGAAATCTCATCAGAAGTTGGTACCAGCTATGGAAGTGTTCAATCCGGTATCACTGATGATCTTAGCTTAACAAAATTACTGCTCGATGGGCTCCGAGGTTATTGACCATAAATCAAAAATAGGTCAAGGATATGTGGGTGTTTTTTTACTTATTGATAACTCACTTCCAGTATTAAGTTCTTGTTATTTGTATGTTGACACTGTTTCTTTTTTAATAACATTTGTTTAATACAGAAAATGTAGAAACAATACTTTAGTGTTTGAGAGAATTTATAAATGAGTTCCTCCGGGGTAAAACAAATAATAAGTTAAAGGAATGACAAAGAAACTATAGCACTGTAAGAAGTCATCTCATATTATTGTTCGGTTCGCTTTCCATACACTGACTACTATTTTTGGCCATTAATACATCCTCGTCCGAAATAATTTTATCACGGACGTTTGATTTAATGTTTTAGTAAATTCGATTAATTTGAATTGCCGTATAATTGTATAACGAAATCACTTTATTTGGACTGCTATTATTTTGCGTTGAGTACAAACACATTCAGTGTTAAGTCCTTTAGGGTGAAGATACAGGATAAATAATTTAAATCCAATTAAAGAAGTGGCGCGATAATGAACTAACAACAAACTACGACCGTACAGACACTCTTGACTTTTACGTCATTTGTGCGCACACATTGAGGGATGAAATCAGACTTTTTGTGTCCGCACACCACGAGGGATGAAATTCGACTCCCTGGTTCTATCAACCAATCAACCAATCGAGATCGCACTGTCATCTTCGCTCTCTCACTTCCCCCGCCCATCGAGGTGAATAAACTCCTGTGGGTTAATTCAATAGTCGATGGATTAGAGAGAATGCAAGAACCGAAACGAAGAGCGCAATGATCCCGGGGATGATTTTGCCGTTTGCATGCGACGAACGCAAAATCAATGGTGACCGAATGACGCAGTTTGGTTATTGGATTGATCTCAGAGTGCAATGCGCTCTGAAAAGGGGAAATGGAATGGAATGCAAAGTATTTTATGCTATTCACCTGACTAAAGAGTTTATTGATCCCCAGCGAATAGAGTGTCTGGGGGAAGCCAAAGGGACGCTGCAATGGGTTGGGAATAAATTAGCCTGGGAACAAACTAAAGGAATTCGATTACCCAAGCCGTTGCACGATGATGCAACAGCATGGTTTGGTTAGACTTTGCTGTTGCTAACCAACATGAAATTGTGATTTCCGGTGGAAATCTCATGGGGTTTATGACTTATGTTGCCGTATGGCAAGAAGGAGCTGAATTCAATTATACATTATTTGTGTAAATAATGAATTCTGGTTATGCGGTCTTTGGGTAGCTACATTATGCAGATGAATAGGTTGTCAATTGGGATTGGGGTTGACGTGGGGCGCGGTTAGCGGGCGAAATTGGGTTGAACTTGTGGGTTGGTTCTCCGTGTAATTTAGAGAACACCCACAGATACTTTGGAAGAAATCGGCTGGGAAACCCGCGAACACCCTCCTTCTAGCCCTGAGGTGTCTCCCTGTGACTATTTTTTATTTCACACACCTAGAGGAGAAAAATTCGAAAGTAGTGGGGAACTCTGGGAGCACATGCGCGATTGGCAATAATACATCCTAAATCTTTCGACGAATAAGAGATATTAAAGTTTCCAAATCAGCGGCAAAAGTGTGTAGACGACGCAGGTGACTATATTGAAAAATGTTGATAGTATATTTAGTGTGTAACACTATTCAATAAATGTATAAAAAGTAATTACCGTTTATATTTGATTCGCCCTCGTATTTTAGAAAACTTTCAAAATACCCATTTACCGCTGCTATTACCTATTTGTTTGACCCAAAACTTTTTCCAACTACAAATTTTTAAATTGGGAAGAGACGAAAATCTGGGGAAGCCAATTTAGATAAATAGGAACACATTTTGTGTTCCAACACTTCTTAAATCAAATTCCTTATTTTTCGCATTGTCAAAAAATCTTTGATGGATTGACTGGTTAATGAGAATTTTTTTTTTTTTTTTTTTTTGCAAACCAAACCTCTTCTCTCGAATTTTGTCATTTTTGGTTAAAAAAGGGCCCAGTATTCATTATTACGTGTTTGTCCCTTTGACAAATAAGCAACTGCGAAACCAAAACCATTAGCCATAACTGTTTCATAACATAATAAAACAGGAATTTTAGTTATAGCATTGTTTCTATAAACTGAGCCAGAGCCCTTTATTTTTTCCTCGCACTGAAGACCGGAAATAAATCGATCGTTTCACCCGAAAAGAATCGGGATAATAAGAGTACATTTTATGGCAAATGAGGAATCAACAAGGCATATGATAACTATCGAAGGGATTCACCAACTCCGGCTCCTTCAACTCCTTTAAAAGTTTAAGGTATTTTTCTCAGTGATGAACTAGAAAACTGCGTTCATATAATCTTGTGCTCTTTACTGGCCCGCAGGACTTCGTGAAACGATGCCGCAATGATTTGCTGTGTCAACGCTATACCCAAGGCAAATTACTTCCGTTCAACATTTCTATGAAGCTCGACGTTTCCCGTTTCATAAATTTTCTCCCTCAAACATCCTGATACTGACGTGGGAGCTTTGCCTCGGTACTGACAGCTCTCTTATCCTGTCGTTTTCTATTTCCCAATAGGAAAATCAGTACACTTGAATAGGACGTAGTCGTCTGATAGCTTGATCCAGCTGCTTCTAAAACCGTTTATAAGTCCTTTCTTCGTCGGATTGTCGAAGTTCGTCAAGTGGCCGTTTAGTTCGGTTTCGACTTCCTGCCGAATGTCGGCTTTCAATTAAAAGTCAATAAATCATCTCACGCATTTGGATTGTGCGTCGTTATTGGAGGCGTCTCTCCATCGTCGATTCGTAAAAATACGGCAATTAAAACGTGTGATTTGTGTCCCCTTATATTCACGCCTACGCTCGCTCCAGCTGTCGCTTTGGCTAATGAGGGCTGTCACTTGGCTACGATATCGCTCGATTGGGCAATTTTATGGCAGCCTCTGGGGTTTCGTGTGCCGCTAGTATTTACGTTTTGTGCCCGGTGCTTGTTTCGCTTTGAAATTGACAATTTCATTAAATTCCCATTGACTATTCGACTGGCCGACGAGTCATAAATTTGTCGCCCTCATTAAATATATTTTCCTTAGTTTTGATTTCTATTTTTGTGTTATTAGAAGATGGGAGGCCTTTCAGTTATGTTTGGGCTGTGGAGAAAGCAAATGTCAGTCGCATTAATTCAGGGAGGCCCTTTGGTGTTTTTCCCGAACTTCGTGTGAAAAATCCAGTCTCCGGGATATACACATTAGTAAGATTGGTTCAGAAAAGGAGAAACTACTTTATTGGACATGTTGTTCAGGAGGGAGTGAAGTCTATATGTATGGGAATTGGATAAGTTTTCAATTTAGTAATCTTTAAATTTTTATTTATGGCTAATGGGTGGCAGTTTTAACCGAATGAGACAGTGTATCTGTTGGGTAATTGGGGGCTATATAACTTTGCCCCCTATCTATCAGATACCTAAATCATTGCCCCGTTTATTGACACATAAATCGTTTTGAATTATAATAATCCTCACTCGTCGGGATTTCGTGGAACTAAAGAGTTGATAATGCAAATATTTTTAGGAGTCTCAGACTGACATTTTTGACTGTTTCGCTGTGGGTTCTTTTATTCTAGCTTTTACTTTACCTCTACTAAGGTTTATGTAAGGTTTATGGCACATTGTTTTCACCAATACAAATCTTTCGATTTCAGAGATGTATTGGCCATAATTATCGACCCTTGGACTACCCAAAGTGCAATAATTAATAATCATTCAATAAATCATGTTGGCGTTTATCTCCTCATCTTTCATCCTTCATCCTTTGATTCGCGTCTCTGGTTGCTGCTCTAGTGTTGTATCGCATCGCAATACCGGATTTTGCTCTTCCCACTGACTATTTTATTACTTTCTTAACTGATTTTTTTTATATAAATAGTGTACATAAAATGGATGTACTCTTAAATTGGAACAGTGGTTATAATGACGGGGAAACACATTAAGCGAAGTCTTGCACACTTGTGTGATCCGTCTTCTTTTTTTCGATAGGAATGTGGAAATCTTCAAAAGATACATCTGGAACGGTTTAGATCCATGCTAAATTGTTAGCGAGAAGAACTTTTTTTTTGAGATGGTAAATCGTTTTATAAACGAGGCTGCCTCAATCTGCATTACGCAGGGGGATTGTTAAATTTTTGGCATGAGAGACAATGACCCAATGTCTGCATCTGGAAATAAAATGGTCTATGCATAGAGTCCGAAAACACGTCACGTCTGGCAAACAAATGGTTTGGTATTACACCGGATTTTGTACATTACTGTCTATTCGAAGATTATTGTAGAGCGTAAATAATTGTCGATCTGAGAATTTAGGGTTAATGTTTTTACTAAATGTTTTAAATTAAAATTCCTCAGACCCTCGTCAAACACTGGTACCATGAGTATCTGGGTTTCGCCTGGGAGATATATTGGGATTGCAGGTTTTAAATGTAGTCGGATCCAGCTGTTGACGAAGGTGTACGAGTCTGTCTTCGAACTCCACATCTTGCTTGGTATTTCTGCCACAGCTAGACTATATTGTGCATCATTCGATTTAAGACCGCCAACGAGACAGCACGTGCGCTTCTGGCTCGTGATCCGTACCATCGGATCAGTTGTGCAATCCGTTTTGGGAACGTTAAATATATACAAGATACCCAATTGCACAAACGGTTCGCGCGACAAGTCTTACTGTGTGATCCTAAACAAACAAACGGATTTTCACACACGCGTCCGAGTGCAGTGCAAAGTTATCTGTGTGATCCAAGGCAAATAAACGGATTTCCACACACGCGTCTTAGTACCGTGAAAAGTATGAGGATATACACGCGAGTGATGTGCAGTGCGGGAAAACCCTCTACTCATTCCACCCCTTGGGTCTGTTTTCCTTTTTTTCGGACCTCTGTTTGCGTTCCTCAGGCATCGATACTCTCGATTGATTTATAATTTTTGGAGAGCTTTTGGTGTCTGAGTGGCATAATGTTCGTCATGGAAGGGATGTGATCTGTATTTCGGCACGGATGTACTGGGGCACTATACTACAAGGGCATAACACATGTAGTGGTTGCTTTCGCTCATCTATTACTGGTCTGCATCCTTTAATGAGGCGGTATTGGTTTTCTCCTCGATAGTATAGTGGTTAGTATACTCGCCTGTCACGCGGGAGACCGGGGTTCGATTCCCCGTCGGTGAGCCTCTGGCGCAAGACTAATGACCTTGCCCGGCAAAAACAAATCATTATGGAAAATTTAACAAGCATCAGGACTTGCTAAATAATGCCAAGACCGGTTCCCGCTTGTAGTGCCGATGATGATGATGATGATGATGATGATTGGTTTTCTGTGTAGGGCCACTTCAATGGAGCGGGAATTTCGCGTTGATTTGTGTAACGTCCGCGGCTTGAGATGAAATTTCTCTTCTGTGTCTGTCCACGTTTCTAACCAGACACCAAGTATCCTTGCACTTAGCGAAACCCAGGTAATTACTAATACAGGTATTTCCGATTATAATCTACCTGGATATAACTTAGTACCACTGTTCTTTCCACATCGTGGTATAGCCACATACATACGATATGATATTGCCTATCAGCTTCTGCAACAATATGGGCTCTGTCCCAACCCAGAATTTAATTTCTCTTGGCTAAAACTTCACGTTCGTAAGCATATCATACATTACTGATTTCTTTACAGAAGTCCAAACTTACATAGAAACAGATCCTTTAACGAATTTGATGCTCTGTCTGATTCTAGCGATAGGATCTTGACCATATATCCACACACTGAAATCATTATTGCGGGTGATTTTAATGTGCATAACTCTCAGTGGGTTCGCCACTCCGGACACACAACACCTGAACGTCAATATCTCCAGCTCTTTCTTGTTTCAAATAGTTTAACTCAACTTGTCAATGAGCCAACACGGGTACCAGACATATATGGTAATTTCGCCAACACACTGGACTTGTTACTCACCTTCCACCCAAACAAATACTTACTTGAAGTTTCTTCGCCCTTGGGAACTTCAGACCACTGTGTCGTGTCAGCTAAATTTCCTGTAACCAACAATAACGTTAGTGGGAAAGCTCTCAAAAGAACAGTATGGTCATATGAGAAAGCCAACTGGGAAGGTCTGAACGACTTTTTCGGGAGGTTAAATTGGTCGTTATTTTTACAGACGCGATTCTACTTGGCATGCGAACCTTTATCCACACAGGGTAAAGAGTATCAAACCCAAGAGAAATATGTGGTTCGATTCCGAGTGCAGAGAAGCCATTAAGGCTAAAGAGTTGAGCTTCCGGTTGTATAATTCCAACAATACTGAGGAAGACCGAAAAAGATTTAAGAGAGCTGACTGCAATATGCATATGCAATGCGCTAAGTTCTTGCAGGACCAGAGAGTGAGCCAAAAAATACTACACTCTCCCACAGGTAGTAGAAACTTCCGGGCATTCGTGAAAAACGTTCAAAACTCAGTCTCCTCATCCATTCCATCGCTAATGGTCAATGACAGACCAGTCACCACAGCAATAGAGAAGGCGAATCTACTTGCTGCATATTTTGCAACAAACTCTTCGCTGCATGATATCACATCAGTTCCGGCTCAACTTGAGCATAATCAGCACACCATGAGCCAGATTCACTTCCGAACGCGTACTGTTGTTACTTACGAACGCGTACGCGCACTCAAAGAGCTAAACGCGAACAAATCCGCTGGTCGTGATGGCATTCCCCAAATTCTCTTGAAGAGATGTTCATCTTCACTCACTAAGCCACTACGGAAACTCTTCCCATATAGATGGAAGTCAGCGAATATTCAGCCAATTCCCAAAAAGGGTGACAAATCATCCCTTTCTTCTTATCGACCCATAGCACTAACTTCTATTCTCTCCAAGGTAATGGAATACTTATCAATCGTCAACTTTCGAAATATCTGGAATCAAATGCCCTCCTCAATGACCGCCAATATGACTTTCGTACCAACAGGTCCACAGGCGATCTGATGGCGTACCTTACCGAAAAGTGGAGCCATTCCATCCACTACCTCAGTGAAAGCAAGGTAGTCGCATTGGATATTTCAAAAGCCTTCAACAGAGTTTGGCATCCAGCCCCTTTGGCAAAATTGTAATACTATGGAGTGAACAATTCCCCGACTATCTTTCAGGCCGTTCAATTCAAGTGGTTCTTGATGGTGTCAAATCTGTCTCCCATCACTGACCACGCGCATATAAAACTTTACTACACGTGCTCGACAGGATGCAAAAACAAGTAGCGATATATCGTTTGGGATGATAGTGAAGAACGTGTGATTCGAACTGACGCTATGACAGTTAGAATCACAAAAAATTGAATTAATGCGTAACACATCAGGCTACTGGCCGTGTGTACGAATTCGATTTCTAAACTCAAGTACACTTAACTGATGCTCTGATGCATTTTTCTTATTCGATTTTCGTTCGGTGTTCTTCATTATTTGCTTTTGTATTGTGCGTGTATCTGATCCAGTGAAACTTATTGGTGACTCAGCCGTAAGTCGATTAATTCCATCGTTAGAACACAGGCGCAACGTATCAAGCCTGTCTCTTTTCTATACACATTATCACGGTCGTTGCTCAACTGTACTTGTTGAACGTGTTCCGCGATTTCAGACATTTCCCCGTGATACCCGTCAATCTGTGAATGCGCATCAGTTCACGTTAAAAGTGGACTTCAGACGCACAAATAAACATAGAGAGTCATTCTTTAGTCGAACCACACAAATGCGGAATGTTCTACCTGATCATGTGTTTCCTCGTCGATGTGATGTCTAGGCATTCAAGACCAATGTACATCGACACCTCGTTTTCTTATCCGCTTCCTCTCCACCCGCTCGCACTGTGCTCTGATATTTAAGGGTACTTCAAAACCCATTTGTGCGCGCGTTAGTGTAAAAAATAATGGTTTAGAAATGGTAATTTTAAATACTCCATCAAGCACAGATATAAGGCCATGCGTTATATAAGCTGACCCTTGTAGTTTGATTTGAATGATAACCAATGCATTAGTCCATCCGGTAGTAGAACTCCTCCTGGTCGTCTTTGAGCGGTTTTAGATAGACGAGCCTGGTTCCAACCCTATCCTTCAGTATTATTCGTTCATAATAATTTTTCTTCTCTCTAAACTAAAATTTCACAAAAAAAAACATTTTCTACTCCAAAGGACAGACCAGCCCCCCGCTTGGTAGAAACCTTGACGTGGTGCGGGGGCTTAAACTACGATGAATCGCTCAGGCTATGCTGACGGAAGCATACGCTTCCAGTAGGGCCACCCATGTCAGACAGGCTAGTGAGGAGTAACACACAAAGATCTACCGCCCCTAATCCAGGGTGTTACGCGTCACCGTGCCCATTGGATGGTTTGCAGCCAGGGGTATACCGGCTGTATTATAACGGCGCCTCTCTGACACCGGGTCGAATCAGAGCAGTAAGCAGACCTTACCATATCAAAGAGGGGCTCTGATATGGCGGACCATTTGAAACCCCAGAGTGATCCAATGAAATGAATGATCAATACACAAAAAACAATCTCACAAAAAACCCGGTAGGCGTAGGTGTGATGAGCCAACACTACCATAAGGGAACAAATCATCAGGAAAACACCGACTCGGCAAAAAGAAGAGGTAGGGAAAAACGGAAAAAGCGGGATATACGCGTCGGGACGTGGAATGTTCGAACGTTATATAAACCAGGCGCGATACAGACGGTCGTAGAAAACGCGAAACAATATAAAATGGACATCGTCGCGCTCCAGGAAGTTCGACTCCCACATCAAGTAATCGAAACCAACGGGCTTACACTGGTGTGTGGAGGTACCGATACACATAACCTCGGAACTGGCTTCATCATAAGCAAGAAGATTACGCCCCATGTAAAAGATGTGCAATTCATTAATGACCGAATGTCTGTGCTAAAAATACAGGGCCGATGGTACAATTATGTATTTATAAACGTACACGCCCCAACAGAATCTGCGGACGAAGAAACGAAGGACACGTTCTACGAGACCCTAGAGGATGTATTTCATGGGATCTCATCATTCGATGTTAAAATCCTCCTCGGGGACCTCAATGCGAAAATTGGAAAGGAAGATATCTTCCAACCAACTATAGGTAAAGAAAGCCTACACGACGTGTCAAATGATAATGGAATTCGAATCATCACGTTCGCAGCGTCAAAAGATCTGTTAGTAAAAAGCACGATGTTCAAGCACAAGGAAATTCATAAAGCCACATGGATATCACCCGACGGCGTAACGCGTAACCAAATAGACCACTTCCTCATAGACAAAAGACACCACTCGAATATCCTTGACGTAAGAGCATCTAGAGGAGCAGATTGCGACTCCGATCATCTTCTAGTGATTGACAAAATCAGGAGTCGCCTCGCAGCAATCCCACATGGGCAGTCACGGGAGACAAGCAAAAAGTTCGACACTGATAAACTGAAAGACCTACGCAAAAGGGCTGAATATCAAGACGAGCTAACGAATAGATTTAGCATTCTAGAGAATGTGAGCAGTGAGGAAGAGGAAGCTAATAGTGTGAACACTAAATGGACATCGATCAGAGACACAAGCAAACTAACAGCCCAAAAGGTATTAGGATTTAAGAAAACAATTAAGTCCAAACCTTGGTTTGACGATGAGTGCAGGGCGAAGATCGAAGAACGTAAACGCCTCAGAGTGATCCACTTAGAAAGATATGATGAAGTCAACGCAGAAAGATACGCGACAATTCGGAGAGAGACAATGAGGCTCTTCAAACGCAAAAAACGCGAATGGGAGAAGACTAGGATCGAAAAAATCCTAGAAAATTCTAGGGCAAAGAACATCAGGGGTATGTATGTCGGCATAAATTCAATTAGAAATGGCTACCGAGGAAGAGCCAAAATAATTCGAGACGCAAACGGCTGTCTGGTCACAGAAACAAACAATGTCGTGACAAGATGGAAGCAGTACTTTGAAAACCTGCTCAATGTACGCACCCATCAACCACAGATAAATGTACCAAGCGTACATACAGCCGAGCCTCAGATCCCAGAGCCGTCTCTCAACGAAGTTGTAGACGCAATAAATCGATTGAAAATCAACAAGGCTCCCGGAGTCGACTGCATAGCGGCAGAGCTTGTGAAGCATGGAGGAGAGGCAACCGCTCGAAAGATCCACCAGCTCATCCAAACAATATGGGATAAGGAAGTCACTCCGGAAGAATGGAAAACCTCAATAGTCATCCCCATTTTCAAAAAAGGCGACAGATCTGACTGTGAAAACTACAGAGGAATATCATTGCTCCCAACCGCATACAAAATATTAACAAATGTCATTCTGGCGAGAATCACACCTTACGCAGAAGAGATACTGGGAGACTACCAATGTGGATTCCGTAGGAACCGGTCAACAAGCGACCAAATGTTCACAATAAGACAACTGCTGGAAAAGAAGTGGGAATACGGAGAGACGGTTCACCAACTGTTCGTTGACTTCAAAAAAGCCTACGACTCAGTCGCAAGGCAGAGACTCTACCATATTCTAGTTGAGCTGGGAGTCCCAAAAAAATATGCCGCGCTCATTCAAATTTGCATGAACGAAAACAAAGGGCGAGTTAGAATAGAAAACCACCTCTCAGAACCATTTGAAATCCGGGACGGACTAAAGCAGGGAGATGGTCTATCACCGTGTCTCTTTAACCTTGTGCTCGAGTATGTCATCAGAAAGGTACAAGACGACAACATGGCCGGATCATCCCTGAACGGGGTCACACAAGTGCTCGCATATGCGGATGACATCGCCGTTCTGGGCGATAATCTAGAGACTGTTAGTAAAAACTGTGAAATCATCATGCAAGCGGCAGAAGAGGTGGGCCTAGAAATAAATGAAGACAAAACAAAATACATGATTACGGCGAGAGCAGGTGGGTCTCAGAGAACACATATAAACGTCAGAGGTAAGATCTTTGAAAAAGTTAAAGAATTTAAATATCTGGGAACGATACTGACGGCCAGTAACGAAATGTCGAAGGAAATTAACAAGAGACTGCATTCCGGCAACGCGAGTTGGCACGCAGTCAGTAAACTGCTGAAATCCAGACTGCTATCACGTAACATAAAGCTCCGTGTCTATAGAACCATAATCCTGCCAATTGTTCTATATGGATGCGAAACATGGGCTCTCACAAAACGGGAAGAAAACAAATTCCGTCTATTCGAGAATAAAGTTTTGAGAGGCATCTTTGGAGGTAAATATGACGAGGAGGCAGGACAATGGAGGAGACTCCATAACCACGAATTGGAAGAACTATATCGCAAACCTACAATAGTGAGAGTAATCAAGTCGCGAAGATTAAGATGGGCCGGACACGTGGCGCGAATGGGGAACGATAGGACCGTGCATAGAATTCTTGACGGTAGACCAACGGGAAAGAGACCTGTGGGGCTTTTCAGGGCCCGAAGAGCCATACATCGCTCGATCCCCACCTTTCCAGGCGAACGACTTACCTCTCGGTCGAACTTCAGCAAGGTTGCGTAACCTTGCTACGGCATTTACCCTCAGCCAAATCGCCGGAATTAATACGGTTACCCAATCGGATAACCGTTCTGAATTTATGTTAGGCAGCTTACCTATTCTGTAGGGGATTTCCTTCCAAACCCCTTTTTCTCCAGCATCACCACTGAAAACATTAAATCCACGGCAAAGCTTATCACCTTGCCGTGGCATCGAAAACTCACCCTCGGCCAGACCATATTCCCTAAAAAACATTAAGCCCACGGCAAAGCTTATCACCTTGCTGTGGCATCGAAAACTCACCTCGTCCAAACCATATTCCCTAAAAAACATTGAGCCCACGGCAAAGCTTATCACCTTGCCGTGGCACCAAAAATTTACCCCCGAGGCGTACATCATTTCCTGAAAAGAACATAAGTCCATGGCAAAATCAACACATTGCCATGGCATCTGAAATCTTACCTTTAGGCATACATGCGGCCGGGGCATCTCGTTTCCATAGCCTTAAGCTATGGAAACAACAATCAACAAGAGTTCCTTGTGACTCGTTGTATTTGTTTACCCCCGGCATAACATGCATACGGCTATTGCCCCTATCGATTTACTATCGCCGACAAGGTTTCTGTTGACGCAAATCAAACATTGTTCCTGTTTACCAGCAATCGCTGGCACCACAATTAGCGTTCCCCATGTCCATAGATAACATTCAAACAACGATCACCAGCAGCCAGAAAATGTTTACTTACAACATCTGGCAATGGCTGCACCCTATGTTCGTTGCAATGTTTGATCATCGGCAACAGAAATGATGATTTATGGCCTTCCATTAGGATGACCAAATCATCGGTTTGGGTCTTTCACACCCCAGATGCTATTATTTACATTCCTAGAAAATGCACTAGCGATGTTGCTCGCCATCCACGGTCGCTGAACGATCGTATGCATGGCATACGCACACATGCGCAATGTGTGCCTATTCCGTCTGATCCAATCACGATTAACTACATCGAGTTAATCGTGTAACTCCGCCTCTTTTTCAGTCTCTTTGAGGTTCCCTGTTTTTGGATGATTTCCAATTAGTCAGATTCCATTATTCGTGGTGCGCGGACGCAAAGGTCGAGATCGGGTTGTCAAAGTTTCAGTTCTCATCAACATTGGGCGAATACAGTTTTGTAAAGTGTCGTTTAATACCAGTTCTCATCAACATTGGGCGAACACAGTCTTGTAAAGTGTCGTTTAATACCAGTTCTCATCAACATTGGGCGAACACAGTCTTGTAAAGTGTCGTTTAATACCAGTTCTCATCAACATTGGGCGAACACAGTCTTGTAAAGTGTCGTTTAATACCGAACGTTTCATGTAATTAAAATGTGCATTGACTCTTAAGTAAGCGGACTTGTGTATATATGTTTAAATCGAGAAACTACATCTTAAGTAAGCGAACTTGTATATATATGTTTTAATTGTGAACGACATCTTAAGTAAGCGAACTTGTATATATATTTTTGAACCGTGAACACCCGTTGAGTTTAACTATAACCTAAATATACTCTAAATATCAAACAGTAAACGTAACCACGCTGTGAATGTTAAATACGTTAAGTTTAGCTTACACCTAAAAGGAAATTGTAATAAAGCTGATGTGCCACAAAAAAGAAATTAACTAAGTGTTTTATTTGGAGAACCTTGTTTCGATTTCGCGACGTGTAGTACGTGGTGTTGGCATAGAACCCGCGTCCTTGACGACGCAAGTACCAACCCCCGACATTGGTGACCCCGACGTGATCTATCGCGCCTTCCGATCCAAAAACAGAAACTTTACAATGCTAATTAAAATCGCGCAACCTTCAAGTTTCGAACTTTAAACGATGACTTTGGTGACAGTGACAATCTAAGGAAATCATTGGTGCTGCATCCAGCGAAAGTGACCAGTGCTGCGTTTTGAGGAGAACACGGAAAAGGCAAGAACCGCCCCAACTCGCCGTTAGCAAGATAGACATCACAGAATACCCGGACAACAGCCAATGAACCAGGACTAAGCGCAAGTTTTAGTAAAAAAACATTTGTTTTCTTTTCTTTATTTTCTTTTCATTACTATAGTTTTTTTATATATCAGATTGTGTATTTTACCTTATATTAAGCAGAAATTAAGCATATACACCACTAATAGTAAGAGATATACATACCCATTTTCTTTTCTCTCTTGTGTGAGCTCCTTCTGAGCTTAAAAGTGTAAAGTTATTGGCTTCTCCTTCTGAGCAAGCATTAAGTACTAAACTTTGACGCAGTTGCCTAAAACCCTAATGCGCACGTAACTTTTATATTAAAAAAAAGAACGAAAAAGTGAACTTAAGACAGAATATGAATTAATAAGTAAATGAAAATTTTCAATAAAGCACACGCCTACCCAAAACATACGATAAATTTTTCCTTAATAGTATACTATATGCGCAAAAATTTTTTTTTGTTTTCGTTTTTTTTTTTTTTTTTTTTTTTTTCTTTTCTTTCCTTTTAAACATTTATTCTATTTACCTAATAATAGGCATTAAGTAAACAATAAGCTAACGTCTCTATGTTATTCTCATTAACCACAGATAAAAACTTGCAGTTTTAAAAACATAGCACAAAGGCAAAAAAAGATAAAATTCGACCGTAATTATAAAATTTTTTCTTACTCATTTTTTTTTTTATGCTGGTACAACCGGATTATTGTTGGATCGTTTAAATAAAAATTTCCCTGTATAATTTACACAATTTTGTATGGAAAATTAAAATCTTGTCGCAAATCCAAATTGCCACGCATGCTATTAATGATTGTTCAATTTTAAAACCGCATTTAATTCGCCTGAATACGGAATCAGCGTAAAATTGAAAAAAGAAAGCCACCAATATTTCGAACCTAAAAATAACTTAGTCGTTTCCATACATTTGTAAACCCCTTCAGGGTATCGATTAACACGCAGCTTCCGGTAATTTCACATACGACTCCTCCGACTATCGCTCGACTTATTTTAATTAATAAAACTGTATTCGGGGATATTCAAGATCCCATCAACTCCACTTGACACGGCACGATTCTCTTTTGGCTCCACTTGACTCCAGTTCCGACTTTCGCTCAACTCATTTTAATTAATAAAAACCTGGTTCCGGGATATTCGGGATTCTCTCAACGTCCTGCGACTTCTTTTACCCCAATTGGCCCCCCCTTCACCTCCTTCGCGTCCTCTTACGCCCATTTTTGCGTCCTCCGTGGTGATTATTTTGATTCCCTCCTACTCTGTTGATTTCAGTCCTGTTTCGTACAAAACACTATGGTTGTCACACGAAATAGCGCTGCCCAAAAAGCCCAAGAACAACCCGAGCCCCTAGAATTCCACGACGCATCCAGCGTCGATTTCCCAACCGAGCAAGTCGATACTGACTTAGACTTGCCCGGACAATCCACCCCTCTGGCACCACCCGTTGCCCCCAGCGTCGTGAACCGACCCAAATCTTCTAACACTCTCCCAACCTCTTCCAACGCCCCTGGTATCGGCCCTTTGACAAATTCCGGCATTTTAATGCCCACAACTGGTGCCGGTACCTCACTACAACCCCAAAGACCTTCAGAGTCCCAAGAATTCCACGATGCTTCCAGCCTCGGGAATGGGACTCGTCACCCTAATATAGGACTTCCCCCCTTCGATGAGGAGGACCCGGACCTTTGGTTTGCAGTGGCAGACCGCATCTTCCAGGCCTCAGCCTTGCACGACGAACAACTTCGTGCAGTTGAGCTGTTGAAAGTGCTTGACCGCACTCAGCGACCGCATGTTGCACACATAATAAAGTCGGCCGGCCGCAACCCATATAGCAACATGCGTGATGCTCTGCTCGAAGCTTTGGACGAACCTGGAAGTGTGCGGCAACAACGTTTGGCCGCTGTAACCAACTTATCCGGGATGAGACCATCTCTTTTCCTGACCCATTTACGCTCTATAGCGGGGACCAGGATTGGGGACGACCTAATAAGGCCTCACTTTTTGAGGTGTCTTCCCCAGCATGCCCGTTCGGCACTTATAGCCCAACCCAATCAGAGTTTGGGCTATTTATCCAAAATTGCGGACGCAATTATGGAAAGTTCAGATCAGTATTCTGAGCCTCCTGCGTACCAAGTAGCGGCGGTTTCTCAACACGCTGCACAGCCTGCACGGCACCCTCGTCTCCCTTTTACAGCCCATCAATTGGTCTCAACTCCCAATCCTCCTCAAACCCAATTACCTTTTAGAGGGCCCGCCTCAACCAATTTCCCTCAGGGGAATCCAGTGGCAGGCCCCAACCCTAACCAAAGAAATGCGCCCACACAACTAACTCCTGCTGACCTCCGGGCGCTCCAAACCTCACTCCTCCGCGAGATAACTCAATTGCGTGCGGAGGTGAGGAACAATCCTCGAAGCGCCCAGAATCGAGCCATGCCGAGCCGTCCTCTCAATCGGCAGAATTTCTACCAAAATGCCCCTCAGAGGGCCTTTATCCCCCAAAATGCCCCACAGAGGGCCAATTCCTCTCAAAATGGCCCTCACCGGCCCAATCCCCAGCGAGCTCCGGCTCGACCTCCCCGTAACGGCAATACTAATAGGCAGAACATACCAGATAATGCCGTTACTCTGCCTTGGTGCGCCAATCACCAGCGATATGGTGATCGCGCATTCAATTGCAAAGCGCCTTGTGGTTGGACACAACCTTCCACCAACCAAAGGCGCTCTTTAAACTAATTTTGCCGACCGACACCCTCGCGCAATCGGCCGGCACCCCTACGATAAGTCGCTTAACCATCCGGGATTCGAAACTGAATATCGCTTTTACTGTCGACACCGGCGCCGATATTTCAGTCCTCCCGCGATCGTTTGCTCCGCGTAACCGCGTGCCAGCCGCTCTTAAATTGTCAGCAGCAAATAATACGCCGATACTTACGTACGGACGTAAAAAGCTGACACTGCAATTGGGTCTTTGTCGTCCGATCACTTGGCGTTTCGTCATTGCGGACGTGAATGAACCCCTGATAGGTTCCGACCTATTAGGTGCACATAATCTGTTGGTCGATTCGACCCATAACAGACTAGTGGCCCCAACCGCACCCCCCTTGCCCATGACGGCATCACCTGCGGAAACTTCAGGGGCCACAGAGTGCATAGACCCATTCCAGGTTATGGTACAGGAATTTGTGAGTACAACAATTCCTCTACCTAACCAACGCCGACATAAAGCCACGGTGTTTCATCATATAGAAACACGTGGTCCTCCTGTGAGCCAGCGTCCACGTCGACTGGCTCCGGAAAATTACGTGCGGCGCGCGCGGAGTTCGAGCATATGATCGAACTAGGTATCTGCCAACCGTCGGACAGTCCCTGGGCAAGTCCACTCCACTTAGTGAAGAAACGTTCTGGTGAGTGGCGCCCATGTGGCGATTATAGGCTGTTGAACGCAGCAACTGTCCCGGACAGATACCCAATTGCACACCTCTACGATTTTTCGTACAAGTTACGAGGGTGCAATGTCTTCACAACCCTGGATCTCACCAGGGCATACCACCAAATTCCGGTGGCACCTGAAGACATCCCCAAGACCGCAGTCATTACACCTTTCGGACTCTTCGAGTTCAAAGTGATGACTTTCGGCCTCAGGAATGCCGCACAGACATTCCAGCGGTATATCGACACGGCTTTACGTGGTCTTAATTGCTGCCATGCTTATCTTGATGATATTCTCATCGCCTCCAAAGACCTCGCCGAACATAAACGCCACTTACGTCAGGTCCTAGAGCGCCTCCGTGAATTCGGTCTTGTCATCAACCCAGATAAGTGTCAATACGCCAAAGAGCAAATCACCTATCTGGGTTATGTCGTTGACAACCAGGGCATTCGCCCACTACCAGACCGTGTGGAGGCCCTCATGAAGTATCCCCGGCCTACTAACGTGAGTGAGCTTCGTCGATTTTTGGGCATGCTGAACTTCTACCGTCCTACCCTGAAGAATGCTGCCCAGATTCAAGCTCCGCTCAATGAATTTTTAAAAGGAGCTAAGCGCAATGATAAGCGCCCCATCAATTGGACAGAAGTCTCTGATAGAGCATTCCAACTGTCCAAAGAACAATTGGCAAATGCCACCTTACTCCGATACCCTCTCGAGGGAGCGGCACTTTCTATCCAATGCGACGCATCGGATACCGCAATCGGAGCCGTCCTTGAACAGGACATTGAAGGCCGTCCGGAACCACTTGGTTTCTTTTCCAGGAAGCTGAGTCCCACTGAGCGACGTTACAGCGCCTACGACCGTGAATTGCTCGCGATCTACAGCGCTGTTAAGTACTTCCGTCACATGATAGAAGGTCGCTCACTCTCCATCTTAACAGACCATAAGCCATTGGTCTATGCGTTCCGGAAGAAGTCGGGAAATGCCTCCCCCCGACAAGAGCGTCAATTAGACCTCATTGGGCAATATTCCACGGAGATAAGGCATATCTCCGGTAAACAGAATGTCACGGCGGACGCCCTTTCTCGAATCGATACGATTCATTTGCGTACCGCCTTGAATAACGCTGATCTTGCCCTAGCTCAAGAGGAGGATGAACAGCTCAAGTCCCTCCTAACTGCCGATACGGCACTAGAGCTGAAGAAAATTACCCTTCGCGACCCTTTGGGCGAAATCTGGTGTGATGTCTCCACTGGAACCGCTAGACCTTACATTCCCGAGAAACTTCGTAAGGGCGTGTTCCAGGTTTACCACAACCCTGCCCACCCCAGCGGCCGAGCAACAGCCGCTGCTGTCCGTCGCAAATTTATTTGGCCCCGGATGAACAAAGACCTCACCGGTTGGGCCCGTGCTTGTCTCCAGTGCCAGCGCTGCAAGGTAGCGCGACATAATGTACTGGAGCCAGCGCAATTCAAGCTTCCCACGGCACGCTTCGCTCATGTCCACATAGACATAGTGGGACCGCTTACTCCATCAAGAGGATTTTCTTATATCCTCACTATGATGGATCGCTGCACGCGATGGCCAGAGGCGACACCTCTCCGGGCAGTTACTGCCGAATCAGTCGCCAAGGCCTTTTATTCAACTTGGGTCACACGCTTCGGTGTACCAACCACCATTACGTCGGACCGAGGTCCACAATTTGAGGCGACAATCTTTAGGCAGCTAACAGATCTTCTCGGCTGCCAAAGAAGTCGTACCACCGCCTACCACCCGCAATCAAATGGGATGATAGAGCGCTGGCATAGATCTCTTAAAGCCTCACTCATGTGTCATAATGACACACAATGGTTTGACGCCCTTCCAACCGTCCTCCTCGGCCTGAGGACAAGTATTAAGGAGGACCTGGGTGCTTCGGCAGCAGAGCTTACCTACGGTACCAACCTCCTTCTTCCAGGAGAACTTTTCCTGAATGGCGAAACACCGTGTGACCAACTTCGTGAATTGGGACATCTCCGTGACCTGCTACGTAAGGTTAGGGCAACCCCTGTAACCAGGCACGGCTCCAAAAAACTTTTCGTCCACCCTGAACTGCACAGCTGCACGCACGTCTTTGTCAGGGTGGATAAGGTCAAAAAACCCCTCGACCCACCTTATGATGGCCCATTCAAAGTCTTCCGCCGCATCAGTGACCGCGTCTTCGAGATCGACATTAGAGGCAAGCGATCCACGGTCAGCGTCGAAAGGCTTAAGCCCTGTTTTCTGGAAGCTTCCGCTCCAGAATCACCTCCATCTACCGACACCGCTCCTACTCCACCAACACAACCTCCCCGTACTCGCGCTCAAACGCGCGCCCATAACCAACTAACCACCCCCTAACCTGCCTTACCTGTTTCGTGACTACGTCACTGGGGAGGGAGTGATGTGGGGCTTTTCAGGGCCCGAAGAGCCATACATCGCTCGATCCCCACCTTTCCAGGCGAACGACTTACCTCTCGGTCGAACTTCAGCAAGGTTGCGTAACCTTGCTACGGCATTTACCCTCAGCCAAATCGCCGGAATTAATACGGTTACCCAATCGGATAACCGTTCTGAATTTATGTTAGGCAGCTTACCTATTCTGTAGGGGATTTCCTTCCAAACCCCTTTTTCTCCAGCATCACCACTGAAAACATTAAATCCACGGCAAAGCTTATCACCTTGCCGTGGCATCGAAAACTCACCCTCGGCCAGACCATATTCCCTAAAAAACATTAAGCCCACGGCAAAGCTTATCACCTTGCTGTGGCATCGAAAACTCACCTCGTCCAAACCATATTCCCTAAAAAACATTGAGCCCACGGCAAAGCTTATCACCTTGCCGTGGCACCAAAAATTTACCCCCGAGGCGTACATCATTTCCTGAAAAGAACATAAGTCCATGGCAAAATCAACACATTGCCATGGCATCTGAAATCTTACCTTTAGGCATACATGCGGCCGGGGCATCTCGTTTCCATAGCCTTAAGCTATGGAAACAACAATCAACAAGAGTTCCTTGTGACTCGTTGTATTTGTTTACCCCCGGCATAACATGCATACGGCTATTGCCCCTATCGATTTACTATCGCCGACAAGGTTTCTGTTGACGCAAATCAAACATTGTTCCTGTTTACCAGCAATCGCTGGCACCACAATTAGCGTTCCCCATGTCCATAGATAACATTCAAACAACGATCACCAGCAGCCAGAAAATGTTTACTTACAACATCTGGCAATGGCTGCACCCTATGTTCGTTGCAATGTTTGATCATCGGCAACAGAAATGATGATTTATGGCCTTCCATTAGGATGACCAAATCATCGGTTTGGGTCTTTCACACCCCAGATGCTATTATTTACATTCCTAGAAAATGCACTAGCGATGTTGCTCGCCATCCACGGTCGCTGAACGATCGTATGCATGGCATACGCACACATGCGCAATGTGTGCCTATTCCGTCTGATCCAATCACGATTAACTACATCGAGTTAATCGTGTAACTCCGCCTCTTTTTCAGTCTCTTTGAGGTTCCCTGTTTTTGGATGATTTCCAATTAGTCAGATTCCATTATTCGTGGTGCGCGGACGCAAAGGTCGAGATCGGGTTGTCAAAGTTTCAGTTCTCATCAACATTGGGCGAATACAGTTTTGTAAAGTGTCGTTTAATACCAGTTCTCATCAACATTGGGCGAACACAGTCTTGTAAAGTGTCGTTTAATACCAGTTCTCATCAACATTGGGCGAACACAGTCTTGTAAAGTGTCGTTTAATACCAGTTCTCATCAACATTGGGCGAACACAGTCTTGTAAAGTGTCGTTTAATACCGAACGTTTCATGTAATTAAAATGTGCATTGACTCTTAAGTAAGCGGACTTGTGTATATATGTTTAAATCGAGAAACTACATCTTAAGTAAGCGAACTTGTATATATATGTTTTAATTGTGAACGACATCTTAAGTAAGCGAACTTGTATATATATTTTTGAACCGTGAACACCCGTTGAGTTTAACTATAACCTAAATATACTCTAAATATCAAACAGTAAACGTAACCACGCTGTGAATGTTAAATACGTTAAGTTTAGCTTACACCTAAAAGGAAATTGTAATAAAGCTGATGTGCCACAAAAAAGAAATTAACTAAGTGTTTTATTTGGAGAACCTTGTTTCGATTTCGCGACGTGTAGTACGTGGTGTTGGCATAGAACCCGCGTCCTTGACGACGCAAGTACCAACCCCCGACAGACCGGTAGGACGGCCGCGACGGAGATGGGAGGACAATGTTAGGTTTGACCTTGAGGAGATCGGATCGAATGGTGAAGCGTGGAAGGAGAGTGCCCAGGACAGGGAAGGATGGCGAAGCCGAGTCGGTGAGGTCATGAACTTCCGGGTTCCTACAGGCCAATAAATAATAATAATAAAAGGACAGACCAGCAAAAGAATTTCTAGACAACAGCAAATGAAAACATCAACAACGAATACAAATTCTAGAAATTACGAGTAAATAAATAGTGAAGCTTTCAACTATTGGACTGTGATATAAAATTTATTTGCAAACATCAGAATCTTATGAAGATTTCAGGAGAGTGCTACACTATAAGATCATCCGAACAAAAAAAAATACATTGCTATTTTTATTTAAGAGGGACGAATTTTTGTTCATAAACACTTGGCCGAGTTGCTAGAAAATTAACACGCATATGCAATTAATAATTTTTATTTAAAACAATTTTTTATTACATTTTATATTTGAAGAGAATTTTATAATAAATGCTCCAAATGTTTTCCACCTGCTCTAATACATTCTCGAGATCTACTCAAAAGTAATCTTTTAAGACTTCTCTCTTCTCAGGCTTACTGAATGAATTTCCCGATTTGCTTGATTGATTCGTTGTCGTAGCTTCTCCTTATCCTGGATCGGTTTGGCCTAGACTAAGTCTTAAAAACTGCCCAAAAAGGAATCCAATTAGTTCAGATCGGGTGCACCATATCGTACAGGGCATCCATCATTTAGAATCCACATTATTCGTCTCAGCTCCAAAGCAGCCTCTTTTAGCGATTGCGGTAACCGATTTTGCGAAGATTCCAAACAATTTTGTGAATTCAAAATAGGAGGCAGTTCCCCTTGGTCCACAATTCGCTCATTCAATATTCCGGACCACAAGCTTATGCTGATTTCGTGTGGGTTCTCTAAACGCCAACTGTGAAACCTTTGCACGTTCTTGTATCCGTCTTTTATAAGGGCGGACTCATCAGATCAAAAAAACTTTCTTAAGGAAGGCGGGTTCGTATTCTTTTTTGGTAATACCTTGATAGAGGGAAAAGGGTGATAACAATGTCTTTTGATGCCTACATATACTGTTGCTTTAGATATTCCTGAATGACATTTTACGGCTCTTGTAGACGTCGATGGATCCTCATCGATTTCTTGTAACAAAGAGTTTTCATCAACAGCTCTTGGCCGTCCTTCACCACCGTGTCGGCCTGGCTGTCTGCCTTCCACGTAGGCGTTTAAATTATTGTAAAAGCCGCACGTGCTGGCTGTTTTCGATCAAGAAACGTTTGTGCATAAAGCCTTGCAGTGGCTCTTGTCATTGACGAGAACTTCTTCGGAAATAAAATGCATATCCCCAAACTCGCGAGTAGTATAAAAAGGATCTCTGCTCTACAGTTAAGTAAATTCCAGAAAGTCCGGGGAGACGTTGTTATCAATGTTGTTACACTAGTACATAACACACATTATGCACTTAACAAACTACACGCTACAGGGAAATAAAGCGCCCGTAGTTTTATTTTAAATAATGTACGCATTCACGAAGACACACGGTTTTTAATTTGACATCCGTGCTGGACGCTGGCTAGGAAGGGACTCCTTGATTTCAATGCGAACTGGGCATAATAATTAACGTCCGTCAGGCAGAGGCACAGGCTTAAAGTGACTGTTCTTCTTCTTAAATCTAGTAGAGCTGTGGCGTCTCTAACAGATACACACAATACACAATCAAATAGTGAAGAACACCGAACGAAAATCGAATAAGAAAATACATCAGAGCCGTATACCATAGCGATAACAAAACAGTTCACATCAGTGGAATATACTTGAGTCTAAAAATCGAATTCAAAAATCGGCCAGTAGCCTAATGTCTTACGCTTCGGTTCAATTTTTGTTGATTCTAACTGTCACAGCATCAGTTCGAATCACACGTTCTTCACTATTATTTCAACCGCTATAGAGCTGCGGAGGCATTATCTAGTACTTGACTTTGTTTCTGGCTCAATCAGGAAAAACACGCATATTTAGGCTTCGCAGTACATTGCTGCATGCGTTTGGGGTTTTATGCATTATTACTATAGAATAATGAAATGATTTGATATGTTGGTTAAAGTTAATCAATATATGGATATTCACGTATGGTGAATCCTCTTAATAGTGACAGGTCTCGATAATGGGAGAGCATTTGGGTGTGATGTAGTATCCCACTAAGCCCCATTTATCATAATATTCAATTAACATAATACAATTAATATTCATATCGCACACGGTGCCATATGAATATCATCGTTAATTGTCCACCTTTGACGCACAGTTATTCCACACGTTCTTTAATTACGAATACATTCTTTAATTACGAATACATTTTTTGCATCATCGTCATTCACATCCAAAGCAAACGCCACGCCCGACATGGGAGATTCTTTGGCAAATGCTGGCGCCTGCAAAAATGCAATGCCTTCATAAATGTAACGGATAATGACAATTACCATACGCCAAGAGGGAATTCCCATGAAAATACTTACGCCTACGAAAGGCAGGGACGTGCATAATAACGAAACGCCACTGGCAATATCAATTAAGCGATGTGACCTTGCTTGAACCAAGGCCGCTGTATTTTAAGTGGATCAATTAAGTGAAATATCATTTAAATTAAATATCAATTAAGCAAAGAGAAAGACTTGTACCGCGAATGACACGTAGCACTTAATTTGTGTCAAACCCGAATGAGTGAAACTGCGCCAGGATAAATGACTTGCGCTTGGGATCAGTAGAATTAGTTGCATCGTTAGCGATTCTGCCCCAATAATTTGGGTATAACAAGAGTGGTTGCAAAGGGAATTGGCAGAATTAATCGATCAGAGTAAAAGGTTGCAGTCTCGCATTGGAACAGCGGGCGTTTTATTCTGAGTAAAGAGTACAAAGTAAGAGTTAAGAAATCAATAAATCGTAAAATAAAGAAGTGAAGACAATCAAAAGAAGAACGCCTTTCTTTTTATGTATAATTCTCGACGAACCAACTCTTACCTTTAATGTAAAGGAATCATGGTTGGCCGGCGTAACAGTGACATGTTTTGCGTGTAACAGTGTTATCGGTCACTATGCACTGCAAGCAACACATTGTGTCAAAATAATGAAAGCAAATATGTTAAGCAATCATTTTCAATTCGGTTTTATAAATGTAATAAAAAATCGTCCATTTTAAATCAAAATAGAAATATAATTTTTTTTTTACTCAAATGATCGAATAGTGTGGCACCTGCTGAAATCTTCATAAATTCCTGATGTTTGTAAATTTATTTGCCACCGCAGTCCAGTAATTTCTTTGGTTGAATTGCTTGTTGAGTTTTTTCCAAGGTTTCAGGAAGACTCTCTTGAGATTGGCATGAATCTTAGTCCAATAATACCTCGAGCTAGGAGTCGACAAACTTTACTAGCCTTCGTTTGCGTTCTTTGTCATTGGTATCAAAATCACTGTCAAAACGCCCAAACCAATACTCACATATCTTTACTGATGGAGCATGATCCCCATCCTTCACACAGCTATTGATACCCATCAGTTGTATTTTTCTTCAAATTAAAACATAAAAGCAGCGCTTTCCGCAAATTGTGTTTTGTTGACACAAAGGATGACATGGTTAGAGCTCAAAGGAAGAATGTTGTTTATACTTCACGGAAATGCCACATACGGATTTTTAGAGGGAAATAATAACGTTTTAAATGAATATAGTTACAAGATTGTCTGATATGGTTTAATGCTAGTTACACCATCTTTAATCATCATCATCATCGGTACTACAACCGGGAACCATCTTTAATAGAATCCTCAAAACTTATTTGTACACCCGAAAAATATATTAATTGAAAGAAGAGAAAATTACGACAGCGAAGCACTCTTCGACTTGACTGGATTCATTAACAAACCAAATAGACGTTATTGAGACATCACATAGGATAATTGCGTGGCTTACCATTTTGGCCAGCGGCAATCAATGGGCCTATTTCTTTGAGGTAAACTTGTATCCATTACTAGTGACCGCTATCACGATACGTTGGAAAACGTCCTTCGCCCTAATTGGTACAAATAGGCCACTAGGTGCCAACAAGACGGTGCCACATCACACACAACTTATGGTATATTAACTAGTTAATGGATATTAACTGGCCAACAATTGAAAGCAAATAAATTACGGTATCAATTTGTTTGCTTTCAATTTTTTCCAATTGAGGTATTTCAGGAAACTTATACAAAACAACAACTCAACCACCACTATTATACACAACATTTAAAACAAAGTTATTCAACTAACACTAGAAGTCTGAAAAATTATGAAAAATGTGCCTAAAGTAGCTCAAGTTGGCGACATGACCAGAGGACACCATCTTCAATTCATACTGTCAAACAACCTCACATTTAGCAAAATAATCGTAAAATTGTATTCCATGACCTGGACTATAAAAAGCTGCATGTATGCATATCATCATCATCGGCACTACAACCGGGAACCGGTCTTGACCTTATTTAGCAAGTCCTGAGGCTTGTTAAATTTTCCATAATGATTTGTTTTTTCCGGGCAAGGTCACTAGTCTTGCGCCAGAGGCTCCCCGACGGGGAAACGAACCCCTATCCCCCGCGGGTATACTAACCATCGCCTCGAATACCATTTATTAAACATTATATAAAGTTTAGTTTTTACTTTTTTCTGTTGCTGTTCTTCATTTTCTTCTACCTTAATTTTTTCTTTCTTCTATTGGCTCAATTTCTGAATTTAAATTCTGTTTTATTTCTTCTTTTATTTCCAAAACTTTTCTTTAATTTATTCCTTGATAATTCTTTTTTCCTTCTTTGAACTCTTTTTAATTACTCTTAAATACGTGTCCCTTATATTAATTTAAGTGGTGCTGCTCTTTCGATAGTTTTATTTGTTACACCTCGCTACATATCCCGCTTCAATTATCAATTCACCAGTATACATTCATATTGCACATTCTCAAGCAATGAACGCTTCTTTCCACTCATTAACTAATTGATGACTCTTCCCACAGGCAATTAATGTTCATATCGCATACGTTGCGATATTCATTCAAATACCCCACTGATTGCCTCCGTGCCCAGAGCTCCACGCTCATCGTATCATGACTACTCATGTTACGCGCTCGTCGTGTCGAACGATTAGCTGGCACCTATAGCCACGCGCCACGTGGCATCAAATTGCATTAGAGTCGACTTTACGTCCACCACTGGGACCTACACTGGACACATGACACCGGCAGCGTTACCGTAGCAATAAAAGCAACAAAGCAAACGCAAAGCCGACGCTGCCGATCGCGTTTGACGTCGGCCCACTACCCATAGTGAACCAGGTAAATAGTTTAAGCAAACGATTAAGGGGATGTGCCTGGCGAAGGCCATGTAAGTTCAAACGATAATTAAGCCATATCGACCGCTCGTATTGGAAAATCGGTGTCAATGCCGGGCATGCGTTCTGGATCAAAGTCCAGGCTAAAGGAAATGCATCCTTTGTTGTTCTACACCCGATTTTTGGGGTATATCAAGAGTGGTTGCAAAGAGCAGTCTGAGCAGTCTATAACAAGAGTAACAGGTTGCAGCCTCGCCACGGTACAGTGGGCCTGTTACTCAAAATAAACAAGTATAATAGCTTAATGTAATTAAAGATAATGAAACTTAAGTAGCAAGTTTAAGTAACATGTTTTCAATTCGTTTTTTGTTTGGAAACGGCTCAATTTAAATACCAGCGAGCCGAAACAGGTACTTAACCGAAGGAAGACACAAGCGGGCCACCCTCAGGAGTCGGGTTGGAACCCAGCGGGCAGGAAACTGCAGGTGCCAAAATAATCATTAATATTTTATTATTAAATAATAAAATAACGAATGTTAATGCCAACATATCCATCGGTGTGACGTATGACGCGTCGGCACGTGGAATGTTCGTACGTTATATCAACCTGACGAGATACAGATGGTCGTAGGAAACGCGAAACAATATCAAATGGACATCGTCGCCCTTCAGCAAGTCCGATTCCCACATCAAGTAATCGCAACGTTTACACTAGTGTGTGGAGGTAGCGATACACATATCCTCGGAACCGGCTTCATCTAAAGCATGAAGATTACGCCCCATGTAAAAGTTGTGAAATTTATTAATGAACGAATGGCGGTGCTAAAAATACAGGGCCCATGGTACAATTATATATTTATAAACGTACACGCTCCAACAGAATCTACGAACGAAGGAACGAAGGACATATTCTACGAGACCCTAGAGAAAGTATTTGATGGGATCTCATCATTCGATGTTAAAATCCTCCTCGGGGACCACAACACGAAAATTGGAAAGGAATATACCTTCCAACCAACTATAGGTAAATAAACCCTACACGACGTTTCAAATGATAATGGTTTTCGAATTATCACGTTCCCAGCTTCAAAAAACCTGTTAGTGAAAAGCACGATGTTCAACCACAAGCAAATCCATAAAGCTACTTGGATATCACCCGATGGTATAACGCGTAACCAAATAGACCACTTCCTCATAGACAAAATACACCACTCGAATATCGTTGACGTAAGATCATATAGAGGAGCAGATTGCGACTCCGATCATCTTCTAGTGATGGGGAAAATCAGGAGTCGATTCGCAGCAAACACACATGGGCAGTCACGGGAGACGAGCAAAAAATTCGACATTAAACTAAAAGGCCTGCGCAAATGGGCTGAATATCAAGACGAACTAACGAATAGATTTAGCATCCTGGAGAATGGGAACAGTGAGGAAGAGAAAGCTAATTGTGTGGACACTAAATGGACATCGATCAGAGACACAATCAAACAAACAGCCAAAGGGGTATTAGGATTTAAGAAAACAAAACAACAAGATCAAAAAACGTAAACGCCTCAGAGTGATCCACTTAAAGAGATATGATGAGGTCGGCGCAGGGAGATACGCGACAATTGGGTAAAAGACAATGAGACTCTTCAAACGCAAAAAAACGCAAATGGGAGAAGACTCGGATCGAAAGAATACTAGAAAATGTCAGAACAAAGAACATCAGAGGTATGTAATCCGAGATAAATTCAATTAGAAATGGCTACCGAGGGAGAGCCAAAATAGCTGGGGACGAAAACGGCCATCTGGTCTCAGAAACAAACAATATCGCGACAAGATCGAAGCTGAAGATGAAAGTACTTTGAAAACCTGCTCAATGTACGCACCCTTCAACCACAAATAAATGCTCCTCGATAGTATAGTGGTTAGTATACCCGCCTGTCACCCGGGAGACCGGGGTTCGATTCCCCGTCGGGGAGCCACTGGCGCAAGACTAATGACCTTGTCCAGACAAAATAAATCATTATGGAAAATTTAACAAGCCTCAGGACTTGCTAAATAAGGCAAAGACCGGTTCCCGGTTGTAGTTCCGATGATGATGATGATGATGGAGGAGGGGCAACCGCTCGAATGGTCCACCAACTCATCAAAACAAAATGGGATAAGGAAGTCACTCCGGAAGAATCGAAAACCTCAATAGTTGTCCCCATTTTCAAAAAAGGCGACAGATCTGACTGCGAAAACTCCAGAGGAATATCATTGCTCCCAACCACATATAAAATAATAACAAACGTCATACAAGCGAGAATCACACCGTACGCAGAAGAAATACTGGGAGACTACCAATGCGGATTCCGTAGGAACCGGTCAACAAGCGACCAAATGTTTACAATAAGGCAACTGCTGCAAAAGAAGTGGGAATAAGGAGAGACGGTTCACGAACTGTACGTTGACTTCAGTTGGAAGGCAAAGACTCAACCATATTGTGGTTGAGCTCGGAATCCAGAAAAAATATGCCACCCTCATTCAAATGTACATGAACGAAAACAAAGGGCGAGTTGAATATAAAACCACGTCACACAACATTTGAAATCCGGGACGGACTAAAACAGGTGGATGGCCTCTCACCATGTCTTTTTAACATTGTGCTCGAGTATGTCATCAGAAAGGTAGAAGACGACAACATGGCCGAATCATCCCTCGCATATGCGGATGACATCACCCTTCTGGGGGATAATCTAGAAACTGTAAGTAAAAACAGTGAAACCATCATGCAAGCGACAGAAGAGGTGAGCCTAGAAATAAATGAAGACAAAACAAAATACATGATTACGGCGAGAGCAGGGTACCTCAGGGAACACATATAAACGTCAGAGGCCAGATATTTGAAAAAGTTAAAGAATTTAAATATCTGGGAACAATACTGACGGCCAGTAATGAAAGGTCGAAGGAAATTAACAAAAGACTGCACTCCGGCAACGCTAATTGGCACACAGTCAGTAAACTGCTGAAATCCAAACTGCTATCACGTAACATAAAGCTCCGTGTCTATCGAACCATAATCATGCCGATTGTTCTATTCGGATGCGAAACATGAGCTCTCACAAAACGGGAAGAAAACAAATTCTGCGTATTCGAGAATAAAGTTTTAAGGAGTATCTTTGGCGGTAAGTATGACGAGGAGGCAGAACAATGGAGGAAACTCCACAATCACGAACTGGAAGAGCTATACCGAAAATCTATAATAGTGAGATTAATCAAGTCGCTAAGATTAAAATGGGCCGGACATGTAGCGCGAATGGGCAACGATAGAACCGTGCGTAGAATTCTTGGCAGTAGACCAACGGGAAAGAGACCGGTAGGACGGCCACGGGGAAAATAGGATGACAATGTTAGGTTCTGACCTTGAGGAGATCGGATCGGGTGGGCAATCGTGGAAGGAGAGTGCACAGGACAGGGCGGAGTCGAGTCGGTGAGGTCATGAACTTCCGGGTTCCTACAGGCCAATAAATAGTAAATAATAAAATAATAAAATTTAATTTTATTTATTTGTCTAATCTTACACCTTTCATTTATTTCTTCTTTTCTTATTTTTATTTTCAATCTAATGCGCGCCGACGATTTCTTTGACACCACTACACCTGGTTAAAGGTAGATGCACACACCTCTGCCCATTCCCGCAGAATAATAATAACAATAATAACAATAATAATAACAATAATAATAATAATAATAATAATAATAATAATAATAATAATAATAATAATAATAATAATAATAATAATAATAATAATAATAATAATAATAATAATAATAATAATAATAATAATAATAATAATAATAATAATAATAATAATAATAATAATAATAATAATAATAATAATAATAATAATAATAATAATAATAATAATAATAATAATAATAATAATAATAATAATAATAATAATAATAATAATAATAATAATAATAATAATAATAATAATAATAATAATAACAATAACAATAATAATAACAATAATAATAATAATAATAATAATAATAATAATAATAATAATAATAATAATAATAATAATAATAATAATAATAATAATAATAATAATAATAATAATAATAATAATAATAATAATAATAATAATAACAATAACAATAATAATAATAATAATAATAATAATAATAATAATAATAATAATAATAATAATAATAATAATAATAATAATAATAATAACAATAATAACAATAATAATAATAATAATAATAATATTAATAATAATAATAATAATAATAATAATAATAATAATAATAATAATAATAATAATAATAATAATAATAATAATAATAATAATAATAACAATAATAATAATAATAATAATAACAATAATAATAATAATAATAATAATAATAATAATAATAAAAATGGTGTTACGTATGATCAATCATTTAATTTTCGTTCGTTTTGTCTATCATATTTTTACTCATCATAGTCAGAATTTTAGTTTTCTTAAACATTGAGTATTTTAATTCTTGAAACATAATTCCGTGCCGAAAGACATAGGAGCTTCTATCACTTATCAAATTTCAACAACTGCAGATTTATTAAAAATAGGAAGACACATTAAATACAAATATTGTGTCTTTAAATCAAAGATATTCAATCTATCCCTTACAGAAGGTGTCTTCCCAAATATTTGGAAATCCTCTTTTGTTACCCCCATACATAAGAAGGGGCCAAAAAGGATATTAATATCCGCCCCATCGCCAAACCGTCAAATATTCCAAAACTGTTTGAATGCATTCTTTACAACGCGTTGTGTTTTCGTTGCAAATCCATCATCTCACCCAACCAACACGGTTTCTTTAAGGGTAGGTCGACCACCACAAATCTAGTTGAATTCTCATCCCACGCTTTCCGTGCCTTAGAGAGCGGCAATGAAGTCGATGTAATCACAACCGATTTTGTGGGGGTTTAAAAGTAGATGTGCCAGCACGGGAATGGTTCACTTAACACCCCAACAATTGTTCAGTCGAAAGCCGTTCGCCGAAAGGAAGGAAAAATAAAATGCACTAGGTTGGTTTGTTGTTTAATATTCTTTTTTATTTTTACTGTTCTGTTATTAATAGTGCACTTCCAATATTAAGTTCATCTTATTTGTATGTTTAAAAACATCTATCGATTTTGTTAATTATCAACCATTTCGTAGGATTGTTGCGGTTCCGCCAAACCTCACTGTCTACTTACCTCCTAACTTCACTAAGGCAATCGCATTAGTACCTGAAAAAGCTTCACGCATCATATGGATCAAATCTATGATCTTAAAAAGTCCCTGTCAAAGAAAACTTACCTTTTCATGCATCTCTTCGCATACAATTTTCCGTAAGATTTCTTGGTTTACTTATCTGGAATTCCAAACCAATTCGGCACCTGCGGTACCAGACAAATTCCTGTAAACAAAATGATTCGGTTTGCATACAATGTAACCGTCATGACAGGGACCATAAATATTGCGGCGCCAATTTTCCCAGCCGCGCCATATGTACAACAATGTTCCCTACATACACATTGGCTGGCGACTTACACCCAAGGGACCAAAGCAAATACGCATTCTGCGCCTCTTGGCATCAATTGAATCCTACAGCAGAAACAAATACCCTTACTAGCGATGCCATAAACACCATTTCCCAGTAACCTAGCTAAAACCCATTAGCACATTTCCACATCCAGGTTGAAAAGTATATTTTTCGTACCATTCACCTGACTACTGAGTTTATTCCCCAGTGAATAGCCGTGCCTCTGGGGCAGATCGAAGGACGCCGCGATGGCTTGGGATAATATCAGCGTGGGAACAAAACTAAAAGAATTCGATATAACCCAAGCCGTTTCGCTATGGCGCAACAGCGTTGCTTGCCCAGGCTTTGCTGTTGCTAACCAAACATGAGATTTTTGATTTCCGATAGAAATCTCATGTGATTTATGAAATATCTGATGCCATATGGCATAAAAAGACTGAATTCAGTTATGCATTATCTGCATAGAATAATAAAGTCAGGTTATGCATCCTTTGGGTAGATACGTTTTACAGGTCAGTCACCCGCGAACTCTCTTACAGAGAACACCAGTTTAACAGTGCGCCAGTTAAAAAGTGAAGTGACTACATATTTAAAAAGTAAAAGTATGTCAAAAGCAATTTTTGACAACAAATACAATTCATAAGAATTCACAAACAAAAGACATCAAGGACACACCAGTAAACTAAATATTAATGTAACAAGCGCGACAAACAATAAATATACTCGAGTTCACGCCAAAAGTTTAAATTCAATAGACATGTGGTGACCAAAATTAAAACAGTGAAGATAGTCAAAACAATGAAATTCAGAAACCAAACAAAACAAATAATAAACGTAAAAACTTAATTGTAAATACTAAGTGAATTAAAAACACATAAATTAAAATAAAACCTAAAAGCAAATGTGCATATTGCAGTGAAGTGCGAAAAATAGAATAATAATCAACTATAAGAAACATAATATATCACCTCGGTCGCAAGCGCAAAAAACGAAAATTAAAATATATTGCTCGTTAAGCCATCTGTATTTACCAGGTGTACCGGTATAAATGCATTAAATAAAATCAAAATAAGTGCATATAAAAACAGTTGAGTGAGGTGCAAAAAGTGTTCGAGACAATAAAAACAAAAACAATAAAAAGATAACACTTCGGTCGCAAACGCGAAAATTAAAACAAACAATATATTGCTTGTTAAGAAAACAATCTTTAAATCGTCGTTTGGCGCGAGTGCAAGCTTACTGACTCTTAGCAGGCGGTAGGCGAGTTCAACTCAGCTTGCAGGAGAAATCAAGCCGCCGTGGTTCAAAAGGTCGACTTTGTTTTTTTTTAATGAAAACAAACTGGAAAGAACCAGAATGAACACGGAGGACGATAAAAACACGACAACGCACAAACGAAAAGGCGCCCCGAAAAACTCCATTGTGACGCGAAGCAAAACCGCGAAATTGACGATGGATAAAGGAGATCAACAATTGGCGGACGACAGTGAGCCTCCCTTCCCCTCCAATTTTAACATATATGGGGCAAATAATTCATTCGCTTCTCTTGCATCCTCAGAGTCTGAGGATGAAGAGGAAGAGATAAGTGAATTGGAGGCGAAACTGGCGATGGCAAGAGCCCGATTACAAGAGAGACGCCGAAAGAAAAAAATAGCGGCGCTCGAACAAGAACAAAACCAGCAACAACTACAAAAGCTAAAGCCAAAAGTCGGCCAACAGCAACAATTTCACCATCAACAGCAACATCAACTTCAACATCAGCACCATCAACAGCAACAGCAACAGCAACAATCAACACAAAAGCGATCAACGAACCAGCAAGCAACACAGCGGCAGCAAAGCAACAATAACAGCGGAAAAATAAAGATGCCACCAATCAACACCATAGATGTTGACTGTAAGGAATTGGTAAGTCTTTGTAAGCTAGCCATAGGTAACAATTTTGCAGTTAAAAGACTGACGGGTAACAGGCACGCCATTCAAACATATACGGTGGCAGACCACGACAAAATTAAAGAGGTCTTAAAAAGAGCCACCGCGGAATTTTACTCGTTCACGCCGAAACAAACGAAGAGCGTAACGGTTCTATTAAAGGGTGTCGACCCTGAAATGGAACCGGAGGCTCTGCTCGAAATGCTTCAAAACCTGAAGCACGAAGATCTCGAGTTTACCGCGGTAAAACCATTCACCACACCCAAGGCAAGAAGGGAAAACCGCAAGCTACCCTTCTTTTTGGTGCAATTAACACCCAACGGTAGGATTGGTGGTCTAAGAAAAATTACAGTCTTGGATCATAAAATGGTCACATGGGACAAATTAAAAAAAGGCAGAGACATCCTGCAATGTGTACGTTGCCAAAGGTTTGGTCACTCGGCGGCTAACTGTGAAATGCAGCGCCGTTGCGTAAAATGCGGAAAGGACCATAAGGCAGAAGAATGCCCTCTGGGAAAAGAAAGGGTAGAAGACAAAGCCCTTCTAAAGTGCGCAGTGTGTCGGAATGAGGGACACCCCGCTAACTATCGAGGATGTCCTAAATTACGAGAAATAATGGCAAGAAGTGTGACCCGGCAAAAAAACACAGAGCCAGCTCGTACTACAACAATGCCCGTAACATCGCAGCGGTCGTACGCACAAGTTGCTTCGGGTGGGAGAACACCAAATCAGGCTACATCACAGGTAGCCACAAATACTCCCACACGGACTGAAACAACACCGCAAGCGGACGTGTTCGCAATCCTGCTCAATCTGCAGAGACAGATGACTCAGCTACAAAGCCAAATAAACGAGATCTACTCGCATTTGCCCAGTCTAAATAACAAGTCGATACAAACCCTCTAACCACAACATCAATAAAAGCTCTTGTCGTGAATGTAAATTCACTAATAAGAACTGAGAGAAGAGCCAATCTTTTTAACCTGTTGCAAGAGGAACAACCTGATGTACTTCTGGCGGGGGAAACAAAGTTAAACCAGAGACATAAGATAGGACATAAAAACTACGATATTATACGAAGAGATCGACCTAACTCCTCTCAAGGGGGGGGGGTGTCGCAATCTTTATTAGAAAAGGGATCAATCATAAAGTAATATATAGTGGAGAAGTGCGCAGGTTCCGGGTGCTGGAAGCCTGTATCGTCCGCATACCCCTTCAGCAAGGAAGGGGTTTGTATGCGATTGCGGTCTACGCACCTGAGGAGCACCAACAAAACCTATTTATAGTTGAGCTCGAGACACTCTTTCGATGCTTACAATTGCACCTGGACAAAAATTACTTTATCCTAGGGGGAGATATGAACGCCAAGCATAGAAATTGGGGAAATTATATATCTAATGCCAGAGGAAATCAGTTGGCTGGTTGGTTAGATCAGTATCATATTGAATATAGAACTGACCTGCTAGCTACGAAATATCCATCGTTCCCCAGAGGTAGATCGTTCTTAGATATCTTGCTAATCGACTCACGACTGAGATTACTTAACACCAATAGACGAAACACAAACTGTTTACGGACAATTGAATACGACAGCGACCACTGTGCATTCACGGCAGTAATAGCAATGCGATGGCCGCGGTTCACCAGATCATTAACAAGAGAACTTTGTTCGAATGACTTGAATCTGCCAGTAAACAGAAACCTGACAAATGACGAAATCGACAAATACATTCAACAAATGGACGAAACCGTAAAACGAACAATGGACAAAACAATTCCCAAAACAACAGTTACAGATCACATTAACATGTACAGAAACGCAACAATAAACGCACTCCACAAGAAAAAGAGCAGACTGCTATCGAAATTAAAACAATTACACAGACAGTTTACAGACAGACAAGACCAGGAGATAATATCACTGAAATCTCAATTAAAAAACCTCCAACAATTACTTAAAGCTAATTATAGATTAGCAACAAATTTGTATTGGAACAACAGAATTCGAGCGATAAAAACTAATAACCCGAATATGTTCCCACAAATAAATAAAATATTCAGGAGAAATAATCAAAACGAGATTCAGTGTCTCCAAATTCCACGTACCGAGGTAAACAAGCAGCTGCTAACCAACATTGGCATAGATACAGAGAACGCTATCCTCAATAGTGAGCTCTTCGTGATCGAAGATCCTTTGGAGAAGGCGAACGCTGTGGGGGCTGTCTTTCAGGAAATGTACAAGGTGAATGAAAGCATTCACCGAAACCATGACCTGGAGGACAGAATTCGACTGAATCACCTGCACCTCCGGAATGAAATTTCACATTGGCAATCGGAGAATCCGGGTTTTACGGAATTGAGTGACGATAATCTGTCAATTGACATTAATGCCAATGGTGTAGTGGCTAATAGCCTTTCAATAACAAGGGAAGGAATCCAGAGTATCTTCGACTCATTAAGAAGCAAAAAGTCAGTGGGAATAGATGGAGTACCTAACATCGTACTCAAGCACCTGCCCCCAAAGGCAATAGATATATACACGGTCCTGTTTAACAACGCGTTGAATAATGCATATTATCCCGCGCGTTGGAAAACGGCTATCATCCAGCCCATCCCAAAAAAGGGCAAAGACTGTACAAACCCAATGAACATGCGTTCGATAAGTTTACTCCCAAGCATCAGTAAAGTATTTGAAAAAATCATTAACAAAGCTCTGCTAAAATGGGTAGACGACAATAGCATTATTCCAAATAACCAGTTTGGCTTTAGGGCGGGTCATGAAACCACACATGCCGCAGCTAAACTGGTCTCCGACATACAATGGAATAAATGTAGAAACCAATGCACAGGTGCCTGTCTGATCGACTTGGAAAAAGCCTTTGATAACGTCTGGATCGAAGGGTTGTATTACAAACTGGTCAGATATGGCATACATAAGCCTTTACTATATGTACTTTACGATATGTCAAAGGACAGGAGGTTCGTGGTCAAAAGTGGTAATGTGACCTCTAATAAAACGTATAATATCAAGAATGGCTTGCAACAGGACGCGGTACTCTCTCCGATTCTTTTTAACATTTACATTAGCGACTTATTAGATGCACTTCCGCAGGCGATCTCATAATTTACAGAACAGCTCCGAAAGTTGCGATCATAAATAGGTTAATACAGCGAGACTTCAACAAAGTGCAGCGCTATTGCGATGACTGGAAACTTAAGATCAACTTCCAGAAATGTGAAGCCATCCTATTTAGAACTCCATTATATAAAGCCACGTACGACACAAGGAAAAACTGGCGAAAGCTAGTTATCGTGGGACCGCATGGAGATAAACTGGAAACCAAGAGTTTAGTTAAATACCTGGGCATCTGGCTAGACCAATATCTGTATTTCAACAGACATGTAGAGGCTGCTTTGCTCAAAGCGAGGAAAACTTTTGCTATGACAAGGAGGCTATTTCATAGTAGCCAACTTGACAGCAGGGTAAAAGTCATATGCTACATGACGCTAATCAGGCCAATGCTCATATATGGTTGCCCAGTATGGTTCAACATAGGTCCAAATCTGATAGAAAAGATTCGGGTGTTCGAAAGAAAGTGTCTCAGAAGTTGTCTCAGATTATATCGGACACCGGAATCGGACTATAAAAAGTATTACTCAAATGAGACTTTATATAATGAAGCGTACATAAATAGGGTGGATAATTTTATGATTAAATTAATCAGAGGACATATTGTGAGAGCAATATGCTCGTCCAATGACCTAATTTTCGGGGCTTATTATCCAAACACCTTGTACTATGAGAGCGTGCGTCGCAACGGCTTTGTTCCACCAGAGGCGTTCCTTGACTTGGATATGAAAGGGCTTATACAGGATAGATCCGGAATTCCGCTGATCTATCATGTAAGTAGATCATCTGTAGACGGGCGATTGTGCTACGACCGGGAAGTAGCGCGCACCGAAGAAGAGCTCCTGCGCTTCAGTAGGGCTATCTCCCACAGAGACCGGGACGATAGTATTAGACAGCGTCAACAGTTCTGGTGGTTGAATGGCATATAAAGACCTGGGTACCAAAGTCGGTAAAAAATCATACTATCATCAGCTAGCTTACATAGGCTTAGCTTTTCTAGAATTAGGGTAGTATAAGATTTAAGTTAAGTTAGGTTAAGTGCTTGTTTTAAAAAAAAAAAAAAAAAAAAAAAAAAAAATGGGTAAGTTAAGTAAGTTGAATTTTAAGAAAAAAAAAACAAAACAAAAAATTGACAAAGTTTTTCAAATTTTTCTTTGTATTTCAACTAAATATCAGTACTGCCACAAAGTTCTGTCGCCGAAAGGCAAATTATACAAATGTTAAGTAATGTTTAGCTTAGAGCGTCTGCGAAGGACCAGTAAGTTATTATATAAGATAATTAAGCTAGAATTTAAACATTTTTTGTCTAGCCTTTAATTTAGAAATTAAGAATATAAAAAGAAAAATAAAAAATGTTGTAAAAATAAAAAAAAAAATAATACGTTTTACGGGTGATATGGGCCGTCAAATGGGATTGGGGTTGACGTGGTGCGTGGTTAGCGGGCGAAATTGGGTTGTAATTGTGGGTTGGTTCTCCGCGTAATATAGAGAACCCCTACAATTTCAACAAGGCCTTCGACCAAATTTCACACAACCTCATCCCCTTTAAGCTATCCTCCCTTGGCTTCGAACCCCTACTGATTAACGATCGAACCTACCGCGTCAGAGTTAGACCCACCAATCCTTTTCTTCCCACGCCAGGGGTTCCTCAGGGTAGTCATCTGGGAGTTCTCTATACCACATAGAGAACCTACCCACAATTCCATACCTTATTTCGACCGCTTTCAGCGCGTCATTTCTACCCATTCCCATTATAAGCTATTCCTGTAAATCACGTTAAACGGACGCATAGCTAAACTCATTATCCTATGCAGATAATGCATAATTGAGTTTAGCTACCTTTTTGCCATACGGCAACCCCATTTCGCTAACCCATGAGATTTCCACCGGAAATCGCATCATCTCGGTTAGCAACGGCATAGTCTGATCAAACGCGTTACTTAATCATGCGACCGCTGGGGAAATTATCAAAGCATTTCATTTAGTTCCCATGATCAGATTTCCCTAGCCAAGTCGGCGTCCTATTCACTTTCTCCCGACACGTCATTCGCTGGGGATCAATGCTCTCTTTTCGCAGGTGAATAGCGCCAGCTTAATTTTCCTTTTCTTCACAGTTCCGTCTTCGTACAGTTCAATGTACTCTGAGATCACCATATTCACCGAATTAGGTCAATCGGTTACGCTCAGAGCTGCATTGATTCATCCACACACAACCAAATGCACCCCGAGATCATAGACTTTGTGTGTCTGTTCTCTTATTCTCCCATTCCGCTCTCGCGCGAAGCAAAGGGGAAGACGTGTCTGTCGGCAATTTGAGTATCAACAACCATTCCCTCCTTTAATCTCCCAAGTTAAAACTAGTTTGATTTTAAATTAGATCCATTCCAATTCCGTTCGGTTAGCAAGTTTTTATTGTTCGATTTTATAATGCACACTGTTTTAACTCGTGGAAATGCCACCGTGGCGTACTCACTTAGTGCGTTGGCGTGCTTTACATTCTGCTGCATCAACTCAACCGTATTCTGGGATTATATATATAAAAACTATGTAATAGGATTATATTAATAAGTGAAATAAAGAAAAAAAAACGGATTAACCTCAAAACAACATTCAGCGCGTTTATGTATTCCATCTTCTCGGGTGAACAATTATTGCAGCAGAACTCGATGTGGATACGAGTGAACCGCGTGCCATACGTTGGCACAAATACTTCTACCTCCACAGTCATATTCGACCCCTCCTATTCATTCTTACTATTAATGATATCCTCCATCTCTCTATACGCGGACGACACTAAACTCTTCAAGACGATCCGCTCTTCTATCGACCCCCCACTTCTCCAAATGGATCTCGACAACTTTTCAACTTGGTGCCAAAATAACTGCCTCGAACTAAGTATAGCCAAATGTCACTCAATCACCTTCTCCCGTAAACGATCCCCCTCCCCGCTACGTTCCTATGTCTTTCTCAGACAACAGATAACACCTGTACAAACGATTCGTGACCTTGGCTTCTTATGGGATAGGGAGCTTATCTTCATCCCATATATTGATGACATTATTCTCAAGGCCAACTCTGTCCTTGGTTTTGTGAAACGTTGATCGAAAGAATGCTCTAATCCCTACGTTTCCAGATCGCTCCATATAGCCTCTGTCCGCCCCCTTCTTGAATATGCTAGTCAGGTTTGGTCTCCACACTACTCGTCCCAAATTCGCAGGGTCCAAAGCGTGCAACGTGGTTTTTTGCGTTTTGACCTCCGAGGATTGAATTGGGAAAATCCTCTGATTCTACCCCCATACTCGAGCCATGTTCATCTAATTAACCTTAAAACACTTTAAGAGCACTGAATTCATGACGACATCCTCTTCATCCACCGTCTGCTCTCAGGTTCAATCAACTGCACAAGCCTGCTCACCTCTATCACATTTTTCAATAACACCCGAAATCTGCGAAACCCTCGTCTCTTCTATTTGCCCGCCCTTCACACGTCTTACGGCTCTAATGAAGCCGTTTCGCAAATGCAGGGGTGGACAAACTCTCACCCGCGTTCTTTGACTTCAATCTTACCTCTCCCGCTCTCAAACGTCGTTTCCACTTTTACTCCTCCTGACCACACCCCGCCCACCGCCTACACATACCCACACCCTAGCATCCGGCTTATCCTCACCCTTCCCTGCCCAACTACTTCTATCCATCTTTGTTTAGTTTCCCATTCCATTTTTAAGTTACTTTAAAGTTAGTCCCCCACCCCCAACTCGCATGCCTTAGTTTTTAAGTTAGTTCGTTAGTCTATTTATAGGTTTATATGTTTATACGACTTGTACTAAGCTAAATAAACTGAGGGTTCTGCCCTCTATTCGTTCATTCAGTCATTTTAAATGCTTTCTTTGCTCTGACAATCACAGTCAAATTTCTCGTAATAACTTGTAAACAAAAAATAAACAAACTCACTGTGCATGTTGCTCTACTTGTGGAAATTCCCATCATACCATTATTCCACTTATAGTTCATTGCATTCCAACACCCTCACAATAATTCGCTTAATGGCATTCCTTAGCAAAGCGTATACCACAAACCCCTGTCAGGCAGCATGTCGATATCAAAAGCTTCTACCATCGAGATATCTCCCAATTACAATTACATCGATAAATTGTACGCTTAATAGGTCACCACCGAATTGTAATCGTAAATTTCGTCTTCAAACGACATGCACTCCTGCGTATGCACAATTCCTTCCAGTGCAATAATAGATTCAGACAGAGTAACTATAATGGTCAACTGCATCACGATTTTCCATAAAGGGCCAATGAATCAGGGAATATTTTTGCGTTCGTGGGAGGAACTCCACTGCACAAATATGTACGAGTTGCCAGGAGCTTCAACGTCCGCCAGCCGGACACCAACTGCCGCGCAATGTTGTAATTATTACCTCATACATGGTATGAACACGGCTACAGGAAAATTAGGACAAATTTTGTACATCCGTTCCACGGTCATTTTTTGGAGGACTATAGACGGCTGGCATTTTCTGATTGCTTTGTGCGTTCGATGGCTGGGTAAGTGCATTTCATATGAAATTTGTTAATACAATATCCTAGGGCCGGAGACAATAGTCAGGTTTCAAGTGACCGAGATATACAAGCCTTCTGGGTTTCTGCTCGACGAGGGTGAACGGGCCCAGACACACTATGGAGAAGCGTACACTAGAACAAGTCCAGATATACAATGGGTCGAATGACACCAGAAAGCCAACGACCTAAGTGCGCTGACTGCCGCACATAGCCAGGTAGTATTGGCTGCACTACGAAATCGCCGTTAACTTGTTCTGTATTTTAGGCTTCAACTCGGTACAGGGTCACTTACTATGCATAGTTTCGTAACACTAAATGAGTGATGAACGACATGGACACACTTATAACACAAATAAGCGTTTACGCAGCAATATCGGCAGAATTTGCCCCTTTTCCTGCTCGATTGTATCATTGTTTTATACAAACTACACCTAGGTCAGTATGTGAAGCTATGTTGTTCCACTTGCTAAGCCAAAACACCACATATGTTGGAATTATTTGCACATTCATTTCATAGGAGCACGGTTTGTCCGGTATGTAGTCAGAGGATCAGACATCTCCCGTTCGGGCTTCAACCTAAGGGCCTTTCTACACGTTTACTTCATATGTCACAGACAAATCTTTGCAATGCATGTACCGTAACATTTAGGTGCCCATAACATCCACCCATTCACAACCAACCCCTAACAACAACATAAGCTCTTCTCTGCTAACAATTATATGAAAAACCGCGTTGTCCTTTACACCCGAATATCGATGGGCTCCCTAAAACGATGCAATCCAGTTCACTCTGAAGCTCTCTATCCGCATCGCAGATCCATATGTACCCTTTTCCGCGAATGAATGGTAGGGGCATGTGTATTAGTTGCCAGGTAACACATTTCACTTGGCTATGCAACCCACTTACCCCCTACAGGACAGGGTTTGCTACCCAATCCAGCCCACTCATCGGCCGAGGGACACCATCCGACAGGCTACATCATAAACCGAAGCATTTCGGAGGTCCATTTCAATAAATTTCAGGATAGTTTCCTAGCCCCTCCTCCGCATATGAGACGAGGCTTTGTTCTAAACTCCGTGAGTGTTCAACAATCGATTGGCGTTGGTCGGCTATCCTGTCGCGATGAATTATTTAAATCGAACGATTAAATGTTTGCCCATATCCTAGAGTCCGTTATCCGAATATTCAATTATCCGCGGTGAAGTGATCTCTATGTACACAGACACGAACACTCACGCCTCCCGGGGTAAACGAGGAGCAGAATGCAATTCAAGTATTTACCATTTTGAATCTGTTGTCCTGTTGGGCTGTGCATCCTAATACGCCATCAAAATGGTCATTGTTCCATTAATTTAGTTGATCCCCGCCCTCGACTACTGGACGGATACATGTACAAGTCCTTGGAACATTTCAGGGTAGCAATTGTTCTATTTAGGGAGCTATTCAGTTTTCTGTTGTTTGTTCTGTTGCCAACCTCGCCCAGGTAGCGATATCCCTTGAATGTCGACGTTTCAAATGACCCATACCACATTAAGGGTTCGAACCCCAAAATTGGTATGTAAGTTTTACTTCGACCGATAAGTTGAATCATCCAAATGTTTGTCCATGGAGTCGGTAAATTATTACATTGTGTTTACGAGGGTTGCCTCTTATGTTTCGGGATTTGGCAACCCTAGTGTTGCAATCCGGCAATTGACAGCTCTGTCGTAAAGTTGGACATTTTTGAGGTTATACGCACTCAGAACGTTTTGACATACGAGCGCTATTTGTGTTGTTTACAGTAACTTAAAAGATTCATCTGGGCCCAAAAATTGTATTAAATCGTCAACATTTTCGTGCGATTATTTTTTACAACTTTCGGCGTGGATTAACTCAGCAACAGTGCATGGATGAACTTGATTCAATTTTTGGCGATGAAGCTCCATCAAGGACCAGTGTTTATCGATGGTATGGTGAATACAATTGTGGTCGTAGTTCACTCCAAGATGAATTTCGTGAAGGTCGTCCAAAATCAGTTGTTGTTCCGAAAACCACTGATGCTGTGCGCGAACTGATTGATTGATTGGAAGATCGTCATGTGACCTATCGTGAGATTGAGACAACCTTAGGCGTTAGTGGGATCAGCATACATTCAATATTGCATAAACATTGACTGTCAAAAAAATTTGTTCGCGTAGGATCCCACACAATTTGTCAATCGCCCAAAAAAAGGCTCGTGTCAATTGGTCGAAAGAAATGCTCGAAAAATACGGTCGCGGTGCTTCGAAACACGTCTATGACATCGTGGCAGGTGATGAATCGTGGATTTACGCGTATGAGCCCGAAAGTAAACAGCAGTCGACTCTCTGGGTGTTTCAAGATGAGCCAAATCCAACAAAAGTTGTTCGCGCACGAAGCACTTCCAAGCAAATGGTCGCCTGTTTTTTCGGAAAAACTGGACATGTCGCAACCGTACCACTAGAACAACGCAGAACAGTAAATTCTGAGTGGTACACAACCATTTGTTTGCCAGTTGTCTTCCACGAAATCAGGAAAACCAATCGCCGAAGACGGATCACTCTTCACCACGACAATGCGAGCTCTCACACATCGGCTGCGACAACTGCATTTTTGACCACCCAAAACATCGATTTGATGGGTCATCCGCCGTATAGTCCTGACTTGGCACCGAATGACTTCTTTTTATTCCCGTACGTAAAAAACAAACTGAGAGGTCAACGTTTTTCGACACCTGAAGAAGCGGTTGCTGCATTCAGAATGCATGTGTTGGAGATACCTCAATCAGAGTGGCAAAAGTGCTTCGACAATTGGTTCAAACGCATGCAAACGTGTATAGATCTTCATGGGGAATATTTTGAAAAACAATAAAGTGATTTTCGATGATTAGTATTTGTTTTTGTTCTCTAATCCCGAAATATAAAAGGCAACCCTCGTATTAGTTGATAGGGGTTTAAGTAATAATCGAATGAGTATCTCTCGAGCGATGTGGATGTTTATACACAGGAAATATGTCAACAATTTCGGTCAGAAGTATATTCTACAAGCTTATTCTTCACTATGAAGAAGGCAAATTGTTTCTACTGGTGACGCCACTGTTCTCAGCGGTAGGTCTTGAGATATGCTTCTTTACGATTTTTTTATTGGATATCTAATACATAAAGGTAATAAACAAAATACCGGAAAAGTATGCTCTTAGACCTACACTTTGCTTTAATCTGCATCTATATGTCTAACTCCTCCTCGTACTTCAACATAAATAAAACTATCACCTTCATGTGTTGACGGTTATGCAGAGTCATTTGTTTTAACATTTCTTGCTCTAGATTCACAATTCTTTGAAGCAAATCCGTTCTCTCCGGGTGTAGGCAAATGACTCCACCCTATCTCGACGAAAATTCTGAGATGCTCTACCTAGAAATTAACCTTGAATTGAACGAATATAGAAACTCCTAACAATGCTGCTTCGAGCATGTATTTTGTGTTGGAAAAACATGAGTGTTAATAAGTTTGTGGAAAACCTTGAGTAGCGTAGAGTCCTAGTCGACATTTTGTTCAGACATCGGCTCCTCTCTGGCTTGGTCTGCTGTGGCTATCTCCTAAATTCAGTTCTCGATGGAAACCCTCAAAGATACGAAATCCCCTCCCCAACCACGGGTGACATTTTGTTCAGACATCGGCTCCTCTCTGGCTCAGTCTGCTATGGCTATCTCCTAAATTCAGTTCTCGATGGAAACCCTCAAAGATACGAAATTCCCGATACGATACGACGTACATACAGCAGAACCTCAGATCCCAGCGCCTTCTTTCAACGAGGTTGTAGACGTAATAAATCGATTGAAAAACAACAAGGCTCTCGGAGTTGACTGCATACCGCGGAGTTTATGACGCACGGGGGAGAGGCAACAACTCGAAAGATCCACCAACTCAACAAAACAATATGGGATAAGGAAGTCACTCCGGAAGAATGGAAAACCTCAATAGTCGTCCCCATTTTCAAATAAGCGGACAGATTTGACTGCGAAAACTCCAGAGGAATATCATTGCTCCCAACCACATACAAAATACTAACAAATGTCATACTGGCGAGACTCACACCGTACGCAGAAGAAATACTGGGAGACTACCAATGCGGATTCCGTAGGAACCGGTCATCAAGCGACCAAATGTTCACAATAAGACAACTGCTGGAAAAGAAGTAGAAATACGGGGAGACGGTTCATCAACTGTTCGTTGACTTCAAAAAAACCAACGACTCAGTTGCAAGGCAAAGACTCTACCATATTATAGTTAACCTGGGAATCCCGAAAAAATATGCCGCCCTCATTCAAATTTGCATGAACGAAAACAAAGGACGAGTTAGAATAGAAAACCACTTCTCAGAACCATTTGAAATCCGGGACGGGCTAAAATAGGGAGATGACCTCTCAGCATGTCTTTTTAACCTTGTGCTCGAGTATGTCATCAGAAAAGTACAAGACCACAAAATGGCAGGATCATACCTGAACGGGGTCACACAAGTTTTGGCATATGCGGATGACATCACCATCCTGGGCGCTAATCTAGAAACTGTAAGTAAAAACTGTGAAATCATCATGCAAGCCGCAAAAGAGGTGGGCCTAGAAATAAATTAAGACAAAACAAAATACATGATTACGGCGAGAGCAGATTACCTCAGGGAACACATATAAACGTCAGAGGCCAGATATTTGAAAAAGTTAAAGAATTTAAATATCTGGGAACACTACTGTGCGGCGAGCGAACGGCAAGCAACGAATGTATTCCGTTCCGGCCAGTAATAGTATGTGGTGTCCAAAATGTGCGGCGAGGGAACGGCCAGCAACGAATGTACCGCGCTCCGGCGATCAGGGGATGTGGTCTCTGACGATCTCGCAGCACTCCATGGCAAATGTCCTGGTCCGTGACCTGTCAACGAGATCTATAAATTCCACCAAACAAATTACCTTTATTGGTCCACGGACTGGAGAGGCAGCAATCCAGGTGGCTTCTAATAAGCGAACGCACCACACCATTCGGACGCACCCGAGTCTTCAATGTCTACAGCAACCCACTGCGAACACACGAGTTTTGAACCACAAGGCACCGAGGATGAGTTGGTGCAATCTCTGGGACCGCACATTGGGTTTTCTATATGGCGGTCCGCACGGAAATCTCAGGTAACACTGTCAAATAACTTATTTAGAGAAGAGGGTTCACAAGTCTAATGGAAAGTACAATTCAAGCACATTGGTTACCAGATACCGCACAATGTTCACTGAACACTACATCTACGCGGATTCAAACAAGAACTGGATTATATGGAATCAACAAGGTTGATCAAGATTAACATGATTACGTTGGATTATCAAAAACACGTGAAGCAAGCAAACATAGAATTCGTTCGATACATTTACTACAACTGACAGCTCGGCAATGAATTTGTCCTGTCAGCTGGTTGCTGACAGTTGTTATTATTAGCTGCTTTCAGTTGCGAATCCGTTGGCTGTATTCAGTTGCGAATCCGCAACAACTACTGACGGCCAGTAACGCTGTTTCGAAGGAAATTAACAAAGGACTACACTCCGGCAACGCTAGTTGGCACGCAGTCAGTAAACTGCTGAAATCCAAATTGCTATCACGTAACGTAAAGCTCCGTGTCTATAAAACCATAATCATGCCGATTGCTTTATACGGATGCGAAACATGGGGCCTCACAAAACGGGAAGAAAACAAATTCCGCGTTTTCGAGAACAAAGTTTTAAGGAGTATCTTTAGTGGTAAATATGACGAGTAGGCAGCACAAGGGAGGAAACTCCACAACCACGAATTGGAAGAGCTATACCGCAAACCTACAAAGGTGAGAGTAATCAAGTCGCGAAGATTAAGATGGGCCGGACATGTGGCGCGAATGGGCAACAATAGTGTGGCGGTTCCGCCAAAACCCACGGTTCGCTTGCCTGAAAAACCCCCATTTCTTTCCTCCAATCTCCCAATTTCACTAATGCAATCGCATTACCATCTTAAATGCTCCACGCATTAAAGAGATCAAATCATTTACCCTAAAGTCCCTGTAAAAGAAACGTTACCTTTCATGCACCTCTTCGCATACAATTCTCCGTAAGATTTCTTTCTTAACTTATCAGGCAGAACCCCCATTATTACAAGCCAACTCCCAATTGTTTCCCGCCAATGCATTTGCATAGGCACCTGAAGACATTTTCCTTTTTCAAGGACATTCATGCATACAACGCATTATCGGGAAATTCCTGTAAAGAATTTTTCCTTCAGGGGCATTCATACATATATCAATGCATCTCTGCATTAGCGACCAGGAACCGAATTTCCAATTAGTGTAGATATTAACACTAGAGTTCGACTTTGGCGTCGCCGTACATGCCTTGTTCAATTGACACAGATGGTATATACAAACAGTCATTGTGTAATCATCTGAAATGCTTTGCAATGACTTGCAACTATCGATACAGCTGCAAGTACTTCTCGATGAAATATTTCTTTGTTTGAATCTTCAAACAATCACCGACGTTGCGCTTAGCCGTCGGATTGGATTCAATAGCATAAACATATGCAAACAAGAGAATCCGATTCTTCCAGTCGACAGAGATACGATTACGATCTCTATTATTTCAATCCCTTTTAGCATCTAATGAGTGGCTGATATTTACTCAGCTGACCCTCATTACCGGACGATGTATTAGGTCGGTTCTTTCTTTGTCTGTATCCCTTGTCTAGGTTTCGTTTCGCTTTTGACCTGCAAGCGTTATGTAAACAATCTGATCCCAACGATCGATCTCACACACACCACCATGCCCTCCATTACGAGATCTGATTTTCTTGTTCCCACAAGAGAGGCTTTATGTTTCTCTGGTGGTGGATAAATATTTTCCCTAGTGGAGGGAAACACTTTCTCTCTCAGGGAAAATGCCCCTAAGAATTTCCCTCGTGGCGAATCAGATCTGCACGAGATGATTATCGCTAAGTCGTTTGCCACCATCCAACCGAGCAAGTCGGCTCGGCTTCCGCTCTCCGTCACGCGGCGGAGAGGCGATATATATATTCGGAGTCGTGGGCGTAATAAATCCGAATTACTCGATATTGCTGTACGTAAATTTTATTCGTCACCATTGAGTTGAGCGTAGATTTATCGAAATCGTAGTTTGAGTGAACTATAATGAAAAGGAAAGTTTATCTATAAGTAAACTTTTAAGAAAAAATTAGAAGAAAGTCGTGTGTGTCTCAATTTAACCGAATAATAAAAAAACATTAATTATATCCAACAGTGGTTTATTATCAATAGAATTAACCTTCACCATTTTTAAAGAAAATAAAACGCATTAAACAGTATTGCTGTGATTTTACTTCTTTTATTGGTGCGTGTCTTGTGGTGGAGTTTTACTCCTTGATCGGTGAACAATTACTTTGTGATTAACTTTTGGTGGAACATTATGATGGAGGAGGAAGATGAACGGAGTGCCCAAGCCTGCCACAATACTTCCTCCCCACAATAGGACTGTTCGCAGAATTCTTGACGAAAGACCTACGGGAAAGAGACCGGCAGGACGGCCGTGACGGAGATGGGAGGACAATGTTGTTTTGACCTTGAGGAGATCGGATTGGATGGCCAAGCGTTGAAGAAGAATGCACAGGGCAGGATGCGATGGCGAAGTCGAGTCGGCGAGGTTGTAGCGTCTCTAACAGATACACACACAATACACAAGCAAATAGTGAAGAACACCGAACGAAAATCGAATAACAGAATGCATCAGAGCCGTATACCTAAGCAATAACATGACAATTCACACCAGTTGAATATACTTGAGTTTAAAAATCGAATTCTAAACACGGCCAGTAACCTGATGGGTTTTTCTTTGGTTCAATTTTTGTTGATTCTAACTATCATAGCGTCAGTTCGAATCACACGTTCTTCACTATTATCCTAGACGATATAAGGTCATGTACCCCCGAGTTCCTACAGACCAATAAATAGTAATGGTTTTTAATTGCGGATATTCAGATATTAGTCACAAAGTTTAAGAGATCATTTACCGTCCATTCCATTCTTTCCAATTGTATTGACGATTGTTTGCAAATATTTAATTAGCTCAGGGTTGATAATTTCTTCTATCGCCTCTATAATTTTTCCAGGAACCAAAATCAATAAATTGTCACTAATAATAATCACCTGATCTGTTTCATGAATAATTTCTTATCAAACAAACAGAAAAATGTCAACTATATTTTCTCAAACATCATTAGTATCTCTTCTCTTCTCTTCTCTATATATATAAAATTCTCTTGTCACAGTTTTTGTCCTCGAACTCCTCCAAAACGGCTCAACCGATTTTAATGAAGTTTTGTATATATATTCGGTAGGTCTGAGAATAGGTTTTTATCTATTTTTTATGCTCATAAGTGCAATTGTTTAATAAATATTAATAATTTATTAATTTTCAACCTCGGTCGATAACTGTGTAAGTGCATCGGCTATTAATATAACAGTTTTGGGCGATGTTCCGGCTATTGCCATAACAGTTTGGGGGCTGGTGTCTAGGTCATTATTATAACAGTTTGGGGTGGGTGTGTCGGCTGGGTGTTGGTGCATAGGCTATTGTTATAACCGTTTTGGGTGGGGGTGTTATTGGATGGAGGTGGAACAGCTCATTCAGTATTTAAGCTGCCACTAAATATTCAAAATAACCCAGACGCAGTGTTCAACATTCGAGTATCAACCTCGGTCGATAACTGTGTAAGTGATAATTGATTAGTTATCCCCACCAGCTGATATTATAACATTATGTAATTTTACCATTTCGGTGTAATCTTCAAGTAAATTTTTTCCTGTCTTATTGAAAAGTAAGTGAAATTATTATTTCTGAGCGTAGTTCTCACGTTTATTCTTTTAGTATAACCTAAAAAATACTTAACACATATCACGAGCTCCCGTCAACAACAACTATTGTGTTAAACTAATTTGTACAATGCCAGCTAGACGCAGAGGAACTTCTTTAGGCCGTCAAACACGTGGAGCTGCACGTAAGCGAACCGATAGAGCCCAAAGAACAGAAGACCAAATCCAGCAAGATAATACTAATGTGCGTGTGAACATGACGCGATTGCATCGATATGAATCAGCAGATGCGCGAACTGAACGAAATGAAGAAAGAAGATTAGAACAGAGACAAGCGCGCCGTTTTACAATCAGCAGACACAGAGCAAATGATCAACAACGCCAACAGGTCCATCGATAATTTACATCTAATTCATTCCTGCGTCTAGCATTCGAGTATGAGCCCGATATTGAATATTATGCTCTTTCGAAAGTGGTAATTGGTGCTATGGATAAGGAATGTCCTCATTGTCATGCTCTTAAGTTTAAAAACGAGCCAGTCGGGATGTGTTGTTCGTCAGGAAAGGTGCAATTACCAGCAATTGAGGCACCACCTGAACCATTAAATGGTTTACTTATCGGTACGGATCCAGATTCTAATCTGTTCCTAAAGTCAATTCGAACATTTAATTCATGTTTCCAAATGACATCGTTCGGAGCAACAGAAATAGTTAACAATAATGCTATCAATGGTCAACAATTCAATTCAACATTCCAAATCAAAGGCCAAATTTATCACAAAGTGGGTTCATTGCTGCCAATGCCAAACGAATCACCTAAATTTTTACAAACTTACTTCATGGGTGGTTAGGCACGTTGTGGCTATAATCACCTTAATTCACTTTTTGCCAGGCGTATCATCGGCGACCTGGATGCTCTATTGAATGAGCACAATGAATTGTTAAAGATATTCAAATCACACATGCACAAATTACAAAGTGATAATCACGCTATTGTAATCAATCCTGATAAAACACCTGCTGGAGAGCACATTCGTAGATTTAATGCACCTGTTCTTGATGATGTTTCTGGAATCATGGTCGGCGATCGTACAGCTACGCGGGAAATCTTGATTCGTAGAAGAAATAATAATCTACAGTTCATTGCTGATACACACCGCTCATATGACGCTCTCCAATATCCGCTAATGTTCTGGAAAGGCCAAGACGGGTATTGCGTAAATATTAAACAACGAGATCCCGCAACAGGAACTGAAACAATCAAGAATGTTAGTTCGAAGGATTATTATGCGTATCGGTTGATGACCAGACGTGATCAGGACAACGTTATTCTACGATGCCGTGAGCTTTGTCAACAATTCATGGTCGACATGTATGTGAAGATAGAGAGCGAACGACTACGATACTTGCGATTTAATCAACAAAAGCTACGTGCGGAAGAGTACATTCACCTGCGAGACGCTATTGTCAACAACGCCGATGCCGTCCAAATTGGTAATTCTGTCATTCTACCATCATCGTACATAGGCAGTCCACGTCATATGCAAGAATATATACAAGACGCCTTGACTTACGGGCGAGAATATGGACGGCCGTGTTTATTCATCACCTTCACATGTAATCCAAAATGGCCGGAGATCACATCCTTACTATTGCCTGGCCAAAGCGCAATACACCGTCCTGACGTTACAGCACGTGTTTTCAGACAAAAATTGAAGTATCTAATTGATTTCATTACAAAGTTACATGTATTTGGTCCCACACGTTGCTGGATGTATTCCGTTGAATGGCAAAAGCGCGGATTACCTCATGCACACATTTTGGTATGGTTAATCGATAAAATACGTCCTGAAGAAATCGACAGTATAATTTCTGCGGAAATTCCAGATCCGTCTACTGATCATATGCTGTTTGATATTGTTACTGCAAATATGATTCATGGCCCATGTGGCAATATGAATCGTTCATCGCCTAGCATGGCAGACGGGAAATGTACTAAAAGTTTTCCAAAAAAATTCACTGACGATACGATCACAAATGTTGATGGATATCCAATATATCGTCGAAGAAATCCCGATAATGGAGGACAATCTTTTGTTAAAAAGATCAATAACATAGACATTGACATTGATAACCGTTGGGTGGTCCCATATTCGCCGTTGCTGAGCAAAACATTCAATGCTCATATTAATGTCGAGTTCTGCAGTTCAGTGAAGAGCATCAAATACATTTGCAAGTATGTAAATAAAGGCAGTGATATTGCTGTATTTCGCGTTGAAAATACCAATGTGAATGTTCCTCCGGTGAATAACAACGATGAAATAACGCTTTACCAAATTGGCCGGTACGTCAGTTCCAATGAAGCTGTTTGGCGTATCTTTGGTTTCCCAATTCATGAACGAGATCCAGCAGTCATTCATTTAGCCGTCCATCTTGAAAACGGCCAGCGCGTATATTTCACGAGCGAGACAGCAATTGATCGTGCGATAGATCCACAAAAAACAACACTCACCGAATTTTTTGAATTGTGTAATCGTGCGGATGCTTTTGGTGCTTTTGCACGAACATTACTCTATTCAGAAGTACCACGTTATTTCACATGGGCATCAACAAAAAAATTGGATGCCCCGTAGGCAAGGCACACCAATTGATGCATGTCCCGGTTTATTCAAATCGAACACATTGGGACGAGTATTTACAGTTAATCCAAGGCAGACTGAGTGCTTTTATCTCCGGCTGTTGTTGGTTAGTGTCACCGGCCCATTGTCATTTCAAAATATACGTAAAGTGAATGAGCAACAGTATCCAATATATAAAGATGCATGCCTTGCACTCGGTTTACTGGAAGATGACAACCAGTGGGAATGTATGCTTGCTGAAGCAGGATTGAACTGTACACCAAGACAAATTCGTCTACTGTTCGCTATAGTGTTGACTACATGTTTTCCGGCCAAAGCAGAGACATTATGGGATAATCACAAAGATTCAATGACTGATGATATATTGCATCAACATCGTACACGATGCAATGATCTAACGACAGTGTAGCGTCCTACGAACGCACAATTCCGCCCAGGTAAGGTTCCAAACCTTCAAGGAACTTACTTACCTTATCCATTACACGTGCCCACAGACACGTGTCCCCAAAGCTCCTAATCAGACCGGTAACAAGGGCATAGGAAGCTGCAATAATGTTGAACCCGACATAAAAAAAAACAAGGAACTTAACGTTCAAAAACTTTCAGTATCGAGTCAACGCATCCATTCATAGTATGCAAGAACAATTCCAGATTACAGGCCATAAATCTTCCATCCGAAAGATCTGCACGATGTTTCCAAGGAATTATATTTTCGGTAAATTAACCGAACTAGGGAGGCATACTCGGGTAGCTAAAGGCAATTAGCACCTCTAATTCCGTGCAAGATCCCAAAAATCCAACAGCTAAAGCATCGCATACAGATCTCCCTTTTTTTTTTTTTACATTTCTGTATTTATTGACCATAAATGATTTGTTACAATAAGTAATACAGATAACTTATAATTAGCTTAGTTTTAATCGTTTACACATACTTGCTAGTACATTTTTCAAACATTATTATAAAGTTATATATTTCATGGGTGGACAAGATAGGAGTAGGTGGGGCTTCCTGGAAAAGGTCAGAAAACCAGGATATAATTATTTACTTAACCTATAACTAATTTGCTTAACTTAACTTAACTTAGCTTAGCCTAGCTTATCTAATTATTAAATCTATTATTATTACAATAAGTTAGAGTAGGGTGGGGTGGGAGGTATAGTGGTTGATGGGTGGAATTTGGGTTAGGGTGGGTACTATGAGTCGGGGATATGGGTTGGGGGAACACTTTCCGATTCGTCGTTGAAACGCAAGATATTAGAGAATGGTTGTATATTACAATATTTAAACTGGTGAGGTGAGAGTTCAGTATTGTGGTATACAATCTCATTGGAGTTGTTGAGCAACCTGCCAGAGGTGAAGAGGGTTCTGGTGTGGAGACAGTTCGGGTAGGCAGTTCGGTTGTCTGACGGAATCGATGTGAGCGCATTTATTATCGGATTGGGATTATTGGGAAGATTTTCGATAAATTTGATGGACAGCTCGAGGAAGCGTCGATCTATACGTTCAATATTAGCGGCATAGTAGAGCGAACTACTGTTGTAATATTTGTGGGAGTTAGGATATCGGTTGAGGCCAGTGATAAGTCTGAAGCATTTCCTTTCGAAAATGCGTAGCTTCTCCATTTGGGCGGGTGTGATATGGTACCATATCGGGCATGCATATGTGAGAGTGGGTCTGATTATTTGTTTGTAGATAAGTGATTTGACTTTGGGAGAGAGACCATTCGGTTTGTACATGACTTTTCTGCAGAGGTTCAGTTGGGTTGTGGCTTTACGAATCGTATTTTTAATGTGGGCGGAGAATGACAGATTGTTGGTAAAGGTTATACCTAGATACTTTAAGGTTTTGGAGGGTTTAATTATATTGTTATTTATTTTAATTCTGATTTTATTATGGCAGCGAATAGTGTTGTTTGTACAACTCGCGTTTCTGCCTTTAAAAACTATGAGCTGAGTTTTGGTTGGATTTAGTTGAATTCTCCACTTGGTAAAGTAGGCTGACAGGATTGGGAGATATCTGTTAATACAGTTTCTTGCCTCCTTGACAACCTTGTTGCTTGAATATATTAAGGTGTCGTCGGCATAGTTGAGCATTGTTGTATTGGGTAACAGTGGCTGCGGTGCGTCTGATGTATAAAGAAGGTATAGTAGTGGGCCGAGGATGGATCCTTGAGGAACTCCTGCGGTTATGCTATAAGGTGTCGAGAGAGTTGAGTTTATTTTCACCATGAACTTTCTATCAGAGAGATAAGAAGCGAGACGTTTTGTGGAGTGGATGTTTAATCCATACATTGAATGAAGTTTGTATAACAGTCCTGCGATCCAGACACAGTCGAATGCTTTAGCTATGTCTAGGGAGACACATACCGTTGGGGATTGGTTTTGGAGGGGGGTCGTCACATCATGTGTCAGTTTTAAGAGAGCATGACAAGTGGAGTGTTGTGAGCGGAACCCAAATTGAGAGTTCGGAATGAGGGAGTTATCCCTGGCAAATAAGAGACGATTTTTGTAGATTTTACATTCAAGAATCTTGCTAAGCGAGTTTAGCTGCGATATCGGACGGAAGTTATCCGGGTACTTGGAGGGCCCAGAGTTGCTAATAGGGACGATCACCGCTGTTTTCCAACATTTAGGGAAATGTGAAGCGTTTATTATGTGGTTGAGAAGAACGAGAATCGGGAGCAAGTTGTCTGGGTGGAGTCTTTTGAATAGGAGGTTAGGGATTCTAGGCCAGTCGATTTTTTATTGTTACGTGAAGTAATGACTTCGGATAGTTCTTCAAGGCTTAGGAATGTGTCGATTCCTACGGGGTGTGATGCTTTATTGGTTTCGGTGAATTCAGTAATAAATGGTGTGAGGGATGGCTCCAGTGAGCGTGGAATGTAATCGTTCACGGTATCGTGGAAATTTGTTACTGGGAGGGTATCGTTTTGCTTATGGACTTTGCAGAAATGTTCAGCGAGACAGTTTGCTATATCAGTGTCCGACTAGACGATGTTATTATTAGTTGGGTGAATAAGATAATCTGTTCGAGGCTTGAGTTTGCGACCCGTTAGTTTGTTTATGTTTTTAAATAGATCGCGATTTGGTTTGATACTGTTTAAGGTGGATGTGTAGGTCTGATTAGTGAAAACTTTTAGTTGTTCATTTATCAGGGAGGTCAATAGCTGGATCTGTTGTTTAATAAAAGGTGAGTAGCTAGTGTGCAATTTTCGTCGGAGTTGTTTTTTTATACGTAATAGTTTTGTGAGTAGGTTGGGTAGGGGTTTTCCTAAGTGATTATGAGGAACGATAGTGGGAGTATGGCTGAAGAGAGCATTTCCCAGTATTTGCTCTATTTGGGCCGCTGCTTGGTCAATTTGTGTAGGGGGCAGGTTAGAAGATTCCGGTAAAGAAAATTTTGAAAAGCTAGCAGCAATATCCTTATTGACTTTTTTCCAGTTTGTTTTGGTGAAATTTGGAATAGGATTCAGAGTGTAGAGTGGTTCAAGCGAGGGGATTTGAACCGAGGTGTGGACAGAGCCATGATCCGAAGGGAATGTGAATGACACTGTGGGAGGATTAGATGAATAGCTATCTGTAGACTTTAGGAAGAAATCGATTGTTGACTTGGTTGAGCTGCAAATTCGAGTAGGTTGCAACGGATAGTCTGCGTAGACATATGGATGAAGTCGGAGGAGATCAAGGAGTTGGCAGCCGTATTTGTTGCATTTGATGTCATTAAATGCAGTATGTCGTGCGTTCCAGTCTCCTCCTATTATGAAAGGTGCTGGCAGAGACTGTTGGATTATTTGTGAGATGTCTGCACTAGGGAAGTTTGGTTCACGAGAAGGGTGAATGTATATGGAGGACAAGACCAGTACTTTATTATTTCGGCAGAAAAGTTTAACAGCCGTGTATTCGACACTAGTTATATTAGCAAATCTAATCTCAGTAAAGTGGAATTTTTTATGTATTAGGATTCCCGTACCTCCATGAGGGCCAGAGGTTCGTGGGTTGGACACAAATGTGTAATTAGGTATGTAGACTCGAGAAGTGGATTTCAGCCAAGTTTCTGAAAGCAGAAGAATATCTGGGGAGAACTTTTCAACAAACAGTCGGAGGTGTTGTCTACGGGTGTGGGAATAAATGGACTCTGAGTTGAGGCAGATAAGGGTTAAGTTATACGTTAAGGGAAAGGATGTGGGAAGTTATTAAATTTAAGATCTGACCTTTTTTTCCAATTCGGAACTGTGTTTCAAGGTTGGTAGTAGTGTCTCCAGGCTCCTGATGTATCCCAAGATATCCAGGTTGAGAACGTGGGGGTTGGGTTGTTGAGATTTCGGGCAGCTACGGGAACTTTTCGTAATTTCTGCATAGGATGTTTCTGACCCCCTGAGATGGGATGGTTGTTGTGATAAGGGTTTCGTTGCAGCTGGTTTGGCCGTATTAGTTACCGTATGTAACGAACGTCTCTCCAGAATCCGTAGCTTTTCGGGGCATTGTGAAAAGCTAGCTGGATGTGGGCCTCCGCAGTTACAGCAAGTTATGGTAATTTTTTTCGTGGATGTTGATCCATCGGCGTTTGTTTGCTGAATTATTGATGGTTCTGTGCCAGGCGGGTTCACTTTGCACTCTCCTGGTATATGCTGTTCGGCACATTTTCCGCATCGTGCACTTAGGTGGCACGCAACTGCTAGGTGTCCTGATCCTTGACACCTTTTGCAATGGAGAATGCTCTGTTTATGTGGCTCCTCGATCGTGATTTTGTGTGTGAACAAATATTTTATTTGTTTAAGTTGGGTGACATCACCGTTCGGTGGGATCTGTATGATTCGCAAGCTCCTAATATTATTCTCCCTCATGTGTGGGGTTTGAAAGTAGTCCAATCTGTGGATTTTCATTGACGGGCATATCCTCAAGATTTCGAGTGTAAGTTCCTCGGTAGTCCATGCTGGATCAATGTGCCTTATGATGAATGTTTTTGGTTTTATCTGGGCATGTTGGAATGTGAAGAACTCGTGTTTGTTCTCTGAGAGTTTTCTTATTGCCATGTCGTGATCCGTTAGAGTCATCGTCTTGATAGAGATCGAAGATCCTTTTGAGTCCGTGGTAAAATTTCTGTGTCCAAGGGCATTCTCAAGCGTCTTGATGACTTCTTTGGTACTATTAGGATTTTTAATGTAAATTGGGGGTGGTCTCACCTTATTTGTAGATTTCTGTCCAACTGTTTGCCAGTGCTCTTCTGGTTTGTGGGTATCTTGGGGCGGTGGTGAGATATTCGATGATGATGGGTTATTGTTGAATGTTGATGAGATGGGTTAGGGAGGAACTTCCTTCATGGGGACGTCGACATTGGTTTTGGTTTGCGCTTGAAGAGAGCGAATTTTTTCTTGTAGTTGTTCCATTTGGGCTGTTAGTATCCTTATTGTGAGCAGTTTTTTTCTTTCGTTTTTTAGGTAGCTCGGCAGTACTGGGGCCGCTGACCAGCATCTGCGAACGCAAACTCCGGATGCGGTCGCTGATTTTATGTTTTGGTTTACCAATTTTACTTAAATTTTAAATTGTCGCGCAGAAATTTCTCAAAATTTTCCACTTAATATTATACACGATACACTATTGTTCGGCCACAGACCGTTCCTAATGACGGTCACACATTTATTACAGATCTCCCATCTTAAACATCTGCACGATGTTTACCAGGGATTACCATTTTCGGTAGATAAATAACAACGGATGCAGACGATGGCAGCTAAATGCAAGAAAGCATATCGCCTATCTGCTGCCAAAATTGTAAACAACCGTAATTATCGCAACAAGATAATTCGGAAGATTTACAAGATCAACGCCAACAAAGGAAATACTCCGGTCCCACGATTCCTTTGTAAAAATTTCACACCCATTAGAGGGATCTAATGGATTTCGAGTGTGTTTGCAAAAGGCAAGCAACCACGGGCTGTGCGCCCGAACAATCATCTCCGTCCTGCGCGCCAGATGTTCTGTGCAAACAGAAGGCCGTGGAAAAGGAAATTCTATCACAAATGAATAATGTATGCAAGATGACTTTCCCCTTCTCAGGAATCTACGAAATATCCCCGGGGATGCGATAACATGCTGCTAACAGAAATTCGGAAATCCTGTTAGCAGGGGGAATAAGAAAATTTTTCGGTACAGATACAGATACGATCTGTATCAGTGTATTTTTCCGGAGGATAGCGAGTTAGTCAGATTTCGATCGTCACCGGGACGAGAAGCTAAAACGAGTAGGAGGACAGCGAGCCCCACTGAGGAGGTCGAACCGCGAGAACTGCTAGATAAGTAACCGCGACTTTAAATTCAAATTAAGAAAAAGACGAGTTAACGTGTGTCCGAAGTTCGTCAGTGAAACGACAGTAAAAGCGATGTAAGCTCGGAATTTAAAAACAAAAACAAACGTTAATAAACAAAAGTGTGCACTAAATATAGTTCGTGTTTCATTTGACATTGTTTTCGCTCCGTTTGTGTGTTTCGTTGTTTTGGGAGTAGTGTTCGGCGGAACACTCCAACATCAGTCAGCAGTGACTAGGAAATCCGCCAAAATAGCATTCAGCGACACTATGTACAATGAAGCATTGATTGCTATTGAGGATCTTTGCATTATTATTGCCAACTTACCTCTCAGTCATTTCGGTATGCATTCCCCAAATCGAAATGCATCTGATTTAATTAACACTGAATTGAATCGTGAACTACAATACAATACTACGGAAATGGCAGCGATTGTTGCTCGCAATGTCCCACTAATGAATGACGAACAGAGTGCCATTTACGACCGTATCATGCTCGCAGTTGCGGCAGGACAAGGTGGTTTCTTTTTCTTGGATGCACCAGGTGGAACTGGCAAAACACTCCTTATTTCGTTAATTCTCGCCGAAATACGATCAAATAATGGCATCTCATTGGCTGTTGCATCATCTGGCATTGTGGCAACTTTATTGGATGGAGGTAGAACAGCTCATTCAGTATTTAAGCTGCCACTAAATATTCAAAATAACCCAGACGCAGTGTGCAACATAAAAAAACAATCTTCCATGGCCACAGTACTGAAACAGTGTAAAATTATGATCTGGGATGAATGTACTATGGCGCACAAACATTCGCTTGAGGCGTTGAACAGGACATTGAAAGATATAAAAAATAACGACAAACTATTTGGCGGAACTTTGTTACTCCTTTCAGGTGATTTCAGACAAACACTTCCTGTCATTCCACGTTCAACATACGCTGATGAGATCAACGCGTGCTTAAAATCATCGCCACTGTGGCGTAATGTTGAAAAAATACAGCTGAAAGTAAATATGCGCGTTCAAATGCTTCAAGATCCATCTGCTGAAACATTCTCAAAACAACTATTAGATATCGGCGATGGAAAAGTTACTACAGATGAAACTGGATGCATAAAATTACCGACCGATTTCTGCACAATCATTGATTCGCATGATGCTCTCATTGTCCAAATATTTCCCGATGTTCACAGACAATACACAAATCATGAGTGGCTGGCAGAAAAAGCAATTTTAGCAGCAAAAAATGTGGACGTCAACGAATTGAATCTTAAGATACAAGATTTATTGCCAGGAGACTCGGTGTCATACAAATCTATTGATACAGTTTGCGATACCACCGAAGCTGTGAATTATCCAACAGCGTTTTTAAACTCATTGGATGTACCAGGCATGCCACCATATAATTTACAACTGAAGGTTGGGTTATTTTGCTTCGTAATTTGAACCCACCACAGTTGTGCAACCGCACGCGATTAGTTATTAAAAAATTAATGAAAAATGTTATTGAAGCCATCATTTTAAATGGCAAATTCCGAGGTGAAAATATATTTCAATTCAATTTAAACGCCTTCAATTTCCAATTAGATTGGCATTTGCAATGACTATCAATAAGGCTCCTCGATAGTATAGTGGTTAGTATACCCGCCTGTCACCCGGGAGACCGGGGTTCGATTCCCCGTCGGGGAGCCTCTGGCGCAAGACTAATGACCTTGCCCAGAAAAAATAAATCATTATGGAAAATTTAACAAGCCTTAGGACTTGCTAAATAAGGCCAAGACCGGTCCCCGGTTGCAGTGCCGATGATGATGATGATGATGATCAATAAGTCTCAAGGCCAAACGATGTCTGTCTGTGGTTTAGATTTGAGCACATCATGTTTTTCACACGGACAATTATACGTGGCGTGCTCTCGAGTGGGCAAACCATCCAGTTTGTTTGTGTTAGCTAAAGATGGGAAAACAAAAAATATTGTACACTCTGTTGCATTAAGAGACTGATATTGTTTTTTAGTAATATTGTCATAATTAGTGATATGTACATACATTTAATAAATTTAAAAAATAAATGTTTAGTGGTTTGTTTTTTTTATATTCCGTTATCATCCACAGTGCTCCATGCCTTTTCCACTCATATACCGAATCCTCATACACTTTCAATAAGTTAGTCATTTTTTTCTACCTAAACAATCCCTAGAAATAATGTATATGGCAAAACGAAGTTTGCCGGGTCAACTAGTATATTTATATAAATATATAAATATAAATAAACCTTTCTATTTTGTAAAAAAATATTTTCTCCTGGCAAAAAAAAAAAAAAAACCCTCCTCGACAGAGTTTGAGCAATGAATGATTGAGGCATTTGCCACATACTTTGTATTAACTTACTGTGAGTTATAAAACGAGTAAAAGCACAAAGGAGAGTGACTCTTTGTAGCTGACCCCGATGTGAATATCTTGGATGTCAGTAATTTGTAATAAAATTTTACACTAGTGTTTGTCTTAAATAGGATTGCTTATAGTGAGTGTCGTTATATTAGTCTGAAATACTTGTTCAGAGTGTCTTGTGGGTGTTAGATTAGTGAAAAAAGCGGGACAACTAAATATATAGAGGACGGGGTTATAATTTTTGAAATATTTACGTGTATCTGTAGTTGGTGCGGAGGTTAAAATTTACAAAGTAACTAAAATCAACGGGGACAAATTACGAAATCACGAAGGCAATTGTGACTTATGCTATAAAGAACTGTGGGTAGCTCCGTGGCGACCGGAGTTTAGTTAAAAGTCTTAAAATTGAATAAGATCTTTAAGAACTGATATTAGAACAGGCAGCTGTGGAGGCTTACAGAGGGCAAAGTTCTATAGTAAATTAATAAATAAATAAGTAAATAAATTGATAAAGTCATAAATAAATAAATAAAAGGCTAGTGAGTAAATAAATACGTAAATAATTGAATAAGTAAAGAAATCGTGTAGGCTTTCAAGTTATTGGAGTGAAATTGTGGCTAGTTCCCGAACGTGAAACGTTTTCGATTTTGACTCCACGTGGCCGCAGCGCCACCGATGTATTTCAATTAGTTTTTAGACTTTTAGGAAATAAAGTTAACAATCGTCATCCTATACTAAAAACGTTGCGGCAAAAAACTTTCCACATGAATATACAAAAAAAAAAGTATTACATAAGTTGGAGGAAAGGTCTCGACATTGTGTAGCCCGGATTTTAATTCCGTTGCTCTCCTCCCCTCGTTTCAACTCGTGTAATTTACAATATGTTGCATTTCAAATAGACAATAAAGACTTAGATGTCACCATTTACTCACCACCGTTTCCAGTGACTAGCTTCGAACTCGAGCTACTAGCTCCTACATGGATGGCACCTCTTTCACCAATAAATTAATGTCAAGCTGTGACAAGTTTGGAATTACCCTCGGAGTTCGTACCCAGCTGGATGTACCACATAAATTTGCATGCGGCACCCAGTCAGCAGGGAATTATTCTCGCGTATCCTTATGTTGAAGGATTGCCTGATATAAAATTCGATTTGTTGGTCGTTTTTGTGTTTCCTGTGAGTGCCTCTTCTCGGTGCCCGACTCCCTACTTGTCGAAAAATTTCAATTTTCGACCTCATTTCCGAAAAATTGGTTGATGTATGCGACACTACACACATGCCAACGTTATGTCCTTAATTCATGTCAGCAGACACATGCATGGATGTGTCGCTTCCTGCGACATCGCCAGCAATCTCAAATGAAAACATCGTTTATCTGTCGCTCACTGAACTGGCAAAATTCTATAACACGTCAGAGCTAAACAATGAAGCAATGATGTCGCACAAGGACGACAATCCGCCAGCATATTGATCCTTTCTGAGAAACGGAATATTTTTCGCTCGACATCGATTTTTCTATCCCGGACGCAGCAGTTTTCTTCCTGCTTGCCTCATTTCAAAAGCCTGGTTCGAATCCGGAGAACAAGGATTTACCCTTTCTGTTCGTGCTCCTTCATTAGACGCATATTAAATCATGCACATATGAGCAAAGGGATGAAATCTACACTAATGAAGAGCATCCTTTGTTCTTTCTTCACTGCTTCTTGGTGCGAGGGGTGGGTATTTGACGGCACCTGTTGCCGCGATGGAGCAATGGGAACAATCGCACACAATGGAACGTTGCTGTTGCTGCCATTCATATTTTCGTGTTCTATAAATAAATTCCAAGTGGGATGTGAGAAGGAAATCCTTTTCATTTTTTTCCCGATTACTGCCTCACATAGGTGGCAAATCAGTGTAGTTGATTAATTTGTTTTGTCTTTCAAGGGAACTTTTTACATCGAATTAAATTTATATCCGTGGTCCTGACAAACCTTGTTTTCCTCATTTGCCTGGAAGTCACAACGATGGCCTTGGTAAGCGTTATCGTTATGCCTCCTTTCCAACAGTCCTTCGTGTATATCTTGTTGACATGTTGTCGTCGTCAACTAACGGCAGGAGGTCATTCTTTAATAGGTAAATGGAAAGCTCTTGAAATAATAGCAAGGACTCAGGGGTAGGAAATCCTTAAAAGTATTTCTATTCCATTTTTTCTTGCTCGTGCTCGTGTAATATGCGTCTGCATGAGACGTGCTGTGTGCGGCAGCGAATCTAAGCAACAACTGACTACCAGTTCTAGTAGCCGGGGAATGAAGGACTATGGTTAAGTGTTTGAAGAACACTTAAGTTTTCTCATTCTTTCTCTAATAACGATGTCCTTGCCATATGCTTAGAAGTATAACTGAAATATGGGGAGCCATGCTGAAAGGCTGCAAATCACATTTGAATGCGCAACGTTGTGGTCTGTGGCCATCTTATATCAAGGGGATAAATTGTGTGGTGTCGAAGCGAAACCGGGTCAATGTATGTGGTCAACATCTCAAGCGAAACGATGCCAAATGAGCCATCGTATCTGAGGGTGTGGTTGGAAAACCGGTTCCTTGATAGTGAGTATTTTGGTTTGGGGGCAGAGTGAAAAGGAGAACTTTTGGGTGGCTTTTAATGATCCCTCCGACGATGCTGGCCTGCATGGATGGAATTGTGCAACAACTGGGTAATCAGTGCCAAAGTTGATAAAGTTTCATATTGGCAAACTACTTAACTGTCGTGCCGATGACCGAGTTCAAGATGACAGCTCGGATCAGTAGATCCCTTAAGTTTTAATTGCGTTTGGCTTTCGGTTGTAGATGGATGTGCTCATGGAGCTACAACTATCCCATCTGCCTTGATAATTAAACCTTGTAAACAGGTTAATGAGACCGGTGTAATGATTGTTGCCAATAGATGAGATTCTAGGCTTTTCCTATAGATATGACAACTATGAACGGCAACATCTTTAACAGATTGAATACATAAGTGAAATTATTATATAGTGGCTGTGGCAGTTGAGAAGTTTCGTACAATGGAATTAATTAAGTTCAGTAGTGGTCTTGGCTACTCTAAAAATACTTGGATACGGTGATTTACGACGAGATAACCAAAATTCATTGGCAATATCACAAGCGTTGTATGTGTTTTAGGACGAAAATTAACTCTTTATATATTATTATAACCTAACATTTAAGCTGGAATATTTGTGAACTGCTGTGTGTGCAATACCCACTGTTATAAGAAAATAAAGGACACATAAATATTAGACAAAGAAGATGGTAAATTAAATAAACGGATTAACGTATTATATCGCTTTTTAATTTTATTCATCATTACCATATATTGCTTGTTGTAGTTAAGTAGTCAATTTTTTGGATAAATTTATTGCTTACTGCTGGTAAACTTGGAATTATAATTTTATTATTTATTTGTAGTTTAAGTATAACTGGCCACATCAAATCGCTTTTAATTTCATTAATATAGCTAATAATAATAATTTATATGAATATACATATAACCTTATGCATACAATATGTCAAGGTCGCGAAAAGACTAAATTAATGATCCAGATTGCCTGTGGCAGAGAGTTAGTCGGGGGTCGGGGGATGTGTAATGCACATACACGACAAAGTTAAAAATTGATGCTTGACGATATTGAACGGTAAGATTTTGTTTTTGCTTACAAGTTTATAGCGTTTGGGACGATAGTGAAGAACTTGTGATTCGAACTGACGCTATAACGGTTAGAATCACTAAAAATAGAACCAATGCTCAACACATCAGGCCACTGCCGCGTGTACGAATTCGATTTCTAAACTCAAGTACACTCAACAGATGTGGAATTGTTATGTTATCGCTATGGTATATGGCTCTGATGCTTTGCTCATTCGAATTTCCTTTCGGCGTTTTTCACTATTTGCTTATATATTGTGTGTGTATCTGTTAGATATGCCGCCGTACTCTCTCCTCAGTAACTTTGTTACGATCAACTTCGTGTGCGCACGACGGAGCGAGGAACGAGTGAGCGAGAGGACGTTGGAGTAGGTGAGTGTGCCGGTGCTCTATGCGGAAGTCGTGATCGAGTAAGTAAAGTTCTGCTTACGTATGGGAGATTGTGTGTTGTGTGTGTATACTGATCACGTCGGATTGTTGCGTTAAGCAAGGGTAGTGAAGACGGTGATTTGAACATACGATAAACGGGTGAAAAGCGAAGCATTGAACTCGATTTCTAAACTCAAGTACACTCTACTGATGTGGAATTGTTATGTTATCGCTATGGTATACGGCTCTGATGCTTTGGTTATTCGAATTTCCTTTCGGTGTTCTTCACTATTTGTTTGTATATTGTGTGTATGCCTGTTAGATACGCCACAAGTTCATCACATATTTTTAGTTACAGAGTTATGGATTGGTTCGAATACCAATAATGTTTTAAGTTAAATACCGTAATTATGTTTTAAGTTTTCTTTTTTTAGTTTATCACTAATTTTCAACGACTACGTTATGAATCTACGATTTTCGATGTTGGGCTCTAAAAAGTTTTTATTGCATTTAACAATAATATATGATTAATAATTATTATATAATTAAGTCTTCCCTTCTGAGTTTCATGTATGAAATTAAAGTTTTTCTTTCTAAATACCTAAATAAATCGTAAAAGGATTGGAATGGAATAGCTGTGCTGTGCACCAAGACAGGACAGTGACTTTCCGTGGTCTTTTTTATGCCAATCTGTTTCTCCCTTAGGGTTATATTCCTTTAGAGGGATTTTCGTATTTTAAATGATGCAAAAGCAAGGACAGTTGCTGGATGTTTGCATTTTGTACACATGGTTTACCTACCCATAACGTAGCTATTATAGTATAATAATAAGAAAAATGTATAACTCGATTTCAGTTACTCGTTCACGTTATAAATACTCGTACTTTCTCGTAAACTGGAAAAGTGTGATCAACACTAACGTTATTGTGAGATATGACATATAACCTTCTCCTCTGATATAATATCGGTAGGCAAGACAAACCCTGGAATTAGATGCTGTCAAAGGATGGTAAATCATTATCATCATCATCATCGGCACAACAACCGGGATCCCGTCTTGGCCTTATTTAGCAAGTCCTGAGGTTTGTCAAATTTGCCACAATAATTTGTTTTTCCGGGCAAGGTTATTAGCGTTGCGCCAGAAAGTATGGTAAATACCAATGTTATTATGAAACAAATCATATAACCTTCTCTAGTACAGGAGAATGTTTTTGGGTCGAAGAAGCCCTAGACGAAGTAGATAAGGCAGATTTCTTGTTTCTTGGTATTCTGGAAACTCGTTTAAAAATGTCGCTAGCTTTATTAGACATAAAGCGAAACATTAAGGCAAATAAGAATTGAAGTAATAGAGGGGATTGGGAAGCGGAGCGTCGTTAAAATATATAGGGTGCGTTTAGAAAACGCACTTCTCTTTCCTCATCTCAGAATTGAAGACCTAGTTTTTGACGGATCGAATCCCAGCTCCTATCTATAGTATTGATTTAGATAGACGAAATCACGAGATCACATGAAGTGATCATATTACGAAATACGGGTACTCATATCTCAGACCTACTTCCAGAATGTAGACAACAATGTCTGCCTCTACCGTACTCAGTTTCTGCTTTTTCATTCAATATCAATATATGCAAAAACCTTTTAACACTTTCGTTCGCTAGTACTAAATTTCCAGAAACAAAATGGGTGGTATACATTTTTTTAACTACACATACGTAGGGTATTATAAACATCTTACTATACACACGAGTCCGTACATTCTATCAGAACTCTCTGTGCCTTTAACAAATAGTTAGCTAGATAACAAACATTTAGAATTTGTTACCTTAAAGCCTGATTATTGGATTGAGTAATAAATCATTGCGAATTTTTCCAACAGCTGGTGTTAACACCGTTTTGACAGTATTAGAGACATTCACATATGTTTGTTAATGTTGTTTAACAGCTGACGGTATAGACTTCATTCTTAATAGAAAAAAATGAGTAATTTGGCTCAGTTTTAAAGATGGGAAGCCCAAATTGTTCATTTTAATAATATTTTACCGTTTTGCTTCCGTAAAGGGAAGAAAGCGCGTTAAGCCTGTGAAAAATTGCGTAAAGTTTACAACGACGATTCTCTAGGAAAGTCAATGCCCAAACTGGTATAAGAAATTCAGCGATAGTGATTTTGATATCAAAGATGCTCCATGGTCAGGAACACTCACCGAAGTTGACGACAACAAAATAATGGCATTGATCAAGCCCCAACACGAGGGATTGCAGAAGCATTGCAGATAAATCAAGAAAGTGTTTACTTTACGTTTGATGTTTGGATTCTTAATGAATTCAAAGATACTCAATTAACTCAAATAAAAATCTGCGATATGCTACTGAAACGTGAAGACATGCATCTTTTTTTTTGAAAGAATGATAACTGGTGATGAGAAGTGGTGTTTACAACAATGTAAACGATCTTGGTCCCCATGTGATACTTGGCTTCAAATTACTTTAAAAGCATAATTTCATCAAATGAAGGTTATGTTCTCTCAGTGTGGTGTGATTGGCAGGGAGTGGAATTTTTTGAGCTCCTACCAAGAATCCGAAGGATCAATTCGAATGGGTATTGTCGGGAATTGGACAGTTGCGACGAATCTGTCATCAAGAAAGGATTAGAGCCCATCAATTGTTAAGGATTTGATTTCCATCACATCAACTCGACATCATACACTTGTTTGGTGTCCTGTCAGAAATTATTTGGAGATTGGATGGAATGTGTTGCCACACACACTGTTATGTAATTAACAACGATAATTACCACCCCGTCTTTCCATCTAAATAATTACACAAATTCGCGTCCTTAATCCTTTAATTATACACATTCAATAACTAAACAACATTTTCCCACGCGTAAATAGCACATTTCATTCTACATATTAATCATATTAAAAATGTTTTTCCCTAACACAATCTTATCCCAAAAGCGATTTTCATAGTCCAACTTTCCCTCGTATAATGCATGTACAAGACTATTCAAAAGCAATTGTCACAATTCAAATGAAAAAGTACATACAAACCTTTTGCAGCATTTCCAGCCCCTATCTCGCAAATGTCGTAATTCTTACCTCAAAGAATTACAAAATTCTCTTAACGAGGACCAACAGAAATGTCCACACATATTTTTAGGTATAGTGACCTTTCCCAGAAAATTTTCCATACCTGGCCATTATATTTTTGTACACCTGACGATTCAATGGAAGGAGGTTGAAGCCAGCGAGAGCCGAAACAAATTTCCAATGAATCAATAAATGGTAAGGTGCGGGCAAATTTGTATCCTTGTATAAAAGCGAATGAGCGTCTCTCCCGTCTTTTGAAATTCGTAAAAAGGGCTTGTGTAATTTGGATCACCAGAGCCTCTCGGTGGTTATTTGGAAATTATCTCATTATTAAAAAAAACATTGTGCGAAGCTTAGTTTTTTGAAGTTTTCGGGTCAAGCGCTAAAAATGTGTCGTGTGTAAATTGTTTTGTTGCCGTTCAATAAAGTGTTTTCCAAAAATATTTTGTCCTTTCAAAATTCTTAAGTTATTTGGAATAGTTATATTAAAAGGAATAAAGCGAAAGGGTAAAAGACAAAAAAATTAAATTAAAAGTAATGAAATCAAAGTGTAATAAACAATAAAAGTTTAATAAAAGGGAATTAAACAAAAGTTACTGAACTTAAACAATTAAACTTTGATTATTTGACAACTTTATCATCAGTTGGAAGTTAACTTCACAGTGAAACGTGAAAAAATGCTAAGAAAAGGAGGACCTAAGAAAGATAACAGGGCAGTCGATAAACCGATCACTAAACTGGCGCTCCTCCATCACCACCAGCGAACAACCAGCGAGCGGAGCATCCATCCAACAAACAACTGTGAGTACGTGCCATTACATTTTTAACATGTATTTATTTGTGTGCAATTTTATTCTGCAACAAATTAGCGCAGCCAGAAAGAGAAGGTCGAGACCGTGGTCGATATTCACCCAAAGATTCTACCCAGACAGGGGAAGGGCTGCAAAAAACTGCCTAGTGCCAGTTACCCCAACATCAAGGCAAGACCCCAAAAATCGAAAGGCGTTAAAGAAGGGAAAGCCTTCGTAAAATCCCTCCCAATAAACCCTTCGGAGGTAGAAATCTTTATGAGTAGACCGGGCATAATGCCAGGAGCTCAAGAAAGATAATTGCTGTGCCAAAAAAAATCCGGAAGGAGGTAATCTTGGTGCTTAAAAAAGTACAATCAGGGATCTTACTCCCTAATTGTGTTTTTTTTTTAAAGCGAAGAGTATCCCAATTGAGGCACTCAGTATCTTCGATTATCTCCAGACCATCGACCGGAAAAAGGTGGAGTTGCTTCTAACAAAGGAATATTCCTCATTTCCTTTGGAAAACCGGAAGAATATCCATACCGGTCAATTTATTCTGCGACCCCATCACACTCGCTTGACTTTGCGCCGTCGGACTATCACATGTTTCGCACTCTTCAAAACTCGCTATGTGGATAAAGGTTACATTCAGATCCGGTGATCAGTCAGCACCTTATTGAGGTTTTCGCCAACAGGGAATTATGAAGTTTACCGAAAGATGACAAATGGTTATAGAACAAAACGGAAATTTTCATATATCATTGATTGATATTTATCCTTTGTATAAATAAATGACTTTGAAAAAAAATGCAAAGACTTTTTACTCTATCCAATAGATTATCGGACAAACCTAAAGACACCCTAAGTTAAGCATAACTTCACTTAAATTACTGTCTTTTGGACTTAATTCATCTTTATATAACGTGCATTAAAAACTATTATGGAAAGAAAACAGTGTTGGAATAACTTTGTTGTCTTTCATGAAGAAGGAACATCTTCACGGCCAACACATGACTGTTTGTGCCGGAATGTATGCGGAAACAGTTACTGGGCTGTTTTTCGAATGACAACTTATGAATGCTAGTTCTAACTAACCCTATTTAACGATCACTTTATTGCGTTCTCTGTTCTTCCCTCGCTCAATTTCGATAAATGGTGATTTCGATGAGTCTTCGCAATTGTCTTATATTGGGGAGTTAAGTTAGACTAGTTCTTGTGGGGTTATTTGAAGTCTAAAGTTTATGTCGATAAGCAACGTTTCCTGGAAGGCTTGAGAGGCAATATCAGACAGGAATTGCTCTTTATTCAGGTAGAAGTAATAGAAAATGCCAAAAATTAGCTCATTCCATTACTTGCTCTAGCGGCAGCCATTTACGCAACATGGTATTAAAAAAAGGGTGAAAATATGTATGTTATGGAAAACCACATCGCATCAAATAATCTAACTTGATTTTTTAAATTATTACCAAAAAAAACATCCCGAGGGCTGAAAATGCCCCCATGTACTTTTGTTTTTGTAGTTAGATCTGTGGGATTTCTTTTTCTGAACTACAAATGAATTTGGTTTTATTCTGAAATCTTTAATTTTTAAACGGTGCAGAAGGGTGGTTGACATCGATAACGAAAAATAATATTATTTTCGACCCTCAGGGCTTGCTAAAAAAATTTTCATGAAACATTTTAAGGGGAAATTATGACCGCTACAGATCCGCGACTCCAGTAGATACCAGGCAAGTCGTTTTCCAGTTCATTTCGACTTACATTGAACTATGATGGTTACCGATAGCCAAAAAATCTTATAACTTTTGTTCTGGTATCAAGTTTACTGCCACGAAACCGTTTATGTTCGTGGTAAGATTTTTCTTTTTCTTGGCAAGAGAAACACGTACAAATTTGTTGAGATATAAATATTGGCCCACTTAAAGCCAATATATCAACAGCAATTTTTGTTATCAGGGTTCGTTTTTTTGCACGGTCTGGCGATACCTGGCTTTCAGTGATCCTTAGTCGTTCTATACAGACGAACTCAGAATATAATTGTCTCACACTTTTCTATAACATGGGCTTAAATTTCGAGTCTTCTTCCAATAGGCCGTTAACCTAGTTTTAGGGCTGTTATGTAAACTACAAGATTCTCTGCGTAGGCGATGACAACATGAAATAGAGTAAAAAGTATTGGGGGTCGTACTGCTATTTGTTAGCGACATATATTGTATTAATATTTTTATGTCCACAATTTTTTAATTACTAATATTACTACTATTTATTGGCCTGTAGGAACCCGGAAGTTCATGACCTCACCGACTCGATCCGTCATCGTTCCCTGTCCCGTGCACTCTCCTTCCACGCTTGAACAGCCAATCTGATCTCCTCAAGGTCAGACCTAACATTGTCCTCCCATCTCCGTCGCAGCCGTTCTGTCGGTTTCTTTCCCGTAGGTCTTTCCTCAAGAATTCTAGGCACGGTCCTACCGTTGCCCATTCTTGCCACATGTCCGGCCCATCTTAATCTTCACTACTTGATTACTCTCACTATTGTAGGTTTGCGGTATAACTCTTCCAATTCGTGATTGTGAAGTTTCCGCCATTTTCCTGCCTTCTCGTAATACTTACCGCCAAAGATACTCCTTAAAAATGTATTCTCAAAAAGCGGAATTTGTTTTCTTCCCGTTTTGTGAGACCCCATATTTCGCATCCATAGACATGGAGCTTTACGTTACGTGATAGCAGCGGTTTACTGGCTGCGTGCCAATTAGCGTTGCCGGAATGCAGTCTCTTGTTAATTTCCTTCGACATTTCGTTACTGGCCGTCAGTATCGTTCCCAGATATTTAAATTCTTTAAATTTTTCAAATATCTTGCCCATGACGTTGATATGTGTTCCCTGAGATCCACCTGGGCTCGCCGTAATCATGTATCTTGTTTTGTGTCCATTTATTTCTAGGCCCACCTCTTCTGCCGCTTGCATGATGATTTCACAGTTTTTACTTACAGTTTCTAGATTACCGCCCAGGATGGTGATGTCATCCGCATATGCCAGAACTTGTGTTTGATTCGAGCACAAGGTTAAAAAGACACGGTGACAGACCATCTCCCTGCTTTAGTCCATCCCTGATTTCAAATGGTTCTGAGAGGTGGTTTTCTATTCTGACTCGCTCTTTGTTTTCGTTCATGCAAATTTGAATGAGGGCGGCATATTTTTTCTAGGATTCCCAGCTCAACTACATTGTGGTAGAGTGTTTGCCTTGCGACTGAGTCGTAGGCTTTTTTGAAGTCAACGAACAGTTGGTGAGCCGTCTCTCCGTATTCCCACTTATTTTCCAGCAGTTACCTTATTGTGAACATTTGGTCGCTTGTTGACCGGTTCCTATGGCACCCGCATTGGTAGTCTCCCTGTATTTCTTCTGCGTATGGCGTGATTCTTGCCAGTATGACATTTGTTATTATTTTGTATGTGGTTGGGAGCAATGATATTCCTCTGGAGTTTTGGCAGTCAAATCTGTCGCCTTTTTTGAAAATGGGGGCGACTATTGAGGTTTTCCATTCTTCCGGAGTGACCTCCTTATCCCATATTGTTTTGTTGAGTTGGTGGAGCTTTCGAGCGGTTGCCTGTCCTCCATGCTTCACAAGCTTGCCGGAATGCAGTCGACTGCGGGAGCCTTGTTAATTTTCAATCGTTTTATTGCGTCTACAAATTTGTTGAAAGGGGGTTCTGGGATCTGAGGTTCGGCTGTATGTACGTCCGGTGCGTTTATTTGTGGTTGATGGGTGCGCACATTGAGCAGGTTTTCAAAGTACTACTTCCACCTTGTCACGATATTGTGTCTTTCCAGACAGCCGTTTGCCTATCGAATTATTTTGGCTCTCCCTCGATAGCCATTTCTAATTGAATTTGTGCTGGCATACATACCTCTGATTTGTTCTGGCTTTTTCTAGGATTTTTTCGATCTGAGTCTTCTCCCAGTCGTCTCATTGTCTCTTTCCGAATTGTCGTGCATCTTTCTGCGTTGACTTCATCATAACTTTCTAAGTGGATCACTCTGAGGCGTTTACGTTCTTCGATCTTCGCCCTGCACTCATCGTCAAACCAAGATTTGGACTGAATTGTTTTCTTAAATACCAATACCATTTGGGCTGTTTGTTTGATTGTGTATCTGATCGATGTCCATTTAGTGTCCACACTATTGGCTTCCTCTTGCTCACTGCTCCATTCTCTAGGATGCTAAATCTATTCGTTAGTTCTTCTTGATATTCAGCCCTTTTGCGCCGGTCTTTTAGTTTATCAATGTCGCAGTTTTTGCTCGTCTCCCGTGGTTGCCCATGTGGGTTTGCTGTGAGCCGGCTTCTAATTTTGCCCATCACTAGAGGATGATCGGAGTCGCAATCTGCTCCTCTATATGATCTTACGTCAAGGATATTCGACTGGTATCTTTTGTCTAGAGTAAGTGGTCTATTTGGTTACGCGTTACGCCGTGGGGTGATATCCATGTGGCTTTATGGATTTGCTTGTGCTTGAACATCTTGCTTTTCACTACCAGACCTTTTGACACTGCGAACGTAATAATTCGAATACCACTATCATTTGAAACGTCATGTAGGCTTTCTTTACCTATAGTGGGCTGGGAAATATCTTCCTTTCCAATTTTCGCATTGAGGTCGCCGAGGAGGATTTTAACATCGAATGATGAGATCCCATCAAATACTTCCTCTAGGGTCTCGTAGAACGTGTTCTTCGTTTCTTCGTCGGTAGATTCTGTTGGAGCGTGTACGTTTATAAATATATAATTGTACCATGGGCCCTGTATTTATAGAACAGACATTCTGTCATTAATAAATTTCACATCTTTTACATGGGGCGTAATCTTCTTGCTTATGATGAAACCGGTTCCGAGGTTATCTTTTGAGGTAGATGAATGAATGTCAACGTATGACAAGGGCTCACTTCACCCGTCAACAACTGCGTCACCAAGGAGAAACAAAAACCGAAACACCAAAACCTGTCCTGCTGTGAATTTATTTTATTTTTATTCGATATTATTTACACTTCGACCCAACCAAATTGTTGGTATTTACTGTTCGTTAGTATTCTTACACCGGTCGGTGGATTCACTTAATTTAGTACAAGTACAAAGACACCTTTTTCGATGAAAATTATTTTATATTTTAAATGTTCTATTTGGTGCACGTTTAATATTGATTTAATGAGGAATTAATTGTTTAGCAGCAAAGGGGAAACTTTTGCACCCGCGCAAAGACTTTATTCGACTCGTCTCTGTGTGTACTCACTCCACGGGCTATGAAATCTGACTCCTACGGCGTTGTGTGTCCGCACACTTTGAAGTATGGTAATTGACTGATCCCAATTAGGAATGACATTTGGGTTTTGCATTTGCACAACGGACAACCAATCGAGATCGTCTTTACGTTTCTGCTCTCCCATGTTCCCCGCCGTCGGTGTGTAGTGAACACTTCGGTTAATTGGATAGTCGACGAAGGAGGGAGAATGAGAGAACAGAAACACAATGTGCAATGATCAATGCAGCTCTGCCCTAGTGCGATGACTGTGGTGATCTCAGAGTGCATTGAACCCGGGGCAGATAGAAACGGAAAGGAGAGGCAAATGTTTTGTGGCTATTCACCTGTAAGAAGAGATCATTGGTCCCAAGCGAATAGATGGTCTGGGAAAGTGAATAGGACGCCGAATTGGCTAGGGAAATCTGATCATGGGAACTAAATTAAATGCTTTGATAATTTCCCCAGCGGTTGCATGATAATGCAACCGCGTTGTTTGATCAGACTATGCCGTTGCTAACCGACATGATCCGATTTCCGGTGGAAATCTCATGGGTTAGCGAAATGGGGTTGCCGTATGGCGGAAAGATAGCTAAACTCAATTATGCATTATCTGCATAGGATAATGAGTTTAGCTATGCGTCCGTTTAACATGATTTACACGTGGAATAGCTTATAAGGGGAATAAGGGTTGAAATGACGCGCTGGAAGCGGTCGAAATACGGTATGAAATTGTGGGTTGGTTCTCCATGTGGTATAGAGAACCCCCACAATGTGTATGGGTACCTCCACACGCCAGTGTAAACCCGATGATTTCGATTACTTGATGTGGCGGTCGGACTTGCTGAAGCGCGACGATGTCCATTTTATATTGTTTCGCATATTCTACGACCGTATTCATCCCGCCTGGTTTATATAACGTTCGAACATTCCACGTGCCGACGCGTATACGCCACTTTTTCCGTTTTTCCCTGTGTCTTCTTTATGCCGAGTCCGTGTTTTCTTGATGATTTGTTCCCTTATGGTAGTGTCGACTCATCACACCTACGCCTACCAGGTTTTTCGTGAGATTGTTTTTTGTATATTGATTATTTATTCTGGTTCCCACAAGTCTTCGGGTTTCAAATAGTCCGCCATACCAGAGCCCCTCTTTGATAATGTAAGGTCTGATTACTGCTCTGATTCGGCCCGGTATTAGAGAGGCCCGGTATTAATACAGCCAGTATACCCCTGGCTGCAAACCATCCAATGGGCACGGTGATGCGTAATACCTTGGATTCTTGGGGTTTCAAATAGTCCGCCATATCAGAGCCCCTCTTTGATAGGGTATTTTTTTAAGGTGATGTATTTTGTGAACACATTCTAAACAGTGCTTGATTAAAAAAGAAGAAACATCTAATGTAGCGTGCGCAAACAACAGCGGCCTGAGTAGGGTAGAGGATAGAGCCAATCTCCCCGTTATGTTACTCGTGATCAAAGTGACAAAATGTAAAGATTATAAAGCATCCCTCGAAATGAGGACGAAATGCTGAAAAAACTGAAAAATAAGTGAAAAAATCGGTTTATTTATCAGCTGTACCTACAAATATTGGCACAACAGGGCACATAGGGCCAAAAACTCCTCAAACTACTTCACCTGCGCCACAATAACACGAATGCGTCTCTTGGACCTGATTATATCCAATTGCACGTATGACGCACTTTCTTTGCCATCATGAGGCCAGTGTTGAAATATAAAAGACGTACCTTACATATACGAATCAATAGTTCTGCAATGTGTTCAAACTATCTGCAATGAAAGCACATGTTTCGTGGTGTATTAATGTAAGTTTCCAACAGGTTTGTTTTAATTTGCCTGAAAGAAAGCTGTCAAGGTTAGTCTGTGTATAACGATCGACTCATGTCTACAACTCATGTTTAAAGACTTTGTTCGTCCCAAGATCTCAATTAACATAGTCTCTGTTACATAAATAAATTTAATTTGTTCGTTGTTAATGTTGATGATGTTTCCCCTTTACAGAGACATCGCCGAACGAACCCTAGTTCGCTTAATACAACACACCAGGGCATTCTATATAAAGAAGCTAATTTGTGTAGAGGACAACTTTTTCCAGATGACGCTATCTGCCACCCCCTGATAGAAACACAACAGAAATCGCTCGGCACATGCAAAAACAATGTTTAATACCGGAATACTGCCTCCCTCATCTGTGACCCAGCACTTAAAGAAAAATAATATGTCAGTCTCCTGGACTAAGCGAATGTGCTGCAGTTTGATTTACAAAATGGCTACGAGGCGGCGGGCGGTAGTGCAACGATGACTTGATTTATTATAACCCTGTAACTTGTACCTTTGGACTACAACATCGCCTAGCTACCGAGGGAGCTGGCGGCTTGTCAAGCTGTTGCCATCTCAATACATCCACGTCAGCTGTATATCAACTTGACACCTATAACTAATTCAGCTTCACTTTTGCAGGGCACTTTCCACATACGTCCGACATATTGCCGCTCACACCGCTCCACTGAACAGTGGGGTGGTTAGTAGAGGACATTGGACAAACTCGGGTAGACAGATTTCGAACCAATAAATAATCAAAGCTGGCAGTAAACCATCCGGAATGGTTTTTAACAGTTATATACCTCAACATTTAGATAAATGGAATCCGTGTTCGCAGCGGGTGAGAAATTGCACAAGCCAAGGAACGACCACGGAAGGAGCGAATTTATTATGATTTGGTGGATTTTTGTTATCGGGGGTGAAAATGGGTTACGGTCGTGTATTTTATCACTCTATTAAAAGAAGAAACAGTATATTCTGTGAATTATGATACGAAAAGGTAAACGACTCATAAACATAACGCACTTAGACCCTACAACGGTTTTTCGTGGATGTAGTTGATTGAAATCACGAAGCGATGTTGTCCTCCTACAGGCAATTTGTAATAAATTTTAATATGAGGGTCCCTCGAGAAATGACCCTGTGAATAATGTTCACCATTGAATCATGTCCCTTCATCTTAATATTCATTGAACATCGTTCTCCTGCTGCTTAATTGTTGCATAGTCTCAAAATGGGCTAAGGGATCTTTATAGAAGACTATATTTTTGAAGAAGTATAGTTTATGGCCCATTCTGTCAACTTTACCCTCTTTTTAGATAGACCCTGGGGTATCCAATAAACTTCCGTTTATCAATATAACAAACCAAAGTCCCGTCCACATACAAGTATAATACTCTGTTCGCAGTATACAACAATAATATCCATGGGTGTGACGTTGAAATTATATTATAACATATGTAACAATTCGTGTTCACAATCAAATAATTGCAACATTTACTTGATGTAATATTTTTTGCACACAAGTAAATATAGATAGCTATAAGGAGTACTCACGGTTTGGCGTTTTTCAGGTGGATCCTACCAGGGGTTTGATGGATCAGCTGAGGAATCCTTCCTGGTTAGTCTCGGTGGTGGTGGCTGTGATGTGGATCATTGCGTCGATTTCGCTGCCTCTGCAGTCATACGGTATTCACTATCAATTAAGCCTCTAGTTTATTGATTGCTGGGGTCAGCGATGAATGAGCTGGGGAATCTTCTTTGGTTATGTGGTGAATTTATACTCGGGCGTCAACACGGACGCGGGTTCTATATAAACACCACCTACGTAAAAGCTGACGAAAGTGATCGACCACCGAGAGAATACAAACGAATAAGAAAACGAAACACAAGTATAATTGTTCGGTTGTAAAACGTTATTTTTATTGAATTCAATCGTTTCTAAGTTCCTTCACATCCGGTTACTGTGGGTTTCAGCACAAACATTAAAATAACTGCATCAACGTTCGTAGTCTTTAGTACAACTGATTATAAATGAAGCAGCTCGACAATACTGGGTAATGATATCGATTGCCCTTGGACATTTAACATGTAATTTGATTTTTACGTTTACAAGCACGCACGACAATATTTTCAAAAAGATATCGACTAAACTGTTACAGTCGAACTCAATTAAACTCCTGCACGAGACGGTTTCGATAGATGTATCTCCTTCAACGATCCAAGTCTGACCCCTCTGGTGCTGGACGACATTGACCCGGCCTCAGTGCTTGAGATGTGTTTTCACTCATGTCATCGGCGGCGCAAGCAATTTTTCCTTCGCCCCAACGACCAATGAAAAACGGTTTGCACCCCATTGGAAGGTTCTCATGGACATCGTCCAGATAAGTTGAATGTCTTTTTCTTAGAAAGAAAGACAAACGAAACATGCGTTGGGCGAAGGAAAGGAAAAACGAACATGCAATGGGTCGAATATGATGATCGGTGTACGGCTGGGTGCTGTATGATAGAGGATAGATTTTTCGAATGACGTTAAGTCAACAGGAATTTTGCCCACGATGGCTAGGGACTAGAATAGATGTGAGCATGTTTGTTTTAGAGAAAGATAACGAGGGACGCGATCATGGGTATGATTGTATCCAATTCCATGGTCTGTTGGTGGCCGATCCTGAGAAATTTATTGCGGGTGCTGGAAACCTAATAGACATAGGAACATTGTATGTTTACTCATTGGTCACTGCGTACAGCATCAATACGCTTGTACGCAGATTGCCAACGTCCCATCGGTCGATGTGTCGGGTGTGTGTTTATGTTAAAACAAAACTTGAAATCTCTGTAGGCAGCCAGCAATGGGCTGTGCTGTAGATTGTTGTTTGAACGATCGACCGATGGTTCAGCAAATAAGGCGAGGATGAACATGGCATGCACGTGCATGAGAAAATGCTTCTTAGCCTTGCGCATTGACATGTTTGGGGATTCATGTTGGTTACCTGATAAGGTAACTGAATTCGATTTCAGGGGCATGATGCGTTGGATGCAACCATGCTCCGATCTTGCCGCGGGCTTATGTTTTCAGGTGTAAGCTGATGCGAGGTAGCTTACGCTGCTCATTTGCAGGTAAGTAGAATGACTTGCATGGTAAGTGTGAGACAGGGTAATTTAGAATGGGTGGTTCTTTGGAAACGGCTTAAAGAACCCCCATAGTTACTCCTGGTGATGGCGGTTGTGATGTGGCTGATTGCGTTGATTTCGGTGTTTCTGCAGTCAGTCTGTATCCATAATCAATTAAGCCTTTAGTTTATTGATTACTAACTGTAAATGAATTTATGATTACGAGGGTAGCCTTTTATATTTCGGGATTAGAGAATAAAAACAAATATTGATCATCGAAAATCACTTTATTGTTTTACAAAATATTCCCCATGAAGATCTATACACTTTTGCATGCGTTTGAACCAATTGTCGAAGCACTTTTGCCACTCTGATTGAGGTATCTCCAACACATGCATTCTGAATGCAGCAACCGCTTCTTCAGGTGTCGAAAAACGTTTACCCCTCAGTTTGTTTTTTACGTACGGGAATAAAAAGAAGTCATTCGGTGCCAAGTCAGGACTATACGGCGGATGACCCATCAAATCGATGTTTTGGGTGCTCAAAAATGCAGTTGTCGCAGTCGATGTGTGAGAGCTCGCATTGCCGTGGTGAAGAGTGATCCGTCTTCGGCGGTTGGTTTTCCTGATTTCTTGGAAGACAACTGGCAAACAAATGGTTGTGTACCACTCAGAATTGACTGTTCTGCTTTGTTCTAGTGATACGGTTGCGACATGACCTGTTTTTCCGAAAAAACAGGCGACCATTTGCTTGGAAGTGCTTCGTGCGCGAACAACTTTTGTTGGATTTGGCTCATCTTGAAACACCCAGACAGTCGACTGCTGTTTACTTTCGGGCTCATACGCGTAAATCCACGATTCATCACCTGTCACGATGTCATAGACGTGTTTCGAAGCACCGCGACCGTATTTTTTGAGCATTTTTTTCGACCAATTGACACGAGCCTTTTTTTGGGCGATTGACAAATTGTTTGGGATCCAACGCGAACAAATTTTTTTGACAGTCAAATGTTTATGCAATATTGAATGTATGCTGGTCCCACTAACGCCTAAGTTTGTCCCAATCTCACTATAGGTCACATGACGATCTTCCAATATCAGTTCGCGCACAGCATCAATAGTTTTCGGAACAACAACTGATTTTGGACGACCTTCACGAAATTCATCTTGGAGTGAACTACGACCACGATTGAATTCACCATACCATCGATAAACACTGGTCCTTGATGGAGCTTCATCGCCAAAAATTGAATTAAGTTCATCCATGCACTGTTGCTGAGTTAATCCACACAGAAAGTTGTAAAAAATAATCTCACGAAAATGTTGACGATTTAATTCCATTTTTGGGCCGAGATGAATCTTTTAGGTTACTGTAAACAACACAAATAGCGCTCGTTTGTCAAAACGTTCTGAGTGCGTATAACCTCAAAAATGTCCAACTTGACGACAGAGCTGCCAATTACCGGATTGCAACTCTAGGGTTGCCAAATCCCGAAACATAAGAGGCAACCCTCGTATTTTTGTACAGCTAATTTTAACTTAATTGGAATTTGGTAGATCCTCCTGAGTTTTGTGCAAAGCGGCCTCTTCCTGATGATTCTTAGGTTTCCTTAGTTCCTACCTCTATGTTGCGCCTAGTCGCTGAATGGTTGCATCAAATACGTGGTTAATTGAGTTTGTTGTTATGTTAACAAAACTAGGCACTGATTAGCGTTTAAATGTTTATTCAATCTGAATGACAGGCTTTTCGCTTAACAATTTCGTTAGATTTATGAATATTTAAATGCTACCCCCCCCCCCCCCCCCCTCCCCTCTCTTCTCTAGATTGCTTTATTGAACTTTTACTTCCATTTTTAGTGTTGACCTTCACTTTTACTTTTTGGGTTTTCTATTAACAAAATCGTCCTCGTTTCCACCGGTTTCTTCACCAACTTCACCAACAGCCGTCAACACACACTGTCACCACGGTTCTTAGTTCTCTCCGTTATCTCTTTGTTCATCAGTGCCGTTGTCCAAAGGAAGAAACTTAGCTACGATCAACTTCGAAATTAATCGGTGATGTTATCGCTGGGAAAAAAAACTGGGTTTATGCACCAGCTATATTTATTTTTGTTTTCAATTTAAGATCTATGTAATTTAAATTAAAATCGAATTCAAGGTTTTTTGTATTGTTTTTAATTGTGTGTAATAGTACGTTGTATTTATGAATGTGTTTATTTAATAGCTAAATGTTTAATTGCAAGGTTTAAATGAATGTTGTAGTAATATAATTGTATTTAAGTTTAAATTGAAATTGTAATGCTGGTTTGCAATGCGTGTGTTTAATTTTTAAACTGTTTAAATGTTTTCGTTGGGACAAAGGCGTTGGGGGAGTTACTACGTAAGATATATCTTCATTCTGCAGTCTTCACAGGCATGTCAATCGTGCATTGTACCCGGAAGTTTGAGAACAGGTGCCTCTGAGGGCTGTATAAACTTTTAAAAATATACAAAACTGCCCTCCTGAGTACGTGTAAGAGTATATGGAATCGATGGCAATCGGCTTCAGGTAATGAGATTGTTCCTTTTGTAGAACGTGCATAATATTTAAAAAAAAAAATAAAAAAATCAATGCGGAACATGTGCTAACTGGGCGTGAAACGGACGTGGAAGATATGTGGATCGTATACTGAGCCATCTAGAATGTATGTGGGAAGCGAGTGAAGGGTGTATTGAGCATGCGTGGAACATATGTAGGTTCTGTATGGGTCGTATGTATCACGTGAGTCGAACCTGGGTGAGATCTATGTAGACTTTTTGTGGAGTATTTTCTAGAGCATGATGTGAAAGTTGGTGTAGATCTTCATCAGTTGTGTCTTGACTGTCATGGGTGTTCATCGCAATAAGGCTATATGAATAAGGTCCACTATTTGTATTTTGTGTCTAATAATAAAACGGTTTTACATTCAAAATGTTCTCCTTTATGGTTTAATCACGTTTGTATGCGTTTTGTCTATGTATGGTGGAATCCATCGAGAACAAACTGTTTTATGGATATATATGCTACATGCATTAAACCTACACCACCTTTTCAGCTAAATTATATTGAAATATTTCATATGTGCTGGTAAAAATAGCGCCAAAGGTCTTCTCATCCTCACAACGGTTACTGTTTGCGATCTGAGAAAATATATTTTGTATATCCCTAAAAGGAGAGAAGATGAGGAAGAGAACTGGGACAAATGAAGTCTCAGTCCACGTTGGTCTTGAAAGATTACAAATGGTAATCACAGGGGAACACGTGATCTGCGTGCCCTGATTATGGGCTTTCGCGGACGAATACTTTAAAAGGAGGAACGGAACTTCTGAGTCCAGCTGGACAATTACTATTACTATTTATTGGCCTATTGGAACCCGGAAGTTCATGACTTCACTGACTGGGCTGTGACATCATTACCCGTCCTGGGCACTCTCCTTCCACGCTTGACCATCTGATCCGATTTCCTCAAGTTCAAACCTTAGATTGTTCTCCCATCTCTGGCGCGGCCGTCGTAGCGGTCTGTTGTCTGTTGTCTTTCCTGTTGGGCTTCCGTCAAGAATTCTACGCACGGTCCTATCGTTGCTCATTCTCGCCACATATCCGGCCCATCTTAATCTTCGCGACCTGATTAGTCTCACTATTGTAGGTTTACGGTATAGCTCATCGAATTAGTGGTTATGGAGTTTCATGCATTATCCTGCCTCTTCATCATATTTACGGCCAAATATAATATTGATTATTATATTAGGTGTACAAATAAGTTTCCGTTTTCTATAAAAAATTAGGAATTTATTGTGAAAGGGCGTTCATTACTAGACACTACTTTTTTCCATCTTTCTAGCAGCATCCGGACACCACGTCGGAAGAACTCTTCATCTTTTGGGGATATCCACGAATCGTCACATTTTTTGGTATCTTCATATGTTGTAAAGTGTTGTTCGGACAGACCATGTGCCATGGATCGAAATAAGTGATAATCAGAGGGGGCAAGGTCTGGTGAATACGCTGCGTGGGGTAGGTCTTCCCAATGAAGTGTTTCCAAATAGGTATTCACCGGCACCGCAACATACGGACAAGCATTATCATGGAGAAGAATCGTTTTGTCATGTCTGGAATAGTAATTGGCGCGTTTTTCCTTAAGTGCTCGGCTCAATCCCATTAATTGTATTCGGTAGAGAACTCCAGTGATGGTTTCACTCGGTTTCAGCAATTTATAATACACGACACAAATCTGATCCCACCTATTACGCAGCATTCGTTTTTTCCCATGAATATTCGGTTTTGTTGTCGATGTTGAAGCATGGCCAGGTGGTGTAATGAAACTTTTCGTCGCTCACTTTGCACACCACACACATACTTTATACACATTTGAAAACAACACACTTAGCAACTGGAACGAATAATAAAGATTGCAAATCCGTAGCATGAAATAGTTTTTATTTTTTGAATCTCCACAAATCGTTTTGATCAATTCGATGATGACGGAGAAAGAAATAATTAAACAAAACCGATATTACAATTCATATAACTATTTATTTGTTATTTAAATAAACTTATTTACGCTATTAACACAAGACACCAACTTTTAATTTTACATTGATTATAAAGTCGAAAATGAATTATTATTATCAACCGACTCCTCGTACACGAACTCCTCACTCACCGTCCCGGTCAAGTCTCGAAAACCAACTCTTCAAACCCAACTCACGTCCGCTCTGGACTTGTCACAAAACACACTCTCGATGCCCGTTTTTTCATCGGACGAAAACTTTTCTTATCCTGCAGATAAAGGATTTTCTTTGGCTTTCCCAAATTTGGGATCGAAAAGGGGAAATACAAAAGAACAATCAACAAAGGATCTTGCCGGAGAGCATTTACGATCCTTTGTGTCGGTCGGCGATAAACGTACATGTAGTTCGTTTTATGGCGCGAGTTGTTTGTTTTAACTTCGTTTGGTTAAAACGGAAAACGACGCTGATTGTTTTAATGGTTTTGGGTAACCATATTTCTAGATGGTCATAAAATTGCTGGCGCGCATTTTAGGATTCTCGATGATTTTGTTTGAAGAAAGACATCTGCTCCGCACATATGAATATTAGGGGCTTTTTATGGCGAACCTGTGCTTCGATTATCCTATCTAAGTTTTCAATGTGAGCAAATTGAACGTTTAGTTCAATTTGTTTGAAATTGCATTGATTAGAGCAAATTGAACGTTTAGTTCAATATGTTAGGTATTGCATTAATGTGGGACCATTTGATGCATGGGGTAATGCTATGGTTTGGGGAGTGTCTCATCCTTTAAGTGGATGTTATTGGCCTGTATCGCAATTAGTGGTGGAGATTGGCTCCAAAGGAATAAGTATTATGGGATGGGTGGTTGTGGCCGTAACGGTGGTCCCCATGATTTTCTCCTCTTTGGGTTATCGTAGTGGATCCATTTTTAATCCCCAGTGACTATATGATGTAAAAAACGTTTCTTTTGGTTTTTGACTGGCAAGCAACATTTGGCTTATGCAAAGTCGGCGTTCAACGTCTCTCGGCTTCAGATCGTATGGGTCCCAATTAGCTTGTTTTTGAATCATCCCTAACGATTTTAAACGATGTGAAATTGCTTGTTGAGTTACATCTAATGTACGTGCAAGTTCTGTTTGCATTTGGGATGGATCCAATATTGCTTCCAATTCTTTGTCTTCGTATACTTTCGGCCTTCGGCTTCGTTCTTTGTCTTCCACCTCACTGTTTTTAAACTTTTGAAACCTCTCACGGCAATTTCTCTCACTCAAAGCAGCGGCAGATATCTTAAAATTAAAAAGTAAATCAAAAGTTCCCACTTAATAACGCTTATTTGGCACAAAACTAGACATTTTTGCACGAAAAAAATTATGCAAAGCTAATATTTTGAGGTTATGTTATTATCACGTGTTCAAACTCACAATAATACGTTTGACCTTTGACAATTTCTACATAATTTTCTGGTGGGGCCGGCCATCTATTGTCAAATGGCGTTATTTGTAATACTTGAACAATGTATGTAGTAATGTTTGTGGGAAGGCGACAGGCAAGATTCCAGCCACTGTGTTCTAATAAGCGAATTGAGCGAGTAGCATTTGATATCTCATGGATTTCACTGTTGATTTTGCATGCCATCAAGCATGTCCATTGCTATTTGTGATTCTCCTGCCCGAATGTGAAAATTAAGTTCCAGTTGATGAACATCAACTTAGATGAGTCGTTGCCCTTAATTCGGGTTGTGTGTACTCAATGTGAATGTTACGCTCTTTGGCATCATTTTAAAATGAAACAGCTACCCATATGAGAATTTCCATTTCCATCATTTATTTTTGTCTTGTACACAGCAAAATACGTCCATTCATACTAGAAGGAATAAACTGTCTATGGCATGCGAGTATTGAAGTGACTTCGTTCGAACTCCACCGCAATTTTTGGTACAGAGGAAAGCTACATTCGTTACGACCCCAATCGAAAGTGAACTGTATATATAAATTATACATAGCGGGGTGTTAGTGATAAAGTATTTTTTTGGTTCCGAGAAAGGTGAACAGTCGATGACACGGACGGTTTTTTTTCCTCCTTTATATCCATGACTCATATGTAAAAATGTCAGTATTTGAGAATTTACACAGCCGATCCAAATGGCCAATTTGTTTTATCTGAGTCCGTATGTGAGTTCTAAAGTCCTATCCACTTTAAACTAGTGCACCGAGAAAAGCCAAGTTCCTTTTGAATCGTTAATGATCTAGTTCACATCTGCGGGCCTCAACGAGATCACAAAACCAACTAGTAGCTGAGATGCGACTTTCGTCTAAATATCTTCCCTTTGACTTTAATATCTCCTTCAGGCATCTCTCGAGTTGTCTTGCATAAGCTGATAATTAATTTCGCAACTGTAAGATACGTTCAACAACGGCGCATCTCCCTGTACATTCCCCATGATGCCGCTTGACACAAGTTGAACGCAATCATTTCTGATCCGCCACCATAACAAATGATCATCTCCTGGTGCATGGCGACATTTTAATCCAGAAGCCAACAACCTGCCACAATCGCTCATTACATGAATGGGACTTTATTTTCAGGGCGCCCAAGAAACCCCTCTGGATGGGAGATTTGCATTTCCACTTGGATTTGGGTGCCGGGGGCTGCGTCGAGTGCGTTGTTTGCCTCGCATTGTGTACGACTTGTGAATGTGAGAGGATCTTCTATTTTTGGGCTTATGGGGACCGAGCAGGCAAGTCATTGTGGCAACCGTCTTGCTTGATGGAATTTTAATGATGAATTTATTGCCATATTTTTAATTCGCATCGAATTAGGTTCGTTACGTGTATTACGTACTCGGCGACAAAAATAGACGCATTAACGATCGTCCGTTGTGGACTGAAATGCGTTTAGTGACTGTATGCAATTTCGAGCCGCAGCGGGAGATCGTCGCTGTTTCATATACCCACGCCGTTCTTTGATAATTGTGGGGAATGGAATTTATTATTTAATTAAAATTTGTGAAATTTATAAATCCACGGCATCATCAACGAAGGCGGACAGGTGACAAGACTGAATCAAGCAGCCAGTGCAGACCAGAAGAAGATACTTCACATTAATCGTATGCCATATATGATGGAAGACAGCACATCATCCTGAGTTTATGGTCGAAATGTATAGTAGAAGTAATTATGTCTTAATATTCACTCAGATATTGCAGAAGAAACGAAGAGCTCAAAGTGGGGCGCAATCCAATAATATTGGGGATCGTTTTAATGCCCTTGGGGTGGTAGGGATAAAGGCAAGTTGGGCATTTTTCAATATCGACCCAAGTCGACCCGAGGAACTCAATAGAACTTCTATTGTTACTAAATATTTTCAATTTTATTTCTATTATATAATTAGTAACGATTATTATTATCATTTACTAAATAAGTGTTTTAATTCGTCTATAAAACAATATAACTCAAATTCCTTACATTAATATTGCGGCAGTATATTATAATGTGCGTGGGGGGGGGGGGGGGGGGGCAAAGTCTCTGATTTCAACCCGGCGAAGGCCAGGACGATCCTTGTCCCTGTTAAATCCAACTTGACATGCAGTCTCCACGTGACACCCCGGGACAGCTACTTTGACACCCGCCAAGTAATGAACCAATGCATGCTGCGAACTCCTCAGAAAGGTTGGCGCAAGGCTAATAACATTGCCCAGAAAAACGAATTATTGAATTATTATGGACAATTTAACAAGTCTGGGATATGGACCGGATGCCGGTGAAGAGACTTGTGGGGTAGGAAGTATTGTGCTTCTTGCACTTCTCATCCCCATCATCCACTAAACGTTGCACCAAATACACACGAATGTTCGCCGAGGGAAGCAGAAAACATCACTCAAAGGAGAGAATGAAACACGGTGAGTAACGTTATAAAGGTCTTTTTATTTTCAAAACACAAAACAATTAAAATATTGCACACGTTATAATCCACAAAATTGATGTTGTTGTGATTCGAAATCACAACGCCTTTACCTACCACCTATCCCGAATACCCACTTCCATTTATCCATACTTACCCTTTCCATCCTACATTTTCCTGGCCCAATTCTTACCTGTACCTACGATCCCCCATCCTACATATATTCTCCCCCGAGAGGATCGCATGTGCAACAGACTAGTCTAAACCTAATCTGTCGCACATTGACTTAACTACCAACCTATTTATTAGCACAAGGATCGGGTTTGTGCTCATTTAACAAATTTATAATTGTGTGAAATTCTCGATTGGCCACAATATAAAAGGGGCGGCTCATCTTGGTTTCGGGGCACTCAATAACCAGCTGCCAAGCTGCCAACACTGACAGTCAAACAAGTGCTCTGGAAGTGCGCAGATAGCTATCACGTTGTCTTAATAAAGCAAACCTAAACAAGGAACTCCAAGTGTCTTTCAGTATTGGGCCCGACCCAACAAGAAGGTAACTATACAGAAATAACTAATACATAAAATATTGCGGGATATCGACATAACACGTCGGTATTCCATCAATGTATAAAATTGGTCTTTCACATTTCCAATTCATTGAATCTTTTGTTTCCTCTTCAATTTTGCGTACTCGGCGTCGCATATCCTTGAGCACATTCTCTTTTTACTATATTTCGATTTCGACCGTGAAAAGAATTGACACTTCCAAAGCAACAAAACGCAACACTTTTCATTCCTTTCTCAAGTTATGAATCACGAAAAGGAGAACAATCTGGTTCGGGACATAAAATAAAGGACTCGGACACTCGGTTGAATAAGACTGGGATTGATGCGTCCCCCGACCAGCGTGGCTGGATGTTAAAATACGACTCAATCGAGGGTTGGAATCTGGACCTTGATTCACCTTCGATTCGGTAATGGTGGATATCCTCTCCGCTAAGGATATGTTTTTACATACCACAAGAGAAACGTAAAGTCTCTCTCTGTGGAACAGAAAAACAGATCTCGTAATAAAGGTCATGGTGGTACACATTTATGTGTGTGCATTGGTTCATTCATGGGACGAAGCCATGAGAACGAAACTGAAACAAAGAAAGGGCATAATGTCCATCCATGAGATGTGAGCTCGGCTAAGCAAACAAGCCGAATCTCATTGGATGCTAATTGCGTTTGTGTTTGCTTATGTGAGAAGGTCAGGAATATGTAGGACAAAGGGAATTTATGATCTGAGAGTTCGACTGAGTAAACAAGTTGGAACTCATTAGATAGTAGATGCATTTGGGATACTTGAATGGTTTGAATTGTTTGCCGTATCGCCAGAATGCCTGCTGAAGGACAGCTTTCTTTTCTTTGTACATGATACATGCTAGGGCTAGGATTCTTTTACAGGGACTTTTAGATTATAAATTTGATCTATTTGATGCGTGAAGCATTGACAGGTGCTTAATGCGATTGCATTAGAAAAAACGTATGCAGATTGGGTTGAAGGGATGGGGGTTCTTCAGGTAAGTAGGCAGTAGGGTTGGGCGGAACCGGCACAGACTTGCTAAATAAGGCCAATACGGGATTGTGAACATTTGATAGCTTGTTGACCGGTTCCGACGGAATCCGCATTGGTAGTCTCCCAATATTTCTTCTGCGTACGGTGTGATTCTTGCTAGTATGACATTTGTTAATATTTTGTATGTGATTGGGAGCAATGATATTCCTCTGTAATTTTCGCAGTCAGATCTGTCACAATTTTTGAAAATGGGGATGACTATTGCGGTTTTCCATTCTTCCGGAATGACTTCCTTGCCCCATATTGTTTTAACCAGTTGGTGGATCTTTCGAGCGGTTGCCCCTTCACCATGCTTCACAAGCTCTGCCGGTATGCAATCGATGCCGGGGGCCTTGTTGTTTTTCAGTCGATTTATGGCGTCTACAACTTCGTCGAAAGAGGGCTCTGGGATATGGGGCTCGGCTGTATGTACGTCTGGTGCGTTTTTCCGTTCTACGATCTTTGCCCTGCACTCATCGTCAAACCAAGGTTTGGACTTAGTTGTTTTCTTAAATCCTACTACTTCTTGGGCTGTTTGTCTGATAGTGTCTCTGATCGAAGCCCACTTAGTATCCACACTATTGGGTTCCTCTTCCTCACTACTGTCATTCTCTAGGATGGTAAATCTATTCGTTAGTTCGTCTTGATATTCCGCCTTTTTACGTAGGTCATTTAGTTTATCAATCTCGAACTTTTTGCTCATCTCCCGTGACTGTCCATGTGGGTTTGCTGCAAGCCGGCTTCTAATTTTGCCCATCACTAGAAGGTGATCGGAGTCGCAATCTGCTCCTCTACACGATCTTACGTCAAGGATATTCGAGTGCTGTCTTTTGTCTATGAGGAAGTGGTCTATTTGGTTACGCGTTACGCCGTCGGGTGATATCCATGTGGCTTTATGGATTTGCTTGTGCTTGAACATCGTGCTCTTCACTACCAGATCTTTTGACGCTGCGAACGTGATAATTCGAATACCATTATCATTTGAAACGTCATGTAGGCTTTCTTTACCTATAGTGGGCTGGGAAATATCTTCCTTTCCAATTTTCGCATTGGGGTCGCCGAGGAGGATTTTAACATCGAATGATGAGATCCCATCAAATACTTCCTCTAGGGTCTCGTAGAATGTGTCCTTCGTTTCTTCGTCGGTAGATTCTGTTGGGGCGTGTACGTTTATAAATACATAATTGTACCATGGGCCCTGTATTTTTAGCACCGACATTCGGTCATTAATAAATTGCACATCTTTTACATGGGACGTAATCTTCTTGCTTATAATGAAGCCAGTTCCGAGGTTGTGTGTATCGGTACCTCCACACACCAGTATAAACCCGTTGGTTTCGATTACTTGAAGTGGGAGTCGAACTTCCTGAAGCGCGGCGATGTCCATTTTATATTGTTTCGCGTTTTCTGCGACCGTCTGTATCGTGCCTGGTTTATATAACGTTCGAACATTCCACGTGCCGACGCGTATATCCCGCTTTTTCAGTTTTTCCCTACGTCTTCTTTTTGCCGAGTCGGTGTTTTCTTGATGATTTGTTCCCTTATGGTAGTGTCGGCTCATCACACCTACGCCTACCGGGTTTTTCGTGGGATTGTTTTTTGTATAATGGTTATTCATTTTCGATCCCACGAGACTTGGGGTTTCAAATAGTCCGCCGCATCAGAGCCCCGTTTTGATGTGGTAACGTCTGCTTACTGCTCTGATTCGACCCGGTTCATGCAAACCATCCAATGGGCACGGTGACGCGTAACACCCTGGATTAGGGGTGGTCGATTTTTGTGTGTTACTCCTCGCTAGCCCTTCTGACATGGGAGACCCTACTAGAAGCATATGCTTCCGTCAGCATAGCCTGAGTGATTCATTGTACTTTAAGCCCCGCACCACGTCAAGGTTTCTACCAAGCAGGGGATATATATATATATATATATATATATATATATATATATATACGATGGTGAATCAAATATAAACGGTAATTTTCCTTTTTTTCTTAGTAACAAGTTGCCACCTAGATAATCTTGTGCGTGGCTGTTGATTGTTTTATGAAGAGTAAGAGAATCTGCTTGGCTTTGTAGTCAGTACTGCCATGAGCGAGCAAGAGGTACATACGTCTGTTGCGCAACGGATTATTATACACATTTTTAACAAATGAAGACGTTAAACCCTCGGACATTTTTTCTCGATTGAAGGGACAGTTTGGTAATGATACACAGTCTCAGAATCGTGTGTATACGCGGGCCAGAGAATCTAAAATTGGGCGAGAAGGTATCGAAAACGAAAGTCGTGAGCGACGCCCAAGGACAAGTCGTACAGATGACACCCGTGCCATTCGAGAGCTCATTGAAAATGATCGCAGCTTAACTGTTGAAGAAATCTCATCAGAAGTGGCTATCACCTATGGAAGTGTTCAATCCATCATTTTCGCTACTTGTTGCTAAGCAAAAAAGTAAAATTACCATTTAAATTTGATTCACCCTCGTATCTCCTAACTCTCATCTCGTATCTCGCATCTCACATATCGTATCTAGTATATTATATATCATATATTGTATGCCGCCTGTCGGTAGGCGAGCATCATAGGGGTGTAGGTAATATGTTATATGGTCAGTCGGTGTACGGACATCATTAAGAGCGGACGTTTCTGAAATTCAATTGCTTACTTAGAGGGCATAGCCGTGGCAAAAGAAAATTGTATCATGGATAAATGTAAACGTGCACGAAAAGCACTGCACTCTGTGCGTGTTACTCAGTGTATAGTATATATATATATATATATATATATATATATATATATATATATATATATATATATATATATATATATATAATTATATACTATATATGCACGTATAGAGTCTTTATTTTGTTTTTGTATGCAGTTGAATAAATACAAGCTAGTGGATAGGGTGGCGACGGAAGGTATCACATTACTGAAAAGAATGCAACAACTAAATGAAAGGGGTTACAATTATTGTAATTTTTGCATGAACCTGTAGTTGATGCGGACATTGAAATTTAATAAATAACCACCGAAATGCGAAAGTACGAGTGCAATTGAATCGCTTCCGACATTTATTCTGCTGGAAGGGCCGGCATACTCCATCATCTGCATTATATGCCATGCGCTAATGATTTGCCATCGCTTTTCTGAGCTTTATGTTACCACTCTTATATTAACCGCATCTTCTGCCCCGTTGACTTGCTCTGGGAGCATACTGCACCTTTTAGGAATCCATTGCATTCAATAAAGATTTGTCATCTATTAACAGGCAGACATTACAGGTCTGTGGGGTACGAGGTCGTGGGCGCAGAGTTCTACTTCGTCCCACTGTCACTCCGCTGTTCGGAGAAACACAATCCTGGTGCAGCAATCTCCAGTGAACAAAAGGTACAATAAAACACTGCAGAAGCTTTATTTTTATTATTTTGTAATCAGGTTTATTTTAGGTAAGACGTCACATATTTGCTTTAAACTGATGACGAACAGTCACTGATTATACATAAGAATTTATTACACATAAACGGGGAAACAGTTAAGGTAACATACATTACTCGCCACTTAAACTATTAATCGCGCAGACGACTCACACGATTCGAACCAAACTACGAACTTGGGGATTTAATCTCGCGACTCCGGAATTTACGGGTCCCCGTGCACACCGGGAAGCGGGAGTGGACACGACCTGCTCGGTCGAAGAACTCCGACCTGTATTCAATACTCAAGTAAGGGTGAGATACGGAGGAGAAAGAGGAAATTTTCTCTTTAGGGTGTGGCCACCAAGGAAATGCGGTCTTTCCTTACTGGGTGTGACCAATGGACGGCGATCTCTTTGTGCAGTGGTGTGTATGTGTGATCGTACACATCACCGTGTTTATCGATACGTCAACAAAGGATAGACGAAACCTATAACGAGGAAAAAAGAACAAAGGGAGAAGCGACCTAAGGCATCGGCCTGTAATTAGGGTCATCTAAATAGATAAGCTGGCTCCTCGATAGTATAGTGGTTAGTATACCCGCCCGTCACGTGGGAGACCGGGGTTCGATTCCCCGTCGGGGAGCCTCTGGCGCAAGACTTAATGACTTTGCCCGGAAAAAACAAATAATTATGGAAAATTTGACAAGCCTCAGGACGTGCTAAATAATGCCAAGACCGGTTCCCGGTTGTAGTGCCGACGATGATGATGAAATAAATAAGCTGCAACTCAGTAAATGGGAAATGCATTTAGGGTACCTCAAACAATTTGGATTGTTTATCGTATCGCCAGAATGCCTGCGGAAGAACAGCGTTCTTTTGTTTGCACATGATGTGTGGTAAAGAATTTGATTTTAGCGGCGAATACGCTAATTGTATGCAGTGCGTCAATAAGCTGCTTGGAGTTGCTTTGTCGTTGGACAAAAGAGTCGCCAGCCAATGTGTATGTGGGGAACTTTGTTGTACACATGGCGAGGCTGGGAATAGCCGACTCAATGATTATTATCCCCGATTATGATGGTTACATGGTACTCTAACCGATCTTTTTTTTCAGGGATACGATGTTTGTTCTTTAAGGAATTCTTCTAGGAAATTAAATATGATGCATTGAATTATGAATGCTAAGAATTCTTTATTGGGAAAATTTTTGCCGATGCGCTGATGCATGGAAAAATGCCCTCGTTGGTGAAATTCCTTTCAGGAATTTCTAGTTAATGCGTTGGTAGCATTAATTGTCCTTGGACAAGCAAATGTTTTCAGATGCCAATGCAATTGCATTGGCGGGAAACCATGGAAGTTGGGTTGTAATAATGGGGATTCTTCGGGCAAGCGAAAAGAAACCCCCCCCCCCCCCCAGGTCTACTTGCATCCATGCAGATATCGTCTAAAACACCCGTGTGCTGTCAGGCATTGGAAAGTGCGAAAATTCGCCTCATCGTGTAGTCTGTTCGTCTATTTTTGATGCTTGGTATCATTGGGTATGTCCAATTTCCTGCGACACCTGCGTCCCACAGCTTAGCTTAATGCCTTTCTTCAAAAATCCCATACATGTATCATTTTTAACATTCTTAACTCAAGCCCTAAAGTTTCCGAACTATACTCTTCATTCTTTAATTGATGTGTTATTAAATGTATAATTTATAATAACATACAAAAACAAATTCGTATCTAGTCTTTACATTAATGTTCCTTTAAAAATGATGATGATAATTTTTACCTAAAGAACTTTGAATCTTTATTCCAACTCTACGTTCACATCTATATCGCAATACATATATTTAACAGTGTGTCCATGCGGTATCTTCCGGATTAAGTAATGAACCAACTCAAACAAAATGTGGGCCTTGTGGTTTACTAATTGTCATGGCGAATGTCAATCGTATTGGAAATTGTAGCCTTTTTAAAATCAATTACGTGATTAGATCTCCTTTGGTATCTAAAGGAAACAAAGGATTGTTGGCCATAAAATGCGGACTAAGATAGCGTTGTTAATACTAGCAATTTAATATTGGGTTGGAACAAAGGCTTTATTATAGTACAGTTCGTAAGGATTAACTTGATTTATGGGACTTTTTGAAAAAATAAAAGACACGCATGAAATCGCAAATCCGAAATATTGGTATCAGACTCGATGTACTGTTGGTCTGTGGTTGACCGGATGGACAGGCGCAACAGACAACTTGCATCTCAAATCCTGGATGCTGCACACTCTCACAGATTGGCACAAAGGGGTAATACGTGAAATGTAAACTAAGGTACATAACGACTGCTGTAAGTTTTAAATTGATTTCAGGAAGTCTTAGGCGTACTTCTTCAGTTTTCCTATATTGACTGTATGATAATTTGTTGCCAAACTAGTAATATTATTTATTCCATAGCCGGAATTCTAAGTAAGGGCGTGTAAGACGTGAAATATAAACTAGGAAGAACTCATATACATTTTCAATGAAATTTAACAAACTCATATATCAAGAATACGCAGTGGAGGATGTGTATTATTACTTTACCTTTGTTATCTCTGTTTTGAAGGAGACAAGCCTATATATTTTGTTTTATTTTTTGTGATATTAATCAAGTTGCGAATATTGGAATCATTTTAGGTTTCGACTCCGCTTTGCCTTTATTGAAGACAATGCCACCGGATTTTTATATCTATTACTACCATGTTGCTCTTCAACCATCCCCCAAATTAAGTTTTCCACAACATAGAATCCAGCGAAAGGATACAAAATACTCATTTCATTTTACAGCCCTCATATTCCCTTCTCGTGAACTATGACAATTTAGAGACGTGCTACTTCGTATCCCATCTATTCCTGCGCCTGCCATCTCGTGCGATATTCGACTTGAATTGAAATCTATTCCAGAGTCACATATCGATAAAAGCGTGTTTTTCAATTGTTTCGATTTCCTGTCATTTGATTTCCACTTTACAAAAGTCTGCCTAAGAATACAATGGACGGAAACTGTCTAGCAATTTCCAAAGAATTTTTTTTTTTTTGTAGAAAATTGTTTTCGGTTCACTGACAACCCAACCGTTTACTTCCGCCCCTTCCTTATGCCTGTTGTTCTTTCTTGACAACTATTTACTTAAAAAGCGTTTCCGATATATTCAACCCCGATGAGATAAAATCCAAAAAAAAACAAAACAAAAAAGAAGACAAAAAAAAATAAGGGAGGAGGAAAGAAGCAAAGTACACATTTCATGGGGTAATTTTCCAGATCCAACTTTTTGCCCTGGAGCATATGTGTACAGTAGGGTTATTGAAACGAATGTACGTGTGAAAGAAACTCTTTATTCGAAATAGTTGCTGGTATAGCTTATGAGAAGAAAGCACAACCTTAAATGGAGCTGAACAGTTGCCGAAATGCAATTATGACCAGGCGACACAATTTTATTTACGACCTTTCAGGGAGTTTTCTGGGGAATTTTCCACTGAACGCAATGGCTGGGACACAAGGAAAATCTTTACAAAAAGTCTACAAGAAAAAACTCGAGTATGTTGTGCATCGTATGCATTCTCATAAGATTTATAGCAAAATTCCAATTAAAAACTTTTGATTTGGTTATTTGCATTTATGAGCAAAAGTTTCATCCATGCCCACAGTATGGAACGCTTAAAAACGTCCTGAAGTGACGAGATGAGCCTTGTTTGTGGACATCCTACCACCCGACCTGCATTTGCGTCTGGATCGCGCGATGCCCTCCTGAATGTAGCGCAACATTAAGGTAAAAGCAAACACAGCCACATAAAACTACCTAAACCATAAAAATAAAGGGGCTGAAATTATAAAATTAGTTTCGCTAAGAAAATGTTTCTGAAAGCAGTTAGCCCGACAACTAAACGCAATTTCAGAGATAAAAAGACAACAAACAGCAAAGAAAAAAAGGGATTTCTTTTTCGTGGAGAAATTTTGAAATATTTTTCGATTAAAAGTTTTCGCTTATTGTGCCTTCCCTGTGTTTCCCTCGGGATTATGGTAAACAGCTTAAGCCATTGAATAAACACCCTCGTATTTTGATGAAGCCAACGTGAAATGCAATTTAACTGGGGAGTGTATCCTTTTCGTCTTACCAAAATACGGCGAAGAATGCACGAAGAAATCGTAAGCAAATTCAGGGTTACTTTTTCATCTCCGATTTCTTTCACTCCTCGCACCACGAATAGCACCATGACAAGGGATGCAAATTCAGGGTGTCAAGAAGAATATGTTTAAAGGGGAGCACCTTGCTCAAGATTGTGAAGCCAAATCTATTTTAAATTATTCGAAAACTCCCTGTTTTTGGTCGAGTTCATTTCTTTTCACTATTGTGAACGCTGGCAGAAATGTTGAGGTTTGTATAGGTTCTGAAAAGAAGCGAAAATGAGGCCGTCCAGACGCGGAACAGCATTTTCATGTTTGCCTTATCCAAAAATGTGCTCAAATCGTCATTTAATTCCGCGATCGCTTGACTTTTTTGTGGATGACTACATAGTCCTTCGTAATTAACGTCCATTCATTTCCTCTGGAAATATTGGCACCAGTTGTTGGACTATAATAAATAATCGTCACCATGTAATTCCTAGTTAAGTTATGGAGCTCAGTAAAGTGTTTGCCAATTTTAACAAGCATCTTATATTAATACTTTATACAACATTTTGCTAAAAACCGACACTGTGGTGGTGGTCCACTCTGGTTTTAACCCCCGCCTTGTCTCGATCGTCGTACTGCGATGTTCAATACAAACCACGGGTGTTTCCGTAATTCTATCTTTTATTTGGAGCGACTTAATATAGGTTACAAAGGACTTGCTACTTTTTTGGTTTATCTTGATTGCAGAATAACCAGTATACATGAACTTATTTAATATAGTATATAGTATTGTAAGCTTTAAATTTATTTTATCTTATTTGTAGGATAAACGGTATACACGAACTTATTTAATATAGTATATATTAATGTAAGCATTAAATTTATTTTATCTTAATTGTAGAACAAACAGTATACACGAACTTATTTATTATAGTACATAGTATCGTAAGCTTTACACTTATTTTATCTTGTTTGTAGAATAACCAGTATACACGAACTTATTTAACATAGTATATAGTATTGTAAGCATTTAACTTATTTTTTCTTGATTGTAGAATAAACAGTATACACGAACTTATTTATTATAGTACATAGTATCGTAAGCTTTACACTTATTTTATCTTGTTTGTAGAATAACCAGTATACACGAACTTATTTAACATAGTATATAGTATTGTAAGCATTAAACTTATTTTTTCTTGATTGTAGAATAAACAGTATACACGAACTTATTTAACATAGTATATAGTATTGTAAGCTTTAAATTTATTTTATCTTATTTGTAGAACAAACAGTATACACGAACTTATTTATTATAGTATATAGTATTGTAAGCTTTAAATTTGTTTTATCTTAATTGTAGGGTAAACAGTATACACGAACTTATTTAACATAGTATATAGTATTGTAAGCTTTAAATTTATTTTATCTTAATTGTAGAACAAACAGTATACACGAACTTATTTAACATAGTATATAGTATTGTAAGCTTTAAATTTATTTTATCTTAATTGTAGAACAAACAGTATACACGAACTTATTTAACATAGTATATAGTATTGTAAGCTTTAAATTTATTTTATCTTAATTGTAGAACAAACAGTATACACGAACTTATTTAACATAGTATTATTATTGTAAGCATTAACAACACGGTTGACACCATTCTCGAAACTCAGACACACAAAAAAATTTCAAAGTCCAGTCGTGTGTGGCTCCGCATTAACAAATTAGTTTAATTTACACACGGGGGGACGTATCCTGTATTCCCGTGCAAGTGCGGTCACTTTAACTTAAAATGATTGACGCGAAAGTTACAATCCGATCGGTCGTGGCACTGTATTAATAATTTGTTTAATTTACACACGGGGGCACGTATCCAGTATTCCCGTGCAAGTGCGGTCACTTTAACTTAAAATGATTGACGCGAAAGTTACAATCCGATCGGTCATGGCACTGTATTGTGAATTTGTTCAATTTACACACGGGGGCACGTATCCTGTATTCCCGTGCAAGTGCGGTCACTTTAACTTAAAATGATTGACGCGAAAGTTACAATCCGATCGGTCGTGGCACTGTATTAATAATTTGTTTAATTTACACACGGGGGCACGTATCCAGTATTCCCGTGCAAGTGCGGTCACTTTAACTTAAAATGATTGACGCGAAAGTTACAATCCGATCGGTCATGGCACTGTATTGTGAATTTGTTCAATTTACACACGGGGGCACGTATCCTGTATTCCCGTGCAAGTGCGGTCACTTTAACTTAAAATGATTGACGCGAAAGTTACAATCCGATCGGTCGTGGCACTGTATTAATAATTTGTTTAATTTACACACGGGGGCACGTATCCAGTATTCCCGTGCAAGTGCGGTCACTTTAACTTAAAATGATTGACGCGAAAGTTACAATCCGATCGGTCATGGCACTGTATTGTGAATTTGTTCAATTTACACCGGGGGCACGTATCCTGTATTCCCGCAGAAATCCACAACAGACTGAATTAGTTTACCGAAGCGACAGAATACCTCGTACTCCATCATCGCTTCGATGCCCATATTTGGTCATTTTTAACTTTTCGAGCTCCTCGGGATTTACTCTCGCTACCAAAACATATTACATCCCTTGGTGTGGGTAACCGTAATGTACCCCTGCCTGTGTGTATTTTTTATTATTATTCGCACGGGGGTGAGCGCCATTGCGTGTGTTTACTCTTTGTACCATATTATGTGTAGGGACGTTCATTTTGTTTATACGTGCAATGTGATGCTGCTACATGGGCATGCGTTATATCTCACGTATTTGTATTTGTTGAGATGTGTCCTTTTACGGGCATGCGTTGTAGGTTTCGTCGGTTTGCGCGCCTTCTGGTAGTTCCAGGAATTAGTCGCAGGCTTGCGCAACCGCATCATGTTTTTCTTGGTTGTTCTGCCACATCCGATCGTTGGTTGATGTTTTTACCAGATCGATGTGCAGGTGTCCCATGCTCTCCTCTGCTATTTAGTTTCTTACCCTGGTACTACGTTGTGCTTGGTCATCATGACATGCTTTCCGTGATTTATGCATTTCTACTTTTAGGAAGATGCCTGTATTGCACAAACGCTTGTATCAGCGGGTTTGTGGTTATTTACATGCTAATGCAGGTAAGTATTCGCTTTTCTGGCGCCGACAGCCTGCGAAAAGAGGTTACCTGGTGGTACGTAGGCCGGTAGGTAGTGGCGTTCGCGCTAACCGCCACGTACTCCCCCCCCAGTGACATAGTCACGATAAAACGAAAACATAACAAAAACGAAGAGGTGTTGAGACTGAGGCGTGCTCTTGGTTGGCCACGCGACTGGTCCCCATTGGTTCTGTCATTACCATCATGGTGGTAACACTTGTCGAGTGCGCAGTCTTTTACGACTTCGCGTAATGGGCCCCTTATATTGTTCTGGCACGCCCGCCGTGGTCGGCGGCGTCTTTTTCTGCACCTCAGCATCGTGAGGAGTGCACCCCTGGTTACTTTCTTCCAAAAAGCAAGGTTTTCGCCGTTCCACGCTGATTGTGGCTGCTTTTCCACGCATGTCCACCTCGTAGACCCGTTCGCTAATTCTTTTAATCACTTTGAACGGGCCCTCAAACGGAGGGTCGAGTGGTTTCTTTACTTTATCCACTCTAACGAAAACGTGTGTACAGGTGCGCAACTCTGGATGCACGAAAACTCTCTTTGACCCGTGTCGGGCAACCGGTCTTGGTCGCACCTTTCGCATCAAATCACGCAGGTAACCCACGCTCGTCGTCAGCTCCGCAGGTGCCTCGCCGTCGACGAAAAGCTCCCCGGGCAAAACGAGGCTGGTACCGTAAGTGAGCTCGGCTGCTGAGGCGCCCAGGTCTTCCTTCATGCTGGTCCTCAAACCAAGGAGGACTGTGGGCAGTGCGTCGAACCACTTGTGTCATTATGGCACATTAAAGAGGCCTTCAATGATCTATGCCAACGCTCTATCATTCCATTGGCAGCAGGATGATATGCTGTCGTACGCTCTCTTTGACAACCCAGCAACTCCGTAAGCTGTCTGAAGATCGTAGCCTCGAACTGAGGTCCCCTATCCGAGGTAAGTGTTGTGGGAACGCCGAAACGCGTTACCCACGTTGAGTAGAAAGCCCGAGCCACGCTCTCTGCGGTTATCACACGTAATGGGGTAGCCTCGGGCCATCGCGTAAAGCGATCTATCATCGTGAGCAGGTACGCGAATCCTCTGGAGGGAGTTAAAGGGCCGACTATGTCGATGTGTACGTGGGCGAAACGCGCCTCGGGCAGCTTGAATTGTGCCGGTTCCAGTACGTTGTGTCTGCTTATCTTACAACGTTGACACTTGAGACACGCCCTCGCCCACCTCGTGAGGTCTTTATTCATATGTGGCCAAACGAACTTACGTCGAATCGCCGCAGCCGTCGCGCGCCCGCTGGGATGAGCTGGGCTATGAAAGGTCTCATAAATGCCCCTACGCAACACCGCAGGAATGTATGGCCTGACTGTACCCGTTGAGACGTCGCACCAAACGGTTTTCCCGTTGGTGTCGACAGCGAACCTACGCAGTTCCAGTGCTGTGTCTGCTGTTACGAGAGCTTTAAGTTGGCTGTCGTTTTTCTGGGCTTGCTCCAAGTCAGCGTCAGCTAAGGCTGCGCGCAATTGAATCACATCTATGCGAGATAGTGCGTCTGCTATTACGTTCTGATTACCAGGAACGTACTTTATCTCGGTGACGTATTGGCCTATGAGGTCCAGATGCCGCTCCTGTCGCGGCGATGCATTTCCGGATTTTTTCCGGAAGGCGTGGCTCAATGGTTTATGGTCCGTTCTGACGATCGCCTGACGACCCTCGACCATGTGTCGGAAGTATTTGATGGCACTGTATATGGCCAATAACTCTCGGTCATAGGTGCTGTACTTTCGTTCTGCCGTACTGAGCTTTCTAGAGAAAAAACCCAGCGGCTCCCAGCTACCGTCGCTCTCCTGCTCCAATACCGCCCCAATAGCGGTGTCCGACGCGTCGCATTGTATTGCTAACTGTGCGCCCTCTGCTGGGTAACACAGCAGGGTGGCGTTTGAAAGTTGCGCTTTTGACTGCCGGAATGCATTACTTGCTGCTTCCGTCCAGACGATTGGGCGTTTGTCGTTCTTCTTAGCCCCCTTTAAATATTCATTCAAAGGGGCCTGGACATGCGCGGCATTTTGTAATGTAGGCCGGTAAAAATTAAGCATGCCCAGGAAACGTCGTAATTCGCGAACGTTGGTAGGACGTGGGAATTCGTTGAGAGCTTTAACTCTGTCCGAGAGAGGCCGAATACCACGGTTGTTGATATGATAACCCAAATAGCTCACCTGCTCTTTGGCAATTTGGCATTTGTCCGGGTTAATCATGAGTCCGTAGCGGCGGAGGCGTTCTAACACCTGTTTAAGATGTTGCTGGTGCTCTGCTCGGTTTTGGGACGCAATCAGGATATCATCGATGTAGGCGTAACAAAAATCCAATCCACGCAGAGCGGAATCGATGTACCTTTGAAATGTTTGTGCGGCGTTTCTAAGGCCGAAAGTCATTACCCTGAACTCATATAGTCCAAAAGGGGTAATGACCGCGGTTTTTGGGATGTCTTCGTGTGCCACTGGTATTTGGTGGTATGCCCTGGCGAGGTCCAGGGTCGTGAAGACTGTGCATCCGCGCAATTTGTATGAGTAATCATACAAGTGTGCGATGGGGTATCGGTCCGGGATTGCGACCGCGTTTAACTGTCGGTAGTCGCCACACGGGCGCCATTCGCCGCTTCGTTTCTTAACTAGGTGAAGCGGACTGGCCCATGGGCTTACTGAAGGTTGGCAGATTCCTTGCTCCAGCATGTAGTCGAATTCTTCGCGTGCTGCGCGCAATTTGTCTGGTGCTAGTCGACGCGGACGTTGGCTTACGGGTGGACCCCGTGTCTCGATGTGATGGTATACCCCGGACTCTATGTGCTCCTGGTTGGGAAGTGGTACTGTCGAGTGTCTATACTCTTCCAGTAGAGCCGGAATCTCATCGCATGTGATATCGGCCTCGAGTGGCGTCCGTGGGGCCTCCCCCGGCGGATGCCCGAGTAGCCGTTGTTCCACTACCCTATTGTTCGCTGTATCGACTAGCAATTTGTGGCACGATAGTAAGTCCGACCCTATTAATGGTTCGGAGACGTCCGCCACTATAAAGTGCCAACCTATGGGGTGCCGCAAACCTAGATCCAGTCGTAGGTACTTACGTCCGTAAGTAGCTATGGATGTGTTGTTCGCTGCTAGTAATTGGAGTCTGCTAGGCGTTTTATTTTGCGAAGCGTATGACTTAGGCAAGACTGATATGTCGGCGCCAGTGTCGACCGTAAAACTTATATTCAGTTTCGCGTCTTTGATTGTTAAGCGGCTTACTTGGAGTGTGCCGACCGTTTGCGCTGTGGTTGCGGTCGGCCGTCCTAGTTTAAATTCGCGTTTGTTGTTGGTTTTACCGGCTTCCACCCGCAGGGTTGTGTGCATTTGCGGGCCTTTGCCCCAAACCGCCGATGATATGAACACCACGCGGGTGTTAATGCCCTTTGAGGGTTCGCTGTTGGCTGTGGCGCGGGTCTCCCGCGCGTGCCAGTGGCACCTCTCAGGTTATCGCGTAGCCCAGCTGTGGGCTGGGTCTGGGACCTCTGAAATGTTGGGCGATTTTGGGCCGTGCGCGCGAAGTCTCGTAATTCGGCCCGTAATTGTGCGATTTCGCGTTGTAAACTTAATTCATAGCGCGAGGGTCCCGGTAGCCGGGAGTGGGGTTGTTCCGCGTCCCGAGTATGCGCCAATGCCCGTGCCGAGTCTGTGGCGAGTGGTTGTGACGCGTTGGTGCCTCTCTTATCGCGCGGAATATTCTGGGGCGAGGCGTAGTATCGCGCAGATGCTTCCTCCGGACGATTAATGGTCGCCACATGAAAGGCGGGGGACTCTTCTCGTTGGTCAGCGCCCTCTACGATCGCATCCGCGATCTTAGCCAGCCAACTCAGGCTTTGATTGGTTTGAGCGATCACAGTAGGACGCGCTTGTTGCGGAAGACCCCTAATGAAGTGGGGTCTGATGACATCATCTGAAATCCCTGTGGGTGTATTGGTTTTATATATTGGCCCAGTTCTCGTCTCGATAGGGTGTCCGTCCGACACAGGTTCACCGAGACGTTCCCAACTGCTTGCTCGATTTTGTCGTACTGCGATGTTCAATACAAACCACGGGTGTTTTCTTAGCTCTATCTTTTATTTGTATTTTTATACTTGATTAATAATTGTATTTCTAAAATTAATTCACACATAGATTAATAATTGTATTTCTAAAATTAATTCACACATAGATTAACAATTGTATTTCTAAAATTAATTCACACATAGATTAATAATCGTATTTCTAAAATTAATTCACACATAGATTAATAATTGTATTTCTAAAATTAATTCACACATAGATTAATAATCGTATTTCTAAAATTAATTCACACATAGATTAACAATTGTATTTCTAAAATTAATTCACACATAGATTAATAATCGTATTTCTAAAATTAATTCACACATAGATTAATAATTGTATTTCTAAAATTAATTCACACATAGATTAATAATCGTATTTCTAAAATTAATTCACACATAGATTAATAATTGTATTTCTAAAATTAATTCACACATAGATTAATAATCGTATTTCTAAAATTAATTCACACATAGATTAATAATTGTATTTCTAAAATTAATTCACACATAGATTAACAATTGTATTTCTAAAATTAATTCACACATAGATTAATAATCGTATTTCTAAAATTAATTCTCACATAGATTAATGATGTAGTACACGTTGAATTTGCTTTAAATGATCAATCTAAACGGTGTGATACACATGAGTTTAATTTAAAGTATTCACGCTTACTGATGTTGTACACGTTGTATTTGATATAAATGATCAAGCTAAACGGTGTGATACACATGAGTTTAATTTAAAGTATTCACGCTTACTGATGTTGTACACGTTGTATTTGATATAAATGATCAAGCTAAACGGTGTGATACACATGAGTTTAATTTAAAGTATTCACGCTTACTGATGTTGTACACGTTGTATTTGATTATAAATGATCGAGCTAAACGGTGTGATACACGTGAGTTTAATTTAAAGTATTTACGCTTACTGATGTTGTACACGTTGTATTTGATATAAATGATCAAGCTAAACGGTGTGATACACATGAGTTTAATTTAAAGTATTCACGCTTGCTGATGTTGTACACGTTGTATTTGATTATAAATGATCAAGCTAAACGGTGTGATACACATGAGTTTAATTTACAATATTCACGCTTACTGATGTTGTACACGTTGTATTTGATTTTAATTATCAATCCGCTTGATTTCGCACTCAACCCTCACACACTGTGTCCGAAAACGTTCTGTTTTTTCTCTCGAGGCGACAGGATACCAAAAACCTATCTATCGCCTCGATGACCATATTTGGTCATTTTTTCTTCCTTGGTGATTCCCCATTCGCTAAGGGTTGAACATACAGCCTCTGGTGCTCATAGTTTGTGTCGCCCAGTATGCGGACCAATACATTGGGTAAACATACGAAACAACACTTTCGCAGCTGGGGCGAGTTGTTCTGTGGTTAATGTATTTGCATGATCAGCGCCTACATTGTAGCATTATTGCCGTTCTTGCACATTGCAGCCGTTGGCATTTACACAGTCGCGCCGGCGTGCGTGTATTTACGCTGGCAAGTTCTCTATTGCCCGTGTGTGGCATTTCGGGTACGTATCACGAGAAAATATAAACATTTCTCGTTGCATAGTCGCCGTTTCTTATGATCGCTTTCTTGATAGGGAATAATGCCATGTTGGTTGCTAAATGTGCGACCAATTTGTACTTCTTATAGCGTGTTTGGGTTTTGCTATCTTTGAACAGCGCAGTTAAGTATTGCAGCTGGTGGTTAGTCGTAAAGGCAGGTAGGTTGTACCTTTCCGGTCTTATTATGCCCCTGTTGGATTCTTATAAATGTTATTACAAAGTTTCTATTAGGGGACATGCCTGTTATTGCTGATACACTTTATGTATCAGCAGACATTGCTGTTGTTCTATATGCTAGTGCAGGTAAGTACATGCTTTATTGTCGCCGAAGGCTCAAAAACGAGGGTTTACCTGGTGGGTGGCTAGCAGGTGCGTAGTGTCGCTCGCGAGGGCCGCTACATCCCCTTCCCCGCTATGGACCGCAAATGAGTGAGAAAATGCGATGGCTTCATCCCTCTAAAATTCATTTCGTTGTATAATCGTTGGTGCCTCTTGGCTATTGACTCCTCGAGCGCGTTGAGGAGCGTTTCCCTCATATTTGTATACGGGCTGTTACCAGGAGCTCTTATAATGTGTGCCACATGTGTACGCTGGTTTCGGTTTAAAACCCTCATAACCTCAAGCGCACGTGGTCTCTCCTCGCTCACGCCCGCTGCCTCGAATATGAGGTCCGCCATGGTGAACCAGAGCTCCGATTCCTCCTCATCAAAAGGCGGCAAGCGCAAGTCGCGCGAGGCAACATGTAGTGCCTGCACTGTTGGAGTCGCACCAGCGGATAACGGAAACTCCGTTCTGTGAGGGCGTGAGTCGCGGGCTATTTCGTGCAGCGAGTCCGTGGGCTGTTCTACGCTGAGGGCGTCCACGAAGGCCGGGGACTCGGGACGCGGTACTCCTAGCTCCCGTTGTAGCTCCGCCCGTGGGACCGTCTGTGGTTCGGTATGCACCTCCCGCAGTGATTCCGGTTGGGACTCCTGTTGAGCCTTCTTTGACCTCGTAAACTGGGCCATTTTCTACCAAGGTGATGGGGCCGCCCCCCGAAACGCGAGGACTACAAGAAATGTAGGAAAAGGTTGGTGGGGAGTGGAACTAAAACTCTGCGCCGTGGCGACAAGCTAGTCGCTTGCGGCTGTTTCGATGGGCCCGAGTGCACAATGTGTACGTGAGGATTGGTTAATTTACTGTGTATGCGTTTCTGGTGTAACATCCGTATCGGTTCCGATTTTTCGATGCCCGGAAGGGGCCTACTACGCGAATTTGTTGCTAAGCTCGTTTGTACCATTCAATTATAAAAGAACGTTTTAGACTACTCTTTAAAAATAAAATGACAGAAAAAGAAAAATATTGTGTTTTAGCTGGCTCTGAAGGAGCTCAGCGTATATATAGTTCAAAAGAAGAAATAGAGAGAAAAAAAAATTGCGTCACCTGGAGTCCCACGTTGAGGTTTTGGTTTCGTCAGGTGTCGTTACTCGCGCTGTGTTTAGGAATAGCGCCGCGATCTGACTCCACTTGTGTGCTCCCTGGGCAGGATTGATCTTCCGCACGTTGTCTCTGTCTCCAAATTAAGATATATTGATGACTGTGCGGCAGGGTTGTGTGTTCTTCTTCACTTGGTAGGTCACCAATTGTGGGTGTTTTCGGCTCTTGTTTTAACCCCCGCCTTGTCTCGATCGTCGTACTGCGATGTTCAATACAAACCACGGGTGTTTCCGTAATTCTATCTTTTATTTGGAGCGACTTAATATAGGTTACAAAGGACTTGCTACTTTTTTGGTTTATCTTGATTGCAGAATAACCAGTATACATGAACTTATTTAATATAGTATATAGTATTGTAAGCTTTAAATTTATTTTATCTTATTTGTAGGATAAACGGTATACACGAACTTATTTAATATAGTATATATTAATGTAAGCATTAAATTTATTTTATCTTAATTGTAGAACAAACAGTATACACGAACTTATTTATTATAGTACATAGTATCGTAAGCTTTACACTTATTTTATCTTGTTTGTAGAATAACCAGTATACACGAACTTATTTAACATAGTATATAGTATTGTAAGCATTTAACTTATTTTTTCTTGATTGTAGAATAAACAGTATACACGAACTTATTTATTATAGTACATAGTATCGTAAGCTTTACACTTATTTTATCTTGTTTGTAGAATAACCAGTATACACGAACTTATTTAACATAGTATATAGTATTGTAAGCATTAAACTTATTTTTTCTTGATTGTAGAATAAACAGTATACACGAACTTATTTAACATAGTATATAGTATTGTAAGCTTTAAATTTATTTTATCTTATTTGTAGAACAAACAGTATACACGAACTTATTTATTATAGTATATAGTATTGTAAGCTTTAAATTTGTTTTATCTTAATTGTAGGGTAAACAGTATACACGAACTTATTTAACATAGTATATAGTATTGTAAGCTTTACACTTATTTTATCTTGTTTGTAGAATAACCAGTATACACGAACTTATTTAACATAGTATATAGTATTGTAAGCATTAAACTTATTTTTTCTTGATTGTAGAATAAACAGTATACACGAACTTATTTAACATAGTATATAGTATTGTAAGCTTTAAATTTATTTTATCTTATTTGTAGAACAAACAGTATACACGAACTTATTTAACATAGTATATAGTATGGTAAGCTTTAAATTTATTTTATCTTATTTGTAGATCAAACAGTATACACGAACTTATTTAACATAGTATATAGTATTGTAAGCTTTAAATTTATTTTATCTTAATTGTAGAACAAACAGTATACACGAACTTATTTAACATAGTATTATTATTGTAAGCATTAACAACACGGTTGACACCATTCTCGAAACTCAGACACACAAAAAAATTTCAAAGTCCAGTCGTGTGTGGCTCCGCATTAACAAATTAGTTTAATTTACACACGGGGGGACGTATCCTTTATTCCCGTGCAAGTGCGGTCACTTTAACTTAAAATGATTGACGCGAAAGTTACAATCCGATCGGTCATGGCACTGTATTGTGAATTTGTTCAATTTACACACGGGGGCACGTATCCTGTATTCCCGTGCAAGTGCGGTCACTTTAACTTAAAATGATTGACGCGAAAGTTACAATCCGATCGGTCGTGGCACTGTATTAATAATTTGTTTAATTTACACACGGGGGCACGTATCCAGTATTCCCGTGCAAGTGCGGTCACTTTAACTTAAAATGATTGACGCGAAAGTTACAATCCGATCGGTCATGGCACTGTATTGTGAATTTTTTCAATTTACACACGGGGGCACGTATCCTGTATTCCCGTGCAAGTGCGGTCACTTTAACTTAAAATGATTGACGCGAAAGTTACAATCCGATCGGTCGTGGCACTGTATTAATAATTTGTTTAATTTACACACGGGGGCACGTATCCAGTATTCCCGTGCAAGTGCGGTCACTTTAACTTAAAATGATTGACGCGAAAGTTACAATCCGATCGGTCGTGGCACTGTATTAATAATTTGTTTAATTTACACACGGGGGCACGTATCCAGTATTCCCGTGCAAGTGCGGTCACTTTAACTTAAAATGATTGACGCGAAAGTTACAATCCGATCGGTCATGGCACTGTATTGTGAATTTGTTCAATTTACACCGGGGGCACGTATCCTGTATTCCCGCAGAAATCCACAACAGACTGAATTAGTTTACCGAAGCGACAGAATACCTCGTACTCCATCATCGCTTCGATGCCCATATTTGGTCATTTTTAACTTTTCGAGCTCCTCGGGATTTACTCTCGCTACCAAAACATATTACATCCCTTGGTGTGGGTAACCGTAATGTACCCCTGCCTGTGTGTATTTTTTATTATTATTCGCACGGGGGTGAGCGCCATTGCGTGTGTTTACTCTTTGTACCATATTATGTGTAGGGACGTTCATTTTGTTTATACGTGCAATGTGATGCTGCTACATGGGCATGCGTTATATCTCACGTATTTGTATTTGTTGAGATGTGTCCTTTTACGGACATGCGTTGTAGGTTTCGTCGGTTTGCGCGCCTTCTGGTAGTTCCAGGAATTAGTCGCAGGCTTGCGCAACCGCATCATGTTTTTCTTGGTTGTTCTGCCACATCCGATCGTTGGTTGATGTTTTTACCAGATCGATGTGCAGGTGTCCCATGCTCTCCTCTGCTATTTAGTTTCTTACCCTGGTACTACGTTGTGCTTGGTCATCATGACATGCTTTCCGTGATTTATGCATTTCTACTTTTAGGAAGATGCCTGTATTGCACAAACGCTTGTATCAGCGGGTTTGTGGTTATTTACATGCTAATGCAGGTAAGTATTCGCTTTTCTGGCGCCGACAGCCTGCGAAAAGAGGTTACCTGGTGGTACGTAGGCCGGTAGGTAGTGGCGTTCGCGCTAACCGCCACAACACCACTAATCAAAGACGAAATTTAACATTTTTGTAGTTTTACAAATGACTAGGCCGTATTTGAAAATTTTGAACAAGGAAGCGTGATTCGTTTCAAATCTGGTACATTGAATTATCACTTCGGTTACTTTATGTTCTTCCTGTCATATATAATGACATAAACAGCGAAACAATAGCACGATATGACTATGTCTCTAGGTGTCACATTGAACTTGTAAACTGACTTAATAAATTTCACGATTTCAACTTCTACTTGCAACATCCGCCATTTCTAATAACCTAAGAGTCATCGGTGACTGGTACCCAAAATATCGATTAAACTTATATAAAATTATATTCAAAACAATATCAGAGTCAAAACATATCAAACTATGCTCTGAAGCAGTGGTGATTAAAAATTTCAATATTGCTGGCGCAACAATATGTAATGACATTATATGTGTTTATTGTTAAAATTATTATTATTATTTTTGTTTTAGTTCTTAATTATACTTTCTTAAGATTTTTTTTTTCATTTAATTTTTGGCATTTTATGTTTTGATTCCTTTTGATTTAATTTATATTTTAAAATATTAAGAAAACCTTTCAACAACCTTGTGAACAATAAATATTGGCAATCCTCTCTATAGATTATTTATTTTCTCAGTTCGAATAGCACTGGCGCATACATTTTTAATCGAAGTTCTATCTTCGAATTGAAAATTTGTTTCAATATTACATTTTTTAGTTGTTGGGGTGCAATTACTGTGAAGACATATCCTTTTCCCTTTTCTTTTACACCGAACAGTATGCTCTTCCCAATCTTTGTGGAAAATATACAACCGTTGCGCTGTTGAAATGCAACATTTATATACCAATTAAACGATATGCTATTTCGACTGTGTTGCAGTTACACTATATAGCAGTTACGTGGTATAACAGTTGCGTATAAAATATTTATGTTATCGGAGGTGTACATATACCAGCGAACAGTACCGGCATTCAGTCCACCGCAACAGATGACGCAACAACAACCACAAAAAGGAAAACGAAGATGCCACCCATCAACATTACGGATATGGATTGTAACGAACTGGTAGGTCTATGTAAGCTTTCTATTAGGGAGGATTTTTCAATTAAAAGACTGAGAGGGAACATGTTTGCCATACGGCCAAATTCGGTTGAGGACTTTGAAAAAAATGCAAAATGTGCTAAAAATGGCCACCGCGGAATTTTACACCTATACCCCGAAAGAAATAAAGAATATAACAGTTCTACTAAAATGCGTCGACCTTGAAACAGAACCAGAAGTTCTATTACAAACGCTACGAGAGCTTAACTGTAATGATATTGAGTTTATCGCGGTAAAACCTTTCAATACAGCTAGGGCTAGATGGGAGAGTCGTAAATTACCATTCTACCTGGTGCAGCTGGGCCCCGGTAGCAAAATTGGTGGACTTGGAAAATCTCTATTGTTACGCCCAAAACCACCCACCCATAAATACATACCTCTTTGGAGCCAGTCTCCACCAATGAATTGCGGTACACGCAAAATCATCCACTAAAAGGATGAAGCACTCCCCAAGCCCTAGCGTTGCCCCATACACTAAACGGGCCAATACCAAAATTGATATCAAACTAATTGAACTAAACGTTCAATTTGTCTATATTGAATACAATATAAATCCAAAACGTGATATATGAACCAGATGTTCAACACGTAAATTCCCCTGGTTCCAAACCTGCGGACCAGATGACCAACTCTCAAGTGAAGTTGGTAAAAAGCATAAAATACACGGCGACACCGTCCCCTTAAATCCTATTCAAGGAAACATTTCCTACACGGAACAAAGGACGGCGATCGTAAAAACACTCGCTGAACAACAATACCCACAAGATACAAAAATATCTTTGGCTCCGATCTCCACTAAAAAAGAAATTGCCAAGTCTGGGCACTGTGAGAAATCCCAGGTAATACTTAAGGGATTCCAGACGGTTGCCGATCCAAGGTACAATACCTTGGGATCAGACAAAGCATGTGCGGGCTCACAAAAGAGATCCTAATACAAAGGATCTCGAGTGCGATCATCGCAACACGTTGCCTTGTGTTAGCGAACAAGAAACAAAGGTTTTCCTGCGATCAAACGATCGGAAAAGGAAGGAGTTGGTTTTCAGTGGTCGACCGCGACGGTTGAATGCGAAAAGAAAAAAGGTGTTGTGCTGTGCGGTGAATAAGTTGTGGTAGTTAATTCACGTAAAGTTGGACATAATATAACTTCTAAAGGCCAAACCTACGGCCGGTTTGTAAAAATAAAACGTAATAAATAATAAAGTATCGATAAACACCCAAACGATAACGAAGTGTATTTTATTTCAGAGTGGAGTGTATCGCGACTTGGGACTGCTCGTGGAGGCATGTCTGCTGCAAACTGTGGTCTAAATCAAGTTAGTAACTGGTTTGGTTTTGGAAGGTATATGTACTAGCCACCGGTGGAGACAAGAAAGTGACGGGATCCAACCTGTCTCTTGGACAAAGTAACTCGTTCATATATATTTATATTTATAACTCAACATTATCCTGAACCATCAAATTGTCACATGGGACAAATTGAAAAAAAAGCAGTGAGATAATCCAATGTCTTCGCTGCCAAAGGTTCGGGCACTCAGCAGCAAAGTGCGAAATGCAGTATCGATGTGTAAGAAGCGGACAGGACCACAGCGCAGAATAATGCACGTTAGGTAAAGAAAGGGTAGACGACAGATCTCTTCTAAAGTGTGCAGTCTGTAAGAGCGAGGGACACCCCGCTAATTATCGAGGCTGTCCTAAATTCCGCGATCTACAGGAAAAAAAGTTTTAACGACAGAGAAAATTAGAACGCCCGATTCTTCAAGACCGACCAACACTAAATGTAACACCCCAGTTCTCGTATGCTCAAGTAACAGCTGGTAGGAGAAATGCGCCACAACCCATCACACGGGTACCGCCGCAACATACTGTGCATCCAGAAACAGTAACACTAGCAAATATGCTCACAACCTGGCTCGCTATTTAGACATAGATGACACAAATGCAAAAACAAATAAAAGACCAGGACGCTAGACTAGACTGGGCCTATTCGCAATTGTCTAGCCAGCCATCAATATAAACCCTCGAACAGAAGGCACAATTAAGGCTTTAGTAGGAATGTAAATTCACTTATCAGAATCGAGAGAAGAGCCGCTCTCTTTAAACTGTTGCAAGACGAAAGTCCTGACGTGCTTCTGGCTAGCGAAACTAAGCTGAATCAGAGGCATAAACTATGTTACACAAACTACGGCATTATACGAGGAGACCGACCTAACTCCACATAAGCAGGAGGGGTGGCAATCTTTATTAAAAAACAACTTCAACATAAGGTAATATATAGTGGTGATATGCGCAGATTTCAGGTGCTTGAATCGTGCATCATCCGCATACCCCTCCGACAAGGTAGGAGGATGTATGTGATATCTACGCACCAGAAGCACATCAACAAAATCTATTTATAGTGGAGCTAGAGACTCTTTTCCGATGCTTACAACTTCACTCGGAAGGGAACTATTACATCGTAGGTGGCGATTTGAATGCTAAACACCCAAATTGGGGAAATAGCCTATCAAACACGAGAGGAAATCAACTAGCTGGTTGGCTAGATCAACATCACATTGAATATAAGCCTGCTAGCTACAGAATATCCTTCTTTCCCCAGAGGGGGATCGGTCCTCGATATTATCCTTATTGACACACGACTAAAACACACACATACTAACAGACAAAATATAAACTGCCTACGCACAATTGAGTATGACAGCAACCATTGTGCATTATCAATCGTGATAAAAACACCAAGCGAAGTTGTGGAACTCGGTGAATGTATGATACAGCAACCCTATAACTATGGAGGTATGCGATGGACGCGTTTCACGAAAACCTTAACAAGAGAAGTTCGCTTAAAAGTTATTAACCCTCCTACCAACAGAAACATATCCAACGATGATATCGACAAATACATACAAAAAATGGACGACTCTTAAAAACAACCTATGGACAAAACAATACTAAAAACCACACCTACGGACAACATGAACATGTACCAAAACGCACTCCACAAAAAAGAAAGTAGATTTCTGTCTCAACTAAAATTACGGTACAGACGATTTATTGACAGGAACGACCAGGAGATAATATCACTGAAGTCCAGATTAAAAAATCTCCAACAGCTGATAAAAGCGAACTATAGGCTATCAGCAAATTTGTATTGGAACAACAAAGTTCGGGCGGTAAAATCCAACAACCCTAGTATGTTCCCGCAAATTAATAAAATATTTAGACGGTGTAATGAAAACGAGATTCAGTGTCTCCAAATACCACGAACTGACGAAAGCCAACGAATGCTGACAAATATAGGCATAAACACAAACAACGCCATCCTAAATGATTAAGTTTTTGTGTTTGAATGTTGTAGGGGCCGTCTTTCAAGAACTGTACAAGGCAGATGAAGTGATTCGCCGCAACCATGACTTGGAGGATAAAGCTCTACTAAATGATCGTTATCTTCGAAATGACATTTCACGGTGGAGATCAGAAAAGCTGGTTTTATCAAATTCAGTAATGAAAATACGGCAAACGCCGAGATCACTGTCGAAAGCGCCAACAGCCTTTTGATCACTAGTGAAGACTTCCATGGTGTCTTTGCAACGCTAAGAAACAAAAAATCAGTTGGAACAGATGGAGTACCCAATATCGTACTCAAACATCTTCCTCCAATCGCAATTGACATATCGGGTTTTCCAATAGGGACTTGAAAACTTTGAATTTAATTTGTGAACGCACCCTTTCACTAATCATCGAACGGTCACTGTCAATTTATTCAGTAAACTCAACATTTTCATCATGGTTAAGTACACGAACGAACAACGTCTGCAAATTATAAAAATTTACTACCGAAAAAAAGTTGTCAAGTCCCTATTGGGAAACCCGATATATGCAGTCTTGTTTAACAACGCTCTGAGCAACGCACACTATCCAGTACATTGGAAAACGGCCATCATCCAACCGTTACCAAAAAATGGGAAAGACAGAACAAACTCAAAAAATCTGCGATCGATCAGTTTGTTACCGAGTATCAGTAAAGTATTCGAAAGGATTCTAACAAGGGTCTACTTAAATGGTTTGAGGACAATAATATTATTCCAAATAACCAGTTTGGTTTTAAAGCTGGTCATGAAACCACACATGCCGCAGCTAAACTGGTTTCAGACATTCAGTGGAATAAAAAAAAAAATATATATATATATATATATATATATATATATATACATATAAAAAATAATAATAATAATAATAATAATAATAAAATTAGATAAAATAAAAATAAATTAGATATAAGGTAATAACAATAACAAAAACAAAGGTTTTTCTGCTCTTCATTTTCTTTGTATTCAATTAAGTTCTTTAAAATTCATGTAAACAAAATAATCAAAATGTCTGTTTATGAGAACATGCGGAGCCATTTGTGCGGTGCCTCCGTTCTTTTCATTCGTTGCATTTCAATGCCACGTCCCCGCCATGAGTATATTTATGAGAGCATACTGAGCCATTTTCCGCCGTTTCCAGTCCTTTGAATGCCACCTCCCAGCCATTGTTATGTGTGTGAAAATCATTTGTCCAATTGCCGCCGTATTTTCATCCCATGCATTTGAATGCCACATCCCAGCCACAATTTATGACTGGGCAATAAAAGCAGATTTCAGCATCATGCCGCCATTACCACCAGACTCAACCCAACAGGATCTCTACATTTGTCCGCAACCAGCAAATTCCAATTGACAACAGCAAACATTCTCAACAGCAGAAGGTGATAATTGAATTGCCGCCAACTCAAAAGGGACCACCATAAACATAATATTTCTCTTTTCTTTGTACAGGAACGTGCGTTCCTTTTGTCTTTTGTTTCTGTGCACACCAGTAATTTGTGTGTATCTTGCAAATGCCGATTGTGCTTCGGCTTGGTCTTATTAATACTATGTTGTAAACAGGAATCCTGTAGTCGATGTATGTAATAGTAAACAGGAATCCTGTAATCCTGTATTCAAGATTGTCGATGTAAGAATATTAGTGTAAATATTTTGTATAAATATAATTTTAAGAGAAATATAAAATCAGAATGCAACCGACCACCCCGGCGTATTCTCACTTAATATTTTGCTTCTTTTTCAGCTATTTTGATTCTACTTTGAAATATTCAGTAGCGTTGCGCCCGAATTTTCAAAGATAGACCTTTTTAGATGTTTAGTGGCGTTGCGCCCGAACATCACCCCAAAAATATCACACTAAGGGTGTTGCACCCTAGTCTACAGTAGGGCTATAGAATATAGGTCCAACAAAACTTCAGATCACAAGAAGCCTGAAACAAACATTGGACTTAGGTTCTCCAGCAACAAAAACATCAGATCAAAAGAGGCCTGATACAAACAATGTCGAAAGACAAATTTTCATGCTTTAAGCGTATGCATGTAACTTAGAGAGTCCGCAAGGAACCAGTAAGTTAGGAAATAAGATAACATAAGCTAGAGTTAATCATTTTTGTCTGGCGAGTAAGTAAATTATAATAAGAGGAAGATATAAAAAAAGATTTAAAAATGAAATCAAAAAAGTACTTGCATTCATCAATTGTTATCAAAATATGGGCATAAACATTTGGGGGCACTGGTTCAACAATTGACAAACCATCGAGGCGGTAACCTAGATTATCAACGAAAAAGGAAAACCGGAGAGCACGCGCTACTGAGTTTGAAAGTCTCCCGATCACCCAGTTCGCAAAAGGGAGATAACTTAGATAGCTTTTCTATTCCATTTTTACATGATTTTTTTGGTATGCCCTATTGTTACCAACTCTACCCGATGTAGTCCCGACTTGACACCAATGGACAAATTTCGGTGTGGACCTTTAAAATCCAAGGTACAACAGCAGACCATGCTCTCTGCATCAATTAGAAGCAAATATCTAAGGAGAAAGGACAGCGATAACGGAGAACCCATGCCAGCAGTTTTCGAACATTTTACAATACCTTTAGAACGGAACTTAGTTAGACCACATAAACTTTATAAAATAAATGCCTGCGTTCTGTCCATGTTTTTCTCGGCTAGGCTTTTCGACTCTGTTTTTCGCTTTTTCTTTTTGGTTTTCTCTGTCTCCTTTTGTAGTATATCATTCCTACCTGCCTTTTATAGTTGATTTGTGGCCTTTTGACTTTACGGGCCATTAATGAAATGTCTCAGTCCAGACAATTCACTAGAAATCACCGTTTTCAGCGATAATCAAGGAGCGCTGAAATTAGCTGGGAATCCGGTATTCCGCGGATATTGTGCCCAGGATATGGACATCATTTCGTTCATGAAGCAATAAACAGTGGATCCTTTCAGCTGCATTACATCTGTTGCACTTACGTTTACACAAAATTAAATTAGTTGAATTGTATTTGGCGTTTTTTTTTTCTCCGTACGATCGGTGTTTACGTCAATAAGGCACTTCTCTCGTTTCTTCACAGAAGGGAAATATATGCCAGTTTACTGTTAGTTTCTGTTTGTATTTAATTTTATTTATTTGTCTAACCTTACACCTTTCATATATTGTCTAATTTTTTACTTTTCATTTATTTCTTTGTTTCATTTAATACTCTTGTTTAATTTTACACTTTTCATTTATTTCTCTGCATCATTTATCACTATTGTCTGTTTTACACTTTTCATTTATTTCTTCTTTTCTTGATTCTATTTTCAATCTAATACGCGACGACGACTTCTTCGACACCACTAAACCCGATTAAAAGTAGATGCACACACCAGAGAGGCTCTCTGCTCATTCGCGCCCTTTTATACCGATCGCCCATCCCCTATCGCACACTCATCCTCATTTTCCCAATTCCCCGCCCAGTATATGCGAATAGATTCTCGCGAATTCATTCAGCAGTCAACGAACCCAGAGAGAATGGCAACATTGCAAATGAGAGCAGCTTGGGTTAGAGGGTTGATTTGGTTTCGCTTGCAACGAAAAGATTGCGTGTCCTTGTAGAGGCTTAGGTAATTAGCGGAATGCAGAATTACGAAGTGCATTCAGTGAAGGGGAATGGAGAGGCTTGAAAAGTATACCCATCCACACTTTTCACCGGTTGGAAACTATTACCAAGCGAATAGCCTGTACTTTTTATATCTGAAAGGGGAACATTGGCTTGGAAAAACCTTTACATGGGAATGTGCAAAGCAATTTGAGGATGGACTAAACTGTTTCGGCATGTCGAAACAGTGTCGTCTGCCAATGTTTTGCTGTTGTTATACAGCATGATGGTCGATATATTTAAGGAGCTGGTATATGGGATTTAGGAAATCGATTTTTAGACAAAAGGAAGCGAATCAGCGGTTGGGGGGGGGGGGGGGGTTAATTATATAACACATCTCATGGCTGGACGTGGTGGTAAATGTGTTGGCAAAAGTACCAAACAATACAAGTGCCGGGAAATGATTAGTTTTGGACGAATCATACTATAATGTTAATATCGTTAAACGATCAAGGTGAAGTATTGATGGCGTCTCCCCAGTTAGTGTAATCGAGTCCTTCATATCACCTGTTCCGACACGACTATCAACAAGTACACAACGATTTATCCGATTGTAGTATTATATTCGAATTGCCGGCTTCAGAAATGCAAAGGGTTATGACCCAATTTTATGCATAAAATTGAGGGACACATTTCCTGAAAGGGGTCAATTGGAAAGGGGCCCACGGGAAAGGGAAGCAACAGCAAAGCCATGTTCATTTGTCTTGTTTCCCGATTGGTGTTTCAGTTATGGATATTTCCGGTTTTTTTTTTTTTTTATCGAAATGTTTTATATGTTTTTTTTAATATTTTTTCCTTTTTTCAGGTGCACATCACAAGAAGTCTCTAATGGTATATAGTAACAGACTAACGGCAGGAGGGTCAGCTTCTGTTTAATACCCCTCATATGTATTATTACGTTCTGCGCAATGTCAAGCGTCACTTTTCTCTTCTCAGATATGAAAATTGATTGGATATAACAATTTGTTCGGGTTTTCTACTTTTAATATACATCAGGGTTTTGGAAAGATGTTTCTCGTCCCAAAGCGAGAACAAAAAAAATAAATAAATAAATAAATAAAAAGACGCTGAGAAACTATATTTCTTTTCAATGTGGTTACGTCTTGTACTTATTGCGGCAATAATTTCTTGCCCATTTTAGTCACATCTTATCCTCATTGTCACCTTTGCTCGATTCCATTATACGACTGAATTTTGAATACCTGCCTAACAATATAATAAATATCTTGATATCCTTATTATCTAATCGAAGGACTGCAGTGTTCACTTCATGTAACTGTGCGATTAAATAAATGATTACTTTTCTTCGGAATCCACGTGTCCTTATGTACTACCCTAGGCTTGCGATTGTAGAATTTTCTGTTCACTGTTCTCTTAAATCTTAGCGGTATTCTTTAGCAAACACATCCTTATTCCACCATATCTACCCTGAGATGATACAGCAGACAGCCTTTGCCTAAATTTCCGCAACTTTGAGCATAACTTTAGCATAGTACCAGGTTAATCCCCTAAAGACTCTGTCTACCGCGAATACGTTAACAAAGAAGAAAGCGGTATTACAATACTCTGATAGTGTCCCGGAGGACATGAAATTGCAGAATGGTTTGTAGCGGAAGTATCATCCCTACGTCGCGATAGGATCCTTGTGCTTGATTTTAGCCAGCGGCTAAAACTCCGACGAGCAAAAAACAACGACCAGGTATTCCTTTGTGTTCACAAAATATGATTGTTCATTACCGGAAGGAGGGTGGCAAGGACGCCATATCTTTTTTCTTGCCCAAAGTATGAGGTCTTCCTTTCCAAGATTTTTTCCTTTGCCACAAAGAGGGCGCAACTCTAACAAAGGAAGGAAATACCGAAAGAGATTTGGTGTGAAAGGGAGATCGAACCAAAGCCAGGGAGGGTAAACAGTTCAAATTCCTTAAGGGTGACTCTATTATCTGTTCCCAGTCATTTGGTTTGACTTGCTCTTCTTCGTTTTTTGGTCTTGTTCCTTTTCTTTTCGGTTTCCCACTTCTTCGGGGGGTTTATTTCAGGGAGAAGCTTTTTTTTTTTCTTCTCTCAAATACAATCTTTTTTTTCTCTTATAAATTATTCATACCTCGACGAGATGCAGCAGCACTAGTCGATCCTGGTCGTTGTTATGGCTTGGCTCCCTTTTGCTGGGTTTTTGTTCGCCTGTAAGAATTGGATGTTAATAAGTTCCATCAGAACTGGGCTTAGAGCAGAGCATGGGGATTAGTTTTGATATTCTTGCTGAACGGCAATCAGTCAGTTGGATAATCTTTGACAAGCTTCTTGACAAGTCAGTCTAGATTGTGATTGCTTAGTGGAAAAGGAAGATGTCCCTTTGACAACTGGGCGACGAAAAAATGTATACACTGACGGTAGGATGGGATTTCACCGATATTCTGTGCTCGTAAATAAGAGGGCTTTCGCATCAGTCCTTACGAAGACACAACACTTGAAACACAGGGAGATGTAGACGTTACTATAAGTTGATGACTTTTATGATGTTGAGTATCTGGAAGTGGTTCGCTCTACTGCCAAGGATCTTTTTTAAATATTTGCCAGATTATGAATGTTGATCTTTGCCAACAGTGAGTGCATCGAAATTGCCAAATCACGGAAATGACTACAATCCGTTTGTGTTAGTGATTACTACAGATATCACAGAAAATCTGCATAACGATTTGCAACCCTGTCATTAAGTTCCTCATAGCCCATGATATTCCATGATATATATGTGACACACTCTATTTTTGCCGCATGGCAACTCTATATAATATAACTGTATACTAAATGTAATTTATACTGCAGTCCGTCAAAATTACGTCTCCTGAGTCCATTTTCCCACTTCTTGAATTTGTAATTAGGTCCCTTATTGTTAATATTGGATTTTACTGCTCCTGTATGGTCGCAGCCACACAGAATGTATTTGTTTGAACAGCAATTCCCTGCGAGTAGGGCGTTAGAATATACTGGCAGCTCAGCCGGCTTGTCGTAAAAGGCGACTAAAGGCCGAGTGGTAGGTGGGGTTCCAAACTCTGTCGTCCAGTGAAATACCACACCACCAAGGTAGAGTAACTTCGGGTATTGTGATATAGCTATTTGTTTTCTAACAATTATTCGAAATTTTTATTACATAGCTTTTGCCGCACTATTCATTATAGCTCTTTGATACATTGCGAATTATATTTCGTTTTCAGAACCCTGCAGCGTAAGCCAATCTGCAGCTATTTACAACAAAAAAAAAATCTCTGTAACCCCCATTATTAAAATTGGCGGATAATGTGATATGGCTTTTAAAACAATCAAGAGTTTTTTTTAAAAATGCACTTTACTGAATTAAAAACTCACCCAATATACTGTCAGCTCTATTCACACACAAACAAAATGTATTACTTCAGTTTTTAATTTTGCTCCAATTTTTGCTGAAATATAACATAAAGCTCACACAAAAAAAACTGTCGACTGTACACCTTAAACAATTTCAATGCACTGACATATAACGCAATGAGCGTGAGCGCGCCTAAAACTGCAGCACGTGTTCTTTGCCATTGCCGTCATGTTGACAAGAAAATTCTTGTCGAGAATTGATTATTTCGGAAAATATGATGGTATATCACATTTCCCAACCATATCACAATACCCGAAGTTACTATATAGGTTCCGTGAAATGATCTGCAGAAATCCCTGGCCATCTTTAGGAGATTGGCTGATGGACCGGTTCGAGAAAAGGTTGGTGTGGGTGGTAAGTAGGTGCAAATATGAGATACGACTCCGTCACGCGATATCATCGGGTGAAATTTTTGACTATGTTTCGAATGTGTGCTTGATCGCCCGGACTGACAAGGAGATGTGTAATGATGGTGCATGATGAGATAAGAATTTCGGGGGTAAACTAGTTCTCTATTTGGCCTGCGCGGGATGGGGGGGGGGGGGGGGGGGTACGTCAGGGGAAACATCATGCAAATATTTTGATAAATAACCGAGCTTTAAGAAATTCGACATCGAGTGTTCACTTTCGTTCTCGAAACTCTGTCGGCGTTTTAATAACGGCATTTTGTATTATCAGCGGCATTAGTCTCACCAATATAAATGTAAACACCCCACCAATATTTTCAAACAGCGAAACCTCATATCCTTGCCCTATCTGCTCGATTCGTCAACTGATTCGACATATATTCGTTGCACAGGATATGACTTTTATTCGAGATTCCGTTTTAAGGGTTGAGTCTGCGTCTTCACGCGCTCCGATCTAGCTTGCCAAAGGATGGGGGCGTTAGAGCCCAATAACTTGGAGATCATCTGGTTAAGGGTCGTGCTGAGGAATTCTGATAAATTTATTTTTGTCTTTACCGCTTCCAGAATGAGGATCGATCGGCGACACTGTTCGGACATCTTTCACGTAACAAAGACTGGATACAGATCAACAATATGAAATTGCCGTCCTTAGCGATTTTAATGCTCATAACTTCGGCTGGTTGGTGCATTCTAACAGAACCGGAGAGGCTGGGACGCTGGCGGATTGTTCGCTGTTAGCCGCAATTTAACTCAATTCGTGGAGGAACCTACGCGAGTACCGGATACTCGAGGTGATAATGCGAACACCCTGGATCTGTTTTTGACATCCGACTTAAGCGTTTACACCGTGGAATTTGTTGCTTAATTGGGAAACTCAGATCACGGCTTGGTATTGGTCGCGCAACCGCTTGCATTTCAAACGATTAATCGATCTAATAAGCTTCGCCATATATGGAGGTATGAGACTGCTAACTGAGACGATTTGCGAGATTTCTTTTCATCCTTTCCGTGGTCGGAGGTGTGCTTTCGAGACTCCGATATTAACGCATGCGAGGAGTCGGTCGTGGAGATTATTCTTCTTGAGATGGAGATTTACATTCCGCATTTCGTCAAATGAAATTCATCTGATAAGCCTTGGTTTGATAAAAAATGGCAGCAGATTAAAGCGGCAAAAATTGAGCCTTTAAGCAATGGCGCTCCAATCCCACCAAAGTTGGCAGAACGATTTTATTAGAAATAGAAACACATGCAATCGGACGATTGATACCACGAAGGCCTTCAACGTCAGAATGACCAATAAGCCCCTTGGGTGCCCAACTGGTTCGAGTCCATTCTGGTCAATGGCAAGGGCTGTCAGCAATAAATTCGCTTCCCCCTCTTTTCTCCCGTTAGTGACGGACAAATTCTACACTAGTCACAAATTCAAAAGATAAAGCTAGTGTTCGCGAATTTATATTTCGTGAACCTATCTTCCGCAAATTCAAACCTTGATGTCGGTCTTTTGAAACCACCTGTGATTGCGCTGGTACGGCCTTCGATGCAGGATGTGAGGTTCCGCTCGCATACTATTCAATCCATTCTATGTGGACTGGACTGGAGGAAGACAACCGGGCCGGATGGAATACTGGCAGTAGTCCTTAAAAACTTTGCTCCAGAACTGTCGGCGATTCTTGACAGGCTCTTCCGCTTACCTTATGCACGGAGGTTATTTCAAACCTGCTGGAAGGTGGCTCGAGTTCAGCCAATCCCAAAGAAGGAGAAAAACTGTCTCACACAAGATTACTGGCCGATCGCATTACTGTGTATGCTAACTAAGCTGATGGAAAGGTTCATCAATGGCGATGTGATTAAATATTTGGAGTGAAGCAAACTTCTGTATGATCATCAATACGGATTCCGTGGCAGGCGGTCCACGGGAGACCATTTGAACCTTATAACTGATATATGGATATCTGCGATGGAGGGGCATGGTGAGTCAAATGCACTTGCATTGGATATCTCCAAGGCTTTTGACGGCATCTGGTAAGAGGCATTGCTGAGCAAGCTTCGGTCATATGGACTTTCCCAACAGCTTTGCGACTGAACGAAGAGCTTCCTCAAAAATCGAGTCTTCAGATATTATCCTGTTAATTCCGGGGGGCCTCAAGGTTCTATTTTCGCTCCAACCTTGTTTTTACTTCACACAAATGATTCGTTAGAGTCAACGAATAACGTAGTGTTCAGTTTTGCGGATGATGGTACGCTTGTTTCCTCTTTTTCGAGTGATCGGCTGATTAGTGTGTGGGGGCGAAGTATGTTGCACTGGCGTACGGTGATGGTTCACTTCACTCCTCCAACGTCACTTTATAAATCTCCAACAAGAAACACCGCCAGCCGGATGGAGGACAAAACACTGAGCGACACCGCCAAAGGGCTCGCCGAGAATCAAGCTCCAAAGCACGGAGCGGACACCACACAGTAATAAAATACGGCATTATAGTTATTGGTATATTTTGTATTTATCGTAGGTTCTTCTGCACTAAACTGTTTCTTGATTATACACTGAGCAAAGTTTGCGCTAACGACCACACGATTCGTTAATTTATACAACCGTTATTAAGGACGAACTTGACTCCAAAATGACTAACCCCGACTCGTTAACGATTACTCGCGGTTGAATTTCGCGTCCCCGTGTGCACCGGGGAGCGGGAGTGACATGACCACGACTTGCTCGGTCGGCGGATGTAAAAGGACTCAATGATATTCATTCGTTGGCTAAGGAAATTCTGCCAGTGAAACGGGCTCTCTTACTTTAACGGTGCATTTTCTCTTTCCAGAGAGACGTAATGTCTCTCTTTGGGGGAAGGGAACCTGATCTCCTAGCGACGATACGCACGACAGCGTATGTGTAGGTGACGGGGGTTGCAATCTGACTCCAAGATACTATCCATATCTGCCAGATTCAACGGTGTGGATTACACCGGTGTGGGAGGATTGTATATGTGTCCGTGTAGGACAAGTACGTTGCCCTTCAGCCTGCATATCGGCAACGACGAATATGCCCTAAATAAACATAGGCTGGTGTAATGAATTGGTATTATAGAGATATGCAATAGGGAAGTCGTCGAAGGGAGAAATAGGTTTCTGTGTCTTAAATAAACAGAAACGCTATTTCGAGGGCCATAAATCTTTGATGACCTGCGCCTGAGAACGAAATAGGTCTTTGCTTTAAGATACACAAAAACGCTATTTCAAGGGTCACGATGATATGCACATCGTGTTTGTTTATTTAATAGGCTGGAGCATAGTTCGGCATGATCTGGGATATGACAGTCTAACGTCAATCATATTAGTGCCCAGATCCCATGATCGATAGATAACTGATAAGGGAAATTAGTCGCAAGTGTTGCGAACCTTGGAATTGGGGCAATATTCACTCATGAACCGTAGCAAGAATACCGGCTACAGCTATGTCAACAATTACGCTGGCCAGCGAGTATTTATCTTTTATAATTGTTGACAAGCTGAGCCGATTGTCTGGCATGGTCCATGTATGAATGAATGGAATAATTTGTTTGATGTGCATGCTTGATAACGTTTAGCTTTCAGGTGTGATGCTGCAGGGGAGCTTACGCTGCCCAAAATTGCAGGTAAGTACTATGGGTTTGGAAGGTGGTTAATTTAAGAGGATGGGCGGTTCTTTGGGAATGTATTAAAGAACCGGCACAGATCTATAATGGTACACTTGTATGTGTGAATGAAGATTGCATTGGCCTTTTTATACACAAGGCCATGGAAACGAATCTGAAATCAAGAAAAGGAATGATGTGCATCAATGGGATGTAAGTTCGGCTAAGTAAACAAGCCGAATCTCATTGGGTGCTAATTGGGGTTTCTGTTTGTTCAATGCCGCTAGTCATGAGAAACAGATCCAGAAATATGGGAAGGCAAAGAGATCGGGTAGATCATTGTCCAAGCTATGCATTGCAGCTGTTACGATAGCCGCAATGCCCATGCACATGGTGCTAATTGATTCTAGCTTATTTACAGGGAATGGTATTTGCATTTGCTTATGCTGTAGGATTTAATTGGTGCCAACAGACGCGAGATGCGTATATTTGTTTTGGTCCCTGTTATAATAGTTACAATGTATGTAAACCAAATCATTTTGTTCTCGGGTATTCGTCTAGGGGGAAATGCACTTGGTGAGATTGGGATTCCTGATAAGTTAGGAAAGGATTCTTACAGGGAATTGTATGCGAAGAAATGCATGAAAGATAAGAATTCTTTTACAGGTACTTTTAGGTTATATAAATTGGATCTATTTGATGCGTGAAGCATTTAAGGTGCTAATGCGATTGCATTAGCGAAAGCTTATGCAGACTGCGTTGTAGGGATGGGGGTTTGGCAGAACTGCCACAAGTGCATCAGTTGAGTTGTGGCCGGATCAACTCTCTGAATCGGGGCCTTGACAAGGTCATGCAGTAGGGAAATTCCACTCTCTTCGATTTCAATCCAACGAAGAGAGAATATACAACATTCACAAAGAAAAGCGGATTATCGGTTCCACAGCTGATGATGCATGCCCAGGCCATCGAATTTGGGGAAAGCATGAAATTTCTCGGCGTCACAGTCTGTGGGAATGTATCGTGGCATTAACACGTGTCGAACATCTTTTTACAACCAAGAAATCTTTTACTCTGGTTCAACTTTTTCTACTGTAAAAATCTAAAACTAGACTCGAATATTGCTCTCCTGTTTGGAGCTCTGCTCCTAAGCATACCCTCGACGGGGTCTCGTTATCACTCCAGCTTACATAGACTTAGCTTTTATAGAATTAGGGTAGTATAAGATTTAAGTTAAGGTAAGTTAAGTTTTTTTTTAAATAAAATTATATCAAAAAAAAATATTATAGGTTCAATTTTAAGAAAAAAAAAAACTAAAAAATCTCTGAATCGGTATCTGGATAAAGTCCTACAATGGTAAAATTCCAGTTTGTCGATTGGAATGAAGACTCAATATACAACGATTGGATTGAAGATGCAATATATAACGTTCTCAATGAAAAATTGACCACAGCTCCTGGTGAATGTCGCGGTCATTCGTCTACAGAATCTAAAAAAAGCATGAATTTGCTCGGCGTCATGTTCTGTGAGAATGCATGGTGACATGAGCACGCATCGAATATCAGTTGGATACACAGTGACCGAGTGTGTTTTCAATTCAACGATTCAGTGAAATTAAAAAGTTGCTTTTGTGAGTCGCGAGTGTTTAAAACATAAAGATTATTTATAAATAAATGCCAGCGATAAAAACAGTCAAAACAGAATTAATATGTAAATAATCAAATAAAGGACAACGAAGCCACGAAAAGGAAAAACAGTAACACTTTCGTTCAATGGACAGTGAAATACAACGCATCGGTGCATCGGTCAAAAATAGAAAAATAAAAAAATTAAAAAGGGTTAAATTAAATTTTGATTCATTGTTAAAATTAGCAAAAATTGTACCGAAATATTTTATTCAAAACACAAGTATTTGATTTAGTCGACCAAAATCAAAAAAAGGCAAGATAGTTGTTAAATAAAATATTTCCGCAAGGAAAGTGTGCATGCGACTCAAACGCTAAACGCATGACACTCATCTAGTACAATCACCAGATGTGCATCTCTCATTAAAAATAACGGGTACTCGGGCACGAAAGAAAACGCGTGACTCAACTACCTTCTTCTGCATCCGGACGTCGACCGACACGGACGTGTCGCTTTGTATGACCGCGTACGACAGCTGCTTGGACTTCGAGCACCCCCGAGGACGACCGTTAGATCTTAAGAGACCTTGTTTGGTTAGTTTTAAGTCCTGAATTGTGTAATAGCTCTTAAGTAAATAGTGTCGTGTCTTTTTGTGTTAGTCTAAGTAACCAATTGTATAGCAACTACTGTTGGTCCAATAAATAAGAGTCTCGTAGCACTAGACCAGGTGTAAAGCTTCCGAAGGTTTTCGCCGAGGAGGCGTTCTGATCGTCCCTAAGTTCTTTGGAAAGTTCCTCTGGAGTCTCTGTCGACGGCGGAGGATACGCTTCCCCCTGCGACGTGGTACAGCATCGCGGGAACCTCCACAGACATATACCTTTATTTCAAACAATAGTCAAAACAAAGAAACTCAAAATAAAACGAACAAAACAAAACATTTAATAAACGTAAACACAGTGCAGTGAAATGCAGGAAATAAAATAATTCTCAACTAAAACAAATAAAATATATCACCTCGGTCGCAAGCGTGTAAAAGCATTCTAATAATATATTGCTTGTTAAGCAATTTATATTTAAATTAGCATTTAGCGCGGCCGTGTGGGGACTGGCTCTTAGTCGGCGCTAGGCGAGTTCGAGTCAGCATACGGAGGAACCGAGTTGCATCGAGGTTCGTACAGTAGGTCACCTTTGTTTTTTCTAATGAAAACAAACCGGAGAGTACCAGCAAGAACACGGTAGAAGGAAAACACGCAACAACAAATAAAAGGAAAAGTGCTCCGAAAAATTTCATTGTGACGCGAAGTAAAGCCGCGAAACTAACGATGGAGGAAAAACAGCAAATGGAGGAGGACGGTGAGCTTCCCTCCCACTCCAACTTTAACATGTATGGGGCGAATAACTCATTCGCTTCTCTTGCATGGTCAGAGTGTAGTGCTCCAGAAAGCCCTACCATTAATATCCTCCCCCTACATACATATCCCATCATCCTAATTTTATTCATTTAAATCCCATGAATCCTAAATAATTCCATAACCAATATCGAGCAACCAAAGCAGTTGCTCTATATAACATACAAATTCTAAACAATTCCATAACCAATATCGAGCAACCATAGTAGCTGCTCGATATAACATACAAATAATCCAAAAGTTTCCATAACCAATATCGAGCAACCATAGCAGCTGCTCGAAATAACAAACACCCAAGTAATCAAAACGATTTCCGAATCGTTATCGAGCAACCAGCAGCTGCTCAAAATAACAAACTCCTATGCATCCCAATCCGAAAACCCTAGCAGCAAATTGATACAATCAGCAAAATCCATATCGAGCAACAGTGGCATCTGCTCGAATATGATAGGCCAAACCAACTTTCATGTGTTTCAGGGTTCAGGTATAAAAAGGAAAACTAATATGTTTTCAGGCAGCTTTTAGTTTTGCCAGTCGACGATGATCGTTCGATCATTGTGGTCTTTCCTTTTTTTTCAATTTGGCATTCGATCATTTTCACATTCTACGACGCACGCCATAAGAAGGCAACTTAAACTTTAAATGAGTAAAGAATTTGATAAGTGTAAAAGTATTTAATTTCATTCATCCTAAACTTAAATAGTAGTTTGATCTTACTACGCATGCTACGCTCTTCCCTCGAGTTCAGAGGAAGCACGGCGTCAGCATTACATTCTGGTGGCAGCAGTGGGATTACTACCTACCATTGAAGAGACGACTGGAATACCAACACCCCCTTCCTGAGAATGACATCTCGAAGTAGTTCCAGTTCAATCAAAGAAACAAAAAACAACAGGTGAAAAAAAGAACAAAAAGGCGAAAAAAACCAAGTGAATAGACAATAATCAAAAGAAAAAAAGTGGAGAAACACAACGATTGAATCAAAGATAAAAAGGCAATAAAAAAAGTGAAAAAAAAAACACGAATCAAAGAAAAGAGGAGACAATAAAAATAAAAAAACAGGAAAACAAGTTAAATAAAGAAAAAAAAAAGAAGAAGGAAGAATCTGCGAAACATATCAGCATTCCGGAAAACAAACATTAAAAAGACCAAGGCGGATCAACCAACTATAGGGCGCGAAGCTTACCTGGCAGTAAAAACAAATTCAAAGTGGAAAAAAAAGACACAAAGAACAGAACAACAAAAAGAAGAAAAATATAACGAGGAAAAAACAATAATCAGTGGCAGCTCCGATCAACAACAAAAACTGCAGTGAAGACAGCGAGCGCAACATCAGCACACCTAATCGATTATCCTGGAACAACCACCACAGCAACATTAACAAGATTCACAGTCGTCTACACTAATACCACACCCCACATTAGATGCAGCAACACCCACAGAGCAGCGGCATTAACAAGGTATTTATGAATATTTTTATATGTTGTTTGATTTCAAACGGGACGAATTAGAATTCCCCAACGTAAACGTACAAGATTTAAAAGAAAAATGTTAGATTATCAGATGTGATTTGTGATGTGGTTATTATATTTGATATTGTGCAAATAATTTCTCTAGCACAGCTGTGTAGTTAATGTTATACCAAAATTTGATGAACGTTGCTGAATTCGGAAATTATACTTTGTTCTTTTTGTTTCTTTTAAGGTAGTTCATTCATTTCAATTAGTGTCTTATTATTAATTATTGGATTGGTTTTGAATCGAAAATACAAAATGTATACAGTTGATTCCCGAAAAGAAATAAAAAAAAAACAACAGAAAACATAAATAATGAATACAGTAACATATGTGAGGAAAACGTATAGAATTAATATTATAACAAATTAAAAACAGAAGGTATATTATTTACATACATATATTTCTAAAACAAAGAATTTTTTAAATTCAATCTGTACGTTGACCCTTTGTCTGCTGCGGGACCTTTTATCTGTTCGGGCCTTTTCTATTCTTACTCCCGGTGTCTTTAATAGGATCGATTTTTACTTGGGTTTTTGCCTCTCTCATTGGTGTTTTGTGGATTACTTTTGGGTGCGCTTCACTTATACTTGGGAAGGTCAATCCGCCTAAGACGCAAACATAATTACTCGGTCAAAGAAGCCCTGCCCACTGAAAAACGGGAGAAAATTTCCAAGATGAATTTCACCATAGGACTGGGCGACATATTGGGATTCGTGCCGGTTTTCGACGGAAACCCAGACGAGTTAGAGGGATTCATCTCCTGTGGAGATATCCTACTCTCACAAGCACAGGACGATAACCAAAAGTCTTTCTTTTTGCAAGTAGTCAAAACAAGACTACAGGGACCGGCACATGACTGCATTCGCTGCAAGACCATTCCAACCTAGGAGGACATCGTATCGGAACTAAAAGAAGAGTTCAAAAGTCTCACCTCCGGGTCCGCGGCACAAAATAGTCTGGTGGCGGCAAAGCAGGATAGCAAGGAAGGTGTAAAGGAGTTTGGAAACAGACTCACACACCTCCTGCATCAATTGGACAGAGCTACATTCACGAGTTCCGTTGAGCCTGTGGTGCGAACGTACCTTTTGGAGGAAAACCAAAAAGTCGCACTGAATGCATTTGAAGACGGGCTGAAAAATTCAAATCTCGGGATTCTAGTCAAGTCACATAACGCTCCAAACCTAAAGACAGCCATCAACTACGCACTGGAACAATCCCGAAGATTGGACAGAATTAATACAGTGACAACTCCGGCCAACACCCTAAGAGGAAATCAACAATTAACTTGCCAGACGTGCAATAAAAGGGACATACTTCTGCGACTTGTTATCGCAACACCAATTTTCCGAACTTCGTCCCCCAACACATTAAGACAGAGGTCGAACGCCTCCAATGTACATACTGCAAGAGATTTAACCACTCTCAGGCAGAATGTAGAACTAGAATGGCGCACATGCAGACCCAAAACCAGGTCCCAGTAACTCGAAACCCTTTTCAGAAATACACCAAATACGTCACTAAATGGAATATCTACAAGTTTCCCCCAGGAAAGAACTCGAAACATTAGGCGAAGTCGAATCACACCTAACGTACCCCAGCAGGGAAACGAATTAACCCGGGCAGTGAACTCCGGCACTCCTTCCCGGGTACAAACAATTGCCGACGTACACCTCACTCCGATGTAGATTTTAAAATGCTCGTATCTTTCTGCCCTGAATTTAGGGAGCCAGTAATACGAGTCAAATTCAATCCATCGGATAAGCAGTATTCTACGTTTCTCATCGATACAGGTGCAGACATCAGCCTGATAAAGTTTGAGTATGCTCGAATACAAGCTGCACATATTTCAGATCCCATAACAATATCCACAATCACAGGGGAAGCTTTAAACACAAGTGGGGAATTAGAAGGCGAACTAGAATTCGAAACTAACGACCACACCATATCCCTCAAACATTTTTTCCAAATCATGAACGAAAAAATTAACCTTCAATACGATGGGATCTTGGGAAATGATTTTTTTCACTAGATTCCAGTGCCGAATTGACTATAAAAATAGATTTATCCAGATCTCTATAAAAATGGGAACTATGGGAACACCTGAGCAGATCTCGGAATTACAGAAAGTAAAGAGGCAAAAGGAAAATGCCACACCTTACGAAGTGACGTCCACGGAAACTACTGGTAATAAGGATATCGGAAGGCTGTTGCATGACAATTTAGATGTCTCCCAAAAATCGGGAGTGGTTACTAAGGATAAAACATGTAGGTCGACATCTGAATCCGTTTGCCTACGGGCCGGATCTTATGTTTCAACGAATACAGTCGAACAAGTTATCCCGAAACCACATTCGCTCTCTCTTTCTCAAACTCCGGATAATGCTAATGGATTGGTTGAAGACGTTGGATAACGACAGAAAACCCCAACAAGGGATAAGCCAGACGAACAAGAAGTCCTAGAAGAAAACAACTCTGAAAAAAATCTAAAACCCAATAAATCCCTACCAGAACTCCTAAACAATGAGCGCGAGCCTGCATTGGACTCCATCATAATGCGTCCCCGAGCGCAACAAATAGTGGAAATTCCTTTTAGGAACAAAACGGAAAAAAATTTAATAGTCAAAAAGACGCATGTCAGGCCAGGCATTTATCTAGGCGACACCTTAACGGTGACTAAGGACAATAAAATCAAGATACTCATTATGAATACCTTGGACTCAAGCCAAGAAGTAAAAATCAATGATATTAAAATCGAATGGGAAAGGCTGGAAAATTACGATGTGGTTCAGACGGACGAATCAAAGAACCACCAAAAGAACAGGCTTGCGCGATTGGAATCTCTCTGGGAATTGCAACAGTGTAATGAAGAGGAGAAAAAGTCTATTCTAGATATCTGTCGCAAATACAACAATCTTTTCTTTCTGGAGGGTGATCATCTCACTTACACCGATGCCATAACACATCGAATCATTGCAGAAAATGGGAAAGCGCCCCTTTACTTAAGGCCATACCGCCTCCCAGATAGCTCCAAGCAGGAAATTCATAAGCAGGTGAACGAAATGCTGGACAATGGTGTAGTACAACCAAGTTTTAGCCCATGGAATTCTCCTCTTTTATTGGTTCCCAAAAAGCCAGGCCCGGATGGGACAAAACGATGGAGGGTGGTCGTCGATTTCAGAAAATTGAATGAAATAACCATAGGAGACGCATACCCATTGCCCAACATCACTGACATCTTGGACCAATTAGGTAGAGCTAGATATTTCAGCACGCTTGATATGGCCAAAGGTTTCCACCAGATACGCATGAAAGACCAAGACAAAAATAAAACAGCATTCAGCACTCCATTCGGACACTACGAGTACAACCGTATGCCTTTCGGGTTGAAAAATGCACCTGCGACGTTTCAAAGACTTATGAACAATGTTCTCATGGGTCTTCAGGGAATCCAATGTTTCGTTTATGTGGACGACATCGTGATTTACGGCTATGATCTGAACGATCATAATTCACGACTTATAAAAGTCCTCGATCGCCTACATGAACATATTTTAAAAATACAACCGGAGAAGTGCCACTTCATAAGACCAGATCCTGAAAAAACGAAGGCAGTAAAAACCATCCCTGTACCAAAAAAACAGAAGGATGTAAAATCTTTTCTTGGCTTCGTTGGCTATTATCGAAAATTTATCCCTAATTTCGCTAAATTAGCCAAGCCATTAAGCAGATTGCTCAGGAAAAACGTCATTTTCCACTGGGATGCTTTTTGTGATGAGGCATTTACTATTTTAAAACAAAAAGTTATCACCCCACCAATACTGGCATACCCAGATTTCAATCGGGAAGTTATCGTAACAACTGACGCGAGCGAAATTGCCCTAGGAGCCGTACTTTCTCAAGGTACAATAGGCCAGGACAAACCCATTTCTTTTGCTAGCCGCACTTTAAATGATGCCGAAACCCGGTACACCACATCCGAGAAAGAATTACTGGCGGTTATTTTTGCACTGGCTCAATTTCGACCATACCTCTATGGACGAAGGTTTACCATCGTCACAGATCACAGTTCTTTACAGTGGCTAATAGGACGAAAAGATCCTACCTCTCGGCTGATGCGTTGGAGAATTCTCCTAGAAGAATATGAATACACCATTATCCACAAAAAGGGAAAAATAACACCAATGCCGATGCCCTTAGCCGAATAATTGTCGAAGACACCACGGACCCTAACAAACATGTTTTGGTAACCACACGGGGCCAGTTAAAAAACGAAAGAGATCCGCAGGAAATTCAAGGCCACAAAAATAAACCTGATTTTTTATTACATAAACAAAACGGGTCCATCTATTCCGAGAAGAAACTAGAGTTTCGTATAATAATACTTCGTCTGACAATTCTCTCGAAGAAAGCGTCCTGGCTAAGAAGATCAAATATTTTACAAAACCCGAGGTGGGAATGAAGGCAGATTGTGATAACCTGAAGGCATGCGTTGTTACCCTACCATTACCCTTCAGAAGTGTAGGCGACAGAAATGTCGTCAGAGAATGCTTATCTGGCCTTAGCCAAGTATGCCGCGACCGTAACCTCGACGAAATTGGTTTGTCGATAACCACAATGGATGAAGAGTCAAAAACAATCTTTACAGCTCTTCTCAAAGATGTTTTTGGGCAGTTTAGCACTCAAGTAATTATCTTTCCCGACGAAAGAAAACTAATAACGAACGAAGATGACGTGCAGAAATTGCTCGCGGAATACCACGACTCACCGTTTGGGGGGCATCAAGGAATCACGCGAACGCTCAAACGCATGATGCCAAAATACTACTGGCCATCAATGAAAACCGACATCACGACATACATCCGTTAATGTGCCTCCTGCCAAATAAACAAAAGTAGAAAAAATCCCAGGGTGCCAATGAAAATAACAACAACAAGCTCGAAGCCATTCGAGAGGGTCGCTTTAGACATAGTTGGACCTTTGCCAGTCAACTACAACGGAAACAAATACTTGTTAACTTTCCAGGACGATCTGACCAAGTTTTCTGGGGCATACGCCTTGGCCAGTACCGAAACCAAGGACGTGGCCAGGATCTTCGTGGAAAATATCGTCTGTCAGCACGGCATACCGTGTTCTCTATTGACCGACCGAGGCACACATTTTTTAAGCACACTCTTTAAGGATATCTGCTTACTACTCAAAACAAAAAAAACTAAACACATCACCCTATCATCCACAAACAAACGGGGCATTAGAACGAAGCCATAGGACGTTGGCAGAATATCTCCGCCACTATGTTAACCAAGATACCCTTACTTGGGATACCTGGATACCATACGCTATGTTCGTTTACAATACTACACCCCACAGTAGTACAGGTTACACGCCACACGAACTACTATACGGTTTTCCAGCCGATATACCCACTGCACTTAAACCAAACCCCGAAGGTACATATAACTATGATTATTACGCGAACGAACTAAAGGTGCGATTGCAACACGGCTATCGCACCGCAAAGGAAATACTGTTGGGCAGAAAAAAGGGGTCCAAAGCGCATTATGATCAAACTTCGGGAAGTCGAAAATTTAACGTCGGTGATAGGGTACTGCTAAAAAACCACGCCAGACACAACAAATTAACCTCCCTATGGCAAGGCCCCTATGAAGTTATAAAAATTGTATCCGGGGAAAACACAATTTTAAAGATTGGAATGGGTACACGCGTGGTCCATAACAACAATTTAAAACCATTCATAGACTAACCTTTTTCAGCTCAAAGTATGAAAATAGAGATTTCCCAACACACAATATTCCGTTTTTCCTTTTTCACAAAACAAACACATTTTTCAAATATATATGTATGTATAGAATAGCAGACTGAATTTAAATATTAAGTATTAAAGTAAAAACCAAAACAAGTATGTAAATATAAAAATTAATCATCATCATCATCATCGGCACTACAACCGGGGACCGGTCTTGGCCTTATTTAACAAGTCCTGAGGCTTGTTAAATTTTCCATAATGATTTGTTTTTTCCGGGCAAGGTCATTAGCCTTGCGCCAGAGGCTCCCCGACGGGGAATCGAACCCCGGTCTCCCGCATGGCAGGCGGGTATACTAGTCACTACGAGGGTTGCCTCTTATGTTTCGGGATTTGGCAACCCTAGCGTTGCAATCCGGCAATTGACAGCTCTGTCGTAAAGTTGGACATTTTTGAGGTTATACGCACTCAGAAAGTTTTGACATGCGAGCGCTATTTGTGTTGTTTACAGTAACTTAAAAGATTCATCTCGGCCCAAAAATGGAATTAAATCGTCAACATTTTCGTGCGATTATTTTTTACAACTCTCGGCGTGGATTAACACAGCAACAGTGCATGGATGTACTTAATTCAATTTTTGGCTATGAAGCTCCATCTAGGACCAGTGTTTATCGATGGTATGGTGAATTCAATCGTGGTCGTAGTTCACTCCAGGACGAATTTCGTGAAGGTCGTCCAAAATCAGTTGTTGTTCCGAAAACCATTGACGCTGTGCGCGAACTGATATTGGAAGATCGTCATGTGACCTATCGTGAGATTGAGACAACCTTAGGCGTTAGTGGGACCAGCATACATTCAATATTGCATAAACATTTGACTGTCAAAAAAATTTGTTCGCGTTGGATCCCACACAATTTGTCAATCGCCCAAAAAAAGGCTCGTGTCAATTGGTCGAAAGAAATGCTCAAAAAATGCGGTCGCGGTGCTTCGAAACACGTCTATGACATCGTGACAGGTGGTGAATCGTGGATTTACGCGTATGAGCCCGAAAGTAAACAGCAGTCGACTGTCTGGGTGTTTCAAGATGAGCCAAATCCAACAAAAGTTGTTCGCGCACGAAGCACTTCCAAGCAAATGGTCGCCTGTTTTTTCGGAAAAACTGGACATGTCGCAACCGTACCACTAGAACAACGCAGAACAGTCAATTCTGAGTGGTACACAACCATTTGTTTGCCAGTTGTCTTCCAAGAAATCTGGAAAACCAACCGCCGAAGACGGATCACTCTTCACCACGACAATGCGAGCTCTCACACATCGGCTGCGAAAAACTGCATTTTTGAGCACCCAAAACATCGATTTGATGGGTCATACGCCGTATAGTCCTGACTTGGCACCGAATGACTTCTTTTTATTCCCGTACGTAAAAAACAAACTGAGAGGTCAACGTTTTTCGACACCTGAAGAAGCGGTTGCTGCATTCAGAATGCATGTGTTGGAGATACCTCAATCAGAGTGGCAAAAGTGCTTCGACAATTGGTTCAAACGCATGCAAAAGTGTATAGATCTTCATGGGGAATATTTTGAAAAACAATAAAGTGATTTTCGATGATCAATATTTGTTTTTGTTCTCTAATCCCGATATATAAAAGGCAACCCTCGTATACTATTGAGGAGCCATAAAAATTAATACTAATATTAAAAAACAATTTTTTGTTCACACTTAAACAAAAATAGTAATGATTGTTAGTATGTAGGATTAAATTTAAATATTAAATAATAATGTAAAAACCAAAACAAGTATGTAAATATAAAGAATAATACTAATAATGAAAAATAATTTTTCTTTACACTTAAAAAAAAAAAGGAATGATTGTTAGCATGTAAGATTAGATTTAAACATTAAATAATAAAGTAAAAGTCAAACAAGTATGTAAAAATAAAAAATAAATACCAGTAATGAAAAACAATTTTTTAAAAATTATACAAAAAATTTAATGATTGTTAGTATGTAAGATTAAATTTAAACATTAAATAATAAAGTAAAATTCAAATGAGTATGTAAAAAAAATATATATATATAAAAAAACAAAACATAATAAATAAAAAACAACCACAAACAGGCTACAACACTGGTAGCCGAAATACTCCCACACAGACTGAAACAACATCGCAAGCAGACATACTCACAATCCTGCTCAATCTGCAGAGACACATGACGCAGTTGCAAAGTCAAATTAACCGGATCTACTCACACTTGCCCAGTCTACCAGGTGCAGTAAAAAGTAAAAAACATTTTATTCGAAGTATTGGCCATTGCTTTGTACACATTTCGACCACCTTTCTGGCAGTTTGTGGATACCACGCCAATAACACCGGACGTCTTTTGGGGCAAACTATTCGGAGACCCAATTTTCGACTTCTTTGTAGGAATTGAAATGCTGCTTAGCCAATGCGTGTCCCATCGATGAAAACAAATGGTAGTCGTAATGAAAAATCAACTTCCAGGAATGTGTAGCCACCTATTTAGGACCACATTATATAAAGCCACGAACGACACAAGGAAAAACAGCCAAAAGTTATTTATGGTGGGATCGCATGGTAAGGTGAACTGGAAACCAAGAGTGTAGTTAAATACCATGGCATCAGACTAGATCAATATCTGTATTTCAACAAACATGTAGGGGCGGCTTTGGCCAAAGCTAGGAAAACGTTTGCTACGACAAGGAGGCTATTTCACATTAGCCAACTTGACAGCTAGGTAAAAGTTATATGCTACATGACTCTAATCAGGCCAATGTTCATATATGGTTGCCCAGTATGGTTTAACATAAGTCCAAATTTGAAGGAAAAGACTCGGGTGTTCGAAAGGAAGTGTCTCAGAAGTTGTCTCAGATTATATCAAATACCGGGGGCGGACTATAAAAAGTATTATTCAAATGAGACTTATATAATGAAGCATACATAAATAGGGTAGATAATGTTATGATCGTCCAATGACCTAATTTTCGGGGCTTATTATCCAAATACTCTGTACTTTGAGAGCGTGCGTCACAATTGTTCCACCGGAGGCGTTCCTTGATTTGGACATGAATGGGCTTATACAGGATATATTCGGAATTCCACTGATCTATCATGTAAGTAGATCATCCGTAGACGGGTGATTGTGCTACGGCCGGGTAGTCACGCGCCAAAAGAGAAGCTCTAGCGCTTCAGTAGGGCTATCTCCCAAAGAGACGATAATATTAAAAACACCAACAATTCTGGTGGTTGAATGGCAATTAAAGACTTGATTACCAACGTCAATAGAATCACTACATTATCAGCCAGCTGACACAGACTTAGCTTTTCTAGAATTAGGGTAGTATAAGATTTAAGTTAAGTCCTTTTCACTAAATAAATAAATAAATAAATAAATAAAAACTTGAATTAAGTTAAATTTTAAGTTAAAACAGAAAAAAAATTGGTGCAATGTCATTCGAATTTTTCTTTGTTAAACAAATAATCACAACTAAAGCCACAAATAAAGTCCTGTCGCCGAAAGGCAAGTTGTGCAATAGTCGTATATGTTTAGCTTCGAGCGTCTGCGTAGGACCAGTAAGTTATAATATAAGATAATTAAGCTATAATTTAAGTATTTTTTGTCTGGCATATAAATTAGAAACTAAGAATATAAAACGAAATAAAAAACCTTGTAAAAATCAAAAATGAAATCATCAGCTCCATCTTCAGAAAACTATGTAATATTTCTAGAAGCAAAAAATATTTTACACCGGCTCAACTTATTTTCTTCTACAAATCTCGAATTAGACATAGACTCGGTGACCGTTCCCATGTGTAGAGCACTGCCTCTAAACATATCCTGCACCTACTTAATAGCATACAGACACGGGCAATCCGGCTGATCGAAAACGAAGCGCTGACATCGAAATCACAGTCGCTATCTCATAGTAGGTATTACTCCGCAGAATTCGGTTTTTTTGCGCCCCACAAGACAATCCGACGGATCCCACCAGTTCGTGGTTTATCACCCGATCGAACGTAAATCTCTGTACCAATATATATACATATTGTTCTGGATGCTGCGAATCCATAGGAGAAAAACCTATCAGAAACACTAACCCTATATTCATCAATAAGAAATACTTGCTTAAAGATACAAATAACCTGCCCTGAAATACAAAGAAACCACTCAAAAGAAACAATTTTGCCTAATTCACAAAATAATCCAAGTCCCATAATATGATATGATCAAAAGAAACAATTTTGCCTAGTCCACAAAATAATCCAAGTCACACAATCATATGACCCATGGAAAATATTTGCTTGATCTGCAAATTGTCCCATGGTATAATCCATAAGACACAATGTAGTCTGTACAGAAATACAAACCCCATGGGAGACCCTAACAAACGTTTTGCATGGTCGACAGAAAGCAATGCGATCACGAGCAGCCGGCGAGGCAAGTAAAAATGGGAAACGAAGGGAGTTCGTCAGAAAGTCTTGAAGAGACATGATCGTCCTATTAGGTCTCGTCCTACAGTCAAAGTAAATCTAGAAAAGAAGTGAATTGATTTAAGCGCAAACGAATGTAAGATTTTAACGAACAAAATATTAATTAACTAAATATTGCTAGCTAAGAATTAATTAGATATTGTAATAATAATAAGATTGTAATTAATCAAATATTGTGAGTTTAGAATTAACTAAATATTGCTAGCTAAGAATTAATTAGATATTGTAATAATAATAATATTGTATTTAATTAAATATTATGAGTTAAGAATTTATTAAATATTGTGAACAAAAGATATCAATTAAATATTGTAAATTGATATAATTAATAATTGTAATTAATAAAGTTAAGTTTAAGGTGAAAATAAGCGTCTTATAAAAAAAAAAAAGGTGACTCCACGCGGTAACATCTCCATCGGCTCCAGCATCCGCTCCCTAGTCCAACGGAAAAGCCAGAGGGCTCTACCCACAAACCGTATCTGGCCTGCGGACTTAGTTGGTGCAAATTATTACATTGTGTGCAGCCTATTGAAGGCATAACAATATATATATATAAAGGATGCGGCTTACTTGAAACGTTACTATAAATGTGTGCATGCACCGCAGTGTCGATTACGCGGAACACTAATTGTGTTTACAAGAGAGTAAGAAAACGGATGTGTCAAATGTCAAAAGAGAAAAATACTCCAACCCAAAGGACAAACTTTATTATGTGTTTAATATTGTTTTAATAAAATCAAAATACCTCAAGGAATTATAGTATCCAAAATGCGTTTCGTTTTCATGTGAATCTCCGTCTCCATATCTAAAAGTGACGAGTTCGGCGCACTCACTCTGCCTCTCGAAATTTGAAGGAACTCACCAAATCTCGACACTTAACGCGCTTGATTTGCAATGTGTGGCCCTTTTTCAAGTCTCATCCGTCTATATTTATATCGTTCCACATATACTCGAAGAAATCTCTGTAGATGTCAAAGGTGATTTACCTACCTGAATCATGGGATGCTTAGACTAAAAGCAAACTAGTACGGCCTAATCAAGGTGAACTCAATCAAAGGCAATCTAAGTCGAGAATGAAATATGCAAACGGCCGGTTAAGCCAAAAATGACATAAACTCAACGAAATCTTTTAAGTTGAAAGCAGCCTAAACTGAACCCCACGTTCTAAGCCAAATGCGGAAACCTAAGACGAAACGGACTTAAGCCGAAGACACCACAACCAAAAGCCACTTAAACCTCTTACGCCAAAGGAGACAATAGGCAGAGGTGTTTTAAAGTAAAAACGTCATTGACTAAAAGTGACCTAAACTAAAGGCGACTGAATCTAAAGATTTCCTAAGTTACAGACGACCTAAGTTAAAGATTACCCAAGCCAAAGACGACCTAAAGCAAGGACGATCTTCAAAGCCAAGGACTAAAAGCGAACTTAACTAAAGTTAGGCCAGTTAGGCCAAAGGCGTCCTAAAGCAAGGTGACCTAAAATTAAAACAGATTACATCAAAGTGTTCTAAGTCATTGGCTAAAAGTTACCTAAACTAAGGCGACTGAATCTAAAGATTTCCTAAGTTAAAGACGACCTAAGTTAAAGATTACCCAAGCCAAAGACGACGTAAAGCAAAGACAATCTTCAAAGCCAAGGACTAGAAGCGACCTTAACTAAAGTTAGGCCAGTTAGGCCAAAGGCGTCCTAAAGCAAGGTGACCTAAAATTAAAACAGATTACATCAAAGTGTTCTAAGTCATTGAGTAAAAGTGACCTAAACTAAGGCGACTGAATCCAAAGATTTCCTAAGTTAAAGACGACCTAAGTTAAAGATTACCCAAGCCAAAGACGACCTAAAGCAAAGACAATCTTCAAAGCCAAAGACTAAAAGCGACCTTAACTAAAGTTAGACCAGTTAGGCCAAAGGCGTCCTAAAGCAAGGTGTCCTAAAATTAAAACAGATTACATCAAAGTGATCTAAGTCAATGTTCTAAGTCAAAGTTGGCGTAAGCCAAAGCTGACTTAAGCCAGGAGCGACTTACACTGAAGATAACCTAAACTAGAAGCTACCTGAATTAAAGGTGGCCTTTCGCTAACTGTGTCGGATTCAAACTAAGCTAATGCCCTAGAATTCTAAGACACTGTGGGGGTTCTCTATATCTCACGGAGAATCACTCCACAATTCCAACCAATTTTGACCGCTAACAGTGCGCCACTGTCCCAAATCCGCAATAGCACACATTCGCAAACCCGCAAAGAACACACTTCCCACTCGCAACAGCGCCCATTGCCAAATCCGCGATCGCATACACCCCCAAACTTGCAAAGAATCCATTTCCCAATCTGTAATAAAACGCATCTTCAAAACACTATAGAATATAAACCATCTCCCTCATCTACATCAAACCGCATACATTTTTCCCAAAAAGCACTTAGGTTGATTTCCTACTTAAACTATATTTCTCAGTTGCAACCAAGCAGCATTAATTTCCCCCGAAAATCATTCCGACTGACTTCCTTCTTAAACCATTTCCCTTGCTTGTAACCAAGCAACTTTCAGTTTCCCCGAAAACCATTTCGGCTTCCATCCTACCTAAACCATCTGAAATAATACCAATTTGCTGGTAAGTCACCAGCACGATATGTTGTATTTCCGCGAAACAACCATCGCAACGACCAAGACCCATATTCCTTTGTCTAACCGACAATTCATGCCCATACCTGGTTATGCCTTCAAAAACAATTTCTCAGTACACATACCAACCGAGGAATTTGACCCAGCCTGTACGGCAGGAATTCCCCGCAACAAATTCTCTATCCACGCATAGTAACCCTTTTCAAGTTCTCCGCTGCCACGACACCACGAATGGATTCTTGCCCCCCTTTAGTCACTCGAGAAATATCCATCAACGCGCACGCACGCGGAGTCGAGTTTGGTACGCTGCAGAGCACGCACACTCCGAGTAGGAAATCCGCGCCATTGTATTAAGCAAAGAAAATAAAAGAAACGAATTCAACCTTGGTAGTGTACACGCGAACAGCAGTTATAAAATAAATTGTCGCGACCACAGAAAACTTAATAAACAATATAATACGTTGTTGCAGCCTTATAACTCAGTGGATAAAGTAAAGTCGGAAATTAACGGAGAACGAAAGCTCTCTATGCGAAGGCCCGTGTATAAAACTACTCTTTGTACCCCATGTGCCTAAGTGCTACTGGTTTGTAAATTGCGGTAATGACGCAATATTTTCGTACTGTGTAGAATATTGAAGAAATAAAGAACATTAACGTGGAACTCGTTCAGTGCCCTCCATTCGTCTTTTACCTTGTGGTGTCCCCCCACACAAAGTTGCCCTAATCCAATATTGTTTTTACCTTCAACCTATTTGTTCGCTTATTAATTAAAGAAAAAAATACAAAGTCGAGTGCACTCGGTCATGGTAATTTCGACTAAATTTGAATTTGAATTTGGAGGGGCTAACACCCTATTTAATTAAGTTAATACAAGCCGAACACAATTTAAAATTTGCTGACTAAAGGCTTAATATAACTTAACGTAATAAGCCTATATCATACTCAGCCTATATGCGTAAATAATGAATCTAGTGTCTATCACAGCTAAATCCGGTTATATGACGACAGTCTATTATTCAATTGTGTTATACAATCCCATGTTTTCGTTGACATAGTTGTACTTGGCACATATGTTTCTAGCAGTTTTAATAAGGTGTGAATTCCCGCCACCCCATAGCTATCAGAGTTTGGACCTTCCCAATACCTCCTTCCCAATAATTAAACACCAATCCAGTTGTCGTCGAATATTTTAAATGTCACTCTCTTTGTAGCAAACAATACTTTGCATCTTGAGCCTACAAATGTGAAGTCATGTTTTTGGCAGCCAGCAGAACCACACTGCCCCATCGAGTTGAATATAAAATACGAACAAACGATGACTAATTATAATTTTGTATTAGAATCCACGAGTTAATATTTGCCGGCTCCGGCAACGAGGCATAAACAACTGGACGACGGAACATATGATTTATGGTGCTGATGATGTGTCCTTGTAACGCCAAGCTGCGGAACAGAGTTGGGTGGACTTAAAAACCAAAACTTCAAGCAGAAGACATGACGATCTGACTAAGGAGCTCTACTTTGGACCATTCATCATTTTTCGGAACGAGTGGTCCGGTAGGCATGACAAGGTACATGAGATGTCCGGGTGTCAGATGAGTACAATAGCACGATGAGCGACTGTTTTGTGACCTAAAAACAGAAAAGTACGGCGGCCAAAGCGGTCGAATTGAAACAAGAACATTCAAAGGAGGAGAAACAGGAAACGTAAAAGTAAGAGAAAACCAGAAAACATTGGATCCCATAGCGAAGTCATCAATCATCTCGGTACTCATCTCTGTCGAGGATACTAATTTATTGGTTCTATCGTTCCGAAACTAACTTCCCCGCGCCTCGCCAAGAATTCGGTTTAAAACTTCTGTTTGGTTTTATGGCGGCTGATAATTTCATTTAGAAGTTCGCTGAGAGTACGCGCCCCCAGCAGGGCGCCCACGCAAGCTGCTGCCTTAGCCGACCACACAAAGGAAGATGGAAATTGAAACTTTTTCCACGAAGTCGGTCGTAAATAAGCAGTGAAACCAAATCAATGCGAGTGATGGATTTCTTGTCAGGGATCAGGAATTTTGTTTTAGGTGTATCCACATCCAGTACTATCTGATCAACATTAAGTTCTCGGAAGATAAGATTACTAATCCAAGTTGATTTTGACAATGAATCGACCGAGAGCTTCATTTTCAAAGAACTGAGGATATTATATTAAATCCCTAGTTGAAAGTAATGGTTATGTGATGCGGGAGTCGACTTTAGACTCGGCTTCATTCGTAAATTCAGAAATCCTTTTTTCTAAAATGTCTTATCGAGTTGTTTACTTAAAGTTTCCGAACACTCAACATTTGAATGTAAGTATCTATTATATGTATGTGAACAGTTTGTTTGTAAACTAAGTAAGTTTACTTTTTGCTCGATATTCAGATTTCCTATATATTCGCACGAGTTTTGCAAAAACTATAACAAACGAGGACAAGGATTCATGAGTTACGTTGCGTATGTCAGCATGTTACCCCGACTCCAGCGCCACAATCAGGCAAACGTTATCCGCTGCGTCAGCAGTTCAAAAGACAAATCAAAATATTGCGGTTGAAGCTGGTCAAAACCACAAACTGTTGTAGGGAGATGGTGACTGGCTGTACCCATAGAATCTCCTTTCCACCACTCTGTTCCAATACGTAGCTGCGAATATTTTGTGGTTCACCAAATATCCATTAAAACGGAAAAATTACAGCCAGCGTCATCGGGTCATCCTGAAGCCAGCCTGCAGTGACACACATCCCACGGAACCCGCTCAACCGCCGTTGAGTGACAAAACTGCAAAAATCAAATGATTTTGCCTCCCGATGGGAAGGGAATTTCAAAGGGAGTCCTTGGAAAATATCAATTTTCATTTTTCCACCCGAACAGGCATGCATTTCAGAAGGTCTCTGCTGGCTGGGAAGCGCTCTGGCATGCAAATATATTTTTCAAGATTCAGAAAAAGGACGAAATACAACCGAAATGAATAGCAATAACAGGCGCAAGGATATAAAAGTTAATGTGAAGCATCGATCAGTGGCTTGTGATATCCTTTCAACGCAATAAATTACTTTCTGTATATTTATGTTCGCATCGGTACAAGGATGAAATAACTGCGCTTATATCGAGGCCAATGGTGTATTTGTGAAGAGACAAAGGTCCTTGCAATGGCTCCCGATACAAAAGCGAAATGAATGCGCTCCGTCAAACACTAGGCGGGCCCGATGCATGATCACTCAAGCGAACGGACATAGCACAATGCACAACTGCATGTAGCTGCCGCGTTTGTCTATCCCTATCTCTTTGCAGGAGCGCTTGCACGTATCTTGTTTTTGTTTTCGCTCTTTTTGCATGACATTTATTGCACTCTCTTCAATGGTGATAATTTTTTAATGAGTTTTCATTGAATTCCCTCAGTCGAAGGATTCAACTTTTATTGGCCGGCAGCGCCTCCAATTAAATTTAAGTTGCGCGTAAGTATGCACAGGTCTGAACTCATGTTACGTTCCGAAATTTTAGGACCGGAAGCGATTGCTAATCATGCTTTTAAATGGAACGCAGTTGTCAGCTGAATAAATTTCCGGTCGTTCGAAAACAATGAAAACTTAATTTATGAACAACGTGAATGTGGGTGACAGCGTGGGTAGAGATTGAGAAACAAGATGGGAAAATGGAAAGCGAACGACAGTGACGATGAAAAGACGGTGGTACACGGCGTGGGTTTGAATCGGCTGATTTCCTTATAGGACATTAGTATCCCCATCCTCCCGTACGGGGGAGTAAAAGAAGTCATTGAAATTCATTAAGAAATCTCTTCGTTCAAGTATTTTTTTAAGGTCTGTCCTTCATTTACGATATCATTTGGGTGATAATTGTGATGAATCCATTCTTCGAAATATCCTCTCTCTGGCTTACGCCGCTTGAGCTAGCCGGAGGTGGTATGCTCTAATTAGGGCACATTTTGCAGGATGTAATCTCAGCGGGTGTGCAGAAATATGGCGGCTCCTTGTGTTCGTTATCTTTCGTCCTTCGGACATAATTTTTTCTACATAATTGTGTTATTAATTTAAAATAGCCCCAGGATACAATGTTGCTGGTGAATACGTCACTTGAAATCCGCTGGGAGCTTGTTATGTTTTATTTTAGGAATGGGGGTTAAAATGAACATGATTACGTGGTGTAGATGATTGTCGGGCCATTGCCAAGGAATACACCGCTTTTTGGAAATCAGTCTTTTGGCCGCAGTTCTCTTTAACATAAAGGTGGAAGATTTCGAAGTATGTATACTATCTTTCCCAGTTGTATATATGCTGTATCTCGTCGTCCTCAGATCTGTTATGTCTTCAAAATCAGGAAGCTTCTCAAGTTTTTTAATTGGTCGCAGTATATATAAGGCTTAGTGTTATATCTAACTTACGTCTAGTTAAAATAGTTAAATCTTTGTATGTTCACAGCACTTAAGTTACCCATTAATGTTGAGCTAGATATATGTTACTATGGAATAACGAACCGGTACTGAGGTTCCAATTATATATAATAATACAAAAGACTGTTATAACTAGTGCCGAATTGTCAAAGTCACCATACTTTCCCTCGTTGTCCCAATAGAATAAATTTCGGGGAATCACATTTCTTGTGCAGTGGTTAGGTATGGGGTGTGTTCCAAAGTATCTCTGCTGGTCGCAGTGTGATCGAAGCCTTAGCTTCGTAGTGCGCCAACAGTCAGTATACTATGAGAAGCAGAAGAATCAGGCCTGTTGCTTTAGTGCGACCCTTAATGGCTGAGATGGTATGGAGGTTGTGTCATGTGGTATATTGTGCAAACGTAGGTTCAACTAACGGGTCTTGCCAGTGTGCAGCTCGGTACGATTACTGAGTAATTGGGTCCCATTGTCTAGTCACTCGGCGAAATATTTAGCCTATTAGATTTATTTATTTATTATTTAGGTGGTTTCGAGAAATCCTTGACCATCTTTCGGGCCTTGACTGATGTACCCGATCTAGAAAAAGTATTATCCCAGGGCGCCGACTCGGCTTGAATTTTCTAAGACGTGTAAATGAAAAAAGGCCTTCTTTCCGCACCTCGTCGCGATGTGCGATTGCGGATACTGATAACTCAAGAAAAATGTAGCCAAAACGTGTGAATAAAACATCGGCGCTCCATCATGACAATACGTCAGGCACATGTATCGGGACGTCCCCGAGTTCCCGACGAACGAAAATTGGCAACGCTAACGTTGCTTATATTTACAGTCCAAATCTATGTCTGAAGGTTTTTTGTTCTCGAGGATCAAAATCACACACACCGTTTTGACAGTATTGGTGTTATTTCGGGTTTTCCAATATGGACTTGACAACTTTGAATTTAATTTGTGAACGCACTCTTTCAGTAATCATCGAACTGTTACTGTCAAATTATTCAGTAAACTCAAATTTTCATCATGGTTAAGTACACGAACGAACAACGTCTGCAAATTATAAAAATTTACTACTGAAATTTGGAATCGGTGACCGCAACTTTAAGAGCGTTAACTCCAATTTTCGATCGTAATTCTCGCTCTACTAGACAGACAATAACAAGTTTAGTGCAAAAATTTGAGTGTACATATTCGTTGTGTGATGTTGCCATTCCAGTGAGACAACGGGTTGGTCGAAGTGTCGAAAATATCGCTTTAATTCAGTCGTCCGTAGCAAACGATCCAAATCAGTCAATTTCACAGCGTTCTCAAGAATTGGGCATCGCCCAGACCACTTTACGGCGAATTTTACGTAAGGATCTTGGTTTACAACCATACATGATCAAGCTGACTCAAGAATTGAAGGCGATGGACCATTTGAACCGACGTACGTTCTCCGATTGGGCTCTGGAAAAGATGAGCCCAGATGATGAATTTCATCGCAAAATCATCTTCAGTGACGAAGCTCATTTTTGGCTCAATGGGTTCGTCAATAAGCAAAACATGCGTTATTGGTCGGGTGAAAATCCACTTGTGCTTCATGAATCACCACTTCATCCACAAAAAATAACAGTTTGGTGCGGTTTGCATGCCGGCGACGTCATTGGACCATAATTTTTCGTCGATGATAACGATCGTCACGTTACTGTGAATGGCCATCGTTATCGCGCCGTGATTGCCGATTATTTTTGGCCCGAATTGGAAGATATGGATTTGGGCGACATGTGGTTTCAACAGGACGGTACCACAAGCCATACAGCACACGATACAATCTTACATTCGATTTATTGAAGAATAAGTCTGATGAGCGTGTTATCTCAAGAAATGGGCCAGTCGGGTGGCCGCCTCGTTCGTGCAATTGAGCGCCTCTAGACGACAAGCCATTGGTCTATGCCAACAAGCCGACGACGTTGGAAGACCTCAGAGCAACCGTTGAACGCAAAAAAGCGGCCGTTTCGGCCGAAATGTGTGGCCGAGTCATCGAAAATTGGGTCTAACGAATCGACCGCTGGAAACGTGCCCGCGGTGGCTATGTGGCGGTTCCGCCAAACCCCACTGCCCACTTACCTGAAAAACACCCATAACCACAACCAAGTCTGCATAAGCTTTCACTAATGCAATTCGCATTATTATTATTATTTATTGGCCTGTAGGAACCCGGAAGTTCATGACCTCACCGACTCGGCTTTGCCATCGTTCCCTGTCCTGGGCACTCTCCTTCCACGCTTGACCATTCGATCCGATCTCCTCAAGGTCAAACCTAACATTGTCCTCACATCTCCGTCGCGGTCGTCCTATCGGTCTCTTTCCCGTTGGTCTACCGTCAAGAATTCTATGCACGGTCCTATCGTCCCCCATTCGCGCCACGTGTCCGGCCCATCTTAATCTTCGTGACTTGATTACTCTCACTATTGTAGGTTTGCGATATAGCTCTTCCAATTCGTGGTTATGAAGTTTCCTCCATTATCCTGCCTCCTCGTCATATTTACCACCAAAGATACCCCTCAAAACTTTATTCTCGAATACGCGGAATTTGTTTTCTTCCCGTTTTGTGAGAGCCCATGTTTCGCATCCATATAGAACAATCGGCATGATTATAGTTCTATAGACACGAAGCTTTATGTTACGTGATAGCAGTCTGGATTTCAGCAGTTTACTGACTGCGTGCCAACTAGCGTTGCCGGAATGCAGTCTCTTGTGAATTTCCTTCGACATTTCGTTACTGGCCGTCAGTATCGTTCCCAGATATTTAAATTCTATACCTTTTTCAAATATCTTATCTCTGACGTTTATATGTGTTCTCTGAGGTCCACCTGCTCTCGCCGTAATCATGTATTTCGTTTTGTCTTCATTTATTTCTAGGCCCACCTCTTCTGCCGCTTGCATGATGATTTCACAATTTTTACTAACAGTTTCTAGATTATCGCCCAGAACGGCGATGTCATCCGCATATGCGAGCACTCGAGTGACCCCGTTCAGGGATGATCCGGCCATGTTGTCGTCTTGTACCTTTCTGATGACATACTCGAGCACAAGATTATAAAGACACGGTGTTAGACCATCTCCCTGCTTTAGTCCTTCCCGGATTTCAAATGTTTCTGAGAGGTGGTTTTCTATTCTGACTCGCCCTTTGTTTTCGTTCATGCAAATTTGAATGAGGGCGGCATATTTTTTCGGGACTCCCAACTCAACTAGAATATGGTAGAGTCTCTGCCTTGCGACTGAGTCGTAGGCTTTTTTGAAGTCAACGAAAAGTTGGTGAACCGCCTCTCCGTATTCCCACTTCTTTTCCCATTAGCATCTTATGCAATTCGCATTAGCATCTTAAATGCTTTACGCATTATATAGATCAAATCTACAACCTAAAAGTACCTGCAAAAGAATTCTTACCTTTTCAAGCATTCCTTCGCTTACAAATCCCCTATAAGACTTCTTACTTTCCTTATCCTAAATTCCCTGTAATAGAATCCATTGGTTCGCATATCATACGACCGCATATCAGGGAATCTTACCCTTGAGTTGGCTATTCCCAGCCTCAGTATGTATACATAAAAACTATCTATGCAGAAATCGTCTGTCGACCCCTTTAGCCCGCGATAAACAACCAGCAGCTGCATACAATTACCGCAATCGATGCTGAAGCCTATTTTCCTAACTCACACCATGAGTAAACAAAGACCGCTGTCCTTCATCAGGCATTCTGGCGATACGCAAATAATTCAATCATCACTGTATCCCGAATGCACCTACCATCTAATGTTTACTGAGTCGAAATCTCAGGCCATAAATTCCTTTATTTTCTTATATTTCTGGATCTGTTTCTCATGACTAGCGACACTGAACAAACAGAAATCCATTAGCATCCACACGAAATTCGTTTTGTTTGTTTCAACGAACACACATCTCCTGGGTGCATATTATGCCCCTTCATGGCTTCGACCCATGAAAAGAACCGACGTACACATATAAATGTGTACAATGACGATCTCCTCTAATGACATCCGGTTATCACCACAGTGAAAGCGAATGAACCCAGAATTTCCTTAGCCAGCGAATTGGATTTTTGAGTCGTAATTCAACCAGCAAGGCGGTCGGGTCGCCCGCCATCCACCATACCGGCGCCGGTACGGTGTGTTATCTAGGAGTCGCTTTTCCTCCGCGGTAGTGAGTTTTAAGTTTGTGTAGTAACATCATTTTAAAACAAGTGTACTTAAATTACCTCTTACCAAAGGAACCAATAAACAATAAAAAAGCAAATTATGAAACAACATTTCCGTGTCTTTTATTTCGTGTTGGTGAACGACTGTCCGAGTGATTTCAGATGAGGAACTCAAATATTTCTGTTGGCGGTACATCATTTTCGTGAAGTGTTCGGCGGAACTTCAACAGTGGCACTTATGATGGAGGAGGAAGAGAATCAGCGCCGTACGCCGGTGCACAACGCTTTCTCAACACAGCTATATGGACGAAGTCGAGTTCCATTCATAAATGTGTTGATTGTACTTCAAGCCGATAATAAAGTTTTCGAAATATCTCGAATGGTTTGCGCTTTATTTAAAAAAAAAAGTCAAGTCCCTATTGAAAATCCCGATACAAGCGACCGTGGCAACAGCTTTAAAGGAGGTCGAGACCTTCGAGAAGGAATTAGCGGGATGGGAGAATCGGTGGAGAAAAATGTGTTCATGCTCGTGGAGAGTACTTTAACGATATATTCTCAATAAATATTTTTTTTTAATTTATATTGCATGACTCTGTTATATCATCATCATCGGCACTACAACCGGGAACCGGTCTTGGCCTTATTTAGCAAGTCCTGAGGCTTGTTAAATTTTCCATAATGATTTGTTTCTTCCGGGCAAGGTTATTAGTCTTGCGCCAGAGACTCCCCGACGGGGAAACGAACTCTTGTTTCCCGCGTGACAGGTGGGTATAGTAACCACTATACTTTGTTATATAGCATATATATATATATATATATATACAGAGAGGGTACCCACGGTTTTCCTCCGTACGATCGGTATCCGCTCCCAGGAAAAGGATAATTTTGGAGTCTGCACAATCCTTTTTCTTTTTACTTTTCACTTAGTTCCCTTACTGTCCTTTGAACAAACAAAACAACTCACATTATTTAAGTTTTTGTGTTTGTTCACTGGGTTTTTATTTTCTTCTATTTGGTACATTTAGTTTGAAATAGTTCCTTTTTTTTATATTTTACATTTAGTTTTTGTTTGGTTATTTTAGGATACTTTAAATATAAATGTACAACTATGTTTTGTTCAGTAATTACTTTTTGTTAAAATTGAGTCGCATACGAGGGACACTATGGTGCACCACGAGTTTGAACACCAAGAAGACCTTTCTGCCCATTCGCGCCCTTTTATACCAATCGCATACTCATCCTTATTTCCCCATTTCTGCGCCCATTAAATCTGAATGTAAAGGTAATTAGTTATATATCGACTTCTCTCCCCTTTTTAAAAAGGAGTTTCATTCTTAGGAGAGGAATGAAACTCACTGAAAGGCGTACGCTGTTGTCAGTGGTATTTTAAATTCTGTTTACATAGTATTGTATTCATTTTAATACATGTTTACAATGTTTATTTCCTGTATTTATAATATGATATACCTTTACTATTTTTATTTAGTTTGACAATATTTACTTTATTTATAAAAACGTTTTTTTTATATCTATTTTATATTTACGTGGATGCCTTGAATATATGGTGTTTATTTATTATTTTAGCAATTTTAATTTCACTTGAACAGTGTGTTATGAGAAATTCATTTGCAAAACTTGGTGTTTATAATACATTAATATATTTTCTTGTTCTTTTTAAAATGTTTCTGTTAATACAATTAAGTATTTACTTTTTTTACATACATAACTTTAAACTGTCTTGTTACAATCTGGTTTTGGTTTTTTTTTTTTGTTTCTGAACATTTTGTATTGATAGTGTATTCATTTTTCACTTTTTTTTTTTCTGAGACATAGAAGAGAAAAGAAAATCAGTGCTCCTTAGGATGATTTCCTATATATATAACTTATCCTCTCAATTCCCTTATGTCATCCCTTATTTTGAATTTTAATCCAGGCAATTTCCATCATTCGTAGTAGGGTTTCAGCCTGTTATTATGAACCACCACCTTGCATTCCGAAGGGGTTATCCACCATTCACAATAGGGTTTTATACAGTTATTGTGAATTACCATCGTCTTTTCCCTCATATTGATGACGGAGTGTACCGTGCATCTATCACCCTCTGAATAATGGAGGAAAGTCGCAGCCGCCCACACAATCCGGTTGTTGGCTCCTTCACAATAGTGAAGTAGTTTTCCTCCACCTCATTCAAGGTGTGAATGGCGTACGCAAGAGGTGCGTCTTTGCCTATTTCGCGTAAGATAACACGGCTCTGAGTGATTCTTTGCTCGCATCCGTGGTCAGATTAAAGGGGTTTGGCATGATTTGGGTAGACCCATTTTAGCGGCGAAACCAAAACCCCATTTTGGTCTCAAATGCCTGCTTGTATTTTTCCGCCCGGTAAATTTCAAAGGTATTTCCTGCCAGCTGGCATTGTTGCACGTCAGAAAATACAGGTTTAATATATTGGATGTGTTGTTCTTCCGAGGGTTTGGTCTGGGATACGGGATCAATAGATTCGTCATCAGAGTGGAGTCCCATTGACGTGTTAACAGGCAACTCCAGGGGAATTACGGAATATTCCCTGGGTGGGGGCAACTCCACTTCCCCAATTATCCTTCGTGAGATCCCTGGTTTTCGCCTATACTTTGCGCCTATAGTGTTGCGCCTATAGTTTTGTGACTACAGTTTTGCCCCTATCGTTTTGGCTCGGGCTTATAAAATGTTACTTCAGACTCATTCAATTTCTCCTCTCGACGGAAATCTTTAGTAAAAGGCGAAGATTTATTCGATCCTGAAGGGAAGCCTGAGACTGACCGGTTTGCTCAGAAAGTTTTCGTCCTCCAAAGGACTCGTTGGTGAGTGCTCCACCAACGCATTCCCATCCTCAACGCCTTGGTGTATGGCTTTGTCGGTATAACGGGGTCCACCATTTTTCCAGCCCCACCCTGCGTGGGTAAGGTCTCCGGGTGATAGCCGAGCGCGGTCTGGAGCTTCTCAGCTCCCCTTGGTACAATTCCCTGTTCGGCTGCCGTATGCCCAACCCCTCCCGTCTTATTATTTGCAAAGTAACCGGAAACTTTCAGGATTTATGTTTGTCTAAGGAAATTACAAACAACCACCCGATCCATCAACCTTGCAATTTTTCGACAGGAAGTTGGTATCCAATAGCCCGTCTTCCGACAGCTCCGGTAATGGATAAACTACAGGGAATCTCCCAAAAAGCGTCTGGAGGGTTGTGGCGACTCTAACAGATACACACACAATTCACAAGCAAAATAGTGAAGAGCACCGAACGAAAAATCGAATAAGAAAATACATCAGAGCCGCATACCTTAGCGATAACATAACAATTCACATCAGTGGAGTATAATCGAGTTTGGAAATCAAATTCTAAACACGGTCAGTAGCCTAATGTGTAACGCTTAGGTTAAATTTTTTTCGTGATTGGAATTGTCATAGCGTCATTTCGAATCACACGATCTTCTTCACTATTATTTCAAACGCTATAGGGTCTTTGTGTTTTGGGCATCACCTGCATAGATGGAGTGCCTTCATCTTTAAGAGGGTGATCTTAGCGTCCGTGTGCACATTAGGCGCGTAGTATTATTACGGCCAATTTCCAAAGGAAGTTGGACAATTAGGACTCTGGTTGGGAAAAGCTGAGAACAGCTTTAGCTGATTTTCTAGCTCAGTTCGGTCGGGTTAGGGTTTCCCGACCTGACCTCTGGAAGTTTTCCCACTTTGCCGTTTGTCGACTGCCGACGTGTGTGACACGGCAAAATCCTTATTTGAGATATCGCTCTGCTTTGGAGCCTCCGTAGACTCCATGCTAGCAAAGCTAGAGCGGCTTCGCCCTGCCCTGGGTCGACGATGTTGTGGTCGGCATTTTTGGCGTTTAGAGCTCTTATTAGAGCCATTGCTCTCTTTTTGCGCCTTAGTAGTCTCAGTGCTGGCAAAGCTTGCGTTACTTTCACCTGCCGTGGGCCGAGGGTACTGTGGCCCACATTTGTCGCCTTTGTTTTCATACACGCCTCTCTGCTTTTCAGCCTTCGTAGGCATGGAACTAGCAGAGCCAGAGCGGCTTTGGCCTGCATTAGGCCGACGGTATTGTGGTCAGGAGTTCCGGCGTTTTCCGCCTTCGTCGCGTACACCTCTGTGGCCCTTTGCATTTGAACAATACTGACGGTCAGTAACGAAATGTCGAAGGAAATTAACAAAAGGCTGCATTCCGGCAACGCTAGTTGGCATGCAGTCAGTAAACTGCTGCAATCCAAACTGCTATCACGTAACATAAAGCTCCGTGTATACAGAACCATAATCTATACGGATGCGAAACGTGGGCTCTCACAAAACGGGAAGAAAACAAATTCCGCGTATTCGAGAATAAAGTTTTAAGGGGTATTTTTGGAAGTAAATATGACGAGAAGGCAGGGCAATGGAGGAAATTCTACAACCACGAATTGGAAGAGCTATACCACAAACCTACAATACTGAGAGTAATCAAGTCGCGAAGATTAAGATGGGCCAGACATGTGGCGCGAGTGGGCAACGATAGGACCGTGCGTAGAATTCTTGACGGTAGACCAACGGGATCGAGAGCGGGAGGATGGCCGCGAGGAAAATGGGATGACAATGTTAGGTCAGAAAATTAAGTTTTAAGGGGTACCTTTGGAGGTAAATATGACTAGAAGGCAGGACAATGGAGGAAATTCCACAACCACGAATTGGAAGAGCTGTACCACAAACCTACAATAGTGAGAGTAATCAAGTCACGAAGATTAAGATGGGCCGGACATGTGGCGCGAATGGGCAACGATAGGACCGTGCGTAGAATTATGGACGGTAGACCAACGGGAACGAGAGCGGGAGGACGGCCGCGACGGAGATCGTAGAATAATGTCAGGTTTGACCTTGAGGAGATCGGATCAGATGGTCAAACGTGGGAAGAGAGTGCACAGGACAGGGAATGATGCCGGAGTCGAGTCGGTAAGGTCATGAACTTCTGGGTTCCTAAAGGCCAATAAATAGTAAGGAGGGTAGATACGTCTAGATATCATTTTGTTGCAATGGTCTTCGTGATGTCCAGTACTCTATCTGGAATGCATTGTAGTCGCAGGTAAAAAATTTGTTGACATTCGTGGAGGAAATTGTGGTGTTTCGGACAGATACGCAGAATACATAAACTATAGTGAAGGACGACACCAACAATATGGCGAAACTGCACCATTTGGTCTTCCATTTTCAACTTGTAAAATCTTCAAAAATGGACCAATATATTGCAAAGATTGCTCCTCTGCGAGGCATTTTACTCGTAGCACTGGGTGCTGCTTGAAAACAATGCAATCATCATATATCTTTCGACTTATTGGTAACCTTACGTTTACACATTCACGTACATTCACTTCCTAACTCGAACTTCTACCCGAGCACTCAAAGAACTAAACATTAGAAAATACGTCATGTGGGGTGGCATTTCCTATATATTTGAGAATATATTTCTCACTAAACCACTCGGAAAGTTTCGTTCCAACTAGATAGAAGTCAGAGAGTAGCTAAACAATTCCCAAAAGCGGCGAATCATCATCGTTCGTCATTCCCCTATCTGTGGAGCGTTACGAAGTTACTGATTAACTGTCAACTTTCAAAATACCTCCAATCAAACGAAGCCTGGATTTTATAGCAACAACTGTACTGGAGATCTAATTGCGTACTTTGCCGAAAATAGGTGCTACTTTATCTCTTGCTTCGGTGAACGCGAGGTTGTTGTGGTAAATAACTCAAAATCGTAAAACAGAGTGTATCACCCAGCGTAATTGTTGAAATTGCATTCCCATGGAGTCTTCGATATATTGAGTCAATGAGTAGGAGACTAGCTTTCTGACCGCACAATCAAAGTAGTTTTGAATTTTGGCGAATCTAGCTCCCGTCAAATTAATGCAAGTTTTCCTCAATGTTCCATCCTTTTACTTGCTATATTTCTCATTCTACTTGACGATCCCTTTTCCTTTACCCACAAATTACATCACTGATGTTTGCTGATTGGAGCACGCTGACTCTCACGTACGAATCCGAACTTGCTTACTACGATTGTTCTTACTAATAGTGTTTTCCAATGAGTAGAAATTGACGACTGGTAATCAGACAAGACAGCATTATCACGAAATGTGGGTGGATGCAATAATAATGAAGAAGAATTGAAAAAGAGGTAAAAGAAATGAATATGTGCGTAGAATGTGGCCTACGAACAAGAACAATACCGAATGTGCAATCGAAATCAGACCCAAAAATATAGGAACAACACGTTCATGGTTTACTAAAAGTGCATTTTACGGACGTAGTGAAGTCTTCACAATTACGAGGTGTAGCGCCACTCATAGGAAAAAATAGTAATACCGAATACCTCGATGCCAGTTGAAGTCCTTAATGAATTTGATGAACTCTCCAGGGAATGGAAGTGGCCACTCGTTTAATGAAATCGCTTTAATTATAAGAAAAATAAAAAACTCCCTTTTTCAACTCAGGTAACTAGTTAAGCAAAAACAATTTAATGAAAAATTAAGTATACACTTCAGTGGGGACACGCTCCATATTTTCCCCAACCCGATATGTTACCATAATAAATAATATAGCAATTCGAAGAATAGCTACTGATGGTGTGCTCAGCACTGATACTATGTCAAAGCCGTCGATCAATATTTAAATCTAATTACTAATAAAAAAGGATTGTTTTCTGTTACTGTTATGAATTGTACTGGCGGACAAAATTGTCCTTAAAAGGATTCCTTGCGTACTTTTTCGGCACAGTCAAAAAAAACGTCAAATTGCGATGTATGGGCAATTGCTGTTATTCATCTTTACAAAACGTCCCCACATTATGCATCCTAAATTGATCGAATGACAAATCTGCCTGTTTCCTCTAGTCATAGTCAAAGTGACGAAGTCCCACAACACAAGCGGTCATTTGGCTGTAAGGGACTCACATTTCCGCAGCCGGCTCAACCTTGCCACCGTCTTGCCTGAGCTTTAAAAATTCAAAAACTTTGTCCTGTGACGCAGTTCTCCGACTTCTGTGCGGAATCCTAGAGAGCAAGTGTCTCTGACAGATGTACACGTACAACAGAGAACTCGTATTCAATTCAAATAACTGAGACAGACAAGTATCGTTGGTGCCGGAACATGGGTTGGCCCTTGGGCCGCAGGGTTCTGGGGAGCAATTTTCTATCCAAAACTGTTATCCAAGTCAACGGGTGAACGAGTCGAATCCTTCCGGTCGGCATCTTGCTCTTTTTGGTCTCGGTCTTATGTCTCTATGCAAATAGGTACACATACCGATTTGCAGCAACGAATTTCTACACAGCGTTATGTGAGCATTAACCGATGAGGATGGGGAGCATTATATCTGCTCCGTTTGATTATTCACCATTATTGCTGGACCGTGTCTGTCTTCCATTCCAACCCGGATGTGGTCCGTTGACCAGACAAACAGTTTAAATGTAACTACTGTCGAAAAACTGAATGAGCTGGTGTGGTGGCATGTGCATCATCAACATCTGTTGAAGTCCATTGCTCCATACATGCTTTTTGGAGTTTTCTTTCTCTACGGCTCAACCCACACACCCAAAAAATAACCACGATCAACTGATAACATTTGGGCCCTTGATATGCATATCCACCCGTACTGAGGAAGTTGTTGAATGAGCTTTGCTTTCACTCCAGGCTTAATGAGTTTTCTGCAGAGGCCACACCGATGAAGTGGCTCCGGTTTGAGAGTTCTACCTCAAAAGACCAGTTCGGTAGCCATTTTTAAGAACGCCCTCCATCGGCCACCATCGCCACCTTCTGGTCCTTTTGTGGCTACAACTTTACATGTGATTGTATATATCGGTGCCTGTGTTCAATTAAGGGTAAGCAAGGGTAATGTTGCAAATATGGTTTTAATATGTGCAAATGGGCCAAAGAGTTTGGCGGCAGCTTCATGCTAAGGTCAGTAGAAATAAGGCTAGGTATTCTGACTGCATGCCGGTCATGGTATGCGGTCACTGGAATCTCGATGACCCCTAACTTTTAAGAGGAAATGCAGAAGCGAAATGAGAACTAATTGCCGGCATGTGTGAATAATAATTTTTGGAGAATGTTATTACGTGTTGCCGGAAGGTGGATTCGCTGCTTGTCGGTGGCCTATGTAATGCGGCATCATCCGTTCACTCTTTTAGAATCCCATATTCAAATGGGAAGTATGTTGTGGTAACAAACAAAATGCGGGTGCTGGCGACCCTTCGGCGGAGTTATTTTAATAGACGCTTGAAACTTTGCTGGCCATTAGTGTGGTGTTAATATGGCGGAAATGCGGACTCTATTGAATTAAATACATTTTTGGAAAGTTCTGAAAAGTTGTTAATTCAGGGATGAGGACATTGGAGGAGGATCCTAGTACACGTCACGTGGCTGGCAATTAAATGGCGTATTACATATTTAATGCCTAAGTCCAGACTTTATTTTTGAAGCAGAGGTTCGTTAAACCTCGGTTGCCGAGCCTTTAGCATGTACGATGCAGAGAGTTGTACAATATGTCACAACACTGCGCCGAACTACTAAAATACACCCTTGCATTTCCTCCCATTTCCATTTCCTGTGGGACTGACTTTGGGTTTTCCTTTGGGGCGTTGATTAGCTCTTTAGACTGGTTTCCCATTGCTTTTTACGACTTATTGTCGTGTTCCTTCTATTTCGTGCAGCTTATTCTGCCCTAGAGTTACTAGAGTACATATTTTCGTCCAACACGCCTCCGGGCGCATCATATAGTCAACCAGATGCCTTTGCCCCGGGAGGTTGTATCGCCATTGAGGGAAGCGGCTGCATACAAAAATGCCAAGAGAGGTGAGCTGTCGTATCTAAAACGTGTTGGATATTTCCGATACCCACCGTACCCTGACAAGAACTGTGGAAGGTGCTAGTTGGAGCTCCCGTGTGAGTGCTTTATCCAAACATCTACTGATGGGATGAGTTTAAAAGTTCATATGTCTTTTAATATCGTGTTCCATCTGGCCTGCTATAAAGCAATATAAGCTTTTCTTTCTTCTAGCGTTATCGTCGCCATTCCACCAGACGCTTCACCCCTTGTGACTCTACTTTCATGAGTCTGAAGCATCTTCTCAGTTAGAATGTCCGTGGGAGTAGTTAGTCATAGATCGTCTTGAAACCGCATATGTTATAATACGTTCTTCATTCTTTTTAGTCGTTTTGTTTGTAGAGCTTCTGCCCACACTGGCGCGGCATAGGCTAGTGCAAATGTGACCACCCTTGACAGCACTTTTTTTTTTGTTACTATATTCTGGCCCACCGCTGTTTGGCAATGAACCGGATAGGGCGAAATGTACCTCTGTGGCTTTCCTACCCGCATACTCTACATGAGCCTGCGGCGGTTCCGCCAAACTCCACGGTACGCTTTCCTGAAAAACCCCCATAACTTTCACCCAATCTCCCAATTTCACTAATGCAATCGCATTAGCATCTTAAATGCTTCACGCATCAATGAGATCAAATCTGTAATCAAAAAGCCTCTGCAAAAGAAAACTTACCTTTCATGCATCCCTTCGCATACAAATTCCCTGTAAGAATTTCTTTCTACCTTTTCAGGAACCCCAGGCAAATTTCAACTTTCCCACACCAGCACCGCAATCTCCACCCAGCATACCTGAAACATTTGCTTTTACAAGGACATTTAATGCATACAACGCATTATCTAAAATTCCTAGAAATAATTCTTTAAAGTACATATGGCATCATGAATCCCAAGCCAGTCGCCACCCTTTGTCTGTGTTAAAATTCTATGTCGGACAGCTTGTTTTTACAGCTGCAATAAACCGACCCGCGATTCGTTTGTACAATCGACAAACAATTCCCGCATTCCAATTATTATCATCAACAAGAACTCGGCCCCTGTACCAGTCGGTGATGCCATAAACCATATTTCTACGCATGTAAACATGCATAAGATCCAACTCATAGTTTGTTTTCCCACTAACAAACAATCTCCAATTTCTTTCCCTGCCGCAACTAATTACCCGGAATATACAAAGGCATTCGTTCGGCCCCCAATCCCCTTAGCACCTTTTCCCAACGTGTATTGTAGTGACGATGCATCGCGTAAACACTGACCTGCATTACCGAACGGCGCATTTGGTCGTTTCTCCCTTTTGTCTTTACCGCCTGTCTGCTTCGTTTACCCATTGCCGTCGAGCACGTGTAAACAACACAGATCTGAACGATCACACACATACCACCATGATCTGCATTACGAGATCTGGTTCTCTGTTCCATAAAGGGAGATTTTACGTCTCTCTTGTGCTAGGTAAAACATATCCTTAGTGGAGAGGATATCCACCACCACCGAATCGAGAGCGAATCAAGAACCAGATTCTAACCCTCGATTGAGTCAAACTCCACCCGCTGACCACCACGGTCATACTACCTTCCGCTTTCCGGTGCGTACGGAGACGCGAATACACCCCGAGTCGTGGCGAATGTTGTGTTAAAGACAGTAGTGGTAATTGATGCCCAATTAAACGTAATCCGATTCCTGTAACTTAGTTGAATACAAAAACTATCATGGTGGAAATAACTTGTTAAATACAGTAGTGATATTTAATATTCAACTAAACGTTATTCTAAATCCGTTTGCTGTAATTCGTCTAAAAACAAAACTATCATTGTGAAATAACTAATTCAATAAAGAACCCTGCAACAAAATTTTAGTGTTTCTTTTCATTCCTCCTTTACTTGTTAATCATGTTTGTGCGTTACGTTCGGAGAGACTCGAGAGAACAATTTTTAGCAGCGAGTGGGTTGGCGGTAGAACTCTCGCCAATGCTGGCGTCGCGACCTCCTACTCCACAAGCCTACTGTTAGTCTATTGTCGAGCATGACTCCCAAGTTCCTAAGCATTTCTTTTGATCGTATGTTCTGATTTCCGATCTGGAAGTTAGCATATTAGCTTTCACAAGTGATTAGAACTGCTTGCGTTTTGTAATCGGCTAGTTCTAATCCAAGGGTTTGTAGTCAGTCTTTAGTGAGACGAATTGAAAAAACGCTTATACTTAATGGCAATGTCGTCAGCGAAGCCAATAATTTTCAATCCTCGTGGAAGTGCTATTTGTAAAATTCAATCGTGCATAATATTCCACAGGAGCGGAGCTAAGTACTAAACCTTGAGGAAATCCTAGCGAGACATCATAGACCTTTCTACCCTCGTCCGTATCGTACATCAGCTTCCCATTGGTGAAGTAGATTATGAACATTTTTAGATAATATGGTGGAGTACGCATTTCAGTAAGGGCTCTTCGGATGTCCAACTGGTTGGCCGAGTTATGGGTTTTTGATGACCAATGTTCCCACGGCACAGTATTTCTTTGGTCCTCCTTTTCATCTTTTAGCTTTGTTGCTTCGTGTGTCGTATCGACCACTGTTTTGATGAGGTTCAAAGTCTGTCTATTATCTTCCTGAAGCCATATTGACTATACGATAGCACTCCGCTACTAGTCCAGGATTTCCCCCAATGTATCCAGGAAGCAAATAGGGCAACGGGACTATGGACTGTCTGATGGTTTATCTTTTCTTTTGGCAAGAGTACTAGATATTAAACTTTCCAGGCATCAAGTAATGCTCCTTCTTGGAGGCATTTCAGTATCGTGGCTTTTAATGCCTCTAGTCCGTTTTGAGTGTCACTTTGATAGCTTTGTCTGGAATTGTGTCAGGCCCAGAAGCTTTTTTGTCGCGTATTATCTTGCATGTCTTCTGTATCTGCTCTCAGACAGCACGTGCGTTTTTACCACATCATCCGTACCATCGGAACGATTGTGCAATCCGTTTTAAGTATCTTAAGTAAACACAAGATACACAATTGCACTATCGGTGGCCTATTTTGGAATGGAGGTCCGCGATTGTGATTAGGTGCCCGATAGGCAAGGCAGTCTCTCAGGTCGTGACCATACTGCCTGCAATCCCGGCAGAAGGGCGTGTTTCGCCTTTTCAGGTACTCGTCGTATAGATGTTTTCTACAGAAGCTGGAGGCCATGCGAACTTCTAGAGGGTGCACCGATCGAGCGCCTTGAACGTGGGTGGGCTGACTATGGTGGAGCTGGTGAGCGCCAGCCTGGGGTGGGAAATGTATCCCAGGCCCTGCGGGTGGGATCTCGACCCTAGGGTGGGGCAGGGTCGTGGTCAGTGCGGCCTGAGAGTGCCATGTGGGCCCCGGGGCATACTGGCGTCAACCTCTTAAGGTCTGGGTGGTGTTGAATGACACACCAGGCGTGTCCCAAGTAGCCTGACTCGCCTCGTTTACGGGCAGGCATTGCCCGTGAACCGAGTCTGGCATAAACCGAATTGGGGCGGAGGGGGGCATCGGGTTATCGAATGTGCCTCCGCTAGGGTACGGCGAAACATTTGATACATATGTGAGGAGGAAGTATGTACCTAATAAGGGCACGAGATTCCTTCCTCCTCCATCATATTTATGTGCCGCCGACACAATAGTAAATTCCCAACAATCACCAGACGGGAATGAAAGTACAAGCAGAAACTCCACAACACTCCGCTGATCGAACAACGATAGGCTACCGTTCACTAGAAAAACATGGTTATTTTTCGACCAAGGATGCCCACAAGCAGTAAAACAGCAAGACTTAATAGTTCAAACTGTTTTTTTATTTAATTTGACTTGATAATCCAATGTGAAGTAGAATTCATTTCTTTATGGTTGCAGCACTTTTCCACACCAAAAGGATTACTTTTGCAAAAACGATTAACTTTAGTTTACACGCTGGTTTTGGGAGCATAATTAAATGAATAGCTTGTGTTGAACGAAGGTTTCAATGGTTGCAAAGTAAAAACTATAATATAATAGAATATTGTGTATTTAATTACGAAAAATAATATTGTCCTTTTTTATTCGCCACGAAAGAAAAAAATTTGTACACACACGACTAGCGGAGACAACGCGAACACGACTCCGTATTTAGCGCGTGTCTGCAGCGTTACAGACCGCGGAAGTCCGCACGACTATTGCCGTCGGCAGATGGAAAAGGACTTAGCGATAATCATCTCGTGCAGCGATGATTTGCTTCTCTTCTTCTTTATCCTGTCCAATAAGGATATCGTTTTTACCTACCACCAGAGAAACGTAAAGTCTCTCTTGGTGGTATGTGTGCGATCGTTTAGATCTCTGTGGTTTACACGTGCTCGAGTGCAATGGGTAAACGAAGCAGACAGGCGGTAAAGGCAAAGGGATCAACAAGATCGTCATCTATGGAGTGTATCGCGTCTAAATAAGTATACGACGATACAGTGAAGAAATGTGGCAAAAGAAAAGATGGGACGAGGGTATCATTAAAGTTTTAAATGAATGATGCTCTTGTGTAAATATACGAATAGACATTGAGAAAGGAGCTATGCGCGAAGTCGATGTTTGTTTGGAGATTCCAACAAAGAAGCAATTCTGGGTAAAGTGCTTGCAGCTGTATTGATAGTTACAAGTCATTGCAAGGCAGATTAGATGGTTATACAATGATGGTTTGTATATACCATCTGTGTCAATGGAACATGGTATCTATGGCGACGCCAGTGTCGAATGATAGTGTGAAAATCTACACTAATTGGAAATTCGAGTTTTGGTCGCTTATGCAAAAACGCATTGGTACATGTATGAATGCCCTTGTAGAAACAAAAATTCTTTTTAGGAATTTTAGAGTAATGCTTGTATGCATTAATTGTCCTTGGAAAAGTAAATGTTTCAGGTATGGGAAATTGGAATTTGCCTGGGATTCTTGAAAAGGTAGAAAGAAATTCTTACAGGAAATTATATGCGAAGCGATGCATGAAGTTAAGTTTTCTTTCACAGGGACTTTTGAGATTATAGATTTGATCTATATATTGCGTGAAGCATTTAAGATGCTAATGCAATTGCATTAGCGAACGCTTATGCAGACTGGGTAGCAGTTATGGGGGTTTTTTCAGGAAGGCGAACCGTGGGATTTGGCGGAACCGCCACACATACATACTCAATTTTCTCCATTTTCACAAAAACACTCACATTGACTCGCTCAAATGATTGTCAAATAAAAACTACGCTTTCAAAATGGCTGACATTTTGGTGAGTAACTGTCAAAAGATGCACAACTACATTCACTAACTTTTATTGACGAGTGCTGCTATCTTCACGTTGAGGTGAAACTTTTCTGACCACCCTCGTACATCGATATCTCCTTTCCTTATCCACCTCGTCTCATTCCAATAGCTTTTGTGCTCGCGTTAGTGTAAAAACCAAATCCCTTCTGCCGACAACGCTCTTATGGGCTCGGTGTCAGAGTTTATTAAAACGTTCCAATCCGTATTGGATTTTTGACATATGTTTCTGAAACGTCTCGTGTTGCTATTTTTTATAGCATCTTGGAAGTCAGGTATTCCTCTTGATCTCTGTATCCTACGGCGAGGTTCTAAGTACTATGCTCGCATTGCTGTTTTCCTCAAGGGACTTGAAATGGACCGGTTGCAACAAAGGCTGATTTGGTAAGGAGGTTCCGCATGCATACACGAGGGTGGGTTGAAAAGTTTCTACCCTCAATGTGAAGATAGCGATACTCGTCAATAAAAGCTCCAGAACCGGCTCCAAGAAAAAGCAAAAAACATCGACTCACTCAAACGACTGTCAAATAAAAGTTACGCATCCAAAATGGTGAGTAACTGTCAAAAGATCCACAACTATATTCACTAGCTTTTATTGACGAGTGCTGCTATCTTCACGTTGAGGTTGGAATCTTTTCAGCCCATCCATGTATAGATTCAATTGATAACTTTTGGCATTGAGTCAGTTCAGAACAATTACTAAGTGGTGGTTTGAGTTTCAAAATCCAGCCACCCCGTGAAATACCACCCCAGTGAGCTATAAGTTCCATGAAATGGTTAGGAGAAATCTTTGACCATATTTCGGAACTTGTCTGATCCAACCGGTTAAGAAAAAGTAGCATCTCAGGAAGCCTCTTCAATGCTATTGATTTTCCTTTTTTGAGAGAAATAAAATTAAAATAAAAATAATTGTGCCTGGTCACTTTATCCGTACCGTATGCAACTGCGAACCCAATTTGCAAGGCCTTTGACCATGAGTGGGTGTGTTTGTGACACATAAAAAATTATCGTTATTACACGAATAGTAAAATTTGATAGCGAAAACTCAAATAGCCTACGAACGTCAGCACTTACTAATAAACATTTTAAGCGAGGTGTTTCCAAAGTGTAAGTCTGTCTAAAAAAAATAAATTTGTCCGGAGTTGTAATACATAAGGGCTGCAAGTTCTACTGTTGTAGAACCAGATAAGTGGATAAATATTTTTAATGTTACCACGTTTACTTCCTTCTCCGTTAGATTAAGAGTCAAACAAATTCTAATTACAAATTAGAGTTAGCATCATTATTGTATTTTTTAAATTTAAAGTGAATAAATAAATGTACATCAAAACCCTAAGTATATTGTCTAACCAAGCTAAAGGTTTTTCAATAGAGATGTTTTTATAGCATGGTTATAGCCATATTTAAAATGGTACAAATGTCTAGGTGTCATTTTTTTTTAAACTTCAAAATAGAATAGTAAACTACTTTAAAGTAAGAAAAAAAGATTAGGTTATCAAATATGTTGCATGTTGATTAATTTTAGAAAATATATCATCCTAATTGATTTACCAAATAAATAGGGATGCTATTGGAAAACCCTTTATATTTTCACTTAGTAGTGAGATATATCCCATATATTTTTTACATTTTTTTTTTAATGTTTCAAAAAACTACACTCTAAAGGTGGGACCTGATGAGCGACAATTGGAAAAGGTTATTCTATATTAAACTACAGAAGTATTCGTGCTCGATCAACTGTCTAATTATAATTTTAATACAAGAGAGTGAAGTATACATCGTCCCATTTGTAAATTTTATCATCACTACATCACTATTGAACGACGGAAAAGTCAACATCGCGTTGGAACTCCATTATGAATTTCATCTGAACTGCTTCCCGAACATAATTCCTTCACATTTTCGACACACATTAGTAGACCGGCACAAAAAATACCTATACCTGTAACCTTTATATTAATAAAGGTATTTGGACAACGATGATGTTTTCCCAACTTGCTACAAACTTTTCAATTATGCGGCAACCGATCTATCTACAGGTGAAGCTACACTGCCTCTTCTGTCTTCCTCAATCGTAACTAATCAAACAAGACTGTACAACATGTGACTCGACCAAACACTGAAACCCTCTTCTATACTCATCCTCCTCACAACAAGTCATCCAAAGAAAACAAGTCCCAAAATCAGAACGTCGCTTGGCGATTTAACAACGGCAAACTCTTACAAGCAACTGACATGGCACGAAGTAAAGCCCAAACCACTGCAAGTCATCTGGAGTCAGTCATCATCATCAGAGGTGTTGACAACTACTCCCACCGGTATCTAGATTGAAAATTACAAGCTTGTTCGCCAGAGCTACTTCTTCTGTTAGATGATCGGACTCCGAAAAGCGGACTACTCCGACAGGCGCGTTTTCTTGTTTTGCCCTCTTGTCTGATGGCCGTGAGAGATTACGCTGTCAGATTATAATTGAATTCGAAAGGGAACGAAATAAATACGTTGGCTCCCCTTCACCCTAGGCAGGTGACATAGCTCCCAAGTGACTGATATCTAAACATCACTCGCGAGCAATGCAAATTAAATGAAAATTATGGACAACCATGAACAGCCCGCAAGCCTTAGCTTAATGAATCCCACTCCGCACTGAGTGGCCCTCTCTGCAGCGTCAAACACGACATCATTAATTCTTAAGCAGGCCCGACCAACCATCCCAATGCTGATGACGGTTTGGACGCACAAAGGACAGACGAAAAATGATCCTCACTGGACAGATCGAATCGAAGTCGATGGCGGCGAAAAACTAACCATTAGAGATTGGTTATAATAGTGCTCACTATTCAGTTTAATTGATTTTCATGTCGTTCAAGTTTTATGGCAATCGATAAAAAATTATGGCACTTTTATGGCAGAGTTTGTTTTCCTTTGCACTGTCTACTTTAGTCACCTCATTTCCTTACCTTTATTTCTGCTTGTTGCCTGTTATACCTTTTAATTATCAGCAACATTCTCGTGGTTGCCGGCGGACAACGATCATTCGTCGAACACAGAAATGTGACTGGCGAATAATCCTCTTTATTGATTCTAATAAATCAAGACCGATGAGCCACTTAGGAAAATTATCCTTGAACAGGGAGTAATGTTAACGGATTACCCATCCTTATCTCACCTCTCCTCTCATTTTATGGTTAACATCAGAGAATGCGCGTACAGGCAGGACATGGCTACCAATATCTGAAATCTAATCAATTTTTATTACTTGCGTTCTCTTCCTCTCTCCCTCTGATAATCATTCTAATCCAACAGTCCTTCAATGAGGCGAATGCCGCGGTATTCCGAGGAACTAGGTCGTTGAGCAGTAATCCTAATGGCAATGATTATAAGGCGAATGCGGAAGCTTACTGTCACTATGAGGATTCGTTCTCTACGCACTCCAGAAATTGCCATCAATTTCATCAGCTTATGACGTGTCCATGATAATAGTGACCAATATAAGTCCTTAAACATTTTTGTTTGTTTTGTTTTGCTATTTTTGGCGGGTGTAGGGAGCATTTTTATGGGATCTTTCTTAGGTCGTAGTCGAAGATATTGCGAGGAAAAATTATCGTTCGGAAGGATTTATAACATTGAATATTGTTATGACGCGAGGCTGCTTAAAGACATCACAAGTAGACAACGTGAATTGGTAGATTATAGTCAAAAATGGCCAAAACATGTGCGCGAACATATCCTGTGCTTTCCTTTCAAAAGTAGGGTACGTTTAAGACTGTCGAGCTACGAGCCGTCAGTCATTAATATTACTACTTCTGATTTTGGATCGGATTAACCTTCTAGTCGTTATGGTGATTGAATCAAAATAAGCCACTGCGTCTTCTAGGGTTCTGTTCTACCCGTAGAAATATTTTGTCGGTTCCTAATCCGTAAAAAGGTTTTGCGAAAGCGAGAGACTGGGTCTGACAAGGATGAAATAAGGAGGTTTATGTAAGACACAATTACTGTCATAAAATACAGCAGAAAGAAATCATTGCTTCATAAGAACATTTAATTAAAAGGAGATTTGGATACTATAGAATAGGTAAGAATAAGGACAATCTGAAAGAAGGACAAAAAGTAACCTTGTGGTAACAGGTAGGTACACATTGAAAACAAAATTGAGCTACAACCAAATTGTAAGCCCATTTCGGCCGGTGTATGAAAATCGCAATGAAAGGAATATTTTCTAGTACAAGAGAGAAATTTCAGTTTTAAATTGAGAATGACGTTAAAGCCAATTTTCAACCACAAGTTCCCATGGAGTTCCTTTTTTCCTGGAAACGTTATTACTTATCCCTCTAAAGTTTTTTGAGCGGCTAGTTAAATTGTCATATATCCACAAAATATGAATGTAGAATTAAATAATACTACATAGGCTGAAAAGTCCCAGGATTTTTAATGGAAACAAGCGTTTTTTGGAGGAAGTTATATATACCAGGTGTACCGGTATGAAGTGAAGCGTTTTTTTTTTTTTTAAGTAAAAAAAGTTTTTTTTTTGGGAAAGTACAAAACATTTTATGCGAAGTATTGGCCATTGCTTTCTACACATTTCGACCACCTTTCTGGCAATTTGTGGATACCACGCCAATAAAACCGGTCGTCTTTTGAGGCAAACCATTCGGAGACCCAATTTTCGACTTCTTCGTAGGAACTGAAATGCTGCTCAGCCAATGCGTGTTCCATCGATGAAAACAAATGGTAGTCGGAAGGAGCTAAGTCTGGTGAATACGGCGGGTGGGGTAACACTTCGCAGCCGAGAGCTTTTATTGTGTCTTTGACGGGTTTTTCTGTATGACTCGGAGCATTATCATGCAACAAAATTACCTTTCCGTATCTTGTGGCCCATTCTGGTCGTTTTTCGATCAACACATGGTTCAAATTGGTCATTTATTGTCGGTAACGTTGCGCATCAACAGTTTCGCCAGGTTTTAGAAGTTCATGATACACCACCCCTTCTGGTCCCACCAAACACAGAGTATTGTCAGGCATTGCAGTCGATGTTGACGCTTCTCCTGGATGTATCCAAGATTTTTTGCGTTTAGGATTTTTAAAATAAATCCATTTTTCATCACCAGTCACAATTCGATGCAATACTGACTTCTTTTCGTGTCGTAGAAGCAATGTTTCACATGTGGTGTTTGCTTTTCCATCTGCCTGTCATTCAATTCACGTCGCACCCAGTTTACACACTTTTGGATCTTTCCCATAGCTTTTAAACGGTCAGAAATCGTTTGTTGTGCAACATTTAACATTTGTCCATTTGTTTTTGACTTTAAGTGTCATCTTGATCCAATATTGCTTGCAATTCGGCATCTTCAAACTTTTTTGGTGGGCTTCCACGTTATTCATTTCGCACATCAAAATTATTATCTCTCAACCGCTTAAATCATCTTTTGCATGTTGCTTCCGATAGAGCATGATCACCACAAGCATCGACAAGCATTCGATGCGACTCTGTAGCACTTTTCTTCAAATGAAAACAAAAAATTAATGGTTTCCGCAAATCATCATTTTCTGGTACAAAATTCGACATTTTTAACAGGATTAAAAAAAATGATGTTGTTTGTATAATGACTTGATGTATACTAAATATGTTTGACAGATGTCATAGCAACCAACTAAAAAAAATATAAGGGCTCGATCACATCGATGATCGATGCTCACTTCCCACCGGTATACCTGGTATTCCTCAATATAGTTGGCTTCGAGGGGTATATACATCGTATATCTATTTTCCAACATTTCTGTAGTATGAAGCGTCCAAGTCTTAGAAATACGCCTCGATTTCCGCGATGACTTCCCAAAGTTTGCCAACACATAATAGTCGCTGGAAGATACGGAGAGTGAGCAACCAAATCGTAATTTTTCCAATTTGGCCATTGGTTTCAAGGATATGCGTGACGATACGGTGATGGTACAAAACAGTTTTCTTCGTCATGTGGGGCCGTTTTTTCTTTATTTTGTCGTTCAGTTTGTCCACTAACGCCGCATTATACCCTCTCGTGACTGTTCTTCTCTTCTGCAGGTAATCGATGACGATTATGCCATGTGCATCCCAAAAAAACAGAGGCCATAACCCTCCCTGCGGGCGTTGGTTTTTTGGCCGCTTCGGTCGGCTTTTGTGGCATTCCAACCACTCTGCAGAGTTTTTTTCTTCTCCAAGAGATGTGTCGTCGGTGCTTGTACGACCAATTTTAGATTCACTAAACCACCGATAAACTGTTGTTTAAAAGGAGTAGATGTGGGATAACATTTCTGCAACCATTGCAATGATTGTTCAGAAGTTTTTCCTTCAAAAAACAAGGATGAACTGACGGACATTCTTAGGTCGATTAAGTACAAAAAATCTTTTGGAATAGATAGTATTCTAAACATTGTTCTAAAGCATTCACCTCTTGAAGTAGTGAAGGCTTACACTATTTCGTCCAATAACGCTCTAAATAATGCATATTATCCAATCCAATGGAAATCTGCTGCAGTTCATCCCATCCCCAAAAAGGGCAAGGACAGGAGCAATCCAGACAATCTTCGCTCGATTAGCTTGCTTCCGAACATCAGCATGGTATTCGAGAAAATTATAAATAAAGCATTGACTAACCGGTGTGAGGAAAATGGTATTATTCCGAACAATCAGTTCGGTTTCCGAACGCAACATGACACAGTTCATGCTGCGACAAAACTTGTTTCCGACATACAGTGGAACAAGGCGACGCGGCAATGCACAGTAGCTGGTTTGGTTGACTTTGAAAAGGCTTTCGACACCGTATGGCTAGAAGGGCTGGTATATAAGTTATCAAATCTAGGTATGCCAGAATATTTATTATATATTATCTACCTTCTATCTGCCCACCTACCACACTTCCTACGGCTGTAATGAACCAAATCCACGAATGTTAAGGCGGGCAAACTCTTACCCTACCTCCTTCGGTTTCTACCTCACTTCTTTTGCACACAAAAGTCGTCTTCTCTCTTTCCCCTCCTGCCCTTGCCCCACCCACCGTCTTACTACCCGTATACATTCCTATCATCCCGCCCCTTTATCCTACTACCCGGTCTTCGCCACCCCATCACATCACGTGCACCGCCACCTTCCCACCTTATTACCTTCTTAGTGAAATAAACGAGGGTTCTGCTCTCACTAAATTTCAAAATTTCAAAATATGATAATGGGTAAACAATTCGTGGTGAAATGTGGAGATATAATCTCTAACAAGACTTTCCACATCAAAAGCGGTCTACAACAGGGAGCAGTGAATTCTCCCATTTTATTTAACATTTACACTAGTGATCTAGTGGGTTCTCTCAACCATGCAATTGCGTATGCCGACGACATTGTGGTGTATATATCCGGAGAAAAGATTGATGTCATCAACAGACTTCTGCAAAATGATTTCAACAAAATCAAACGGTTTTCCGACGACTGGAAATTAAAAATATATTTCCAAAAAACAGAGACTATCCTTTTCAGAACGCCGCTGTCCAGTGTGGATACAAAACGGGATTGGAAAACATTTTCTATTGCAGGAAGTAATAATCTTCCTCACAAAGTAAAAACTGTCGTCAGATACCTTGGAATCTGGCTTGATCAGTATCTTTACTTGGATAAGCATACAGCAGCTGCTCTTACAGCCGATAAAAACGCAAGTTCAATGACACGAAGTCTCTTCCGTAGTAGTCTTCTGGACCCCGAGGAGAAAATAATTTCATACTCAGCATTCATGCGACCAATATTAGTGTATAGATGCCCGGTATGGTACAACATATCCCCATTTTACATGGATAAGTTTCGGGTGTTCGAGAGGCAGTGTTTGCGTTTTTGCCTCGGAATGTATAGAACCCCAGAGTCGCAGTATAAGAAATACTATCCCAATAAAGTCCTGTATGACAAATCAGGACTAAACAGAATAGATAACTTCATTATCAAGATTATTCGTGGTCACACAAAAAGGGGAATGTGCAGTGAAAATGATCTCATAAAGGTAGGATTCTATCCCAATGATATGTATATATAGAGTACTCTCTAGAATGGGTTAATTCCCCCAGAAGCGTTCCCTTTCTTGGATAAAAAAGGACTTATCCAAGATAAACGTGGAGTCCCTATTATTTACTACGCTTTCCGTGGTGCCAGGGATAAATAAATTCTCCACCATAACGATATCTCCAGTTTTTCAGATCGCCAGCGTTTTAGTATTGTGATCGGGGAAGGAGATAAATCAATAAAAGATCGATCCCATCCCAAGTGGTGGTGGATCAGTGATGTAGAAAGGACTATACATCCCCAAACTCAGTATGCCTCTCAGGCACACCGCTTTCTTTCGCCCTATCCCCAATTCCCAAATATTTTAATTTTTTGTTTTATTTTTGTTTTTGATTTTTTTTTAAATTTACTTTACGTATTTTTTTTAATTTATTTTTATTTTTATTTGCACTCCTTGTTTCTGTTTGTCCGTTTTGTTTGGTGATGTGGCACACTCGGATCTAGAACAATAGTCCTTTACTATCCTCGGAGCTTTATCTCAGCGGCCTTTTAATATTTTCGGTGACCTATGCTTACGGTCCTGTGACGATTCCGAAAACCAACGACATCGGTCACGCCATCGTTCCAGTGTTCGAGGACATTGATCACTCAGCTAATACCTGACCCTTCATATTCATGTAGCCCTTTAGAATTCCGTTGTTGCTGTGTTTTCTATTCATTTAATATGAACTCAAGCGGATTGTAGAATAAACGCCAATATAATAAAAAAGATAATAAAATATTTAATATCAGAACTGGGAGTCAATAGACTTTGATATATGTAAGAAAGGAGATATCCTCTAGATTGACAACACTCTTCTCATTCGCCCCCGACACTACCCTAGCCACTTACCCATTAAAGCGGAGATCGGTAGCACTATGGTGCTATACACGTGAACGTCTTTCGCACTTCTCCGCACAACTGTCCAACTCAATCATACAACAAATACCCATTTACTAGATTAATTTGAACGGTGTCAACCACATCGGTGTGTTATTTTTACGCTTTAATTATTTTCATTTCCGTTTGCCATAACGTAGATAAAAACTAACTATGCAGAGTTCACAAAAGATATTCGAGAGACGTCGAACACGAGACCAACCGGATACCTGATAAGAAATTAATTATTTGGATCGCAAATGAATGAGGTCTGATGCTCAAGATCTGTACTGATTCCCCTGAGATGCGACAACTCATTTCGAGTAGAAGGCCGGAAAGTCAGTAACTTTGAGAAAAAGCACTTTAATTTAATTTGATTGCACTGCAATACCGACGCATCAGCCACCCTCGGTCGCACTCAGGCAGCTTCTTAGTCATCAGTGCACTGGGGTGAACATTTTGTACCACCCATTTGCCAAAGGGGAATTTCAATTCTTTAACTATTCCCGTTCGATTTGAAGTCGGCATCAGGGAAGTATCTTAAAAAACCCATAAAGATTCTTTTCTTAATTACATTACCTTCTGCAATCGGAGTTAAGCTATAAAAGACGTAGATTAAAGTCCGGCAGTAGAGCATTTATTGGCGCGGAAGTAAATGACAAACTCAAATGGTCGATAAGTCTCCGTCTATTGAGCTCATTAAGGACGACGGCGGTGCACATGTGGTTGGTTCATAGCGGCCGTCCGTTGCCAGGACAATGTAAATTATTGTCACTCCGTATCGTAGATGTGTTTAAGTTTTAATTGACCTTTAAACGATCCAATTAAAAATGTTAACCGAATTCGGAATCGTGTCGGGTTAATGATGCCAAAAAACCACCCTCTTGGTGTGGCGTCAATACAAATAATACCGTTGAGTGATGACCAGTTTCATTGGTTATTACAATGCAGACTTAATGGTATCTGGAGTTAGATGATGAGATTTTGATATCTTCTTGGGAGTTGAGCGCCTGTCATAAGTGAAGAGTCGCAGCAATAAAACATGGTGCTATAATACATACTCGAAATGAAGCAGGGTTCCGGACGCTGGATAACGTCGCTTGGAGGTCATTTGGATAAAATTTTTATGACTGACTATGAGAGTTCAATCTCAGTCCCTTATAGAGAAGATAGAAGCTAGGGGGTAAACGGATTTGTGATGCTTTCTTGATATGTTGTTGTCTTTGGTATCATAAAAATGTCAATGTTTTTGACTTATGAACGGCAAGTTGCTGATTTATGACGGGATGAGCAGTAATACGGGGGTAAAATAAAGTAAAGGGCGTGAATGGACATAAACTACCTTACTTCATGTTTTTATCAAGACCCTGATCCCCCGCATTAAGTCATTTTACTGATCTCCTATGCTGAGTAATGTTGCAGAGCAATGAATATTTTTATTGCGGGGTTAAAATCAAGCTAATTTAGAAGATGTGTAAAGATATTTCCACTCACTCAACGTATACGCTCGGGTCAATGACTAAAATGCGATTATTAGATCATGAATTCATATTAGGTCGTACAGATATAAACCCCACCGTCGAGTTAATATTTCGTTGTAGCACATTCATTCATTTTTATTATTGAAAAAACATTAACAGTCTCTGTTCTGGAGTTGGTAAGGGGTTTTGTGGGGTTTCTATATATTACATGGAGAACCAACCCACAATTCCAACCACAATGTCCGTTTTATTTCGACCGCTTTCAGCGTGTCATATTATCCCCTATTCTTCCGTTCATCCTATTCACCTGAAATAACATGTTTTCCCCAAGGACGCATAGCTAAACTCATTATTATTATTATTTTTTTTTTTTTTTTTTTTTTTTTTTTTATATTCTTAATTTCTAAATTAAAGGCTAGACATAAAATGCTTAAATTCTAGCTTAATTATCTTATATAATAACTTACTGGTCCTTCGAAGACGCTCTAAGCTAAACATTACTTAACATTTGCATAATTTGCCTTTCGGCGACAGAACTTTGTGGCAGTACTGATAATTAGTTGAAATACAAAGAAAAATTTGAAAAACTTTGTCAATTTTTTTGTTTTTTTTCCTTAAAATTTAACTTACTTAACTTACCTAATATTTTTTTTTTTTTTTTTTTTTATGTAAAAGCACTTAACCTAACTTAACTTAAATCTTATACTACCCTAATTCTAGAAAAGCTAAGTCTATGTAAGCTAGCTGATGATACTATGATTCTATACCGACTTTGGTACCCAGGTCTTTATATGCCATTCAACCACCAGAACTGTTGACGCTGTCTAATACTATCGTCCCGGTCTCTGTGGGAGATAGCCCTACTGAAGCGCAGGAGCTCTTCTTCGGTGCGCGCTACTTCCCGGTCGTAGCACAATCGCCCGTCTACAGATGATCTACTTACATGATAGATCAGCGGAATTCCGGATCTATCCTGTATAAGCCCTTTCATATCCAAGTCAAGGAACGCCTCTGGTGGAACAAAGCCGTTGCGACGCACGCTCTCATAGTACAAGGTGTTTGGATAATAGGCCCCGAAAATTAGGTCATTGGACGAGCTTATTGCTCTCGCAATATGCCCTCTGATTAATTTGATCATAAAATTATCCACCCTATTTATGTACGCTTCATTATATAAAGTCTCATTTGAGTAATACTTTTTATAGTCCGATTCCGGTGTCCGATATAATCTGAGACAACTTCTGAGACACTTTCTTTCGAACACCCGAATCTTTTCGATCAAATTTGGACCTATGTTGAACCATACTGGGCAACCATATATGAGCATTGGCCTGATTAGCGTCATGTAGCATATGACTTTTACCTTGCTGTCAAGTTGGCTACTGTGAAATAGCCTCCTTGTCATAGCAAAAGTTTTCCTCGCTTTGAGCAAAGCAGCCTCTACATGTCTGTTGAAATACAGATATTGGTCTAGCCAGATGCCCAGGTATTTAACTAAACTCTTGGTTTCCAGTTTATCTCCATGCGGTCCCACGGTAACTAGCTTTCGCCAGTTTTTCCTTGTGTCGTACGTGGCTTTATATAATGGAGTTCTGAATAGGATGGCTTCACATTTCTGGAAGTTGATCTTAAGTTTCCAGTCATTGCAATAGCGCTGCACTTTGTTGAAGTCTCGCTGTATTAACCTATTTATAATCTCAACTTTCGGAGCTGTTCTGTAAATTGTGAGATCGTCTGCGTACGCAATAGCCTGCGGAAGTGCTTCTAATAAGTCGCTAATATAAATGTTAAAAAGAATCGGAGAGAGTACCGCACCCTGTTGCAAGCCATTCTTGATATTATACGTTTTATTAGAGGTCACATTACCACTTTTGACCACGAACCTCCTGTCCTTTGACATATCGTAAAGTACATATAGTAAAGGCTTATGTATGCCATATCTGACCAGTGTGTAATACAACCCTTCGATCCAGACGGTATCAAAGGCTTTTTCCAAGTCGATCAGACAGGCACCTGTGCATTGGTTTCTACATTTATTCCATTGTATGTCGGAGACAAGTTTAGCTGCGGCATGTGTGGTTTCATGACCCGCCCTAAAGCCAAACTGGTTATTTGGAATAATGCTGTTGTCGTCTACCCATTTTAGCAGAGCTTTGTTAATGGTTTTTTCAAATACTTTACTGATGCTTGGGAGTAAACTTATCGAACGCATGTTCATTGGGTTTGTACAGTCTTTGCCCTTTTTTGCGATGGGCTGAATGATAGCCGTTTTCCAACGCGCGGGATAATATGCATTATTCAACGCGTTGTTAAACAGGACCGTGTATATATCTATTGCCATTGGGGGCAGGTTCTTGAGTACGATGTTAGGTACTCCATCTATTCCCACTCACTTTTTGCTTCTTAATGGGTCGAAGATACTCTGGATTCCTTCCCTTGTTATTAGAAGGCTATTAGCCACTACACCATTGGCAGTAATGTCAATTGACAGATTATCTTCACTGAAGCTAAACTCATTATCCAATGCAGATAATGCATACTTGAGTTTAGCTACCATTTTCGCCATACGGCAACTCCATTACTCTAACCATGAGATTTCCACCGGAAATTCCATTAGTGTTGGTTAGCACAGCCAAGTTGAATCAAACGACGCGGTTGCATCACCATTCATTGGCTTGGGTAATTGCCGCATTCCTTAGCGTTTTTCCCCCGGGTTTTATTTCCCTAGCCGATGTAGCGTCCTATCGATTTTCTGCAGATCATCCATTCGCTTGGGATCAATGATCTCCCTTTGCAGGTGAATAGTACTAGCTAAATTTTCCTCTCCTAAATAATTCTGTTTCCATACGGTTCAATGATCTTTGAGTTCGCCTCAGCCGTAACGCTGGGTCAGTAGGTCAGGCTCAGTAGCTGCATTTGATACCAGCACACACAACCCACCCACCTCGAGATCAGAGTACATCGTGTTTCTGTTCTCTCATTCTCCACGTTCGTCAATTATCAATTAACCGAAGTTACCACACTTCGACGAGCGTGACGATGAGAGAGCAGAGGCGTGGTCTCTTTTGGTTGTCCTGTGTGCAAAATGAAAAACAGGCATTCGCCAGTCAGTCACTATCCAACCACGATCGCGTGAAGTCACGTCGCTCGCGTTTAAAATTTAATTTCAAAAGAATTAAGGAGTCGCATCTCAACTATCTCAGGAGCAGGTCACGCCGCGTTACAGTCGAATATTGTCGTTGTGCGAATATTGTTGCTGAACTACGTTACGAGTGTATAATAAGAGATAAATATAAGCTAAACAAAATTAATAAAAAAGGAGAAAATAAAAGAAAAACGTTAACCAAAAAAAAAAAAAAACGACCTCCGTGTGTTTCGCTTTATTCCATCTCTTCTCTTGGATTATTGGATATTTTAGTGAACTCGTGTTCGGCATAACATCGTTGGTGCGTGTAAGTGAATCTGTGCTGTATAAGGCACCATCTTCATCCCCACAGTTTTAGTTATATTATTAAAGAATTCAACTAGTGGCTGTGCAACAACTATGGGCCTACAACCACAAAAGGTGAACACGAACACGCACAAGTGTTGTCACGCAACCAACGAATCAGCAAAATAACAACAAACAAAATAATAAAAGAAACATCGACATACAACTAAATGATGAACTAAACAGAATTTGGTAAACATAGATTGAGATAAAAGTATTCGGAGTTTTTCTGTTGCCTCAATTTTAAAGTGCCATTATTTTGAAAGTTTTGGCAGGATATGTCAATTCCTTTGCCGTTTATCGGATGAAATACCAGGTTGGGGATGAGAATTTAATAGAGGTTGGTGGGTGCTTTGTCCATAAAAGCTACTACAAAGGAAAGTTTAGTTCAGTTACTGAAAACTTTTGCAAAAGATAAAGGCAAGAATGCATGCTAGATCTGTGACGCTTATGGGAATTTGGATAGGAAATATGCTGTTCACTTTGATCTATCGTTGAAATTGTGGATAATGGTTTTGAACACCAACATGTGAGTAGATAGGGCATCGCCATATCGCCATCTTGAATGCGGGGAGATCGTGTGCTACGATGAATAAACACAATATCGGCAAAGACTTTACGTTCCTCAGAGGTATTTAGGTCGATTACTTTGGGCCGGTTTGTGGAAGGAGGCAGGAACAAAGGGTTTTCCTATTATATACCACGGAAAGCGCATCGTAAAACACGACACTGAATAAATTCGGATCTGTCGATTTGGATCTTTTAATAAGGGGACCATACCTGGTTTGCATGTTCTAGTAGTGGACGAGCCAAGAGAAGATAAAGGGATGGACCCACGCAGGGGTTGGAGAATATCCTCGACCAGCGTTTCACGAAACCGTGGGCTGAGTTGGGTTTCAGGATCATCTCGTTAATATGCGAGAGAAAATTAAGCGTATGCCGAGGTGACGATTAGTTTGAACAATAGTTAGGGGTTGGCTTTTATAGAAATAGGCGTGCGAGTGAAGGAGGTTATAGGTTGGCACTTAGCGCTATTAAGCACGAAGCAGTTTTTACTACACAGAAACCGAGAAATTGTCGCGGTTTATTTGCTGCACTGCAGAATCAAGTAATGAGCCGCTATTCTTATATCACTTAGTGTCATCGGCGTATAGAGACAAGCAGAAATGTTTTATGATCTTATAGATGTCATTAGTGACTAGTATAAATGGGATAGGGTCCATGTGGCTTCATTGAAGGATTCCAACACCAGTGGGGAGAGGGTTGAATAACACTGATCAGAACCAGACGGAATAAAGTCTCTACTTAATATCGGAAGAAGTTTATTTCAGCAGTCCACGTTCGAAGCCGACAGCGCATAATTTGAACAGGAAAAGGTTGTGAGAGATTTTGTCAAAGGCTTTATTTAGATCAGTTGAGACTATGTCGACTCTTTGCCGTGATCTAGTGCTGAGTGTAAATGAGGTGAACTTGTAGGGAAGAAGTAATGTACCTGCATGGGTACTCCGTTCTACTTCCTCCTCCATCATGTATTGTTCCACCGACGAGCACTAAACAATTCCGCCGGAGCAAAGGAACGAAACGCCGCCACGTTTGGAAACAACCAACAAAACGAACACCAAAAGTAAACACGTAAAACACACTTTTGTTTATTCTGTAGAGGTTCTTTTTATTTAAGGCTAATCGGGCTACACTTAATTAGTTTATAGTTCACACACAAACTTATACGGACGACGAACGGATGCACAAGAAAAGTAAATATACGACAGTGTACACTACTGGTATAACTAAATTACTTTTTAATTAATAGCCCGATCACTCTATTCGACTCGGAATATCTACATCCCCGTGCGCGAAACGGGTACGGGAGAGATACGACGACCATGGCTGTCGGCGGCCGCCTCCGGTACGGTGGATGGCAGGCGACCCGACCGCCTTGCTGGTTGTAATACGACTCAAACGATATCCTCTCCAATAAGGATATCGTTTTTTACCTACCACCAGGGAAACGTAAAGTCTCTCTTGGTGGTATAGGAAACCAGATCTTGTAATACAGGTCATGGTGGTATGTGTGGGATCGTTGAGATCAATGCTATTCACACGTGCAGTGGAACAACGAAACAGGCAGGCGGCAAGGACAAAAGAAAAGGCGACCAAATGGTTCGCTCTTTAATGAGGGTCATGTTTATACGATGCCTCGTCGCTATTTTCGACGTTAGGAGAAAAAGGTGCTAAAAGCAAATTGGATGATTATGGCATCTCTGGCTGCAATAGAAAGCGGTTCATATTTGCATTAGGACATGCTGGTGAATTTGGTTTCAGCGTCTATTGCGCTAATTATATGCAGCTGCTTGGGTTGTTTGTTGGTAAGACAAACAAAAAAAGGTTTCCAGGCAATGTGTATGAAAAGGTATATGACGCGGCTGGGAAAATAGACGGCGCGATATTTATGGTCTCTGTCATGACGGTTACATTGAATGCAATCCGAATTATTTTGTTTACTGGAATTTGTCTGGTACCGAATTGGTTCAGAATACCAAATAAGCAAACAAAGAAATCTTACGGAAAATTGTATGCGAAGGGATGCATGAAGGTAAGTTTTCTTTATAGGGATTTTATGATTACAGATGGTGATCTATATAATGCGTGAAGCATTTACAGGTACTAATACCGTTGCATTAGCAAACTTAAGGGAGTTGGGTAGTAGTTATGGGGGTTTTTCAGGTAAGTAGACCGTAGGGTTTGGCGGAAACGCTACAAACTTTTGTTAGTATTGGTTGATCTGCCAGTGAGAAAACCATTTAGCCTTGGTTAAATAAAAGATTAGCAGCGAAAACTTAAGAATTTGTATGGAATGCTTTCGAGAATTTTGGGTAAGTGCGAATGTTTGGTGATGGGCCGATAGTTCGAGACATCCTGTTGGGGTTAATTTTTCCAACATTTTTATTTCCGTTTGTTTCTTAGATTCTGAATTATAGGTTAGACAAAAAATGCTTTAATTCTAGCTTAATTATTTTATATTATAAGCTACTGGTCCTACGCTCAAAGCTAAACATTACATAACTATTGTATAATTTGCCTTTCGGCGACGGAACTTTGTTTGTGGCTGTATTTATGACTATTTGTATGACAAAGAAAAATTAGGAAATTTTTGTGTCGAATTTTTTTTTTTGTTTTTTCTTAAAATTTAACTTACTTCAATTTTTTTTTATTTTGTTTAAAATAACTTAACATAAATCGTATACTACCCTCATTCTAGAAAAGCTAAGTATGTGTAAGCTGGCTGATGATGCAGTTATTCTACCGACATTGGTACTCAGGTTTTTATTTGCCATTCAACCACCAGAACTGTTGACGCTGTCCAATACTATCGTCACGGTCTCTGTGGGAGATAGCCCTACTGAAGCGCAAGAGCACTTCATCGGTGCGCGTGACTTCCCGGTCGTAGCACAATCGCCCGTCTAGGGATGGTCTACTTACATGAAAAATCAGCGGAATTCTGGATCTATCCTGTATAAGCCCATTCATGTCCAAATCAAAGAACGCCTCTGGTGGAACTGCGGCGGTTTCGCTAAACCCCACGGTACACTTACCTTAAAAACCCCCATAACCACAACCCAGTCCGCATATGCTTTCGCTAATGCAATCGCATTAGCATCTTAAATGCTTCACGCATTATATAGATCAAATCTATAATCTAAAAAGTCCCTGTGAAAGAAAACTTACCTTCATGCATCTCTTCTCATATAATTTCCTGTAAGAATTTCTTTCTACCTTTTCAAGAATTCCAGGCAAATTTCAATTTCCCATACCTGCACCGCAATCTCCACCCAACATACCTGAAACATTTCCTTCACCAAGGGCACTTAATGCATACACTGCGTTAGATAAAATTCCTAAAAATAGCTCCTTAATGTGCATATGCACCATAAATACAAAACATTCGGCACCCATTGTTATCAATTGAAATGCAACGTTGGGCGGCTTGTTTTTACAGCTGCAACAAGCCGACCGGCGATTCACCATCAATAGACAAACAATCATCAATTTCGTACGTCACCACAAAATAATTTCCCTGCATATACAAATGCAGGCTAGGGATTCGGTTCTACCACCAATCCCATTAGCACCTTTTTTCTTCCCAACGTCTATTATAGCGACGATACACAGCGTAAACATGACCCTCATTACCGGACGAAGCATTTGGTCGCGTCTCCCTTTGTTTGTTTTTTTTTCTCGTTTCAGGGTTCGTTTATCCTTTGCTAAATGCAACGATAAACACGGTTATGGGCACGATCACACACATTCCACCATGATCTGCATTAGGAGATCTGGTTCTCTCTTGTGGTAGGTAAAACATGTCCTTAGTGGAGAGGGTATCTACCACGACACCATAAACTCACCCCAATAAGCGAATAATCTCTGCACGAGATGATTACCGCGAAGTCGTATTCCAACCATCGATTCGGACGGTTCGTCTTCCGCTCCCCGTTTCGCACCACGCGGACACGTACATTCTCCATTTAACGTGTCGGAGTGCAGTTGCAGTGTTCTATTGTATGTTAACGTCGAAGTTTACTAGAAAAAAATTAAATTTTAAGAGGCATGCCGTTTAATCCCAATTTGTGTTAAGAAATGATTTAATAAATAAACCATCTAAATTAGTAAACAAACCTGAGTGTTTTCGTGTAGCTGTCTTGTGGCGGAGTTTTACTCCTTGTGTTGGTGAACAGTTTTATTTTACGGCGGACTTGTAGTGACTTCGGTGAGGGCGAAGTAGAACCGAATCTTTTCCATCAAATTTGGACCTATGTTAAACCATACTGGACAACCATATATGAGCATTGGCCTGATTAGCGTCATGTAGCATGTATCTTTTACGCTGCTGTAAAGTTGGCTACAATGAAATGGCCTTCTTGTCATAGCAAACGTTTTCCTAGCTTTGGCCAAAGCAGCCCATACATGACTGTTGAAATACAGATATTGGTCTAGCCAGATGCCCAACTATATAACTACACCCTTAGTTTCCAGTTTACTTACATGCGGTCTCACGATAACTAACGTTTGCCAGTTTTTTGTCGTATCATTTGTGGTTTTTATATTGGGGTTTTAAAGAGGATAGCTTCACATTTCTGGAAGTTCATCTTAAGTTTCCAGTCGTCGAAATAGTGCTGCACTTTGTTGAAGTCTCGCTGTAGTAAACTATTTATGACCTTCACTTCCGGAGCTATTCTGTAAATTATGAGGTCTTCTGCGTATGCAATAGCATGCGGAAGTACTTTTAATAAGATGCTAATGTAAATGTTGAAAAGAATCGGAGAAAGTACTGTGGCGGTTCCGCCAAACCCCACGGTTCACTTACCTGAAAAACCCCCAAAACTTCCACCCAATCGTATTAGCACCTTAAATGCTTCACGCATTAAAGAGATCAAATCCTTAATCTAAAAGTCCCTGGAAAAGAAAACTTACCTTTCATTCTTCTCTTCACATACAATTCCCTGTAAGATTTCTTTCTTAACTTATCAGGAATCCCAAACCAATTCGGCACATTCGGTGCTAAGCAAATCTCCCTAGACGAATTCCTGAAAACAAGATGATTTGGTTTACATACAATGTAACCATCATAACAGGGACCATACACATTGCGTCGCCTATTTCCCGTCCTCACCAAGTGTATCATAAATCACCATACATACACATTGGCTGGCGACTTATACCCGAGGGACCAAAACAAATATACGCATATCGCATCTCTTGGCACCAATTAAATCCTATAGCATAAGCAAATGGAAATAGGAATTCAATACCTACCCTTACCAGCGATGCCATAAACACTGTTTCCCGGTTATCTAGCTAAAACCCATTAGCACATTTCCACATTGCGTTGCCGCCTATTTATTTAGCCGCAATGCACATCTCAGAGAAAGACCCAAACGTTCCCTTTGTCTTTTCATATTTCGCGATCTGCTTCTCATCAGCAGCGACATGAGCAAACAAAAACCATTGGCATCCAAGGAGATTCGATTTGTTTGCTGTACCGAACTCACACCTCATGGATACACCCTATGCCCTTTTCATCGTTTCAGGTCCGTTCTCATGGTGTGTCCCATGAAAGAACCCATGTACACACATACATGTGTACTACCAATGATCTTCACCCCAAACGATTGAATATCGTTCAGTCCTTTTACATCTGCAGACCAGCACTGTCGTTGCCGCTCCCACTATCCGTCGCGCGGCGGGGGGCGTAAACATACAAAGTCGTGTTTAGCGTTGCGTTTAAAGTTGAAGTTGTTTTCCAGACTCTATGTAACTAATATTAAAAATAAAAAAAAAGAACCTTTATTACAAATCCCAACAAGTGTTTAATTTTCCGTGTTGCAGTGCCTGGCAGTTTCCTGAGTGTTTGTTTCATTGTACTTTTGTTTTCCGGTGGACAGTGTTTGGAGGAACTTTCATTAAGTAGACGATGGGGATGGTAGTAGAACTCGCGTCCATGTTGGCGCCACGAGTACCTACCCCACAGTACCGCTCCCAGTTGCAACTCGTTCTTGATATTATATGTTTTATTAGAGGTCACATTAACACTTTGGACCGCGAACCTCCTGTCCTTTAACACATAAATAAGATATAGTAAAGTCTTATATATGCCTTGTCTGACCAGTTTGTAATATAACCCTTCAATCGCGATGATATCAAAGGCTCTTTACAAGTTCATCAGACAGTCACATGTGCATTGGTTCCTACATTTCTTCCATTGTATGTCGGAGACCAGTTTAGCTGCGGCATGTGCGGTTTCATGACCCGTCTTAAAGCCATACTAGTTAATCGGGATAATGTTGTTGTCGTGTACCTATTTTAGCAGAGTTTTGTAAATAGTCTTTTCAAATACTTTACTGATGCTTGGAAGTAGACTTATCGAACGCATGTTCATTGGGTTTATACAGTCTTTGCCCTTTTTTTGGGATGGGCTGTATGATTGCCGGTTTCCAACGCGCGGGAAAATATGCATTATTCAACGCGTTGTTAAACAGGACCATGTATATATCTATTACCATTGGGAGCAGATTATTGAGTACGATGTTAGGTACTCCATCTATTCCCACTAAATTTTTACTTCCCAATGAGTGGACGATATCCTGGATTTCTTCCCTGGTAATTAAAAGGCTATTAGCGCGAATATTGGCATTAACGTCAGACAAATTATCGTCACTGAATTCGGTAAAACCCAGATTCTCCGATTGCCAAAGTGAAATTTCATTTCGGAGATGCAGGCGATTCAGTGGAACTCTGACCTACAAGTCGCGAATACATTCATTCACCTTGTACATTTCCTGAAAGACAGCTCCCTTCTCCAAAGTATCCTCGATCACGAAGAGCTCATTACTGAGGATCGCGTTCTCTGTATCTATGCCTATGTTGATTAGTAGCTGCTTGGTTACGTCGGTACGTGGAATATGGAAACACTGAATCTCGTTTTGACTATTTCTCCTGAATATCTTATTTATTTGTGGGAACATACGCGGGTTATTGGATTTTATAGCTCGAATTCTGTTATTCCAATACAAATTTGTTGCTAATCTATAGTTAGCTTTAAGTAATTGTTGGAGGTTTTTAATCGGGATTTCAATGATATTACCTCCTGATCTTGTCTGTCTGTAAACTGTCTGTGTAATTGTTTTAGTTTTGATACTAGTCTGCTCTTTTTCCTGTGAAGTGCGTTTATTGTGGTGTTTCTGTACATGTTTATGTGATCTGTAACTGTTGTTTTGGGAATTGTTTTGCCCATTGTTCGTTTTACGGTTTCGTCCATTTGTTGAATGTATTTGTCGATCTCGTCATTTGTCAGGCTTCTGTTTGTTGGCAGATTAAAGTCATTCGAACGAAGTTCTCTTGTTAATGATCTGGTGGACCGTGGTCATCGCATTGCCCCGTAGTTGTAGGGTTGTATGATCACGAATTCCTCTAGATCTGCCAGATCGTTTGGAAGCTTTATTACTGCCATGAATGCACTGTCACTGTCGTATGCAATTGTCCGTAAACAGTTTCTGTTTCGTCTATTGGTGTTAAGTTGTCTCAATCGTGAGTCAATAAGCCAGATATCTAAGACCGATATACCTCTAGGGAACAATGGATATTCCGTAGCCAGTAGGTCAGTTTTATATTGTACATGATACAGATCCAACCAACTAGTCAATTGATTTCCTCTGCTATTAGATATATAATTTCCCCAATCTTATTGTTTGGCGTTCATATCTCCATCTACGATGAAACAATTTTTTTCCAGGTGCAATTGTATGCATCGAAAGGGTATCTCGAGCTCTACTATAAATAAGTTATGTTGATGCTCCTCGGATGCATAGGCCGCAATCGCATACCAACCCCATGTGACAATTTGATGATCCAGGGCTTTTATTTTCCTTAGCCACCAAGTCTGCTGGTCTGTGATAATTGGACCAAAAAGAAGGGTAGCTTCCGGTTTTCCCTTCTCGACATGGGTGTGGTGAACAGTTTTACCGCGCCAAACTCGGGATCTTCGTGCTTCAGCTTTTGAAACATTTCAAGTAGATCCTCCGGTTCCGCTTCAGGGCCTACGCCCTTTAATAAAACTGTTATGTTCTTTGTTTGTTTGGGTGTGAACGAGTAAAATTGAGCTGTTTTAAAACCTGTTTTCATCTAATATATCATGGTCTGCGAGCATGTAGTTTTGAATGGCGTGCCTGTTACACGCAAGTCTTTTAATTAAAAAATTCTTACCTACAGCTAGTTTACAAAGACTTACCGGTTCCTTACAATCAATATCGATGATGTTGATTGGTGGCATCTTTATTTGCTTGTTGATCTGTAGCGTTCTACGAACGCACAATTCTGCGCAGGTAAGGTTCCTACCTTCAAAGAACTTACTTACCTGAGAGCGTTGCACGCGCCCACAGACGCGTGCCCCAAAGTCCCACGATAGGGCCTGCAACTCGCAGCCAACGTTGAGACCGACACCAAAAAGCAAGGAACTGAACGTCCCCAAAGCTTTTTAGGTCAAGCTCAACAATTATAACTCTTCATGCCTGAAACAAAGGTATAAACATCCATGCGTTCTATTCCTAAAAAAAAAAAACAATTCCCAAAATGCCATACATGCTGCCTGCGCCCAGGAACATCTCATCGAACCGGCAATTCCGAAATTCAATACAAAAGAATTGCTATCATCAAAGAATGCGCCGATCAACGGATGCACGTGCGGGTAATCTAATGCAAGGACCACCCAAATCCGTTGAACAACAGAAGGCAGCCACGACCTATGGCAATCAAAAATATCTCAACGAGATATGCGATGATTTATGAGGAGTTAAGCCGACAAAGGCAATACTTCGGTCCCACGGCCACGCTAGAATTTCACACCATTATAAAGATCTAATGGATTTCGATTCCGGGTACCAAGTTTAGGTAAGACCCACGGACTGTACGTCAAAACAATCGCCGAATATCTCTGGTCTGGGCGCCAGATGTTCTGTGCAAACAGAAGGCCGTGGAAATGAAATTCTATCACCAATGATAATGATGTATGCAAGGAATGACTTTCTCCTTTCAGGAAAATAGGAAATTACCACTGGGATGAAATAGCATGCTGCTAACAGAGATTAACGGAATTCTGTTAGCAGATCGAATAGAAAAATTTTTCCGTACAGATACGGATACCGGTTTGGAATCTGGATATCTGTGTGAGAGACAGGAGTCTACCCCGAACGCTCGAGACATCAGGTCTATTAGGTAGTTGACAAGCGGTCGTCAAGGAGACAAGGAGTTGGGATGTTGAGGTCGAAACGGCATCGTTAGAAAACCTCCAGTTAAGGAAAAGGAGTTGAAGTAGAGTTGTTTGTAAGAAGTACCCAAAAGGGTTTATTTTGTAATGGAGGATCGTGCCGTCGCGAAAATGTGTGTTGTCGCCTCGCGTGTGTCGCTCGTTCACGTACGTTAAGTCGTTGTAGTGTAATGAAAAATTGTGATCCTTCGGAATTACCACCGAACTCAGTTATTAAGACAAATAAAGTAAATTAAACTGTATCTATAACCATCAGTGTTTGTTTTTGGCAATTGTTTTCGCTCCATTTGTGCTCCAGTGTGGATATCGCTTTCGTAGACAGTGTTTAGCGGGACACTTACAACATACACCAAAACACACCGCCAAAGTTAATCAACATCGAACCGCTAAAGATCTGCTGCTGTTGTGGTGCTTGCTGTTGCTATGAGAGATGTTTGGTAGTTGCTGTTGCTGTTGATTTTGTTGATGTTGGCTGACTTTCGGCTTCAGATTTTTTTGTTATTAGTTAGGTTTTGTTGTTCGAGCGCAGCTATATTTTTCTTTCGTCGTCTCTTTTCTATCCATGTGCTTGCCATCGCAAGTTTCGCTTCAAATTCGTCCAATTCCTCAATCTTAGTTGGATGGGGAGCGGAGCTCACTCTTCTCCTCCATTTGCTGGTCTTTCTCCATCATCAATTTGGCGGCTTTTCTTCACGTAACAATTGGATTTTTCGGGGCCCCTTTCCTTTTATTTGTTGCTGTGTTTCTTTTCGTCCGCGTTCATGTTGGTACTTTCCGGTTTGTTTTCATTAAAATTAAAAACAAACGCGACCTGCTGTCCCTGTACGAACCTCGACGCAATGCACTTTCTCTGTAACCTGCAATCGAACTCGCCTATCGCCAACTAAAAGCCGGTCACCTTACACTCACGCTAATTGTCAATTCAAATACACATTGTTTAACGAGGAGTTTATTGTTATTTTGTTTTTGAATGGGCATTCCTTGAGGAAGGGTGCCATCTGGGCCCGGTGTGAACTCGTCTTTGAGTTCGCGTACTTTTCAATGGATTTAATTAAGTGAGGGTCAACGGAGTGGAGGAAAGGGGGTCCAAAGAAAATGTTAGGTATGTAATTGAACTTGAAAGGTCTGGAACAAAGGAGTTATTAGTGAACGATTGTCCGAAATGAGCGCCAAAGCGATTAGGATTAAGATGATCAGGTGAAATTTGAAACTGAAAAGTAAACGTTGTGTGGTAACCGTCGGATTTAAGTTGGTGATTGATGAACTGAAAAAAGAATTTGGGGTCATTTTTTTAGAAAATTCTGGGCTTTGATTAATTAGCTACCGCAAAGTGAGTTATTTAGCTCAGTGAACTGGGTACAACAGCCGAGAAAGTTATTCGAGTCGAGTAAAGTTTGATTCCGTGAGAGAGTAGCCCACAGCTTGTGCATTTTGTTACGCGGGGAGCGGATCCGGTTCAGCCGGAAAATGCACACTATGAATGAACTAAATGGCAGACTGCGCTTAAACTTGACGTCAGGATAGAGGACAGTTGTGCCAATTTAGTGACAGAAAGAATTTCGACAATCCCCTTAAGTGGGCTTCTTGAAACATCAATTCCGGGTACTCTATAACTTGTATGTCTACGATTTCTAAATTAATTTAGAAGTAAATGGAGAACAAAGAGAAAATACTCAATGAAGCCAAGAGTCCGAGAGGAGAGAATTCAGCGCAAAAATCCCATTTTTATATATGAGCATCATATTTGATGGGGCGTGTGAGCGAACATACAGGGCCACGTCTCTGCTTTCAACCCGGCGAAGGCCAGGATGATACTTGTCCCTGTTCAATCCAAGTTGACATGCGGTCTCCACGTGACACCCCTGGATAGCTAACCGGTCAATTAAAAAGTCCCCGGCCTTCCATAGTAAAACACATTTTTTTGGCAAAATTTGTTTTTTTTTTATTCAACATAATTCCCTTCGAGGGTGATACACTGATTATAGCGACCCTCCAATTTTTCGATAGCTTTTTTATAGTACGATTTGTCCTTTGCTTCAAAATAGGCCTCAGTTTCGGCGATCACCTCTTCATTCGACGAAAATTTCCTCCCAGCGAGCATTCTTTTGAGATCTGAGAACAGGAAATAGTCGCTGAGGGCCAGATCTGGAGAATACGGTGGATGCGGAAGCGATTCGAAGCCCAATTCATGGATTTTTGCCATCGTTTTCACTGACTTGTGACACGGTGCATTGTCTTGGTGAAGCAGCACTTTCTTTTTCTTCAAATGCGGTCGTTTTTCGGCTATTTCGTCCTTCAAACGGCCCAATAACCCCGTGTAATAGTCGCTGTTGATGGTCCTTCCTTTTTCAAGATAGTCAATGAAAATTATTCCGCGCGCATCCCAAAATACAGGCGCCATAACCTTGCCAGCCGACTGTTGCGTTTTTCCACGCTTTGGGGCGGGTTCATCGTGTGCAGTCCACTCGGATGACTGTCGATTGTATTTCGGAGTGAAATGATCGAGCCATGTTTCATCCATTGTCACATATCGACGCAAAAACTCGGGTTTATTACGCTTGATCATCTTCAAACACTGCTCCGAATCATCAACTCGTCGTTGTTTTTGGTCAAAAGTGAGCTCGCGCCGCACCCACTTTGCACAGAGCTTTCTCATACCCAAATATTCGTGAATGATATGATGTACACGTTCAGTTGATATCTTTAGAGTGCCTGCTATTTCATTCAATTTCAATTTACGGTCATTCAAAATCATTTTGTGGATTTTTCTAATGTTTTCGTCGGTAACAACCTCTTTTGGGCGTCCACTGCGTTCACCGTCTTCGGTGCTCATTTCACCACGTCTAAACTTAGCATACCAATATTTGATGGTTGATTTTCCTGGGGCGGCGTCTGGAAACTCGTCATCAAGCCACGTTTTTGCTTCAACTGTATTTTTTCCCTTCAAAAAGCAATATTTTATCAACACGCGAAATTCCTTTTTATCCATTTTTTTCACAATAACAGAAGTTGCTTCACTCAAAATACTATAATTCACAAACTAATGATCCGACATCTGTCAAATTTATACACGCGTCTTTTGAGGGTTAGGGCTAACTAAAAATCATATGGATTTAATTCTAGTGCCGCCATCTATGTGTCAGGCCGGGGGCTTTTCAATTGACCTGTTACTTCGGCACCCGCCGAGTAGTAAACCAATGCATGCAGCGACATCCTGAGAAAGGTTGGAGCAAGGTTAATAACCTTCCTCGGAAAAACAAATTATTATGGACAATTTAACAAGTTGCGGATATGGACCGGATTCCGGTAGAGAGACTTGCTAAATAAGGCTAAGACCGGATCCCGGTTGTAGTGCCGATGATGATGATGATTATCATATTTGATAATGTACCGATATAGAATATAAGGAGGATTGTATGTGAAAATAGAGTCCATGCGATAATTCTATCTACAAAACTTGGGCCCATGGGTGGTATCAACAGCTGAGCCCCAACTCGTGGGAGATTTAATTGCCGATCAATCAATTCGTTTAGTTTAGATAGGAGGCGCAAGGGCTTTTGCGCATCAGTTTTCTATAGCTGCTTATGTGAATCATCCCTGGTCACCAAATATTTTATGGGCATTGGTTTATTTTCAAAACAACATTCAAACTGTGTTGTCCCCAGGTGCTAATACAGCATTGTAGTCCCTCTTTTCTCATAAATCCCATTCCTATTTCAATTCTAATAAACTTTACTCAATTTTTAGAACTTTTAAACTTGATTACATTTACTTAATAGAGGTCGGAATGGAGTTGTCACCGCAATATGTTCTCGCAATATACTTCCCCAATATGTTTTATAATTTGCAGTTTGCTAATATGAAGTGTGTGGCAAATGTGTCAATGATGCTCCAATTCCATCGAAGAATATACAGTTTTTTGTCGGCCGGGGAACTGTTTTTTATATAATAGAAAGATTGTGCCACGAAGTAGAATCTAGATGAACAATATTTCTGTCTAGTGGTAAATCTATGCACGCTTAAAGTTCGGATAGGAAAATTAAAAATTGTTATATTTGTTTAATATTGTAGCGAGCTTCGTGTTCGCTGGATTAATTATTTTTAATAAATAAGAGCCGTTAAATTGATTTTGAATTAATGTAACACTTTATTAGTCCGTTAATAACAACCGTTACTTTTACCGTACACTTAACGATTTCTTGACTTATCGCTTCCGTACTTATCGCGTCTTTTACTGCTTACCTCTCACTTTTTACTTATCCTTCTTGATCTGTGTGCGACGTATTTATACCGTTTGGTCACATTTTGATTCGGTGTTTCGTTTCCGTCCGTTCCATAGCCTTGCATGTTCTATTGTTCATAGTCTCCAGTTTTCCAGTACTTTATAGAATATTCTAGTACTTTATATTGGACTTTATAGAATATTCTAGTACTGATTGTCATATGCGTCACAATATGTTTCTTCAATTATGCAGAGAAAGGATTTTTAAACTCAAATTGACTTCTCTGCCATAAATCGTTTTGACATCCGACGATTTGTTCCTCTCTCATTTGATATAAAAATATAGCAAAAGGTACTAGCGCGGATACCGTGGATTTTACGAAGGTTAACAATCTAAGATTCTGGCAAGATGCCCAAATTCTAAACTTAGTATTACTACCGCGCAGTTATAGGGAGGCGGAAAAACAAAATCCAGACTCGAATCATACTATTTTGAGGGTGGATTTTGGAAACCGAGCTATAGAATTCATACAGTTCATCGAACGAATTCCTCCCTTATTAATGCATTCCGCCCTCTCTAGGATAGCGAAAGTTTCGTCACATTGAGGAAATTCTCTCTGTGTATATGCTATAGAATCCTGTTTTACATTATTCAGGATTAACAAAAATACCGCAATAAAATGTCTCGTACTTTGGTATAATGTAAACCTCGCCACATTCAACGAAGTCTTTTTTCTGTAAACAAAACAAAATCCAATCATCATTCTGCAGTTAATTACCACCAAAGTATTCCGCAAGTGCTATGTCGTTGGTGGCTCCACGAAGATCGGAAAAACAAAGGAAAATAAAAAAAAGACACAGAAACGGCAACAACATGATTTTCCGAGACCCAGACCGGTGGGTTTGTCCATTTCGCTCTTCAGTAGAATCCTGTGTCCACTGCGACATCGTGTCCTCGCAGTCCAGCAGCACCATCATTAACCCGAACATGCCTTCTCCAAATACCGATAAAAGTAACATTCATTTCAACACAAAGGATCTAGGATACGTTAGCTGGGTTTGCTCTTGAGTATGAGCATGGAACGGCTCCACCTTTCCGCCGCGCGTATAACCTTTTACTGCCTTGTTTTATCGTTTCACAGGGACGTAGTGTGTTATGTGAGATGTTGTGTGCTTCATCACCAACAGGCGGGGGTGATCCTTCGTCCTTCACTACGTGGGCACCGTGTGTAATTAACCCTCTGTCCGAACAACACTCTCAATTGTTTTTTTCTCTCTTTGGTATAAGTTGCCGTCAACCCCCTCAGTGATTAATGGCTGTCTCCATAAATCATATTCGCACATCCCAACACAAACCGGCTTCAAGGTGCAGTCCTTTTTTATCCTTTTGACACTTTAAACGCGTCACGACAATGGGATTTTTATACGAGCAATTCAGTCAATCCCTGGCTATTTAAGGAAGGGGCAGGACAAGGCTCAACTATCCACCGCACCATGGGTGGCGCACAAGGAAACAGTTTTACAGGTGTTAAATAGGATTCGCCGAGATGCTTTTTCCCTATTTATGGGGTTTTTGCCCAGACAGCTGCAACAACACAAAAGGGACGCAAATGATGTTCAGGATGAGGACTGAAGTGCTATAGGATGATCACTATGCAATTCGGATTGTGAACGGTACCTTTGGTGAGTAGCTATGAGGATTAGGGAATAATGGGGAGTCACATAAATTTTATTATTTTTACGTTCAACTTCCGCACAGGATAAGGATAGGGTGCACACAAAAGCCTGCGAACTTGCATTCGACATCTCTGTAGGAGCAGCAGAAGCGCCAAGAGCATCATTTTCAAGGATGGAATTATGATTATCGTAATGAATGCGAAATTGCTGTATCATTTGCATATCGTTCTCACTAGCTTCTCCCACGTAGTTGGATGAGCATTTTATAAGTACTAAAGCAGCCGTGTGGGTGATTTCATTATCCTTTGACTATTCCAGTGTCTTTCTGGTGCGAATATTCTAACATGGAATTTCCAGATAGGAAGTTGCAGTTTTCAAATGAAATGTGAAATTCAAATTAACACAAAAAATAACTGAAAAAAAGTACGGGAGGTAGAACTCCACCCTTCATGCTTTCATATCATTTAACCAGGATGTGAAATTGTATGACTTTTTTGCGATGCTAGCTGAAACATGAAGCAGACGTTGCACAGTTCAATAAAGCTAATCGAAACGTGTCCTGTTTGCAAATACCCTGATTGATAAAGGCTTTGAATTTACGTGACTATTGGGCCGTATAATGACTTGTATGTTGGGCTGTCTTGCCTCTTCGGCAATGTGGTGACAGTTCATTAAAAATTTGACATAATTTCTAGGAAACATGTTTAACCGATGACTGTTAATTGACGAGCTGGCAAACGGTGTACGCATGTTAAGTAGCTTGACCAGGGTGGCAAGTGCCAATACTTACGTTTAAGTTTTAATTGTTAATTTCGTTGGGGGAGTAAACTGTTAAAAGAAGAGATGCAAGATTGCCCTAAGGGTATCAGCTTGTAATTATATCAAATTATAATAAAATTGAAATTGTCTACATGAATTCTAATTAGATCAATCTTATTATAATATAGATAACTTGGGACATTCGACGGTGAATATAAAGAGCAGACAAATTCGAATTGTCACGTAAAACTTGAAAGTTATCAGATTCCTACGATATCGTGTGTACATCGAGCAACTATATATATATGACAGACTGTAATATATTGTCCATCGATAGTGTAGCGCACCAACAAATGCAACAACAGATATGAAAAGAGAGCATTTCATCCAGTAAAGGCTCACTTTCCAAAAGCACGTTCAGATATCTTTGCTTTCATATGGATTCACCTTTCCTTCCGTCCCCTCCCCGTGAGAAAGTTAGATTTATGCTATTTTTCAAGTGCTACGAATTCCAAGACGCTAAGCACGCGACAACATACCCCCGTTTGTTGTCAATTGATTTGAAGTCATGCCGTGACGAAAAATGTAAATCTCTCTCATGCCAACACTGGATGTTTATAGGCTCGCATTCCAACCAACACAACGGCTACGAATTGACAACAGGAAGTCGGTAGATTTTCTGGCATGACTTTTATTTTAGTGCCTGGTACGACAAATTCTGAAACTTCGATAATCCATTGTATCTCAGAACCAGGCAAGTGTACAAATATACAAACGGCAACCGTCGACTTGGAATTGTTTCAAGCTCCACAAAACCCAGTATAACTATTGTTCAAAGGCAAATTTTGCACATCCCATTGGTAAAGCTGGCACTCAGTTCAGGTCACTCCACTGAAGTCCATCGCAAACGAGCCTTGTTACGTGCATTATGTTAAACAGGACGAGGCTTTGGTGAGCCGGTCTTTCATACTCCCATCCACATTCAGCCATTAGAGGAAATTGGAGCTATCATTTACTCAGGACTTCCGAAATGAATGAATAGGTCGCTATACACACATGCATGTGCCTAACAAAGATGCAGGACTAAAGTCAATTGGAGCAATAAATTCTGGGCGAGTGCGGATACCGTAATAGCCAAGGACTAGTTGTTCAGTACTTTTATTACATTTATTATTATTGCGAGGCGGAATTTATGAGCCGGCGGTTTTCTAGCCAATTCACGAGTGCGAACCTAATGAGCTCTGGTGATATGAGCAAGACCAGCCGGTTCAAGGAAAATAGTACTCGGGCTTCGGAATGATTGGTAGGTATGCCAACTGTTATTGAAATTAAATGGGGCTCGCGCAACATCAATCTGTCTGGATGCTTTTTGTTTCATCCGAAAATGGCCATTTGGATTTGAAAAATGACATTAATTGCGATGAATGTGGCCGTTGTCCCAACGTTCGTGAGGGTAGGTCGAAGGCCGGAAATTGTGTGTTTGTTTTATGATAAGAGCGTCATCGACATTATATATTACATTTAGTTGAAAGCGGGTGTGGATAAATTTATCTAAATTTCGTTATTAATATTCCCTGATGGAGAATTTCGGCCACAACGTTTGTTTTTCTTTTATTATTATTATAATTTTTTTTGTGTTTGCATACCGAGGTAACGCAAATATTTAATGAGATGTGAGCACTATCGGAATGTGAAATACAGCAGTCGCCTACACCAATTCAACCGTTCATCTTATTTTCAATTACTAAATTTAAAGCGTTGCATAGAGTAGTGAAACATTACGTCCAAACCAAGAAGGAAACTGAAGGAGGTAGCGTCAGCGATTTCAGTTTAAAAAAAGGCGTCAGAAAACAAATGTTGACGAATCCAATTTAGGCTATCTTCTTCTAACGCACACTTGGTTACAAAAGGATTGTATAATGCCAGCGAGGACCTGAATCATTCCCAATGATTTTAACACCGAACAAGCTTACGTTTTCCCTTAGATTTAATAACATGATTGTTCATCATATGCTGTGGAACTGACGAACCGTTTTTTTCTTATGAACATTTATATATTGCACTTACTTTGCGTTGAAATAAATGATATTGTTCTTTTCCCATTGCAAGATGCTATCTAGATACCAGCTAGTGCTACCATACATTGATACGTCAACCAACCGATCGAATCAATATATTATCGAGGCAAAGCTGAATATGTTGTTACCTTTTGATACTAATAAGTTATTAATATGAAGCAGAAGTAGAGTTGGCGGCAATATGGACCCTTTAAGCAGTCCAGAATTAATAGGACAAATATCTGAATCCACTCCGTCTACAACAACCCGAATTAATCGATGTCAGTGTTGGGAAAATCCATTATTTTTAATGAACCGATACAGTGCTGTATTTAATGCTCATGGTCAAGTATGGGAAGTGAAAACTAACATTTTTTGGGAATGCCAACCTTTTCATGGGTTACTAGATTTAATTTGCTCCCAGTTTCGTGTCCGCTAAAACAACAACATTTTATTGAACAGCTTTTGACAAACCTCTAGTGTATTATTCCTCTCCCTCAACATTAAGAAAATTAATCCTATGAATTACATTCCCGGTTATCTGATAGTAAATAGAAAATTCATATAAACATACCCGTACATGGGCTGAAAAGCCTTGGGATTTTTTAACAGGTGGCGTCACTAGGAAGTGAGCAAGCCTCATTTCGAAAGACTCATCTGTCACTAGTTTAAGTATGCAGTTTCGTGACATTTCGTCGATTTATTTACAGGCTGCAGTTGTTTGAATGGCGCTACTTTCTCCTTCGAATAAAAAAATTGGAAAAATAGGTATATCGCTGTGGGGGTTCTTTAAGGATCGCCCGAAGAACCATCCATCGTCCTTACCCAACTCCCCTTCCCCAACCGCAATGTCATTACCTACCGTAGCCTCTTACCTGCATATGAGCAATTCATATCTCTCCTTAAATTATTTCTTACCTGAAATATAAGCCCACGCAAGATCATCATCTTGCCATGGCATCAAACAGAGGATATCGACCAAACCATTTCGGTTCATCTTACATGAATCAGTTAGGAACCTGATCGGTTACCCTGGGCGGCAACATGTCCATTAAACACACAGCAATCCTCCGGTGTTTACTTGTCTCAACAACCCGTTGGTCCAAAAGACAACTCGGGCAACTTGCTAGCTTGCACATTTGCAGGTCAAATTCCTCCTATGATCGGTCGCCTAATCGACAACCGATCATCGGACGGGACACGACCATGATTGTTGTTCAAATAATCATACCAATGTTCATTACCTACGATATATTTTCTAAAACAAACAAGCACCCAACCATACTTAACGTCAACAGAGAAATCGATCCTCTATCGTCTGTGATGGAAATGCGGCCAACCTCCGTGTACGATCATTTATTTGATCAGCTGCAGGTTCGGATTTTCCTTTGTGCACCCTTCGCATTTGCATTTGTCCTGGTTCCCAGTGAACGGGCATTCAACCTGACCTGTACGGTAACATGGGAAATACTTCCATTGTAAAACCCAAATCGGGTGTTCATTGGCGGACGGCGAAGCAAAGAACTGCTTTGCTCCTCCCACATCGGCGGAAATCCACCACCGTTGCGACTGGTGGAAAGTTCCGTCTTACAGCCACGAGAGTCTGATTGCATACCCTGTCGGAAATACACGCGTTCGGTCCTCCGCTTCTTAACCTTACTCCACGGTCAGTCTATCCTTACTAGTCGGATGAGTGTTAGCAAGTTTCGGTTCTCAAATCGGATTACACTAATCAGTGTCTAAGAAACAGTAGTTCTAGTGATTGACATTTTTGTAAAGGCAAATCTAATTACACTAGTGTCTAAGAAACAATAGTTCCTGTGATTGACATTTTTGTAAAGGCAAATCTAACTACACTTATCAGTGCCTAAGGTTTAATAGTTTTAGGGATTGACAGTTTTGTAAAAGAACGAGCCGATTAATACTAACTTTCATACTACTGTAAAAGAATTAAAAACGCTGACAATACAAATTAAAAGACCATTAAGACACATTAAAGTTAACCGTTGAATACAACCAACCCCTGTGTGTTTTATTTTACCAGACCATTAAGACACATTAAAGTTAACCGTTGAATACAACCAACCCCTGTGTGTTTTATTTTACCTTTTGTCGGACGACTGGGTGCACAGTTGTCCGGTGGAACTTGGGCAGTGAAATACGTGGTGTTTTTATCGAACCCTGCGCCCTTGCCGCGCCACGAGTAAAAATCAACCCACATCGCTACCTGAACAAACATAGTTTTTTGATAGGAAAAACTGCTGAACGATGACTGCAATCATTGCAATGGTTACGTGGCGTTTCTTTAATACGTTCCCAAAGAACCGACCATCCTTTTTAAATTAACTACCTCCTCTTACCATACAAAGCCATGGTACTTACCTGCAATTAGGGGCAGCGTAAGCTCCCCTGCGGCATCATACCTGAAAGGAAAACCTACCCGACGACATCCATACATTTTGAACTTTCCTGGTTCATACTCCATGAACCAGGTCATCTTCTATGGGCTCAGCTTGTCTTCAATTACAGATAAACAAACGCTGGCCAGCGTATTGTGGACATAGCTGGAGCCGATATTCTTTCCATAGTGCGCAATTGTATATCGCGCATATACCCTTAGCTCTGCCACAGTTGCGACAATTCCCCGTTATCGGCTATCAACCGATCATGGAATTTGGGCATGGATAAGATCATTGTTTAGGCAATCTTACCCACGCCATGCCAATGATGACTCGCCTGAAAACTAAATTAAACATACAGTATCTCACTGTGTCCGTTTACTTACCCGCACATTAACCCAAACATATAGCCATCCAGCCTGGCCCTTTGCCGCCGTCGACGAGGTTTCTGCTGACTTATGTCAACAAAATAATTTCCCTCCTTGTGCACCGGAGCCATACGGCTAGATTGGATATTAGCTACATCGGTATTTCCAAGGAATCTTAGGCAAATACAACGACGACCCATTGGTAACATAGGCACATCATGTACATCATGCGTGCCACCATTTTACCTGCGAAATTGCGTTTTTGTTTACTTTGAAACAAAAATCTATTTCAATCCCTGGCATACATCATCAACGATGTATGGGTACATCGCCGCAGCCCCCGATGATCGTACGTCTGTTTAATCAGGTGTCCATTGATCATCGTTTTCATCGCAGGACACCGTACTTGTCCTATACGGACACATATAGAATCCTAGCACAACCGATGTAATCCACCACCGTTGAATCTGACGGATATGGATTGCATCTGGGAGTCAGATTTAATATCTCAACGTGCACGCACACCCTATTCGAGTCGCCAGAGGGTGGTCGCCGTATTTTTCTAAGTCGAGTGCATTAATATAAGTTGTTTCAAACCAAGTGTTTGTTTTCCTTACGTGGCGTGTTTAAACAAGTAATTTCAGTTGTTGATTACTACGTGTCAATCAAGGTGTGTGTTAAGTCGTGCTCGCGAACTGCAACTAAGCAAATTGAATGATTCAGTGTATTGTATTAACAAACTACTACTTGACACGGAACTTAATAAAAGAACAAAACTTAATAACTTTTTATTTCTCTTTCGCTTGGGTAACCGTCGCCGTTGAAGTTAATCCCAGAGGATCGCAGTTGTGAAGTTGTGGGAGTTTAGTGAATCCCGCGTCCGTATCGACGCACTGAGTAAACCACCCCACAGTTACTCCTTCGAGAAAAACAGTTTATCGGTGATTTCGTGAATTTAAAATGGGTCGTACAACCATTGAAGACGCACATCGCTCTGGAAGTCCAAAAGAGGCTACGAACGCGGAGATCATAAAGCAAGAAGTTGCGTGAGTAAGTTGAATCCGTGTCCATCTCAAGATAATGGGTGGGATACATTTTGCACTATATTTTGGAGATTAAAAGCTACCGCCGCGATGGGTGCCAGGTTTGTTGACCGTCGACCAAAAACAGCAGCGTGTTGATGATTCAACGGCCAGTTTGGCGGTGTCGCGGCGTAATCGAGTGGCCTTTTTTGGGGGGTTTTGTGACGATGGATAAATCGTATATCTGTGGCGGTGCCGCCAAACCCCACGGCACACTTACCTAAAAACCCCCATAACCTCATCCCAAGACGCATAAGTTTTCGCCAATGCAATCGCGTTGGGCACCTGAAAATGCTTCACGCATTAAAGAGATCAAATCTATGATCTCTAGGTCCCTGTAAAGAAAACTTACCTTTCATGCATTCTCTCCGCATACCAATTCTCTGTAAGATTTCTTTCTTACCTTATCAGGAATCCCAATCTCACCAAGTGCATTTCCCCCTAGATGAATTCCCGAGAACAAAATGATTTAGTTTACATACATTGTAACCATCATAACAGGGACCTAAACAAATATACGTATCTCGCGTCTGAAACCATAAATTAAATCATACAGCATGGGCAAATGCAAATAGGTATGATATGCTTACCCTTGCCAACGATGCTATGAACACCAATTCCCTGTGAATACGTTAACACCAATTAGCACCATGTGCATGGGTATTGCGGCTATCGTTACAGCAGCAATGCATAGCTTAGGCAATGATCTACCCGATCCGCTTGTCTTCTTATATTTCTGGATCTGTTTCTCATGACTAGCGGCACTGAACAAACAGAAACCCATTACGTCCCACAAAATTCGATTTGTTTGTTTCAACGAACACACATCTCCTGGATGCATATTATGCCCCTTCATGGCTTCGACCTATGAAAAGAACCGACGTACACATATACATGTGTACCATGGCGATCTCTGCTACGAGATCCGGTTATCACCGCAGTGAAAGCGAATGCACCCGAATTTCCCTTGAAGAGATGATTATCGCGGAGTCTTATTACAACCATCAACGCGGGCGGATCGCCGCCATCTACCGTACCGGCGCCGGTACGGTGTGAAACGATAAGTATAGTTGAATCGAGCGCGTTATCACTAAAAAATATTTTTTCTTGTGCCCCCCAGTTTAATGCCATACTAGTAGAGTATACTGTCTTATATTGTGTTTGTGCGTCCGTTTATCGTCAGGGTAATTAGAGTCGGGCCTTATTATCCAATAAATAATAATAATAACTAAATCACTGTGTTTCCTTTTCCTGCCGTGTACGTTTTATCCTGGGTGTGTTTGCTCTTTTCGTTGTGAAGATCACGTGGGTGGGTCATTAAGTGAATGATCACATCCTTCCCCACAGATCCATTACCATACCCCTGAGTCCAATAGGCAGTCTGCCACCAAAGCAGACCAAACCGGCTAAAAGACCAACTTCCCGGGAACGGGCACCGTTTTTCGGGATGCACTTGGCATAATCTTCATCGATTACCTGCAGAAGGGAAGAACAGTCACTGAAGAGTATTATGCAGCGTTATGGGACGAACTCAACAACAAGGAATAAAGAAAAATCCTCATTCTCCTAACTTGGCTCCCAGCAACTATTATCTATTCCCAAACCTCAAGTAGTGGCTCCAGGGAAAGAGATTGACATCGGATGGGGAAGTCATCGCGGAAACCGAGGCCTGCTTTTAAGGTTTGTACGTTTTATACTACAGAAATGATATGGAAATCTTGGAAATTTGCTATACCACGTGTATCGCCCTCGAAGGGAACTATGTTAAGGAATAAATACAACTTTGGCCAATAAAGCGCTTGTTTTCATTAAAAATCCCGCCACTTTTCAACATGTGTAGTATATAATTTTGTGTAAGACGCTGTCCACGTTTCCACCAGTCTTTCTCCTTATCATCTTTTTGTTATTTGTGTGGGTGTAGATTATAGGTCAATTTATAAATCGGTCCCTGTCCCTGTCCCTGTCCCTATCCATGTCACCTCTCACCAAATTGGAAGAATTGATTTCATCTCTGCTTCAGTCGACTACTCTGCAACTACTTCTTCCGCTCCCACTTTTTCTGACACTATAACAAGTTTCGTCCCATTTTTTTTATTCAACTTCGGAATCTGATTTTCAGTAATTATATGCGAGAGTGTTCCTGAACACTTTTTAAGGGATTTATATAATACTTGGGTAAATAGTCATTCCAACCCGTACTTCTGACATTTTAATTTTTATTACTAAACTACAGTCAAGTTCCCCCGTTTATCGCCATCTACCCAGACAGTGCTCCGTGTGCCATGAGCATTGTGTTCCCATTACACTAGAGTCCAACATTTAGTTGACATAAAATAAAGGCAAGGTGACTCCTATAAAGTGTCACGCTGTTCTTTGTATTATACTCTAAGGCCCTCATAACTATATGGAACGTATTCGATCCGGCACGTGTTCCTTCGTCTTGACTCTGTCAGTCGTCGGAGTAAAGATTCCCCAACTGAATGTCATCGTATACAAAAGCAGAAATTCACAGCAAAGCTACTGAAAAGTCACTGCCCTCCCAGTCTCATCCCGATGTCCTGCTTTTTGATGCCAAAGTAGCAATTTGAAAGTTTTACATCGTCTTAGAGCACTCTCATCCGACCATTCTGCAACATCTCTAACCTTAGTTAAGGGGGTAGCGTGGCGAATAGGGTGGGCTTTAATTTGCATTGAGCAGTGAAGTGTGCTCCCGGGCTTAACGTTTAATCAAAGACTTTTGCTTGTAATTTTAATATTTAATTACTATTCAAATTAAGGGATTGGAAAGTGTTTGCCAACTACCCTCAAACAGAGCCCACAATTCATACAGCCTTTTTGTGAGCTAGACCGAGGGGTGGATAGTGTGTGTGATGTTGTGCAGATTACCCACCAATTTTGTTTGATATTTTGTGTAAATATGCAGACGAACGCAAACTCCGGATGCGGTTGCGTCAGGTGTGGTCGTTGAATGTCTGGCGTGCTTTAGGTCACGAGTAGTTGGAGGTTTTCAAAATGACAAATTACGTGGTTTGTACACTGTGACGGGGATGATAAGGCACCTAGTGTGGGGTAAAAGATGCGTAATAGCTTTTAAAACTTGATGGGGTTGATAGTATATCGTCTCGAGAGCCCTTTGCGTTGGAGCGTTGTCATTTTGGATGTTTTTTCCACAATTATAGGTTATCCCGCCAGCTTGGTGGGGAAGAACAGAAAAGTGGTTATGTGAGCATTGTTTTCGAAGTAAATGTATATCCAATGTGGGCAGGTGTGCCTCCGACATTATTGAACTCAAATATTTGCAACGGTTCATCATGTTTAATTCATCAATTTAATATTTGTAATATTTTATTATTAGACCAGCCAGGATTGGAGTCACTTGGCATTTGATGTTCACGTGCATGCACGTATAAAAGGCAATTGAGCAATTACGGGGCAGTTTAAGACACCTTCACAATAAGATCGGGTTGGCAGTAATTAGTTTAATACAAACCAACAATGTAATTCGGGAAAATGTCTTGTACAGAAATGACGACGATGATCACAAGGACGATGAAGGACAAGGCAAGCTGCTTGTACGTAACCATGAAAGATGTTTGCTTACATCCTACCTCCCAAAACCATGAATTCATCTGGAATCTATAATGTTTTGAATGGGCATTCTAAAGAACAGTTAACGTGCGTGTGCAACTGGTGCTGTATCTAATTTTTTATGAGCAGGATGATTGTGGAAACAAATTAACTCAATATTCACCCTACGTACCAGGAAAAGCTATAAATAAAGCACTTTTCAACAAGTCTGATAGTAACGAGAACATCGTGAATAATCACTCTGACTTTAGAACCTGATATAATATCAATCACTCTACTCGACCTTGATATCTGATATCCAGTCAAACACAGCAAAATCGAAGAAATTGGGCTGCTGAAATTCTAGATCCCCGTGAAAACGATTTATCGTGTCTTCCAACTTCTGCCTTTAATATAATGATAATGGAAAAGAAAATGTAGACAGACTACTCACGGTCTTCGTTTAGTAAGATCGTTTTTTTTTTTTTGCCGAAAAGATATACGACTAATATGGAACGAATTTCTAGACGATGAGTTGAAAGACGGGGTCTAGGGATTCTTCCGCGATCGCGTAGGAGAGTTCTATGACAATAATATATGAGAAATGCCACAGCGATGGCAAACTTACATTGATTTCAACAGTGATTACATCGAAAAATAGCTGAAAGTCCTTCAATATGAAAAGACTCTGGCGGCGGGCTTTTGTTTTTAAACACGATAATTTTAAAACGTACTAAACGGAGGAAGACGGTATCACTCGACTTGTGGACCGCACGGGTTTATTAGTCACTGTATCCAACAAGCGTTGAATGCACGCGGTCAGGAACACGATGGTGTCTCCTGGCCAAAAAGATGTGTGTGCCAAAGCTAAACAAACTCTGAACATATACGTCAGGAACACGATGGTGTCTCCTGGTGTTGTAATGTCCTCTTGGCGTGTCTAATAAACCTTGATGATTTCGTTGCTTCTAAAAACTGAAACTGTAATTAAAACAAAAGGAAAATAATACCGTGTGGTGAACTCCAGCCAGTCCAGAACGAATCCTCAATATAAAAGAACGAGTTTGCTTTTCTATGAATTAACATTAATGTATTTAACTTAAAAGATTCGGTTGATCTCGTTGGATCAGCTATTTATTCCAAGAGTCAATCAAGAAGGGGTTCCTCGATAGTATAGTGGTTAGTATACCCGCCTGTCACCCGGGAGACCGGGGTTCGATTCCCCGTCGGGGAGCCTCTGGCGCAAGACTAATGATCTTGCCCAGAAAAAATAAAAAACATTATGGAAAATTTAACAAGCCTTAGGACTTGCTAAATAAGGCCAAGACCGGTCCCCGGTTGTAGTGCCGATGATGATGATGATTTAACTTAAAAGATTCGGTTGATCTCGTTGGATCAGCTATTTATTCCAAGAGTCAATCAAGAAGAGAAAGTATAAAAGAAAAGATGGTTGCCATGTGACAACCAACATAAATAATTCACAGATGTCAGCTGATTGCTGACATTGTTTAAGGTGATGCCACATATCCAATTCAGGTGGTGCCACAGGTATTTAATTGCGAATTCGCCGGTTGTGTTACGGGCGAATCCGCAACAGTCACGATGACGCAATATTCGAGAGAACATCTTGTCTTTGCTGTCGGAAGACGGAGTTTCATACATTGTAGAAATTAACAACATTCAACTGAGCCTATTGAAGTCTGTGGCCTAGAAGCGAAGCAGCTCGTTTCCGACGGCGCATGCAGCTCGATATGAGACATTTGTATGACATTTTTCTTAACACTACATTTATCTATGCTGATTATAAATCCATTTTTACTAAACTAGGCCAATTTGACTCATACAAGAGAACTGAAGTTTTTTTTGCAAACAAACTAGTTCCAAGTCCATTTATATGAAACATTTATTATTAAGAAATTCATTGGAAACGTTTTTTTTTTTTTTAAATATAGTTGTTTTTAAAAAACAATTTTGCAAACAATTTTATTACTATTGGTTTGTATCACATGAAATGTCCGATTTTATAGTAAAAATTTAAAACCCATTATTATTTTTCCGTAAATTTTTTTTTAATCAAAATATAATCCGTTGGCATCTATGACATTCTTCCAACGTAATGCGAGGTCAAATATTCATTTTTCGTATAAGTGCTGACTTTTTGAGTCAGTGAAATCTTCAAGGGCTTTTATGACCTCTGCTCGGTTCCGGAAGACCTTCTACCGGCAAAATGAATCCAGATTGTGAAAAAGATGATAGTCCGTTGGCGAAATGTCAGGAGAGTATGGTGGATGCGAAAGAATTTCAAATACCAACAGCAACCGTTTCTGCACCGTTACTTGTGAGGTATGGGGTCTAGCGTTGTCATGCAAAAGGATAAGACCGTGCCTATAGACCAACGCAGGTTGCTTTTCAGCCAATTTGCCATCCAATATGTCGATTTCCTCACAATATTTAATGGCGTTTATCGTTTCTCTTGGTTGAAGAAATGAAACATGGATTGGTCATTTTGATGTCCACCAAATTGTCACCATAACCTTTTTTGAGTGGAGATCGGACTTGGGGTGTGTTTTGGTTTTTCACATGCATCCAACCACTGCCGAGGTCTTTTACCGTTATCATAGAGAATCCACTTTTCATCGCAGATGACTGTCCGGTGCAAGAACGGTTCAGTTTGGTTTCTTGATCTAAGCGATGCGCAGATTTCCAAGCGCCGTAGTTTTTGGGACTCGTTCAGTTCATGCGGTACCCACTTATCGAGTTTCTTTACATTTCCTATTAGAGAAATGTGTCGACTTATTGTCATTGGGGTTCTCCCATGCTTTGTGCAATTTTCGCACCGACTTCGTTGGGTCCGCATTGACCGTTGCTCTTAAAACATCGTCGTCAACTAGCGTTTCCCTCTTACCACACGGTTCATTTTCGAGGCTGAAATCTCCCGAACAGAACTTGTGGGGGTTCGAAGTATTGATGCCTGTCACGGGCACTTGGTTCACTTAACTCCCCCAACAATTGTTCCACCAAAACAAATATTCACCAGTTAGGAAGATGAAATAATTAAACGCACTGAATGTTGTTTGATGTTAATCCGTTTTTTTTATTGTATTGTTTTCCTTTTTTACTTAACTTAGAACTTATTATTTACTGTTATTAAATTGTTTTTTTTTATAAACACTATACAAGTTGAAAAAAACTTCTTTCTCGAGACTGTGACCGCGGTAATTTAAAATTTTACCCAAATGCATGTGAGCACTTTGGTGTTGATATGTGACTCGAGCAACGACAATACTCGACTTTGGTAACGTGGGTGTGAGCGACGAGGGATGATTTTTAACTCGGTACGGCATGACCAACCGCGGTAATGACTGAATAGCGACTGATCCCAATTAGGGATGAAATTTTGATTTTACAATACACAGGGATATTAGCCAATCATCATTGCGCTCTTCTCATGAATCTTCTCATTTGCATGTCTCAGTGAGGTGAATAATACTCGCGCATCATTCGACCGACACTGTGCATGCGAAGGATGAAAAGAACAAAAGGGAGAACGCAATAACTTCAGGGTTGGCTTAGCTTGTGTGGTGGTATCAATGCAGCCTCGGAGGACCACCTACTGCCCTATTGCGATGACTGTGGTGATCTCAGAGTGCATTGAACCCGGGGAAGATAGTAACGGAAAGGAGAGAAACATGTTTTGTGGCTATTCACCTGTAAGAAGAGACCAAGCGAATAGGTGGTCTGGGAAAAGTGAATAGGACGGTGACTTGGCTAGGGAAATTTTATCATGGGAACTAAATTAAATGCTTTGATAATTTCCCCACCTATTGCATAATTATGCAACGGCGTCGTTTGATCAGACTATGCCGTTGCTAACCGACATGATGCGATTTCCGGTGGAAATCTCATGGGTTAGCGAAATGGAGTTGCCGTATGGCGAAAAGGTAGCTGAATTCAATTATGCATTACTTGCATAGAATAATGAATTCAGCTACTCGTCCGTTACTGAAATATGTTTTACAGGTGGTATAGCTTGTAAGGGGAATAAGGGTAGAAATGACGCGATGAAAGCGGTCGAAATAAGGTATGAAATTGTGGGTAGGTTCTCCATGTGGTATAGAGAACGCCCACAAACTTCCAAACCAACGTCGTGTTGTGCCTTCGTTTACGGCTACATACCCAAATGCGTTATTAATGGTGTTCACTGCCAATGACGCATTATGACCCATTTTAAATTCATAAATGACGAGGGTTTGAATTTGAACTGCCGACAGCATTGTAAACAATTCCTAGAAAAAATAACTGTACTTGTAATGAACCCTAAAATTCTCATACATCTAGCACACGTGCCACTTTACTTTATAAAAAAAGGGCATTGAACGTTCTGGCACAGATGTCCACTCGAGAACTTCTTATTTCCGACTGAGCGAAGATCGGACACTTCGTGTGCTAGAACCCAATATTTCTTTTACATGATTCTTGAAGTTAGCAATTGTTTTAACTTTTAATAAGTCAAATTGGTTCAGTAAGTAAATCTAGTATTGTATTAAAAAAATATATTACTGTATGTAAAAATATTTTTAATAAAAATGTAATATAATTCAAATAGTACGTTTTTTTTTCAATTTTGAAAACATAAACCTGTCGCCACTCACCCTTTACAATTAATTACCAATAAATGTAGTTTTCTATTTGAAAAAAAAAATGAAAAGTCCGGTTGAACAACCTTCATACAACAACACAGACTGATGACTTGAGTCTGAAGACATATATGCATGACGATCGTTGTTGCTATCATTTCTAGTGAAGCAATTAGTTGCACCTGAACTCATATTCATACTACCCCGCGAAGAGTTACTTAACGCTTTAAATCAGATCCCGATTTGTTAAAAAAAATGCGAGGGAGGTTTCACGCAAAATAACAACGAACGTTTCAATGCTACTATCTGGCAAATGGCGCCAAAACACACATACAGTGGTAAGAAAATCATTGAAGTTGCGGCTCTTACCGCGGCTTGTATGTTTAATGGGGGGTTTTTACCGGTATTGCCAATAATGCAAGTCATGGGCATCAAAATTGGGTACGCTGCGACAGCGTTTGCGAACGAGAGCGACAGAGATCGGCTGCAAGACGCTGACCGCAGCCTAGTATACAACTCGCACGAGGCACGAACAGCGAAGAAAAAGGCGAAAATGCAACTGGAGGACCATTCCGAAGTCGTGGGAGGAATTGTTTATGGTCCAGGAATAGATGTCTAGCTGTTAGTATAAAAAATCCCGAAGATTTCATAAAAAAAATCACTTTTACCTTTTGTCTAACTTATCTCCAAACTTTGAATGCGTTTTTCTCGAAACGACTTTTTTGAGTGCGGTGTGAGCGATAATATGAAAACGGTGCATGCGATTCTTATGAAAGTTCGCACACATATTTTTAACAAGCACACACAAATTGTGAGTGAATTACTTATTTAATAATTTTTTTAGTTATAACTAAAAAATAGAGTAAAAAAGGACCGAAAAACATTTTTTTTTTAATAGTCCCCCATTTCGTTGTTTTTTATCAATTTAAAATGTTTTTTCTCTCACATTGGGCTAAATGTATTTAAGTTCAATAAACTTTTTGCGTCTTTCGTATTTTTTTACCGGGAACGAAAATAACCCGTACATGAGCAGAACGGATGGCTAACTTTGAACACCTGGAGGGGAGGGTTTCCGGTTCCGGAGTGACTCGACAGTCGAAAGATGAATAAAATGTTTAAAAAAAAGTGGTTATATGTTTAATATTTTCTCTTAAAAAAAATCATGAAAATAACCTATTTTTTGACCCGACAAAACGGAATGTCCCCTTAAATGTATACAAGTTTTAAGACACACTGTCAAAAAGGTACCGAGAATTAATCATTTAAAAATAGCACTTAAAGGGATTTCCAAAGTTATTTTTGCGACTAAATTCGCACGGCTGTCTTCTATCTGAACGTGACGCATTTACCGGAATCGACTTCAGTTCTCGTCGCGAATTGTCCTCTGTATCTTCTATTGACTGAAAACGGATGCTTCGAAGTGGAAATTTGAGTTTTGAAAAAGGTCAGCCGGAGCCATATCAAGTGAATACGGTGATTGCCCGATGATATCTGACGGGTTTTGACCAAAAATTCGTCCACAATGATAGCCATAATCAAAGAAAACAGCCAACATTACCTTCACTTTTGAGAGACTGAGTTGGGTTTTTTTCCTTTTCGGCTCAGTTGGAAAGCCCCGTTCCGAAACTTGTTGACTGGTTTGCATGACAATCTCGTAAACCCATGACCCATTACCAGTTATCATGCGTTTTATGAATGTGCGGTCGGAATTGACTCGTCCTTGCATGCTTCGAACAGGTCACGCAATTGAATTTTTGAAGATATTGCAGGATATATCGGAAAACATACTTGAGATGAACTGACAAAATCGACCATAGTAAACAAACTAAATGCCAGATGACGCTCGATAGGGGATAGTTGTGCCAACTTACTGACAAAAATGATTTTTACAATCTCTTTTAGTGGGCCTTTTTATATGATCAATTCCCGGTAGCTCGTTGACAGGATGTATAAGTCAAAATTACTATTTTAACAATGGTATATTATGATACGCTGGCGCAAGACTAATGACCGTGTCCGAAAAAAAAAACAAAACAAATCATTATGGAAAATTTAACCGTCCTCAGGACTTGCTAAATAAGGCCAAGACCGGCTGTCGGTTGTAGCGCTGTTACGTGCGGCTTCCGCCACCCCATCAATTAATTGTTTTTAATATAATTTGTTTTAATATGGTTTGATGGTAAGGTGCTGGAAGAATTGCACGATCCACATGTGAGTGTTCGAACACGCCCCGATTCGAGTGTGGATCGTGGGCGAGTTCGAATTCGATTTTCGGAGTGGATGTCGATGGGGAGTGAGAGAGGGAAACAGCAAGAGGAATTTTCGATTCCGTTTGTTTTTGGTTTTGGTTTTTGAGATGATACGCTATTGGTTACTGTGGAGTTGACGAACGGCAGCAAAAGGAAAAGAATCGAAGAGTCAGAAAAGAAGTGTTGTGCTGTGTGCAGCTGAAAAGGAAAGGCGCGTTTTTGTTTTTTGTAAGAAATGTAAAAAATTGTTAAATGAATGAATGTGAAAAAATGTTATGTTGCTGATCCAATAAAATTCGCTGACCGGAAGTTGTTGTGTCTTTTTGTGTTGATTGTTGCGGAGTGTTCGGAGGACGCACCGTTGTCGGAGAATCCAACCGGGAGATTGAAGGGTGACAGTTTGTGGGTGGATACCCAAGAACCCCAAAATTGAGGACGACAAGAATGCCACATTGTTGAAATCCGGTGGAGCAGTGCTGCGGAACCTAAAGGTTACAGAGAATAAAATGCAAACTGAAGAATCCAGAAGATACGGGTAAGCGTGGTATATGCCCATCTATATTGTTTTCTTACAACATAGTTGCTGCAACTGACACGGCTCAGCACCGTTACAATTAGCTGTACTTCAAATACAGCAAGTGGCGCCGTTTACATGGAACAGCAGATGACATCAAATACAACACTTAAATATATGGAACAATTTTAAAATCTGATACAATTAAAATACACAGTAGTACAAAGAAATACGACAGTTGGCGCAGCCAACCACGAGGTGTGAGGAATTGAAGACCGCAGCCAAAGAACATTTCCGAACGAGTATTCTGAACATCAGGTAAATTATTTACATATATATATATATATATATATATATATATATATATATATATATATATATATATATATATATATATATATATTTATTTATTTATTTTGTGGAAAATATCACAGCGCCGATGATGATAATATTATGATACGAATGCTTTTTAGTTTGTGGTGATTTTTTATTAACATTTTTTGACTTTAGTATTGTTTAAAAATATATCTAACTTTTTTTTTTGGTACAGTAGTGGCATTAGGCAATCACACACATGCACAAATTGATATTTCTGTAGTACCTTAAAGGCTGCGTATTAATTGTTAAAACATATTAATGGATACAAGTTTTTCAGTTGGTAACTTCTATAAAAATTTGTGACTACAAATACGGTCCGCGTAACAACAGAGTAACAGCCTATTTAAGGGCTTACCTCACCGGATAGAGGAGCCACTCGATGCAATAGTTAAGTGGAAAACAGGTGGTTGCTGTGGATATCTCCAAATCACTCAACAGACTGGCATTCCGGCCGTTAGTCGAAAGTCACTTTTATAGAATTGACGAGTATCCCATTGAATAGACGGGTGGCGGTCTTTTGTTTAAATTGGCGCAAGGCTAATAACCTTGCCCGGAAAAACAAATTATTATGGAAAATTTAACAAACCTCAGACTTGTTAAATAAGGCCAAGACCGGATTCCGGTTGTAGTGCCGATGATGATGATTAGTCTTTTGTTAAAGGTCGTAGTTGGTGATGTTAAATCAGAATCTTATAAAATGAATGCTGGTGGTCGTGTTATTTTCATTTATGATTTCTTATTCATCGCACAAATTCCAATTAGTATTAGGTGCGCAACTAAGTTGCCGGCGTTTGTCAATAGCTAGCTCCAGCAATAAATGTTGGTAGATGACGACATATCCAAAACGTCATGAACCAAGTTTAGACATATGGTAAATAAACCACTTTGACAAGGTAGTGATTTTGTTTTCGCGTCATATACTTTTGTTTGTGTGAAAATGTTATATTGTGTGCTAAATAATCGTCATTTGCGGAAGTGTTGATTTTCTTCTTGCATTCCAAGAAAACGGCGGTTTACAGAGATCCTGCTCTAAGCGAAACAACGTGTCGTGATTGCTTCCGTCGCTTCAAAGACGGTGATTTCGATCTTCACGACCGAGCGCGTGAAGGGGATCCAAAAACCTTTGAAGACGCTGACTGTTCGATGAGGATCCATGCCAAGCGCAACAAGAGCTTTCATCAGCATTAGTAATAACCTGTCTAACCATTTTCAAGCGATTGCATACGTTGCAGATGATTCAAAAGCAAGGAGCTTGGGTTCCTTATGATCAGCGGCAAAAGGGGAAGGGTTATCTTCCTCGTATCATGACGAGTGATGAAAAATTGATTCATTACAGCAACCCAAAGAAAAGAAAGTCATGCTTTTACGTCGTCTGCTCGGCCGAATATTCACCTTGCGAAGGTTATGCTGTGTATTTGGTGGGAGAAGGTCACAATGCGAGCAGAGGCACACAAAGTGATTTTAGAGCATGATAACGATCGGCCCCACGCTGCCAAACCCGATAAATCCCAACTGGGATACCCACCTGCTGTAGGAGCAGCTACCGAAACACAAAGACCACACTCCAATACTGAAGGAAAATTATTTGCGACACATGGATACCTACTTCAGGTTGATTGCCCATTAAAGAGCAAAACTCTCTATAACAATTGTCACATAAAAATGTCCAAATATCGTACAAATTCATTTCCTGTCCACTTAGAGCAGGGGAAGAATGTAAAACTCAGGAAGGTAATTCTCCACATGTAGGCAGCCACATTCAAGTGCTTAGTCCAGCATGGAATCTGGTTAAACGATACAATCTGACCGAATGTCTTAATTAGAACATTGCAAACAGCAGCTGCATAGACATTACAGGAGAGAAGAATAGTGAACGCACGGAACAAGAGAGCCAGGTGTGTTTCATTCCACGTATTTGTAGAATGACCAAACCGAGACCGATGAAGACGTCAACTATTCCTCCCACTACTAGTCAAGCCAAATAAGCAACACCATTGTCGTATATAACTAGCACCATAGAAGTGCCGACCAACCATTGTTCTCTCATTCACGACGTTGCCCATTTTAATTGTACGCAACTGTTTCCTCGGCTAAAGCACACCTAAACATACACTCACATGACAGCATAACCACCGATTCAAATAGAGACAGGTAGATCCTTTAGTTTTGCCCCTTGTGGGCTTTTTATTGCAGACTCTCGTTAAACTGTTTGAGATAGTTGGTCACCCAGGGTATAAGCTCCGATACCCGGGTATAGACACCCGGCTTATTGGGAAGAGCGCAGCTAATACCCCACGACACGACGCCCACTAGTTTATTGTCAACAATAAGTGGTCCACCTGAGTCCATTTGGCATGCGTCTATGCCGCCCGCCAGGTAGCCCGCGCACAACATGCGATCGGAGATTGCGTTGTTCATCAGCCGATTGCACATGGCCTGGTTGATAATGGGTACCACCGCATACTGTAGATACTCGGCTCCGGGTCCCCATGGTGTGTAAAAGCCCCAGCCAGCAACAATGGCATTCGTACCGAGGGTTATATCCTCACCGTACTGTGGAAGGCTGATGGGTTGAATGCGCTCTGAGAACTGGAGTTCCTTAGCTAAGCGGATCATGCCGATGTCATAGTCCATCGTAGATGTTCGAAAAAGCTGATGATACTGGACACTCGCTATAGGGAAGAGGGCTCCCCCGGCAGACTTCATCTTAGTGCCAACACGAATTTTCATCATCAATGGGTCACTGCCGCGAATACAGTGGGCGGCGGTTAATATCGTTTGGTTATTGATTATGGAACCACCGCACACATGTCGCCCATAGTACACGATGGACACCATCCACGGGAAGTTAACATCGATAGCAGGACTGCCCCCGACAATTCGCGTCGAGAATTTAGCATTCGTACGTACTAGATACAAAATTGCGACCACAACTAGCGGATACCGAGACATGTCTAAGGCCCTAAGGTCACGCTAATTGGCTTTTTATCGCGTTCTTCAATCGATATTGCTCCACAGATAGCGGCTGATAACACAGTGTGTGATAGGAGCCACTCACAAAGATGTGCCGTGAGAAAGTATCAATAAGTGCTTGTATATGAACAAGACCGGTTGCCAATTGAGACTAGTATCACCTTGTTTAACTCAATCGATGTTCGACATACCGCAGCAAAAAACACTTGTGAAATCTCAAGAGACCACCATGGATCGCTATTTTGGAAACGTGGGCACCGGCTCAGTGATCATACCGCATGTCTATTGATTTGTTTAGTCACCTGGTGGTAGGTCTCTTATGATTGGTATTATTCAAATCCCGCGAGGTGCCCGCACGCGTACTATGAAACCGTGTGTGGGATGTACTCAGTCGTCGAGTACTCTGTCCCCAATTTGTTGGAATACAGTCGTGGGCAGAAGAACGAAATTAATCTTATTAAATTGATCTTAATAACGCTGCGCTCCATTGCAGCCTGTGGCTGAATTGTGGGTTGCGTTGCTGGCTTTTAAAGAATTCTGTCAAAGGGTAAAAATTTCAAGTGTCTGAGCATGACATATGAAACATGTAATGTGAATATTGATGTAATTGGGCCGTGACGGAGAACAAATGCTACAATTTCGTAGGATAGTTCTATAAAGTTAAGCTGTGTTTTGTAAGATTAAGTTGTGATTGTTATATATGTATATATAAAGAGATGGTAGTAAATAGGATACTCTTAGAATGGGGTCCTTTTGTATATTTGAGGTGACTTGTTAAATGTCAAGGCTGGGAAACTGTTTATAAAAAAGGCCAAAACGAGTGGAAATCGCATATAGAGTACAAATTTACGCGCCATTCAATATAAACTGATCCAACTTGGTTAGTGTGGCCACAGCCTTAAACCTGTATTGGGGACAATAACTGATCACAAAGAACTTGTAGTCGGACAATGTTGGATGTAACTTGCCAGCACGGGTATAGTATAGTATAAGAATTATAAATAAACATTGCTACGGGAAAAAAATCAAATACGCGCCCCTTCTGTTCAATTTCTAAATTTTCAAAAGTTGCGACTCGTAAAAAAGGGAAAATATATGAAACATACTCTGTGATACGCAAGTTCAAATGGCTAATTTATATCCGCAACTGTGGCAAACTCCTGAACATCGCTAATCAATCTTCAACCTGGTGTCGCAGCATGCTGAAAGTATTTTAAATGAATTAATTTGTGTGTTAGTAAATTCATTATACTCATTTTGTTATAAGTTGTTTGTTATTAATTGTTATAATTGTTAGTCTTAATTCGTTATAATTTTGTAATTTTTGTTTGGCAGCACTGTTTGTGTTCGTTATTGCCGTTTTTGTTATTTAGTTTTTAGTGTCATTGTTATGTAAATTAGTTAGTTTTTCGTTCGTTTCGTAAACACGACTAGTTTTTTCGTTCGTTGAAGCCAACAATTAGTTTTCGTTCGTAAAATTAGGTTGGTATTTCTTAAAAGTTAATCGAATTGTCGTTTATTCATTATTCTTTGTAAAATATATATATCAGTTTGAAAGGAAGTAGATTTCGTTCGTTTTTCTTGTAATTTACAAATATTTCGTCGTCGCTCGTTCCTGGTAAATGCACCGGGACTCAACACCTGGTATTCCTCGAATTGATTAATAGTTCGGATGTGACAAACGGGATGCCCGTTCCAACTAATTACTGACTTATCCAATGGCATTGGTATGGCAGATGTACAGTAGTACTCACAAGTTTTCGATCCTGTTTTGTGCTGTATTCTTCACTGTAATTGTTGCGTATTAATGTATGCGTGTTGGGACCATTAGAAAACGTCCTCTGGTGAGATGACGTTAACTTTAATGTAGGCCAATTGGATGACATCAGATCAAAATGAGGACATGTTGAAGACCACCGCGCTTGCGACACCGCATGAGTAAAAATACCTATATTATAGGCTTTTGGTAGAGTGGTGAAGGACGTGATTCGAACCTATGTTATGGAAAGGTTAGAATCAGAGAACCGACGCTTCAGACCTCTTTGTAGTAGTTGTTGTTGTTTTTATTTCTTATGTAATCTTTTGTCGTAAAACAATATATAAGAAAGAATAGAAGACGGTCAGTGTTTTTATATAATACAATTAAACGAAAAAAAAAAGAGTTGAATGCCTTTTCACATTGACTGAAGGGATAAAAATATCGGTTTTTAGAGTTGGGCCAGTATTGACGATTCAAAGAAAAATGTATATTGTAAATTTAAAAAACAAAAATTTGTATTAGTACAATATGTTAAATAGGTTTAAATAAAATGAAAGGCTAGAGCTAACGAATAGATTTAGCATTCTAGAGAATGTGAGCAGTGAGGAAGAGGAAGCTAATAGTGTGAACACTAAATGGACATCGATCAGAGACACAATCAAACTAACAGCCCAAAAGGTATTAGGATTTAAGAAAACAATTAAGTCCAAACCTTGGTTTGACGATGAGTGCAGGGCGAAGATCGAAGAACGTGAACGCCTCAGAGTGATCCACTTAGAAAGATATGATGAAGTCAACGCAGAAAGATACGCGACAATTCGGAGAGAGACAATGAGGCTCTTCAAACGCAAAAAACGCGAATGGGAGAAGACTAGGATCGAAAAAATCCTAGAAAATTCTAGGGCAAAGAACATCAGGGGTATGTATGTCGGCATAAATTCAATTAGAAATGGCTACCGAGGAAGAGCCAAAATAATTCGAGACGCAAACGGCTGTCTGGTCACAGAAACAAACAATGTCGTGACAAGATGGAAGCAGTACTTTGAAAACCTGCTTAATGTACGCACCCATCAACCACAGATAAATGTACCAAGCGTACATACAGCTGAGCCTCAGATCCCAGAGCCGTCTCTCAACGAAGTTGTAGACGCAATAAATCGATTGAAAATCAACAAGGCTCCCGGAGTCGACTGCATACCGGCAGAGCTTGTGAAGCATGGAGGAGAGGCAACCGCTCGAAAGATCCACCAGCTCATCCAAACAATATGGGATAAGGAAGTCACTCCGGAAGAATGGAAAACCTCAATAGTCATCCCCATTTTCAAAAAAGGCGACAGATCTGACTGTGAAAACTACAGAGGAATATCATTGCTCCCAACCGCATACAAAATATTAACAAATGTCATTCTGGCGAGAATCACACCTTACGCAGAAGAGATACTGGGAGACTACCAATATGGATTCCGTAGGAACCGGTCAACAAGCGACCAAATGTTCACAATAAGACAACTGCTGGAAAAGAAGTGGGAATACGGAGAGACGGTTCACCAACTGTTCGTTGACTTCAAAAAAGCCTACGACTCAGTCGCAAGGCAGAGACTCTACCATATTCTAGTTGAGCTGGGAGTCCCAAAAAAATATGCCGCGCTCATTCAAATTTGCATGAACGAAAACAAAGGGCGAGTTAGAATAGAAAACCACCTCTCAGAACCATTTGAAATCCGGGACGGACTAAAGCAGGGAGATGGTCTATCACCGTGTCTCTTTAACCTTGTGCTCGAGTATGTCATCAGAAAGGTACAAGACGACAACATGGCCGGATCATCCCTGAACGGGGTCACACAAGTGCTCGCATATGCGGATGACATCGCCGTTCTGGGCGATAATCTAGAGACTGTTAGTAAAAACTGTGAAATCATCATGCAAGCGGCAGAAGAGGTGGGCCTAGAAATAAATGAAGACAAAACAAAATACATGATTACGGCGAGAGCAGGTGGGTCTCAGAGAACACATATAAACGTCAGAGGTAAGATCTTTGAAAAAATTAAAGAATTTAAATATCTGGGAACGATACTGACGGCCAGTACCGAAATGTCGAAGGAAATTAACAAGAGACTGCATTCCGGCAACGCGAGTTGGCACGCAGTCAGTAAACTGCTGAAATCCAGACTGCTATCACGTAACATAAAGCTCCGTGTCTATAGAACCATAATCATGCCAATTGTTCTATATGGATGCGAAACATGGGCTCTCACAAAACGGGAAGAAAACAAATTCCGTCTATTCGAGAATAAAGTTTTGAGAGGCATCTTTGGAGGTAAATATGACGAGGAGACAGGACAATGGAGGAGACTCCATAACCACGAATTGGAAGAACTATATCGCAAACCTACAATAGTGAGAGTAATCAAGTCGCGAAGATTAAGATGGGCCGGACACGTGGCGCGAATGGGGAACGATAGGACCGTGCATAGAATTCTTGACGGTAGACCAACGGGAAAGAGACCGGTAGGACGGCCGCGACGGAGATGGGAGGACAATGTTAGGTTTGACCTTGAGGAGATCGGATCGAATGGTCAAGCGTGGAAGGAGAGTGCCCAGGACAGGGAAGGATGGCGAAGCCGAGTCGGTGAGGTCATGAACTTCCGGGTTCCTACAGGCCAATAAATAATAATAATAAAATGAAAGGCTAGAATCTATGATTAGACCAGAATACCAGAAATACGAGGATCTAAAGCTGTATAGTCCAGAGTGAAGAGAACACTCCTGCACAATTTTTAAGAAGGAACGAACTCTTGCGATCACCCTGATTGATGTAGGTGCCCCAATGAACAATCGAAAGGACAACACTGTTTAAAAATCTCGATAGACTGTGTTAAGGAATTTTGGTACAGATATATTTAAATGGTTTTCCCTGAGGATGTAACCGTAGATTAAACAAAAATTAAGACTTCCAGATCTCAAATCATCATCATTGTTACACCTCACTACACACCCCCTCTCAAACAATTAATACTTCAGGCATCCTCACACCATCTCAAACATCATCTCAAGCAATCAATCCTCATACCACCTCAAACAATCAATCCTCACATCATCCCAAATAATTAATCCTCACAAGTATTTTGCATACAATGCAAAATACGCCTTCTTCCCATAGACATTCAATTAAAATACATATCGCATACGTTGCGATAAACGCCTATCCACTCCAAAATATATCACACTTCATGATTATTCATAATACCGGCCGATTTCTTCCCATAAACAATTACAATACATATCGCATACGTTGCGATAAACGTCCAACCGCTCCAAAAACATATCATACTTCATGATCCAACAACGAAGTAACTGAGCTTCGGTAAAGTACTGAGTTCGGCGAAGTAGCGAACACATCAGTGAAGCGCAATTAATCGTATGATACGATTAGCATACACGGGCAACGCCCTATAATTGATCCTCCGCATGAAAGCTATTAAGTAATTGCGCAATTCATTACCGCTGCATTTTTAGCAGGGCAAACTGGACAATTACTGAAAATTGGAAATTACCTATGACAGGCAAATAACCTCAGAATATGTTACACATTCTGGGTGAGGAAAATGCATTAACTCCCCATTAATTTGGTATATAAAGGGTGGTTGCAAATGGGTATGATGATTATTATATTAACTAGTGTAGTGTTATGACAAAGCAAGGAGACTGCGGCCTATTGCCCAAGTACAGTGGGTCTCCTTGTTATTAAGAGCCATAAGTTAAAGGGATCAACACCCTCGTTTAAATTATGAATAAAGTTTGTGAGTCCAAATGAAGTGAAGTGCGTTTAATTTCTTACAACACAAACTACGGGAAGCAATCTAAAGAAAAGACAACAGTATGTGGAAGCTACTCCAGAAGACACGATCAAACATCAAATGAAGTGAAGTGCGTTTAATTTCTTACAACACAAACTACGGGAAGCAATCTAAAGGGAAGACAACACTACGTGGAAGCGACTCCAGAAGACAACACTACGTGGAAGCCACGAAAAAGGAGAAGACCGTACCACGTGTAAGCGGTAAGTAACCCCGAATTACTATTACCTATAACTTAAAAGTGGAAGTTGAGAAACGTACACCACTGATTCCTATAAACACACTCTCAGATAAGTAAATAATACATGCCAATATCTGAAATTACACTCAGATGTTACATCATCATCATCGGCACTACAACCGGGATGCGGTCTTGGCCGTATTTAGCAAGTCTCTCCACCGGTATCCGGTCCATATCCGAGATTAATTACGACTCAAGAAATTGCTCTTGGAGTCTAAGAGAGCTGCGGACCAAAAATATGGCCCCGAAATTTCTGAGGGCGTAAAAAACCAGGGACCTCTTGACATACTGATGCAAAGGACGTTCGAGTTGGAAAAAATCTAACAACCTCATCTGCCATTAGCTTCCCTGCAGGTTTCGATAAATCCTCCCTTTCGTCCTGCAAGGCCCAACTCCCTAAATATAGGAATAATACCATACACGCAATCGACTACGCAAAAGGTTCAGCAACTATACGAGGGTTGCCTTTTATATTTCGGGATTAGAGAACAAAAACAAATATTGATCATCGAAAATCACTTTATTGTTTTTCAAAATATTCCCCATGAAGATCTATACACTTTTGCATGCGTTTGAACCAATTGTCGAAGCACTTTTGCCACTCTGATTGAGGTATCTCCAACACATGCATTCTGAATGCAGCAACCGCTTCTTCAGGTGTCGAAAAACGTTGACCCCTCAGTTTGCTTTTTACGTACGGGAATAAAAAGAAGTCATTCGGTGCCAAGTCAGGACTATACGGCGGATGGCCCATCAAATCGATGTTTTGGGTGCTCAAAAATGCAGTTGTCGCAGCCGAAGTGTGAGCGCTCGCATTGTCGTGGTGAAGAGTGATCCGTCTTCGGCGGTTGGTTTTCCTGATTTCTTGGAAGACAACCGGCAAACAAATGGTTGTGTACCACTCAGAATTGACTGTTCTGCGTTGCTCTAGTGGTACGGTTGCGACATATCCAGTTTTTCCGAAAAAACAGGCGACCATTTGCTTGGAAGTGCTTCGTGTGCGAACAACTTTTGTTGGATTTGGCTCATCTGGAAACACCCAGACAGTCGACTGCTGTTTACTTTCGGGCTCATACGCGTAAATCCACGATTCATCACCTGTCACGATGTCATAGACGTGTTTCGAAGCACCGCGACCGTATTTTTTGAGCATTTCTTTCGACCAATTGACACGAGCCTTTTTTTGGGCGATTGACAAATTGTGTGGGATCCAACGCGAACAAATTTTTTTGACAGTCAAATGTTTATGCAATATTGAATGTATGCTGGTCCCACTAACGCCTAAGGTTTTCTCAATCTCACGATAGGTCACATGACGATCTTCCAATATCAGTTCGCGCACAGCATCAATGGTTTTCGGAACAACAACTGATTTTGGACGACCTTCACGAAATTCATCTTGGAGTGAACTACGACCACGAATGAATTCACCATGCCATCGATAAACACTGGTCCTTGATGGAGCTTCATCGCCAAATTTGAATTAAGTTTATCCATGCACTGTTGCTGAGTTAATCCACCCCGAAAGTTGTAAAAAATAATCGCACGAAAATGTTGACGATTTAATTCCATTTTTGGGCCGAGATGAATCTTTTAAGTTACTGTAAACAACACAAATAGCGCTCGTATGTCAAAACGTTCTGAGTGCGTATAACCTCAACTCCAACTTTACGACAGAGCTGTCAATTGCCGGATTGCAACACTAGGGTTGCCAAATCCCGAAAGATAAGAGGCAACCCTCGTAGGAACAAACGCCACAGGCCTAACAAACATACAGGACAACTGAATACTTATTAAGATAACCTGTTTTTTTTTATTTTTTTTTTAAGTGTAATATACTTCTCTCAGAAGAGGGGGACCTATAGCGGCGACACTGCACCCCAAAATGCCACCAAATAACGTTTGCAGTTCTTCTTGTTACTGCCACAATCATGGGTATACTTATGAGGATTATGTAAAAAGAAAAAAAAACACACATTTCTGTACCCACTGACAGCAAATAAATCACGATATCCCTGATTGCCGGTGATTAAGGAAAGGAAAAAGAATTTTGCACACAAGGCAAATTTGTGATTTCTGTGCCCAACAAAGTCACAACCTAGGGTCCTGTCAGCAAGAGTTCAAATGGGCGTCGCGCATCCAAACCCATTTCCCCCTTCAGGGCAAAAATAAGTAGGCCAGAACACTCGGTGGTAAATAGGAACGACCACATTAGGATCCCATGCTCGTCATTAGCCAGAGTCCCAAGTGTCCAGCGACCTATAGATGTAGGTAATAAAAACACAACTCTAGCAGTGGACACCGGAACTGAAATTAGTCTGATCAACAAAAATAGCCTCAACGAATCAGACGCCTAAATCAATCGGCGAGAGGCTTACTCTTTACAGACGCCGTTTGGAAGTATGGGGACCTTGGGAAGCTACAAGGTGGACTTCCAACTAAAAGATAGGTTGAAACTCCAATGCAAGTTTCAAGTAGTGAGTAGTATGCCGCGTCTACCAGAAGACGTCACTTGGAAACGACTTCTTGTCAATGTGGAAGGCTCCAAACCTACTAAATAAGGCCAAGACCGGATCCCGATTGTAGTGCCGATGATGATGATGATGGCTTGAGATCTGGTTGCCTTAATTTTTGTTTAATTTACGGTTACATCCTCAGGGAAAACCATTTAAATATGATATCTGTACAAAATTCCGTAACATAGTCTATCGAGATTTTTAAACAGTGTTGTTCTTTTCGATTGTACATTAGGGCACATACATCAATCAGGGTGATCGCAAGAGTTCGTTCCTTCCTAAAAATTGTGCAGGAGTGTCTCTTCACTATACTGCTTTAGATTCTCGTATTTCTGGTATTCTGGTCTAATCTTAGTTTCTAGTCTTTCATTTTATTTTAACCTATTTAGCACATTGTACTAATGTAATGCTTAACTTTTACACCACCCACTTTTTACCACACACACTTTAAATAAAACAATGTTTGTTCTCTATTCCTTCCTTCATTCATCTTTATTTTTACTTAACTGGAACATATATTATTACTCATTGTTTGAATTTACTGAGATGACACTTCAACTCGAACAACCTCCTGACCGTCTCGGCCAAAAATCAGTAACCGACTCTCTTATCTCACCGTCTCGGTCGAGATTCCAAACCCAACTCTTGTTAGTGGTTTTCTCATTTTTTTTTTTCCTTTTTTGAAATCTGGTCTCTTCCGCCAGATCAAAGGATATTTCCTTTTCCCCGCTTGATCCCTTTTTCGGTATTAAACACAAAGAAAAATCAATAGTGCGTTTATTGCGCCTGTTGTTATCTTTAACCGAATGGGCAAAGATTTTTTTCCGTGGGAACCGAATGAACGAAAGATCAATAACACCGAGGTGAATGTGCATTGTGGTTTATTGCCTTTTGTTTGTTTTAACTTAATTTGGTTAAAATGAAAACTGGCGCTGGTTGTTTTAATGGTTTTAGGTAACCATTTTTCTACGGGGTCATAAAATTGCTGGTGCGCATTTTTATGATTCTCATCGAATTTGTTTGGACGACGGCATCTGGCCTGTACATTTGGCTCTTAGGGGTTTTTGTGCTGAACCCTTGGTTCAATGATTATATTTCGGTTTTTTATGTGAGCAAATTGGACGTTCAGTTCAATTTACTTGGGGTTTAATTGATTAGCGCAAATCGAACGTTTAGTTTGATTTGCTTGCCCTCAATTTATGTGGGACCATTTGGTGTATGAGGTAATGTTGTTATTGTTTTAGGCGAACGTGTAGTTCAATTTATGATGCCTGTTTTTTTGGATTAGTTAATGTCACATCCTTTAAGTGGATGTTCGTGGCGTGTATTGCCGTTAGTGGTAGAGGCTGGCTCCACAGAGGTAAGTGTTATGGGATGGGTGGTTGTGGCCGTAACACTACTACATATTTTTGTTTTTTAAATTTACAATATAGATTTTTTATTGAATCTTTATTACTCGCCCAACTCTAAAAACCCATGTTTTTTTCTTTGTTTAATTGTATTATATAAAAACGCTGACCGTCTTCTATTCTTTCTTACACATTGTTTTACGACAATAGATTACATAAGATATAAAAACAACAACAACTACTACCACTACTACTACAAAGAGGTCTGAAGCGTCGGTGCTCTGATTCTAATCTTTCCTTATTCACGTTTGATCTACAGTTACTAATCTGCGCCGAAACACATCTGGGTTGCGACGCATGTGCTCCAAAAGTTCTCAGCTGAGAATAAATGCGGCACCCATCCCGCAGATATTGTTATCATACCCAATTTATCATGCAAAATTGAACGATGAAACAAATTGAAAATTGACAGATATCTAGTGAGTAATGATGCTTACTAAAAACAGACCATTCCAATGCTACGAGCGCCATCGTAAGGATTTCTAAGGACTTATTGACCTGTGGGGAAGAAGTATATCCCAGACCCGGGCACTAGATTCGCTTCTTCTGTCATCATAAATTAATCAATGTTTCGCTGAAAAGTAAACGGCGTTCATCGACACAAGGAGTAAAACTTCGCCACAAGACACGCACCAATAAAGAGAAGTAAAATGAAACACTGTTTTTATTTATTGCAATTGGTTTTTATTGTTTTCAAATAAGGTTACTTTTCTCACTTATAAATTCTATTCCTTTCACTATTACAAACAAATTGCGGCACAGACTCGACAAACAATTGGAAACCGACAAGTTCGAAATACCTCTCACGACTCCGGGTATTATCGCGGCTCCGCAGACGGCGGAGAGCGGGAGCAGCGACGACCATGGGGGCCAGCAGCTGGAATAGACTCACCGAGGATAGAACCCTGACATGAATTCAATCCTAGGTTGGAGTTGATAACAAAAGTAGAGAGAGAAAAACTTTTCTATTAAGGGTGCGACCGCCAGGCAAATACACTCTTTCAGTGCAATTGTATGTGTGTGTGGCCGTACAGATCGATGTTATTTACACGTGTTTGAAAGGAGTGGAACAACGAAATAGGCAAGTGGTAAGGACAAAGGAGTGCATTGTAGCTATCATAGACGGCAGTTCATCGGAGAAATGTGGTAAAAGCAAATAAGGGCATCATAGAGACATGGATGAGTGGTGCGATGCGTAAGTAAATGTATCGCCATTAGGAGGATGTGCTAATGGTTTTTCTATTGACACAATGGGAAATGTGTATTCTAGGTGATGCTAAAGGGATCGAGTTGTATATATGATTGCATGCGAAGGAATTCGTTTTATGACTCTAGGGTAAGATGAGAGTATTTGCTTTTGTCCGATGGTCAAAGAGCTGCCGCGACCGTGGAAATGTCAGGGACATGCGGTATGCACATGTACGGCGGAATTACATTGGTGGAACAATGGTGCCTAGTGGTCGGAAATCGATGGTGCATATGTACGTTAAAGAATTGTTTTTAGGAATTTCAGATAATGCGTTGTATGCAACAAATGTCCTTGGACAAGGAAATGTTTTCAGGTGACAATGCAAATGCATTGCCGGGAAACAATGGGAGTTGTGGAATTTCTAAAAAGGCAATGAAGAATTCTTACAGAGAATTGTATGCGAAGAGATGCATGATGGTAAGTTTTCTTTTACAGAATCTTTGAAATAAATAAATTCGGTAAGCTTGATGCGTGCAGCATTTACAGGTGCTAATGCAATTGCATTAGCGAAGTTAAGAGATTGAATGGGAGTTTTGGGGGGTTTTTTAGGTAAGTGTACCGTAGGGTTTGGCGGAACTGCCAGAGATCTACCCTCGTATGTACTATACTATCCGCCACACGCTACCCTCAGCAGATCAGAAGTTTGCATGTTAATAATAGGAATATGTCTTTTGAGTTCAGCATATGGTTTTTTATACGAGGGTTTCCTCTTATGTTTCGGGATTTGGCAACCCTAGCGTTGCAATCCGGTAATTGACAGCTCTGTCGTAAAGTTGGACATTTTTGAGGTTATGCGCACTCGAAACGTTTTGACACACGAGCGCTATTTGTGTTGTTTACAGTGACTTAAAAGATTCATCTCGGCCCAAAAATGGAATTAAATCGTCAACATTTTCGTGCGATTATTTTTTACAACTTTCGGGGAGGATTAACTCAGCAACAGTGCATGGATGAACTTAATTCAATTTTTGGCGATGAAGCTCCATCAAGGACCAGTGTTTATCGATGGTATGGTGAATTCAATCGTGGTCGTAGTTCACTCCAAGATGAATTTCGTGAAGGTCGTCCAAAATCAGTTGTTGTTCCGAAAACCATTGATGCTGTGCGCGAACTGATATTGGAAGATCGTCATGTGACCTATCGTGAGATTGAGACAACCTTAGGCGTTAGTGGGGCCGGCATACATTCAATATTGCATAAACATTTGACTGTCAAAAAAATTTGTTCGCGTTGGGTCCCACACAATTTGTCAATCCCCCAAAAAAAGGCTCGTGTCAATTGGTCGAAAGAAATGCTCAAAAAATACGGTCGCGGTGCTTCGAAACACGTCTATGACATCGTGACAGGTGATGAATCGTGGATTTACGCGTATGAGCCCGAAAGTAAACAGCAGTCGACTGTCTGGGTGTTTCAAGATGAGCCAAATCCAACAAAAGTTGTTCGCGCACGAAGCACTTCCAAGCAAATGGTCGCCTGTTTTTTCGGAAAAACTGGACATGTCGCAACCATACCACTAGAACAACGCAGAACAGTCAATTCTGAGTGGTACACAACCATTTGTTTGCCGGTTGTCTTCCAAGAAATCAGGAAAACCAACCGCCGAAGACGGATCACTCTTCACCACGACAATGCGAGCTCTCACACATCGGCTGCGACAACTGCATTTTTGAGCACCCAAAACATCGATTTGATGGGTCATCCGCCGTATAGTCCTGACTTGGCACCGAATGACTTCTTTTTATTCCCGTACGTAAAAAAACAAACTGAGAGGTCAACGTTTTTCGACACCTGAAGAAGCGGTTGCTGCATTCAGAATTCATGTGTTGGAGATACCTCAATCAGAGTGGCAAAAGTGCTTCGACAATTGGTTCAAACGCATGCAAAAGTGTATAGATCTTCATGGGGAATATTTTGAAAAACAATAAAGTGATTTTCGATGATCAATATTTGTTTTTGTTCTCTAATCCCGAAATATAGAAGGAAACCCTCGTACCTACTTTTTAGAACCTGGTTGTCAGGACGATTATTGCATCTTATCTTGGGTTCGTCCTTAGCTACAATTTGGTTTCACAGTGCTCTTGATATCTAAGGTTTAAGACTTGGGGGTAACATTTTACATGAAGAACAGAATGAGATATGCCTACCAAAACAAGCGTTGAAGATTGAGTAAGCATTATCTGTCTGACTACAAGCAAAAACATCTTCCCACTATTCATAGCGTCATCATCATCATCGGCACTACAGCCGGGAGCCGGTCTTGGCCTTATTTAGCAAGTCCTGGGGCTTGTTAAATTTTCCATGATAATTTGTTTTTCGGGGCAAGGTCATTAGTCTTGCACCAGAGGCACCCCGACGGGGATTCAAACCCCGGTCTCGCGCGTGACAAGCGGGGATACTAACCACTATACTACCGAGGAGCCCCGATTCATAGCATAGTCTTCGCTTAATTCGCTTAATCTCGAGGTTATTATTACTTGGTCTCGCTAGGGGTGAATTAAAAGAATCGCAACCTCCAGTTTTGAGAATAGAAACCAAGGACCCGGCCATGAAGTGATCACAGATTTACAAAACAAAAACACGCACTTATTAAAAGAAACATAAATAATGCGCCCATAAATATAATCAATACAGCTTCCTGACGGTGACTTAGTATGTTCATTAACAGAGCATACAAGACCGTGCGAAGCGAATAATGACAGATTTCTCGTCATCCAAGATGTTGATGTTGAAAACAATTAAATTTGTAGATTTATCTATTGATAAGAGAATAGAAAACTCATGGATAAAACACGCCACAATAATCATATAGAGTCAATAGGTTCAAAGGATCAGGAATGGAACTAATTTCGACAGGAATCATAAAAACGTCCGCACTTCACACCTCGACACAAGAGAAATTAAGAATCTTGTAGTTCTCTCACACGAAACAACCGATACAACCAACTCCATTTAGCGACAAACTTGAAACCTGGCAAGGCATAATCACACATCCGGCAGTCGGAATCCAAATTTCTTAAACAAAAACTATATCAAGGGCGTAAGCAAATGCCTCTAAGTAAGTGATCAAAGATGAGAAATTCATTCTGATACTTCTAACATTCTGGTGTAGAATAAAGGAACATTGTTCCTAAAATTGACAAACAAAAAGTCCATATTAAAATACATTGGTAAAGGTACAACCTGTGCAACATCATTAAGGAATTTTATTGAAATTACTTTTCCCCCTCAACCATTCTAACTAAAATTTGGTCGGTTGGATAAAGATCGACCGACTTTCCGTATTACCGCTTTCGTCTTCGTTAATACAGCGTATGTGTACCTCGTGAAGAGTGGTTGGTATATATACATGCACCCCGGTAACTGCTTCCTTCTTTTTCCTTTGGGTCCTCAATGAGTTGAGCTTACTTTTGTGTTTTCCTTTGCGCCCATTATTCCATTGTAGCTGTTGTTGTCTCCAAACGCTCTGATTGTTACATTAATGCTCTGGTATACGACGCTGATAGTTTTGTTCGATTCTTGTTTGATGTTGTGTTCTTCACTATGGTAAAGTGTGCGTAATATGATAGAATTGTCACAATTTCACGTGTCTGCAACCATAATCTTTAAAGGAGAGTGAGCACTTTTCAGTCATTAAATGTAGAAAATGTTGTGATATGGACGCTATATATATATATTACCGTTCAATACCGATGATCGAGTAGTTCTTCTGAATTTGTAGGTCACATGGAAGCCCCGATCTATTATGTAAAAGCATTTGAGAATCGGGTCATGGAAATTCGATGGAGAAATGTAAAAATACATGCTTTGGTTTTAATCAAGATAGAGTAGTTCAGTGATACGCGATGTTATGGAAGCCCATCCTCTCAGTGCAATGACTAATTAATTTTACACTTTAATATTTGCAAATAACTTTAACTAGATCCATGTGAATTCTAGACCAATGATTTGTAATTATGTGATTCCCACAACTCAGAAAAGTGGAGAGGTAATATGACCCAGAAAATACAGTCTTCTTAATATATCAGCTGGAAATTCGAAAGGTAGAAAAGTTTGAATGCATGGAAGAGCATACAAGCGAATGCAGTGCGCATAACATAAAATACAATATCCATCTATCATGGTACCCAGATGTCTACCTCTCAAAATCGGATGCACGTATTATAAAAAACGCTGCTTTCCCTAGTTATGTACAAACAAAAAAATGTGTAATTTAAAATACACCAACTAAGGCAATTTTGTAATGAACTGAAGTCTTTTGAACTCACTACAATTAAACTTGAAACAATTTTCAGCCAAAATCAGATTTGCCAAGTTTCAAATGTCTGCCCGTTTTATTCCTGGGCCCATGACACCCATATTTGGTGTTCATTAGGCATTTATGTCACTTTGTCGTACGCATAGCCCCTTCCTCCCTCCCGGTAACTCAATTGCGACCCACTTTATGGCAACTCCAGTGATAATCACCAATTGAATTTGTGTCAACTCTTTGTTGCCAGGGGCCCACGAACCAACATAAAACGTTTCCTTTCTTTTAAAAAGGACGACTATTAATTTGCCACTCTTGCCAGAATACGAAAGACATACTGGGTATATATGTCTGCTGTTACTCAAAGATGTGGGTAGTCTTGTGTGTAAGCCGGTGCGTCAATGACATATGAAGGAGAACAAAGTTTTCCTTCAAGTGAATCTAATTTATCTGGTCGGATGTTCCTTCGAATGGAATTTTCTAATTCTCAGCCTGAGTGAGTAGAATGCTAATATTTTCCTTTATTTGAGCCCCAAAACTGGAATGAGGGAGAGGCTTGTTGGGGTGTTGGTGGGATTGATGAAGACGGAAGGAAGGGTAGGTCGGCGATGTCTTCAGAACTTAATCCTCACGCTCACCAGCCATTCGCCTTTATTGCTAAGGACTTTTGTTTACTTGTGTTGCCTGGATGTACCTCATCTGTCTTTTTGGTTTTATCCAGCTCTTGGATAGCTTGTCTTCTTGTAGCGCTAATGAAGTGATGAAAGGGTTGTATTGGGAGATGGCACCTAGTAAACGGCATACAGTCAAATAGAAGTTGCAAGTGGGCCAAGTAAAGGGCTTAGTCGTCCCAAGGCAGGAGTCCTGATTAAATGGATTAAAACTCGGTAATTTATGAGAACTAGTCATTTTTAAACACCAATTTGAGAGCTTGCCAATGAAGTACGATATCGTGAAGCGCAGTAGAACAGGGACACTGGGTTAGTCAATGTCTGAATTGTGGTGGCCTGCAAATGGCCGATTTTGATCAAGAACAAACAGTTAATTATCATGAAGTCACAGAATATTTTGACCCCATAAATCGTTAGCCAAGCGGTAAGGGCAAATGTAGAATATGAAGTCCCGTTCAGTAGACCTACTTGAGGATCCGGCCATGACCCACCTTGTGCAATTAATCACAGCAACATATATCTGTCCATTTGCAGGATTTTAGCAGCCTTTATTGTTAGTGCTGTTGTTACTGGGGTTGCTGACGCTGCTTGTTTTGTTGTTGTCTGCTTCTGGTTTATGGATGCCTTGGATTTATATCTTTGTCCTTGCTAAGTTCCCCTGAATGGATAATGGACGTGGAATTGAAATTTATTTCGTCGATTATTGCCTTCGTAGAAATCACGACGTCTACTCGGTCGCGCGTTATGTTGGGCATCCATAATTAAGCGCTCAATAAATTTTCTTTAAGGACTGACTCTATGACTTCAGCAGGCCCAATACCTAGTCTGAATCGAGTTTCTTTACCATTAGCCATCATGAAGCCGACCAGTTGATATTGCAGAGAGTCACCACTGTCTCAGGCTATTGTGCGATTAAAGTCATTGCGACAATAAACCACTGACATCCATTGAATGAGTTCAGAAATTATGGATCATATGTGAAACCATCCGCCAAGGAATTCATAGCCATGAAGTTCGGCATAGCGGAACGAGTGCTCTGTACAAAGTGGACAGTTCAACGGAAGACCCAATATAGGGAAGGAGCTGCACTACGGACTACAAGTCCAAGACGAGCGCCCATGTCATATTTCACTTTTGCATGCTGTTGTTGCCATTGAGGACCGTTCGATTGGATGACAATGAATTTGGTCGGCCATCGGTTGCCGTCCCATTCAATTTGGACGTCAGTAGCCACCCTCGGACCAAGCGAAGAAATGACCGCCAATCGTAGTCAACGTGATTCTGGTCAAGACTCGCACGATTCACGACTATCTTCTCCTTTAGCCAATGACTTCCTTTCAAAGTGCATAGGAAATGTGCCATTTTACGAGCAGTCTTGCTCCTTTACGAGATGACCGCACTCCGTGGCGGTATCCAGAGTTGTCTGGAGATTATGATTTGTGGAAATACGAATGGAGGGTGACAGTGGAAAGAATAGTGGGATTGCCTTTCTTAGAACAGGTCACCACAGAAGGTTTCGAAGATTGATTACATTTCATGCCCTTGGGAGCCTTTGTGGCATAAGAGGGCTTTTTTCTCTTTAGTTTAGAGAGACAGTCAGAGGTCGGTAATATCAATTCCATAATTTTATAGCACACACGCTAAACGAGTTATGATTGAAATATACTCATACGGTTAATTTACTCTCGAGAAATAGAAATGCGGGACTATTTAGCGTATTTAGAAAATTGTAGACGTTGCACCCGTGCCTCACAATTGTGGCTCCATAAACAGGATTACTAACTGCTACTGCCATGTACATTGACAAGGAGAGTGATCCGATGATGCCTCCAACTCCCATCAATCACTCGTCGATTTTTTGAAGCCGAAGTTCGATTATATTGACAATTAAGAGACCCAACATGATTACTTCACTTTAGTTTTAGTTTTTAGTTTTAGTTTCTTTAGATTTAGTTTTCTTGAGTTCACGAATGAACTTTTTCATAGTTGGTGTAGTTAAATTCTTATTTTGAGAAAATTATTATTATTATTATTACTACATTATTTTTGAAATATTACTCCTTTGTCCTTTTTTTTATTACCCCTAACTGTGAGTTGGCACATCTTTTTTTTTCAGAAACTTTTTATTGGAATATTCAATTCTTGAATCCAGAATTGTGGGACAACTCCTAGTGGTCGCTTTTGCTCATCTATAGCTGACGCCGGTATAGACCTCACTCAGAGATGAAATAGGTTTTTGGCTGATTTGTTGCAATGCCTGCAGAGTTTCGCACCAACCAGTGCAACAACCTTGAAGTATAATATCTCTATCCAACTACAGACCACTAATAGTACTTTGGCGGTTTTTGTTTAGTTTGACCTAGTGTTCCGCCGAACACTGTTTGTAAGAAGGAGAGAATCACACAGAGCGAACATCACAATGAATCACGAAGATCGTTTTGCATTTAATCTTTTTATTTTTTAATAACACTTATTGTTTATAAGTTACACAATATGATGACTTCGGGTAAGGTGAATGTCACAACAATGTTTTAAGAAAACGCAGTAACCCACACGAACGAAGCACAAGTTACTCGGTTAAGTTACGTTAAGTGAAGTTAAGTTAAGTTAAGTTAAGATACGCGCTCGGAACACCAGCTACTCGATCAATTTCTCACCTCTTCCTCGCGATGACTTCCTCGCCGTTCGAATTGTCGTCTCGTTGACGATTGAAATCTGACTCAACTATCTCAATCCCAAAAACGAAACCTGATACAGATCGTATCTATATCTGCACAGAGAAATTTCCTATTCGCTCTGCTAACAGAATTTTCGAATCTCTGTTAGCAGCATGTTATTACGTCCCAGGGGTAATTTTTTATTCCTGAAAGAAGAAACTCGCTCATCATCAAACATCATTATCACCATCCGTGGTGGTGATCGAAATTCAGTTCGACGGTTGTCGATTGTGTGCCGCCTTATTTACATAAAACATCTGGCGCGCAGGCCGAAGGATATCCTGCAATTTGGATGAACGTGCGGTCCATGAGTTTTGCTTAACTTCTTTAGTTAAAACTAACAATCCATTAGACCTTTGTAATGGGTGTGAAATTCTACAAAGGAATCGAGGGACTGGAGTATTTCCTTTGTTGGCTTTATTCTCGTAAATATTTCGAATTATCTTGTTGAGATAATTACGGTTGCCTACAATTTGGCAGCGGATAGGCGATATGCTTTATTGCATGAAGTTGCCGTTTCTTTTGTTTGCCGATGAATTTGATGGTCTTTGTGGCAGACCACCCGCACGTGCATCCGTTGGTCGATAACAAATCCTTGTAACATCGTGTAGATGTTCAGGATTTTCGATTGTGCAGTGCTGGAAGGCGGCGCATTTCGGTCTTTGAGGATCGGATGCATGAATGTTCTCCTTTGTTTCAGGTATGCTTTATTCGAACTGTTGAGCTTGACATTGAAAGCTTTGGGACATTCTGTTCCTTACTTTTTCGTGTCGGGCTCAACGTTGACCAATTGTTTCAGTGCCCTAAGGTGGGATTTTGGGACACGCGTCTGTGGGGCGCGTGCAACGTTTTCAGGGTAGGTACCTTACCTGGGTGGAATTGTGCGTTCGTAAAACGCTACAGTACCACTAAGAGAAAGCAAGCTAATTATTCATACGGATAGGTTGCATTACAATCAGGCTGGGTATAATCCGGTCCGTGGATTCTACCTATATATTGGATTAAACACGCATGTGAGAAATGTTGTTTATCAGTTTCTGTCGTGTAGCGACCAAAAATGACTAATAGAGAGCGGTACAATATTGCACGCCAGTGAACGCATCCCACTTGGCGGCAGCTGTTGATATGTCATCTGGATTTCTCAACCTTCTTCCGGCTTTTCTTTCTTTCATTATTTTTGCATCCTGGGTCGTGGTCAAGAGCAGTCACAGCAGCAGTGGCCTCTACCGCGGCGGACGAATACGGATAACGGAGAGATAGCACAGTAGCAGCACCAGCTTCGGGCTCCGGTAACTTTAATTATATCATTTAAGTTACATTTCTCGTTCTAGAACTAATGTGAATTATATAACTTAAGTTTAATTTATCTTTTCTGAACTAATGTGAATTGTCTAGTCAAGTTCTAACATTGTCTCTAAATCGAATGTACATTATATAACTTCAGTTTCATGTATCTTCTCAAGAACTACTTTGAAGTATAAGTTTGTTTCAATAAATAAGTGTGCTTTTCGTAAAATAAATTCGGCTTAGGGCGAACAACATAACCGTATTATGAACTTTGTTTCAGACCGGAATATAACTTTTGGCAAGGAAGATGAGCTTGGAGAGGAATGCTCTTTTTTAATGGATGGGCGAAAAATTGAGTGAACACCTAATTGAGATTGTGTTGAACCAATTCACTTTTAACGGGCTTCCTTTTCAAAAAAGGAACCGATTATTATCTGCGGTGAATTCATAAAAAAAGAATGTGGATATATCTTTAATGAGGTAGATACGGAGATGTTGTCCTTGTGGTTAACCAATTAAACGATACAAGGGCTTTATTATAAATACCTAGCATAATCCACAAGAAGGGCTGGTAGTATTGGTTATTTTATTTGCTGGAATGACAACATTTAGATTCTGTTGTTCATTATTTGATGCCTGATAACCGAAGGTGCAGAGCCACTGTCACATTAGAGTTTAACCCCTAATGTTAACACTTAATATTTATTTATCAGAATTAATATTTGTCTTTATTATTATATCTTCCTTTATTATGTCCCTGTTCGGGCGCCAAAATGTAACATTAAAGTTTGATCTCTAATGCTAACACTGCCCTTGCAACTCATTTGCAATTACTTTATATACCATTTTAATTGCTAAAAATTGCAGATGGAGCATTTTCTTAGCCAGCGCGTGTAGCCTATTTGGGGGCTAATTGCCTGTCATTCGCAATTTGCAATTTTCAATAATCGCTTAATTGTTCTGCGAAAAATGCAGCAGAATAAATTCATGTATTCGTTCGATTTGCAGTAGCAATGACCGAACCAATTTCAGTGCATTGCTCTACGTGCAAATCGTATCATACGTTTAATTGCGACTTGCCGCTGCGTTCGCCACTTTCGCCGAGCTCAGCGTTTCACCGACGTTCAACTACTTCGTAGTCGGTTGTCTTGTGCTCGTATATCATGTGTCACACCTGTTAACATATGTACTTGTAACATGAGACCGTGTAGGTCTGTGGACAGGTGCTGGTTTGCTTTTCGTAATACGAAGCAGACTGTAGTGTCCTTGGGAAATGGGTCAAGTGTATGGTTTTGACATGGATAGGCCAGTATCCCAAGATATGCGATATGAATTAATTGCCCGTGGGGAAGGCTTTGCTTCCGAATGAGTGCGCGTTTCAATTGTTTTCTTTGTATCATCATCATCATCGGCACTACAACCGGGAATCGGTCTTGACCTTATTTAGCAAGTCCTGAGGCTTGTTAAATTTTCCATAATGATTTATTTTTTCTGGGCAAGGTCATTAGTCTTGCTCCAGTTTTCTTTGTATGCAAAATGCGAATTTCGATTGCTGGAAAGGCAAGTATTGCATTATATGCAGAATACTTCGATATGGATGGAATCATAAGAATATATGATGGAATCTTAATTGTTTTGATATGATGGAATCATTGGAATTGATGATTGTGAGATGATGGAATCTTAATTGTATTATGTATGTTGAGAGGGGGTGTAAAGCGGGGTGTAACACCACCGTAAACCAACCTGATGTGAGTTCCGTTTTAATTTCATCAGGTGCTATGCTAGAAATTCAATTTATTCCATTCTTGTAAAATCAGAAAAACTGTTCGCAGCAACTTGATAATCTAGCAGTCATGTTGGATAAAATTGAGTTTACGAAAATTATCACTCTTTATGTATAAGGGTGCCATATGTTTATGGACTAGGTTCTCGTCATTCGGCCATCACGCGTGTTAAGTGTGTCAGTGATGTCATAGACAAAGATGATGTACATGAGTTCATTGATGCACTCAAATCAAAAAACACTATCCGATTATAAACTCAAATAACCCCCAGAACGATAATCCAATTAATTGCATATTTCATCGCAATCGGTGAACCACATAAAGCAATTAATTACATATTCCCAAACAATTGCCCAATAACGCAAAAGCAATTAATTGCATATTCCGGAACGAGTAACGAATCACGGAAAAGCAATTAATTGCATACGAAACACTAAAGAAATAATTGGGTCGATTCGCAATTGCGGATATTGAACTGTGCTGGAAATCGATGAAGAAATATCGGGTGACGCCGCAGTACAAAGCAATTGTGGATTGAAGTTAAAATACGGAAATTAGGTCACTGTGAAATGTAATTTCCTTATCGTCATCGGGAGGTGTTGACCCCGAGGTGACGAGTTTTGATGAGGGACAAGTTAGCGGCAGTTGGTAGTTAGTGATAGAAGCGTCAGTCGGTGGTTGATTATAGTGAACGGATGGCAAAGCCGAAATAGATAGAATAGTTTCCGGAAAAGTATGCAAGGTAGTCGTGGAAAATTTTTTGTAATGGAAATAGGAAAGTGAATGAAAAAAATTAAAGTATGAAGAGAAATTGTATTTAATAACAATACGTGGAGTGAAGTTGTAAACGGAATAGAATAGGAAAAGGAAAACTAAAATGTGGATGTAATAGCGGAAAGAAAAAGGAAAGTGCATTTTGAAGTATTATACAAGAACAATTTGTAATGGCACAAAGGTGGAAGAGTTAACTGCTGATGTTATAACGGAAAGAAATAGGAAAGTGAATTTAAAATTAGTGTATGAAGAGAAATTATAATTAATACAAAAAAAAAGAGAATGAATATCTGGGGAGTGAAAATTGTAACCAGAATAAAATAAGAAAAGGAAAATTTAAAAATGGATGTAATAGCGCAAAGAAAAAGAAAGTGAATTGTGACCTATTGTACAAAAACAATTTGTAATGGCACAAAGGTAATAGGACTAACTGCTGTTGAGTCCCGATTATTTACCACGCTCTCCGTAGTGACAGGGACAAACGAATTCTCCATGATAGTAATATCTCCAATGCGCCAGAGCGCATGCGTTTTAGCTCGGCGATCAGTGGAAGAGATAAATCAGCCAAAGATCGAACATCTCCCAAATTGTGGCGGCTTCTCAACGAGGAGAGGACTTCACTTCCTCAGATATAGTATGCCTCTCAATGTCTCTTGTCCCCCCTCCCCTGTCCCCCCTTCCCCATTACTTTTTTGTAGCTATTCTATTTTATTTTGTTATGTCTTATTTTATTGTTTATTCGTTTCGTCTTGAGGTTTTTGTTTGTTATAAAAAAAATAAAAAAAAAATTGTAATAATAATGTATACATATAGATGTAAACGAGGAGTCCCTCTAATATATGACTTATTTCATATATATATATATATATATATATATATATATATATATATATATATATATATATATATATATATATATATATATATATATATATATTGCCAAGACCTTGCCCGGAAAAAACAAATCATTATGGAAAATTTAACAAGCCTCAGGACTTTCTAAATAAGGCCAAGACCGGCTCCCGGTTGTAGTGCCGATGATGATATATATATATATATATATATATATATATATATATACATATATATATATACATATATATATATATATATATATATATATATATATATATATATATACATATATATATATATATATAAGAAACAAAAAAAAAGATGTACGCCGAAAGGCATATATAAAAATCAAGTTGTAATGTGTAATTTAGAGAGCTCGCATAGAGCCAGTAAGTTAATTTAAGGACTGTGATTGTAGAAAAGCGTTTAACATTTACCCCTAATATTAAACATGTAAATAGAATTAGGAAAATAAATGTGGTTTAATAAATTAAAAAAAAAACTAACTGCTGTTGCTATAACATAAAGAAAAGGAAAGTGAATTTGGAACTATTGTACAAGAACAATTTGTAATGGCACAAAGGTAATAGGATTAACTGCTGTTGCTATAACTTAAAGAAAAAGGAAAGTGGATTTGAATCTAGACTTGAGTAAAAAACACAATTGTTAAATAATTAAGATTAGAGTTAAGTAACGAGAAAAAAAAACAAAAGGAAACAAATTAAAGTGAATGAAAGTTAAAGAAAGACTCGCAGTTTTAATTTCATAGAACTTGATGTAAATAGAAGAATTGAATCCATTTCCTTTGGTGTCGGGATTCTGGAGGCGGTGAATACGAAAAAGCATAACTCGCGGAACAACGCTAACCAATGAATAAAAACAAGTTACCACAAATTCCAATTATCTTGATAATACAAAATATTCCTAGATAAAAATGTAGCGATTCTAACAGATTATGTGTCCCGTAGTTAGCATAATAGATTTCAAATAAACACTAACGTAGTAAACAGGAGCATTCATAGTGCATAATTTTGTGGGTTTTTTTTTTTTTTTTTTGAGATGAATGTGTAAATGCATTCAAAATGTTTGGTGTTCCAAGGTCACTCAATACGATCTTAAAAGAAAAATTTCAGATGAGAGCGTTTTTTTGAGAACGGTCCTCATACGAAAATATTCAACTCCAGAAATTTTGAAACTACATTGGTACCATATTAAAACTTCAGGTAAAAATACACGTACGAGTACAGTATTAAAAACAACAGTTTTACTTGTAATTTGTTTTGTTAAATCAGAGTAAACCGCAAAAACAAAAACTGTAAAAAGAATTCACTTTATGTTATTTATTTAGTATTTATTGGCCTGTAGGAACCCGAAAGTTCATGACGTCACCGACTCGACTCCGCCATCGTTCCCTGTCCTGTGCACTCTCCTTCCACGCTTGACTATCCGATCCAATCTCCTCAAGGTGGAACCTAACACTGTCCTGCCATCTCCGTCGCGGCCGTCCTACTGGTCTCTTTCCCGTTGGCGTACCGTCAAGAATTCTATGCGCGGTCCTATCGTTGCTCATTCGCACTACATGTCCGGCCCATCTTAATCTTAGCGACTTGATTACTCTCATTGTTGTAGGTTTGCGGTATAGCTCTTCCAATTCGTGGTTGTGAAGCTTCCTCCATTGTCCTGCCTCCTCGTCACATTTACCTCCAAAGATACCCCTTAAAACTTTATTCTCGAATACGCGGAATTTGTTTTCTTCCCGTTTTGTGAGAGCACATGTTTCGCATCCGAATAGAACAATCGGTATGGTTATGGTTCTATAGACACGGAGCTTTATGTTAGGTGATAGCAGTTTGGATTTCAGCAGTTTACTGACTGCGTGCCAACTAGCGTTGCCGGAGTGCAGTCTTTTGTTAATTTCCTTCGACGTTTCGTTACTGGCCGTCAGTATCGTTCCCAGATATTTAAATTCTTTAAGTTTTTCGAATATCTTGTCTCTGACGTTTATATGTGTTTCCTGAGGTCCACCTGCTCGCGCCGTAAACAATTCACACTTTGGATACTTCAGATGGACTACTTGAGAACTAAGGGAGGCGCACGGACCAACATCTTTACTTTGATAAGAAAATTTTCGAATGCATATATTTTTATTACGCGAACGCGTGTACAAAAAGGGATTTTGAGATATTCTTTAATGCCAGAGCAAATTTGTAGTGAAAAAAGAGGGAGGCTAATTGAATGCTGTAGTGATCCTAAATCACTACTCCCATCCAAACCCGCAAAATTTCCTATAATCTTAACCCTTACCCATAAATCAAATCGTATCCCCCAATTGGATCAGATGTACGACAAAATTAAACCAAAGTCCATTTGTCGTACATTGATTCAATTCCTAATAATCCTAACATGAAATGCTTAACTCTAAATGCATTTCATGGTATCTCTTTCCGGGAATTTATTCAAATAAATTCCTATCAACTTCCCGGAACCCTATTCCAATGGAAGCACACAAAATCTTGTTTGTGCTTCTTGGAATGTTTACATAAAATCTTGACAAATCTCGATGAACCAGAGTAAAAAAGGGCGGCACATTTTTATTTCACGATCAGTAAGGTTCCAGAGGCCGAGGCAACGGCCAAAATAAAAACTAAATAAATTAATTAAATATTAAAAAATAAATAAAACTACTTTGATCTTGGACACGAGCCAAAAGACCCGGAAGCTCTGCCAACCGAGGTAAGAACGACAATTTAATAAAAATATAACCTTACAATGCATTCTCTCTTTACACATGAAATATATTCCGTACTTGCATAGCCGACAGTTTCAATGGTTTCACGAAATCTAACTCAACCCCTAACTGCAACCAGCCGTAATGTGAAATTAAATACACTCCTTCACTCATGATTATATGTCAGCAACCCAACCCAATTCACACGCTCTTGTCAGGATAACTCATGACAGATGCAATCACAAAGTTCCAAACCCTTTTACGCAAACATTAGATATAAAAACTTATGATTCCATAGTAGATGTTGTGGAGAAAAAACTACACGGAATGGTTAAGTCACGGCTTTAACCGTGGTTGTGCATATTTCCTTGAGGTTAAGTTATCCTAGATTGCTGGCATCTACTTTGGGGAACGCTAAAGAGTCACTAAATCTACGTCGGCATATAAAACGCATGACCGCTGGCACAACACCCCAGCGTGTCCCCCTATACCACTGGGACCTTTGTTTAATTTTGTATTAAGGGAGATGACTACAACGCTTTTATGGACGACTGAGTTTTATGTTGCTGGATCACAAACTTAAATGAACGAGAAAGTTATGACGTTGACACTTTTTTCCGGGAATTCTAGTGGGGGTACTTCGCCCTTGGTATTTGTTCGGTTTTGCTATTTTTTTTTTTTGGTTATCATCTCACAGTGTTGCTGACAATATGACTAGAAGGACATGTAATAAAGTTGCTTAACAAGCGGAATTATATTAGAACGCTCCACTGAGGGTAGCACCAACAAAAAGGATAACTAGATTTGGGGCTTATTCGGGAACTGCTGCCGACAAAAGGAGCAAACATATTCACATAACGCAACTACACCAATTGGTGTTCCGTTTTAGCATTAACCTAAAACCAATTTTGTTTTATTATCCTTGGAACAGTGCTTCACTTACAGTATGTTTCGTTCCTTCTCACAAGTGAATCTATCGTCCTTGTTGTATAGTTGAGTACTGTAACAATACACCGTTTCTCCACCTATTTCAACGACACCTTCGTCCTGGGATTGGGGACGGTTAATAAGAGTGTTTTGCGTATGCAGATATTCTTGTCAACCGAATGAACAACGAGGATAACGAAACGTTGCGTATACTTACTGGTATAGGTATGCCCCGTAAGGAATCAAATGAGGCAAAATAAACGGAGGTAAGAATCTAGAGCACTCTTGTGAATGTATCCACCTGCGTTTGAAGATAGAATCAATCGATTTGTATTTCGGTATTAGTTCTGTTCCTCCACTTATTGAACCTTTACCTTCACATCCACAACGCAGAACCACGTTTGATAGGAAGCAGACTCTTCTTGAAGCACCTACCTGATGTTTATTTATGCAGGTGGAAAAGGCGCTTGTCTTAGACGTGTCAAAGTCTGTTATAGGTAATTGGAAGATTATACATATATATTCGTATGAAAGTCCTTATGTTAGTGTCGTTGAATTTATTTTCCGCATATGTCCTCATATATGAAGCAGACACCTGCTTGCAGGAGTTATTAAAGTCGCAATCCCATTTAATTTAGTGGCGTGGGAAAAATTTGGTTGCGGTTAAATTTTATCGAATCCTATTCAATACCAAGCTTTCCAAACAAATGATGATATTTCAGACACATGACGGATCATAAACAAATATCAAACATTCCCGTGCGGGTTTGTCGTTTAATCCTCCCAGAATAGGATATCATATTTTATATTTTAGGTTTTCAAAGTTAAGTTGCTGTATTGTGAGACTTCTGGAGTTTATTCTCACGCCCAGCTAATCACTGACAATAACAACTCAAAAAGCGCCCCAATGGTTTATGGACGACATTTAGCGAGAAAATGAATCCTCATGTACATGCGATCGTGGTCTGGTTAATCTTTTATAGCTTCGAAATTCATTCTATACTTCGTCGCAGCACGGTATATTTGGTGACCCCAAGTATGGAACTAAACACTTTCTCATTAAGGACCGATATCTGTTCGCCATAATCCACCGCTCTGGCCGAATTAATCGCACCATCGCTTCAAATTAGTTATTCATGACATAGTTTACTGGAGAAGAAATAGTGCAGAACACATTACACGAACGCGCAACAAAAGTGACACCACCAATAAATAAATTCGAAAAAAACTAAGTTAATGCAACAAACCCACAGCTTAAATTATAGCGGCTTTGGTTATATCGTTTTAGTTTTTTTTTTTTTTTTTTGTACACAAACGCGCGCACAAAGGGGATTTTGGAGTACACTTAAATGTCAGTAGTTTCATGACGTGGGTACGAATAACATTATTTACTTAGTCGCAAAACGCTATAAACCTTCCACCAAGCTGTAAAGGAGGTAAGCAAAGATATTACTTCAAGAGGAGATTTCTGAACTGAGATAGCGACAACAGTGGGTTAACACTTCGAGGTAATTTACTGATTTCAAACACTGGACTTTGATATGGGGCTAAGGAACCAAGTTTCAGCGAAGGTTATCGAATAAGAGTAGACTGTTATTCAATAGAAAAAACTCTTCCCTAAATTCGAATTCGTATCAGTTTAGGGGAAGTTACGTCTATTATTTAAATTTTACTGCCAAAAAATCGTCAAATTTGATGGATTACATATTTGGATACCTACCTGCTTATTCACCCACGGCTACAACAACAGGCACTTCACGAAAGCTTGAAAACTAGAAAAAAGTAGCTTCGATATAGCTAACGTTCGACCATATTCAGGACAACTACTAGAAAAACTTATTTGGTCAGAAACGGGCAGGTACACCTTAAACAGGGACATAGTAATTGGAACTACCAGTTTGGAAAGGATACTCCTCGACCCTCGCTCTGTGGGGAGGAAATATTGTGCCAACACGGACACTCGGTTCACTTCCATCCCCATCTCTAATCAAATATTCAGCCGCGGGAAAGCAAGTCACAAACACGATCACCAAGCAAAGGAGAAAACACATCGTCGCGATTCGAAGTCCTCCACATGTTGACACACTAAATAATTCTTACCAACGCATTCCGTAGTACTGCGCTTTCTGCGACTATCCACCGAGGAGAGGAAAATAAAACGCTTAGATTCACTTGTTTTTGTTGTTTATTAAATAAAAGGTTACTTCGTTGACGGTAATGGATAATTACTTTTGGATTTATTAAATGATAAAACATGGAACACAGGTTGGATATCAATTTATTTAATTATTTAAAGAAAAGTTCGGTTGCAGTTATTTTAATTCCGAACACTTTAATCTTCACTACCGCTTTAAATGTGAGACGAGCTATCAAGTCAACCAGCACTTCACAAACGACCCGTTTATAAACGCATCTCCGCAGACGGCGGAGAGCGGGAATGAACCGACCGTCGCGAACGGTGGTTGTAATAGGACTCACCGAGGATGGAACTCTGACATGAATTCCATCCTAGGTAATGGCTAAGAAACAAGGGGAGAGAGAGAAAAACGTTTCTCTTAAGGGTGCGGCCGCTGTAGGAAATGCACTCTTTCAGTGCAATGGTGTGTGTGCATGGTTCTTTCATGGGTGAGAATGAACCTAGAACAAAGAAAGGGCATAAAGTGCATTCATAGGATACGATTTCGGTAAAGAAAATAAAACCGAAATCGTCGGATGCTAATGGGATCTTGGTTGGAACATGTGCTTCGCGGCTAAACAAAGAAACGACGACATTATGTGGAAATGTGCTAATTGTTTTTAGCTATGTTACTGGGAAATGATGTTTATGGCATCGCTAGTAAGGGTAGGTATTGAATTATTTGCATATCGCCTGATGACGGACAGCGGTCTTTTGTTTACTCATGGTGTGAGTTAGGAAAATAGGCTTCAGCATCGATTGCGCTAATTGAATGCTGCTGCTTGTATGTTATTGTTGGGAAAAAAGATCGCCGGCCAATGTGTACGTTAAGAGATTTATCATACAGCTGAAAAATAGACAGCGCAATGTTTATGGCCCCTGGTGAAGATTACATTATATGTAATTCAAATCCTTTTGTTTACAGGAATTCGTCTAGGGAGATTTGCTTGACACCGAAGGTGCCGAATTAGTTTGAGATTCTTGATAAGGTAAGAAAGAAATCTTACAGGAATTGTATGCGAAGAGATGTATGAAAGGTAAGTTTTCTTTTCCAGGGACTTTTAAGTTATATAAATTTGATTGTTTTAATGTGTGTAGCATTTAAAGCTTATGCAGACTGGGTAGCAGTTATTGGGTTTATTCAGGAAGGCGAGCCGTGGGGTTTGGCGGAACCGCCACAGCTCTCCTTGAACTACCTACAAACACGCAGTGGCTTGTACGCATGTGGAAAACGTTGTTAAAACATATTTTTGTGGGGTGAGACATGTTGAACAATACGTGTCGCATTTAACCCCGTCACACATTATGCTACCTTACACACGCACACAAATATTAAGAAAACACTGTTTCATTTACTTGATCTAAGTTCTTTATTTCAACGCACTGTTGTAGTTTATTTCAATACCTTATTTCTAACAATTTAGCACTCTTTAAGTTTTAATTTAAAATTCATTTCAACTTTTAACAACGCACATTAGCCACACAAAATTATAGTTCACGGAACGACCACACGCTTGCATGTATTCTCATATATGACTCCAAGTATCATTTTAATATCACCGAAACGCACTCGACTTTAGACATCCCCGCAATAGGCTTTTAGAATGTCCGACTAGGATTATGGTTACGCACTGACTTTTTACAATAAAATTTAAAGCGTCACGGGCTTTATCATTAAGAAGCTGGTTGACAAAGACTCACTTTATGTTCTCTGTTAAGGACAATGGTTTGTTGCACACAAGAATAGTAATAATAGAATATAAATAGCAAAAGGCTCCTCGATAGTACCTGGTTAGTATCCCCGCCTGTCACGCGGGAGACCGGGGTTCGATTCCCCGTCGGGGAGCCTCTGGCACAAGACTAATGACCTTGCCCGGAAAAACAAATTATCATGAAAAATTTAACAAGCCAATAAGGCCAAGATCGGTTCCCGGTTGTAGTGCCGATGATGATGATGAAATACCAAAATAGGTACTCAAAGTATGTATAACTAATCAGATCGCGAGAATTAAGATAGGTCGGACATGTAGCGCTGTAGTGCTCCAAGAAGCCCTACCATTTCTCTCCCACATACGCATGTACCCACTTATAAAAAGCCCATCCAAAAGTTCCATCCATATCCCCAAATCAACATTGAATTCAATGTCAAGCAACTCGAATCAAACGTTCAATTCTCCAACATTGAATTCAATTGCTTAAAATCAAAAAAGCACAATGCATATCTTCACATGTATGGTATGTGCAATTTTAACACCTTTAAATCCTAGAATCCAAAACCCAAAATGAACACCTGTCAAAACAGAAACATGTCTAGTTGATCCACCGACACACAATTCAGGCAATATAAACATCATAATGCATATCTCCACATCCCAGATGTTTTATGACTTGCAAATAGACCAATATTCCAAGATTCTAATTTCACACTCAATTCCCACGGATCTTGTGGTATCCATCTGAAGTGCACGCAAACTCTTGTTTGCATTAGCCAGATGGATAACACAAACAAAACCCCGAAAAGGATCGGAGATAAGTGGCGATGGGTCCGGACTTCGAAAAGAACAAGATAACAAAAGATACAGATAGAGTCTGAATCGAGAGTCCAAATCGACAAGCAGTAGACAGTAAGAAAAGAGAGTCAGTACGTAACGTAGGGAAGGAGAAGTGCTCCTCAAAATTTATTATATATTACATCGTAAACCCGAGTATTAAATAAATCCTTTTTACCAAAATATCATTTGTGTTTGAGTTTTAACAGAAAATTCAGTGATTTGGTTGTTTCTCTCTAGTTTAATAAAAGTGACTTGTAGAAAACAGTATTTATTTTCTCGCACGTGTAAGGACAATTGCGTCGCCTATTAATCAGTGGAATCGTGCAGCAACACCGTCGATAGTGCACAAAAGACAAATACCTACGAGTTCGAGACTTCAATAAAGGACAACAACGGTAGCCCACTCTTCCCGGGGAACCGGAAGCGCTGTGGTGCACCAAGGAAATATTATAGCGCGAATAGGCAACGATAGGACTGTGCGTGGAATTCTTGACGGAACACCAAGAGGAAAGAGACCTGTAGGACGGCAGCGCCGGAGATGGGAGGACAATGTAAGGCGTGAACTTGACGGGATTGGATCAGATGGTCAAGCGCGGAAGGAGAGTGCACAGGACAGGGAGCAATCCCACAGCCGAGTCAGTCAGTTGATGAACTTCCGGGTTCCTATAGATCAATAAATCGTAGTTGTAGTAACTATTAATTCTCGGTGAAGAAAGCACTTCTTTTCTTCTTCCCTTCTTTACTTCTTTACATGTAACCTTGCTTCGATCTAATCATTTGTTCTATTTCCTTTTCTTCTTTCTCGTTTTAATTATAATTATGTACTGTCTCTGTATTTATTTTTGTTCTTATTTTTATTTATTTTTTCTTTATGTTTCTTGGTCTCTTAATAACTTGATTTGAACATCACCTTTCACTGAACACTTAATTCGATTTTTAGTTTTGTTTGTTGGTTTGCTCTGATAGTTTAACGACTAATCGTTCTATTTTTGTATCTTTTTTATTTATTTTGTTCACCGTATACTGTAGCGCTGTTTGTTTAATAGTTTTTGTTATATTATTGTTATTATTTGTTTTATTGGTATCATTTCGCGGGAGTTTTTTGGATAGGGAGAGGCCACGCAACAGGTTGCGAAAATACTCTTTTAACTATATTTCGATTGTGCAGCCCGAAAGGTACAAACCTGTTTTTTTTTTTGTATGCTTCACTTATGTGGGTAATTTGTGTGTGAGTTTTCTTACACTAATTTTTGAGTAAAAGTGCTTAATTGTCCTAAATTATGCTTTTCGTGGTTCTATTTTTTTGTGGGAGCTCTGTAGGGTCACTAAGGGTCAAGTGTTTTCAAGCTCTTACGAGTTCTTAAACTCAGACTTCCCTAATCTTATCAGCTGCTCCAATCGTTACAAAAATTTGTTTTAGTTTTAATGTATTAACTTTAATTAATTTCGCTATACTCTACTCTTAATTATTATTTACACTTTATTGTCACAAAGATACTCTATTCTCTGCACGCACGACACGCATTAGCCACACTCAATTCAAGTTCATGGCTTGCATATATTTTCATATACGAGGGTTGCCTTTTATATTTCGGGATTAGAGAACAAAAACAAATATTGCTCATCGAAAATCACTTTATTGTTTTTCAAAATATTCCCCATGAATATCTATACACTTTTGCATGCGTTTGAACCAATTGTCGAAGCACTTTTGCCACTCTGATTGAGGTATCTCCAACACATGCATTCTAAATGCAGGAACCGCTTCTTCAGGTGTCAAAAAACGTTGACCTCACAGTTTGTTTTTTACGTACGGGAATAAAAAGAAGTCATTCGGTGCCGAGTCAGGACTATACGGCGAATGACCCATCAAATCGATGTTTTGGGTGCTCAAAAATGCAGTTGTCGCAGCCGATGTGTGAGAGCTCGCATTGTCGTGGTGAAGAGTGATCCGTCTTCGGCGGTTGGTTTTCCTGATTTCTTGGAAGACAACTGGCAAACAAATGGTTGTGTGCCACTCAGAATTGACTGTTCTGCGTTGCTCTAGTGGTACGGTTGCGACATATCCAGTTTTTCCGAAAAAACAGGCGACCATTTGTGCTTCGTGCGCGAACAACTTTTGTTGGATTTGGCTCATCTTGAAACACCCAGACAGTCGACTGCTGTTTACTTTCGGGCTCATACGCGTAAATCCACGATTCATCACCTGTCACGATGTCATAGACGTGTTTCGAAGCACCGCGACCGTATTTTTTGAGCATTTCTTTCGACCAATTGACACGAGTGTTTTTTTGGGCGATTGACAAATTGTGTGGGATCCAACGCGAACAAATTTTTTTGACAGTCAAATGTTTATGCAATATTGAATGTATGCTGGTCCCACTAACGCCTAAGATTGTCTCAATCTCACGATAGGTCACATGACGATCTTCCAATATCAGTTCGCGCACAGCATCAATGGTTTTCGGAACAACAACTGATTTTGGACGACCTTCACGAAATTCATCTTGGAGTGAACTACGACCACGATTGAATTCACCATACCATCGATAAACACTGGTCCTTGATGGAGCTTCATCGCCAAAAATTGAATAAAGTTCATCCATGCACTGTTGCTGAGTTAATCCACGCCGAAAGTTGTAAAAAATAATCGCATGAAAATGTTGACGATTTAATTCCATTTTTGGGCCGATATGAATCTTTTAAGTTACTGTAAACAACACAAAAAGCGCTCGTATGTCAAAACGTTCTGAGTGCGTATAACCTCAAAAATGTCCAAATTTACGACAGAGCTGTCAATTGCCGGATTGCAACGCTAGGGTTGCCAAATCCCGAAACATAAGAGGCAACCCTCGTACACACTCGCCACTCCAAGTATCATATTAATATCACCGAAACAATTCTAATACTCGAATTTAGACATCCGCGTTACTCACGGGTAAGACTCAACTCTGATTTTAGAAGTGCAATAAACTTTAAGAATGTTCGACACGGATAATGGTTACGCTTTTTTAAATAAAATATAAAGCGCCTCGGGCTTTGTACTTTGAAACGTCCGAATTCGACACTGGTCGGTAAAGACTTGTAGCGATTCTAACAGATACACACAATTCACAAGCAAAAATAGTGAAGAACACCGAACGAAAAAAAATCGAATAAGAAAAATACATCAGAACCGTATACCAAGCGAAAAAATAAAAATAATTCATACCAGTGGAATATAGTCGAGTTTGGAAATCAAATTCTAAACACGGTTAGTAGCCTGGTGTGTAACGCTTAGGTCAAATTTTTTTCGTGATTCGAGCTGTCATAGCGTCAGTTCGAATCACACGATCTTCTTCACTATTATTTAAAACGCTATAGACTCACTGTGCGGTGTCCATTGGGGACAATGGTTGCAAAAAGACTCTTTGATCGTACAGACTGAAGGGTACATTGATTGTTTCTACACACAATAGATGTCTTTCGAACACAACAAATGCATGTCTCGCAGTACATTTTTTGTTTATCTTATATTCAAAATGTTTCTGATTTGCGAGACCTGATTGCGTAGATGTGTGTGATACCATTCTTAGATCCTTGTATTTACACATGTGCTCATTCATGGTCAACGATAGCAAAGATATTTTGTATATGATTGTTATTTGCATGGGATTGTTATTTGTTTTGGGTAGCACGTTATATCCTTTTTGCCGTCATAGATTTTTTCCAGATGTGGTATCTGGATTCTATGATCCGCCTGAATATCATCATCATCGGCACAACAACCGGGAATCGGTCTTGGCCTTATTTAGCAAGTCCTGAGGCTTGTTAAATTTTCCATAATGATTTGTTTTTTCCGGGCAAGGTCATTATTCTTGTGCCTGCATATGCATTTGGTTTTATGCACTTTCACAGGTACTCATTGTGGTGTATAATACCCGTTAACATGTTCGAAGAGGTTTGTGGGGTAGAAGGTGTTGGTTGCCAGGCATGGGCACTGATTTACTCTCTCCGGAGCTAATGATTTCACTAGATGACACACCTGAGAAAAACAGAACAGCCGTTGATTCCTATGGTTGAGCGGACACGGAACAGCAAAGACAACACTCTGGTTATTCTCTATTTTATTTTATTTTTACATTGAACATGATTTTTATTTAAAATATAAACTCTTGACACTGTCTTTTAAAATATGTGCTATAATGTTACTGGTGAAATTGGTCTAACACCGTGCACCGACCGTATTCAATTTTTTAATTTACAAGGTGACAATGGAACTTAGATGACACAATCGAAATAATTTTAAGTGCGTATCCTCATTCACGGTGGCTCTGACTCGCACGAAGAATAGCTTGTGTACGCTAAAGAAGTTTAAATCTGACTCAACGATGCAACTCACATCCATCAGATTCAATGGCCGCCAATTGCATCGATAGGGGAGGATTCTATATGTATCCGTATAGGACAAGTACGATGCCCTGCGATGAGGGCGATGATCGGTGGACACCTGATTACACAAAAACACGATCATCGGGGGCTGCGGCGATGTACACATACATCGTTGATAATGTATGCCAGGGATCGAAATAGATTTTTGTTTCAAAGTAAAAAAAAACGCAATTTCACAGATCAAATGGTGGCACGCATGATGTACAGGATGTGCCTATGATACCAAGGGGTCGTCGTTGTATTTGCCTAAGATTCCTTGGAAATACCGATGTAGGTAATATCTAATCTAGCCGTATGGCTCCGGTGCACAAGGAGGGAAATTATTTTGTTGACATAAGTCAGCAGAAACCTCGTCGACGGCGGCAAAGGGTCCGGCTGGATGGCCATATGTTTGAATTAATATGCGGGTAAGTAACGAACACAGTGAGATAATGTATGTTTAATTTAGATTTCAGGCGGGTCATCATAGGCATGGCATGGGCAAGGTTACCTAAACAATGATCATATCCATGCCCAAACTCATGATCGGTTGATAGCCGATAACGGGGAATTGTCGCAACTGTCGCGGGCCTAAGGGTATAGACGCGATATACAATTGTGAACTATGGAAAGAATATCGGCTACAGCTATGTCAACAACATGCTGGCCAGCATTTGTTTATCGTAATTGAAGACAGGCTGAGCCGATAGGAGATGAATTGGTTCATGGAAAATGAACCAGTGAAATTCAGAATGTGTGGATGCCGTCGGGTCGGTTTTGCTTTCAGTTACGATGCCGCAGGGGAACTAACGCTACCCCTAATTGCAGGTAAATACTATGGGTTTGCATGGAAAGAGGAAGGTAGTTAATTTAAGAGGATGGGCGGTTCTTTGGGAATGTATTAAAGAACCGCCACAGGTTAATTTTGATTGGGTTGAAGGTTGTCCTTCATATTTCTCTAATTTTGTTGTCTTGTATTAAGGATGTTAGTGTCGTTGAATTTATATTGACTTTCACAGGTATTCATTGTGGTGGTATGCTTATTGGGGTTAATCAACATATGGGGATTCACATCAAGGTAAATCCGGGGGAAATTTGGGGGTGACCCCAAAAGCGTACGTATTAGGGGATGATAGACGTTGCGTGTAACAGACATTTAACAACAGGTGAGTGCGTTTAGAAAGATATCTACCAATGATAGGTTATATCAATTTTATCAAACCAAACTCAGTTTTCAATTAATGGAGTATGTGTTTTATAAAAGAGTATGTAGAGTGCGGTTTTGTGTCAAGTACAGATCATGATAGCACTAATATTATACAATGCTTTTCGCTTTTAAATATTGACCTATTTCAATGGTGATTAGGTTGACGGGACCGAATTCTAGGAGAAGAGTTGTGTATTATTTGGATTTTTATTAAATTACTTGCGAAAACTATACCGAGGCGGGATGGTATTCCACCAGAGACGCCAGTGTTAGAATCGACCTATCACCTAACTACTCGCCAAAGATAGCAGTCACGGCACCACCCGTCATCATTATTAATTTACTCTAGATTAATTGTCATGAAAGTTTCTCGAGGAACATTCTACCTTTCTCGACCGGTCCATAAGCCCAGCTCCGAAAGATGACCTAGAATTTCTTCTGACCAACCGGATAATGTTTCACTTAGCGGCTAGATTTTGGGACTCAACATACCACTCAGCATACAACTAGTAACAAAATTAATAATTAAAGACTACTTAACATCGGACTAACATCGCATGTGCGCATCTCACGTATAATACCCGTAAACATGTTTGAAGAGGTTAATTTTGATTGGGTTGAAGGTTCTCCTTTATATTTCTGTAATTTTATTGTCTTGTATTAAGACATACTCAAATTGTATAAAGCAAACATTTTGACTTCGTTCTTTCCGTAATTGTTGAGAATTCGGGTTGCGTTACTTTTCTTTCAGTGAGATTCTTTATCCACATCGATGGAGGAAAATGTGTTATACCATTTATCTAGTTCGACTTTGCTCTTGTCTATGCAACTTTGCGGACCTTATAGAATGACGTATGATAACCCCGAACTTCACCTCTTCGATCAACTTTTCTAGCCATCTCCATCTCTCTGGAAATCCCGATCCTCTGCCAAAGCTGTCTCCATTCCATTCGAATATCTTTCTCTTCGGCAATTCAAATGAATTCTGAATGCAAGTCGTCGACCTCGGAACGATACGAGATCTAAGGTCTAGTGTCCACGCCTTGATACAAGTCGAAAGACTCAAACCTCTACCTATTATTCGGGCAGCTGTCGTCGAACCGATTGTGCTTTCACAATGAAAGCACTCGTTACCGGTACAGCAAATGCAGACTGTTCCTTTCCCCCGATCAAAAGTGAAGTATCCGTAATTACAATCCTCGAAATCAAATTAACTTATGCCCTTTAATGGAATCACGATCCAGACCAAGTGGCGCGATCAAATGCTGGTGCCAGTTTCACTATCCCATTATTTCTCTGCATCGTAATGCCGTGTGTGGTATGATTTCCAGCGAATTATTAGCCCGTGAAGAGCAATCAAGAACGGTCTAGAGGTGCGCCACACTATAACGACCGACACCGATTGTCAACAGCGGTGCTTGACATACGCGATCACAATGTTATGATTACGACAATTATGTTCAGCACTAATCCGCGCGAACTCAGCGTTCACGTGGGCGGCACTGTTCATCATTTGGGGCTAGGTGCAGGGCCTGAGAAAGGCTTGGCAACGAATTCATGGTTCCACACCCTCACGAGAACATCCTGCTTCCTCGGCGAATTAGTGTGACAATTAATCGAAAGTAAATTAATAATGACAACGGGGGGTACCGTGACTGGTATCTCTGGGGCAATTTGTCATTGTGATGCGTTGCGGTTGATATGCCATTTGAGACATGTCGAGATCAATTTTCGTAGAAACAGCCACTGTGGGTGTTTGAATATTGAATACTAGGTTCATTTATGAATAAAGGGAAGAGTTGTGTTCCAAAGATGAGTATATAAAGGATTGGACGGCGAAATAGTGTAATTTCACTGGTCAATTATAGAATTTTTAAATTACAGAGAGGTTGTGCGATGATCATGGAGTAATGTGAAACTGAAGTTTTAGTTAGGGCTCCTCGATAGTATAGTGGTTAGTATACCCGCCTGTCACGCGGGAGACCGGGGTTCGATTCTCCGTCGGGGAGCCTCCGTCGCAAGACTAATGACCTTGCCCGGAAAAAACAAATCATTATGGAAAATTTAACCAGCCTCGGGACTTGCTAAATAAGGCCAAGACCGATTCCCGGTTGTAGTGCCGATAATGATGATGATGAACTTTTAGTCGCATGTATTTCTTTAAATTACCAGGCTAATATTTGTTGTTTCACAATTCTAAACACTCACGTACTGAAACATTACACGCCTTTATGTGCGGCTTCGTTCTGTATCCGAGAAACAAAGATACCCACCATACAATAATTTGGTTAATAATTATTAATGTAGATAAGACGAAAAATAAATTATAAAAATGTGAGGTGGTTGTGATCTAACATAAAAATTCGCTTCAGGAACATAAGGCACTGAGCTGTTGCCCTATATGCGTATAAAAGTTAAGGCATTGGTGGTCTTCTCCCAGCGTAATATACACCATAAAATCACTGGGTTAATATTTGGTACATAAGACGAAAAATAAATTATTACTACTACTGCTACTACTATTCATTGTTCCCTGTCCCCTACGCTCTCCTTCCACGTGCGGCCATCCGATCTCCTCGAGGTCCAACCTAACATTGTCCTCCCATAAATAATAATGTTACCTATGGTTGTAATAATTTGAGGTGGTCGTTGTCTAGGATAAGAATTCGGTTAAGTAATAGAAGATAAGGACAAATTGTTTCATATGCATATCAAAATCAAGTACATGTTGGCCGTTTACCATCCGAATAGAGGAAATAATATGACGAAGAAGGAAATAAGCTAGCGTCTTCTTGGACGTTTTAATGTAGCCAAACATTTTCTAATTAGCGACACACATGACTGAATATGCGAGATTGTTACTGCTCTTATACCTATGTTGTAGCGATACTTAGGAGGATATTGTTTTTGTTCTTCATGAACAAGATCTCTTTATAGATCTACCAAGTTCGCCCGTTGCTGTTGTCGCTGTGGTGATGTTTTCAGGGATCTGAGTTCCTTGCTAGAGTTTGTGGGGGGGTATATGTCGTGGTGCCGGTAGAGAACCCCCACAAGTTCCTCTCCATTCCCATGTGCCGTTTTGTGTTTGGTGTGTCTGCTTCTGGCCGCTGGATGTGGCTGTCTCCTTTTTTTATTTTATTTTTCTCTCTTTTGATTAAACTTTTGCACTGTTGCCGGTGTTTAGCCACAGGCACGCTTTTGTTATTTTAAGAATATCTATTTTTTTTTTCACTATTCCTGGTGTTTAGCCCCGGGGACGCCTTTATTATTTAAGAATTTCTAATTTTTCTCACTATTCCCGCAGCCGCCTCACATTTTCGCGGGTCTCGGGGTCGGCTTCGCTTCCAGCATGATGTTCATCGATTCTTTGCTCTCGTCGTCCTCGCTGTTCACGAAGTAGTTCTCCGTTTCTTCCATCAGAGCGATAAGCGAGCGAGTATTTCGAAAAATACTGCCGCTATTTTTTGTAGAGCTCGTCCGGTTCGTATGTAACTTCTTCTTCTTCGCTAGAATAGAGGGTACCGGGCAAATCGCAGTCCGCCATTCTGTTGCATTCTGTTGGTAGGGGGTGTTGGTATCCCACCGCTGTCACAATTTTTTGTAATAAAAGTCGCTCCCGTGACCTGGTTTTCGAATTTATTAAAACACTTTACCTTTTTTATAAAATATTTTCACTTTATTTTTGCGCCACCGAAACTTTGTAATCCAACACATTCTTGCCTCGCACGTCATCCCATCATGATTCGTCTGAGTCTAGCGCTGCCCAACACCAAATCTAGACTGCCTCAATTGCCACCCGCCATTCATTTGTTTAGTTTAACCTTTGCAATTAGAATCACAAAAAGGAAAGGAAAGGAATAAAGGTCATAGATGCACTTCGGCAGGAAACAATAGATAAAGGATCTTGTGGATGCGCATTTATGATGCTAGATGTTATTTGTATTTGAATTTGAATGGTGTAAATGGATATTGAGTTTTGTCGGACCAAATTTGTGCAAACCAATTCTTAGAGGATCATAAAATTGCAGACGCGCATTTTATGATTCTGAATAATATTTGTTCGAAAATGGGGTATCTGGTCCGCACATTTACTTTAGGGATTCTGGAAATCTATAATTGAACATACAATGCACATGATTGCATATGACTTAAGGATTTCCGGGAATTGAATCCATCGAATCGAACGTTTGATTCAATTTGTTCAACATTGGATTCAATGTTTGTTTGGGGATATGGGTGGCGTTATAGGAAGAAGGTGCAAAACGTATGGGGAGGGAAATGGTAGGGCTTCGTGGAGCACTACACTCATCTGCAACAACAAATCAAATCTCCCATTTTAAAACATTTTTTATTTAATTTCTTCTTGCATTATTGACTTACCGGTTAACAAAAAATGTGGTTTCGTTTTTTTAAATTTTTTTTCTCATTTTTTTTATTGAGTTTAACTGACACGTACATTGCTTTTTTTCTTTTAACTTAAATCAAAATGTTAGCCTAAACCTAAGAAAGATACATTTAAACTTCCCCCTGGTAAAAGTTACACATTCAATACCAGAGCCACTGATGCTGTTTAATAACACCTCCGCGAGCTCCGTGACAAATAAACACGAACACGTAACCACAATGAAGAATACAACACCAAAAGAAAATCGAAAAAGAAATCATCGCGGCTGCACCTCCAAGAAAATAACATAGGAATCTAGAGTTTTAGTTAGCAAGAAAATACATCCTAGTATACACACAACCGTAGTCTACTGTTTGGTTCTACCATTTTCATAGCGCGGGTTCGAATTACGTTCATCACCGTTCATCATCTCTCTCTCTCTGAGCAGATGATAAAAATAAGAACCACTTGGCCCGAGATAAGTGGAATAAGGAGACTGGCGAACCGGTGCAAACTTCAGGATTCGCGGATTCTCTTCAGTTGCGCGCAAGATGTGTGGACGAACGTTGCCATGTTGCCAAATTATTCTCGCCATGCTGGCCCCAACACGACAAACTAGACGTAGGAGGAATCTCGGAGTCTGTATATACTAAAAAAAAATTTACTATTGCCCTTCGTTCCAGATAATTGTTTACAAAAACTCGAAGAGATTTCGTCACGATAAGCAGCTTTTAATCTATAACGAATTTCAGGAGTAATCACTTTTTTTAAAGTTAAAAATTCAATATCAGCACAGTGCGTTGACACAGCACTAGGGTACGCCGCCATACTTCCCGCTGTTGAAAGGCACTGGATGAACGCTCGACCTCGGACCTGCGCATGTGCGATGAAAGGGACTGTTACTTCCATTTGCCACCACGCACGACTCTGAACACAATTTCATTCACGTTGCGCAAGCACGGGTGCATTACTTTCCAGCCTACCCTCATATGTGATCATTCACATGCATTAGTTGACATTAATAACCATTTTCAGAGGTACGTATAAATATATAGAGTTCTTCTTCAGGGGTATAACCCCGAATTGGAAGAGCTATACCGCAAACCTACAGTAGTGAAAGTAATCAAGTCGCGAAGAATAAGATGGGGCGGACATGTGGCGCGAATGGGCAACGATAGGACCGTGCATAGAATTCTCGACGGTAAACCAACGGGAACGAGACCGGCAGAACGGCCGCGACGGAGATGGAGGACAATGTTAGGCTTGACCTTGAGATGGGATCGGCTGGTCAAACGTGGAAGGAGAGCGCACAGGTAAGAGAACAACGGCGGAGTCAAGTCGGCGAGGACATGAACTTCCGGGTTCTTACAGGCCAATGAATAAAAATAATAATAATAATTCTTCAGGGGTATAATTTGATCTGTCTTTAATTAGTGATAATGTAATAATAACGATGAATCCTCAATGCTATTCCAAAATAAACCAAAGAGGATTTAAACATTTTGTTTTTACTAATAGTGCGAAATGTTTTCATTCCGCTTTCGTGAATATCAATAGTGTATCAAGTCTCTAATGTGAATAAATTTACTACAGTCCTTCAATGGGGGGATGGGAGCGAACATACGGGGCAAAGTCACGGATTGCCTTCAACTCGGCGAACGCCAGGACGTTTCTTGTCCCTGTTCAATCCAAGTTGACATGCAGTCTCCACTTTGGCAGCCGGCAAGTAGTGAACCAATGCATGCAGCGACATCGTGAGAAAAGTTGCCGCAAGGCTAATAACGTTGCCCGGAAAAACAACTATTATGTCAAATTTATCAAGCCTCGGACATCGGCCCGAAATCGGGACCGGTGGAGAGACTTGCTTAATATGGTCAAGACCGCATCCAGGTTGTAGTGCCGATGATGATGATGATGATCCTTAAATACTCATGACAAGATAAATTTAAAAAAATAAGCACGATAAGAAACTTTTGGCATCTATATACACTTTATTGTATTGTAAGAAAATGTTACTGGCTTTTTACAGAATTGAACTCGCGCGCAACATCTTCTAATTACGTTTTCAAGATAAAGTAGTCACAGTAACAAGCACCACTCTATTAATGAAGAAAGATACTTGAAGTTTATATATGCAAATCATATCAGAAAAGCAAACATATATTCTCCATTGCAATCGCACTCTCTCACTGATGCAAGATGCTGTGCAGATAAGACTCCACCGACACGAACCGTGTCAGACACCTTTGACAAAGCAAGTCCGCCACTAAATTTTACTTTACGTGTACGTCCTCTGCATTGTCCTCAATTTCGTGTCTTTTCGGTACATCACCTTCGACCCGATAACACTTTGTGCACTACCTGCTCTTAGCATTTCCTCAACTACCATACATAAGCGAAGATGACAAAGCTTCGCCACACTCCTCGCAGGTCACGTTATCCAACACTTATCCAATGCATTCAATTTCATAAGCCACAGGTATATGGAAGCCGTCGTGAAAATCGATCGACGATAGCCTTCTCTTCCTGGGACACTCCTGCTTGCAGTTTACATCACCAGGTCTTCATAAACCTCTAATACCCCTCTAATGCCCAGCAGGTGAACACTGAACTCATTCCCTGATGCCGACTGACCGTATGTGTTATCGGTATGCACCTTGGTCTGAATTAAGACATCTCACCCCCCGGGCAACTTTTAAGGGAATCCAATGCTTGAAGATTGTTCACGACAGAACATTTACTACACTTCTAATGCCCGGCTAGCGGTGTATCTAGGATAAGAACACACGCATGGAGTTTGCCTGGGCTGTTGAGAATACTTGAAATATTTTGACTTTACACTGATTCTCCATCAGGTCTGAAGTGGTCGGCCACGACGGAACATACAACACAAATTCCGAAGCCTCTGCGTTCGCGTTGGTAAAATTAAAAGCCCGTGTCGGATCGTAGTTGCAGATTGTTTGTAGATAATGGTCAATCCCTGTTCTCTAGCTGTGACGGCGGTACAGTAGTATCTGGCTGAGTGTCACCTTGCTCCGCCGAAAGCCACAAGGAAGGAGGTTTCCATGCTGAACTTCAACTGACACCTCGGCGACGTGCCTTTCATACGTAGCCATGGTGGTTCTACACAGACTAACAGACTTACATTCTCCGGCGCAGATTAGATTCACGATACACCCGGCAATAACTTTAGTAAATATTATGAAGTCGTCGATGCGCATGAGATTCCAAACAGGGAGACCAGCTACAGGAGCAAGCGAAATGGAACCGCAGAGACACTAGATTCCCAGAAAGATGATTTAGTGGCGATAAAGGAGAATTGCGCCATCGACTATGCATTAAATAAGGAAATGCACTTATCGACGCGATGATTCAGCACTCAGGATGCCATTGTGCTCATTGTACAGTGTGGTTCAAAAGACGGGGTATAGATGTGGTACAATTGTCTTACGCAATATGATGGTATTCATTAATCAGCACGATCTAAGCATGAAAAGTTGCCACAATCCCAAGCAGAAGCTGACCTCTTCTGAATTTAAAATTTTAGAGTTCGACGAAAAGCAATGAATTTACTTCAAACGACATACTAGTTTGGGGGAAAATAAATCCATTATTGTTACGTTTATTTCGAGATTTTATTTAACATGATTCGCATTGCCCAGTTTGCGATTAATTTGTTGCCATGTTAAAGTTAACCTCAGAATATCTCCTTCATAGAAGCCGTGACCACTCTTGGCACAAACTCGACAAAAAGTTTTCACATTCTTCTTTTAATAGAAATTTCTTACCTAAGAAAGTTTTGTAATGATAAAAACAAATGGTAGTCGGAAGATGATATGTCCAGACTATACAAAATTTCCCGTCCAAGTTCCCAGACTTTGTGGGCGGACGTTGTCCTATATTGATCAATAGCAACAGCAATATATATATATATATAATTTTTTTTTTTTTTTTTTTTAATTATTATTTATACTTCTCTCAGCAGAGGCGCCGTCACCGCGCCCCGAGATGCCATCAAACAACAGTTGCAGTTCTTATTGAACAGTTGCAGGTTGTAACAATCCGGAAACACTCACGCGTGGATGGAATTCCACAGCTTTTCCGCTCTGTAACGGAACGAGTTCTGATGAAAGGATGTTCGCGCCGTCAGTAGATGAACGGCAATTTGGTGCGGTCCGTCGAATTTGTTTCTGGAGCGAATATAAACCGAATTGCGCGAAACAATACCACGAATCTCCGAAGAACCGTACCCGTGATAAGATATGTATAACAGGGAGCGGTCAGCTACGCGCCTACGATGTGATAACGACTGTAGTCCCGACGTCAGCACCGTGTCCCCGATCAGGCCGGTCGCTCGTCCCTGTATGCTCTCAAAATGGTCGAGCGTATGTTTAGGAGCACAGCTCCAAACATGAGAGCAATATTCGAGCGCGGGTCTAATTTTGGGATATATACAGAAGAAAAGGTTGTACCGGAGTAAAATATTTATTGGCTCTAAAAAGATAACTCAGTTTTTCGAGGCGGACCTGGCGATGTTCGACAAGTGTTTATGCCACGCTGCATTCCCACAGACCGTGACGCAGTTTCAAGCGTTTGCCAGCTTCGAGGGCCTGTCCATTCATCATCAGCTGTGGGACCGTGGCGGTTCCGCCAAACCCCACGGTCCACTTACCTGAAAAAACCCCCATTATTACAACCCAATCTACATCAGTTTCTGCTAATACAACAGCTTTAGCACCTGTAAATGCTTCACGCATTATATAGATCAAATCTATAATCTTAAAAAGTCCCTGTAAAAGAATTCTTACCATTTCAAGCATCTCTTCGCATACAATTACTGTAAGAGTTCTTTATTACCTTATCATAAATTACCTGAAAGAAAATTCATCGGTTCATATATAATACAACCGCATATCAGGAAATATTACCCTTGCGTCGCCTATTCCCAGCTTCATTCATGTGTACACCAAATCCCTTTCATACACATTGGCTGGCGACCTTTTTTTTCCCATCAATAAACAACCCAAGCAGCTGCATATAATTAGCGCAATAGACGCTGAAACCAATTTCCTTAACACGCAATATGCAAACAAAAGAACGCTGACCTTCAAAGGTTTTCTGGCGATACCATAAACATCGTTTGTGGTATCCTAAATGCAATTCCCATGTAATGAGTTCCAGCTTATTTATTTAGCTGACCCTAATTACAGACCGATGCATTAGGTCGCTTCTCCTGTGTTCTTTTTCCCTAGCTGTAGGTTATGTTTATCCTTGCTGGAATGCATCGATAAACACGATAATGTGATCTTCACTCACGCATACCATTACTCTGAAAAAGTGCATTTTCTTAGTGGCCATACCCTAAGGAGAAAATTTTCTCTTTCTCCTCCATATCTCACCCTTAATTGACGATGGAATTCAAGTCAGAGTTCTATCCTCGAGGAGTCTCATCCCTACCACCGCTCGCGACGGTAGGTTTTTCTCCCGCACTCCGCAAACCGCGGAGATGTGTAATATACCTCGGGGTCGTGTCGAAGTGTTTAACTAGTATCGTTTCACCTTTCATCGCATTTTTAAAATCATTTTACCTTAATATTAAGTCCGGTGTAAAATTAAAAAAAACATTAAGTACAACAAACTCGTGCTCAGTGCGTTTCATTTATTTGGTGATTAACTTTTGGCGGAACTTTCCTTGAGTGAATGAAGGATGGAGGAGGAAGTGAACGGAGTGCCCGTGTATTGGCACAATACTTCCTCCCCACAGACCTATCATCCACTTTTCTTAATGAATGTTGTATACTGTGTGTTCGTTGCATTGAAGACGACGAGATTGGCCTTTCCCCTGCAAGACCCTATCTAGATCCCGGTTCAAAGAGTCGATCTCTCTACAACTCAGTTGATGCGACGTTGGTGCACTAACCCGTCGATCACTCGAATAAGAGGTAACAAGCGTACCATGGTCTGCAAAACTCAATGCATTGTTATCTGTTGATTCCAACAAATCATTTATGTGAAGCAAAAACAAGGTTGGAGCCAAAATAGAACATTGAGTCACCCACGACTTAACAGGATACAGATCCGGACGCTCGCCATCCACGACAACCCGGATAAATCGATTTTCGAGGAAGCTCTTCGTCCAGACGCAAAGCTACCGGGAAAGTCCGGTAGTACAAAAATACCCACCCAAAGGCCCCAAGGTAGACCACCAAATCTCAAAGAAACTCGAAGTCAACCACTCAGGAAACTCACCAACGCACCTGCCCAACCTCTAAAATCAACATCGGGACCAGTCGGGTCGCCACTCGAACGTTTCATGCTCCTGCCCAAGACCAGCACCACCGAGGCCGACCGCGACCACTTGTAGCCACCACAATATAGGTAGGAGCGGGCAATGCCCCACTTGGCGGGCGGAGCTCCTCAGCAACCAGCGATCGCTCGAATCCCAACCAGAGAGCACACATCTCAGTGCTCCAACAGAAGCTGTGCTCAAACGAACCGGGGAGGCACTTGGTTCACGACTGCCATTCCGCCAGGACACGCGGGCAGTGTTAGGGGCGACATAGCACCCAATGTCACGCTTGTACGCCTCACACACCAACGACCGCATCCCGCCGACCACTTATTTCGGGCGTGCGCTAACGAGTGCGGCACCTATCACTTCATCCGGTCCCGGTGTAGCGAGATCCATCACTCGCCATCACGTGGTCACTGATCGTAGGCTGCGACCTTACAACTCGAACCCAGATCACATGAAAACAAACATCAACTTCATGTCACGTCCAAACCATTGCACTAGACAACAATGCCAAACAACAACACAAATATTGTTGTCGACTACCTTTTTTAGCAGAGCGTTATTAAGTGTGTTTTCAAATGCTTTACTGATGCTTGGGAGTAAACTTATCGAACGCATGTTCATTGGGTTTGTACAGACGTTGCTCTCTTTTGGGATGGGCTGTATGATCACCGTTTTCCAACGCGCGCGAAAGTATGCATTATTCAACGGGTTGTTAAACAGGAGCGTGTATATATCTATTGCCATTGGGGGTAGGGTCTTGAATACGATGTTAGATACTCCATCTATTCCCACTAACTTTTTGCTTCTTAATGAGTCGAAGATGCTCTGGATTCGTCCCCTAGTGGGGTGTGACCTACTTGGTATCGATATGCATCGGAAATGTTGATGTGCAAAATAGTATTTGAGAACCAATTTTTGAAAGCATAAACCAGATACAAACTGATAGCATAAACCAGATACAATCAAACTTGCGCTCATGATTTTTGTTTTTGTTGCTTTTTGGCAGATATATATGGCATTTGTGACCTGCCCAACGAATGTCCTCCGTCTTTCTGTCAGAAACCTATGGCATTCGTTTGTAGTGGCTTGATCTAATTATGTGCAACCTAGTGCACAGGTTCACTAAACAGATAACAATGCGTTGAGTTTTGCAGATCATAGTACGCTTGTTACCTCTTATTCGAGTGATCGAATGATTAGTGCATCAACGTCGCATCAGCTGAGATGTAAAGAGATCAATTCTTTGAATCGGGATCTAGATAAGGTCTTGCAGGGGGAAGGCCAATTTCGTCGACTTTAATGCAACGAACACACAGCATACAACATTCATTAAGAAAAGTGGATGACCGGTCTTTGGGGAGGAAGTATTGTGCCAATACAAGGGCACTCCGTTCACTTCCTCCTCCATCCTTCATTCACTCAAGGGAAGTTCCGCCAAAAGTTAATGTCGGCGAGGAGGCTGAGACACTATGGCTGGTTGTCGCTCGAACGATTAGAGGTACTCCGCAAAAAAATAAAATGACTCCAAATTCTTTATTTATTTCCACTTTTATTGCAAACCTGAACTTAAGACTTATAAACATTTAATTCAATTTTATAAAACTAGTTAATGGTTTATTCGATATACATGAAGTAATTGTCAGGAACTTAAAACGTGTGAACACTGAATTCAAATTGAGCAAACTAGTTAATGATTTATTGAAACTGACTCGCGCGCGTCGCAGATGATGGTGACACCAGACCCGATTCTGATAGTGGTTGATTTCCGACTCGTATGTTTATTTAACGTGGAGGCCCGACTTGCCTCACGGAATCCAGATCGCGATTGATTATTTTAACCGAAGCGACAGAACACCAAAAACTGCATCCATCGCCCCGATGACCATAAAAGGTAACATCATCACGTAGAGCGCGAAATATAAGCGATTTTTGCCTCTGTTGCTCATGGTGTGTGTGTGTGTCCACCGTGGATCATCAAATCCATAAGGGTAACATCATGAGCAATGATCTTCAGCTGGGCGAGTCATCCTGAAAGAGCGTCCGCATGCTTACATTAAGTAGAAGCGCACACGATGATTGTGTCGTCGCACCGCTGCTGGTGGCCCACTCAGGATTCTCGTGTGCATGTTTTAATGCTGCAGAATTTGCTTCCGACGTCTGGGCGCGAGATAAGAGAGAAAGTTTCGTTGGTTGGATAACTTGCTGTGTGTTGGGATGAATATGATGATCTTCGCGCACGCGCATAGTAGGGTAAGTATATTTGAGTAGCGCCGAATGGTTTTCCTTGATGTATGCTGCGTTTATAATTTCTTACCAGGAAATCTGATGATGCTACATACAACCGGTGACCTGCTTCCCAGGCATATGTTGTGCTTCATGCAATCATGCGCCTAGGGAAAATGTCTCTTGCTGCTCGTGCCAATAATTAGCGAGAATATGACCTACGTGGCTAGGAGACATTTTAGGCAGGTAACTGGGAGGTGCGTAAATGCTTTCCAGGATCTATGCGCTTTAGGTGGAAGGTGTATGCTTAATTGCCAGGCAAGTAATAGTGCTCAGCTGTACTTGCCAAAATACCTGTATTATAGGTTTTTGTAAGCTTGGGGGTGTTTTTGCATCATAGGCGAGAAGATAAGCAGTAGCGCCACACGTTCCCTGCCATATAGTCAAGTGGAGATGTCTCCTTTAGGAGCTTCTACCCCTGATAGCACTGTTCGAGCGAATTGGACCCGACACAACTTACGTTGACCTCTACAAATTTGAAAAATACGCTTCACCTTTATGTAAGATATTTGCATTATCCTGCTTGGTGACGCGCGAATCCGATACAAGACGACTCTCCCAGCATCCTAGAATACATGACGACCCTGCCATATTAAACCAACACCTTCCTACCCTACACAGGATTGGTAAGACTTAAATAAAAAATATTAAACAGATCCTTACGAGGATGTTTTTTTTTGCAGGAATTCTTCACCGCTCAATAAAAATCTATCAAAACAAAACAAAAAAAGGCGGATTTGAAAAAAAAGGTGAAATTATGGACTGTTTTCGCCGTTTTTGGTGTGCTGAAACGCACCAACAATAATTACAATCAGTTCGCCATGTCCAAAGATTTATTAGCCATTATTTTGAAAAACCTAATTTCGAGAAAAAACTTAAAGTCTTCTAAGAGTAAAAATTAAGCACTATGTAGAACGAGATGTGTTGTGGATGGCGTTACCTTATATTGCAACGCAGTATTCGCATAAGCAATAACAGAATTCAAGAATCCAAATATAATCCACCTTTCTACTCTACAGTCGGTTTGTTTATTGGTTCTTCTCCCATATATTTCCCAGATGTCAGCGACAATTTGCAGTACGCCCCATGGGCTTCCTTCTAGATAAGCTATCGACAACTGCGCAGCGAAGGTGTTGATGCACTTTTTCCCAACCACACCCCAACAAGTTCAATTTACTTATTTTTGTTATGTCCGGGGCTTGTTGTTGGCGGCCACCCTGCTATTCGAGTAGCAAATGAATTATGCAAAGTTTTCACTTCATAGAACACCACCTTAACGCACGGACCCTTGTTCCCACGCTTCCTACGCTTCCCATGGGCTCTCGTCTGCAAGCCTCTAGGTGCAATGGAAAAAAAGTAATTTATTCTCTCCGTCGTCAACTTCTTTACGACTGCACTACTAGCGACTAGCTGTGGGGGCGAAAGCGTCTTAACAGCTTCGGTGCCTCCATTTTGTCTATTGGCAATGGCAGTGCTAAAGTATTCGGAAAGGTTGCGGCAATGGAAAGAAGAAGAACAGGACAAGTACAATGAAAAAAAGCGAACAAGGAACAAAAATTCTAAGGGTATTGCAATAAATCCTGAAACTTTATTCTACTCCTGCCCTCCATTGGACTCTTAATCCTTCGTGCACATTCTCAAAAGAAAAGGCATTCTTGCGCCTCGCGGGCTCACTCCTTCGTCCTTCCAAATGTGCACGAACATAAAAGTTTGCTTTTTATTCGCCCCTGGAATTTTGGATGAGAATGGATGTTGGTAAGAGTGGAATGCGTTTATCGATTTACAAAGAATCCCCGCCACTACCAGAGTACTAATATTTTCCAGTGACTGTAACCGATATCATGAATTGTGTTCGAATCCAGTTTTTTTTTTCGTATGTTTGTGTTGTGGCACATATCAAGGCGACTGAAGGATGTAACACTACCAGTGACCGATATTTACAATACTTCCGATCCAGTGCCGCATCTAAAGTGATGCACAGGAATTTCAATAACATAAGTGAGTCAGCTCTTCGTCGCCTGGATTTTATATGTTCTAGTTCTTCTCCTTGAACAGTCATAAATAAGCTATAGTATATCATGATATAGGACGAAAGGCGAAAAACCGGTTTCTGAAGATTGGACGTGTTAGTTTGTTTGATGAGCTCAAAACGAGTTTCGTTCTTTTTTCTTTTTCGCAGGATTATCCTGTTTACGGTACGCGTATTTATGTCGTGCGAAGTGGCGAGGACTTAAGGATATGTGAAGAAATAGAATTATATAGATATAATAGACATATTAAACTAATTAGTCGTAAACAGTTGTTTATAGACTAGACTTACACATGTCAATGTCGAGGATACCACATCTTTGCAACAAAACACCTAATAAACTTTTTGACTCATCTGCATATATTATGACAACAAGTATAGTTGTTTACGAAAGGATTCCGCTCAAACCAACCCTCCAGATTCTACAAATTCGAAATTCATTTTTTAACGAACCACATAAGTTCACAAGTCGAAAAAAGTCGAGTTTCTGGGGATTTAGTCAAAAAAAAAAAAAATTAAAAAAAAAAATACGCCACTTGTGATTGGCAAGATACAATGGATTTACCAAAGGGGACGATATGTTTTTAAAATTAAACTAAATAAACAATATTGAAGAATAAGGAAAACCGTTCTTTTTATTTTGGACATTTCAAAGTCAAACTATACTTAAGGCAAATTACAGCTAGTAACATTTCGACCACTCTTAAGGGGACATTCCGGTTTGTCGGGTCAAAAAATAGGTTATTTTCATGATTTTTTTTAAGAGAAAGTGTTAAAGATATAACAACATTTTTTTTTTAAACATTTTATTCCTCTTTCGACTACGTTTGTAAATTTGGTCGAATCACTCCGGAACCGGAAACCCTCCCCTCCAGGTGTTCAAAGTTAGCCATCCGTTCTGCTCGTGTAAGGGTTATTTTCATCCCCGGTGAAAAAACAAGAAAATTGCAAAAAGTTTATTAAACATAAATACATTTAGCCCAATGTGAGTGAAAAATATTTTAAAATTGATAAAAAACAAGAAAATGGCGGACAATTGAAAAAAAAATGATTTTTCGTCCCTTTTTTACTCTATTTTTTAGTTATAACTAAAAAAATAAATAAAAAGTAATTCACTCACAATTTGCGTGTGCTTGTTAAAAATATGTGTGCGAACTTTCATAAGAATCGCATGCACCGTTTTCATATTATCGCTCACACCGCACTCAAAAAATTCGTTTCGATATAAGTTAGACAAAAGGTAAATGTGATTTTTTTCATGAAATCATCGGGATTTTTTATACTAACAGCTAGACATCTATACCATAAACAATTCCTTCCACGACTTCGAATTGGTCCTCCAGTTGCATTTTCGCCTTTTTGCTCGCTGTTCGTGCCTCGTGCGAGTTGTATACTAGGCTGCGGTCAGCGTCTTGCTGCCGATCTCTGTCTCTCTCGTTCGCAAACGCTCTCGCAGCGTACCCAATTTTGATGCCCATGACTTGCATTACTGGCAATACCGGTAAAAACCCCTCATTAAACATACAAGTTGCGGTAAGAGCCGCAACTTCAATGATTTTCTTACCACTGCATGTGTGTTTTGGCGCCATTTGCCAGATAGTAGCATTGAAACTTTCGTTGTTATTTTGCGTGAAACCTCCCTCGCATTTTTTTTTAACAAATCGGGATCTGTCAGTTTTACGTAAACTGGGTAAATAGCTGTTCGTACTTTAGGATTCAGGGGAGGTTTGTCGTGGTGGAACTTAGACAGCTCATTCGCAGCTTCCGCGCGTTTCCATTTGCACCATGACTCCGGGCCCCCTGGACAGTTTTGATGTTGCGGATTTTCATCGGTTGATATTTTGGGGTAGTATGTTGCCCAAATTTCTTTCGCCGTTTCCTCAGCAGAGTGAGCATTGTGTCTAATCGCAAGTTCGTAATAAGTCGTCAGTTCTGTTATCCTGTTTTCCGTAAGTTTGCCAGGACCAGCTCCCCCTAATTGGTCTGTTTTTTGTTGTTGCTTTTTTTAAGACACCGCGTAGTTGCGAACCGGTTCGCTTTCCCACGTGATTGATACACTTGGCCTTTACAACATTTGGAAATGATTTCTGCAACGCATTCATTATTTTTACATCCAACGTACCTTTCGTAAATGCGGCCGTGCAGTTCAGAAGCGCGCTCGAACATCTCTATCATTCCGTCAGCCTCCATTTTACCCCAACTTCCATTGTAATCCAATGTGCAAACTGATTCGTGCTCATCCCACCAAGTATCATATGTCTTTCTTTGTTTTCATAAGGTTGCAGCCTTGGCAATAACGCGATTTCACAGTAAGATCGAGAACTTTGTTTGTTTTGTTGCCGATCAATGTCATAACGCCATAATTAGCAGTATGACCCCTTTTGCTCCAACTACCATCTCCAGAAGCAGTACATTTTTTATCTTCACTTTCATCAGTTTTTTCTTTTTCTTCTTTGCTAGCCTTTTTTATCACGGAAGAAAAAACACCGATATAGGCGGTGTGTGCATTATCGAGAGTAGCGTAGTAGATGTTTCGTAAATTCGCAAATATCCATCAGTGAAGTGAAACAATGTAATCCATTTAACCCGACACCCAAGATGCGCATGTGGGGGGTTCTCTATTCTACATGAGAAACAACCCACAATTCCAACCAACATTTCCTACCTAATTTCGACCGCCTTATAGCGCGTCAAATCAACCCCATTTCCCCCTACTTACCTGTACACCTGCAAAGCATGTTTCCACCAAGGACACATAGCTAAACTCATTGTACCACGCAGACAATGCATAAATGAGTTTAGCTTACCTTTTTTGCCATACGGCAACTCGTGTCCATGTCGATTAGCGACAACCAAATCCAGCCGGATGAAATTGTCGCATCATTGCAGATCCGCTTGGGAAATTTAGCAAAACATTCGATTGAATCACGTGATAATATTTCCCTAGCGTTACTTCGGCTTTTCTCCAGACATTTCATTCGCTGGGGATCAATGTTCTGTTTTTGCAGGTGAATATCATCAGCTTAAGGGCTCCTCGATAGTATAGTGGTTAGTATACCCGCCTGTTACCCGGGAGACCGGGGTTCGTTTCCCCCGTCGGGGAGCCCCTGGCGCAAGACTAATGACCTTGCCCAGACAAAATAAATCATTATGGAAAAATTTAACAAGCCTCAGGACTTGCTAAATAAGGCCAAGACCGGTTCCCGGTTGTAGTGCCGATGATGATGATGATCATCGGCTTAATTCTCCTCTCTTTCTCAGTTCTGTCTTCGTATGGATCAATGTACACTGAACTCACCATACTACCGAATCAGGTCAATGGATTCCGCTCAGAACTACATTGATTCATGCACATACAACCAAATCCATCCCAAGATAATCGTACATCGTGTTTCTGTTCTCTCATTGTCCCGCTCTCTTCGATCATCAGATTACCGATGTAACCTACCACACATCGAAGAACGTGACACTGAGAGAGCAGAAGTATGTTCTCTTTTGGTTGTATCCAATTTCTTCCCTTTTCAAGTGAGTCGATTAACGTGTTTAGGTTAGAGAGGTGGTGTCGCTAATTGTCGCCGCGTGTGCATGCTTATGCACACGCTCGTCCGCGGACATTCTATTTTTTATGTTAAATAAGTCGGTTCAATTTGTACGTTGTGTGGTTGAAAGTGACGATTAATAATTATTAGAAATATTATCTGAGTTATGTGTTGTGTGACCGCATCGGAATGTTCTCACTAGTGAATATTTTCAATAAATTAAAACGCTTGCTGGCAGTGCTATCTGTTATCTTTTTTATTGATTACTTTGGTGTCTTAACTCACTTATTCGAATTAGACCTCAATCGTTTATTTATCTATCCACTCGAAGGAGATGTCGTCCAATATGCGCATCGGATTCGATACAATCAGGAAGTGGACGTGCGTCCCATAAATGTTTACAATTACACATTCCTCAATAAAGGTGAACATAAATCGATGCCGCATTTTGAGAGACGAATGGCTATACGACAAACCTGGGGTTTCGAGCAACTTTTTTTTGACGTTAGTATTCGAACAATACCTTCCTACGGATCGATGGGAGATATAAGGAATACGTGCCATACGCTGGCACATCGCCACTTATTCCCCCACACGCAATACGAATACTATTCTACGATTAATTTCGTAAGCTTTGTTGGCGATTCGTGGACAGGACTCGATGACCCTCTCACCACAGTTGCATTCGACGATCAGTTTGAATCCTAAGCCTTTCTCAGATTTTTTTGAAAAGTTTATCGAACCTTCACAGTTTTTACACTTTATAATGTTTGAAAGTTCGGAAAAAACTGAAAAAAAAGTAATATCACGTATGCTGCCGTCACTGTGACCGTTGGAGCGAAGTCGGGCGATGTAGTCAATTTTTGTGCCGATGTAGTCGCATACTACGTTTCCAGTTCATGTACAGTTCCCATAAATCCTTTTCGTTTTTTTTATCGACTCCCTGGACGCACCCCGGACTTACGCGAACCTTTAACGTTTTTAAACATTATGTTAGAAAAAGTTACCGTTGAAAAGAGTATGAAACGGACGCCTAAACGGGAGCACTGCACGCTCTGAGACCACGTTTACACAAAATACGTTTTCCTCCTCATGAAAAAGAAACAAAGTAACATCAAAAATACCTACCCCGCGATGTCACCGGTAGGAACATCTTCCATAGTCACCAAACAAGAAAAAACCACCAGCACCGTGCAACGAGCAAGTTAGTTTTATATATATGAAACTAACTAAAACTCAGGCAATCGCAGGTCACCCGCAGTACGCCCGAATGTAAAAACAACATACACAGGAGCGACTATCCATTACCGCTTATGAACATGTTGTTCAGTCGCACAAGATCGCGACATATTCAAAGAAGTGGCAGTTGACCCAAGCCAACAGCGAAGCAAATTAATGCCCATAAATGGATAGTCTGCATCTTTCTAAATACACGGTAGCTGCCACCTATGATACGAATATGTATCCGCGGGAGACCCGACACTTTAATGACCTCTAACTTTGGAACCGCCTAAGATTTCGTTTCCAAATTTTAACATGTTATTTTTGAAGTATAAAACTATGGATTAAGCAAAAAAATTGATTTTTTGAACCGAACAAACCGGAATGTCCCCTTAATATGGCTGCCATGGTGGTTTGAAAATATGTCGCCTCTATTAGGAAACCCATTATTTAGTTTTATAAACATATCATTCTTATTGGTGTCCTTATTGGAAAATCCAATATTTACTTTTAATACATTCATATCGTCCTTATTGGGAATCCCCTTGACTGAGAATTTTTTAGTACGCCTATCTATAAACTCTTTTTCAAATCAGCCCCCTTTATTCAATTCCCGACAAGAAAAATATTCTGGTTAATGGCGCCATCTCGGAATTTAATTTCATCACAGAGCACTATGGAAGTTTAAGTCATGTTGCCCCGGCGCTTCTCGAACTCCGTTGTATTGCATTGTGCATTTCCTCAGTCCATTCAGAAGGAAGCGAAATTCTAGCTGCTAAGAGAGCATACACGTCAACCGTTGTATATTATCCAGTTCTTTGTGGTTGGTCCCTCGTCGTCTCAATTTTCTCAAGGTCAAGCGTTGCTGCCATTCGGAAAAATTGCCCATGTCCTTTGTTTTATCTGCAGGATTTTTCAAACAACAGGACCATGCAATATAATTTTACGAGTGCGCAATTCAAGGAACCAAAGCTAATTAAAAGGAATAAACCAACCCCTTCAAAAGCGGCACGCCGTCAGAATCAATAAAGTAATCTGATATGTGAAAAACAACTCTGTAGAATAAAAAGGGAAAAATAAAACAAGGACCCCTCTAAAATCAATGGTGGACATTCTCAGTGCGTAGTGGCGGTGTCGTCAACATAAAAACGTCCTTTTTAACTTGAGTAAGTGGCGGCAGTGGCGACGGTCTCATTCACCACACGGCCGAATATGGGCATTGTTAGTTCCATTGAGTGGATCTATGTGGACCTTCTGTTCAAGGATCTCTTGATTAGAATTCTTTCTTTTGTGTAAACGGTTCAATTTCTGTCCAATTGTTCTCGTTGAGAGGTCTTTGCTTTTGTTTGAATCAAATCCCTAAAGGGGCATACGTTTTTGTGTACTCTATCATTTTCCTTGAACGGCAAATTCACCAGTCGTACGTGTACTGAATTCATTTAGTTTGAATACAAGAAAAAAAGGATGGCGGTGACGAAGACAAAACCCCGGAATGGTATTTAATCAAATGAGAATGATATCCTTTTGTTATCCACGGTGAATACCTACAGCGAGCAATCTAAATAATATCATGCGATTATTCATGTCCTTGCGACTGTCTATGAATCGAAAAACTCAAGTCACACTGTACAGGCATTCATTCCAAAAATATAAAAAATAAAAAGTTGAAGATGCTATCGTTACATGCCTACTATGAAATGAGTCTCTCGATTGTTGTATTTTTAATTCAAAAATTGCGAATGCCTGAATGTGACCAACCCAAATGGGACCGGCAACCTTGAATTCCTAGACACAATAATACATCCCCTCGAGCTCATCATGAGCACATATGTTGAATGAAATTCAATTATGTTTACCCTGATGTTACGCCTTATACAATTCCTTGATCCGCTTGATATATTTCACTTACTCCTACAAACTGGGAAACGACTCAACAACAATTTAGCATTAGAGCTTATGCCAAAGTATAACGGAAAAAATAGAAGGATATCAATCTCTCTCCTGCAGCTGTTTGAATAGATTTGATGAGTTCAACAACGACTCCCTCTGGCAAGGAGCCATGTGTAATTTTTCCCACAAAGTCGATTTCCCTGTGAAAATATTCAGGGGATACGCTAGTAAAAATAACATTTACAGGACGAACCGGTGCCATTCGACTCAGGGCTGAGAAGCATTAAAAATGGTAATGGTGGATTGATTTAAATAATTTGCACCACGAAATGCCACAGAACACCCCTTCTATCCACTTAGCATTCACCCAATATATGCGAATAGAAAATAAAGGATACTAGTCGCATACGTCATCTAATCCTTGTGTATCGACAGCCGCTTTTCTCTCAGCAGGGATCTGCTTGTAATGTGCGTATTGTTTCTGCTCCAATTATCGTGTCACGAAAGGAATTAGTTGCATATGTAAGATGTGGCATGAGGACGTAGCCGGATAATTGCAGCTGTGACCTAATAAAGGAAGAGAATACAAAACTTGCTTCAACTGTAATTGAAACTGCTGCCGAAGAAAACTCTAATGCCGGAAGGTCTTAATCCTAAAAAATTACCTCCCTATATTAATAATCAGCCCAACGGAAAGGCAGCAACAAGTTGATTGCAGACATACTGCTAGCAACAAGCACTCAAACACACACATCATCATCATCATCATCGGCACTACAACCGGGAACCGGTCTTGGCCTTATTTAGCAAGTCCTGAGGCTTGTTAAATTTTCCATAATGATTTGTTTTTTTTCGGGCAAGGTCATTAGTCTTGCGCCAGAGGCTCCTCGACGAGGAATCGAACCCCGGTCTCCCGCGTGACAGGCGGGTATACTAGCCAGTATACTATTGAGGAGCATACTCCTTGTGAATTTCAGAGATATCAAGAAGACCATTTGACGGGTGGCGGTTCTTTGGAATCAAACTCATATCTCCATTCTTTTCTTGTTATTATATGCGTATTTTTAAAATGAATACGACTGGACTTACAAACTCATTAGATATGTAAAATAGCGAAGTTGCTGTAGCAACTCGTTTAGGATGTTTAAACATTACGAAACCACTATCTCCATGTGACTAAGTAAAATCTTAATTGTAAATCCAGTTGAGTTTTTCACGAAATTTTACAGTAAAATGGGATTGCTTACTACAATCCAACTATTGTAAATATACATATCGGCATTAGGCTGCCAATCATGCGAAAACTGCAATACCAAAGAACGTACGTTGGAGAATATATAAAACGTAATTAGTTCAAGGTTTACTATACTTGGCTTTACGTACGGAAGGAGTTTTATGAACATTGTCTACAATTTGATACAAGAAGATCTTTTACTTCTCAAACTAGATTTACTAATTGGTGTTAAGTTATAATTTATTAAATTGTTTTTTTTTTGGGATAGGGTTTACCTCTAGTCCCGCGGGTCTTTACCGGCCGGATTGGTCCTTATTTGGGTGCTGTCGGATTGAATGGTAGAGGTCAGCTGACTGGAGTCAGTCCGGTTTCCAAATGGACTGGGCGGGGGGAAGTCGGGGTTAATCGCCACACAGCCTTGGTCGTTTTCGGCCAAGAAGCACAAACAAGATTTTGTGTGCTTCAATTGGAATAGGATTCTCGAAAGTGTATAGGAATCATGAAATGCATTTCGAATTAGGCATTTCATAATTTCAATGGTTATAGGGAATTGAATCAATGCAGGACAAATGGACTTTCGTTTAAATTTATAGTGCATATGATTCAATTGGATTGGGATGTAAGGTACTTGGAAATTGAATCAATGTGCGACAAATTAACTTTTGGTTTAACTTGGCGCTCATATGATTCAATATGGAATTTGGATTGGGATTATAGGTAATAATGGGGATTTGGATGGGAGTAGCGATTTAGGATCACTACATTGGGTATAAATCAAGTAGAGTTAAGTCGGAATAGCCTAATATAATGTAGTGCCTTATTTTACGACGCCGAAAAAATGCCTAAAAATATTTTAACAAGTATCTTTTGACATCGTTACTTCTTACAGACCTTGCTAATTTGAATTGGGTACTCTAAGGAGAAAGTTCCTCCGAGGATGGTGAAGGTGGGCAGAGTGCGCTGCGTTAAGTTTTCGTTGCGCGGACTTTAGTCACCATCATAGAGTTGATAAAGGTGATATGCTATGGAGGTTCTGCGAACCACACAAATCACCTGTAGAGTTAAATATCTTTTCGCCCAGCAAAAGGCGCCAAGCATAATTGTGTCCTCAGTGTACTGCATTCGTCTGGTAATCGATCACGCCTAAAAACGAATTTGTTTGGCAACCTGTGGGGTTGGGGGCATGGGGTGCCGACACAGGAACTGGATCGCTCCTATCCCCTACGATTGTTCACCCGAACACTGTTCACCGAGCATAAGGGTATTCTTCCTGAACACACTGAATCCGTTGTAAGGTCCTTTTATTATTCGCCGTTCTCCTGTCTATTTTGCAAATTCACCACGTAAAAGAAAATCTCTGTGTAAAAATAACACTTGACGTGGACAACAATCAAATCGTTGACATTGGTGACAGCACATACACCTAGTGCTCTCTGCAGGCGTTCTCAATAAGTCTATTATTTCGCAGGATTACAATAAGCCAAACACGTTACAGGACTACAATAAGTCAGTTATTTTACAGTATTACAATAAGTCAACTATTTCACGGGATCACAATAAGTTAATTATTTTGCACTTCCAAGGCAGACCAATGTGTTAGGAAATACGACACCCCCGTATGTGTGTGCACATCAGTTGTTAAAACTCGACTGATCGGTTAAAGGCAAGTACAAGTTTATTGCGTCGTGGCAGTGGAGTCATAGCTAAATAATCTCACTGCCACTTACTCGGAACTTGAAAGGGATTGCTATGCTTGCATAGGGAATTCATTTCCAGCGAATTTTCGCCGTATAAGCTGAGTTGGATTCGTTGGTTGTGTATACCGGGAAATTGGTTTCGGCGGTGTATCTAAGTATGATCAAGGGTCTTGATCGTTGTGATCGTTTCGTGGAAAATTACCTGTCGCTTGGTTGCAAGCGAGAAGTATAGTTTAAGGGAGAAATGAACAGAAGTGGTTTTTGAAGAAAATGCATACGGTTCGATTGTAGGGAATTGATGTGGTTTTACATCTTTTAGGTAGAATAGGAACGGAAATGGTTTTCAGGGGAAATTGGAATTGTTTGGTTGCAAGCGGGGATATAATTTAAATAGGAAGTTAACCGAGGTGTTTTTTAGGAAAAATGTATGCGGCTCGGTATAGTTGATGGTGATGATTAATATTCCGTTGTAGGTTTGAATATGTGTTTTATTACAGCATATGAATTTCCGGGGAAATTAAGATTACTTGGTCGCAAGGAGGTATATGGCTTAAGTAAAGAATTGACCGAAGCAATTTTGGGAAAATGTATGCGGGGATGATTTAGAATGTATTCTGTTGAATTGTATTCTGTTGCGGGTTTTGGAGTGTGTTTTATTGCAAACTTTGGAATGTATGCTATTGCGCATTTTGCATGGGGAGTTGGGTTAAGGTGACGCGCTGTTAGCGGTCAAGGTTGGTTAGAATTCTGGGTTGGTTCTCCGTGTGATATAGAGAACCCCCACAAACCCGTTAGCTGAGTAAACACTAATGCCCAGACGCGGCATCGCCAGTAGCCGTCAGTCAACAAATCTCCCACGTGATATTAACGTCGTCAAAAAATAAGCAATGTTTATGATCTCCTTTTGAGCCTGCAATTAGGTTATCCATTATCTAAAAGACCATTGTAAGAACCGAAGATAAATAATAAACGCATTAACACAGTTCCTACAATGAGATACAAACCATGCAATCATAACGTCATGCGATGATAACGACTGCGGCCGAGGAAATCACTAAGGGCAATAAATCATATACGGGTAAAGTACACAAAAGGGTAACCACAAAAGTGTCAACGTTTTAACAATCGTCGGCGTATCTTCGGTCACACGGACAGAAACTTCGCATTATCTCTATGAACGAAGTGAATGCGAAAAGGATACGGTGAACCCCTGGAAAATAGAGATCGCCCGGAAGAGAGAGGATTCGAGATAAAACCAAAGCTCAACGCATTAGCCCACTCCGAAAGTTGAGGTCATAAATAGTTTACTACAGCGAGACTTAATATATGTGAAGCCATCCTATTTAGAACCCCATTATATAAAGCCACGAACGACACAAGAAAATTGGCGAAAGTTAGTTATCGTGGAATACCATGGAGGTAATTTAGAAGCCAAGAGTGTAGTTAAATACCTCGGCATCTGGGTAGATCATTATCTGTATTTCAACAGACATGTAGAGGCTGCGTTGGCCACAGAGAGGAAAACTTTTGCTATGACAAGGAGGCTATTTCACACTGGCCAACTTGATAGCAAGGCGAATGTTCATATATGGTTTTCCAGTATGGTTTAACATTCCTATTATTACTATTACTATTATTGTGCGATGATCATGGAATAATGTGAAACTGAACTTTTAGTCACATGCATTTCTTTAAACTACCAGGTGAATATTAGTTGATTCACAATTCTAAACACTCACGTACTGAGACATAACAAGCCTTTATGTGCGGCTTCGTTCTGTATCCGAGAAACAAAGATACCCACCATACAATAATTTGGTTAATATTTATTAATGTAGATAGGGCGAAAAATAAATTATAAAAATGTGAGATGGTTGTGATCTAACATAAAAATTCGCTTCAGGAACACAAGGCATTGAACTGTTGCCCTATATGCGTATAAAAGTTAAGGCATTGGTAGTCTTCTCCCAGCGTAATATGCATCATAAAATTACTGGGTTAATAATTGGTACATAAGACGAAAAATAAATTATTACTACTACTGCTACCACTATTTATTGGCCTGTAGGAATCCGAAAGTTCATGACCTCACCGACTCGACTCCGCCATTGTTCCCTGTCCCGTGCGCTCTCCTTCCACGTTCGACCATCCGATCCGATCTCCTCGAGGTCCAACCTAACATTGTGCTCCCATCTCCGTCCCAGCCGCCCTGTCAGTTTCTTTCCCGTTGGCTTACCGTCAAGAATTCTATGCACGGTTCTATCGTTGTCCATCCGCGCCACATGTCTGTCCCATCTTAATCTACGCGACCTGATTACTTTAACTATTGTAGGTTTGCGGTATAGCTCTTCCAATTCGCGGTTGTGGAGTTTCCTTCATTGTCCTGCCTCCTCGTCATATTTTCCGCCAAAGATGCCCCTTAGGACTTTATTCTCGAATAGGCGGAATTTGTGTTTTTTTTTCCGTTTTGTGAGAGCCCATGTTTCGCATCCGTATAGAACAATCGGCATGATTATGGTTCTATAGACACGGAGCTTTATTGTCTGTGATAGCAGTTTGGATTTCAGCAGTTTACTGGCTGCATGCCAACTAGCGTTCCCCCGCTTGGTAGAATCCTTGACGTGGTGCGGGGGCTTAAAGTACAATGAATCACCCAAACTATGCTGACGGAAGCATATGCTTCCAGTAGGGTCACCCATGTCAGACAGGCTAGCGAGGAATAACACACAAAGATCTACCACCCCTAATCCAGGGTGTTACCCGTCAGCGTCACCGTGCCCATTGGATGGTTTGCAGCCAGGGGTATACCGGCTGTATTATAACGGCGCTTCTCTGACACCTGGTCGAATAAAAGCAGTAAGCAGACCTTACCACATAAAAACGGGGCTCTGATGTGGCGGACTATTTGAAACCCCAAGTCTCGTGGGATCAAAAATGAATAACCAATATACAAAAAACAATCCCACGAAAAACCCGGTAGGCGTAGCATCACACCTAAGCCGACACTATCATAAGGGAAAAAATCATCAAGAAAACACCGACTCGGCAAAAAGAAGACGTAGGGAAAAACTGAAAAAAGCGGGATATACGTGTCGGCACGTGGAATGTTCGAACGTTATATAAATCAGGCGCGATACAGACGGTCGTAGAAAACGCGAAACAATATAAAATGGACATCGTCGCGCTTCAGGAAGTTCAACTCCCACATCAAGTAATCGAAACCAACGGGTTTACACTGGTGTGTGAAGGTACCGATACACATAACCTCGGAATTGGTTTCATCATAAGCAAGAAGATTACTCCCCATGTAAAAGATGTGAAATTTATTAATGACCGAATGTCGGTGCTAAAAATACAAGGCCCATGGTACAATTATGTATTTATAAACGTACACGCCCCAACAGAATCTACCGACGAAGAAACGAAGGACACATTCTACGAGGCCCTAGATGAAGTATTTGATGGGATCTCATCATTCGATGTTAAAATCCTCCTCGGCGACCTTAATGCAAAAATTGGAAAGGGAGATATTTCCCAGCCCACTATAGGTAAAGAAAGCCTACATGACGTTTCAAATGATAATGGTATTCGAATTATCACGTTCGCAGCGTCCAAAGATCTGGTAATGAAAAGCACGATGTTCAAGCACAAGCAAATCCATAAAGCCGCATGGATATCACCCGACGGCGTAACGCGTAACCAAATAGACTACTTCCTCATAGACAAAAGACACCACTCGAGGGTCCTTTGCGTAAGATCATATAGAGGAGCAGATTGCGACTTCGGTCACCTTCTACTGATGGGCAAAATTAGAAGTCGGCTTGCAGCAAACCCACATGGACAGTCACGGGAGACGAGGAAAAAGTTCGAGATTGATAAACTAAAAGACCTACGTAAAAGAGCGGAATATCAAGACGAACTAACGAATAGATTGAGCATCCTAGAGAATGACAGTAGTGAGGAAGAGGAAGCCAATAGTGTGGACACTAAATGGGCATCGATCAGAGACACAATCAAACAAACAGCCCACAAGGTATTAGGATTTAAGAAAACAACTAAGTCCAAACCTTGGTTTGACGATGAGTGCAGGGCAAAGATCGAAGAACGTAAACGCCTCAGAATGATCCCCTTAGAAGCATATGATGAAGTCAACGCAGTAAGATACGCGACAATTCGGAAAGAAACAACTAGACTTTTCAAACGCAAAAAACGCGAATGGGAGAAGACTCGGATCGAAAAATTCATAGAAAATGCCAGAGCAAAGAACAGCAGAGGTATGTATGCCGGCATAAATTCAATTAGAAATGGCTACCGAGGGAGAGCCAAAATAATTCGAGACACAAACGGCTGTCTGGTGACAGAAATAAAAAAACCGACTATTGTTTGTAACTTTTGCGTAACAAAGAAATTTGGTGTAATGAGATTTTTATTGAAAATTACCAAAAATATGCTACAACAGCAATTTATCCAAAGGAGACACACTACCAGTAACGTTTCCATTCTTGAGTTGAAACAACAGCGAATTAATTATTTTTAGTTCTTAATTATTATTTTTGCGTTTATTTTCTTCACTTCCTTCAATTCCGGCAATATATATGACAGTTAATATTTTGTAACATTACTTAACTGTTAATTATATGGATATCACGCCGCTGGACAGCTCACGCGCGAACTTTACCTTTTTTTGTTGCCTTTTGGGTCAACTATATAATATCATTAACGTACGACTAATTTTAATACACGAGTCCATTTGCAATTAACAACTGAGAGAGTCAATCGCTCATTCTTGTCCTCTTATACGAGGAGACAAATTCGACCCCACCTTACCATTTATTGATTCATTGGAATTTAAGTTCAGCTCTCGCTGACCTGAACCCCCTTCCAGTGAATCATCAGGTGTACAAATATATATTGGTCATGTTGCGGATTCGCCTTTAACCATCCGCAATTAAATTAATTGTGGCACCACCTGAACTAAATCAGATATGTGGCATTACCGAAGCAATGTCAGCAGTCAGCTGACATTTATGAATTCTGTCACTTGAGTACCATTTGTTTATGTTTGTACTCTCTCTTCTGTAGCTGCTCTTGCGGACAACGTGGAAATTAGTTATTATCCTCGTCAATCACTTTAATCTGTTAATAAAAGTAAAATTTAGAACCACCAAACAAACCCAATTTATTTGTGGATTACTTAAGGAGAATTATTTCTGGTCTTTCTGGAGTCAAACGTTCTGGAGGTATTCGTTTCCTTTTTCATATAATTAGCCATTCGTTTTCAGCCATCGGAACCACCGCCGATTAAATCCAAGGGAGTGAATCAGTATTGCCGACGCCATTGCTTTGGCCCATCATTCTTGACACTGAGTTGGTGACCAGTTCCGTGGGAATTATAGAACGACTAATTCCAGCGGAAAGAACGTTGGTTCGCAACAGAAACCATCAGCAAGATATTGCACGTCAGGAGACCCCATTGTGTTCCTGACCGCGTGTATTCAACGCTTGTTGTATACAAAGATTTGGTCCTTCGAGCCGGACCCAGTCTGTGGATCCAATTCACTGCTGCCAGCTCGCACTATATCAAAAGGTCGCGGGACATATTAGAGTCCAGACGCTAAGACCCACCACCAGGAAAGTGAAAGTGAAAAGTGTAGTGAAATTGAACATACTCAACCAACCAGTTCGCGGAAGAACATCAGTGCAGACCGCCGCCAGTTTAGAGCAACATGAACTGCCCACATGGGAGCCATAATACTGCCAGTAACCAGCTGCACAACGTTACAATTACCGCTGCTCCGATTGCAGCCCCCGCCCAGCCTAAGGACCTGAAGCCCCCAAATTAGTGGCGCATGAACCAGCTACCCCAACGGCAGTTACAACTACCGCTGCTCAGCCCAGCAGCCATCGTCCAGCCTAAGAACCTGCAGCCGCCAGCTTGGTGGCATCAACGATCTGGCCAGTGCATCTACCTACAAACTTCTCAGGTAAGAGAATTTTCAATTACCAACAAATTACCTCTGCCAAATTTGTGGCGCGACCAGACGCTGCCCCTGGCAGTTATTCACGACCAGCCGTATCCAAATCACACGGAAATGTCGGCACCAATGTCAACGCCCAGAAAACAGAACATGTCAGCTTCATTGGCGGAAAACCTCATGGCGATCCAGTTCGCCTCCCAAGAACGGATGTCCTGTGCTTATCTAAATCTCGAAAAGAGAGGCCCGCAAACGTTGGTCGAGCTGGAACTACACCAGCACAAGCTCCAGAGCGAATGGAAAGACATCATACGGAGCCATGAGGAGATAAAACGCCTGGCAACTCCAAAGATGATCCGCGGCACCGCTACTTCGTGGACAGATTCATCAATCAGGCGAAGGAGATAGTTCTGAACGAGGTCACAAAGTTTATTGAGGCAAAGAACGCTCTAAATGTCGACCGTCCGACGGCATCAAAGACTGCGACGGACACCGTTCATCAACCATCAAGTCGGTTGCCGCCAATGACTCCACAACAACCTTGGTGGCCAGGAACTCCACCAAGACCTGGCCTTCGAATGCCAAATGACCATCCATCCAGATTACCACCACGAATGATGCCACCGGAACACACAACCCATACGGACAACAAAGGTGTGACGACAGACACCGGAAAACCAGCCAGGGCAGGTGCTGCCGAAGTGAAAGAAGTGAAAATTGCAACAGCGCCCACCACTGACACTACATTACAAAGGAAGGCTGAGTTCAGCACGAATGCCCCACCAGCTGCTAGTGCACCAGCACCAACGATAAAAGATAACAAGAAATCCCCACAAGAAGGAAAGAAGCCTGATTCAGAGAAACCCGCCGATCAAGGCAATGATATCAAATCAACCAGACTGCTCGAGGCTCAGCTTGCGCTCGACCCAGTCTTCTCAGTTAAGACAAACAGCGCCGATCAAGGCAATAACAGACTACCGAGGCTGCTCGAGGCCCAGTATACGCTCGACACAGCCTCCCCAACTACTGTGGACCATGCCGATCAGCTTGACATTAGTGAGTTGCCCTCAGTGCAGTTGCCAGAAGTTGCCATCAACCAAGCGATTAAGGAACCGCACACACTCCCAGTGAAGAAGCACCAGGAAGCACATCACCTGGCCGTTCCTCGTGGGTTGCGAACTTACAACTCCGACCCAGAGGAACTGGTCCACCTTGAACCAATGCATTTCATGAAGAGGCCATCAACTGTCCCAGCAACAGTAGCCACACCCAATGTCACCAGTGACCATAACCAAATACAAAATCCTTTTAATAGTCAGTCTCATCAGCAACATCCATTGCAACAGCAACAACTACCGAAACATTCAGCAGGAACTGGCCGAGGAGCAAGCCAAACGCATTTGTCATGTACCAACCAATCGGTGATGTCGATCGACCCAACCAATTGTAATTCATGGTACAACTCGGATGGAAATCTTCTATCAACCGATGGTCTCGCAGCAACTTCCAAAAATAAAAGCAACCAAACCGAGACACCGGGCGGCCAACCTCCGGCCAATGACAATCATCAAGGACGACGGCTAACACATGTAGCCTCCCCAATGGGGATAGGAGATCGCAATGACCCGCTTGGCGGGCGGCATCCCCTATCATTCAAGATTCAACCAGCATGCCTTTCAGTAACCAAGACGAGACGGTACTTTCCTCAGCCCAGTAGGCACTGGGTCCGCACCTGTAATTCCGCCAGGACCCGCGAACGGTGCCGTGGAAGAAGCCACATCAAACTCAACGTTGCGGCCTCACATGCCAAAAGCCACATCCCATCGGTAAGTTTTGTTTCAGTACTTTCGACCACCAGCCATTACGTGGTCATTGATCGTGGGTTGCGAATTTACAACTCTAACCCAGATCAAATGGTCAGTTCTGTGGCAAAAGGTACTGAACATCAACAACGGAACTCTTGTCGTCACCAATCTGTCGACCATCGCCAATTCAGGGCGGACGGCTCTCTTCAGACATCCGCATCACTAGAAGTCCACGGCCCTGGGCCTCCGGTCCCTAGAACAAACGGATTCGCCAATGATTGGCGAATGCATCCGCAAGCAGTCACCACCAAGTCAGCGGAAAAGAAACCATACCATTCCCAAGTCAGTGAGCATCAACAGGCCGCTGACCGAAGTGCCGACTGCACCGAGACCATTGTTCTGATGCACGTACCACCGCCGGAGCCCCTACGAAGACAATCGCAATGCAGGATCTGTGGGGCACATCACCAATTGACCGCTCCTCGGGGGTTGCGACTTTACAACTCCGACCCAGAGGACCTGGTCGAGGATATCCCGGTGGATGACAGCTCACATAAGACCGACGCCATTGCTTGGCCCATCATTCTTGACACTGAGTTGGTGACCAGTTCCGTGGGAATTATAGAACGACTAATTCCAGCGGAGAGAACGTTGGTTCGCAACAGAAACCATCAGCAACATATTGCACGTCAGGAGACACCATCGTGTTCCTGACCGCGTGTATTCAACGCTTGTTGTATACAGGTCAGGTGCGGCAAATTTGTTGGGAAGGTTCAATGTACTTAAAAATGTATGTGAAAATTATGTTTGGTACTCGTTAAGAGTATTTTGCTATTCTTTGGGGTAAAAATTACAACACCTTCGAAATAGGTGATGGAAAGGGTGGAGAAAGTTTGTATGTACTATTTCCATTTAAATTATTACTATTCCTTTTAAATAGACTTTGACATGTAAGTACGATGGAAAGTCTGACCAAGAAAATGTTGGGATAGGATTATGATAGGAAAAAATATTGTGAATATGATCATCATCATCCTCATCGGCACTACAACCGGGAACCGGTCTTGGCCTTATTTAGCAAGTCCTGAGGCTTGTTAAATTTTCCATAATGATTTATTTTGTCTGGGCAAGGTCATTAGTCTTGCGCCAGGGGCTCCCCGACGGGGAATCGAACCCCGGTCTCCCGGGTGACAGGCGGGTGTACTAACCACTATACTATCGAGGAGCCCAATTGTGAATATGAATTGAATGTAAAATGAAATGTGGTATTGATGCGTAGGAAAATATTGTTTTTTGGGTATGAAATGTGATAATTAGGGGATGAAGGAGGCGAATTTGGGTATTGATTTACATGGAACGAGGTGGTTGAATTTAGCCTTGTTAATTATGTAACAATCCGAATTGGTTGAACGGTTCCTTGGTAGAAGCGCAAAAAACACCACACCATTCCAACTCTACTACATTGAGATTATAAACTTTCTTTGACGATAACCGTACCAAGACCGTTTGCGTTCATATTGTCATAAGCGTTCCACATTCTAATCACCAGTTATTATTCCTATTAAAAAAGGACCGTTTTCTTAAACTTTCATTCGAAACATCGATTTAACTTACTGGTTGATCTTCAATGTTTCTGCAATCTCTCGTGTCGTGTAACGTGAGTTTGGCTTGATCAATGCCACTACTTTGTCGTCATCAACCTTGGCGGGCCTATAGCGTTAAGCAAGGATAGTGAAGAAGGTGAATTGAACACACGATGAAACGATTGAAAAGCGAAGCAGTGAAGCATCAGACTACTGACCGTGTTTTAGAATTTGATTTCCAAACTCGAGTATATTCCACTGGTGTGAATTATTTTTTTTTTTTTATTTGTCGCTTGGTATACGGTTCTGATGTATTTTTCTTATTCGATTTGTTTCGTTCGGTGTTCTTCACTATTTTTACTTGTGAATTGTGCGTATCTGTTAGAATCGCTACACACTCCCGCCGCAGTAACTTCGTTACGATCAGATTCGTATGCGGACGACGGACGAACGAGAGAGAAACGAGAAAACGTCGGAGGCTGGGCTCTATGCGTAGTCACCAATTATAGCGTTAAGCAAGAATAGTGAAGAAGGTGAATTGAACACACAATGAAACGGTTGAAAAGCGAAGCAGTGAAGCATCAGACTACTGACCGTGTTTAGAATTTGATTTCCAAACTCGACTATATTTCACTGGTGTGAATTATTTTTTGTTATTTATCGCTTGGTATACGGTTCTGATGTATTTTTCTTATTCGATTTTTCGTTCGTGTTCTTCACTATTTCGCTTGTGAATCGTGTGTATCTGTTAGAATCGCTACAGGCCCTCCTAACTGAAGCTCATCAACTGTCGCTAGTTACAATATTCCAAAAGCAGGACATTTCTTACGTTCCTAAAACCTTTCGGGGACACCAGGCTAGCGTAGCTGAAAACGGGACTGTCCCGTGCAAAACGGGACGAATAGTCACCATAGGAATGCCATGCCATGAAATATCAATGAAGTTTTGCTTCGTTCTATGGAGCCCAAACTTTTTTTTTTCTATGCATTAGCATATCTTCGCTAAAGGTGAACAAAAATTATACACCAGTCTTTGCTAAATGCGGATGTCAGTTAGGGAACAACCTTAGGTTATATATTTCGCATTCTCTAGAGACTAACTTTAGCAGAGCCGACATTTAGCTAAGGATTTAGCCTAGTGTGTAGAATAATTTCTATCAGATGCTCTCATAGGAATAAGAAAATACAACAGGTTTGTTTGAATATTAAAAATTACTCGACATAAAGGGAATTCATTTGCACATATTTTGTGACGAAAACGGAACATTCCATTTAAAACTACTTGTTATTGGTATAGAACTCCTTGTTAAAAAATATGTTGGTCAATTGTTATCGAATAATAACAAAATGCTCATTAATGTTTTTCTTAAAATTCTCAATTAACATGACCATCCAAGGACGACCCCCCTAATATAGTTGAAATAGAACCATACCATAATCTTTTCAGTTTGACGGGTACACCACCCGGAAAAACCGCTGCATATGCGTGCCATATGACCTCAAGATACCAGTCAAAAACCTTGATGACACGGACCCAATGACTTTCCTTTTTGATCCTTTAAGGTGCCCTATTGGATAGAAAAATCGCATTTACATTCTAGAAGTCTTAGTCACAAGCTGCACGGATTCATTCCGGCATCTTTACTGACACATGGAAACATAAATTAACACATCCTCCGCTGAAATGTCAGCTCTTTGTAAGGATGTGTGAAACCACACTGAGCCATTCTTTTTAAAGACATACACTGTGCGGCTGCCACAAATAACATCTCTTTTATTAAGGAGTAGCAATTGAAACAGTTATGGCCAATAAGGCTCTGTACGGCTCTGTGTCTTCACGGTTTTATTAACTTCGCCGCTGAACAAACATTGAAACGAAATTACTTTGGCCCAAAATAACAGATTACCATCCCGCCGTTTTGGAGACTGGGTGCTGCTGGGTGTCCAGCCTCCCGAATTATCCTTGTCAAGAATAATTGCCGAGCGTGTACAACAAAACATCTCATTTCAAGGAACACGCAATGCCGGGTGAGGCCTGGCGCGTCATCAGTCTGTCGACCAGTCGGCCTGCAAATTAGCAAAGTCGAAGATAGCTGAGGTACCCAACCGAAACCCATCAATCATGGAGTTGTTCTGGCCGAAATTTACTTCTCCCGACTGATGGACTGATGGCCTGATGGCTTAAAAGATGTGCCACTAAAGAGGGAATACCTTAAGTGAAGGGAATGAAGCCGTGTCCGAGAGAGAGGCGGAGTAGCCGATTGGTACTGTTGTCGAAAATGCGTAATCAACGACGGGAATTATAGGGATCCGCAAAAACTTGTTCTCGGTAATTACTGAGATGGAATATTCGAATTAAACCGTCCAATAGAAGCAAGAGAACTGTGTAAGCTGGGCCATAGGCTATTTAAGTAAAATGAACAGCTAGGTCAACGCGAACAAAAAGTAGTTAGGAAGGATATCATGTTTGACTAGTAAGGAACTCGTTAAGATGAGCTTGTTGGGAACGACTTCTTTTCAAATAAGTGATTACGGATTTCTGTGCCTGCAATCGTTTCATAAATGAAAGCATCAGGAATGTAGTTACGTACTTGGGTGTCATATTTTGTTTATCCCGTCATGAGGATAGTTTAGATATATCTTGCCCTAATCTAATATAACCTTACGTTTAATGGTACAATTTGGCTTTTGAAGCTTATTCTTCAATATTTCGTGCACCTTATTCTATTTAATATTTGTATCATTATTGTTTTCATATTATTTCTAGTAAGATAGTAATAGGCTTTATTATCTTAATTATAATGTATATTATAGAAAAAGAGAACATTTTTCAAACAATGTGATATCGGAAATTGCCTATCCCAGGTTTTACCAAGGGATTTGGATTTGTGGTTGTTATTTTAAGATAACACAGTCAATTATCTTCCTTTGTACCTTGTAACTTAGAAGAAGAGTCCAACAAAATTGCAACTGCCGGGAATGGCCGGCGTGTTCCTTTTCCAGATATCCTGTTTTATTTTCGAAATTAGGGCCCTGAAAATCGCGCCTGCGTGCTGTAGGAACAATGACGATGCAATCAATTTAGTATGTGTTTTTGATCGTATTTGTCAATTCGGTAATGCTCAGAATGATTAGTTGAGGAAAAAATGCCCGTTGGTTTTTTTATCTCTTATTTTCGACCATCTGCTATTCTCTAGCTACAACCACTACTGGTTCATTTTAAAATGCCCGGATTTTATCTTCGAAAAATTGACGCAGATGTTTCTTATAGTCTTCGTTTCAGGTCAATCTTACATCAGTTGCAGATATATTATCAAATAATAACATGAGGGTGTTATATTAGAAATGTACGGTGTTAAATCAGTCATGTCTTAATTTAAACCAACTTACTTTTACGATCCCACCAGTCCAACACCCAGAAAACCGGAGAGATACTACCACATCGTGCGACATGGTCTGTGAATGATCGAGAGAAATTCTCGCCTATCCTCCAGCATGGTTGATGGACTGGTCCAAAACGTCGCAATGGGTCGTAGATCAAATTCTAATTCCAGCCCCCACCAAGATGCAGGTTATGCGATATGATCAGGTGAAACCGTTGGCTACGTTTCGAAGCTTGGCGAGTGGTCCAGTCTAAAGTGAAAGGTTTTATTTTCTCAGATATCTCATTTGTACTTCCTTGGGGGACAGGGTTGTTATGGCAAGTCTTCACAGAAGCCCAGTAAATCGATAGACCTGTGGCGTATCTACCAACGCCACTGCTACCTTTTCAATCTACCTCAAAATCTTCCCTCCTAAAGCTCCATTTATTTCATCATTTTTACCATGCAAGCGCAATAACTTCCCCAAGCATTCCCTCACCATTCATCATTTTTACCATGCATTACCTTTCGATTATGCAAATCGCATCTATCAAGCATCCAACTTCAAGCATCTGCCCATCAAGGACAGTCACGCAATTAACGCGTTATATAAATTTCCCTAGAAGAAATTCGGTACGCCAGTACCGCATACATCAATGCATCTCAGCATTGTTCTAAAAGGAAAACATTTCGGTTGCCATACTAGATAACCGAAGTGGATTATAAAAACAATCAGCAGAACCCCTGTCTGCCTGCATTTACTGTCCCACACGTGCGCAACAGATTTTCATGTTGCACCAGTACTCACGGCGGCTTTTATGCAATCTTCAAAGCACCGGCGCAATTCGCGCCTAGCTGCCAAGAGCCGAATTCAATGCCAGTGTAAATACTCACACTGGAATTCGACCCATGACTCCCTAGGATTGCAATACACAATTAACATGGTTGTAAACACAACCATCATTGTGTAATTATCCCAAATGCATCCTAATCCCAAAGATGCTTTTTAATGAATTTTTCTTCCCACGGTTCGACCACCCATGAGCTCGCGTCACGAGCCAACAAGGTGATCCGCGCACAAAAGTAGTTTAGTGGATCAAACGGTTGAAAAGAAGTCGAGTCTTCTGGAGTGTGCCCTAAGACGAGTTCGAGATACGGTGGAGTTCGCCTGCGCGAGTGACGTCGAGTGTGTGTACGTGTAGTTTAGTAAAAATTGAATTAATGTATAACACAATGCAAAAAACCCCGACCAGTAGTTACAATAAATGACAAAATTCCAACAGTGTAACCAGTGTTTTATTGCATCAAATTCGGTGGAGCAATCCGTGGAGTAGGAGTTAACCAGTGCCAAAGTCGGCACACATACGTACTACCCCACAATTGGTGACCCCGACGTGATTAAACACAATTTTCTGATTCGGAGTCGGATCAAAACCGTGTCCTAAAAAATTTAAAGGAACAGTGACTATTCGGTGCCGCGACTGTGACAGTGACAATCTTCCCGGAACCGAGTGCTTCCGGACACGCAGTGGCAGTAAGCAATTGTGGCGGCAATTGCCGAAGATCAATACACATTCACCGGGAACAGGAACAACAGGAGCAACTACCCAACACTACACCAGCACCAGGAGCATCCGATCAATAATACCAGGGATTTAAGCAGGTATCCTTTCTTTCTGTTTTTAAATTATTCCCTTGGTAAAACAACAGTATTTTAACGTACATTTCCTTTTTGTCAAAGTTTTATTATGTGTTTAACTGATTGTTTTGGAGATATTAAATAAAGTTTCTAGCATTTTTCCACCCTGTAAATAAAAAATATATTAACAACAAAAGCAAGTAGCAAAATTTCAAATCAAAAATAGACGGTCATGTCATAATGCGTGTATTACTTATAATAATTCTAAATTAAAGTGAGACAAAAAAAGAAGAAAAAATCAATAACATTGTAACTGTAAAACGTTTGTTTCCTTTTTACTTTCGTGGCTGATTGGCAAAGATACTTATATGTGTAATTAGATTAAACGATGCCTGGCAAGGATTTCAAATTTTAATACAGATGTCTTAGGTAGGAAAATGTATTATTAGCCTGGAGTTGACGAAATGTTGTCTGCAGTTATTTAAATAAATAAGCAACAAAACATCAGCCTATACAAATAAAATTAAGACAATTTGTGCCTTTTTTATTATTAACAACACGAGTAAAATAACTCAAAACGAAATAATAGAGTATCTGAAATAAATGCTAAGTGAAAAACAAAACAACAAAGTAAACACGAAATTATTTACCAACATCTTCGTTAATTGTACTTCCGATTTAATATTTTCCTTTTTTCGACCAGTTGCTAATTGAGAACAATTCATAAAAATCATTCTTCCATTTGATCGCCTTATTATGATTATTTTTACTTGAACGCAACTGCCTACTTTGACCCCATTAGCATTACTTAGAAGCATTTAATAATATTCCATGTCAGTTTTTGTTTTTTGTTATAACTTTATATTTTAAACATAATTTTTTTGTCATCATTTTATTGTATCCTTAACATTTTTGCAAACAAGTATATGTATCTAATTTCTTCACATGATATTGACAACAAAATTAAATTTGTTTAAATAAAAGCCTGTGTTACAAATTAGAAAAGAAGAAATATATTGGTATCCTTAAACAGCACGAGATAAAGGCAAAATAAAATAAATTTTGTAAGCCCCTTCAGGGTATTAAGTAGCGCACAACCTTTCTCAGCACGCACACGACTCAGCTCAACTTCTCGCAACTTCTTTTCGACACTTTTCAACCCCTTCGACTTATTTTTAGCTTCATCCGCCTCTTTTCAACACCACTCGACTGCAACCGACTCCACCAACTCTTTCAAGCTCGACTCCATTCAGCCGTCCGGACCACTTCAATTCGTGGTTTCTTTTCAGTCAGGCCGGATTGGACTAGCGCGAATACTCCGCCGTCCCAGTTTAGCTTCCAATTGGCCCCGAAAACTGTACTGCACCACCCCGGACGTTAGTCTAAATTGTTCCTAGTGTCACAGCCTTTGTTTCAGTTTAGGCAAGGTAGTAAATCCTTTACTTACCCAACTCCATCGACTCCCGTGACATCATTGTTCACGCACGCGCATCCTACCTTCAATTTCCTGACGTCGTTGTCTACGACGATTTACTCTGCCCGCTCCCCACCAAGCAATTAAATTCCTTCGCTTCTCTTCCTCTTATTCCGTTGCTAAACACTCACTCTTTCCAAATAGAAAAAATGGCCCACTCTACTAGGTCTAAGGCAGCTCAGCAAGAGCAGACCCAGCCGTGCTCGGATGATCAAGCGTTCGTAGACGCTTCCAGCATCGAGCACACCTCGCATTCCCATAGCATACACTTGCCTCCTTTAGACGAGAAGGACCCAGAGCTATGGTTCGCCGTAGCCGAACGCTTCTTCAGGGTTGCCGACATGCACGATGAGGAAGTCCGCGCAGTAGAATTGTTGCGAGTGCTAAACCAAACGCAACGGACGCATGTTGCTCACATAATTGGGTCAACAGAACCAAATCCCTACAGCAACATGCAAGAGACGCTCATATATGCCCTGGACGAGCCCAGGAGCAGCAGACAGCAGCGTTTGGCGAGCGAAACAAATGTTACTGGAATGAGACCGTCCAATTTTCTGACACATTTACGCTCGATAGCTGGAACCAAGATTTCGGACGACATAATTAGGCCTCATTTCCTGAGGTGCCTCCCGCAATATGCTCGCGCGGCATTAATAGTACAACCCAACCAGAGTTTGGGTCATTTGGCGAAACTAGCCGACACAATCATGGAAAGCTCAGACCCACAGTCTGAACCCCCAGCATACTAGGTCACGGCGATTAACCGACACGCCGTTTCACCTACACGGCATCAATCCTTATCACTAACAGCACTCCGGACTTGTCTAGCAACGCCTTTTACACAAGCCACACCAAGAGAGGTAACACAAGCTACGATTTCCTCCCGTGAGGAATTTCAACCGCGCACCCAGCAAACAAAGCTCTCGAGATTCGAGCGAGACCTGAACCAACTGCGGGCCCAAATGCGAAATGTCGAGCGCGCAATCCAAAACCGTTCTAATAACCAACGGCCACAAACGAGGAACCCCCAATGGCAGTTTAACACGCCCAGAGGAGCACCAATCACAAACGAAAACGCACCAGACAACAGGCAAAACACGCCTAGTGGCGCTCTGACACAGGCCCGGTGCATATACCACAGACGTTTTGGTGCAAACGCCAGAAATTGTAGGCAACCTTGCAGCTGGACGCGGCCAGCCCCCGCGCAGAACCTCGTTCGAGTGCGAACGGCCGGCACCCCTATTATAAGTCGCTTAACAATCAGGGACTCTAGATCGAATATTAATTTCACCGTCGACACTGGCGCCGACATTTCCGTCATCCCTAGATCTTTCGCCCCGCGCAACCGATTGCCGGGCCACCTACAGTTGTTCGCTGCGAACAACTCCCCCATAGCCACTTACGGGCGGAAAAATTTTAAACTGGATCTGGGTCTCCCACGCCCTATCTCCTGGCACTTCGTGATAGCCGATGTCAGCGAGCCCCTAATAGGATCTGACCTATTAGGAAAACACAACCTGTTGGTAGACACTGCCAACAAGAGATTAGTTAGTCACAACGTCTCAACCCGTCTCTCCCCGCAAGCAGCTATAGAAGCGAACGACCCACCCGAGGACTCTACAGACCCAATCCCCGCGCTGTTGGAAGAATTTCGCAATTCAACAGTTCCCCTCTCCAACCAGCAACAACACAGATCCGGGGTGTTTCACCACATAGAAACACGCGGCCCACCAGTGAGCCAGCGCCCACGTCGCCTGGCCCCCGAAAAATTGCGAGCAGCCCGCGCCGAATTCGAATATATGCTCGAGCGAGGCATCTGTCAACCCTCGGTCAGCCCATGGGCAAGTCCACTTCACCTCGTCAAAAAACGCAACGGTGAATGGCGACCATGCGGTGATTATAGACAGCTGAACGCAGTAACAGTTCCCGACAGGTACCCAATAGCCCATCTTTACGACTATTCGTACAAGTTGCGCGGTTGTACAGTTTTCTCAACTCTTGACCTCACCAGGGCATACCACCAGATTCCGGTGGCACCTGAAGACGTACCCAAAACCGCCGTCATTACCCCCTTCGGACTCTTCGAATTCAAGGTGATGACGTTTGGCCTCAGGAATGCAGCTCAGACATTCCAGAGGTATATCGATTCGGCACTACGCGGCCTGGATTGCTGTTACGCGTATATTGACGATATACTAATAGCATCTCGCAACCTTGCGGAGCATCACCAACACCTCAGACAGGTCCTTGAACGCCTCAGACAATTTGGCCTCGTAATAAACCCAGAAAAATGCCAATTCGCCAAAGAGCAAGTTACCTACCTGGGTTACCATATCAACAGCCAAGGTATCCGCCCGCTTCCAGACAGAGTGGAAGCACTAACCCAATTTCCCCGTCCCTCCAACGTTCGCGAGCTGCGCCGTTTCCTGGGTATGCTAAACTTTTACCAACCCACACTACGAAACGCCGCACACATTCAGGCCCCTTTAAATGAGTACTTAAAGGGGGCAAAGAAGAACGACAAGCGCCCAATCGCCTGGACGGAAGCTGCAGACAACGCATTCCGTCAATCCAAGGCACAGCTGGCAAATGCTACCCTAGTCCGCTACCCCGCAGAGGGCGCACCATTGGCCATCCAATGCGACGCGTCAGACACGGCCATGGGAGCAGTATTGGAGCAAGAATGCAACGGAAACTGGGAACCGCTCGGTTTCTTCTCAAGGAAACTTAATACGGCCGAGCGGAAATATAGCACGTACGACCGGGAGTTACTCGCTATGTACAGCGCCGTAAAGTATTTCCGACACATGGCAGAAGGTCGCCCCCTAGTAATCAGAACGGATCACAAGCCGCTGATCTACGCATTCCGGAAGAGGTCCGGGAATGCATCCCCACGCCAGGAACGGCAACTCGACCTGATAGGTCAATACACCACTGAGATCAAACACATCTCAGGGGAACAGAATGTTATCGCGGACGCCTTATCCCGCGTCGATACCATTCAGCTACGCGCCGCCATCGCCGACGCCGACCTAGCTCAAGCACAGCAGTGTTGTATTCCAGAATACTACCCTTATTAAATTTAACACTGAATCTCCTAACACATCCTTAAAAACTTCACTTAACATATATTACATTCTCACTTAATACATACCATTCATAAACAATCACAATATTACCAGTTACAGCACACTTAATAACCTGCACCTTTTTATTTATTGAAAACATAGCAACTTGGATTTTCGTCCGAATTGAATGTGAAAAGTCAGAGAGAAAAAAATAGATAGAAAAAAAATGCAGTTCATAAAGTCAGCTCTCACATTGCAGTTTATGTACGATGAGTTTGTGGAGGATTATGAGCCCACCAAAGCAGATAGCTACAGGAAAAAAGTGGTTTTAGACGGCGAAGAAGTACAAATAGATATATTAGATACCGCTGGGCAGGAGGATTATGCAGCCATAAGGGACAATTATTTTCGGAGTGGAGAAGGATTTTTGTGTGTCTTTTCAATCACAGATGATGAAAGTTTTCGCGCAACTAACGATTTTAGAGAACAAATTTTGAGAGTGAAAAATGATGAAAACATACCATTTGTGTTGGTGCGAGTGATCTAATTGGTTTAACTATTTGCGGATGTGACTGCCTTCTATCAGCAGAGTGGAAAAGTTGTAATAAGATTGTTGTGCGTACAGGACCAGCAAAAGAAGAAAAGGAATAATAAAAGGTCCCCGCTCTTCCCTCAACCGAGGAAGCACGGCGCCGGACTACAACACTGGTGGCAGCGGTGGGATGATCCAACCAAAGGATCCCAAATAAAAAGAAAATAAGAAGAAAAAAAAAAAAACAAGAAAAAAAAAATTTTAAACATAAAACAACGAAAAAAAAAAACAAGAAAAAAAAATTTTAAACATAAAACAACGAAAAGAAAAAAGTAATCTTTAACGCAAAAAAAAAAAAAATATTAAACGACATATAAATTACGCCCGAAGTAAGAATTTCCTTTAATAGTTTGAAGTAAATTATTTATTATTATTGCATAGCAAGATTACAATCATATTTTTATTTGTAATAAATTATATGGTTTTTGTTTTGTATTAAAACAAAAAGAGAAAAACGAGAAGAAAAAAAAAACCCAAAGGATAAATGAAAACGTCTCCACAACGAAAAAAAAAAACACATAAAACCACGAAAAAAAAAAGACCAGGATATTCAACTTCTAGGACGTGAAGTCTGCCTGGCGATAATTAAAATATTTAAAAAAAAAAAAAGTGAAAAAAAAAAGAAGAACACACAACAATAAGAAACTCAAGACAAAGACTTCTATCAACATTACGTATGACAGCAATGAACATTTAGTGGAGTAAGAATTTTTTTTTTGTGCGACTTTTCTCTCTAATTTTTTTTTAGTAATATTTTCTACTTGGAAGCTTTCCTTTTTACTAACATACATTTTTTTTGGATAGAAATTTCTATCTAAATTATTTGCAAATTCTCATTTCAGTATTTCGAAGACATTTCCGTTTCTTTTCTTTCTTTCTCGTCGAATTTTCTTTCTTTTCAGTTTTGGGACCAATTTATTTTTCTTTCCTATATATATATATATATTGAATAACCAAAAGAAAGGCCAATTTTTCCATAACCATATTTTTAAGTTAACCATATTTTAAGAATTGAATTTTCGCCATACTTTAATTCAAATTTTCAATATTACGAGCCCATATTACACGAGACAGGCGGCTAGGCAGGGGGAAGAACAATTCCACTATCAACAGATACTCAGTAAAACCCCTGAAATGGCTCTGTCTGTCGGAATTTCTGATGTTTTCAGAATCGTCCCTACCTTTGACGGGAAACCCTGCGACTTAGGTAAATTTATTTCCGGGGGAGACGTTTTATTTAGATCCATAAAGAAGGCAGACCCGGATATATACGAGACATTTTTAGAGCTAGTCAAAAATAGACTAGAGGGTCATGCTTACGATCTGATCAGGTATAGCAAAATCGGTAAGTGGGAGGATTTAAAAGATAAACTCGAATCGGAATATAAAGAGGAGCAATCTCGGTCGACGGCACACAATGAGTTGATTTCTCTGAAACAACGCTACAGAGAAACCGTCCGGGAATACGGCGATAGAGTCGCGAATGCTCTAAGGACTCTAAACTCTGCCACGTGTGAAATAACAGCAGACGCGGTGGTTAGGGAATATTTAATGGAAGAAAACATAAAATTGGCCGTACAAACATTTGAGGATGGACTAATGAACGAACAGCTAAAGATACTAGCTAAAGTCCATGGGGGAAACAATTTAAAACAGTCGATTGCACATGTAGTATCACATGGTGCTCGAATGGACAACTCTCCCAGGTCATATCAATACAATGAAAAACCTACATTCAATCGTATAGTCTGCCAAACCTGTGGTAAGTCAGGGCATACACAGGACACATGTTATCGGAACATGGAATCCAACTTTTTTCCGAATAGACAACCCATAAAAAGGGAATATAACATTGTATGTAATTTCTGTGGACGGAATAATCACACAGAGAATGAGTGTAGATACAAGATATCTAGGAATGGATCGGCTTCAACAAATTACCAACAAGGTACAACAACGCGTAACCCATTCCGAAATAATCCTACAAACTCTGAAAATCGTTTTGGTGAAAATTCTAGGAGCACCAATAGACAAAACGATAGACAAAATGTTCACTTTTCTCGGGTGCAAGAGTCGGAAAACGAGGCCTGACGCCAACCAAAATTGATGGAAGACAGACCAAAGTTTTCTATTTACAGCATTAGATCTTTGGAAATAGATAACGACCATTTTAATGAAGCTCCTAGTCAAATTTACCCTGAGCCCACATACTCCTATAAACCAAGCCATATAAACGAAGATAACCCTGTCCCTAATATAAAGACTCCGATTCATACTCCCATTCTGGAAAACAATTCAGCAACACAGACTGAAAATCCGAAATTTTCAGCAGTATTAAAGACTGAAATCGCTAATATCTCAGATATCCCTATTGACAACGCAGACACTTCAGCAACCAAGACTGAAAACTCAGCAGTATTAAAGACTGAAAATTCGGATCCTGCAGAAAATATACAAACAGAAACCCCTAATATTCCGGCTATCCCAATAGACAACCACGGCACTTCAGCAACAAAGACTGAAAATTCAGCAGTGTTAAAGACTGAAGACCCAATAGTTGCAATAAAATTCGAAACCCAAGTCAGTTCAGCAGCTAATACTGATGAACAAATCTTTTCAGCAGCAAAGACTGACGGATTAAATGTTTCTACAGCAGATATAACTGAAGAAATAGTTCAAACAGCAAATAGGACTGGGAACCAAGATGTTCTAACAGCTAATAAGTCTGAAGAACTATTCGAATCAGTAAATGAGACTGAGAAACTAAACGATCCATCAGCAGTGAGTAAGACTGAAAAGGTAGACGTTCCGACAGCAGTTAAAGCTATGGACAATGACAACACTAAGCCGAAAACAATCAATATTTTAAACAACGAAAACAAACACAAACACTTACTCAAACACGAAATAATAAAAAATGAAAATAATAATTTAACTAAAATAGGTATTGTAAAGAATAACTATATAAATACATTACAAGTCTTTTTTTTCAACAAAAAAAATTTATTCCAATGCAAAATACAAAAAAATAAAAGGTTACACCGTCATTTAAATTATTTAAGATCATTTTTCAAGAAGATTTTTGGTAATAATCATCTTTATTCAATCATCATAGTAATAGGCCCAGAAAGGTTTTGGAAACTTTTCCATAAATTTAAGGAAAAGATAAACACATAACCAATGGCCTTTGTTTTATTATTCAATATATATGAAATAATCTAACAATTGTAGGAAATGACGGAAATGAAAAAAAAAAAAAAAAAAAAAAAAAAAAAAAAAAAAAAAAAGTTAATGAGGGGGACGAAAGAAAGAAAATTTTAGAGGTAATATATATTGGAAATTTTAGAATTAATATATATTCGAACGGAAAAGGAAAGAAAGAAAATTTTATTGGTAATATATATATTAGAAATTTTGGAATTAATATATATACGGAAATGAGAATTTTGAAACAATAATATTAATATTATATATTTAATATAATAAGTAATAATGATTTTTAGATAAGAAAAGAAAAGGTTCCAAGGAGAAATATTTAAATTTAGTTAATATATAATGTAAATAGACTATTTTGGACTATTTTTCTAGTGTTAAGAACTTTTTGAGTATTGGAAAAATTTAGTTAATATATAATGTAAATAGATTAATTTTCTAGTATTAAGAACTTTTTGATTATTGTAACCTTTGATGAAAGATTAATTTTGAAAACCTTTGTAATGTAATTGAACGAAAATCCAAGTTTTTAATTAATCTTAATTTAATATATAGTTACTAGAAAATTATTCTCTTCAAGGATAATTTTCTTTCTCGAAGAAGGGTGGGATGTTGTATTCCAGAATACTACCCTTATTAAATTTAACACTGAATCTCCTAACACATCCTTAAAAACTTCACTTAACATATATTACATTCTCACTTAATACATACCATTCATAAACAATCACAATATTACCAGTTACAGCACACTTAATAACCTGCACCTTTTTATTTATTGAAAACATAGCAACTTGGATTTTCGTCCGAATTGAATGTGAAAAGTCAGAGAGAAAAAAATAGATAGAAAAAAATGCAGTTCATAAAGTCAGCTCTCACATTGCAGTTTATGTACGATGAGTTTGTGGAGGATTATGAGCCCACCAAAGCAGATAGCTACAGGAAAAAAGTGGTTTTAGACGGCGAAGAAGTACAAATAGATATATTAGATACCGCTGGGCAGGAGGATTATGCAGCCATAAGGGACAATTATTTTCGGAGTGGAGAAGGATTTTTGTGTGTCTTTTCAATCACAGATGATGAAAGTTTTCGCGCAACTAACGATTTTAGAGAACAAATTTTGAGAGTGAAAAATGATGAAAACATACCATTTGTGTTGGTGCGAGTGATCTAATTGGTTTAACTATTTGCGGATGTGACTGCCTTCTATCAGCAGAGTGGAAAAGTTGTAATAAGATTGTTGTGCGTACAGGACCAGCAAAAGAAGAAAAGGAATAATAAAAGGTCCCCGCTCTTCCCTCAACCGAGGAAGCACGGCGCCGGACTTCAACAGCAGAATGACAACCAGCTCGAGTCTCTTCTCAAAGCAGAGACAGCACTTCAGCTGCGCAAGTTCCCACTCGAGCAATCCGCAGACGAGATATGGTGTGATATCTCCACGGGAACAGTCAGGCCCTATATTCCCGGAGAGCTGCGAAGGAGCGTATTCGAAACCTTTCACGGTCCGGCTCACCCCAGCGGACGTGCAACCGCTGCAGCCATTCGACGTAAGTTCGTATGGCCTCGTATGAATAAAGACCTCACGAGTTGGGCTCGTGCCTGCCTTAAATGCCAGCGCTGCAAAATTAGCCGACACAACGTGTTGGAGCCAGCGCAATTCAAACTCCCTGAGGCTCGATTTACACACGTCCACATAGATATTGTGGGCCCCTTAACACCCTCGAGAGGATTCTCCTACATCTTCACCATGATTGACCGTTTTACTCGGTGGCCAGAAGCGACGCCACTACGGGTAGTCACCGCCGAGAGTGTCGCCAGAGCGTTTTACTCGACTTGGGTTACACGTTTTGGCGTACCAGCAACGTTAACATCAGACCGAGGTCCACAGTTCGAGGCCACGATCTTCAAGCAGCTTACTGACTTATTGGGCTGTCAAACAAGTCGTACGACCGCATACCACCCTTCATCCAACGGGATGATAGAGCGTTGGCACAGGTCGCTAAAAGCCTCTCTAATGTGTCATAACGACACGCAATGGTTCGACGCCCTCCCCACTGCCCTTCTAGGATTGAGGACAAGTATCAAGGAGGATCTGGGCGCATCCGCTGCAGAACTGACCTACGGCACCAACCTAGTGTTGCCAGGCGAACTATTTGTGGACAATGAAGCTCCACACGACCAACTACAAGGCGTAGGCTACCTCCGCGACCTGATGCGGAAGATCAGGGCAAAACCCGTAGCCCGACATGGCACCAAAAGAGTGTTTATCCACCCTGAGTTGCATAGCTGCACACACGTTTTCGTCAGGGTGGACAAAGTTAAGAAACCACTCGACCCCCCCTACGAAGGGCCATATAAGATTCTAAAACGAATCAGTGCTCGAGTGTACGAAGTGGAGATCCAAGGCAGATCAACCACAGTCAGCGTAGAAAGATTGATACCGTGTTTCTCGGAGGCCAACCTCCCAAAGGCCACCGCAAACCCCGATGCTACAGAGGAGCTACCCTCAACTTCTACGGCAGGAATACCAAACGGAAATAGCGGTCCCCTCACGCGAAGCCGCACCCGAGCGCCACCACAAGGCGCATGTACGGCCAACCTCACTTAACTACAGCCTTCTGAGTACTACTTCGCCCTACCAACAATATCGTGACTATGTCACTGGGGGGGGGGGGGGGGGGGGGGTACTGTGGCGTATCTACCAACGCCACTGCTACCTTTTCAATCTACCTCAAAAACTTCCCTCCTAAAGCTCCATTTATTTCATCATTTTTACCATGCAAGCGCAATAACTTCCCCAAGCATTCCCTCACCATTCATCATTTTTACCATGCATTACCTTTCGATTATGCAAATCGCATCTATCAAGCATCCAACTTCAAGCATCTGCCCGTCAAGGACAGTCACGCAATTAACGCGTTATATAAATTTCCCTAGAAGAAATTCGGTACGCCAGTACCGCATACATCAATGCATCTCAGCATTGTTCTAAAAGGAAAACATTTCGGTTGCCATACTAGATAACCGAAGTGGATTATAAAAACAATCAGCAGAACCCCTGTCTGCCTGCATTTACTGTCCCACACGTGCGCAACCGATTTTCATGTTGCACCAGTACTCACGGCGGCTTTTATGCAATCTTCAAAGCACCGGCGCAATTCGCGCCTAGCTGCCAAGAGCCGAATTCAATGCCAGTGTAAATACTCACACTGGAATTCGACCCATGACTCCCTAGGATTGCAATACACAATTAACATGGTTGTAAACACAACCATCATTGTGTAATTATCCCAAATGCATCCTAATCCCAAAGATGCTTTTTAATGAATTTTTCTTCCCACGGTTCGACCACCCATGAGCTCGCGTCACGAGCCAACAAGGTGATCCGCGCACAAAAGTAGTTTAGTGGATCAAACGGTTGAAAAGAAGTCGAGTCTTCTGGAGTGTGCCCTAAGACGAGTTCGAGATACGGTGGAGTTCGCCTGCGCGAGTGACGTCGAGTGTGTGTACGTGTAGTTTAGTAAAAATTGAATTAATGTATAACACAATGCAAAAAACCCCGACCAGTAGTTACAATAAATGACAAAATTCCAACAGTGTAACCAGTGTTTTATTGCATCAAATTCGGTGGAGCAATCCGTGGAGTAGGAGTTAACCAGTGCCAAAGTCGGCACACATACGTACTACCCCACAGACCCTTGGCCCAGCCAAAATGTCCATAACACACGCTCATCTCGTGATACCTTAGCCATATCACCCATTTCGCCCACGCCTGTATGGAGCTCCATCCACACATTTGTCGGGTAGACAATCGGCAAAACATATGTGGGGTTATAAGTAGTGTGTCTGGCACGATATGGGTTCACTTAATCCCAGCCGATTGTTCCACCGTACACTGTTGGTTGAACGAGGAATAAGACGCACGGACCTTGTTGGAGAATGTTTACTCTTATATTTAAGATGATCCGGTGATTGTTCAACCTTTGTATTTAACATGCACTAGTGATTGTTCAACGTTTATATTTAACATGGACTGGTGATTGTTTAACTTTATATTTAACACAGATTGTTTAACTCTTGACTTTAACATGAACTAGTGGTTGCTTATCTTTCATATTTAACATGCACTAATGATTGTTCAACGTTTATATTTAACGTGGATTGGTGATTGTTCAACGTTTGTATTTAACACGCACCTGATAGTTTACACATGGGCTTGAAAATATATCGTGCGTGAATTTTCTTCGATTTTCTCTTATATATTTATCTATCGATTAATTCCCCTCTTACTTAAGATTATCTTAGTAATATATTTTACTTGACCGCGTTTCCAAGGACACTTAATTTTGGTTCCATTTCCAAAGTGAGATCTTGCAAATTGATTTCGATTAACAACGACCGGTGACATTTTTCGAACATCTTTCATATACCGTCGACTGGATACAGATCAATCACCCAGCTTCTGAAATTATTGTCCTTGGCGATTTTAATGTGCACTATTCCGACTGGTTGTTACATTCTAACAGAACCGACGAGGCTGGGAGGCTGGCGGAGATGTTTGCTGTAAGCCACAACTTGACTCAACTCGCGGGGGAGCCAACGGCAGTGCCGGATGCCCGAGGCGATTATGCGAACACCCTGGATCTGTTTTTGACATCCGAACCGAGTATTTATACCGTAGAGGTTTCTGCGCCACTGGAAAACTCAGATCACTGCTTGGTATCTGTCGCGCAAGCACTTGCATACCAAGCGAATAACCGGCCTAGGCAGCTTCGCCATGTATGGAAGTATGGGGCTGCTAACTGGGACGATATGCGAGATTTCTTCGCATCTTTCCATGGTCGGAGGTGTGCTTCGGAAACTCCGATGTTAACGCTTGCGCGGAGTCGGTATCAGAGATTATTTTTCTGGGGATGGAGATGTATATTCCACATTCCATCAAACGAAGTTCGTCTGATAAATCTTGGTTTGACAAAAAATGCGAGCTGATTACAGCGGAAAAAAATAGAGCTTTTAAGCAATGGCGCTCCAATCCCACCGATGTTAACAGAACGAATTTTGTTAGAATCAGAAACGCGTGCAACCAGGCGATTGATACCGGGAAGAAGACTCACAGCGACAGGGTGATCAATAAGCTCTTTCGTTGCCTAACTGGTTCGCGCTCCTTCTGGTCAATGGCAAAGGCTGTCAGCAGTAACTTTGCATCCTCCTCTTTCCCTCCGTTGGTGACAGACAGCGGGAGGTTAGTCACGAATCCAAAGGATAAAGCTAATGTGTTCGCGAATTTATTTTCCGCGAATTCAAACCTCAATCCCGGCCTTTGGAGGCACCTGTGATCTCGCCAGTACAGTCTTCCATGCGGGATGTGGGATTTCGTCCGCGCACTATTCAGCGCATTCTACGTGAACTGGATTGTAGGAAGGCAAGCGGCCTGGACGGAATACCAGCAATAGTCCTTAAGAACTGTGGTCCAGAACTATCGTCGGTTCTTGGCAGACTCTTCCGCTTATCTTATGCACGGAGGACCTTTCCTGCCTGCTGGAAAATCGCTCGAGTTCAGCCAATCCCAAAGACGGGAAGAAAGTGTCTCCCACAAAATTACCGTTCGATAGCATTACTGTCTATTTTATCTAAGGTAATGGAGAAAGTCATCAATACAGAGTTGGTTAAGTATTTGGAGTGCAACGGACTTCTGAATGATCGTCAATACGGATTCAGTGGCAGGCGGTCCACAGGAGTCCTTTTGACACTTATAACCGATATATGGACATCTGCGATTGAACGGCATGGTGAGTCAAGGGCGGTCGCATTGGATATCTCCAAGGCTTTTGACCGCGTCTGGCACGGGGCATTGCTGAGCAAACTTCGTTCATATGGACTTTCCCAACAGCTTTGCGACTGGACGAGGAGCTTCCTCGAGAATCGATCGATCCGGGTTGTTGTGGGCGGCGAGTGTTCGGATCTGTATCCTGTTAATTTGGGGGTGCCCCAAGGTTCTCTTTTGGCTCCAACCTTGTTTTTACTTCACATAAATGATTTGTTGGAGGCAACGGATAACAAATTGTTCAGTTTTGCCGATGATAGTACGCTTGTTTTCTCCTTTTCGAGTGTTCGGCCGGTTGGTGCTTCTGTGTCGCATCAGCTGAGATGTAGACAGATTGACTCTCTGAATCAGGGTCTAGATAGGGTCCTGCAGTGGGGAAGGGCCAATCTCGTCGACTTCAATGCAGCGAAGACACAATATACAACATTCACAAAGAAAAGTGGATCATCGGTTCCACAGCTGACGATGAATGGCCAGACCCTAGAATATTTTACTCCGGCCCAACTTCTCCTATATAAATCCCAAATTAGAGCTTTTAAGCAATGGCGCTCCAATCCCACCGATGTTAACAGAACGAATTTTGTTAGAATCAGAAAGGCGTGCGAACCAGGCGATTGATACCGCGAAGAAGGCTCACAACGACAGGGTGATCAATAAGCTCCTTCGTTGCCTAACTGGTTCGCGCTCCTTCTGGTCAATGGCAACGGCTGTCAGCAGTAACTTTGCTTCCTCCTCTTTCCCTCCGTTGGTGACAGACAGCGGGACGTTAGTCACGAATCCAAAGGATGAAGCTAATGTGTTCGCGAATTTATTTTCGGCGAATTCAAACCTCGATCCCGGCCTTTTGGAGCCACCTGTGATCTCGCCGGTACAGTCTTCCATGCGGGATGTGGGATTTCGTCCGCGCACTATTCAACGCATTCTACGTGAACTGGATTGTAGGAAGGCAAGCGGCCTGGACGGAATACCAGCAATAGTCCTTAAGAACTGTGCTCCAGAACTATCGCCGGTTCTTGGCAGACTCTTCCGCTTATCTTATGCACGGAGGACCTTTCCTGCCTGCTGGAAAATCGCTCGAATTCAGCCAATCCCTAAGACGGGAAAAAAGTGTCTCCCACAAAATTACCGTCCCATAGCATTTCTGTCTATTTTATCTCAGGTGATGGAAAAAGTCATCAATACAGAGGTAGTTAAGTATTTGGAGTGCAACGGACTTCTTAATGACCATTAATACGGATTCAGTGGCAGGCGGTCCACGGGAGACCTTTTGACACTTATGATTGAACATGTGCGATTGAATGGCATGGTGAGTCAAAGGCGGTCGCATTGGATATCACCAAGGCTTTTGACCGCGTCTAGCACGGGGCATTGCTTAGCAAACTCCGTTCATATGGACTTTCCCAACAACTTTGCGACTGGACGAAGAGCTTCCTTGAAAATCGACGATCAGGGTTGTTGTGGACGGCGAGTGTTCGGATCTGTATCCTGTTAATTCGGGGGTGCCCCAAGGTTCTCTTTTGGCTCCAACCTTGTTCTTGCTTCACAGAAATGATTTGTTGGAGACAACGGATAACAAAGTGTTCAGTTTTGCGGATGATAGTATGCTTGTTTCCTCCTTTTCGAGTGATCGGCCGATTGGTGCATCAACGTCGCACCAGCTGAGATGTAGACAGATTGACTCTCTGAATTAGGATCTACGTAAAGTCCTGCAGTGGGGAAGGGCCAATCTTGTCGACTTCAAGGCAACGAAGACCCAGTATACAACATTCACAAAGAAAACTGGATCATCGGTTCCACAGCTGATGATGAATGGCTGGGCCCTCGAGGCTGGGGAAAGCTTGAGATTGCTCGGCGTCACGGTCTGTGGGAATGTATCATGGCATAAACACGTATCGGGTATCACCAGATCAGCCTCAGGAAGAGTGAGTTATCTTTTTAGAGCCAAGAAATATTTTACTCCGGCCCAACTTCTTCTCCTATATAAATCTCAAATTAGACCCCCGCTCGAATATTGCTCTCATGTTTGGAGCTCGGCTCCTAAAGATAACCTCGACCTACTTGAGAGCGTACAAAGACGAGCGAGCCGCCTGATCGGGGACTCGGCGCTGACGTCGGGACTAGAGTCGCTATCACATCGAAGGCGTGTGGCCGACCTCTGTCTGTTTTACAGATATTATCACGGGTGCTGTTCTTCGGAGATTCTTGGTATTGTTCCGCGCAATTCGGTTTATATGCGCTCCACAAGACAATCCGACGGATCACACCCGTTTGTGGTTCATCTCCCGACAGCGCGAACATCCCTGTATCAGAACTCGTTCCGTTACAGAGCGGGGAAGCTGTGAAACTCCCTTCCCACGCGAGTGTTCCCAGAGCGTTACAACCTGCAACTGTTCAAAAAGAACTGCAACAGTTATTTGATGGCATCTCGGGGCGCCCACTCGACGCTATAGGTTCGCCTCTCCTGAGAGAAGTCTAATAAAAAACAATAAAAAAAAAGCGAACGAGGACGTTTGAAAATAACGTCTCAAGACACTTTGTGACTTTCGGCACCTGGTGGGTTGCCCTTTGGCGGTTTGCGACTCGACTCTGTGCGTGCGGGCGCGGGCGGTGGATGAATCCCGACTGACTTATACACAAGGGGCCGGGTGGGGATGGCGACTGACTATAATGGAAAGAGTCTATTCATCGTGTCGTGGCGGTTGAGTCATAGCCGAAATAAACTCACTGCCACTTACTAGGAACTTGGAAGGGTTGCTATGCGTGCATGGAGAATTCAGTTCCAGCGAATTACTGCCGTACAAGTTGGGCTAGATTCCTCGGTTGCTATGTATACGAGGAAATGCGACCGAATATGGGCATGAGTTGTCGGTTAGACAACAGAATGTGGGTCTTGGTCGTTGCGATGGTTGTTTCGCAGAAAATTAGCTGCCGCTTGGTTGCACGCGAAAAGTATAGTTTAAGGAGGAAATAAACCGAAGTGGTTTTTAGGGAAAATGCATGCGGTATGATTGTAGGGAATTGATGGGGTTTTACATCTTTTAGGTAGAATAGGAACCGAAATGGTTTTCGGGGGAAATTGGAATTGCTTGGTTGCAAGCGGGGATATCATTTAAATAGGAAGTTAACCGAGGTGGTTTGTAGGAAAAATGTATGCGGCTGGGTATAGTTGATGGTGATGATTAATATTCCGTTGTAGGTTTGAATATGCGTTTTATTACAGCATATGAATATCCGTGGAAATTAAGATTGCTTGGTCGCAAGGAAGGAATATAGCTTAAGTAAAGAATTGGCCGAAGTGGTTTTGGTAAAAATTATATGTGGGGTGATGTAATTGAGGGAGATGGTTTAGAATGTATTCTATTGAATTGTATTCTGTTGTAAGTTTTGGGAAATGCCCTTCATTGCAGGTTGGGAGATGGATTCTTGCAAGTTCGGGATGGATGCGCTTGCAGATTTTGCATGGGGAGTTGGATTGAGGTGACGCGTTGTTAGCGGTCGAGGTTGGTTTGAATTGTGGGTTGGTTCTCCATGTGGTGTAGAGATCTCCCACACATAGCATTACCCTATATTGGTGCCCCTCACAATCCTCGACAATAAGAACGCAATTAATAGGACATCAAATATAAACAGATATTACAATACTTTTAGAGCGAGCGCAGGCTGGGTTTTCCTTCATGGAAATCTTGTCGATAGGTAGAGTATTAAAAACTGATTAAGGTAAGATAACTCCGTTCCCATATCCTGGCATACAGCCCACAATATATCCTTCTCATCATCATCATCATCATCATCATCATCGGCACTACAACCGGGATTCGGTCTTGGCCTTATTTAGCAAGTTCCGAGGCTTGTTAAATTTTCCATAATAATTTATTTTTCCGCGCAAGGTTATTAGCCTTGCGCAATATATCCTTCTACCGTAAAAAATCAATAAACAAACTACCACTATGTCCGAAAATAACAATCACAGCCAAGAGAGTCATCTGGGATTCTAAACGGCAAAACGAGAAATTGTTCTTAGAAGAGAACATCACCAAAGTGTGAACATCAAAGACGATCCTCGTTACGTCTTTGGTTACACAAACGGAGACAAATATGCATCCGCATCTCATCAGTGATCATGAAATAGAATGCAACAAAAAGAGAAGGGATAGTTTTCCTTAACATATCTAGAGAAAAGGAAAATGAATCGTGTCAACTTCCAAGAGAATCACTGTTAAGTCATGCGTGGACGACCAATATTTAAGGACTCGTCTCTTCCAAGTCTGTGGGTGTGTGTGCCCGGCCAGAGGTGTTGTTAATGCCCTTGATCATAATATCATTCTACAATACTAACAGACTAGGGGATAGCTGGCCTTTATATTCTAACCCTCACTGGCACTCTGATCGACACGTCGACCATCTTAAACTATTTCCGTTGCCCCGCGTAAACCAGCAACTGAGGTTCCGGTTTAAAGTTGACGTTTGTGCTTTCGTCTGGTTTCGTAGAGAATTGAAGAGAAAACTACTAACAATTTTCTACAACAAATTGGTTGGCTGACAGAACAGAAGGCGATAATCCGAAATAAAATTCATCATACTTTTGATCTCAAGTGAGTTGCTGCGACGACAATTCGTGCAACCGAAAGTTCCTATAAGATTAAGTGTTTTTAAATATCATTCAAAACCTTTTTGACTTACATCAGAACCGCGGTTAATATATGTGAGGCCAGCCCTTGTTCACATTATGTCATCAACAGCTTCTCACATTACCGGTGTCTAGGTGCACCCATCCGTGAAGGCCAGACGTACCATTTAGCAAATAATTTTCTTGGTGCATTTTTTCAACAGCAATTTTCCGCCTGTTAGCACGATGTCTTCTCTCCCATATACGTGACCAAATGAATTAAATGTGCGCCACACGTTCTTGGAGTGTTATTAGCTTGTAACAATTTCTCTCTATGTCATTATGCAAATGTAGACAATGATCTGCATGGAGCACCACACTGATGAAGTAAATGAATGTCAACTCTGCAAACCAAGCGGAAAATTACCACAAATAATGTTAAAGCAGTGCCCGTCCTTACAGAATTGGCTGTGTACTATTTTCGACATTAACTGTTAGTTCTGCCTGGATTTCGCTTTTTTGTTACCCTTATAGTTATCAAGACGGATCCATTTGACGGCATAAAAAATAGCCTGACCCCATGAACGCAATGTCTTCGCTAGACTGGGATACTGACTGGTGAAGTAATTAAAACGTAATCAATCCATCTAGAGAGGAACTATCTTACTAAAGACAAGCCAACCCCCATGTTCTATCGCATCGCTGAATCATGGGCGGCAGCAGGAGGCTTAGCGATGAGAAATTCATCCAATGCGCCCAAAGCAAAGGGCCACCCGTAACTTCAATCAAACCTACTCGGTCTCAATACAGGTACTGCAGGAACCTGAGTTTTCATGTTAGTCAGACTTGGGGCTCCATCACGACTTTTGTAACTCACCACGATGTCTGACAGTAGATGATTTTAAAGGCTTGGCTCCACAAGTAAATGTATTGCCCTCGACCATGCAGAGTGAGATGTTGGAGGGCGATTAGTCAATGAAGACTGTAGCAGATTCACACCTTTTCCTTGGAGCTAGAAATGAATCCCAAATAATTATTATGACTACGAGGAATAAAAGAAGACATATGAAGATTACGCTCTTGTCTCATTGATTCTCTCACAACGAACCGAAACACAGGTGAATTAAACCGCCTCTTAGCAATTTCCCCCTTACTCTTTCGACCAATGTTTTTACTAACATCTAACTTCTACGATCTAGCGTTTATATTCTAACTTCTTTTGCATTTTCATCCTCGATATATGCGGAGTAAGCCACGAATCCCTTTTACGGTGCTAGCACTCCTCGGCATTTAGTGAAACGGAGAGTTTCAGCTAGTCTCATGTCGCTTCTTGAATGGTGGGAAGATGTTGTGTAAGCCGACCACGATGTGTGAAAAGGGCGATGTATCATCATTGCTGTGTTGGACCATTGATGGTCTCTTTAGGATTCAATTGTTCCGGTATAGGAGTTTAGTAAAATAAGACGAGAAGCATTGTATCGCGATGATCGAAATATTAAACGCAGTCAAGGAAGAATTAGAGTATTCGTTATAAATAAGGCCGTTGTTTATAATACGCGCGTAAAATGAACTATGTGGAGGCCTTAATGTTAATACACGGTGTAGAAGAGAAAAGGAGATAACGGAGGTAAGAATAAAATTTCTCGAATTTTGAATACCTGCAAAATCCTATGAAAAGGAAACACATGATAATGTTTGCATTATGATCACATGTCTGCAATAAAGTTCTAAAATTAGAGGTGTTCATACTCTTATTGCTGTTTGTGATATCACGTACCCATATTTTAGTGACGAAATTGGACCCTAATTTCCCCTGACTTTTATAGTCAGTTTTCGTATCCAATCCGTTCATTTATTCCCCATTGACTGAGATTGAAATTATTACGAACTCAATGAACCTGACTATCGAGTGTTGCCTGAATACAAACATTCAACTTCGACCTCTATCACCCAAAAACTTCATTAAACACTCACCTTCTATTCCACACACCCATGTCCTACACTCACTCCTTAGACAGAGAAGTATCGCAATACACAATTTACTAAGTAAAAAATAAATCAATAAATAAATAAAGTAATAAACATATTGTAAAACGTCAATACCTATGTTGTATTCCAGAATACTACCCTTATTAAATTTAACACTGAATCTCCTAACACATCCAAAAAAAACTTCACTTAACATATATTACATTCTCACTTAATACATACCATTCATAAACATTCACAATATTACCAGTTACAGCACACTTAATAACCTGCACCTTTTGATTTATTGAAAACATAGCAACTTGGATTTTCGTCCAAATGAATGTGAAAAGTCATAGAGAAAAAATTCAGTTGATAACTTCTATTTGCCGTGAATACTTCGAGGCGTTTACTTCTACTCTAGAGAAAATAGATTTAATAATAATTTTTAATAGAATATTCACTCCAAGATACAATAACCAGAGATTTGTGTTTATAAAAATATTTTGCAACGAGATCAAATAAAAGCCCGACATAAAATAAAACTGATATGGACATTTTTAAATAGCCGGCTGCAAATAAAAATCTAAGAAGAAGGAAAGGCACCAAGCGAGAGTTAAGTAATATATCTTTAGTGACAGTTCGACATAGCCATCTGCATAATATTCCCGTGATAAGTTTCAACCAGAAGACGAAATGTAGAACAGGACCAGCATTTTTCAAGAAGAAAAGGAATAATAAAAGGTCCCCGCTCTTCCCTCAACCGAGGAAGCACGGCGCCGGACTACAACACTGGTGGCAGCGGTGGGATGATCCAACCAAAGGATCCCAAATAAAAAGAAAATAAGAAGAAAAAAAAAACAAGAAAAAAAAAATTTAAACATAAAACAACGAAAAAAAAAACAAGAAAAAAAAATTTTAAACATAAAACAACGAAAAGAAAAAAGTAATCTTTAACGCAAAAAAAAAAATATTAAACGACATATAAATTACGCCCGAAGTAAGAATTTCCTTTAATAGTTTGAAGTAAATTATTTATTATTATTGCATAGCAAGATTACAATCATATTTTTATTTGTAATAAATTATATGGTTTTTGTTTTGTATTAAAACAAAAAGAGAAAAACGAGAAGAAAAAAAACCCAAAGGATAAATGAAAACGTCTCCACAACGAAAAAAAAAAAAAAAACACATAAAACCACGAAAAAAAAAGACCAGGATATTCAACTTCTAGGACGTGAAGTCTGCCTGGCGATAATTAAAATATAAAAAAAAAAAAGTGAAAAAAAAAGAAGAACACACAACAATAAGAAACTCAAGACAAAGACTTCTATCAACATTACGTATGACAGCAATGAACATTTAGTGGAGTAAGAATTTTTTTTTTGCGACTTTTCTCTCTAATTTTTTTTAGTAATATTTTCTACTTGGAAGCTTTCCTTTTTACTAACATACATTTTTTTTGATAGAAATTTCTATCTATATTCTTTGAAAATTCTCTTTTCAGTTTTTCGACGACATTTCCGTTTCTTTTCTTTCTCTTCGAAATTTTTCTTTCTTTTCAGTTTTGGGACCAATTTATTTTTCTTTCCTATATATATATATATTGAATAACAAAAAGAAAGGCCAATTTTTCCATAACCATATTTTTAAGTTAACCATATTTTAAGAATTGAATTTTCGCCATACTTTAATTCAAATTTTCAATATTACGAGCCCATATTACACGAGACAGGCGGCTAGGCAGGGGGAAGAACAATTCCACTATCAACAGATACTCAGTAAAACCCCTGAAATGGGTCTTTCTGTCGGAATTTCTGATGTTTTCAGAATCGTCCCTACCTTTGACGGGAAACCCTGCGACTTAGGTAAATTTATATCCGGGGGAGACGTTTTATTTAGATCCATAAAGAAGGCAGACCCGGATATATACGAGACATTTTTAGAGCTAGTCAAAAATAGACTAGAGGGTCATGCTTACGATCTGATCAGGTATAGCAAAATCGCTAAGTGGGAGGATTTAAAAGATAAACTCGAATCGGAATATAAAGAGGAGCAATCTCGGTCGACGGCACACAATGAGTTGATTTCTCTGAAACAACGCTACAGAGAAACCGTTCGGGAATACGGCGATAGAGTCGCGAATGCTCTAAGGACTTTAAACTCTGCCACGTGTGAAATAACAGCAGACGCGGTGGTTAGGGAATATTTAATGGAAGAAAACAAAAAATTGGCCGTACAAACATTTGAGGATGGACTAAACAACGAACAGCTAAAGATACTAGCTAAAGTCCATGGGGGAAACAATTTAAAACAGTCGATTGCACATGTAGTATCACATGGTGCTCGAATGGACAACTCTCCCAGGTCATATCAATATAACGAAAAACCTACATGCAATCGTATAGTCTGCCAAACCTGTGGTAAGTCAGGGCATACACAGGACACATGTTATCGGAACATGCAATCCAACTATTTTCCGAATAGACAACCCATAAAAAGGGAATATAACATTTTTTGCAATTTCTGTGGACGGAATAATCACACAGAGAACGAGTGTAGATACAAGATATCTAGGAATGGAGCGCCTTCAACAAATTACCAACAAGGTACAACAACGCGTAACCCATTCCGAAACAATCCTACAAACTCTGAAAATCGTTTTGGTGAAAATTCTAGGACCACCAATAGACAAAACGATCGGCAAAATGTTCACTTTTCTCGGGTGCAAGAGTCGGAAAACGAGGCCTGACGCCAACCAAAATTTATGGAAGACAGACCAAAGTTTTCTCTCTCTCTCCCAGGTCATATCAATACAATGAAAAACCTACATTCAATCGTATAGTCTGCCAAACCTGTGGTAAGTCAGGGCATACACAGGACACATGTTATCGGAACATGGAATCCAACTTTTTTCCGAATAGACAACCCATAAAAAGGGAATATAACATTGTATGTAATTTCTGTGGACGGAATAATCACACAGAGAATGAGTGTAGATACAAGATATCTAGGATTGGATCGGCTTCAACAAATTACCAACAAGGTACAACAACGCGTAACCCATTCCGAAATAATCCTACAAACTCTGAAAATCGTTTTGGTGAAAATTCTAGGAGCACCAATAGACAAAACGATAGACAAAATGTTCACTTTTCTCGGGTGCAAGAGTCGGAAAACGAGGCCTGACGCCAACCAAAATTTATGGAAGACAGACCAAAGTTTTCTATTTACAGCATTAGATCTTTGGAAATAGATAACGACCGTTTTAATGAAGCTCCTAGCCAAATTTACCCTGAGCCCACATACTCCTATAAACCAAGCCATATAAACGAAGATAACCCTGTCCCTAATATAAAGACCCCGATTCATACTCCCATTCTGGAAAATAATTCAGCAACTAAGACTGAAAATTCGAAATTTTCAGCAGTATTAAAGACTGATATCCTTAATATTTCAGCTATCCCTATTGACAACGCAGACACTTCAGCAACCAAGACTGAAAACTCAGCAGTATTAAAGACTGAAAATTCGGATCCTGCAGAAAATATACAAACAGAAATCCCGAATATTTCGGCTATCCCAATAGACAACCACGGCACTTCAGCAACAAAGACTGAACATTCAGCAGTGTTAAAGACTGAAGACCCAATAGTTGCAATAAAAGTCGAAACCCAAGTCAGTTCAGCAGCTAATACTGATGAACAAATCTTTTCAGCAGCAAAGACTGAAGGATTGAATGTTTCTACAGCAGATATAACTGAAGAAATAGTTCAAACAGCAAATAGTACTGGGAACCAAGATGTTCTAACAGCTAATAAGTCTGAAGAACTATTCGAATCAGTAAATGAGACTGAGAAACTAAACGATTCATCAGCAGTGAGTAAGACTGAAAAGGTAAACGTTCCGACAGAAGTTAAAGCTATAGAAAATGATGACATTGAGCCGAAGACACTAAACATTTTAAATAACGATACTGAACAGCAACACGAAGTAATGAAAATTGAAAATAATAATTCAATTAAAGAAGTTAAAGCTATAGAAAATGATGACAATGAGCCGAAAACACAAAAAATTGTAAACAACGAAAACAAACACAGACACTTACTCAAACACGATATAATAAATAATGAAAATAATAATTTAACTAAAATAGGTACGGAAAAGGAAAACCATATAAGTACATTACAAATTCTTTTTTTCAACAATAAACATTTATTCAAACACAAAACACAAAAAAATAAAAAGTTACACAATCATTTAGGACATTTGAAATCAGTTCTTAAGAAGATTTTTGGTATTATGCATTTCTATTCAATCATCATAGTAATACCCTGTTGGAGACGGAGCAGCACACGACGGCCGACTAGCAGCACACGACTGCCGACTGGCAGACTGAGCATCGCACATTTTATACTCTGGCTCCTTGTTCCTGTGACAACATGCGAACGAGGGAAAGGAGACAAAAAAGCGGATATAAGCAGCGGCAGTTGTGGAGTTAGTACCAGTACAAGTCGAGCAGTCAAACGCTGCACATGCATTTATAAAGATTGTTTTATATTTAAATTAAACATTTAGAAATTGTAAATCGAGTTTACAAATTGGTCCTTTGAACCGGATCCAGTCTGTGGATCCAATCCACTGCTGCCAGTTCGCAGTGCACAAACGAGTTGCAGTTTCTTACATCACGGCATATTAGAGGATTCACGTTCCGAGGTAAACACAGCAACTGCCGACTGGACAACCTCTCCTGGAGTGCAACGTCTTACCCAAGCGTTTCAACCGCAACGCAAAGCAACAAGACAGACGGTCATCCAGCCGATTAAAGCTAGCCACAACCAGCAGCGCACTCAGTTGCGTAGAAGCCTAAGGCCAACCTACAGCCGATCCACAAGAATCGGAATCAAGTAGCTAGTGGCACTTCGATCCACAAGCATCAAAAAAGGGGCAAACTAAGTTGCAATGGCTACCGGCGACATGACTGTTCCGACAATGAAACGGAGACGAGGAGTCATCAAGGGATTCCTCACGCGGTTGGAGGAGTTCACGGACAAGTCAAAGGAGGTGACCAGGGAGGAAGTCGCAAGCAGACTGCGCAAACTGGAGGACTCATTCAAATCTTTTGAGAACCTTCAAATATGTATCGAAGAGAACGACCCGGACCTGGACATCGACAGGGAGAACGAGGAGCGAGCAGCCTTCGAGGACCGATACTTTTCGCTGCAAGGCAGACTCACCCAGCGTTTGAACGTGTCAACAAGCACGGTCGCCACCGCATTGGATACTTCAGGAGACACCCTGGGAACGGCACCTACTACAACGTTAACAGCGGAGCAACCAGGAATGGAGAGGCTGCTTGACACCATGAATGCCAGCCAGAGGCTCATAAACAGCTTGGTGGAACAATTGGGTACGCGATCCACGGAACCGACAGCAGCGGATTCTACGAGTGGAGCGACCACCCGAGCGGTCAAATTGAAGCATATCGACGTGCCTACCTTCGATGGGGATTACCAGCAGTGGGTAACGTTCCGAGACCTGTACCAACCACTCATCCACGACAACCCCCAGTTATCAGCAGTCGAGAAATTCCAATTTCTCCGGACTTCGTTAAGAGCGGACGCACTATCAGTGGTTTGCAATCTTCCGGTCACGGCGGCAAACTATCTGGAGGCCTGGGCTGCACTGGTCACGCGCTATGACAAGAAGAAGCTCATCGTGGATGCACATCTACGAGCACTAATGACGATTCCAGCTATGCAATCACCAGGTGCTACGGAGTTCCGCAGATTCATCAACGGCCTCTTCGAGCAGGTGCGGGCTTTGCGAGCCTTGGAGCTACCAGTGGAGCACTGGAGTTGTTGGCTAGTTTTCACCACAGTCGAGAAGCTCGATAGTGAGACTAGGCAGTTATGGGCTCGAGAAACCAACAGGAACGAGATGCCGACATTCGAGGAGCTGACTGAATTCCTGGAAGCCCGCCTCACTGAGCTAGAGAGCCTCCCGACAGCGAAGAACTATTCAAAGGGTCCCTTTGTTCGGGACAGAGGTATAGCAGCCGGCCCACCCAGGAAGGCGTACTCGGCAATCACATCACCAGGGACGGCTAAGTGACCCAGATGCGCGCAGCCGCATCCATTGTTCCGATGCAGTGCATTCAGGAATCTCTCAGCTCTACAGCGAGATCAGTTTGTCCGCCGCCACAAGCTATGCAGAAATTGCCTCAGCCCCGACCACAGCATTGACAAATGTGAGAGAGGTAACTGTCGAGAGTGTAACGGACGGCACAACTCTCTGCTGCATCAACCCGTAGACGTTCCGACGTTATCACCAAAGGTTGGACCATCAGAGGGATCTTGCGCGACAGTACAAACCCAGGATTCACTACTACCTACAGCAATAGTCACGGTGATGGACGACAGAAACCAGTTGGTTCCTTGCCGGGTGCTGCTGGACTCAGGCTCGACCACATCCTTAGTCCGAGAATCATTCATTCAGCAGTTGGGCCTGCGACGCACGCAGGCGAAGGTGAAGATAAGTGGGATAGGGGAAGCGAATCCACAACTCAGCCGAGGAAAGGTCGAGATGCTGCTGAAAGGCCGAACAGGGGAAACAAGTATTCGGATAACGGCATTGGTGATGGGACGATTGACTTCGGATCTGCCGTCAAGGTCACTGAAACATGACTGGAGAAGCTTTTCATCGCTGGCGTTGGCCGACCCGCTATTCCACAAATCAAGACCCATTGACTTGTTGCTGGGTTCGGACACTATCTTCCAGATCCTGCGCGATGGACGACTGATGGATCCCGATAGTAAAATGATGGCACAGAACACCATATTCGGCTGGGTAATCGCAGGGAGTGGACCAGCTCTGCTCGATCAGGAACAACATTGCTGTACTGTCACCCAACAAGTCGACCCATTAGAGGGTACACTGCCAATAAATATGCCTACATATAACGATGTCGGCAACGGTAAAGCTGCGAATACGAATTATCAGCAAGCTCCTTATGTTCCGACATCGGTGTATCAAGGTGGATATGAACTCGGTGTTTCTCCATCATCTTCCACACAACCACAGCAACAAAAATTCCAAAATTATAATTCACCACCTACTTCTAATATAACTCAGCAATCCTATTCCTCTGGCGCCACAAACACAATGATGGGCACTACGTACATAACCTCTCAAGTAATAAATGAACCACAGAGTTCTTATCAGATATCTTCACAACCTTATTCAAAGTCAGGGACTCCGCCGAATGGGCAAATGCAAATTCAACAACAACCACCACCACTGCAACAGCATCAAACTTTGCAACAGCCACAATCGTTGCAACCACAAATTATTCAACAAGAGTCTGTGCCACAACAGTCTGTACCGCAACAGTCTGTACGACGACAGTCGGTGCCACAACAGTCTGTACCACGGCAGTCTGTGCCACAGCAGTCTGTACCACAGCAATCAATGGGACAACAGTCTGTACCGGAACAATCCGTGCCACAACAATTTATGGCACAGCGTCATGTCTCTCATCAAACCTTGCCACAGCCTATGACTCAGCAATCGGTGCCACAACAGCATATGACACAGCAAAGAATGCAGCAGCAATCTGTTCCGCAACAGTCTTTGCCCCCACCACCTATGGGGCAGCAATCTATATCACACCAATCTAAAGGCCATCAAAATTACTTATCAAGGGGCCTTAAAGCAAAGGAGCTCACCGGAGCAGAGCTGTGGTGGCGAGGACCCGCTTTTTTGCGAGACAAGGAGCCGAAGTTGCCCCGGACGCCCGCTCATCAAGTCCGAGAGGCGGACACCGGAACACCGGTAGACCTCCAAGAACGAAGGGCATCGTATTTCGTAATACAGCAAGAGGAGCTGTCTATAACAAGAAGAGTCTCCAGCTTCACTCGAACGGTACGAACATTAGCGTGGCGGAAGGCGGACCTAACGGCCATGAGAGCCGGAATGCAAGTATCAAGACAAAGCGAACTGATTGCTCTCAACCCATTCATCAATGACCAAGGTACCCTCAGGGTGGGCGGAAGACTAGAGGCAGCAAGGATGGAATACGAACGCCGACATCCACCAATCTTGCACCGGCAGCATCACCTTGCAAAGATCATAGTGAGGGATTTGCACTGGAGACTGATGCACGCTGGAAGCCGGTTACTGCTCGCCGCGGTGAACTCCCGGTACTGGATCATAGGGAGTCGAGAACTTGTCCGGAGGGTCATCGCTGAATGCACGGTTTGCGTTCGTCACAAGGGACGGGTGCTATTTCAACAAATGGCCGCATTGCCAGCCAGTCGGATAAATCCCGCACGGCCATTTAGTAACACCGGCGTCGATTATGGAGGTCCTATCACTCTTCGGACATGGAAGGGACGCGGCGCGAAGCGAGTCAAAGGCTACATCTGTCTCTTCGTGTGCTTGGCAACCAAGGCAATACATCTCGAGGCGGTTAGCGAGCTGTCCAGCGAGGCTTTCCTGGCAGCATTAAGGAGATTTCTCGCGCGTAGGGGTTTTTGTCACACTTTATGGAGTGATAATGGTACCAATTTTGTTGGGGCATGCCGAGAACTGCGAGAAGTTTACGAGCACATAAACCGGAAGGCTACCCAGGACCGGATCATGACGGAGTTGGCCACCAACGGCATCACTTGGAGATTCATTCCCCCGGCAGCCCCCCACTTTGGTGGCTTGTGGGAGGCAGGAATCAAGTCCGTGAAGCATCACCTGAAGCCAGCTATTGGAAATGCGTTTCTGACGTTCGAGGAGCTCACTACCGTGTTGGCCCAGATCGAGGCTTGTCTGAATTCCCGACCGCTGGTCGTCCTGCCAACAGAGCCTGGCGACCCCGAGGTGTTGACCCCCAGTCATTTCTTAGTTGGAGGACCGGCTATGAGCGTCCCGGAAGTCGATCCGGGACAGACAACAATCACTTGGCGGTCCAGATGGAAGTACTTGCAGGCGTTGCATCGAGCATTTTGGTACCGGTGGAAGAACGAATACCTCCACACGTTGCAGGCCCGCACCAAATGGTATCATCCGGAACCAAACCTAGGAAATCCGGTCGTGGTGCTTCTGAAGGACGAGCAACTATCTCCGACCTATTGGGCCATGGGAAGGGTCATCGAGCTTCATCCTGGCAGAGATGGCAAGGTGCGGGTGGCAACTGTAAAGATCCAGGGGGGAACCCTTAAGCGACCCGTCACGAAGTTGGTCCTACTCCCGGTTCCGGGAGATAAGACGGTTGAACCGACAGTTCAAGGTGGGCGGAATGTTGGAGACGGAGCAGCACACGACGGCCGACTAGCAGCACACGACTGCCGACTGGCAGACTGAGCATCGCACATTTTATACTCTGGCTCCTTGTTCCTGTGACAACATGCGAACGAGGGAAAGGAGACAAAAAAGCGGATATAAGCAGCGGCAGTTGTGGAGTTAGTACCAGTACAAGTCGAGCAGTCAAACGCTGCACATGCATTTATAAAGATTGTTTTATATTTAAATTAAACATTTAGAAATTGTAAATCGAGTTTACAAGGCCCAGAAAGGTTTTGGAAACTTTTCCATAAATTTCAGGAAAAGATAAACGCATAACAAATGGCCTTTGTTTTTTTATTCAATATATATGAAATAATCTAACAATTGTAGGAAATGACGGAAATGAAAAAAAAAAAAAAAAAAAAAAAAAAAAAAAAGTTAATGAGGGGGACGAAAGAAAGAAAATTTTAGAGGTAATATATATTGGAAATTTTAGAATTAATATATATTCGAACGGAAAAGGAAAGAAAGAAAATTTTATTGGTAATATATATATTAGAAATTTTGGAATTAATATATATACGGAAATGAGAATTTTGAAACAATAATATTAATATTATATATTTAATATAATAAGTAATAATGATTTTTAGATAAGAAAAGAAAAGGTTCCAAGGAGAAATATTTAAATTTAGTTAATATATAATGTAAATAGACTATTTTGGACTATTTTTCTAGTGTTAAGAACTTTTTGAGTATTGGAAAAAATTTAGTTAATATATAATGTAAATAGAATATTTTTCTAGTATTAAGAACTTATTGATTATTGTAACCTTTGATAAAGATTAATTTTGAAAACCATTGTACTGTAATTGAACGAAAATCCAAGTCTTTCTTAATTTAATATATAGTTACTAGAAAATTATTCTCTTCAAGGATAATTTTCTTTCTCGAAGAAGGGTGGGATGTTGTATTCCAGAATACTACCCTTATTAAATTTAACACTGAATCTCCTAACACATCCAAAAAAAACTTCACTTAACATATATTACATTCTCACTTAATACATACCATTCATAAACATTCACAATATTACCAGTTACAGCACACTTAATAACCTGCACCTTTTGATTTATTGAAAACATAGCAACTTGGATTTTCGTCCAAATGAATGTGAAAAGTCATAGAGAAAAAATTCAGTTGATAACTTCTATTTGCCGTGAATACTTCGAGGCGTTTACTTCTACTCTAGAGAAAATAGATTTAATAATAATTTTTAATAGAATATTCACTCCAAGATACAATAACCAGAGATTTGTGTTTATAAAAATATTTTGCAACGAGATCAAATAAAAGCCCGACATAAAATAAAACTGATATGGACATTTTTAAATAGCCGGCTGCAAATAAAAATCTAAGAAGAAGGAAAGGCACCAAGCGAGAGTTAAGTAATATATCTTTAGTGACAGTTCGACATAGCCATCTGCATAATATTCCCGTGATAAGTTTCAACCAGAAGACGAAATGTAGAACAGGACCAGCATTTTTCAAGAAGAAAAGGAATAATAAAAGGTCCCCGCTCTTCCCTCAACCGAGGAAGCACGGCGCCGGACCTCAACACCTATATTAAGCATAATAAGTCGTTCTTATGGGGTGACCGTTTTGCCAGTATAAGATTCACGGCTGCAGATGTAATTTTCCTACTGTCTGTCCAAACACATCAAGAATTCGTTCTACTCTGATGCAGTAGTGTTCTTTTATGCCAAAGCTGAAATGAAGCAAGAGTTTCGCGTCGAGCAGTGCAACATCTGCGGGTGACGATGAAATTACTCTGCGGCGACTGGCCACATACTATATATGTATTGTAAAGCCTAAAACATGCCAGTAACTGTTTTGTGGCGGTTATGCTTCACATCATTAGCAATGGTTAAATTTTAGCTTCCTCGGTCATTACATTTTTGCACTCCCAACCGCCGCACAAAATTTTCGTTAGTATGCAATTGGAACAATAGATCGAACATTTAAAAAGATAAGTTTAATAAGTTGAACCCTACACTACATTGTATCATTTTATTAATTGTAAATTGATCATAGAACGACTGTAAAGATGATTATTATTCTTTTTGATGAGCGAAAATGAGTAAAGTTGACATTGAGCACTAAGTGGGTCATGGGTAGTTCCTTACAACGATATTTTGGTTTCCATTGTACCGGCATGGTCGCACACATAATACAGGGTGGCGCAATATTAATCATCCTATCGGAAGATGTTATAATTTTTGTAAATGGCGGCGTACGTCAATCATATTTGACATTTGTGAACTAGTCAGCTGCAGAATTCAAACAGACAAGCAATGGAGGGCGTGTGAATTACTGTCCCGCTATCCTTAATTTCAGCAACGAAGAGGAGGATTTTGTGTCTAAAATCATCATGAGCGACGAGGCGCATTTCCACTTAAGCGGTTACTTCAATAAGCAAAATCTTCATTTCTGGGGCACGGAAAATCCACATGCGATGCACGAAGAGCCATTACATCCACTCAAAGCCACTGTGTGGTGCGGCGTTCACGTGGGAGGTGTGATTGGACGGTTTTTTTTTTTTTTGAGGATGCCATCGGCAATACGGTCGCTGTTACTGGCGAACGCTACCGGGCCATGATAAACGACTTCTTACTACCGGAATTGGACGAGCGGGGCTTCGTGAGCAAGTGGTTTCAACAAGACGACGCAACCGCACACAGTGCAGGAGCCACAATGGATATTGTGAAGGAAGCGTTTCCTGGTCGCATAATCTTCCGTTTTGGCGATTTGGCATGGCCAGCAACATCGCCCGATTTACAAATCCCAGACTTCTTTCTTTAGGGCTACTTGAAGTCGCGGGTTTATCCCAACAAGCCTCAGACAATCGCAGCCCTCAAGGAGCATATTCGACAGGAATGCGAACAGTTATCACCGGAAATCTTGCGGAAAGTCATGGAAAATACAATAAAACGGGTACAAATGTGTATCAACATTGGCGGCAGCCACTTGACGGATATCATATTTTCCTCTTAGCAGAAAAAATTGTAAAGGTCCAAACAAAGATTCCATCACTCAAAATTATTTTTTTTTATTTGGTCAAAAAAGTAATTTAAAAACAAAATTTGATGATTAATTTTGCGCCACCCTATATATAATAATGCTTACAGAGATTTGTGTTAAAAGTCGACATTTGAATTTGCATGGGTAAAATTTCACATTCGGTAGCATATCATCCGCATTTATCTCCGTGTACAAGTTCGACCCGGATAGTAACACATTATTGAATAAATTCGACACTCTACTCGATTTTATTGACAGGATCTTAACCCTGTTATGTAGTAACTCCCCACCACCTTTGTCCTGCTGAGAAATTAGAAAGGAAACACACATTCGAATTTTCAAATAAAACATATTGTTGGCACGATGCGTTTATCGCGCTATTATAAAAGAACGACACGAAAGAAAAACGAACGAAATGTTATGTATTATGGATATTTTAGGATATCCTTTTGTTGCACGATGCGTTTATAGCGATAAGAATAATGAATCCCGAAACGACACAATAATAAGGAACGAACTGAAATTGTTTGTATTATGGATAATTTAGAGTATCCTTTAATACCGAAAAGACGAAACGTACAGAAAAAATACAAGGTTTAGTTTTATTACATTTATTCTGTACCGACAACGGCACGATGTGGACTGTATAACTACAATAATTTTTGAAGAGAAAAAACCAGAAAGCAAATTGCTTTTATAGCTCTATAAGAGGGCAGTCCGGTTTTACATGCATGTGTGCAATATTTAGGAAACTTAATGGGAATGAAACATTTTACATTAGTAATGAAATAGGCGGAGCATTTGCATCCACATGGTTTTGCATGCTGTTAAAACATGTGGAAAACAGTCGGTACAAAAATAATAACATTTTAATGAGGTAATTAAACAAGGTTCCAGAATGCAGAGTGTCTAGAAGAGACCTGTACGAAATACAAAACAATGGATGTAATAAGAATGAATAAATTCTGGGCAACGCGTATCTTTGTAACGATAGATTAATGTCATCCTTTGCCTGGACTTGGGTTGTTGTTTAATTTGAATTTGTCTTCATAAAATAGGGAAAAACCTCAGCATGACGCGACATGCCGCCCGCCTTGAAACGGCAGGTTCAAAACTTGGGGTGGTGATGGTTCTTCTGCAGCATGCTCGATGGGAAGAGGGCACAGCTTCTTTACGCAGCGATCGTACAAGCCACCTTTCGTACGGAGGGTGACTACTCGTACAACTCCAACTTTGCCAGGATGAGTAGCAACGATTCTACCAAGGGCCCATTTTAACGGTGGTAGATTTTCTTCCAGAACGAGCACCAGCGCTCCTTCCTTTAGCTGGACCTCGGGACATCGAGAGCGACCGAATTGAATTAGTTGATGTAGGTATTCCTTGTGCCAGCGTTTCCAAAAATGCTGCTTCAGTTGCTGAGCGTCGTGCCAAGCTGATAGGCGATTAGCTGGGGTACCTGTGAGATCCATTTGTGGGAAAGAAGTTAAGGGGCTACCCACTAAGAAATGGGCAAGAGTTAAGGGTTCAAGATCATTGGGATCAGAGGACATGGTGGATATAGGACGGGAATTCAGTATTGCTTCTACTTCGATAACATATGTCTCTAATTGTTCATAAGTAAGCAAGGCATCACCTACGGTCCGAGTTAAATGATGTTTAAACGACTTAACGGCAGCCTCCCAGAATCCTCCGAAGTGAGGAGCTCTGGGCGGGATAAATTGCCAATCAATCCTTTGACCACTACAAAAATTAAAGACTGAATTTTAATGTTCCTGGGAGTTGAACAGAGTATAAAGCTGGTGGAGCTCGTTTTTAGCCCCGACGAAGTTAGGTCCATTATCGGAATGTATCTCTACTGATTTTCCCCTGCAAGAAAAGAAGCGCTTTAGACTTGCAATAAAATCCTCGGTGGATAATCCACCAACTAGTTCTAGATGAATCGACATTTGTTGCGATGGCGCCTTTCCTTTATATAAAATGGTCCACAATAATCTACTCCGAGGCTCCCCGATGGGGAATCGAACCCCGGCCTCCCACGTGACAGGCGGGTATACTAACCACTATACTATCGAGAAACACATCCAAGTTGGTTTGGAGGGGTGAGAAATCTGCGTTTCATCAAATTATTGTTGGTGTTCTCCAGGGCTGTATATTGTCACCCCACCCATTCCTCATTTTTACAAACGATATATGTCCATTATAAATACGGCAATCTACTCGTTTTATGACGACAGTATATATGGTATCCTCCACTGTCTTCAGAGAATCTCGTTATCAATTATCAGGTTATACTTATGGTGATTTTACGTGTACTGTCAACACGAAACAAACGGGCATTATTTACTTTAAATGTAATCAATTTTTATATGATCGGTTTTATGTATGAAACTTTTCAAATTATTCTATTTCCTAACAAGGAACAAAGATTATTTTCCAATGCTTTTATTACAACACCGACACCACCTGCGGTGTGTCAGTATCTAAACTAACTGATAAGGCCCGTGCGAACAACAACAATAACCGACGCTGTTTGCATTTCTAAAAAATTGTAAACGCTCCGTGATTTGGCTCTTCTTTTCTCAGTCTTACTGGCTCCGTTGAGAATTTGTATTCTGCAACTTTGCAGAGGGGTAAATTTATGGTAATACGCTTTGGATTTTTAAAACGGTGTGATTTAATGTGGTGAAAACCATGTTTTCCAAAGGGGCGCATAGCTGAATTCAATATCCTATGCATTTAATGCATAATTGAATTTAGCTCCCTTTTGCCATACGGCAACTCCATTTCCTTAACCCATGAGATTTCCACCGGAAATTCATGTCGGTTAGCAACGGCAAAGTCTGACCAAGCAACATCGTGCAACCGCTGGGGAAATTAACGAATTATCTAATTTGGCTCCCACGGTCAGAATTCCCTAGCCGATGTAGCGTCACTTTGACTTCCCCCAGACACTCTATTCGCTGGGGATCAATGATCTCTTTTGTCAGATGAATAGCACAAACCATTTTTCTCTCCATCCCATTTTCATCTTCGCATAGTTTACTGCACTCTGAGATCACCACAGTCACTGAACTAGGTCACTGGGCCAGCCTCACAGTTTGCATTGGTGCACGCACGCAATAGCCAAATCAACCCTGGGTTATTGTGCTCTCCTTTTGATTTCTTCATTCTTCCTATGCCTAGCGACGGTCGAATGAATACATAAGTGCTTATTCACCTCGATTGGCTGGGAGGTTTAATGAGTGCATGGGAGAGCACGACGATGATTCGCTAATAGTCCTGCAAATCACAAATCCGAATGTTCATCCCTAATTCGTATCAGTCGCTTTACATCCACCACTGGTGGTTTAGTGATTACTAAAGTTATCTATTAAATTGTGTATTACAAAATTAAGTTTTCCTGTAACAAAAATAGACTGGTATCTCCACCAATCTTATTAAAAGGATATTCTGGTGTTATTAAAAATACTTGTGGTTTTGTGAAACACGTTACCTACTGTCTGAAAAATTTGGCAGTGATATCAAGAGTGTGATTGTGAATTTAAGTTATAAAATTTTTAAGTAAACCAAATAAAAAAATATTATCAATAAAAAAACAACCCAAGTGCGTTTTCATTAATTCAATTTTCCTTCTGGTGAACATTTCTCCTCAGTGTACAATACGTGGGAAGGAAGTGAATCAAGTGCCCGTGTATTGGCATAAATACTTTCTTTATCCCCACAATACCAACGGGGATAATATCGAAGTGGAATTGCCTCTAAATCTCGGTGTTGCTTCTTGTCGTCAAAGGAGAATCCCAATGCAGATGAAATGTGTTGGGTGGGGCGGGGGGGTTAGTTTGTGCGCCGGCACGGACGCGGGATTCACTAAACTCCCACTACTTCACAACTGCGGTTCTCTGGAATTAACTATAACGGCGACGGCGTCCTAAGCGGAAAGAGAAGGGAAACACTTTGATATTCTGATTATATAATATTCTTTTTTATTTATAATCGTCGAGGCTCACTTGATCGTCTGAACGAGCTAAACATAAATTAGCACTCTTAAATGTCTTTATTCTAAATCCGATTTAGCGTATGCGGCTCGCGCTTCAACGATTGGCTTATAACCCACTTAATGGATGAGTACCGATCCTTCAGGCATTGGTAGTTCAATCTCGACCTCGCCTGCGTTCGCGTTGAAGCCTAAGAAGGGGCAAGAATCCATTCATGGTGTCGTGGCAGTGGGGTCATAGCTAAGTAAGCTCACTGCCAGTTACTAGGACCATGAAGAAGGGTTGCTATGCCGACGTAGGCAATTTAGTTCCAGGGAATTTCTGCCCTACATGCTGAATTAGATTCCTCTATTGCTGTGTATACGGAGAAATCGGTTTCGGAGGCATAACTAAGTATGGGCATGAGTTGTCGGTTAGACAAAGGAACATGCGTCTTGGTCGTTGCGATGGTGGTTTCGTGGAAATGCAACGCATCGTGCTGGTGACTTATCACTAAGGAGAATTGGTATTATTTCAGATGGTTTAGGTAGGATGGGAGCCGAAATGGTTTTCGGGGAACTAAATGCTGCTCGGTTACAAGCGAGAAAAAATGGTTTAAGTAGAATGGGAACTGAAATGGGTTTTTTTGGGAAAAATAAATGCTGCTTGGTTGCAAGCGAGAAAAATAGTTTAAGTAGGAAGTGAGCCGGAATGTGTTCGGGGAATTCTAAATGCGGTTCGGTGTAGATGAGGGAGGTGATTTAAAATGTAATATCTTGCAGGGTTTGGGGTATATTCGGTTGTAGGTTTTAAAAATCCATTCTAGTACAGATTGGGAAATACATGCTATTGCAGATTGGGAAATGAATTCATTGCAGGTTTGGGAATGGACGCTGTTGCAGATTGGGAAGTGTATTCTTTGCAAGTTTTGAATGAGGGAGTTGGGTTCAGGTGACGCGCTGTTAGAGGTCAAAATTGGTCGTAATTATGGGTTGGTTCTCCATGTAATATAGAGAACCCTCACAAATGTATTGCGAAGCATCTATCAATTCTTGATACTCGAATTAATGCGTTGCTAAATTGGGGAGATCATACACGTATATTATATGTTATTTGAAGCTCTGAAGAGAGTGGTGAACTCGTTGGTGTCTCTTAATACTGCAGAAAATATTTCATGTTTTATAACATCGCCACATGAAGACAAAACAAAATACATGATTACGGCGAGAGCAGGTGGGTCTCAGAGAACACATATAAACGTCAGAGGTAAGATCTTTGAAAAAGTTAAAGAATTTAAATATCTGGGAACGATACTGACGGCCAGTAACGAAATGTCGAAGGAAATTAACAAGAGACTGCATTCCGGCAACGCGAGTTGGCACGCAGTCAGTAAACTGCTGAAATCCAGACTGCTATCACGTAACATAAAGCTCCGTGTCTATAGAACCATAATCATGCCAATTGTTCTATATGGATGCGAAACATGGGCTCTCACAAAACGGGAAGAAAACAAATTCCGTCTATTCGAGAATAAAGTTTTGAGAGGCATCTTTGGAGGTAAATATGACGAGGAGGCAGGACAATGGAGGAGACTCCATAACCACGAATTGGAAGAACTATATCGCAAACCTACAATAGTGAGAGTAATCAAGTCGCGAAGATTAAGATGGGCCGGACACGTGGCGCGAATGGGGAACGATAGGACCGTGCATAGAATTCTTGACGGTAGACCAACGGGAAAGAGACCGGTAGGACGGCCGCGACGGAGATGGGAGGACAATGTTAGGTTTGACCTTGAGGAGATCGGATCGAATGGTGAAGCGTGGAAGGAGAGTGCCCAGGACAGGGAAGGATGGCGAAGCCGAGTCGGTGAGGTCATGAACTTCCGGGTTCCTACAGGCCAATAAATAATAATAATAATAATAACATCGCCACAAATTACTGTGTATATTTGTCCTATACTGAAATATCCAATTACTGGAAAACCCGACACAGTTCATTTTTAGACACGGGTACATCGTGTCCTTCTTTCTTATTTTGAAAGGTTTTATTATAATCGTTGCTCAACTGAAATGAGTGTGAATTCCACCTCTTGAAAGATTTTCCCGCAACACCTGACAATCCGAAATAAGGTTAAGTTAATAGTTAACTTAAAAAGAAAGGATAACCGCAGACATTTTTTCTTAAGCCGATTGGCACAAATGGGAATACTCTGCCTTGTCATATATTCCCCCATTATTGTAATTGGTATTTTTTCCTCAAGCTCTGCTCTTCTCTTCCAATCTGCTCTGACATTTAAGCGTATTTCAAAATCCATTTACGTAAAATAAAAATACAATTTAATAAATCCTAATTTTTTTTATAAGATTTATCATAAGTTGGGTATTGGGCGCGAGAAGAACACATCGAAGTATAAAGTGAATAAATGAGATTTCCAATGAAGCGAATTTGACTCATATTATTTTCTATTTATAATCTAATACCTCAAATATTTTCTACATAAAACACCGAAGTTTCACTTATGTATATGTGCTTAATTATAAGGAAAGTTCCGAGGTAGAATTTGAATCATCGCTTGTTTATAAGCATTATACAATTTTGGTTCCACATTTATGTGCTCTATATAACAATGATCGATTAACTAAATGCACATGTCCCCCACCGCCACTGGCACTGACTAGACGCACATATCGAGGCTTGTTATTTTATATCGTTACATATCAATTGACATCAAATACAGCTCAGTCAAAAAATAAAAAAGGTATTTTTCGCATCCTCTCGGGTTAATGATTAATGGAACAGACTATCCGAAGTTTTTTAATAGACCACGTTTAGTCATCAACATAAGCGGTCTTAGTCTCCTATTGACATCAGGTAAGAAGTATCACAAAATCGTCCTCAGCCCGATGGGGCAACTAGGCTATGTTAATGCTGCCCACTACGAAGGGTGATGCGTTGCATCATCTTAATTTCAACACACTTGCATGTATCCTCATCGGAGACATTGTACGCGGTTGGTCCTTGAAGGAAATTTGCCAGAAAAACTTTGTCTGCCAGCAGATTGTCTGGTTTGTAAAGTGTGTGCGGTGCTCCTCCTGTGGTCGGAGATTGTATCTGCTTGGCAAGCAAAATTGTATTATGGAAACATCATTTCGTAAATTGTGTTTGCCTTGTATTCCTGACTGCTGTGTAACGTTTCGTGGTTGAGTAAAGTTTTTCGAAGAGACGAAAAAAGGACACCAAATCTTATGGTGCTCTTTGTTCGGTCATATTGTTGTTCAAGAATACTGTTCTGATTGCGGGAGGGAACGAGCAACAAATTGGCGTTTATCTCGGATAGTTGTGCAAGTGTGCAAGTTTGTTGTGTCCTTGATGATGGCATTTATGAGTGGATAGATAAGTGTATGTACCGAAGATACATCCGAAATGGTAATGTGATGCAAGGACATTGCATTCAAAACGAAAGCGACGATGGGAGATATCAAAAGAAGCTTTGAGTCATTTACGAAACTTTTCTAACTGCTCAAAAAATGCTGATACTTGTACAGACTCGAATGAGAACAGAAATCTATGTTGCTTTCTCAAAAATAGTGAAGTTAAAATAATGTTCTGAAATACGACGGAAAAAGGAGCACGGACAAGTTTTAGCTAGGAAGTTATAATATTGCTGATGGTAATGCTGTGAAAGTGGAATTTTTCTTAGAGATAATACTACAATCACAATCGATTCAGAGATGTGTGCGTAATGGATACGCTGAAGTACGGGAAACGGCAAACAGATGGACGTAGATCAGCAGATTTTTTTGCCTTTTACAGCGCTGCCATTATCCCAGCTCCAACTCTGTAGTTCTATCCACCTCACTTCTATAGCAAATGCACGTCATTTTATTAGGAAAATACATTAAACACCCGTCAGAAACAAGAGCACTTGGTGCAAATGTATTCCAACAAAACAATGAATGGCATTTCTGTGGTATACTCCTCAGACGCGAGCCCTCCAATTTTCTCACATCATTTCTTCCGCTGGTTTACCTCAGTGTGGCATACAACAGAAGCACTACAATTCCACCTGAAGCACTCTCAATGGCAGCTATGGAATATTCTTACATCACCCGGATTACAAGTCGTTCCGTATCACCCCATAGAGCGGATTGTGTTACCTTTGGCGCTGGTGTCGGTATTTCTTCCATTTGAAACGACTACATGCCTCAACCGACCGGAATTGAACCCAATTCGTTGACAAGTTGAATTACGTCCGCTTAAATGCGTAAAGACCCACTTCTTCGTGTCGAAGCAAGGAACATGCCTGTTGTGACAGTATCAGGAACTATGAGCAACAGAGCAGCGTCACCGGCAGCCGGCTTAATGACTCTGTAATTCGATTTGTGTTACTCGCACGATGGAGTTTCTAAGAGGCAAAGAGACTATACTTTAGGCCTGGCGTTTTTATTTGCCTCTTTGAGCTGCCACGCTTTTATGTGTCCTTAACAGCGGCGACCTGTTCTAGTGTCTTTACTGTACTTTCTCAATAGAAGTGTACCCCGCATGAATAGGCACACCTCAGCTGCAGTCATCCAGGGGGACTGCCAAGAGATGGGGATGGAGCTCGTAAGCAAACATAGGTGACACCCGATGCTGCCTAAGTGCGTACTTAGGTATTCATGTGCGAGACTTGTGCGTAGGCACCTGATTACCCAGAAGTTATGCGATTACGACGCGTGTATATGCACACGACGTGAATGCCGGTAATCTACTTGAGCAGCTCGGATGCAACGTGAAGGTGGTTAAAGGATAATACGCAATTAGGACACACATCGCGTTTGATACTTCTCAAATGCCGACGTTCCGTGGCTTTGTGTAAACGTTTTATATCGTTTTTCGCCTTTCGACCAAGTAATGTTGGTATATTCAAGGGAAATCGATTCATCAAGATGTGTCGTAATAGCAATAAAGTAAATTGAAGAATACATTAATTATCTTATATAGGATTGACCACTTTCCTTCCTACTTTGTATGGAAAATTGAGATACGTTTACTACCTCCGTATGAACCCACTGTAATACCGTCCGTGTGGTTGGTCGAAACAATCGTGTGGTACTTAAAATTTTGGAAGTTAAACTCGCCGTAATCATTAAGGCATTGTAAGCGAGAATTTCAAAAGTGGATCAGATCTGGTTCCACATCGACCCAGGCAACGGTCTTCAGGATGAAGACGGAAATTTTCCTATGCAATCAAAATGAAATGTACAAAATTATATATCGAAATATGTCCTCTGATTATTTGAATCATAAAATTATCCACCCTATTTATGTAGGTTTCATTATATAAAGTCTCATTTGAGTAGTACTTTTTGTAGTCCGATTCCGGTGTTCGATATAATCTGAGACAACTTCTGAGACACTTCCTTTCGAATACCCGGATCTTTTCCATCAAATTTGGACCTATGTTAAACCATACTGGACAACCATATATGAGCACTGGCCTGATTAGCGTCATGTAGCATATGACTTTTAGCCTACTGTCAAGTTGGCTACTCTTAAATGGCCTTCTTGTCATAGTAAACGTTTTCCTAGCTTCGACCAAAGCAGCCTCTACATGTCTGTTGAAATACAGATATTGGTCTAGCCAGATGCCCAGGTATTTAACTAAACTCTTGGTTTCCAGTTTATCTCCATGCGGTCGCACGATAACTAGTTTTCGCCAGTTTGTCCTTGTGTCGTTCGTGGCTTTATATAATGGGGTTCTAAATAGGATGCCTTTACATTTCTGGAAGTTGTTCTTAAGTTTCCAGCCGTCGCAATAGCGCTGGACTTTGTTGAAGTCTCGCTGTAGTAAACTATTTATGATCTCAATTTTCGGAGCTGTTCTGTAAATTATGAGACCGTCTGCGTACGCAATAGCCCGCGGAAGTGCATCTAAAGAATCGGAGAAAGTACCGCTCCCTGTTGCAAGCCATTTTTGATATTATACGTTTTATTAGAGGTCATGTAACCATTTTTGACCACGAACCCCCTGCCCTTTAACATATCGTAAAGTACATATAGTAAAGGCTTATGTATGCCTTGTCTGACCAGTTTGTATTATAACCCTTCGATCCAGACGGTATCAAGGGCTTTTTCCAAGTCGATCAGACAGTCACCTGTGCATTGGTTCTTACATTTATTCCATTCTATGTCAGAGACCAGTTTAGCTGCAGCATGTCTGGTTTCATGACCCGCCTTAAAGCCAAACTGGTTATTTGGAATAATGTTGTTGTCGTCTACCCATTTTAGCAGAGCTTTGTTAATAGTCTTTTCAAATACTTTTCTGATGCTTGGGAGTAAACTTATCGAACGCATGTTCATTCGGTTTGTACAGTCTTTGCCCTTTTTTTGCGATGGGCTGAATGATAGCCGTTTTCCAACGCGTGGGATAACATGAATTATTCAACGCGTTGTTAAGCAGCGTCATGTATATATCTATTGCCATTGGGTGGAGGTTCTTGAGTACGATGGTAGGTACTCCATCTATTCCCACTGACTTTTTGCTTCTTAGTGAGTCGAAGATACTCTTGATTCCTTCTCTTGTGATTAAAAGGCTGTTAGCACCACCATTGGCATTAATGTCAATTGACAAATTATCGTCACTGAATTCGATAAAACCGGGATTCTCTGATTGCCAAAATGATTTTTTCATTTCGGTGATTCATTAGAGCTCTGTCCTCCAAGTCGCGATTTCGGTGAATGCTTTCATTCACCTTGTACATTTCCTGGCAGACAGCTCCCACAACGTTCACCTTTTGCAAAGGATCCTCGATCACGAGAGCTCATTATTGAGGACAGCGTTCAATACAAATTTGTTGCTAATCTATAGCTAGCTTCAAGTAATTTTTGGAGGTTTTTTAATTGGGATTTCAGTGATATTATGTTATATCCTGGTCTTCTCTGTCTGTAAATTGTCTGTGTAATTGTTTTCGTTTTTATAGCAGTCTGCTCTTTTTCTTGTGGAGTTCGTTTATTGTTGTGTTTCTATACATGTTTATGTGATCTGTAACTTTTGTTTCTGGAATTTTTTTGTCCATTCTACGTTTCACGATTTCATCCATTTGTTGAATGTATTTGTCGATTTCATCATTTGTCAGGTTTCTGTTTACTGGCGGATTAAAGTCATTCGAATAAAGTTCTCTTGTAATGATCTGGTGAACCGCGGCCATCGCATTGCCCCGTAAGTGCAGGGCTGCGGCATCTTGAATTCCTCCAGGTTTGCGAGATCGTTCGGGAGTTCTATTACTGCCGTGAATGCACGGTGGTCACTGTCGTATTTAATTGTCGCTAAACAGGTTCTGTTTCGTCTATTGGTTGTAAGTAGTCTCTCTGTTTTAATTTGTCCCATGTAACAATTTGATGATCCAGGACTGTTATTTTCCTTAGACCACCAATTCTGCTGCTCGGTGATAATTGGACCAAAAAGGAGGAAAGCTTACGGTTTTCTCTTCTTGCCTCGGTTGTGGTGAACAGTTTTACCGCGATAAACTGGATATCTTCACGCTTCAGCTTTTGAAGTATTTCGAGCAGAACCTCCGGTTCCGTTTTAGGGTTGACGGCCTTTAAAGAACTGGTACGCTCATTGTTTGTTTCGGCGTGAGCGAGTAAAATTCCACTGTGGGTCTTTTTAAAACCTCTTTTATTTTATCGTGGTCTGCCACGGTGTAGGTTTGAATGGCATGTATGTTACCTCCTAGTCTTTTTATTAAAAAATTGTTACCTTGTGGTAGTTCTGGTACCAATGTGGGTATGTTGTATATTTAGTCTTTAGGGGTAAGGTGCCTCCGGGGAACAGGTTCACCGCTATACCCAGTCGCTGCTTTGCGTTCAAAAAAATAAAACTCCGTGTTGCTCCTTTTTTTCATTTATTATTAGATATGGACACAAACTACAGCTTATATACTCAGATCCGATGTCTGTCGACCAACTTAAACTTAAAGACACAGAATCTCTTAGCACTAGTTACAATATTGAAGAATCCATAACTTGGTATGATTATTCACAACAGAAACTAATTCGCGAATGTTCAACTTATTTAATTTAATTTGAATATACTTTACATAGCCGTTTGAATTATAATACAATATTTGAGAATCCAATAACGATCCGTTGGGGCTTCAACTTGGTGACTTTAAATGAAGGAGGTCCCTTTTAATCAAACGTACACTAGCTGATTACTCGACTCGGCTTATTTAACGTGGAGGCCCGGCTTGCCTGTAACGCGATTGAGGATATCGACCGAAGCGACAGAATACCAAAATTTCCATCCATCGCCTCGGTGACCATATAAGGGATGATCTTAGAAGATTATCACCGCTGTGCACACATACAGATGCGGTTACTTTGCACTCTCATGCTGTGCATGAGCAAGCGAACCGTGGATATATTAATTTCATAAGGGGAACATTAGCTGGCATGATTGCAGCTGGTGCCATTATCTCGACATAGAGATTTTGTTGCTTACACGATCAGCGACTGCGTAAAGCATTTATGCTGATCGTGCACATCTTGGTGGCATCTCCACGTAGTCGAATTCTCGATGGTAATTTCCATTTATGAGAACTCGAATTCCTTGGGCGGTCAGCCGTATGCCTTAATGTATTTGTCGGTCGGATGACCGACCGATGTGGGCATGTATGAAAAGGAAAAGATAAAACATTTCCTGCACGTGTGCGGCTGACGCGTAAGGGTATACCTTGGTGATATGGTTCGGACAATGTTGGTTCCCTGGTGTATATCGCATGTTATACTTTCCTATTAGGAAATCCGATGATGCAACATACACCCGGCGAATTACTTTCTAGCACATGATGTCCGTGAGGAAAATGTCTCTTGTGATTCGTGCTATTGAATTAGCGAAAATATGGTTTAGGAGGCACTTTAGGTGGGTGACACAAAGATAAGTACATGCTTAATTGCTAGGGAAGCAATCAGTATTTGTTTTATCGGTTTTCGGCCGCACTAGGTGAACGTTTTTAAATGGTTAATGGGAAGATGATTGGTGGCGTTCAAGGGAACCGTCACAACCTACAACTACATTACAAAGACTTACAACTTCCTTACAATCAATATCGATGGTATTGATTGGTGGCATCTTAATTTTTTTGTTGACCTGTTGCTTGCTTTTGTGCTGCTTGCGTTTGTGATGCTTGGCGTTGCTGTGGGCGATGTTGTATTGGTAGTTGCTGATGCTGTTGATTTTGTTGATGTTGGCCGACTTTCGGCTTCGGCTTTTGTTGCTGTTGGACGGCTTTTTACTGTTCGAGCGCAACTATATTCTTCATTCGGCCTTTCTGCTCCAGCCGTGCTCTTGCCACCGCAAGTTTCACTACCAATTCGTTTATCTCCTTTTCTTCATTCTCAGACTCTGACGATGCAAGAGATGGAATGCATTATTTGCCCCATACATGTCAAAGTTCGAGGGGAATGGGAGCTCACCGTCGTCCTCCATTTGCTGTTCTTTTTGCTCCATCGTTAGTTTCGCGACTTTACTTCTCGTCACAATTGTACTTTTGGGGGCCCCTTTCTTTCTATTTGTTGTTGCGTTTTTCTCTTCGTCCGTGTTCATGTTGGTATTTTCCGATTTGTTTTAATTAAAATTAAAATCCAAAGGAGACCAGCTGTGCCTTTACGAACCTCGACGCAATTCAGTTTCTCGAATTCCCCTAGCGCCGCTTAAGGTACAGTCACGTTACACTCCCGGAAAACGTTAATTTAAATATCAATTGCTTAACAAAGAATATATTGTTATTTTAGTTTTTTACGCTTGCGATCGAGGTGATATATATTAATTATTTATTATTTTGTTTTCCACACATCACTGAAGTGATATTTTTTTTGCACTTTTATTTTTATTTTATTTAATGCACTGTGTATTTTATGTCACTTATATCTCTTATCTTTACTTAGTTACAAGCCTTGAATTTTCACCTTTATTATTTGTTTTGTTTGTTTGTTTTTGATGTTCTTTGTTTTCATTGTCACAGCATATCATGTTACTGTTTTTCCTTTTCGTGGTTTCGTTCTCTTTTCTTTAATTATTTTCATATATATTAATTTTGGTTTTGAATGTTTTTATCACTGGAATTTATTTATAAATAGTCTTTATGTTTTCAACACTCATGACTCACAAAAGCAACTTTTTCATTTAACTCAACTAAAACGTCCGCACTCGGTCACTGTGTATCCAACTCGTTGAATTCTTGTGTCGAGCGGTTGGAATGATACAAGAGTTCCGCGTCAACAGTGGACATCCATTGATTAAGGCCCAACTTCTCTACTGTGTCTGGCTACGTAATGGTTAAGTGCTTAGAAACCAAGTATGTTAAAAGTAAACAAAGTGCATGTGATAAAATGTTACGTTGTTTATTGAACCATTGGTTTTATCCATAGAAATTATAGTAATTAGTATAAAATATTCTCCACAAATTCGGTGGTATGCCTTTAACACTTGAAGTACCAACAGTTACTATATACCTATTTATACATATTTTAGGATGCGATCCTGGTGGTGAGGCCACCAAAGAGGTGACGTTCGAGATGATGCAAACAGAGAAGTGGGGTCGGCAGTGGTTCTAGGCTGATAAAGCAGCATCCAAGTAAGCTTCTAGTGGTTGTGTAGGCAAAATGCACTCTTTAAAATGTCTAACATTTATTTTCAGTATTTAATTTAGTTAAGCAAATAAGTTAATTCTATTTTAGGGAGTTTGTTTCGATTTAATACCGTGACCCTGTTTGCAGCGAGAGAACACGACCTGTTGACTTGACTAGCGAGCGGTACACTCGCGACGAAGAGCCGGTCACATTTGAAAAGGGTGACAGTCCAATGGCATCCCTAGACGATGACGCATTGTCAGCTGGCGGCTGACAGGCGTGTGGTGAATATGCTGGTCGGGGAGTGTACTAGACGATGACCGTACTAGATTCTCTCCGCTATATTTATTTGCGGAACCGCAACTATACCAAACCGGTCAATATGACAGGTTAGGTATTTAGTTGACAAAATATAAAAATTCAAGAAATGTTTTAAAGAAAATAAAATATATTTCATTCTAATATTGCAGAAACATGATATATAAAAAAACTGTACATGATATATATGTATATATATAAATAAATAAATAAATAAATAAATAAATGTATATATATATATTTATATATATATATATATATATATATATATATATATATATATATATATATATATATATATATACATACGAAAAAAGTAGTAATATTATTTGTTTTTTATTTAGGTTTAGTTATTATTTGCATCAATACAATTTTTACGTATAGAGATATTTTTCAATGTATATTTACTACAAACATGTTTTCTACAACCAGCACATATATTCATAGTTTTATTTTCATTACAAAAACCTATTTAGCAGGTTTTTCGTATATTAAAACTCTCAGGGCTCCTCAAGAGGTTATTCAAGTTTTCCAGTTCAGATCGATTTTTGTACTCTGTGGAAAGTTCCTCTGCTAATTGAAACAGGAAAACTTTTCTCGACGTATTTTCGCCAGTTTTTCGTTATATAAAATCCATACATTTATTGCCGCTAAGCCGAGAATGTTAAAAAACTACCTGAGGATGCCACTTTCGAGATCCTGACTTCATCTGGCAATTTGGATCGCTGAACTCTCTATAAAGCAGTTTCAGCTTGGAGAGAAGAATGCTCTTTTGCCTATATGGAGCGTCTATCGTTGAGTTTCTGTATTGATTTGTACGGTCCGCCATGTGAGTTATATTTGGGATACAACAATTCATCATTGAAAGATCGAGCAGCTTGTTCTGTTAGTTTTTTTTCCCCTTTTCCGAATTGTTTATCGAAACCAGCAAACTGTCCTTGCATAGGCAATAAAATTGCTGTTATGTCAGTTTGTGCCTCTGGAGTAGGCATTTTATGTTATGTTCCATAATTGGTGGATTCCTTACACCACTTGCCAGGTGGGCGTATGGCACAATATGTGGTTTGAGACATTTACCACCAGTTACAGCTACATCAATTTACGAGTGCCAAAAGCAGAGTATTGTTCGCCCAGTCCTTCCGAGACGTTTGGATGAAGTCTTTCTTGGATCAGTTCAGAAACTCTTAACTTCCTCCTATAAACGTGCTTACTGAAGTTAAGGATCGAATTAACCCGGATACATAGTTCATTGACTTCGACAGAGTCAATGCCCATTCACCGATAGTTGGATTTTCGATGCATTGGGTTTACTCATTGAAATAATCACTCAGGCAGGTAGTTAGAGTAGAGTTGAGAGACAGAAAGGAGCCCATGGAAGACCGATAACACTTTGATGGGGCAATTATTTTACACTATCCTGTACCACTTGAATTGGGCACGAAAAAAGACAGTCTCTCGTCCACTGAATCGTGGTTTTCATCAACTATATGAAGATAATTTTGAAAGTAGAGCTTGATGCAAAAATCGACGTATTGTGACGTACCCAATGAGAACCCTATTTTCGCCGGGAAGTGTGGTTGGTGGCCCTATTTGATGCAGTAGTGGAGAAGTTGGTACCTGTACAGTGTTACGTAACTTCAATTGAGGTCGTTTTCATAGAGATAGGTCAACAACAAACTAATAATTCCTATAAAATCGTGAGAAATCTGGTACTGTCCTATCAACTTGTTTGTGAAAAATCAACATGACGGTCATCGAGTAGGTTGTTTGTTGCAGAATAATTCAAAATTCACAGTTGATTATTAAGTTCCTGAAGTGAGTGCTATGGCTCGATAGGAAGTGAGTGCTATGGTTTGAAAGGAAGGATCATCCTATTTGGGAATTTATTTTATACTTATCCCCCCCCCCCCCCCCCCCCCCCCCCATCTTCTATTTGGGAGCTGCTAAGTTAAGTAGGACAAATGGAAAAACTTTTGCAGCAGCTTAACGAGGGAAAAGGAGCACCATCAAAGTGATGGAAAGAATTCTAGACTCCGGATTTATGAATATGTGTTCATAGCTATCTGTATGGTCGGGCAGCAGTACCACTTCGAATGTAAATTTGGTTTATGGAATCCTTCTTGTATTCAAGTAGAGATAACGACGATACGATGGTGGACTGAAAAGTTTCCGACCTCAACGTGAAGATAGCAGCACTCGTCAATAAAAGCTAGTGAATGTAGTTGTGCATTTTTGACAGTTATTATTATTATTATTATTATTTATAGGGCTCCTCGATAGTATAGTGGATAGTATACCCGCCTGTCACCCGGGAGACCGGGGTTCGATTCCCCGTCGGGGAGCCCCTGGCGCAAGACTAATGATCATTATGGAAAATTTAAACAAGCCTCAGGACTTGCGAAATAAGGCCAAGACCGGCTCCCGGTTGTAGTGCCGATGATGATGATGATGATGATGATTATTATTATTTATTATTTATTGGCCTGTAGGAACCCGGATGTTCATGACCTCACCGACTCGACTCCGCCATCTTTCCCTGTCCTGTACGCTCTCCTTCCACCATCCGACCCGATCTCCTCGAGGTCCAATCTAACATTGTCCTCCCATCTCCGTCGTGGGCGTCCGGCCGGTCTCTTTCCCGTTGGTCTACCGTCAAGAATTCTATGCACGGTCCTATCGTTGCCCAGTCGTGCCACGTGTCCGGCCCATCTTAATCTTCGCGACTTAATTACTCTCACTATTGTAGGTTTGCGATATAGCTCCTCCAATTCGTGGTTATGGAGTTTCCTCCATTGTCCTGCCTCCTCGTCATATTTACCACCAAAGATACCCCTAAGAACTTTATTCTCGAATACGCGGAATTTGTTCTCTTCCCGTTTTGTGAGAGCCCATGTTTCGCATCCATATAGAACAATCGGCATGATTATGGTTCTATAGACACGGAGTTTTATGTTACGTGATAGCAGTCTGGATTTCAGCACTTTACTGACTGAGTGCCAACTAGCGTTGCCGGAATGCAGTCTTTTGTTAATTTCCTTCGACATATCGTTACTGGCCGTCAGTGTCGTTCCCAGATATTTAAATTCTTAAGCCGAGTCGGTGTTTTCTTGATGATTTTTTCCCTTAACTAATGTCGGCTCATCACACCTACGCCTACCAGGTTTTTTGTGAGATTGCTTTTTGTGTATTAATTATTCATTTCATTGGATCCCTCTGGAGTTTCAAATAGTCCGCCATGGGTCTGCTTACTGCTCTGATTCGACCCGGTGTCAGAGAGGTGCCGTTATAATACAGCCGGTATACCCCTGGCTGCAAACCATCCAATGGGCACGGTGACGCTGACGGGTAACACCCTGGATTAGGGGTGGTAGATCTTTGTGTGTTACTCCTCGCTAGCCTGTCTGACATGGGTGACCCTACTGCAAGCGTATGCTTCCGGCAACATAGCCCGAGTGATTGATCGTAGTTTAAGCCCCCGCACCACGTCAAGGTTTCTACCAAGCGGGGGAAGTTACTCACCAAAATTTCAGCTATTTTGGACGCCATCTAGCCCAAAGCGATTTCTTTTTGTTCCCTAATCTGTAAATTGCGCTTGGAGGACAGGGATTTTCGTCAAGTGAAGAGGCAATCACCTTCGTGAAAAGTTATTTTGCAGAGAAAAACGCCGAGTACTATTTGGACGGGTTAGAAAGATGAGAGCATCGCTGGGAGAAGTGTGTAGAGTTACAAGGAGACTATGTAAAAAAATAAAAATAAATTTTAAGAAAAAATGTCTTGTATCTTTGTTAGGTCGGAAACTTTTCAGGGCACCCTCGTATAGTGTATAAAAATGTGCAACTAGTAGATTTGCTTTCTGAATGTTAACAATGGCATTATCATTAATTGTGAACGATGGAATGGTTGAGAAGATACCCCTTTAAGTGTTCTTCAGAAATGCCCAGATTTTTTAACTTCCTGTGTGACAATATTATTTGATCGTATATTCTGATCATAGAAGAAGATTGCTTTTAAATTCTCTCCGGTTTTCCCTTAAATTTTTGGATTCCTACAGCCAGAAGTTTAAGCTTTTATAATTAGCGTCAAATCACATGTTCGTAGATTTGATATTTTTCATTTTGGTAAGAATGAACTACCATTTGAAGAAGAATTGTTAACCTGGTTATTGAGGAACAAGAATGCCACTCCTTGTTGGCTTTTCTTTTATAGGCGAACTCCTTGTTTTGTTTTTTTTTTTCGTTACATTTATTGTTCGTTAGTGGAAATGTGACTTACACACCTTGGTAGTCTGGTAAGACCAAAGTGGGCGAGGCCACCATTATGTATTTATTAGAGTGAGACTTAAAGATTGGATTCAATGTGTTAGCGGAAATAAGGCCTGTGCGGGGCTAGGTAGATGTGCCAACGCATGACACTGGTTCACTGAGGTCCCACCGTCTGCTATCGTTCACCATCAATATCCGAGGGGAGGAAATGAAACACTGCAACTGTTCTGCTGCAAATCTTCTCACTTTGAAAAAATTATTATATTATTGTTACTTTTTGAATAAATAAGGATTGTCTAACATATTGTTGAAAATGTATCACACACGAATTTCTTTTGATTTTCTCTTATATATTTATTTATCGGTTAATTACCCTTTTATTTAAGATTATTTTAGTATTATATTTCACTTAAACTACGTTTCCAAGAGCACTTAATTTTGATTTGATTTCCAAAGCGAAATTTTGTAGATCGATTTCAATTAACAACGAATGAGGACTTTTGAAAATAACGTCTCAAGGCACTTTGCGACTTTCGGCACCTGGTGGTGACTCGACTCTGTGCGTGTGGAAGCGGCGGCGGATGAATCAACTGACTAATTACTGGCGAGGAAAAGTTCGTCGCGTCGTGGCAGTGGAGTCATAGCTAGAATCGACTAGCTGCCATTTACTAGGAACTTCGAAAAGAGTTGCTATGCCTGTAAGGGGATTAGTTCCGGCGAATCCCGTATAAGCTGATTTGGATTCGTTGGTTGTGTGTACCGGGAAATTGGTTTCGGCGGCATAGCCAAGTATGATCAAAGGTCTTGATCGTTGCGATGGTCGTTTCGTGGAAAGGCAACGCATCATGCTGTGGGCTTGCCAGTAAGAGGGAATTGGTGTGATTCTACATGGTTTAGGTGGAATGGAAACCGAAATGGTTTTCGGGGAAAATTAACTGCTGCTTGGTTGCAAGCGGGAAGTATAGTTTAAGGAGGAAATGAACCGAAGTGTTTTTTGGGGAAAATGCATGCGGTTTGATTGTAGGGAATTGATGAGGTTTTACATGTTTTAGGTAGAATAAGAATCGAAATGGTTTTCGGGGGAAATTAAATGCGGTTGGTTGTAGATGAGGTAGATGATTTAGAATGTATTCTGTTGAATAGTATTCTGTTGCGGGTTTGGGAGTGTGTTTTATTGCAGAGTTTGGAATGTATGATATTGCAGATTTGGGAATGTATGTTTTGCGGGTTTTGAATGGGGAGTCGGGTTGAAGTGACGCGCTGTTAGCGGTCAAAGTTGATTGGAATTATGGGTTGGTTCTCCATGTAGTGTAGAGAACCCCCATAGGCCTACATCTGACCCTGCAAATAAAGTCGGTTATATCATTGAATTCATTTAACGATACATTAAGCCATCCAAGTTTGGACTTCTATATTGAAAATAACAGTAGATTATAAATGTTTGTCACTTGTACTGCACTAAAATCCTATCAATAAAATTGGCTAGATCATTATATTTGTGGGGGTAGAAGTATGATGCCAACGTATGGCACAGGATTCACTTAAAATCCCCCGACACTTGTTACTCCGAAGGAAATGGAAAACACCTTTTTATTTATTTAAGTTTATTTCACTTTGGGTAATTTTATTGTCTTTTTGTTGGCGATTTATTTTAATTTAAATTAATTTTGTAATTTTTGTTTTGGAAATGGCGCTTTTTGATTTTTATTAATTTTGTAGTTTGTGCCCGAGAGACAGCGTGTTCGATCGTAATGGAGATGGGATAGTGACTGAAGGAATTAGGGTGGAAATTCATATTTCTTTCTTCACACAGGACAGCCAAAAGAGACCACGCCTCTACTCTCTACACCTCACGCCCGTCAAAGTATGAGTAACTTTTGTTAATAGGGTAATTGACGGACATGAAGAACCTTGAACCGTGGAAAGAAATACGAATGAGAGGGAAACCTAGCGGATGTTACTCCCCTGCAAAGAGAGATCATTGATCCCAAGCGAATGGGTGATCTCAGGGAAAGTCGAAAGGACGCCGCTGATGTTTGGGAAATAATTCGCGTGAGAACCAGAGTCTAAGACGCTGAAATTACCCCAGCCATTTTGCTATGATGCAACAGCGTCGTTCTTTTAGACTTGTTGTTGCTAACCGACATTATGAGATTTCCGATGGAAAACTCATGGTTAGCAAGAATGGAGTTTCCGTATGATATTTATGTAGCTAAACTCAATTATGCATTATCTGCAAAGGATGATGAGTTTAGCTATACGTCCGTTTGAAATGTTTTACAGGGGAATACATATAAAGGAAATTGGTAAGTATGACGCGCTGAAAGCGGTCGAAATTAGGTGGAAATGTTGGTTGGAATTGTGGGTTGTTTCTCATGTAGAATAGAGAAGCCCCCCACATATTCATTTAACAATACTTTACTAACCTAGTTTGCATTTCTAACCAGGAAATAATAGTACCCTTGGGAACTTGAAAACCTTGATTCTGGGTGGAAATTCTGACAATAATTTGGCAGAAGTGAGTAGGAACTATAATATCTAATATATTATGTGTGATATTTGTCCAATATGGCAAAAATATCGGAGTTTAGTAAATTCGAAAGCAGATATATCGGGAGCAAGAAGTGTCAGTGTAACCACTAGTGAAAGAATTAGTTGGAAGTACAGAGCAGAGAAATTGCACTTCACGTGATGTATGTTGCACCGATCTATGCGAATTTCTCATGTTATTACAATCACTGGGTATAAGAAACCAATACCTGCTGAGATGGAGGGAAATATCTTAGTGTTTCTTTCAAAACATTACAGTACTCTCTCATAATGCTGTGTATATATTTATATGTAGTAAATATCTCGCAATCACACAAGATGTCGAACAGAATATTTTAAAACGGTTTTCTAGACACCTAAGAAGGGAAAAAAAATGCTCCCAAAATTTCACCTGTGAGAGATGCCTTAAAGTTCGATACCTATTTATACAGACTGACAGGAATTGCTCGGCCCTGGGGGTAAAATAGTTTAAACAAACATGGGTTATGGAAAGAGCTCCCCATTTATTGAATGCACACATATGAGGTATTGTCTCTTTATTCACATGCATCTTACAACACCTTCTATCGTCTAATAATAGGTTTTATGGGGTCCCTAACTTTGGCATATCACCGGAGGTGTCTAGATAGTCAGCTTCTTTTTTAAATTACAGCCTGAGGTGCAGCTGTAATTATTGAACTAAAGTAAGACAACAGAAGCAAGTTATTTCAACTACATTATGTTGTGCAAATCATTTCTTTGATTGCGAAATGTTAATTGGCCCTGGGCAAAGATGTTAAACAAGCTCCCAAGCACGACTTTAACGTGTCTTTTAAGTTAAGCTCCACAATAAACTAAAAGTCGAAGGCTTCGTCATCAAAACTAAAGCGAATTGGCAATATTTTTATACAAATACCAGAGAAGGTAACATCTGTATTTATGGTATCCAACACCCACTTGCAATCAGGGCAACTACTGAACCTAAGAGAATAGTTCGTGCTCCTTAATTGAGCTACATGTCTAGGCATTGATTTGAGAATATTCTGGTCGCCCCATAAAATAATATCTTTACACACCTCTACCCATAAAACTGCAGGAAGGCTGCGATATCTCGGCAGCTATGTAACCACAGAACGCTACGAGTGAAATGTAGCGCAGTGAGACGCATCTGGCAAAAAGTAATTATGATTAAAATTGGAATTTATTGAATGACTGAGCAAACGCGGATTAAAACATCCTTCGGCACCGCCCCCTTGGAACAATTTCGATTTGTAATAAAATAATTTCCCGTCATCGATTGAGGCGATCTTAGGGAATAGGGAGGTTGTATATCTGGCACTGCAGGAGTAAAACGGCGATTCCAAACATCACTCCGGAACCTTCCCTCCAACTGCATATCGAGAAATGAAGTCACGACCGAGTCCAGCAATCGACATCGAATTGGCAATGGCGTGGCATGAAGACGCCGACGCGGAGTAATGGCTTCGTGTGCTCCTGAGCTTGGTCCTTGTAGTGACCTTTTTTCGCTTAGCATCTTGACGGGTAATTAAAGGCGGATTCGGTGTTCGCCTCACGGGTTATATACTACGCGACTCAAGTAGATGGAGCTACGATTGCCGTTTTACCTGCCTGCCTCTGCCTCTACATGGCTTATGCGTGTCCACACCGCATATGCCGGGAATTAACACCCCAAAGTTGAGAATTGAGCCGCGAAATGAGCGCATTAAGGAGGCTATTAAGTCGATGGATTTTCTTAACACGATGCGAAACATTTAATATCTTGATAATAAGTGGACGTAAAGGGACGCGCACTCGTGCGAAAGTCTTTATAGCCGACGTTCACTCTGCGGGAATGATAATTTCATTTATTTGCGGTTATTTGCATTCCCAATACTTTCGCGCGGATATGCATTGCGGGTTTAAATGGCCGCACACCGCATCGTTTCTCAATTAAATTAGATTGTCAGTCGCGATTGCCGAATGCCGCTTCACAGGTGGTGGCATGCAATTAGTCGCAAATGTGGAATTTGAGTAAAGATGGAAATCGTATCTATTACCAGTTTTGTTTATCGGAAATTATAGAAAGACAAAGTTATTCTGTCGTACAAATAAATACCATGAATTTGTGTGAGGCACATTTTTGTGGAGGGGAATCGAACTCAAGTTGGATTCTCCACATATCTCTAATGTATCTATAATATATTACAAAATCATATTATGAAATAATTATAAAATAATATCTATAATATATTATATAATAATTATTATATAGTAATTTTCTCCGGGCGACAAAAACTTTAACATTCGGCCAGGGCTTGAAGATACCTGGATGACAAAAATACTTGCCACGCATCAGGCCACCGAAATCCCAATTTACACTGCACGAAGGCACCTTTATTACCAAATAAAACTGTGTATACCAACACATTGTGAGTTATTATCAAGGGTAGGACAGGAGTAGGATGGAAGCTAAAGAAGTTATTATGAGGGCGAGTGGGGGTTGTGTGAGTGTAAGAGGTGCGAGCGGTTAATAAGATGACGAGATTTGATAGCAGGAGAGTGCAGTTTCATTTATTTACTTACTTAGCTAATAGAAGAAGGCCGGAAGGTAGGGTATGAGTATGAGTGCGAGTATATATATATATAGTCCTGAGGCTTGTTAAATTTTCCATAATGATTTGTTTTTTCCGGGCAAGGTCATTGGTCTTGCGCCAATATATATATATATATATATATATATATATATATATATATATATATATATTGTAGTGTAACAGCATATACATGAAATGACCATAAACAATAATCTGAAATGAATCGATTGCCCTTGTCGCAATTTGCACTTCTCAAGTAATCAGCATTCGTTGTTTACAACCAAATTCAAGGTCAACTCATTGAGTAAAACGAACGAATTGCACCGGTTACGATTTGAAGGAATCAGATGACAATCGTTTGCGAATTTGTCATTGGCAAAGGGATTCACGAATTAATTGGGTCAACTCATGTCATTGTTCTTTCACTATACGGTGATGTGATATTAAGTAGCATAATAAGCAAAATTGTATGAGTGATGTTCCAATTAATTATTTTATAGCTTGTAAGCAATATTTGTATGAGTGAATAAGGAAATGTGTAAAGAATTGAATGATTGATTGGGAGTATAAATACCCCAGCATTTCTTGAAATAAAATTAATCATATACCTGAAACGTATTGATTCACTTAACTGCGGCGCTCTACGCCATTGACTTATAGCGAGCTGCGCTTTAACCAGCAACCATTAGGGAAGTTTAGTCATAGACAATCTTTGGATATAGTTTAGATACTTGTCACCCAAATATATATATTACTTGGCGATCCGAACCACGAAAAAAAACCACATGGCGACCCTGCTCTGTCCCCTGCCAAATACAAACACTATGTCCTCTTGCATCATAATCCCCTGACATGCTTCCACAAACCACCACAATATATATATATATATATATATATATATATATATATATATATATATATATGTATATATATATATATATATATATATATATATATATATATATATATATATATATATATATATATATATATGTGTAGAGAGGAGACCAAGTTTAAGAACGGGAGAGGTGAGATTGAAATCAAAGAAGACTGGATAAAAGTTTGCCCATCGGAGCATTCGTGAAATGGGTACACTAGAGCCGTAAGAAGTTTGATGGGCGGGTAAATAGAAGAGACGAAGGTTTCGCAGGTTACCGGGGTTTCTGTGATATGTAATGGAGGAGAACGGACTAGGACAGTTGATTGAATCTGAGAGGAGACGGTGGGCTTGTGGTGTTTCTAACAGATACGCACACAATACACAAGCAAATAGTGAAGAACACTGAACGAAAATCGAATAAGAAAAATCCATCAGAGGCGTATACCATAGCGATAACATAACAATTCCACATCAGTTGAATGTACTTGAGTTTAAAAATCGAATTGATACAATCGGCCAGTAGCCTGATGTGTTACGCAATGCTTCAATTTTTGGTGATTCTAACTGTCATAGCGTCAGTTCGAATTACACGTTCTTCACTCTCATCCCAAACGCTATAGTCTCTTCAAGTGTGTTAAAATTAATTAGGTGGAGTCGACTTGTATATGATACTAGAGTCCATGGCACTGATAGTAAGAATAAAGGGGTCCAAGATAACTACCCCTCACGTGGGAGGCAACGGATTGCAACGGGCGGATCTGAATCTGACACAGTAGGTTCGATCGTTAAGAAAGGACGAAATCCACTTAATCAGTAGCGGTTGTAAGGGATGCTTTAGAACAGTTTCGGAATGTGTGAGAGTTTGGCGATAGGACGGTAGTTCCTAATATTTTTTTTAGATCCCTTTTTATGTATGTATTATGTGACAAAAGAGGATTTCCGAATACTTGGAAAAACACCTTGTGTGAGGGATATATTGAACATTTTTGAGAGCGGGAGAGAAAGAAAAGCGGAACATTTTTTTTTAAGGGACGGCAGGGAGTCCATCAGTGTAGGGTCTGAACTCGTCTTTAAGTGAGTTTAATTTGTTTTCCAAACTCCCCACGGAAGCAGATTTCCAACAATAGCAAGGAAGGCAACTACAACGTGTCATACACACACTCACACACACTGCTTGTATTGCGAAAGCAAAATAGAAAATGCGGAACACGAACTCACAGAGTGCGTGAGATTCGAGACCGCACGAACGATTTTGGAGAGACATAAGAGACGGACTTCGGCGGGAGTAATAGAATACATGCTGAGTTCAAAACAGGCATGGTCTGTAACTAATGGTTTTCTCTGTGAAATGATGCAGCCGTTGCGACGCGACGAGCGGTATAATAGGTATTAGTATGCTCTCAGGCGACTGGAAAGGCAGTGGGATGACCTTGAGTTGGAACCGTTGCAAGCCAATGATCTTCTTTCGGTGCAATATTCAAAAGCAGGTTCCGAGCGATGACCCCGAGCTGGCGCAACTAAAAGTTCAACGAGACAACCGGCGAAGGCTGGTTTTGCTGTTGTCTAGCGGTGGGTGAATCTTTATATAAGGGCTGTGCTAAAAACGTTAAAAGAGTTCCTGAATAATTATTTGTCAATTATTTGTGTGAAATAAAAAAAAAATAAATATGCTGGTTTTTTCGGGTAAAACGAAAACGATATATATATATATATATATATATATATATATATATATATATATATATATATATATATATATATATACGAGGGTTGCCTTTTATATTTCGGGATTAGAGAACAAAAACAAATATTGATCATCGAAAATCACTTTATTGTTTTTCAAAATATTCCCCATGAAGATCTATACACTTTTGCATGCGTTTGAACCAATTGTCGAAGCACTTTTGCCACTCTGATTGAGGTATCTCCAACACATGCATTCTGAATGCAGCAACCGCTTCTTCAGGTGTCGAAAAACGTTGACCTCTCAGTTTGTTTTTTACGTACGGGAATAAAAAGAAGTCATTCGGTGCCAAGTCAGGACTATACGGCGGATGACCCATCAAATCGATGTTTTGGGTGCTCAAAAATGCAGTTGTCACAGCCGATGTGTGAGAGCTCGCATTGTCGTGGTGAACAGTGATCCGTCTTCGGCGGTTGGTTTTCCTGATTTCTTGGAAGACAACTGGCAAACAAATGGTTGTGCACCACTCAGAATTGACTGCTCTGCGTTGTTCTAGTGGTACGGTTGCGACATGTCCAGTTTTTCCGAAAAAACAGGCGACCATTTGCTTGGAAGTGCTTCGTGCGCGAACAACTTTTGTTGGATTTGGCTCATCTTGAAACATCCAGACAGTCGACTGCTGTTTACTTTCGGGCTCATACGCGTAAATCCACGATTCATCACCTGTCACGATGTCATAGACGTGTTTCGAAGCACCGCGACCGTATTTTTTGAGCATTTCTTTCGACCAATTGACACGAGTGTTTTTTTGGGCGATTGACAAATTGTGTGGGATCCAACGCGAACAAATTTTTTTGACAGTCAAATGTTTATGCAATATTGAATGTATGGTGGTCCCAATAACGCCTAAGGTTGTCTCAATCTCACGATAGGTCACATGACGATCTTCCAATATCAGTTCGCGCACAGCATCAATGGTTTTCGGAACAACAACTTATTTTGGACGACCTTCCCTTGGAGTGAACTACGACCACGATTGAATTCACCATACCATCGGCAAACACTAGTCCTTGATGGAGCTTCATCGCCAAAAATTGAATTAAGTTCATCCATGTACTGTTGCTGAGTTAATCCACGCCGAAAGTTGTAAAAAATAATCGCACGAAAATGTTGACCATTTAATTCCATTTTTGGGCCGAGATGAATCTTTTAAGTTACTGTAAACAACACAAATAGCGCTCGTATGTCAAAACGTTCTGAGTGCGTATAACCTCAAAAATGTCCAACTTTACGACAGAGCTGTCAATTGCCGGATTGCAACGCTAGGGTTGCCAAATCCCGAAACATAAGAGGCAATCCTCGTATATACATATATATATATATATATATATATATATATATATATATTGGCGCGATTCGGTTTATATGAGCACCACGAGTCATTCCGACGGATCGCTCCACTTTGCGGTTCATCTTCCGATGGCACGAACATCTCTGCATTAGAACTCGTTCCGCTGTGGAATTCCGTCCCCGCGCGAGTGTTTTCGTTGCGTTACAACGTGGAACAATTCGAAGTGAGCTGTAGAAGTTATTTGGTAGCCTCTCCTGAGCGAAGTGTAATAAGAAAAGGAAAAAAAAAAAGAAAAAAAAATATAGACAAGGTGGCCCAAAATTAATCATCAAATTTTGTTTTTGAATTACTTTTTTACAAAATAAAAAAAAATTGTTTGAGTGAAGGAAATCATTATTTGGACCTTTACAATTGTTTTCTGTTAAGTGGAAACGGTGATATCCGCCAAGTGGCTGCCGCCAGTGTTGATACATATTTGTACCAGTTCTATCTCATTTTCCATGACTTTCCGCAAGATTTCCGATGATAACTGTTCGCATACTTGTCGAATATTCTCTTTCAGGGCTGCGATTGTCTGAGGGTTGTTGGTATAAACCCCCGAGTTCAAGAAACGCCAACTCAATAAGTCTGGGAAAACTAAATAGAGCGATCTTGCTGGCCATGCCAAATCGCCAAAACGGGAGATTAAGCGACCAGGAAACACTTCCTTCACAATATCCATTGTGGCTCGTGCTGTGTGCGATTGCACCGTCTTGTTGAAACCACATGTTCACCAAGCTCCGCTCATCCAATTCCTGCAGTAAGAAGTCATTTGTCATGGCCCTGTAGCGTGACCGTATTGCCGATGGCGTCCTCAAAAAAATACGGTCCAATCACTTCTCCCACGTGAACGCCACACCACACAGAGGCTTTGGGTCGATGTAATGACTATTCGTGCATCACACGCGGATTTTGAGTGCCACAGGAACGAAGATTTTGCTCATTGACGTGACCGCTTAAGTGGGAATAGCTCTCTTCATAACTTTATGAATTTTGAATTTTTTATTTTCATTTTTTTTTTACTGTATTCTTGAAATATTAATAAACATCCTATAAAAAAATGAATAGTAAAAATATTGAGTGCTTTTTTTTACAGCACTTCAAAAATTGCGTTAAATTCGTGCGTCTAGACCAGAATACCCATTTAAGACTAAATATTAAATTCTATTTACAATTATTCTCCTTATATTAATTGTCTGGCTCTTCACAATAACTCTAAATTTTAGATATAGATGTACCTATTATTATACATTTCGGTGCACGATGACGTTTTTTTTTTAATAAGAATATAACGCAAGTATATAATCAATATATGAGAGGTCTTTTCTTTTACATCCCTACTTCAATATTAACTGGAATATATCATCTATGAATTAGGCGTGGCGAACAAACGACAAAGAGAAAGGTTTCCGATTACGTGCCTCCCAATTAAATGGTGTTCTTAATGTAATACAGCACGACAAACACCATTCTGTCCAAACACCACCGGATGCAACTTTACCTAATCCTTCCACTGAGGTACAATAGCAATCGAAATCTTCCTTATAAACACAATCCGACGTTATCTTTAATCTTCACAGATTAAGTTAGCACGTAAAGGAGCACACACGACCATCAGAATATGTTACTCATTTTACCGCGTATTTAGATTTAATTCTTTGCACCACCTTCTGCGATTTTAATCACCGCAGGCAATAAATTATCGGTTAATAGAGCCGCGATATTAAAACCAATAAATGCCTTAATCAATCGGACCGCTTGATAAATGACGATCTCATAGCCCGGGGAAAGAGGTCAGAAATGGAAGCGGCAATCAACGTGTTGCAGGACACCGAAGGCTCATAATGAAATCTGAGCCTTCGACGGTGAAAATTTAATTAAAATCCGCCGTGGTGAGCAAATACCCGCGAAAGAAACGTTAAGTGAGTAAATCTGACGGATATGAGGCGATTCCGCACAAGAAATTGTGAGTGTTCATGAAACGTTCTTGCGGCATGAACAATCATTTAAATTGTACGTCTCTAAAGCGAAAGGAGAATGATTGTTGGAAACGACAATACGTACATCAGGTGGTTGTGATAATGCCGACATGACCCAAAAAGCGAGTAAATGAGATTTATAACGTTGTCTTTGAGTAAATTTCTCAGGAAGTGGCGGAAAATTGCCTTGAGTGCCGGCAATTCCGCTGGCCATTTGTGTGGTGTCGTCTTTATAACTGTCGTAAACAAGTTATAGTTTTCCACTCGAAATCTTGAGAAATTTTGGGGAAAAGGGAAAGAGGTAAAATTAGTTAGATGTTCATAATGTTAACATAATTTCATAAAAATTTAAGGCGTGCTTAATGATAAGGCATAATGAAACTTTTTCTTGTTAAAATATGTACAACCGCAACCCCACTGCCACCATGTTCAAGACCTTTACTTCTCATATCCTTATTGCGCGCTTCTGTGACTAAACGTAAAGCTGCTTGTCAGCATGTCCGCAAAATTCCGATAATATAGTGGACTGTAAAGAGGAGGGCTAGCTGGGCAAGGCTACTTGAAAATAGTTCAACCCACCAAACCCGGAAATGAAAACGCTTTCCATTTAGACCCTAACACGTACCAATGGCTCGCCGTGTCGTGGTATATATCGCTCGAGGATCATCCAGCGCGCCTTCGATTCCCCGGTAGCAAAATGCTCACAAATAGTAAACAACATCACCAAAAGAGATCAAATGGGTTTCTTCAGGACTAGACACACTTTCACACTAGATCCTTGTAGATATCAACAAGAAAACTTTAAATGGGTATCCTACTTTGTTCGTGTACATTACTGGCACTTAAACAATCCAAGAATCAAAATTTTCGAACGCAGAATCGCACATGTTGTTTCGGTGGTTTACTACCATTAAACGCTATCCTGGCATTTTCCGCTTCATTGGCTAGCCAAGAATTTATCCACCCGTTTTTCGTAGGTAATCGTCTACCTCTAAATTTAAAATGCTACGATGTTGAATTAAATTCAAAACATTGGGGTGCAACTTCTGAATCATTTTCGACAATTATTGTAACAAATTTTGAGAAGAGTGACATGCAACTGGCACCACTTCACCTGGCCTGCTTGACTTAAACTAATCTCACCGTGCAGTTTTATTTCAGATTGTAACTGACAACAACCGAGCATGAAGTAATTGCGTAATGTCCAATCCAGAAACGGTGCCATCACTGGCAAGTGGTTGGGCAAAACTTTATTATAGATAGAAAGAACATTACGTGTTTTAGATTTACGATCATAGAGTGACTATCGGTCAATAAATGTTTGTCACATCACCAGACAAAATTTCCCCGTGTGCGATACGACAACACGTGCTACGCCCTCTCCTTCCGTGATCATGTGGACTTTTATGACGATAAATCGCCAGACAATAAAATCGGTGAACAGCAATTTGACGATTCGTCGATACTTTCCAAAACTCGTTTTTTTTTTTACATCACGATTTTTACAATTCGTGTTTGGGCACTCAACAGTACGCTAATCCTATATTTTCAACGCTTTTCGGTCAGTATTTTAGGGACTAGCTTTTAGTAAGGGACGAGCAGAATATTTACGAGCTATTTCAACAAGGTTCGGTGCGCTGAAGAATCATTAGACCATTTGCATGTACCTCCTACAATTTAATTACAAATTCTCCTTTGGCGGTGTTTCTGGTAACAATCCGCTCGTAAAAGTGATGGGAATTTCACTGTAAGACTTGATCGTAAAGTGTGTATTTCGGCCGAATTAGGGCTGTTGATTAGACGTTAAAGGCCCCTGCTACTCCATGACTCCTAATTTGTTGTTTTATTGGGGTTGCTGTAAAAATGTCATGAGCCCTAAATTAAATCGTAAAATACATGAAATTACTTTAGCATTTGATGAAATATTCGAATTGGAAAAGAAAATTGGATTGGGCACAACACGTTCACGAACTGTTTCAGGAATATTGTGGTGAGTAACATCTGGCTACAGGGGTGATTGGCGTAACATATTTAGAGGCCTTTTTCAAATTGACGAAAGTCGTTTGGTTGAACTTTTCAAACTTAAAGATAGTATATTATTTGCAAATGAGAAAATTGACGATCAACAAATTTGCCGTTGATTTTTGTTTCAAGCTCGGCCTTTCAACATTGTCGCCGATATAATGGCAAGAAACCATCAGACAGGTTTCCCCTATTCGATGAACGAAAAAGTTCTCTTTTTAAGCGTATTGGGATTATTGAGTTACACTGTGGTAAACATTTCCCATTACTAAATCATGCTCAGATTGGCGTTGGACGAGTTAAGCTTAGATGGCTTTGCATGCATTTGATGTTGGTAGAACTGGCATCGATAAACTCAATGGGGCATTATCCGAAAAGGGCTGGATTAGGTTGCTCTTGGTGGATGAGACCATCTGTTATAAGAATGGAGAATATTGTGGAAGAAAGTCCAACGCCATAAATACGTCAACATTCATTTCCCAAGATAGGGATTTGACCCTATATACAACTGAATATAGGATTTTAATGTTTTAGATTACAACTCGGTGTATATAATTGTGCGATTCATCGACTACCTTTAATATCGCACGTTCGATACGGAGAATGCGACGTCTTCTTATAGTTTGCAAACAAAAACTTTCAGTGATTTTAAGTGTTATTTGAAAAGCTTTTCTTTTATATCACATGCGCAGAAAACTGATTTAGTGATACTTTAAACGCTTACCAGGTGTACCGGTGTGAAGTGAGCGTCAAGATACAAATGTATCGATAGGGAACGTTTGTTGGGAACGAGCCCATATATATTTTTTGGTTGCTATGACATCTGTCAAACGTATTTAGTATGCATCAAGTCATTGTACAAACAACATCACTTTTTTTAATCCTGTTAAAAATGTCGAATTTTGTACCAGAAAATGGTGATTTGCGGAAAGCATTAATTTTTTGTTTTCATTTGAAGAAAAGTGCTGCAGAGTCGCATAGACTGCTTGCCGAGGTGACCATGCTCTATCGGAAGCAACATGCAAAAGATGGCTTAAGCGGTTCAGCGATAATAATTTTGATGTGCGAAATGAAGAACGTGGAAGACCACTAAAAAAGTTTGAAGACGCCCAATTTCAAGCAATATTGGCCCAAGATGACACTTTAAGTCAAAAACAAATGGCACAAATGTTAAATGTTGCACAACAAACAATTGCTGACCATTTAAAAGCTATGGGAAAGATAAAAAAGTGTGGAAACTGGGTGCCACATGAATTGAATGACAGGCAGATGGAAAAGCGAAAAACCGCATGTGAAACGTTGCTTCTACGACACGGAAGGAAGTCAGTATTGCATCGAATTGTGACTGGTGATGAAAAACGGATTTATTTTAAAAATCCTAAACGCAAAAAATCATGGGTACATCCAGGAGAAGCGTCAACATCGACTGCAATGCCTGATCGGTTCGGAAAAAAGACAATGCTCTGTGTTTGGCGGGACCAGGAAGGTGTGGTGTATCATGAACTTCTAAAACCTGGCGAAACTGTTGATGCGCAACGCTACCGACAAACAAATGATCAATTTGAACCATGTATTTGTCGAAAAGCGACCAAAATGGGGCACAAGACATGGGAAAGGTAATTTTGTTGCATGATAATGCACCGAGTCATACAGCAAAACCCGTCAAAGGAACATTTAAAGCTTTCGCCTGGGAAGCGTTACTCCACCCGCCGTATTCACTAGACTTGGTTCCTGCCGGCTACCATTTGTTTTCATCGATGGGACACACATTGGCTGAGCAGCATATATAAAAATTAAAGTTTGTATTTACTTACAGATTATTATTATATAATTTATTTAAATGACTTTTATATTATCTTGACGTTGTTATGGGTAAACGAAACCGCGAAAAGGAAATGGTACGAAGGCCGTCGTGGGTGATGTGCATGCAGCTGTGTAAATATGCTGCATGCCAGTAGAGAAACTGGTGCTAAAAGCAATTTAGATACTTACACAATGGTGATTGTGCACGGTATCTATGCTGGCGGAAAGGATCGAACTCCTTTGTGTGTATATTTACACGCTAGTGAGTTCGGTTTTTGGCGGCTAGACGCGAGATGCGAAAACTGCTTTTGTCGGTTGAACAAAAGGCTGCTTTGAATGCGGATAAGCCGGGAAAATCTGCTGCGCACGTGTGTGGCAGGGTACGCTGGCTGTCAGGGGCGCCGATATGGTTTCCTGTTTTATGACGGTTACTTTGTATGTTAACCGAATTATTTTCAGGAAAATTGGTGTGATGTATTAATGCATGAAACAATGCCCTTGGGGCGGAAATGTTTGCTGGTGACTGCGGGTTGGTGACGGGGGTTCGGGTTGGAATTGTGGGTGGTTCTTCGCGTAGTCTTAAAGAACCCCCACAATTACCCCACCCGCCATATTCACTAGACTTAGCTCCTTCCGACTACCATTTGTTTTCATCGATGGGACACACATTGGCTGAGCAGCATTTCAATTCCTACGAAGAAGTTGAAAATTGGGCCTCAGAATGGTTTGCCTCAAAAGACGACCGGTTTTATTGGCATGGTACCCACAAATTGCCAAAAAAGTGGTCGAAATATCTAAAAAAAATGCTCACTTCAAACCGGTACATCTCGTATATATATCCAGAGGTATCCTTTGAAGATTTCCACCTTGCTACCGAAGCCAAGGAAAAAAAATAAACATATATATATATCATCATCATCATCATCGGCACTACAACCGGGAACCGGTCTTGGCCTTATTTACCAAGTCCGGAGGCTTGTTAAATTTTCCATAATGATTTGTTTTTTCCGGGTAAGGTCATTAGTATTGCGCCAGAGTTTCCCCGACGGGGAATCGAACCCCGGTCTCCTGCGTGACAGGCGGGTATACTAACCACTACACTATTGATGGAGCTTATATATATATATATATATATATATATATACATATATATATATATATATATATATATATATATATATGCAGCAAAAAAGGGGCGAGTAAATATGTAAAAAATTAAAGTTTGTATTTACTTAAAGATTATCATTATATAATTTATTTAAATGACTTATATATTATCTTGACGTTGTTTTAAATTAAATTATTTTTTTTATCATTTTTTTCTTAACGGATCTTTGTAGAAATAGGTACCGAAGAAACATCCGTAAATTGGTTAATTTTGACTATCGTATGATAAAGAGGGTGCGGCATGAATATGAGTGTGGGCGCAATTGGTTGTGATGGATTGGCAATAAAAGTAAAAATTCTTATAAAATTGTTAAAAATAAAAACACCAGCCGATGAGAATTGTCTTTAACTTCTTCAATACCGATCCTACGACTTCTAACCACTGTTAGAACTTTTGTTTTAACTCAGGTGGAAAGCGATGAACTCATCGTATCCATCTACTGTCTCCATCCTAAAAATCGGCGCAAAAAAGATGTATTCGTCAATAATTTCCAAGAATGTTGATTCCTTGTTTTTTTCTCATCAACATTTATGGCATTACCACAGCACAAAGCTCTTTCACATTGAGTTCTTAGTGTGACATATATGTTGCCCTACCTTTTCTTCTGATATATCTACAACGTTATTTCCACATAACAAACAAGTAAAGCACTTCCAACCATGAGCTAAACCGTGAACTATTGATTCACATCTCATATGAAAATTCTTTCTTTTACTGGGTATGCTCAAAACATAACAGATATTCTAGGGTCTTTAAAAGCGATGACCAAGGAGTCCCCCTATCAATTGGTTTTGCTTTGCTTTCGCGTACTTTTTTTTTGCAACATCCTGTAAATCGCTTGCTTCTAAGAGAAAGCTGATTTCCTTTGGAATTACTTCATCTCTTACCCCTTAAAAATATAACAACTCCTGAAAATGTCTTTCAATAAATTATTTAGAGCGTAAAAAGTCGGAGGCATTCGAAGTTCGTCAAACTTTCCCGTAACCCCTCATTAACCTTAATCGTGCCATAAGGAGTCTACATTTCTCAGGGCAACCTCACATCCATGTGGTCATGTTAGTGATCGCAAGTAATCAGTCACCTAATTAAATACTTCGTCCCTTTAATCCCCACCTGCGTAATACAGAATCCTCATTTCTAGCAGATCCCCGTCTATTTGCGGCAATATTCTGCTCTTTAATTCGAGCTGCAATCAAATGCATCAATGAGCTTGTTAATCATCTGGGTATCTGGCTTGCGCACAAGCCATATATTTGGTTCGCTGATATCATCGGAGATCCCTTTCACAAATTCTCACATTCACCGCTCGATTAAAGAGGAACCTTCTATGGGGCACACAATTTCTTGGATATGAAAGCCAGTCCAGCGGTTGGTCAGGGGAATTGGTCTGAATTGAGTCCACTCTGTACATTGTACGACACTTTAATCTGTCTCCGAGATCAAATCGCGATGATTTTAGGCCACCGCTGTGCCATTAATTTATGGGGTTCTCGAGAACAATGAAGGCAACACAGTACGCAGATGCAACGCAAATGCACGGTGTTGGACAGATTGTCACATTTTCTTTTACCGCATATTTAAATTTTAAAACTTTCAAAATATATGTAAACATATCTAACGTACGTTTTCGGGCACATCACGTTGCCAACGTGTCGATATTGTGGATAGTGAAAAAAATTAGGGGTTGCCCTAGGAATTGCTAATATCCTCAGTGGAACAGTGAATAATAGTTGAGACTTGTACGAGGTTGCTATTAAGGTGTGTCTCACATAATGAGGCCTTCGGCGAGATAATGTTTATTTATTATTCATTATAATTACGTGTAGAACTAAAGCCTTCTTAATCTTTTTAGTGAAACAAAACCTAATGTGAACTGTTATGGAACACATCATCATCATCGGCACTACAACCGGGAACCGGTCTTGGCCATATTTAACAAGTCCTGAGGCTTGTTAAATTTTCCATAATGATTTGTTTTTTTTTTTTTTTTTCCGGCAAGGTCATTAGTCTTGCGCCAGAGGCTCCCCGACGGGGAATCGAACCCCGGTCTCCTAATGTTTATTATTATTCATTATAATTACGTGTAGAACTAAAGCCTTCTTAATCTTTTTAGTGAAACAAAACCTAATGTGAACTGTTATGGAACACAAATATCCCGAAATTTCCATAGTTTGAAATTACATGACCTTTGCGGGATGAAAAAGAGGTTGTTGATAAAAAGATATATATCATATATGAGATGACAAAACGGAACCCTGTGGGATACTAAAATAAGTATATGATACGCAAATCAAATACAATCGGTAATGAGCTGCCGTTAAATGAGTTCTTTACATATTGCGTGAGAAATTCAGCAACTTTATAAGAATACAATTGTGACAAGGATATGAGATGCCCGCGGTTTACTTTCGCCAAGGACTGTATGCCTATTTTTTTTTTTTTTTTGTGCGATTCCTCATTAAGTATCTGACCATGGGTCAACCTATTAATAGGCATTACTTCGCTCATTTAATTGATATAAGCAATAAAAAATTCGGGACGAATTACAAAACAAACAAAAACTCTTTTTCATGAGAAGCATTTCATAGCCTTTCATAATTTTTCAAACGAATTTGTTTTTATAACGAACAATTTTAGAAGAATTTGTATTTTTATAGCGAATCCATCACAACCACTTGCGGTCACGCTCATATTTATGCCGCACCCTCTCTATCATACGATAGTTAAAATTAACACCAAGTTTACGGATGTTTCTTCGGTACCTATTTCTACAAAGAGCCGTTAAGAAAAAAAGGATAAAGAAAATCCGTTTTTTTATTCAAAAACAAATTTAAAACAAGGTCAAGATAATATATACGTCAATTAAATAGATTATATAGTAATAATCTTTTAATAAATACAAACTTTAATTTTTGATATATTTACTCGCCGTTTTTTTTTTCCATATATATATCATCATCATCATCGGCACTACAACCCGGATCCGGTCTTGGTCTTATTTAACAAGTCTGAGGCTTGTTAAATTTTCCATAATAATTTGTTTTTCCGGGCAAGGTTATTAGCCTTGCGCCAACCTATATATATATATATATGCAACCAGGCGATTGATACTGCGAAGAAGGCTCACAACGACAGGGTGATCAATAAGCTCCTTCGGTGCCCAACTGGTTCGCGCTCCTTCTGGTCAATGGCAAAAGCTGTCGGCAGTAACTTCGCATCCTCCTCCTTCCCTCCATTGGTGACAGACAGTGGGATGTTAGTTACCAATTCAAAAGATAAAGCTAATGTGTTCGCGAATTTATTTTCCGCGAATTCAAACCTCAATCCCGGCCTTTTGGAGCCACCTGTGATCGCGCTGGTACGGTCTTCCATGCGGGATGTGAGATTTCGTCCGCGCATTATTCAACGCATTTTACGTGAACTGGATTGTAGGAAGGCAACCGGCCCGGACGGAATACCAGCAATAGTCCTTAAGAACTGTGCTCCAGAACTATCGCCGGTTCTTGGCAGACTCTTCCGCTTATCTTATGCACGGAGGACCTTTCATGCCTGCTGGAAAATCGCGCGAGTTCAGCCAATCCCTAAGACGGGAAAAAAGTGTCTCCCACAAAATTACCGTCCGATAGCATTTCTGTCTATTTTATCTAAGGTGATGGAAAAAGTCATCAATACAGAGTTGGTTAAGTATTTGGAGTGCAACGGACTTCTCAATGACCATCAATACGGATTCCGTGGCAGGCGGTCCACGGGAGACCTTTTGACACTTATAACCGATATATGAACATGTGCGATTGAACGGCATGGTGAGTCAAAGGCGGTCGCATTGAATATCACCAAGGCTTTTGACCGCGTATGCCACGGGGCATTGCTTAGCAAACTCCGTTCATATGGACTTTCCCAACAACTTTGCGACTGGACGAAGAGCTTCCTTGAAAATCGATCGATCCGGGTTGTTGTGGACGGCGAGTGTTTGGATCTGTATCCTGTTAATTCGGGGGTGCCCCAAGGTTCTCTTTTGGCTCCAACCTTGTTTTTACTTCACATAAATGATTTGTTGGAGGCAACGGATAACAAAGTGTTCAGTTTCGCCGATGATAGTATGCTTGTTTTCTCCTTTTCGAGTGTTCGGCCGATTGGTGCTTCTGTGTCGCATCAGCTGAGATGTAGACAGATTGACTCTCTGAATCAGGGTCTAGATAGGGTCCTGCAGTGGGGAAGGACCAATCTCGTTGACTTCAACGCAGCGAAGACACAATATACAACATTCACAAAGAAAAGTGGATCATCGGTTCCACAGCTGACGATGAATGGCCAGACCCTAGAATATTTTACTCCGGCCCAACTTCTTCTCCTATATAAATCCCAAATTAGACCCGCGCTCGAATATTGCTCTCATGTTTGGAGCTCGGCTTCTAAACATACCCTTGACCTACTTGAGAGCTTACAGAGACGAGCGATCCGCCTGATCGGGGACTCGGCGCTGACGTCGGGGCTACAGACGCTATCACATCGAAGGCGCGTAGCCGACCTCTGTCTGTTTTACAGATATTATCACGGGTGCTGTTCTTCGGAGATTCGTGATATTGTTCCACGCAATTCGGCTTATGTTCGCTCCACAAGACAATCCGACGGATCGCACCCGTTGGTGGTTCATCTCCTGACGGCGCGAACATCCCTGCATCAGAACTCGTTCCGTTACAGAGCGGGCAAGCTGTGGAACTCCCTCCCCACGCGAGTGTTCCGGATCGATACTAAATTTTGTCAATTTTCACAAAAACACTCAGATCGACATACTCAAACGATTGTCAAATAAAAACTACCCATCGAAAATGGCTGATATTTTGGCGTATAGCTGTCAAAAGATGCATAACTACATTCACTAGTTACACAGTATTGACGAGTGCTGCTATCTTCACGTTGAGGTCAGAAACTTTTCAGTCCACCCACGTATATTGTTGCTTCTACATTTTTGCAATAGCTGATTTTATATGACAGCTGTATATGCGCACTGCTGTGGCAATATGTAGCCACAGAAAATTTAATATATATTTAAATGCAAAATTGATTACCTGGTTCTGGGGGAGGACTGCTTCCGTGGCTCCGAATTGAGAAGCGGCTGTGTCTCCGAGATTCCAGGCTTTATGCTTGCAGCTGTTGCAGTACACGCCTTTAATGAGGCTCCTCAAAGGCGTTTCCCAAATAAAATCGTAGAATAGGCATCTTATATTAACCACACGAGATTCCGCTGAGCACCGCAAATAGTTACTGACCAAATTAATTATTTAAGATTCAGTTGCATATCAAGAACAATATGATTGATAATTATCGACGTCTCACTCGGGTTTACAACCAATGTTCGAGGATTAGGATTGTATCAGAAGCTTTGAGATAGACAATACAAATTCCACTTGTTCGGAAGTTATCTTAATTCGTTTTGTTTTATAATCCTTGTTTTTTACTTTTGTTTTTCTTTTGACATTCAAACTTTTACAAATTCTTTTTCTTTTTCAAAAAACCATCGATCAACAACTTGGACAATCTCACTGTTTCTTCCTTTTACAACTGCACCAAAAAACGTTTCTTTTTCTTTGTCAAAAAAAAACCGTGCACAACGGAATTCAAAACCGTATTCCAAAACATTTACCCACCGTCTCTCTCGCTCCCCACTCACGTCCACTTCGAAAAACAAATTCGAACTCGAAGAACTGCACGATCCACACCCGAATCGGGGCGTGTTCAAAAACTCACTTCTGGATCGTGCAATTCCTCCACCACCTTACCATCATATTACCTTAAAACAAATTATGTTATTACTTAAATACAAAACCATTAATTGATGGGGTGGCCGACGTACGTAACACTGCTTATAGATGGAAAATGAATATTTGCTTCAGATTGTTTGTGTTCGTCATTAAGTTCCTCACCCCATTGAAATATGAAGGCTTTTCTAGATATGCATTGTATAATATGCAAGGATTTTTAAGTGCCTGTTTTTAAAGTATTACAAATAAAAACTAAAGAAGCCGCGGAAGAGATCCTAACTTTACACCATATTCGCACCCCATTTGGTCGACTATATATACTCCAAACTTGGTCTTATTGTATGTAAATCTCAATTGTTTTCCGGACACATTTGTAACTGTCTCGGGTTGTACCACATGAAATGTGCGATGTTCGCTCAGTCAGAAATAAGAAGATCTCGAGTGAACATCTGTGCCAGAACTTTAAATTTTCTTTTTTTTATGAAGTAAAGTGGTACGCGCGCTTGACGTGTGAGAATTTTAGGATTCATTGCAAGTACATTTATTTTTCTCTAGGAGTTGTCTACCATGCTGTCGGCAGTTCAAATTCGAACCCTCTTCCTTTATGAATTTAGAATGGGACATAATGCGTCATTGGCAATGAAAAACATTAATGACACATTTGAGGATGGAGCGGTAAACGAACGTGTTACGGACTCCGCGATCGATGTGCTGGTCCCTGGTGTGCAGGTTTGCAGGGGGCGTTGTGTTCTGGACTCCCCCTGTTCAGCTGGCTGTTTGTTGATGGCGGTTATTACTTTTCACAAATATTGTTTTACAGACCTACTATTATTTAATGTAATTTTTATAAGGACAAACTTGGTCGCAGTAGTTCTTCTCATGAGAATGAGAATTGATCTATTTTTATTTTTTGCCGTTGACGTTTCTATTTTTTATTCAGCGCCAAGGCATTTTTTTAATTATTTTTACTGTCAAGTAGAATTTGCATAAAGTAGTTTATGCAAATTAGGTACTTGATGATTTTTCTTTCCTTTATAGATAGAGAGGGCAAATTTGCAGAAATTAGCGTGTTGGGCGAGGACATGGAGGCGGAGCCCATAGCAAACGCACTATACGACGTTGGTTTGAAAAGTTCCGCTCGGGAGTTTCAGCCTCGAAAATGAACTTCGTGGGAAGCTGGAAATGTTAGTTGACGACAATGTTTTCAGAGCAAAGGTGGATGCGGACCCGTCGAAATCGGTGCGGCAGATTGCACAAAGCATGGAAGTATCCCGACGACACCTTTCTCTCATAGGAAAGGTAAAGAAACTCGATAAGTGGGTACCCCATGAACTGAGCGAGTCCCAAAAACTACGACGCCTGGAAATCTTCCCATCGCTTAGATTAAGAAACCAAACTGAACCGTTTTTGCACCGGATAGTCAGCTGTTATGAAAAGTGGATTCTGTATGATAACCGTAAAAGACCTGGACAGTGGTTAGGTGCATGTGAAACACCAAAATACACCCCCGAGCCCTATCTTCACCCAAAAACGGGTTTTGGTGACAATTTGGTGGACATCTAAATGACCAATCCATTTTTCATTTCGTCACCAGCAGAAACGATAAACGCTATAAAATATTGTGAGGAAACCGACGTATTGCATGCCAAGTTGGCTGAAAAGCAACCTGCGTTGGTCAATAGACACGGCCCGATCCTTTTGCATGACAATGCTAGACCCCATACCTCCCAAGTAACGGTGCAAAAACGGTTGCAGTTGGGACTTGAAATGTTTCCGCATCCACCGTACTCTCCTGACATTTCCCCAACGGACTACCATCTTTTCCGCAATCTGGATTCATTTTGCCGCAGAAGGTCTTCCGGAACCGAGCAGAGGTCATAAAAGCCTTTGAAGATTTCATTGCCTCAAAAAGAAACCATTTCTACAAAAAAAGGAATATTTGACCTTGTACCACGTTGGGATAATGTCATAGATGCCAACGGATCCTATTTTTCATGGTGCCCTGGACAAATGGATTCTTTATAACAGTGAAATATCTAATGCTGCAGTTCACTTGCGCTTTAGCCTGGCAAGATACGAACGAGATAAATCTATAAGTGACCGATTCCATCCCAACTGGTGGCGGGTTGACAATGAAGAAAGGACTTAACATCCCGAAATATAGTAAGATCTTCATACGTTACGCTTTCCCTTCCCATTCCTCATTTACCTTTTCATATTTATTTATTCTTCCTTTTCGTTTGCATTTTTCATTTAGATTTATTTTCCTTTTTATTTTAAAATCTCTGTATGTTAACATTTCTGTTAATATATATATATATATATATATATATATATATATATATATATATATATATATATATTATATATATATATATATATATATATATATATATATATATATATATATATATATATCAACATGCGTTATTGGTCGGGTTAAAATCCACATGTGCTTCATGAATCACCACTTCATGCACAAAAATAACTGTTTGGTGGGGTTTGCATGCCGGCGGCGTCATTGGGCCATATTTTTTCGTCGACGATAACGATCGTCACGTTACTGTGAATGACCATCGTTATCGCGCCATGATTACCGATTATTCTTGGCCCGAATTGGAAGATATGGACTTGGGCGACATGTGGTTTCAACAGGACGGTGCCACAAGCCACACAGCACACGATACAATCGATTTATTGAAGAGTAAGTTTGATGAGCGTGTTATCTCAAGAAATGGGCCAGTCGGTTGGCCGCCTCGTTTGTGTGATTTAACGCCTCTAGGCTATTTTCTTCGAGCCTACGTCAAGTCATTGGTCTATGCCAACAAGCCGACGACGTTGGAAGAGCTCAGAGCCAACATTTAACGCGACATAGCGGCCGTTTCGGCCGAAATGTGTGGCCGAGTCATCGAAAATTGGGTCCAACGAATTCACCGCTGCAAACGTGCCCTCGGTGGCCATATGAACGAAGTTCCATTCATAAATGTTTTGATTGTACTTCAAGCCGATGATGAAGTTTTTGAAGTATCTCAAATGTTTTGCGTTTTATTAATAAAAAAAAAAAAAGTCGTCAAGTCCCTATTGGAAAACCCAATATTTATCCCTCGGTGTAGATATGGTTTAGCTTATTTCTGTACTACAAATTGCCCTAAATGTTCGAAATTGAGTTTCCTCTTTACACAAATGAGGAAAACCATTTACAACATACTATGTTTTAATATCTGTTGTCAACCAAAGTTGTATACTAAATTTTTTAGGCTTATTTGGAACATATTGTGTAAAACTCCAGTGGCTTTCGTAGAAATAATTTTGCGTGAAGGACAGTTGTCGATAAATTTATTCCATGTGTTGGAAATTAGGGTAAAGTTATCTGCACGTAAGCGTTGCGATTGTTGTGTCTTATTGCAAAACTTATTAATCTTGAGAATCTCCATCCTTCGAGATTGTCTATTTCCAAATGAAAAATCAAGACAACTTTTTTTTACGATTAAATATGAAATCAGCGTATCCGCCAATTTGATTGATATCTAGAGAAATAGGTACTCATCAGTGGATATCTCGAAATTGTAGAACTGATAGAAAAATAGCTTTGGGTACATGAATTCTGTCAAAAAAGTACGAGCTGCTGAACATTTAAAAAACCCACTTAAGAGAATTGTCAAAATTCTTTTTAAATGAGTTTTCGAGACAGTGGATACAAAAATTGATAACTTTATATCAGAAAATAAAACAACAGAAAAAAGAAATGCTTCGAAAACAGTCGAATTATCGTAATAAATTATAGAATTGTTGTCGCTACCTACTATATTAGTTGTAATTAACCACAATAGCCACCAAACCACAACCGGTTTATTTTCGCAAATAAATTTCGACTTCACAAAACCTTAACGTTGACCTTCTCTGAACCAACACATCACTTCACACCAGGCAGCTCCTTGTACCGAATATAAATTCCTCCTTTTAGATTTAAAATAAATCCTTTTGGCTCCATTGTATTGTCGTGTATGGTTCGCTCTTCGTCCAGCGTAAGCTCGAAATGCCTAATGATTGCCGCAACCGCAGCTTTTGTTTGCGACAACCCGAACTTCATTCCTAAAGACAGACGTTCTTCTTTTATTTAAATGATAATATCTTGTTTGACCTTACCCAAGCATATCCGAGGTCCATCGCCAAATGGGAAAAAGACTCCAAGATCTTTATATTTTTTAACTCCTCCATTTTCTTCGTCAAATCGTTCCGGAATAAATTTTTCAGACTCTGGATAATATTCTTCGTCATGGTGGTACGAGAATATTGATATCAATACAATGTCATCAAGTCGTACAAGGTACTTCGAGCCATCCGTATTGGTCAATTCACAGGGTTCTGTGCATATCTTCGCCATAAAAGCGAGAGGGACAAATATTCTTAAAGTTTCTGTAACAGAGATGAGTTGAAGTACTCGATGGCTATATTAGTTTGAGTTATTCAAACCGTTCAGAACTTGATCAAGGTATGGAAGTTTAATCAGCTCATCAAATGGAATACCTTGGTCAACGTCTGGAAACCTGTCCATAATCTCTTTTCGAAGTTTATCTTGAACGCGCTTATCCCGAGCTAGCTATTGGTGAGAAATAATGTCGTAGTAAATAAACCTTTTTATTAATTCCATATCTTACCAGAAGTAAACAGTGACTTATCACGCACGCTGATGTTTCGAATCCATCAAACAGAAACGTCAATTTATGGGCCACAAGGTCGCTGACCGAAAGACCCTTCTTTTCTTTGAGTTGGAGTAGATGACTCAGAAGATCTTGCCGATCGTCAATGTTCTTTCGTAGCTCACACGACGCTTCTGTGAGGTGGGTGAAGAAGTCATCCGTAATAACAGGAAAAAAACGGACGTTCAATAGCTTTCTAATAAATGGAAAAATACTTAGGACAAAATAATAGGCAAATGCGTTGAATGTCTGTCTAATCATTCTTTTCGACATGCTAACAAAAGTGCAGTCTTTGTTCTTGGTAAAGGCACCAGCTTCTATACCCCAGCCAACGTCGGCTACCACTTCCCCAGTAAATTTCATGGCAAGCTGCAGTAACGTATTAAATTGACACCTTTTTTACAATGTGATGGATTGGTTACTCACCTCTTTGGTTTCAATGCCCGATATTGAATCGTCTTGGTTTTCTTTCAGAAAAGCCACAAGCTTAGCCGCCGTTCGATCCATAATGGGATACATCGACTTTACCTGTCCATCGATGGTATTTGATACAGTTAACAAATTGTTCCCAAGAATAAAATCACCTTACCCTAGATTGGCTGAGTCCTAGTGCTATTTCAGATCGCTTCACTTTCCAGTCATTGCCTCTCAGGACAAATGGATTGCCACCGGCAATCGGCTCGAGGTCTTTATCCATCTGTAAATGAATTTATTTAAGCTCATTCCAGTGGCGAGTACGTGGTATCTCTACCATATTTACCCATTTAGACGATTCGTTGTCCATAAAATTTTTGAAATTATTGACCAATATCTCTCTGGCAAGTTCAGGGTCAAGAATCAATAGCTGAGGATTCCTTGTCATGAAGACACCTACAAACCTGGCTTTGTCCTTGAACGACCTATTAGAATAAAACATTTACGAAACAACTGATACTTTAGTTGGCGGTCTTACCTGTAGATCTCGTCGATATCGTAAATGAAATTCCTCTTGCCCGTGATGGTACAAGGAAACGTTCCTAACAGAGGTAGAGGCTTTGGTCCAGGGACTCCATTCTTCTTCCAATAGTCGAAATTATATGTCAAATGGTAATAGAGATACGTTAACAGAACTAAAATTATTCCTAACAGAACTAGCAGCATCATATTCCGAAATGCAACACTGATGATTTGCTGGAGTTCACTCACTACTTGTCTGCTTCTAAACACTGAGTACTGATAATACGTAATCTACAACACAAAGAAAAACAACTTGATCTTAGTTTAGTTATCACGGAAATGGCAGTGTTTTTAAATAAACCAATATTAAAGTGTGATTACTTTTTAGAAAACCAATCAGCAAATCCGAATGATTGCATTAATGCTAAACATCTCGATGAGAAATAATACGATGAGAAACTTTATGCGCTCAGAGTTTACACCGTTTGTTGTGAAAATAACATCTTCATTATTCCAAGTCTTAGCTTTGAGGGCTTTTATACAAGACAAGAAAATATTTCATAGATGTGTAGTGGGAATAATGGAGGTGGTATATGTGGGGTGAAGATAATTCAACCTCCAGTATTTTGATTACATTAAATTATAGCCAAAATGTCCATTTAATGCCACTACATTTTTCTTATACTATATACTTAAGCCCATGAAACACGAAAATCACATTAAATAAATATTTAAGAGATATGAATTTGTTTTTTTTTTGGCGAGATACCTTCACATATTAAAACATATCTGTAGTTGAAACTTCCCATTAAGTCACACAAGATATCAAATTGAAAATAATTGGATATCCAAGAATTGCTCCTTGTTGAAAGCGTTTAGTAGTGCAACCATAAAATCGAATTGGTAATCGACTTAACAATACAATTGTCAAATTGAATTACATTTTTGCAGCGATTGATGGTCGGAGTACTGTAAAACATTTTTTTTTCGTCAGCACTGTTTTTGGATCGATTTGATTTATAAAAATGTATATCGGAGGGGCGTGATGAGGAGGACGAATACAATTTTACTAATTCCTTTTTGGCCTATGGTGCCTTACCTTTCAAAAACAAGACATTTTTAAGGTAGGTCGTTTTTCGTTGTGATCATTGATAACAATATTCAACTGTTATTGTTTTCCAACAGTCCATCAATAATACGCTACGCGACCCCTAAAAAAACTCGGACCAAAACCCTTCCTACCAGTTGTTGTGTTTTTTTGGTATCTTCGGAACACTTCCCGCTCGATCAAACGTATTGTTTTCCTTTTCCCCTTTTGATCATTGATAACACTATTCAATTGTTATTACTTTCCGATAATTCATCAATAATACATTGTACGAATCTTAAAAAAAAAACCTGACCAAAACCTTTTCAAAGAATTGTGTTTTTTTTTTTTTTTTTGCCTCTTCGGGACACTTCCCTCTCGGTCGATCGTATTGTTTTTCTTGCTGCGCTGATTGTGATGTATTGTTGTAAATCCATGTTTTATCCAAAATAGTAGTCGACTCACAAAATCTTTCTGATCTTGGTTACTATGACTACACACTACTCGGAAACACGAACTCGTCTTCATTTTCATTGGATTGTTAACGCTTACGATATCCATTGGGCGATTAACTTTTTTATGCCCAAATTGGAAACATGTTTCTATCCATCATTGTAGCCCCAGTGTTGTGGTCCTTCTCTCAGGGAGCGTGTCTCGTCCTGAAAAGGACGAGGGATCTCTTTAAGATAGCTCCTGAGGGGACTCGTTGCGGTGCCGCCGTGCTTCCTCAAACCTTGAGGGAAGAGCAGCTACCGATCGTTTAATATGGGCCTGGGAATCGGCCAAGCGCAATAAAAAATCAATCAGCTGTATTTCCAATATCTAAACTCTATTTATTTATTTAATTACATTTATTTAGTTTATTGGCGTCCTACTACTTCGGACGCCAATCGAGACTGATCTTCGAATCAAAAAAAAAAAAAAAAAAAAAATTAATTGTGGCGAGAAGGCCGAATTTAGCGAGACAGGACATATGTGTCCTTCATCTTGTCTCTGACTTCTGGCCATCTTGCGATAACCAGAATCACCCACATCCGTGAGGATGTTGGGCTCGGTCTCGCGGCATCTGAAAAGAGAAGAAAAAAGGGGGGGTATCCAAGGATAGTGTGGACGGTGTTAGTCCAAGTGTTCTCTAACTACTTTTATAGAGGGATGGTGGGAAAGAAATCATACAAGACCGATGGGTCTTGGGTGCGGTAGTAAACGCAGATCACGTCTTTGGCTTCTGATAATCTACTCTTTGGTCGGTGTGTATGTTTGTGTTTGTGCCGTCTTGTACTGTGCGTTCGTGTGTTTGGTTTGTTAATAGTAGACCCTATGGGATGGGTCCAGGAATGCTCTATTATAGAGGGGAATGTTGTTGGGAAGGGTGCATTCGTCAGTTTTGTACTGAAGAAGAAATTGTGTGGGTTTGATCCGAAGAGATCCAGAGAGAGAAGGGTCAAGAACGCAAGAGTCCCGTACAAGTAGGTTCTCGCTGTTCTGAACGTTTTCGAGGTACTTATATGCTAATTGAAGCAAGTACTCGTCGATAGGGGTAATGGAGGCGCCTTCGTATAGGTGAGAGTTGGGGTAATGACGACCGTCAGGCCTTCTAGAATGGTGCATCTTCTGAGGAGTTTCCTTTCGTAAACCCGAAGTCTTTCCATTTGAGCCGAAGATATGCAGGACCATATCGGAAAAGCGTACGATATTCCAGATCGGATTATCTGCATATAGCAGAGAAGCTTAACTTTGGTGTCAACTTTGTTCCTCCACTTCAAGATGTTGTACAGTTGCTTAGACCGACCGAGGCCCCTTTGGAGAATGTGGGTCACATGTTTGATGAAATTCATTTTTGGGGTATAAGTGACCCCGAGATATTTCATCTTGTCCTGAGGTCTAATCGTAGTATCTCCCATTTTTATTCGAATACTCTGTGAGTATCGAGAAGCAGGTTGGGAGTGTTTACTACTCAGAATTATGGCTACTGCTTTGGATGGATTAAGTCGGATTTTCCATCGACTGTAATACTGATACAGTTCGTCGAAGTGACGGTTGAGTCGATTTGTTGCGAGGTTAGGGCCTTTGGTTGACGTGTACACCAGGACGTCATCCGCATAGCATATTTGGTTTACTCTCCCGTCCACAGGGCGGGGAATATCGGAGGTGTAAATATTGAATAAGATGGGGCCTAGAATGGAGCCCAGTGGTACGCCGGCAGCGGCGTGCAAAGTTCGGGAAAACCTGACCTTCGAATATGAAATTCATCACCCTTATAAGTGAAACCAAATCGAAATTTGTATCTCGAAAATACACAATTTCCTACAAAAATCCCGATTTTGGAATCCTGAGTAAGATGCTCAGTGTTTATTTAAGATAAGAATTCAATTTCTTGAATTCTTACGAAACTATTTCGCAGATGTCGATATGTATCAGCCTTTGGTTTTCTATTTGCTTAACTCAATGGAATTTTTCAGATAGAGATAACGATCTCTGGATTTTGAGTTTTGATGATGCCGTGGGGTGAATGTAGAACAATAAACGAATATTAGATTCGTTTATTGGGAATTTGATTTTAATTTAAGATTTTGGATTTAATTATGCCGTGGAAGCAGCTAATAAGCGATAAACGAATGTTTGATTCGTTTATTGCGAATTTTGGTTTATGTTTGGGTTTTTATGCGTTTTGATCGGATTTTAAGTTTTGGAGTAAAATAGCTGGGATTTGGATGTGGAAATAGGGGGAAAAGGGTGGTAGGGCTTTTCAGAGCACTACACCAGCAATATCACGCACTTGCACTTTCTATTAGGTGTACAAATAAGTAGAAAAAAAAAGAATTTATTGTGAAAGAGCGGTATATTATTATATTTCTGCTGTTAGCTTTTGTCTGATTCAAATAGTTTAACTCAACTTCTCAATGAGCCAACACGAGTACCAGACATATATGGTAATTTCCCCAACACATTGGACCTGTTTCTCACCTCCCACCCAAACAAATACACAATTGAAGTTTCTTCGCCCTTAGGCACTTCAGACCACTGTGTCGTGTCAGCTAAATTTCCTCTAACCAATAGTAACGTTAATGAAAAAGCTCCCAAAAGAACAGTATGGTTCTACGAGAAAGCCAACCGGGAAGGTCTGAACGACTTTTTCGGTAGGTTAAATTGGTCGTTATTTTTCCTCAATAACGATGTTGAGTCTATAGCGGACACATTGACAGACACGATTCTACTTGGCATGCGGACCTTTATTCCACATAAGGTAAAGAGTATCTGTGGCGGTTCCGCCAAACCCCACTGTCTAGTTACCGTAAAACCCTCATAACATACAGCCAAATTCCTAACTTCACTAACGCAATCGCATTAGTACCTGAAAATGTGTGGCGGTTCCGCCAGATGCCACGGCTCGCCTTCCTGAAAAAACCCCCATAACCACAACCCGGTCTGCACCAGCTTTCGCTAATGCAATTCGCATTAGCATCTTAAATGCTTCACGCATCAAACAGACCCAATTATTATAACCCTAAAATCCCTATAAAGAAAACTTATCTTTTCATTGCATCCCGTTGCATACAATTTTCTGTAAGAATTCTTCTTGACCTTTTTAGGAATTCCATAACTCCCATTGTTTCCCGCCAATGCATTTGCATTTGCCCCAGAAAACATTTCCTTTTCCAAGGACATGTAATGCTTTCAAGCATTATCTGAAATTCCTAAAATTGATCCTTAATGTGCATATGCACCATAAATAGCAAACATTCGATACCCTTTGTCTGAGTTAAAATACTATGTCGTCAGCTTGTTTTTACAGCTGCAACACTAGCGATTCAATAGACAAACAATGATGCATTTCTTTCCCCGCCACCACTAATTGCTTGGCATACCTAAATGCAAGCAAGGGATGCGTATCGGCAATTAACCCAAGATGCGATATACAATTTCCATGGTATAAAGTATCGTATCCCATTAACACCTTTTTTCCAACGTCCGTCATTGCGACATTGCATAAACATGACCCTCATTAAAGAGCGAACCATTTGGTCGCCTTTTATTTTGTCCTTGCCGCCTGCCTGTTTCGTTGTTCCACTGCACGTGTGAATAGCATTGATCTCAACGATCCCACACATACCACCATGACCTTTATTACAAGATCTGGTTTCCTATACCACCAAGAGAGACTTTACGTTTCCCTGGTGGTAGGTAAAAAAAAACGATATCCTTATTGGAGAGGATATCGTTGGAGTCCAATTACATCCGCAGACCGAGCTGGTCGTGTCAATCTCGCTGCCCGATGCGCACGGGACGCGAGATACCCCATAGAATTAACCGCGAGTCGAGTAGTTTTTTTTTTCCCGCCTAATCGTGTGTACTTTTAAATGTCGAAATGAGAACACTTAAATTAAGAAACTCAAATATTCCAAGTGACCTTTAATTAACGCTTTTTCATTTGATTCAACAAACAATAAAAAATTAAATTGCATCCTATAGCGATATGTGTGTTTCCTATTCCTGTCGTGTAAGTTTTATCCAGGGTGTGTTTGTTTTTCTCGTTGTGGACAATGATGAACCTTTAGTGATGGTGGGACGAAGTATAACCCCGTGTCGTACGCGGCACACGATTTCCCACCCCACAAATGCTTCACGCATCATATAGATCAAATCTATAATCTTAAAGTCCCTGTAAAAAAACTTACCTTTTCATGCATTTCTTCGCATACAGTTTTCCGTAAGATTTCTTGCTTTACTTATCTGGAATTCCAAACCAATTCGGCGCCTTCGGTACCAGACAAATTCCTGTGAACAAAATGATTCGGTTAGCATTCAATGTAACCGTCATGACAGGGACCATAAATTTTGCGCCGTCTATTTTCCCAGCTGCGCCAAGTGTACAACAATGTTCCCTACATACACATTGGCTGGCGACTTACACCCAAGGGACCAAAGCAAATACGCATTCCGCGTCTCTTGGCATTAATTGAATCCTACAGCATAAACAAATGCAAATAGGAATTCAATACCTACCCTTACTAGCGATGCCATAAACACCATTTCCCAGTAACCTAGCTAAAACCCATTAGCTCATTTCCACATCGCATCGTTGTCTCTTTGTTTAGCCGCAACGCACATTTTCCAACAAAGATCCCATTAGCATCCGACGAGTTCGGTTTTATTTGCTTTACCAAAATCGTATCCCATGAACGCACTTTATGCCCTTTCTTTGTTCTATGTTTTTTCTCATCCATGAAAGAACCAAGATGACGATTGGCGAGTGAGCTCTGCACGAGCAAGATACCGCTGAGTCGTTTTCCATCCACTGACCGCCATGGTCACGCGTCACCCCCGTCGGCTGCGGAGACGCGTACAAATACCCGGAGTTGTGAGAAGTATTTTGAACTTTTCGGTTTACAATTGTTTGGCGAGTTTGTGCCGCAGTTAGTTTGAGTTAGTAAAAAAGAAGTTATAAGTGAGAAAAGTAACTTTATTGTAAAACAATGAACTCTAAACTGCTGTTGATCGGTGCACTCTTTGCACTGGTCGTCATCGTCGTTGCTGGTGCCTGTTAAAAAAACTTCCACAAATGTATTACAATTAACAATCAATAAAATAACATTAAACTAAATCCGTGCGTTTAATTGTACGCAGTCATGGGTGTATTTATGTCTTTTGTGTTGTGAGCAGTGTCCACGTGAACAATTTATGATGGAGGAGGAAGTGAACGGAGTGCCCGTGTATTGGCACAATACTTCCCCCCCACATATCAGACCCAAGAGATATATGTGGTTCAATTCCGGGTGCAGAGAAGCCATTAAGGCTAAAGAGTTGAGCTTCCGGTTGTATAAATCAAACAGTACTGAGGAAAACCGGAAAAGATTTAAGAGAGCTAGAAATGACTGCAATGCGTATATTCAACGCGCCAAGTTCTTGCATGACCAAAGAATGAGACAAAAAATATTACACTCTCCCGCAGGTAGTAGAAACTGATGGGCATTCGTGAAAAACATTCAAAACTCAGTCTCTTCATCCATTCCATCGCATATAGTCGATGACAAACCCGTCACTACTGCAATAGAGAAGGCGCATCTACTTGCTGCACGTTTGGCATCCAACTCAATGTTGCCTGATACCATATCAGTTCCGCCTCAACTTCAGCATAGGCAGCACACCATGGGCCAGACTCGCTTCCGACCGCGTACTATTGCCCGTGCGCTCAAGGAGCTAAACGCACACAAATCCTCTGGTCCGGATGGCATTCCCTCAGTCCCCTTAAAGAGATATTCCTCTTCACTCGCTAAACCACTGCGGAAACTCGTCCATTTGTCTTATTTCACTGGCCGATTCCCAAATAGATGGAAGTCAGCGAACAGTCAGCCAATTCCGAAAAAGGGTGACGAATCATCCATCTCTTCTTATCGACCTGTGGCGGTTCTTTAAAGCCTTCCTAAAGCACTATCCATGTTTTTAAAACAGCCTACTTTTTCCTCACTCCATAACCCACTGTACTTACCTGCATTCGATCGGTGTAAGCTTTCTTTTAAATAACTTTGACCTAAAAGTAAAACCCCAGCAAGCATGCACATCAAACAAGTTATTTCATTCATATTACATGAACCGTGCCAGACAATCGGCTCGGCTTGTAAGCAATTATAAACGATAAACACTCGCTGGCCAGCGCACTTGCTGACACAGCTGTAGCCGGTATTCTTGCTACGGTTCATGAGGAATATTGCCCCAATCCCAAGCTTCGCTACAGTTGCGACCAATTTCCTTTATCGGTTATCTACCGATCATGAGATTTGGGCACTAATATGATTGACGTTAGACAATCATACCCTAGATCATGCCTAACGATGCTCCGGCCTGTTAAACAAACAAACACACAGTAGCATCACTATGTTTACCCTATTAACCGACCGCTGGTCCATGGCCACCCTGGGCGAGATGTACGCTTGCACATCTGCAAGGCTAATTCCTCGCCATTGTACTCATGTACCAGCATCGCCAAGTAAACAAGACCCAAATTTTCGGCTGACTTATCGTCACTAGAATGTATAGCCTACAACGGCATTATCGTGAACGCCTGAGTAAACACGTTGTGCATATCACCGTGACCTTTGAAATAGCGTTTTTGTGTATCTTAAAGCAAAAGCCTATTTCGTTCTCAGGCGCAGGTCATCAAAGATTTATGGCCCTCGAAATAGCGTTTCTGTTTATTTAACACACAGAAACCTATTTCTCCCTTCGGCGATCTTCGCTATCGCTCATCTTAGTAATGCCTGCAGTCCCTTTGTTGATTCAGGTGTGGTATCGTTCGTAGTCGATGTTTCGAGCGAAAGGGGCATCATACTTGCCAGTACGGTCATCCGGAAACCCTTCCATTCGAGCTTTTTGCGATCACCCATTGGCCGTCGCCAAGTTGAGCCTACTCGCTCCTCCCACACCGATGTAATCCACCACCGTTGAATCTGACGAACGTGGATTGCGTCGGTGAGTCTGATTTCTTTCGCTGAAGTGTGCGCATCCACTTTACTAGCTGGCCGAGGATCGTGGTAGAACATTCGGTGCCAAGTGTATTATTAAGTATTGATTTTATCCAAGTACGTTTTTCTGTATGGTGTTGAGTCCGCAATTAATTACTGTTGTTATTCCTTACGCGTTATCGAATATAACTTGATATCAATCCAAAGGTATGTTACCTTGTGTTAGTGAATTTCAACAAACCTTGGGGCGATAGTATGTTATTAAGTCGTCACATTTTATATCGCCGATTAAGGTGCTTGCCTAAAAATATACGTGTTAAGAACTAAGCTAAGCTTCCACTTATTAACTTTAATATATTCAGCTAATCACCATTAAATGACACTGTGTTTCGAAATAACGAATTATACCTTGCCACCTGTGAATTCAAATAAAGAGAACATCTTGCTAACTGAACAGTCCGGTGTTTTATTTCCATTACTCTTCAAATCGAACAAACTGTGGTGGGGTATTTCACTGAACCCGCGTCCGTGCTTACGCCCTGTAAATACTCCCACAGACGCATAGCACCAATTTCTATTCTCTCGAAGGTAATTGAATCACTTATTAACCGTCAACCCTCGAAATATCTGAAAACAAATGACCCCCACAATGACGGCCAATATTGCTTTCACTACAACAGGTCCACAGGAGATCTTACCGAAAAGTGGAGCCTTTCCATCCACTACCTCGGTGAAAGCAAGGTCGTCGCATTGGATATTTCGAAAGCCTTCGACAGAGTTTGGCATCCAGCCCTTTTGTCAAAATTGCATTCATCAAGGAGCATTCACGGAGATCAGATCCTCCATTCCCACGAGAGTCATTCTTGTGTCGTCGCAGTTGAAATACAGATTCCCAACGAGGGAGTTAAGAGAAAAGTGAACCAACCAGCGAAGGTTGCGAGTGTGTCGGCGAGTAATTAAGTGTTATATTATACCTTTTATATAAGAGTACCTTTTGTAAAATCGCCACGCGTGTTACGTCAAAGAATCCTTGACGACACAAAAACCTATCAACCAAAATGTGTAACCTAATTACACATTTTGTCTAGACAGAAATATTATTAAGAACAAAACTCGAAAGGTTACTAACTACAAAAATTCAATTATTATTATTATTATTTATTGGCCTGTAGGAACCCGGAAGTTCATGACCTCACCGACTCGGCTTCCGCCATCGTTCCCTGTCCTGGGCACTCTCCTTCCACGCTTGACCATTCGATCCGATCTCCTCAAGGTCAAACCTAACATTGTCCTCCCACCTCCGTCGCGGCCGTCCTACCGATCTCTTTCCCGTTGGTCTACCGTCAAGAATTCTATGCACGGTCCTATCGTTCCCCATTCGCGCCACGTATCCGGCCCATCTTAATCTTCGCGACTTGATTACTCTCACTATTGTAGGTTTGCGATATAGCTCTTCCAATTCGTGGTTATGGAGTCTCCTCCATTGTTCTGCCTCCTCATCATATTTACCTCCAAAGATGCCCCTCAAAACTTTATTCTCGAATACGCGGAATTTGTTTTCTTCCCGTTTTGTGAGAGCCCATGTTTCGCATCCATATAGAACAATCGGCATGATTATGGTTCTATAGACACGGACCTTTATGTTACGTGATAGCAGTCTGGATTTCAGCAGTTTACTGACTGCGTGCCAACTCGCGTTGCCGGAATGCAGTCTCTTGTTAATTTCCTTCGACATTTCGTTACTGGCCGTCAGTATCGTTCCCAGATATTTAAATTCTTTAACTTCTTTAATTCTTAACAAAAAGTCAAAGAAACGTAAAATATGGAATAACCAAATTAGAATATAATGTATATCACAACATATGTTACCTAATTGCACATTTCATCCAGATGAACAAACTCAAAGATAATTAGCAAGAACTCGTGGAAACACGAAAATGAATATTACACTAATTGCAATATAATATCCATTGTGATAAAGATATAAATTTGTAACGTAGAGAAACAAACCTAGATATAAGATTTTATGTTAGAGTAAGTTTAGTTTACAAAAGGGCATTCTGAAGAGCAGACGTTTGTTAAATTCGAAATTGAATAAAATATAAATTTTATTTAAAAGTGTTTTCCTTCATTTCACTCAAGTCGAGTTTAAGAAAACATAATTCGCGCGTTCCACTGTAGTGAATCCTGGATTACCAACAATAAAATAAACAAAAATATAAACAAACCTTTTCGCTGTGTTTTTATTAAAGTGCCGTTTCGCATCCGTTGTGCATTCGTGTGAACAGTGTTCGGCGGAACACTTTACCATAATCATCAAACATTCGACAAAAGTAAAATAACCGCCAAAAGCTTCTCATACTCATACGAACATCATCACTCGGCACTACAACCGGGATCCGGTCTTGGCCATTTTTAGCAAGTCCTGAGTCTTGTTAAATTTTCCATAATAATTTGTTTTACCGGGCAAGGTTATTAGCCTTGCGCCGAACTCATACGAACACTCCCGTCCAAATTCTTCGAAAGCCACTACCAACCAGCCACCTATACTTGATACATTGAATTCAGATCTCAGTAAGACAGTGGAGATTATCTTACCGAGTAGAATTCAATGCCCAAAAAACTCAGTGCTGCCTCTTGTCGTCAAAGGCGAGCCCCAAAATAAATATACTGTATATGAACGGCACTTGCATTGACGAACCCAAGGAACTATCAACCCCTGGCACTGGAACTAATTCGACTCTTAACTGGAATGACCACATATTAGAAGCTGCGAAAAGTGCAGCCAAATGTATGGGGTTCCTTAAGAGATACAAAAGATACTCCACTCCATCCAACCTGGCCATTATTTACAAGGCGTATATTCGTCCAAAAATGGAGTGCAACTCCCACGAGCAGTGAAACTTATTGGGAACTCAGCCGTAAGTCGATCAATTCCGTCGTTAAAACACAGGCGCAATGTATCATGCCTATCTCTTTTCTATAGGTATTACCACGGTCGTTGGTCAACTGAACTTGCTGAATGTGTTCCGCGATACCCGGCAATCTGTGAATGCGCATCAGTTCACGTTGAAAGTGGACTTCAGGCGCACAAATAAAAATAGAGAGTCATTCTTTAGCCGAACCACACGAATGTGGAATGTTCTACCTGATCATGGTTTTCCTGGCCGTTGTGATGTCCAGACATTCAAGACCAATATAAAACTACACATATTTTCCTTATCCGCTTCCTCTCCATCCGCTTGCACTATGCTCTGTCATTTAAGGGTACTCCAAAATCCCATTTTGTGCGCCCGTTAGTGTAAAAAAAAAGAAGAAAAAAAAAAGTATTTCTTTTCCTTGTTTCTGTGTTCTATTCAAATGATATAACTATTTTAGCAGTGTCCTCATTTCTCGCTAACAATTTTCTTGCTAAATTTTTCATAAATAGTTTGATGTCAACATTAACAAACCGCATATCCCGCATTTCCACTCGCAAAAGTGCTTCACTTACATCAATTCTATAACCACTTTTTTTTCCAATTACATGTAATGAACATTTACCTCTCCCACGCCCCTCATTACAAATTAGTTCTCTACATAAATAGCTGCTACCTTTCATAATTTATGACCTCATCAACATGACAATAAGGAAAAAACAATCCAAAAAGTAAAAGCAGAAACTAAGCTGAACTTATCCATAGTTCTTATTTATTCCTCCCTGTGCAGCTAATCACGTTCAGAAAAAATTGTGTAAATATCCTGCATCCTGCAAATTGCACAAACGCAAAACAACCATAACGAGGACAGAGACGTCGGAATGACCAGCAGGACATGCTGTGCAAAAATTTACTGAGCTGTCGATTCAATTGCTACTGTTACAAGGATTGCATGTTGGTAACAAGCAATCATCTGACCAGAAGAAAGTGTAGGGTAGAGGGCAGCAGTTAATAACTTTGAGAACGACGAACTTTTGGCCCTAGTGCACCGGTATGTGGGATCATTGGAATGGCATAGTGAGTATACTTTACGGGGTAATTAAAAATGAATACACCTTTTTTAAACTAGTGTTTGCAACCCGCTCATTTGCGGTGGAATCAGTGATGAAATAAGAGAATCAGAAAACTTTTTATTTGTTATCCAAGTAACTTCAGCGTTAGAGATAAAGGACTATTTCAGTTAAGGATTTGTCAGAGTAATGGTTAGGCGAATTACAATCTCCCGCTGGCTTATACGAGGGTTGCCTCTTATGTTTCGGGATTTGGCAACCCTAGTGTTGCAATCCGGCAATTGACAGCTCTGTCGTAAAGTTGGACATTTTTGAGGTTATACGCACTCAGAACGTTTTGACATACGAGTGCTATTTGTGTTGTTTACAGTAACTTAAAAGATTCATCTCGGCCCAAAAATGGAATTAAATCGTCAACATTTTTGTGCGATTATTTTTTACAACTTTCGGTGTGGATTAACTCAGCAACAGTGCATGGATGAACTTAATTCAATTTTTGGCGATGAAGCTTCATCAAGGACCAATGTTTATCGATGGTATGGTGAATTCAATCGTGGTCGTAGTCCACTCCAAGATGAATTTCGTGAAGGTCGTCCAAAATCAGTTGTTGTTCCGAAAACCATTGATGGTGTGCCCGAACTGATATTGGAAGATCGTCATGTGACCTATCGTGAGATTGAGACAACCCTAGGCGTTAGTGGGACCAGCATACATTAAATATTGCATAAACATTTGACTGTCAAAAAAATTTGTCAATCGCCCAAGAAAAGGCTCGTGTCAAGTGGTCGAAAGAAATGCTCAAAAAATACGGTCGCGGTGCTTCGAAATACGTCTATGACATCGTGACAGGTGATGAATCGTGGATTTACGCGTATGAGCCTGAAAGTAAACAGCAGTCGACTGTCTGGGTGTTTCAAGATGAGCCAAATCCAACAAAAGTTGTTCGCGCACGAAGCACTTCCAAGCAAATGGTCGCCTGTTTTTTCGGAAAAACTGGACATGTCGCAACCGTACCACTAGAACAACGCAGAACAGTCAATTCTGAGTGGTACACAACCATTTGTTTGCCAGTTGTCTTCCAAGAAATCAGGAAAACCAACCGCCGAAGACGGATCACTCTTCACCACGACAATGCGAGCTCTCACACATCGGCTGCGACAACTGCATTTTTGAGCACCCAAAACATCGATTTGATGGCTCATCCGCCGTATAGTCCTGACTTGGCACCGAATGACTTCTTTTTATTCCCGTACGTAAAAAACAAACTGAGAGGTCAACGTTTTTTGACAACTGAAGAAGCGGTTGCTGCATTCAAAATGCATGTGTTGGAGATACCTCAATCAGAGTGGCAAAAGTGCTTCGACAATTGGTTCAAACGCATGCAAAAGTGTATAGATCTTCATGGGGAATATTTTGAAAAACAATAAAGTGGTTTTCGATGATCAATATTTGTTTTTGTTCTCTAATCCCGAAATATAAAAGGCAACCCTCGTATGACTACCTCGGGTTTTGACAGCACATGTAAATTGGTATCCGAACAACAAACAGCTGCTGACACAAATGGGGCATCTTTAAGAGAGCTTGTTGTTTCGGCCGTTTTTCACTTACTGAAGGGCTTAGTGACATGTACTATCAGTATACTCTGGCAAATCAACAAGAATAGACTCAACGCTACCAAATTATGCAAATTATTACTATAAAAATCTATTCGTGATTTCTACATGTGGATCAGCGGACCTTATTTCATCACATACAAGGGCGGCGTTTCGTTACGAAGAACAAAGATCGCAACCACGCCATGATATTTGGTTGAAAACTGATGGCATTAATTCGATCGAGATGAGGTTTTAACAGGATGACACCAACTAGCATTATTCGTGACATCAAAATTAAACGTCCCAATTGCGTATCCTCAAGAATAGCCGCGGTGGCCATACAAGTACAAGTTCGTCAAAAGTACTGAAAAATAGGAATAACTGAAGTCAAGTAAATTTTTAGTTTTTCCGAACAGCCGAAATCGAATGTTTCATTCAAAACTTCACCATTTCTGTCCCATAACAATGAAGTTAGTGTACTGTGGAATGAAGACTATCATTAACACTAAAGCTACCGACATTTCATATATACCTACTTCTACCACTAGGGGTCAAATGACCCGTGTTTTAAAAATGATCTATTTGAATGTGTATAGCATGTAACAACTCTTAGTCCAATTTAGTGTATGAATAAAACATCTTTCAATTCCATCTTCTTTGTTTATTAAATTGAAGGAAACATAAAAACCTTCAATTTGGAAATAAATAATGTATAAAGCTTATGTACGTTCACCGCACGGGTCATTTGACCCGCCCGTAGTAGGTTTAGTGTTAAATTGATGGCAAACAAAATTACTTTTTTTTAAGTTCTCCACTACCATCTGCGCTTTTCGTAGGCAATATATTTTTTGATAGTAAAATGCTATTCATCAAAGTATTTTAGTACAATGCTTTGTTATATATAAAAAAATCATTTTGATAGTTTTAAATATAAATACATAGCGCAGAATAGTGTTGTACATCGGTCTTTGAATGTTTATTTCTACATTCGTGCAGTTCGTGGGAAGAATATTTCACACCGTAATGTGTTCCGGTCGGCACTCTTTAATTAACAGCTGTCATTGGGAATGTGGACTGTAACCTCCATGTTCCGTCGATCAGTGATTGCCACATTATATGTAAAATGCAGACAGGGCTGTGTTCTAATAACTAAATTCAACATGTTACATCTGCTTCGATTTTAGTACTCGAGTTTATGGCGTATCTAACAGAGATACACACACAATACACAAGCAAATAGTGAAGAACAGCAAAAGAAGATCGAATAAGAAATAGCATCAGCCGTATACCAAGCAATAGCATAGCAATTCCACATCAGTTGAATGATACTTGAATTTAGATCTCGAATTCGTACACGCGGCAGTGGCCTGGTGTGTTGAGCATTGGTTCAACTTTTAGTGATTCTAACCGTCATGGCGTTGGTTCAGTCACACGTTCTTCACTATCGTCGCAACCGCTTTAATTGCATTTCCTATTGAGCGCGTTTAGTTCTGTTTTCCATTCTTCTAACCAAATAAACCTAGTAAGTAGGGCATTACAGTTCCCACAGTTCGGCCGTTCTTTAGTAACAATTGTCCAAAACTCGAGTGTCATTTGGTTAAAGAAAATGAGAGTTAATAAACTTATCAAGGAGATGTTTTTCATATCATTGTCAGATTTGCCAAAGTTATTTTTTATATTAATGACCTTAGATAGGCGATGATTCGGTAGTGAAAATGGCAGATTAAATTAGTTGTATAGTGGGTAGGTCACCTAGTGGCGATTCCGCACATGCAACCTCAGTGAAGAGCATAGCACCAAGAGAGAACCGAAACATTCACCAGCGCCGTACACCAAAACGTTATCTTATGAATCAGACCTTATACATCGAGACCCTAGCAAAGCGGTAAAAATTCATTTAACACTCAAGCATAACACTTACGGCAATTTTATACTTAAAAAGCAACCTTCGTATTTGGTTGTATTTTGTTTTTCGTTATTAAAGAATGTCGACAGGCTTGTAGCGATTCTAACAGATACACACAATTCACAAGCAAAAATAGTGAAGAACACCAAACGAAAAAATCGAATAAGAAAAATACATCAGAACCGTATACCAAGCGATAAATAAAAATAATTCACACCAGTGGAATATACTCGAGTTTGGAAATCAAATTCTAAAACACGGTCAGTAGTCTGATGCTTCACTTTTCAATCGTTTCATCGTGTGTTCAATTCACCTTCTTCACTATCCTTGCTTAACGCTACAGGCTCATCAACTAAATGAATTTGATTGTATGCGGTGAACAACAGACCATTTGTTTACTCCTATCAGAAAAGGCCAACTTCTACTGGTAAATCGGGGCACTGACGTACTTTTTTTCCCTCGACCAGGTCTATCAGCCAAACTCCGAATGGTGGTCTAGGAATCCCCCCCTTTTTTTCACGGCGTGAAATGAGATTAACTTAACCTACCACTTAGTAATTGTGCCGCACCTCACAATAGCAAGGGTCGTCAATTGAGCCTGCATTTGCACAATCAAACGCATGACACTGTGGCGTCTCTAACAGATACACACACAATTCACAAGCAGAAATAGTGAAGAACACCGAACGAAAATCGAATAAGAAAATACATCAGAGCCGCATACCATAGCGATAACATAACAATTCGCCTTAGTGGAGTATAGTCGAGTTTGAAAATCGAATTCTAAAATCGGCCAGTAGCCTGATGGGAAACGCTTATGTTCAATTTTTGGTGATTCAAACTGTCATAGCGTCAGATTGAATCACACGTTCTTTTTAATATCATTTCAAACACTATAATTGGTGACTACGACGTGATCTGTACACACAGCACACACTTCCCGTAGTAAACAGAACTTCACACACGATCATGACTTCCGCATAGAGCACCAAGGGACACTCGATTGCTCCGACATTCTCTCGTTCGCTCCGTCGTTCGCACCGAAGCTGATCGTAACGAAGTTACTGGGAAGGGAGTGGTGTCGCGTCTCTAACAGATACCCACACAATTCACAAGCGAAAATGGTGAAGAACACCGAACGAAAATCGAATAAGAAAATACATCAGAGCCGTATACCAAAGCGATAACATAACAATTCACATCAGTTGAATATACTCGAGTTTAAAAAATCGAATTCTAAAATCGGCCAGTAGCCTGATGGGTAACGCTTAGCTTCAATTTTTAGTGATTCAAACTGTCATAGCGTCAGTTCAAATCACACGTTCTTTTCACTATCATTTCAAACGCTATAACACAATCTGCTCTCCTCAGCTTTGAGATTATAAATTAGAGGAGGCGACAATGGGGAGCCCAGAAGAATAGCACCACTGCAGATTCAGTGATCTGAATTGTCACACCCTAAAAATAGTCACTTGTCCATTGAAGTAAAGATTCGACAATTTCACAGCGGTACAATTTCGACAAAAAGAGAATATCAAATGCCGTCAAATTGTTTCGAGATGTCGAGTACGACAACCTTGATTTGAACGCAGCAGTGCAATGCATCGGATGACCTCAGTATTTGGTAAGGAAAATGACGAAATTGCCTGGGAAAACTAAACTGGCGGTCACTAAGGCCACCGTGTGCTTTAAAATCTTTCAAGACTTGACTGTTGGTTAGTGGCCACGTTAATGTCGGTAAAATAGAAATTAGTGGAGTGGACCGACGCGACAGTGAGACAAAAATACGTCTGTGGCGGTTCCGCCAAACTTCACTGACTACTTACCAGAAGAACCCCCATAACTACACCCCTGCCTTTATAAGTTTTTGCTATTGCAATCGCATTCATCATCATCATCGGCACTACAACCGGGAACCGGTCTTGGCCTTATTTAGCAAGTCCTGAGGCTTGTTAAATTTTCCATAATGATTTGTTTTTTTCCGGGCAAGGCCATTAGTCTTGCGCCAGAGGCTCCCCGACGGGGAATCGAACCCCGATCTCCCACGTGACAGGCGGCTATACTAACCACTATACTATCGAGGAGCCCATACGTTTTTGCTATTTCAATCGCATTAGCACCTGTAAATGCTTTACGCAACAAATGTATCAAATGTAGTTAGATAAAAGCCCCTGGACGAGAATTCTTACATTTCATTCATTTATTCGAATCCAAAATTCCCTATAAGAATTCTGTCCAAACTTCATAAATCCCATGCCCAATTCGGCACCTTCGGTTGCCAGGCAAATCCCAATTTTACATACGCATTTTCCTTAGTGGATTTCCGAAATCAAAACAATTTGGTTTACATCGAATGTAACCATCTTAACAGGGATCATAAACATTGCGTCGCCTATTCCCAGCCTCACCATGTGTATAATAAATTCCCTACATACACCTTGGCTGGCAACCTACATCCAAGTGACAAAAGCAAATATACGCCTCTTGCGTCTTAAGGCATAAATTAAATCCTACAGCATAGGCAAATGCAAATAGGAATGGCATACTTACCCTTGGCAGCGATGCTATGAACACCAATTCCCTGTGAATACGATAAAACCAATTAGCACCATGTCCACCAGCATTGCGGTCTTTCAATACATCTGGAATGCACATTACTAGACAACGATCTATACGATCTCTTTGTCCTGCATGTTTCTGGATCTGCTTGTCATGACTAGCGGCATGAACAAACAGAAACCCCAATTAGCACCCAATGTTTACTTAGCTGAACTCACATCTCATTGATGCACATTATCCCCTTTTCTTGTTTTCAGATGCGTTCCCATGGCCTTGTGTATGAAAAAACCAATGTGATCTTCACTCACACATACACATACATTACCATGTCCTCCTTCCTTGTTTTCAACAGGAGAGAAACACTTTCTCTCTCGAGGAAACTCACCCCCGGTTGCGAAGTGGCTCTGCATCGAGCAGAGCAACGCTGAGTCGTAATTCATCCATTCCAGGGGTCGGTCGAGTGCACCATTCACCGTACCGTGCACACGTGGAAGTTGTGGGGACGGAATAGAACTCCGCGCCCATGTCGGTGACACGGCTTCGCGCCCTACACGTCCTTCATAAGAAACGATTACCACTGCAGTATTTTTTATATTTTCGGCAATTTATGAGCAGTATGTAGCGTAATGAGTTATAGGGAAACATGTTTCGTGTATGGAGTGGTCTTTGCCTTTGAGTAGAGGAGATATTGGGTGTACAAATATATTTTGAGGGTTTGACTTGTAACTTTAAAACTTTACTTGGAGAAATGGGCATGATGTATTTTATTCAAAGTATTGTCCATCGTTAATTATGATTTTTCCCCATCTTTCGGGTAGCATACTGATTCCGTGTTGAAAAAATTCCTCGTCTTTTGAGGCGATCCAAGAATCGACCCAATTTCTTCGTAAAAAGTGTAATGCTGCTTGGCCAGACCCTGAATAATTTATGGGAACAAGTGGTAGCTGGAACGACCAATGTCTGCTGATATAGCGGCTGGAGTTACACATTCCACTGAAGCGGTTCCAAAGTTTCCTTGAGGATTTTTGCAACATGTCACCGAAGTTTGTCTTGCTGAAAGACCTTTTTGGCATGCCATTTGGCATATCGGGGTCCCTTGAGCAGTGATGGTTTCGTTAGGCTGGAATAGCTCATAGAAGATAATTTCGAAACGATCTCACCAGGTGCGCAGCATTAGTCATAAGCATTCGGTCTGGCTGCTAAAGATGGATGGCCGTGTTTACCCCACGCCTTTCTATACTTTGGGCTGTGGCGGTGGATCCACTTTTCGTCCCACGTAACGATTCGATGCAAAAAACCTTTCCGATCTTGCCTTTGAAGCAGTTGTTCGCATGTGAAAAACAGCGTCGATATCTCTTAGCTTGAGTTCTAACTTTACTAGTCTCCTTCGCTTTTTTTTTTTAACGCACTGTGTTTATTTGACCAATAATCAATGCTTACATTAAGTACTACAGCTAACTTATAATTCTAGTGATACAATTGTTTACATGCATACATTACACATTTTTTAAACATAACTGAATGTGTGAACAACTATTCGAGTATTATAGGTTTTAATATTAACAGTTTTCCTGGTCTCCCTTGGCGTTCTTTGTCCTAGTATCAAACTTCCCACTTTTAAAACACTGAAACCAGTATTCACATGTTTTCATTCACGCAGCAATCGATGCCCATTAGCTGTGGTGTTCTTCTAATTAAAACAAAAAATCAGCACTTCCCGCAAATTGTGTTTTGTTGGTAATCTCCTTGTAACTCTACACACTAGCAATAGTACTCGGCGTTTTTCTCTGCAAAATAATTGTTCACGAAGGTGATTGCCTCCTCATTTGACGAAAATCTCTGTCCTCCGATCGCGATTTTTAGATTAGGGAACAAAAAGAAGTCGCTTAGGGCTAGATCTGGTGAGTAAGGCGGATGGTCAAGGGGTTCAAAACGTAATTCGTGGATTTTCGCCATGGCAACCGCTGAGGTGTGAGACGGCGGGTTGTCTTGGTTAAACAGGATTTTCTTTTTTTGAAAATGTGGCCGTTTCTCCGCAAATTCTGCCTTCAGTTGGTCAAGTAATGATGCGTAGATGCTCCTATAATGGTTTTTCTTTTTGACGATAATTGATTAAGCTAACTCCTTGACTACCCCAAAAAAAAAAACAGCCAGCAGAAAAAAACAGTTTTTACTTTTTTTGGAGCCGATTCCCCATTTGCAGTTTATTGCGCCTAAACTCCGCCAACAGAGCATTGGAAATGTTCATTCGAAAACGTTTTTGGTCTCACGTGAGCAAACGCGGCACCCAACGCACGGACAGCTTTCTCATGCCTAAATCTTGATTTAATATGTAATAAGCACGTTGTTTGGACATTTTCATAGACTCTGATATCGCTCTCACTTTAATTCAGCGATCGTCTAGCACCATTTGGTGAACTTTAGCGATGTTATCGTCAGTTGTTGCAGTTTTTTTGGCGTCCCAAACGTCCATCGGCTCCCAAGCTCTCACGGCCACGTTTAAATTAAGCTGGCCTAAATTTCACGGTGGTAAATGATGGTGCAGAGTCCCCATACACAGAGTCCCACCCATATTTGATTTGCGTAGGCGTATTGCCTTTCAAAAACATAAATTTAATGACAGCTCGATACTCAATTTTGTCCATTTCCACAAAAACACTCATCGGCTCACTCAAACGACTGTCAAATAAAAACTACGCGTCCAAAATGACTGAAATACTTTGGTGAGTAACTGTCAAAAGATGCGCAACTAGATTCACTAGCTTTTATTGACGAGTGCTGCTATCTTCACGTTGAGGTCGGGAACTTTTCAGCACACCCTCGTATATGCGCTGTCGATACGTTGGTCATTTGACGACGACCTGAAATATGCATTTTCGCTGTTTCAAATTCCTAAATAACCATATCATTGGGGATGCCTGTGGGTATTGTTTTCCGTAGGTTAAATGCCTCTGGGGCACAGGTCCACCGCTATACCCAGTTTCTGCGTTTCCAGTCGACGAAAAGAAACTCCGTATGACTCCTTTCTTTCTCCTTTATTATTCTTTAGTTAATTCAATATTTTGGGTTAATATTTACATAGTAAACGGGAAATAATTATGAAAGTTAACTTCTTGGTTTGTCAATGTTTAAATTAAATTTACACGGTAACAGCAACTTATTTGATTTAAAAGTTTGTATAAAAATTTACACCGTAACAGAAATTTGATTGCTCTAAAATATTGTATTGAAAATTTTGCGATAATAATTTTGTGAGGACTCCTTTCAGCGATCTAACTCCAATGGACTTTTTGTTCCGTGAACTAAATGAACTATCTCATCCGCAGACACAACCAGGTTCAGATACAAATAGCGACTTATGCGGAGAAGGTTTAATCTTTATTTCGCGAAGCAGCGTGACTACCCGTGAGGATAAACGACAAGCGACTGGTCCTATTTAGGGTGGAAATCGTAATTTCTGCTTTTTTCACATTGATCTGCCAATGGTAATCATGCTCTCTTGTGTGTTCCCCAACTCACCACACTCATCCAGGTCGAAACGTACTTGTGTATTCGTTCGTTCGATGGGCGTAGCCAGAATGGAGAAATCAAAAGGGAAAGCACAATAACCCAGGGTGGATCTGGCTAGGCGTGTGTGCGTCAATGCCGTGTATACGGCTGGTCTACTGACCTAGTGACAATCTCTTAGGTCAACGCACTATAGCAAGACAGAAATACGAGAGAGAGGGCAAACATAGTTAAGGTTATTCACCAGCAAAAAGAGATCATTGGTCCCAAGCGAATGGGTGATCTGGGAAAAGTCAATAGGACGCCGCATCGGCTGGGGATATAATTCCATTCTGTGGAATGTTCAATAATACCCAAGCCTATGGACTATGACGCAACCGCGTCGCTTGGTTTGACTTGGTTGTTGCTAACCAATACGAATGGAATTTCCGGTGGAAATCCCATGGTTAGCGCAATAGTGTTGCCGTATGTTGTTGATTGTAGCTAAACTCAATTATGCATTATCTGCATAGAATAATGAGTTTAGCTATGCGTCCCTTTGACATGTTTTGCAGGTAAATACCTATCAAGGAAATGGGTAGGTATTGTGGTTGGAATTGTGGGCTGTTTCTCCTATAGGATAGAGAAACCCCTACATGCCTATTAGGCATAGAACAATTCTCGGATAGAAATATATTATCCTATGTCCTTTGTCACAACTCGGGTCACCCCGCTAACTTTAGAGGTTTCCCTAAATACCAACAACTAAAATCGAAGCTGGAAGCCAGAAAGAAGAAAGTCGAAGAAGAGAAATGAATGAAAATTCGTTTTCCAACAAGTTCATGAGGCCTAGTGTGTCATACGCTCAAATGGCAGATGGTGTAAAGAAATCTCCCATCGTGGAACGACTACGGAACAACATAAGAATGTCTGCACCAGAGACGCAAATAGACGTAACAGCAATGTTACTATCCATACAAACACAGTTTACTACGGTTGAAAGAAAATTAGAAAAGATAAAAAAAAACTAAATTATCTCTTCGACCCTGTTTCTAGATGACTCCGCGTTCTAGTCATAATTTGCACTTCGGCTGAGTTACCTCTTAATATTATTACTGTGAATGTTAATTCACTAATCCGCATAGAATGAAGGGATAAACTGAGCAATGTGTTGGAAACTGAACGCCTAGATGTGCTTTTGGCTATCGAAACTAAACTAAACCAAAGGCACAAATTGGGCTACCCAAATTATAAAGTAATTAGACGAGATCATCCAAACTCCACCCAAGGGGATGGGGTCACTGGCCTAGTTTAAAAACGTCTACAACACTAAGTCGTTTACAGCACAGATGTATTTAAATTCCAGCTGCTAGAAGTCTGCATTATAGATTTCTTTTGAAAAGTCAAAGTATACGCTCCTGAAAGTCCTCAGTGTACACAATTTACCGATCAACTTGATAGCCTTTCGCGAAGTATCAAGTTAGACTAGGAAAATAATTATTCTTGGATTGCGGGAGATATCAATTCCAAGCACAATGCTTGAGGTAACTTTATCTCGAACACATGAGGCAATGGATTGTTCGACTAATGGGAAACAAAAGTCGCGTGAAAACCGCCAACGAGACAGCACGTGCACTTCTGCCTCGTGATCCGCACCAACGGATTAATTGTGCAATCCGTTTTGGGATTTTTAGATACACATAAGATACCCAATTGCACTATCGGTTCGGGCGCAAAGTCTTACTGTGAGATCCTAAACAAACAAACGGATCTTCACACACGCGTCCGAATGCAGTGCAAAGTTTTCTGTGCCATCCTATGCAGATAAACGGATCTCCACACACGCGCCCTAGTGCTGTGAAAAGTGCGAGAATATACACGTGAGTGATATGCAGTGCGGGAAAACTCTCTACCCTTTCCATCCCTTCTGGCTGTTTTCCCTTTTTTCGCCCCTCTGTCTGCGTCCCTCCGGCATTGATACTCTGGATTGATTAATAATCTTTGGAGAGTTTTTTGTGTCTGAGTGGCATAATGTTCATCATGGAAGGGTTGTGACCTGGATTTCGGCACGGATCTACTGGGGCACCTACTACAAGGGCATAACACCTGTAGTGGTTGCTTTCGGTCATCTATTGCTGGTCCCGACTTGCATCATTTCCCGAGGCGGTATTGGTTTTCTGTGTAGGGCCATTTCAATGGAGCGGGAATTTCGCGTTGATTTGTGTAACAATCGCGGCTTGAGATGCAATTTCTTTTCTGTGTCTGCCAATGTTTCTAACCAGAATCCAACTATCCTTGCACTTAGCGAAACCCAGGTAATTACTAATACAGATATTCCCACCACCAGTACTACTGTTCTTTCCACATCGTGGTATAGCCACATACATACGAAATGATATTGCTTATCAGCTTCTGCCACAATATGGGCTCTGTTCCAACCCAGAATTTAATTTCTCTTGGCTAAAACTACACGTTCGTAAGCATATCATACATTACTGCTTTCTTAACAGAAGCCCAAACTTGGATAGAAATGCATCCCCTAACGAATTTGATACTCTGGCTGATTCTATCGATAGGATCTTGACCCTATATCCGCACACTGAAATCATTATTGCGGATGATTTTAATGTGCATAACTGTCAGTGGCTTCGTCACTCCGGAACAACAACACCCGACGGTCAATATGTCCAGCTTTTTGCTGATTCAAATAGCTTAACTCAACTTATCAATGCGCCAACACGGGTACCACATATATATGGTCATTCCGCCAGCACACTGGACCTGTTTCTCACCTCCCACTCAAACAAATATACAATTGAAGTTTCTTCGCCCTTCGGCGCTTCAGACCACTATGTCGTGTCGGCTAAATTTCCTCTAACCAATAGTAAAGTTAATGAGAAAGCTCTCAAAAGAACAGTATGGTTCTACGAGAAAGCCGACTGGGGAAGTCTGAACGACTTTTTTGGGAGGTTAAATTGGTCGTTGTTTTTCCTCAGTAATGATGTTGACTCTATAGCGGAGACATTAACAGACATGATTCTATTTGGCATGCGGACCTTTATTCCACACAGAGTAAAGAGTATCAAACCCAAGAGAAATATGTGGTTCGATTCCGGGTGCAGAGAAGCCATTAAAACCAAAGAGTTGAGCTTCCGGTTGTATAAATCAAACAATACTGAGGAAAACCGGAAAAGAATTAAGAGAGCTAGAAATGACTGCAATGTGTATATTCAACGCGCCAAGTTCTTGCATGACCAGAGAATGAGACAAATTGTCTCATTCTACACTCTCTCACAGGTAGTAGAAACTTCTGGGCATTCGTGAAAAACATTCTAAACTCAGTCTCTTCATCCATTCCATCGCTTATAGTCGATGACAAACCAGTCACTACTGTAATAGAGACGGCGCATCTACTTGCTACACATTTGGCATCCAACTCAATGTTGCCTGATACCACATCAGTTCCGTCTCAACTTAACCATAGGCAGCACACCATGAGCCAGATTAGCTTCCGACCGCGTACTCTTGCCCGCGCACTCAAAGAGCTAAACGCACACAAATCCTCTGGTCCGGATGGCATTCCCCCAATTCTCTTGAAGAGATATTCCTCTTCACTCGCCAAACCACTGTGCAAACTCGTCCATTTGCTTATTCTACTGGCCGTTTCCCAAATAGATGGAAGTCAGCTAACGTTCAGCCAATTCCCAAAAAGGGTGACAAATCACCCCTTTATTTTTATCGACCCATAGCACTAACTTCTATTCTCTCGAAGGTAACTGAATCACTTATTAACCATCAAATTTCGAAATATCTGGAATCAAATGACTCCCTCAATGACCGCCAATATCGCTTTTACAGCAACAGGTCCACAGGAGATCTGATGGCGTACGTTAACGAAAAGTGGAGCCATTCCATCCACTACATCGCTGAAAGCAAGGTAGTCGCATTGGATATTTCAAAAGCCTTCGACAGAGTTTGACATCCAGCCCTTTTGTCAAAATTGCATTCATATGGAGTGGACAATTCCCTGATCCAATAGATAAGAGACTATCTTTCTGGCCGTTCAATTCAAGTGGTTCTTGATGGTGTCAAATCTGTATCCCATCAAATTAATGCAGGTGTTCCCCAGGATTCGGTACTCTCACCCACTCTCTTCCTGATCTTTATAAATGATCTCTTGTCAATTACTCACAACCCAATTCACTCGTTTGCTGATGATAGCACGTTGAGTTTCTCATACTCATACGAACACTCCCGTGCAAACTCTTCGAACGTCACTAGCAACCAGCAACTTATGCTTGATACATTGAATTCAGACCTCAACAAGATATATCAGTGCGGATTATCTAACCGAGTAGGATTCAATGCCCTAAAAACTAAGTGCTGCCTCTTGTCGTCAAAGGTGAACCCCAAAGTAAATATACTGTCGATGGACGGCACTTGCATCGACGAAGCCAATGAATTATCAATCCTCCGCACTCGAATTAATTCGACTCTTAACTGGAATGACCACACACTTGAAGCTACGAAAAGTGCAGCCAAATGTATGGGATTCCTTAAGAGATGTAAAAGATGCTTCACTCCATCCAACCTGGCCACTATTTATAAGGCGTATATTCGTCCAAAAATGGAGTTCATCTCCCGTATTTGGTGAGGCGCATTCAAACTGCATTCGACGTGGATAGGATACTCGACAGGATACAAAAACGAGCGGTGAAACTTATTGGGGACCCAGCCGTAAGTCGATCAATTCCGGCCTTAGAACACAGGCGCAACGTATCATGCCTATCTCGTTTCTATAGGTATTACCACGGTCGTTGCTCAACTGAACTTGCTGAATGTGTTCCGCCCCTTTAGACATTTTCCAAGAAACTCGGATACCCGTCAATCTGTGAATGCGTATCAGTTGAAAGTGGACTTTATGTGCACAAATAAACATAGAAACTCATTCTTTAGTCGAACCACACGAATGTGGAATGTTCTGCCTGATCATTTGTTTCCTGGCCGTTGTGATGTCCAGACATTCAAGACCAATATATATCGACACCTCCTTTCCTTATCCACTTCCTCTCCGTCCGCTCGCACTGTGCTCTGACATTTAAGGGTACTTCGAAATCCTCTTTTGTGCGCGCGTTAGTGTAAAAAAAAAAGAAAAACAATGGAATAAAAACTAGAATTGTACCCTACAAGTACGCTGTCTTATCGAAGGGAAAATTCCTTCTTGGATTTACTTATGTTGGATGCGCGGTACAATTACTAGATACGGATCTAACGCTCTAAAGTGTCTTCGTACAATCGAGTACGATAATAAGCACTACGGAGTAGGCGCCGTAATTCATGTTCCAAACGAACACTCAATACTTGAGCGGTATGACCAGGTACATGCTTTCAATTATCGCGAATAGCACACAGGTCGTGCTTTGACCGAGTAATCAAAATAGAATCATGTTCCATTGGCGTAGTCACTGACTGAAAAAAATCCACACAATTATGAAATTCATCATTATCTTTTGACCCTCTGTATAGGCAAAAGTGCATTCTGCTCACTAAATTAACTGACTATTAGAGAGCCCAGCGATCCAAATTGCCAGGAAATAAACACAATTAAGTCACTAATCAAACTCCTTCAAAAACCGATCCGTGACAATTATAGAAGAGTAATCAATGTAGACTGAAACTGGAAAACAAAAGCCAAGCCATTACTAGCTTATATTGTGATAATGTTTCCACAAATAAATAAATTACACTTCATATCTACAAGCTCCACGGACTCCCGAAAACTGTCAAACTCTACTGCATACAAGACTTACCCTGCAACAAATAGTTCATAATAGTCCAGGATCCACAAAAAAAAAGCGAACGGAATTTTTGCTTGTTTCGAGGCAGTGTATAGTGTGAATGAATCCGTTCATTATAACCGCGACGTAGAAAATAGATCTCATCAAAACCATATTTTGCTACGCAATGAAGTTATTAATTTGTATCTCGAAAGTATAACTTTCACTATCTTTAGTGAAAATAATAGAGGATATTCCCCGCTTAGAAATCTAAACACTAGGATATTTGTGCACAAGGATGAACTTACGGTCATCCATAGATCCATTAAAAACAAGAATCATAATCATCATCGGCACTACAACCGGGGACCGGTCTTGGCCTTATTTAGCAAGCCCTAAGGCTTGTTAAATTTTCCATAATGATTTATTTTTTCTGGGCAAGGTCATTAGTCTTGCGCCAGAGGCTCCCCGACGGGGAATCGTACCCCGGTCTCCCGAGTGACAGGCGGGTATACTAACCACTATACTATCGAGGAGCCCCAAAACAAGAATAAATTGGAATAAATTGCATTCCAAAGATTGTTCTAAAGCATTTTCCTATTGAAGTAGTGAAAGTTTACGCTGTTTTGTCCTATAACGCTCTAAATAATGCATTTTATCCAACCCGATGGAAAAGTAGTAGTCGATCCCAACCCCAAAAGGAGCAAAGACAGGAGCAATCCAGCCAATCTTCGCTCGTTTAGTTTGCTCCCAAACATCAGCAAGGTATTCGAGAAAATTATAAATAAAGTATTGATAAACTGATGTGACGAAAATTCCGAGCTGCGACAAAACTTATTTCCGACATACAGTGGTACAACGCAAAGCCTGTTTGGTTGACTTTGAAAAGGCCTTCGACACCACATAGTGTGCCCGAATATTTGTTATACAGTATCTACGACATAATAATGGATAAACAATTTGTAATGACTTGTGGAGATATAATCTCAAACAAGGCCTTTCAGATTAAAAACAGAACTCCGCCATCCTATTTAATATTAACACTAGTGATCTAGTGGGTTCTCTCTACCATGCATTTGCATACGCCACTGTGGTGTATAGATCTGGATATTGTGGTGGAATGCGACGATATAACACTTTGAAAAGGTAAAGCAAAAAAAAAAAATCGGTGCGACTGGAATCCTATTCGTGATCAACCGAAAAACAAAGAAAAGAAACTGGGACTTAGCTTTTGATTAATTTTATTCAATAATTAAAACGAATTGCTGCACAGAATCACTCAAGATACGTCATACAATTAAAAACCAAAAAGTTTGAAACACTGTTGAGTTATAATTTATTGTATATTCCGTCATGGGCATGTGGGGGTTCTCTAGCCATACGCAAAGAACCACCCACAATTCCATCCCAATTACCCCAAAGCTTCCTGTTCTGAAGCTACAAAAATCTTATTGTTTTTCGCTAAGCAATGGCACTAGCACCTGCAAACATTTCACCCACGAGGGCATTCTCCATGCATCAACGCATCGGCAAATTTCTCTGAAAATATTTCGGTTCACATATAATGTAACCATCGTAATCAGGGAATCTTATCGATTCTTCTCGCCGGAAAATGCCTGCCCCACATGTGCACAACAATGTTCCAGGCATACACATTTCTAGCTAACCTTTTCGTCCAACGGCAAAAGCAATGTCGGGCAGCTTGTTTATTCAGCTGCAATATACCCGACCCACGATCCCTTGTCCAACCGACAAGCCATCGCCGGCATCTCACGTGTAGCCGCCAAAAACAAAATTCTTCAGCATGCACAACATGGAAACAAAAGAATTCGGTTCTTCTCTAACGTTCTTTGCCACATAAATTTATGTATTTAAAATGGGTTACCTGTGGTTAGTCAGTTAGGCGAGGGTCGGGTGTCTATTATCTCGTCTCCAGTTAGGACTCCTCTTCTTGTAGTTAGATCAGAGTGGCTGCCGCACCACCTGTGGTTCTTCTTCAGGTTCTTCCTCAGGTTCTTCCTCTTTACGCGACCAGGGCGGCCACCGCCAAATGGTGATTTAAGAGAGAACTCGATGTGTTTCTGTGGTTCCAATCGCACCACAAGCGATTGGATGTTCACCTCCTGCTTCCGAACTCAATTGTGTCTTTGTCGGATCAACACACGAACATGATGGATAGATTTGGCTAATCCAAGTTTAAACACTTGCGCTTTAATCGGCGCTCCAAGAAATCAAAAAGCCTTTATTCTTTTCTCTCCACGTTTAATTTCAAAAACTTTACTTTGACAAAATGTTTTAGTATTTTGCTTTTTTCTTCTGTTTTTACTTTTTACTTTTTTTTACTTTCAACCCAAAAATAACGGGGCGTTACTCGCGACTTTTTCCTTTTTCTTTTTCTTATCTGTATTAACCAACTGTCCTATTAAAACCGTATCGAGCAACCCAAAACCAAAACAAACGGAATCAAAATATCATCTTGCTGTTCCTTTCTCTTCCTCTCCATCAGCATCCACTCCGAAAACAGAAATCTAGCTTCCACACGATCCACACTCGAACAGGAGTATGTTCGCACATTCAACATGTGGATCGTGTGCTTTTCTCACCACCTTACCATCTACTATTAAATTATATTATAAGCAATTAAATGATGGGGGTGGCGGAAGCCGTACGTAACATACACAAGACTGCGTGGCATTCTTAGGAGAGGAATGTCACGCCTGGGAGCAGACGGCGCAGAGCAAACAAACATACAATTAACAAAATCAACAACACAAAAAAAATAAATAAATTAATTAATTAACAATTATGTGTTAGTAAATAAATAACCTATGTGTTAATAAAGAAGGGGAACACAGACAAGCATTCCCCGGAGACAAGGACAAAACAAGCAACAAAGATCTCACCCCTCACGGCGGACCCGACACTCAAACCGATGGTTCGACTGAAAGCTCGACCGCCCGCACGATCCGGCTAGGACCCCCTCGCCAAGGCGAGGTGATCCCCTCTCATCAGACCACTCCAGTGCCGCCCGGCCGGCGAAATCGTCCCGCTCCTATACGTTTTCTTTAATTTTCACCTTTTGGACTCGCCTATTTGCCCCGGTCCATGGGTTGGCACATCGGGGCTTGCCCCGTTCCAGCGGCAAAACCTACCATCACCCGACATTATGGTGCGCTTTCGCAACTTCATGTTAATGATCCAACCCCCAGCACTGAGGTTTGCCTTTGCAGTCTGCGCTGGGAATGCGCCTGCAGCATTAGGCCTGACCTTAAAGACTTTTTCGTCAGACTCTCAATTTGGTATCCCCGGACGAAGGTCCTTTACAAGGACGAAGATTCCGGAGATAAACCAGAGTCTGGCCAGCTAGGATCAGGGGCTCCAAGTTTCAGGAAGCCTTAACCTATCCTTATTTGTTTAAAAAAAAAAAAAAAATGTTCTCTGTAACTATGTTACCAGTAACGTCCGCTGTTCGGGGTTTACCCGGATGACCGTGTGGGTAGCACGTGGTTGAACATATTTTCGCAGCCCTCCCCTGTATGGGTAGGGTCTCCGGGCGAGTACCTGCCGCAGTATCGACCTTAACAGGTCCCTTTGGCACGTCTCCCCGTTCGGCTGCCACATGTTCAACCCTTCCCGTCCCATAGTTGGCAAATTGAATGGAGAATGGCACGGGATTTACGGGGAAAAACCAAACAACCATCCGGCCCGTCTACCTTACAATTCCGAGACAGGAAGTCGTACCCCAACAATCCGTCTTCCTCCAAACCCGGCAAGGAGTCCTCTATTTGGAAACTGCAGGGAATCTCGTGGTACAACTTGAAATTCCCAGTGCAGCACCCCTCGACTTGCCTTTGACAAACAGCGCTTGGAGCGTTGGAGACTTATGCACATCCATGCCATATCTAGGATGGAGTGCCTTCAGCTTCAACAGACTGATCTCAGCGCCTGTGTCCACGATTAGGCGCGTAGAGTTCCTACGGCCAATGTCCAAAGGAAAAGTGACAATCGGGACCTGAGTCGGCGAAAACTGAGAACAGCTGGAGCTGGGTTGCGTTTCTAGTGCGGTCGGGTTGGATCTTGCCGACCCGACCTTTGCGAGTTTCCGGAACTTTCCCAGTTTGCCTTATGTCGACACTCTGCCGCCTTGTGAATGTGTCGACTGCAGAACTCGCACAATAATCCGCTCCTCCGTTCAGGACTGTCCCGCTCGGGAGTCCCACTGGACTCTGAACTAGCGGAACTGGAGCTATTTTTATGGCCTACTTTGGGCCCAATGCGCCGGGGTCGCCTTTTCCGGTTTCCTGCACTGCTTGATGCGGCTTCATGCCTCGCATTCGTCTTCGTGGGCTCTGAGTCCGCGGAGCTGGGTCGTTTACCGCCACCGCTCGACACGGAGGATCCTCGCTCACCTTCTCCACTCGCCTCCCGGGAGTCCGAAACCACTGCGCGACTACCACCGGCCCTACGATCCCGTCGGCGCTGCCTTCGACGCTTTCTGCGCCTATTTCTTGCGCTCCCCCCAGTCTATGGCCAACAGTAAAACCGGGAAAAACAACACTCCAACCCCGAGATCCAACAAGAGAACCACCCGAACGCGACAGAACCAATCCGTACACGAGCTGGTTGTATATCGGATACAAACCCACAACGTCTGAGCTGATTACTGTTTTATTTCGAAATCTCTGATTGCTAAAGGCCGTACACGAATCGAGGGGGCGCGAAAAACAACAAGGAATACGATCTCCACAACAGATGAACAAACACTCTCAAAGGGGAAGAGAAGAAAAAAAAAAGAAACACACACACCGCACCCGTCAGTCAAAACAAAAAACCACAATTCAACTAACAAACGCAGTCCTCAGTGGGCGCGAAATGGAGAGAGAGAATCCAGCAAAGATAAATTTAACACAAATCCAAACGAATCTGCAATAAAAATTTCCAAGACACGAAATCAAACTAACGTTTGAAGATAATTTAGAAAACTTGACAGTCTGAAATTACATTAATACTACAATAGACGAAATTTTTAGAAAGGAAAAGAAAAATTGAAAGCGCACTAAAATTTCGAATGGAATGAAAAAGCTTAAAAACAAATCTCACCCTCCCAAATGGAGAAATTACGAACGAACGAACGAAAATGTTTCCGGTTTATCACTGGCTTACACCGCAAAACCAACTCTAATAGATACCACAGTAACAACAATCTCTACAATAACGCAGGCGTCGAACGACTGGATAGACGGATGCTAGAACAATCGATAAAATTTATAGAAAAGCTCCCTAACAATCCAAACCCTCTAATAACAGACCTACCATCACCTTCCTCCAGTGCGGAAACTCACTACCGTAATTGTCTCCAAATCAGAAACCTCTCCACTGTTGTATTCCAGAATACCACCCTTATTAAATTTAACACTGAATCTCCTTACACATCCTTAAAAACTTCACTTAACATATATTACATTCTCACTTAATACATACCATTCATAAACATTCACAATATTACCAGTTACAGCACACTTAATAACCTGCACCTCTTTATTTATTCAAAACATAGTAACTTGGATTTTCGTCCAAATGAATTCAATGTGAAAAGTCACAAAGAAAAAATAGAAATAGAAAAAATTGAGTTCATAAAGTTCGTTCGGATTAAGTTGAACGTTTTAAACAAATCTTAGAAATGTATAAGAAATCAATATACATATATATAAAGTATACTTCGTCTTGACCTGTGAAAATAAATGGGTTTTCCAGTTAGTAAATTTCTGGTTGCAACCATCGAAAAAACATACGTATGAAAAAGATACAAAGAGAAAAGGAATAGAAGAAATAGAGAAGAATCGAAATAAAGAATAGTGAATAAAGAAAAGAATAAAGTTAAATTATTCAATTCGAAAAGAAGAGTAAAAGAAGGAGTTTTAATAAATGGAATAAAAATAAAAGGTCCCCGCTCTTCCCTCGAAAAAGGAAGCACGGCGCCGGACCTCAACACCACCTTAGGGAGACTGGTTAACGATTTAAACGAGGTCGTGTAGCACAACACTGAACTGGCACCCAATCAATTCAAATACAGCAAAATCCAACCATTCGCCAAGATTCTAACTTTTAACACATAACCGAAGGGCACCCCCCTACCACATACCTCACCTTATCGCTTACTACCTTCAACTGAAACAAGAAATCCCACATCCACATAAATCAAAATTTATTTTTAAGTCATAATCAAATTGTAATATCAAATATTGTAAATTGTAAATAAGATTAGATTAACTTAGATTAAGTTATGTTAAGTAATTTTAAGTAGGTTAAGTTAAAATAAACACAGTTCCTGGTTTTTTTTCTGACCTTTGCCAGGAAAATAAAAGTTACAAATATTTAAAATCATTAAATTCTACCCACATAAAAAAACCGGTTGGAAAATGTTAACAAATAACATGTAAACAATTATTATATAACCAATCTATTATAAGTTAACTGTATTACTTATTGCAACTTTTAATTTTCGGTCTAATAAATGCAGTATATATATATATATATATATATATATATATATATATATAATCTGATGTTTTTTTTCCGTGGTGCAATTAATAATAGAATTGTTTCTTTATAATAACAACGTTTTTTATTAAAATATACAAAATTTACAATATTATAGCTTAAACTAATTACTATTCTTACCTATAATAACAAAGAAACAACATTCAATGTTATTAATTCCACTATTTGAAATGCAATTTCGCGAACACGTTTTTTCTTCTTAGTCTTTTACTGACATGTGCCCTTTGTGGTTTACATGGAGGTTTTTTTGTGGGTTTATATTACTGAGTTTAATTGTACGAGGTTTACATCATGGTTTACATTACTAAATTTAATTATACTGAGGGTACTTTCCTTACATATATATATATATATATATATATATATATATATATATATATATATATATATATATTGTTATGGATGCTGCGAATCCATAGGAGAAAAACCTATCAGGAGTCCTAACCCTATATCCATCCAAAAGAAACAATTTTGCCTAATCCACAAAATAATCCAAATCACATAATATGATATGATCAAAAGAAACAATTTTGCCTAATCCACAAAATAATCCAAATCCCATAATATGATATGATCAAAAGAAACAATTTTGCCTAATTCACAAAATAATCCAAATCCCATAATATGATATGATCAAAAGAAACAATTTTGCCTAATTCACAAAATAATCCAAATCCCATAATATGATGTGATCAAAAGACACAATTTTGCTTAATCCACAAAATAATCCAAGTCCCACAGTCATATGACCCATGGGAAATATTCGCTTGATCTGCAGATTGTCCCATAGCATAACCCATAAGATACAAAGTAGCTTATACAGAAATATGAACCCCATGGGAGCCCCTAACAAACGTTTTTGCATGATCGACAAAAAGCAATGCGATCACGGGCAGCCGACGAGGCAAGGAAGATTGGGAAATGAAGAGAGTTCGTCTGGAGTCTTTCGAGAAGTCAGTGGTCGTGGTCTCGTCCTTCCGCTCTTGGAAAAACTATAGGAAATTAACGTTAACAAAGTGTATAAATTGCAAGTAAAAACTATAGGAAATTAACGTTAACAAAGTGTATAAATTGCAAGTAAAAACTATAGGAAATTAACGTTAACAAAGTGTATAAATTGCAAGTAAAAACTATAGGAAATTAACGTTAACAAAGTGTATAAATTGCAAGTAAAAACTATAGGAAATTAACGTTAACAAAGTGTATAAATTGCAAGTAAAAACTATAGGAAATTAACGTTAACAAAGTGTATAAATTGCAAGTAAAAACTATAGGAAATTAACGTTAACAAAGTGTATAAATTGCAAGTAAAAACTATAGGAAATTAACGTTAACAAAGTGTATAAATTGCAAGTAAAAACTATAGGAAATTAACGTTAACAAAGTGTATAAATTGCAAGTAAAAACTATAGGAAATTAACGTTAACAAAGTGTATAAATTGCAAGTAAAAACTATAGGAAATTAACGTTAACAAAGTGTATAAATTGCAAGTAAAAACTATAGGAAATTAACGTTAACAAAGTGTATAAATTGCAAGTAAAAACTATAGGAAATTAACGTTAACTAAGTGTATAAATTGCAAGTAAAAACTATAGGAAATTAACGTTAACAAAGTGTATAAATTGCAAGTAAAAACTATAGGAAATTAACGTTAACAAAGTGTATAAATTGCAAGTAAAAACTATAGGAAATTAACGTTAACAAAGTGTATAAATTGCAAGTAAAAACTATAGGAAATTAACGTTAACAAAGTGTATAAATTGCAAGTAAAAACTATAGGAAATTAACGTTAACAAAGTGTATAAAGCGCAAGTAAAAACTATAGGAAATTAAAGTTAGCAAAGTGTATAAAGCGCAAGTAAAAACTATAGGACCATATTGTGTAAATGTTGTAACTTAAAATTAAGATTGAAAATAAGATTGAAATTTATTAATTATTGTAACTTAGAAATAAAATAAAATAAAATAAGATTTAAATGTTGTAACTTAAAAATAAGATTGAAAATAAGATTGAGATTTATTAATTATTGTAACTTAGAAATAAAATAAAATAAAATAAGATTTAAATGTTGTAACTTAAAAATAAGATTGAAAATAAGATTGAGATTTATTAATTATTGTAACTTAGAAATAAAATAAAATAAAATAAGATTTAAATGTTGTAACTTAAAATTAAGATTGAAAATAAGATTGAAATTTATTAATTATTGTAACTTAGAAATAAAATAAAATAAAATAAGATTTAAATGTTGTAACTTAAAAATAAGATTGAAAATAAGATTGAGATTTATTAATTATTGTAACTTAGAAATAAAATAAAATAAAATAAGATTTAAATGTTGTAACTTAAAAATAAGATTGAAAATAAGATTGAGATTTATTAATTATTGTAACTTAGAAATAAAATAAAATAAAATAAGATTTAAATGTTGTAACTTAAAAATAAAATTAAAAATAAGATTGAGATTTATTAATTATTGTAACTTAGAAATAAAATTGAAAATAAGATTGAAAATATTGTAACTGTAAATAAGATTGAAAGTAATTAGAGGAAAATCAAGATTGTAATTGTAATTAATAAAGTTAAGTTAAGCGTCTATAAAAAAAAAAAGAGGTGAATCCACGCGGTAACATCTTCCTTGGTTCCAGCATCCGCCCCCTAATCCAACGGAAAAGCCGGAGGTTCCTCCCACGAACCGTATCTGGCCTGCGGACTTAGTTGGTGCAAAACATATTACTTGGTGTGCAGCCTAACCAGGCATAACATACCAAATTTTTGGTGGCAGCGGTGGGATCCAGCACTTCAACTGCGGCGGACACATGGAGTTGTTCCTGGGATTGTTCCTGTAAGTGGTTCTTTTATTTTATTGCCCTATAGATTTTAGAATTTTTTGCGCTGTTGATTTTATTTGCTGTTATTGTTGAATTGTTGCCCTATGAGAAAGGAAAAAGGAAACTCTTTATTTGATTAAGAGAGAGACGAGGGACGAGATCCGGCGACTAGAGAGAAGAGACCATTCATGTTCTCGAATCTACGAGCTTCAATAGGTGCCCTGAACAAACCCTTAGCTAACGATAACGACACCGGTGCGGGTGGGGATTCTGATTCGGACGACGGTAGCAATTGTGGCGATTCGCGGGTCGAGGGTAATTCCACTTGCGACATGACGGAGGTTGCCATCAACGTGTTGATCTCGTTCATCCCTACCTTCAATGGTACCAGCGATGAAGTTTTCACCTTTATCGATTCGTGCGATGATGCCATCGAACTGGCATCTGATGCGCAGAAAAATGTACTCTTCAAGTATATCAAAACCAAAGTTCGTGGCAATGCCGCAACGATTCTGATGAATAAGGAGATCACGGACTGGCAGGCATTGAAAAGGGAACTGATAGCAGTGTTTAGGGAACCTCACAGCGCACTACAGCTGCACAGGGAGTTGATTTCGATCCGACAGGGTAGGGACGAGTCTGTGGTGCACTATTTGCAGCGAGTTGAGACTTTGCAGAGACGACTCCTCCAGAGCAAGCTCTCCGGCGTAAAACGTGAACACAGGGAAGGCCAAATCGAATATATTCAGAATGAGAGCCTTTCAGTCTTTGTGAATGGTCTCCAGGAGCGATTATCAATGTATGTTGTGACGCAGCGACCTAGAAGTCTTGCGGAGGCAAGCAGGTTCGCTTGTGAAGAAGAACAGCGCATTAACCTGTTCAGATCAAATACGCAAAAGGATTATACCTCGAAAAATTTGGCAAAGATTAACTTCCAGCAGATTAAGTGTTATAATTGTGGCAAGTTGGGTCACATCGCAAGGAATTGTAGACTTCCGAGGAAGCAGGACGGTCGACCCGTTGGGAACTACTATGGGCGGAGTAATAAATTCAGTGGAAACCCCTTTAGGCAGGATGAAAAACCACCTTCGGGCCCGAGCAAGGTGGACTTCAAGGAAAGAAATTTTCAATAGGCTGCATGAAGTATGGGGCACTCATGCAGGTCAGAGTCTCGGATAAATCGGAGAGTCCCCACATTTTGGGTACAATCAACGGGGACGTAAGGAGGTTCATGATAGATACGGGGGCTGAAATATCACTCATCAAAGCAAATTGTGTCTACAAGGATGAGGTGGATGTCGGAAGGGTTTTGAGATTTAGTGGGATAGGTGGCAGAATGTGTGCCACATTAGGAGTGGTTAAACAGAGAGTTGAATTCGGCCAAAATAATGGCAGCATCAGGACGGATATGATGGAGTTCCACGTGGTCGCAAACACCCTTTTGGGAGATTATGACGGATTGATTGGAAACCATTTCCTACGAGAGGGCGGTTTCACGATCGACTATAAGAATGATGTAATAGCGGGACATTTTGGTGAGATACCGCTAAGGTATCTCAATGAATTACGGTCTGTCATGGCCAGATCCGAGGTTTTTAGGAAAGTCCAAGTCCAAGGAAACTTAGACGAAGAAATAATAATACCTAGACAGGAAATTACCGAAGGTATTGTTGTCCCCAGTTGCATCACCAGGAATAGGAATGGCCAATGTCTGGTTTCAGTTTTGAACACTACAGATAAGCCATTTGACTTGAAGGGAGTATCCGTCAGGGGTTCAAATCTGAGTGACTTTAACGTCGCAGGAAACAGAGCCAAGAAGGTTTCAGGGAACGTGCGAACCGATCACTTAAATAAGGAAGAAAAAGAGAGCCTCCTGGAAATTGTTCAGGAATTCAGTGACATATTTAGCGTCGAGGGTGAAAAGTTGTCAACAACTCCCATCATTAAGCATAAGATTAGAACGAGGGACTTCTCAGAGCCCATCTTTACAAAAACTTATAGGTACCCCAAGGTCCACGAAGAAGAGGTCCGCGAGCAAATTAAGAAGCTTAAGGACGAGGGGATCGTGCGTGACAGTAGCTCACCATGGAGCTCCCCGTTGTGGGTGGTGCCGAAAAAGGCCGATGCGAGCGGCAAAAGGAAGTGGCGTATGGTTATCGACTACCGTAAGTTAAACGAGATAACGATTGCGGACAACTACCCCTTGCCTAACATAGGCGAAATCCTCGATCAATTAGGAAAAGCTAAATACTTTTCCACTTTGGACTTAACGTCCGGATTTCATCAAATTCCAATGGATGAGGAGGACATCGAGAAGACGGCCTTCAGCACACCTTATGGTCACTTCGAATATACCAGAATGCCATTTGGATTGAAAAACGCTCCTGCCTGCTTTCAGAGGCTGATGAACACCGTCTTGGCTGGATTGCAGGGAATCAAATGCTTCGTCTATTTGGACGACATCGTCGTCTATGGACAAAGCCTGTCGGAGCACAATAAGAAGCTCATCGAGGTGTTCGAGCAACTTAGGAGTGCGAATCTCAAACTGCAGCCCGATAAATGTGAATTTCTGCGGAAGGAGGTCTCCTACTTGGGGCATGTCATTACGGACAGGGGTGTTAGACCGGATCCAGGGAAGATCGAGAGCATCCTGCGGATGGAGGAACCCAGGAACCCCAAAGGTGTGAAATCATTCCTAGGAATGATAGGATATTATAGAAAGTTTATAAAGAACTTCAGTCAGGTGGCCGGGCCACTGAATAAACTTTTAAAGAAGGACGTGGAGTTTAAATGGGATACAGAGCAGCAACAGTCCTTTGACGCATTGAAACGAATTATCACAAGCCATCCCATCTTGCAGTATCCGGATTTCCAGAAAACCTTCATAGTGACTACCGACGCGTCTAATGGCGGCATAGGTGCTGTCTTAAGTCAGGAGCATAACGGTAAGGATCTACCAATACATTTCGCCAGTAGGACGCTTAATAAGGCCGAGACCAACTATAGCACGACAGAGAAGGAATGCTTGGCTATCGTTTGGGCTACGAAACAGTTTCGTCCATATATTTATGGGACTAAGTTCATCATTCAGACAGATCACAGACCATTGACATGGCTGTTCCACGTTAAGGATCCTGGCAGTCGGCTTGTGAGATGGCGCCTCAAGCTTGAGGAATTCGACTACGTTATAACTTATAAGAAAGGTAAGGAAAATGTGGTTGCCGACGAACTCAGCCGGAATGTTAGGATTGTCGAAGGGGAACAGGAGAATGTCGACAACGGTGACATCGGCATCGGCCCCAGCGATGAGATCGGTTCAGGTGTCGTAGCTGAGCTCGCTGCTGACGATGAAAGTTCGAGCACGAAGAGTGGAGCGTCGGGCGGCAGGGAAGAAGTGATTGACACAGACAGAAGGTTGGCAATTATGAGGGAATACCATGAAGGCTTGATGGGCGGCCACACAGGGCAAAAGGCAACCTACGCTAGGATAAAAAGAAGGTATGGATGGAGGGGGATGCAGAAGGACATCGAGAATTTTGTCAGGAACTGTCCCCATTGCCAGACGGAAAAAGTTAACCGGGCACCGACCAGAAATCCTATGAAAATAGTTAGTTCAGCCGATAGGGCATTAGAGAAAATTATGATTGACATTATAGGACCGTTCCAGGAGACGGACGAGGGCTACAAATTCGGATTAACAATCCAAGATGACTTGTCGAAGTTTATTAAGTTCATACCCTTGAAGAACAAGGAAATGCAAACAGTGGCGCGAGCCCTGATGGAAGAGTGGATAATGAACTTCGGTATGCCTAAATTGATTCTCTCCGATAATGGCCTAGAATTCTGCAATGAACTCTTTAAAGAGTTTTGTGACCTGTTGGGAATGGAACATATAACAACCAGTGTTGCTTACCCACAGGCTAACGGTAGCGTGGAGCGAGCCCATTGTCGACTGCTGGAATACTTGAGATCCACAGGAAGGGAATTGGACCAGATAGAGGATTGGCACAAACGAATGCCGTATGCTGGATTTTGTTACAACGGTACAGTTCATAATGCGACGGGCTACACGCCCTATGAGATAGTTTTTGGTAACGAGGCCAACCGACCTAGCGCTGTGGACACCCATAACGAAAAAACGGTTTTCGACTATATCGACGAGCTTAGGTCCAACCTCTTCGAGACACGAGAGAATGTTAAAGGAAATGTCCGAGAATGTAGGAAGAGATCCAAGTTGAGGTATGACAAGAAAATAGGAAGGCCAATCGAGTATAGGGTTGGTCAAAGGGTCTTAATAAAAAATGAAGTGAAAGGCAAACTCCGAAGTACATATAAGGGCCCTTTTACTGTCCTCGAAGTTCATCAAAATCATTTGGTGATACAACTTCGGAATAAACAACAGAGATTCAATAAAGCTAACGTCAAACCTTACTTTGCAGGATCTCGTGCATCTGCACAATAAATGCGGGAAACGTGAACGTGCGGAGCCTGCGGGAACATTCGGGACTGTATTTCAACTATATCGGAGATGGAAAAGAGATGAACAGCAAATTGACGCTGGTTGCACACTTAGACATAACTATTCTAGAGCAAACAAGTTTAAATATTAGAAATATGATTAACGCAATAGACAAACTTTGCATACAAACCAAAACAGAATGTAGACAATTCCAAATTTTAGCAGAGCAAGAAGTAACTAAGGCAGATCATAGAATCAATATAATCTCTGGTATAGTGGGAAAATCGAAAAGAACAAAAAGAGGGCTGGCAAATGTGATAGGTTCGGGCTTTAAGGTTTTGTTTGGTACAATGGATAATGAGGATGCTGAATACTATTCGACAGCGATTCACAGTGTTTTGGAAAACGAGCACAGAATCAAGAACGGCATGGAAGAGAACATAAAGATAATGAGTCACTTAAATAAACAGGTACTTGAAAGCGTAAAGAACGCAAACGTTACATTGAAAAAGGTTAACGAAGTCATTGACGAAATTAACAGGGTCAATATAAGAGAGGATAATCTAAACAGAACTATCATCTTGGCCTCTTACTACGATGAAATATCCAGCAAAATTAATCACAAGATCATGCGACTCGAACTAGAAATAGAACAAATAATTGATAGCCTGTTGTTCATTCAGTCCGGAATTATACACCCAAGAATTATAGAACCAATCGACCTACTTAAGGAATTAAAGGAATTCGAACACAATAACTTACTGGCCATAGAACCAAATTTAGAAAATTACCCCGAAATCTTAAAATTGATCGAAATTAAAGCTTTCACCAAGGGTCGCACTATCATTTTCGTTATTCATATTCCGACAGTTACAAAAGAAACTTTTGATATATATGAGATAATCGCTCTCCCAAAGATCGTGGCCAATGGAATCGTGGTGCTGGGATTGAGTAACGAATATCTAATTATAAACAAGAATAGAGAGGACTACGTGTTGAGGTCAAGACTGGATGATTGTAAGCTTTTCAATAAAATATACGTTTGTAAACCGCAACTTCTGCGCAGTACTTTAAGTGACTCAAACTGCGAAATAAACATCTTCATGAGAAACAGAGCCGAAAGATGCAATGCCAAAGTCATAAACTCGCAGGTTGAAATATTCCACAAAATTAAAGATGACTCTTTCCTGTATACAATAACAACGGAAACCAGTTTTGAATGTAAATGCCGGAATGGGACAGAAGTAGGAAAGCTCCTGGGTACAGGAGTTATTACAATTAATGGGTACTGCAGGCTGGAAACATATGACATGACTATAAACACGTTGGGAGTTGGCACCGAAAAATCGGTAAGAGATAGGCACTCGTATGGCGATTTGGAAAATTGTTGCGCTAACGCTAAGCTGCGCGAAATAGCAATCGAAAGGGAACCAATGTCCAAAATTTCAGCAAAAAGCATTCATGAGCTGCAAGACCTATCCCTGGAAATACAGAATCAGCAGACCTTCTGGTCAAGGGCTCTGCAAAAGATACCAGAACGAACACAAGGGATCCTGATGTCTGTAACTGGAGTCCTCAGTCTGGTGGGGATTGCCTGTGTCATCAGGAAATGTAACTGTGGACCTGTAAGAACAACTATAACCCTTCTTAACAGATGCTTTAACAGAAGGAACCGAGTTGACCCAGACGTGAGGTTGGAAGTGGCAAGAACACCAGAGCCACACAAGTTGGCGGAGGTTTTTGAGTTGAAAACACCTAAGTCCAATCTAAGGGTAAGGTACCCTTAGATGTGTCTGAAGGGGGGACGTGTTATGGATGCTGCGAATCCATAGGAGAAAAACCTATCAGGAGTCCTAACCCTATATCCATCCAAAAGAAACAATTTTGCCTAATCCACAAAATAATCCAAATCACATAATATGATATGATCAAAAGAAACAATTTTGCCTAATCCACAAAATAATCCAAATCCCATAATATGATATGATCAAAAGAAACAATTTTGCCTAATTCACAAAATAATCCAAATCCCATAATATGATATGATCAAAAGAAACAATTTTGCCTAATTCACAAAATAATCCAAATCCCATAATATGATGTGATCAAAAGACACAATTTTGCTTAATCCACAAAATAATCCAAGTCCCACAGTCATATGACCCATGGGAAATATTCGCTTGATCTGCAGATTGTCCCATAGCATAACCCATAAGATACAAAGTAGCTTATACAGAAATATGAACCCCATGGGAGCCCCTAACAAACGTTTTTGCATGATCGACAAAAAGCAATGCGATCACGGGCAGCCGACGAGGCAAGGAAGATTGGGAAATGAAGAGAGTTCGTCTGGAGTCTTTCGAGAAGTCAGTGGTCGTGGTCTCGTCCTTCCGCTCTTGGAAAAACTATAGGAAATTAACGTTAACAAAGTGTATAAATTGCAAGTAAAAACTATAGGAAATTAACGTTAACAAAGTGTATAAATTGCAAGTAAAAACTATAGGAAATTAACGTTAACAAAGTGTATAAATTGCAAGTAAAAACTATAGGAAATTAACGTTAACAAAGTGTATAAATTGCAAGTAAAAACTATAGGAAATTAACGTTAACAAAGTGTATAAATTGCAAGTAAAAACTATAGGAAATTAACGTTAACAAAGTGTATAAATTGCAAGTAAAAACTATAGGAAATTAACGTTAACAAAGTGTATAAATTGCAAGTAAAAACTATAGGAAATTAACGTTAACAAAGTGTATAAATTGCAAGTAAAAACTATAGGAAATTAACGTTAACAAAGTGTATAAATTGCAAGTAAAAACTATAGGAAATTAACGTTAACAAAGTGTATAAATTGCAAGTAAAAACTATAGGAAATTAACGTTAACAAAGTGTATAAATTGCAAGTAAAAACTATAGGAAATTAACGTTAACAAAGTGTATAAATTGCAAGTAAAAACTATAGGAAATTAACGTTAACTAAGTGTATAAATTGCAAGTAAAAACTATAGGAAATTAACGTTAACAAAGTGTATAAATTGCAAGTAAAAACTATAGGAAATTAACGTTAACAAAGTGTATAAATTGCAAGTAAAAACTATAGGAAATTAACGTTAACAAAGTGTATAAATTGCAAGTAAAAACTATAGGAAATTAACGTTAACAAAGTGTATAAATTGCAAGTAAAAACTATAGGAAATTAACGTTAACAAAGTGTATAAAGCGCAAGTAAAAACTATAGGAAATTAAAGTTAGCAAAGTGTATAAAGCGCAAGTAAAAACTATAGGACCATATTGTGTAAATGTTGTAACTTAAAATTAAGATTGAAAATAAGATTGAAATTTATTAATTATTGTAACTTAGAAATAAAATAAAATAAAATAAGATTTAAATGTTGTAACTTAAAAATAAGATTGAAAATAAGATTGAGATTTATTAATTATTGTAACTTAGAAATAAAATAAAATAAAATAAGATTTAAATGTTGTAACTTAAAAATAAGATTGAAAATAAGATTGAGATTTATTAATTATTGTAACTTAGAAATAAAATAAAATAAAATAAGATTTAAATGTTGTAACTTAAAATTAAGATTGAAAATAAGATTGAAATTTATTAATTATTGTAACTTAGAAATAAAATAAAATAAAATAAGATTTAAATGTTGTAACTTAAAAATAAGATTGAAAATAAGATTGAGATTTATTAATTATTGTAACTTAGAAATAAAATAAAATAAAATAAGATTTAAATGTTGTAACTTAAAAATAAGATTGAAAATAAGATTGAGATTTATTAATTATTGTAACTTAGAAATAAAATAAAATAAAATAAGATTTAAATGTTGTAACTTAAAAATAAAATTAAAAATAAGATTGAGATTTATTAATTATTGTAACTTAGAAATAAAATTGAAAATAAGATTGAAAATATTGTAACTGTAAATAAGATTGAAAGTAATTAGAGGAAAATCAAGATTGTAATTGTAATTAATAAAGTTAAGTTAAGCGTCTATAAAAAAAAAAAGAGGTGAATCCACGCGGTAACATCTTCCTTGGTTCCAGCATCCGCCCCCTAATCCAACGGAAAAGCCGGAGGTTCCTCCCACGAACCGTATCTGGCCTGCGGACTTAGTTGGTGCAAAACATATTACTTGGTGTGCAGCCTAACCAGGCATAACAATATATATATATTTATATATATATATATATATATAATAATAGGAGCGGTCTTGAGAGATCCCTCGTCATTTTAAGGACAAGGAGACACACTCCCTGAAAAAAAGGCTACAACAGCCACACCGATCTCCGAGCAGAGTGCAACGTTTTATTTTGTCCCCCAAAGAAATTTTTACAACGTCCGGGCGCACCCGATGGGCCACCAGAAGGACCAACAAGTTTATTCGTAGATTTTTTATTTTAGATAATATGGGACAATATGTTAATTAATTTCATTGAATGGCTAACTGGAAAATACACATTCCTATAGCATACGTCTTCGTTAAAAAAAAATGATTAAAATCATCATTGACTTTCAACTCAATTATTACTAATGCCCCCCAACCTCACCCAATACCCGTCTAACTACATTCTTAACGCTTAACACCTCAATTTGATTTGTACACAACGTGTATTGTGTGGGCAACAAACCAAATCCAAACTGACTCCAAATTAACAAGACTACTTTTCCTAAACTTTCCGGTAGCATTATACTCCGTCTCAAAACCCGAATACATTCGGGAGGAATAAGGGAAAAAAAGGAAAACAAAACATTTCTCCGATTCACCTCCATCAGAAAGCACAAATAGTTTTGGCATTTCGCTTTCTACCATCAAACGACGAAGTGCACAACTTGTGTATTCTATTTATGCATTTTTGTGACCCTCACTCTTCGTGGGTTTGGTGGGTGTTTTTCTGCCCTTCCATTTGTAAGGCTGCGCTCACATGCACATTTCTCTGGTGAGAAAGTTCCTCCTGTCAGAAGTTTTGTTCATTTAAAGTTTTAACCAGTTTTGTGCGATTGTCGTAAATACAAAGTGGTTCTGACGACTATCCACATTCATTGAATATGCACGAAGATGTCGGGCAAGAGGGAAGAGTCGAGTGACGGTTTGTTTGCAGAGTGCACATTCCGGAAGTTCCATCAGGTGAGATGGTACTCAGTTTTATTTACCGAATTCCATTCTTCGGAACACCTACTACTACTTACGCCCTTCACTTTACCAAGCCGTACAATATAACACAAACTGACACTTAAAAGGCTGCAGTCGTAGTCTCGATGTTTCTATGAAACGACATTCGAAAACTTACCTCGTTAAAATGCACCGAAATCTTGAAAGCATTGCTGGTGTGGCTCCTATGGCTTAGCAGAATTTTAATCTTACATTGAATTAGAAATATTCCGTGGAGTATACGAGAATTCAAGTTCAGAATACATTAGCTCTAATTAAAGGAAACGGTAATAGTGTGCAGAGGCAGGAGGAATTTGTCCCACAACTGTTCAAAGACTGCTTCCTAACCTGTTGAAATTAATATCGTTTTTCACATTTTAATTGTGATACACCAACAAGTTTTTCATACGAGTACAAACTTTACTCAGAGGACCGAGTTTTCATGCATCGAACAGAGCCTTGTGTTGAGTATGGATTTATTATCCGTTCCTTTTTTTGTTTTAAATCAACATTTATTTACAATAAAATTACAGTTTTTACTTAGGACTAAATGTTATATTCTATTTTACAAGTTTCGTCTTTATATTAAATTACTCGATCTTTACAAGCACTCTAAATAATACAGTATCTATATACATGTTTTTTGGTTATGCCTTTTGGCGTACAAATACTTTTGTTTTTTTATAATAGTGATAATATCAATATGTAAGGGGGATTCCTCTTTTACATTTTTTATTAGTTTTGTAATATACTTATATTTAAAAAAATAATAATTAGGTATGAAGAGGTATACAAATTAAAAATAGTAATTAGGCGAAGGGGAAGCGCTTAAGAGGCATACTATATTTGGGAAACGTGAAGTCATTTCTTCACAAATCCTTTCATTTTCAATTCCATTTTTGCTACATTTTCTTATTTTCTTTTTATATTCTTAGTTTATGAATTATATGCCAAGCAAAAAATACTTAAATTTTAGCTGAATTATCTTATATTATAACTTACTGGTCCTACGCAGACGCTCTAAGCTAAATATTACATGACTATTGTATAATTTACCTTTCGGCGACAGAACTTTGTTTATGGCTGCATTGATGACTATTTGTGACAAAGAAAAATTTGAAAATCTTTGTGTAGATTTTTTTTTGTTTTTTCTTAAAATTTAACCTACTTCATTTTTTTTTTTTAATTTATTTAATTTAAAAGAACTTAACTTAAATCTTATTCTGTGTAAGCTGACGGATGATATTGTTATTATACCGACATTGGTATCCAGGTCTTTATATGTCATTCAACCACCAGACCTGTTGACGCTGTCTAATACTATCGTCCTGGTCTCTGTGGGAAATAGCCCTACTGAACCGCAAGAGCTCTTCTTCGGTGCGCGTAACTTCCCGGTCGTAGCACAATTGCCCGTCTACGGATGATCTACTTACATGATAGATCAGCGGAATTCCGGATCTATCCTGTATAAGCCCTTTCATGTCCAAATCAAGGAACGCCTCGGGTGGAACAAAACCGTTGCGACGCACGCTCTCCAAGTACAGAGGTCATTAGACGAGTTTATTGCTCTCGAAATATGTCCTCTAATTAATTTAATTATAAAATTATCCACCCTATTTATGTACGCTTCATTATATAAATGTCTCATTTGAATAATACGTTTTATAGTCCGATTCCGGTGTCCGATATAATCTGAGACAATTTCCGAGACACTTCTGTAGGGGTTGAATAGTCGTGGTGCCAGCGCTGCACGGGTTCACTATATCCCCAACACGTCAGTTTATAAATAAATCTTAGTTCATTCCAAACACCCAGAGAAGATAAGAAAATAAAATCGCACTGGTGTTGTTTTCTTGTTTAAATGTTTTTTTTTTTTATTTTTACTTATTTTTCCTATCTATTTTTTTTTGCCAATTCTCCGAATTGCCATCGACTTTTATTAGTTAAAAGACAAATGTTATTATATTCCTGATCACAATGTAAAAGAAAATCTAATCATCGACTCCTTTACTAAATCTTTTGTAATTATTACATACCTCCACAGCAGACCAACCGCGTTAGTTACGACACCTCCTATGTCAGTCACTGTTTATGAGAGAATTGGCCGTTCCGCATAAACTTCGTATTGATTAAGCAGCACGAAAATTCACGAAAATAGGAAACAAGCAACCCGAATGATATAAGTTATTGATTTGTTAATAGGTTCTATTTGGTGCACGTTTAATGAGGGATTGATGAGGAATTAATGATTTAACAATGAAGGAGAAACGTTTGCACTCGCGCAGAGACTTAATTGGATCCGTCTGTGTGGTTCAATGGTTAAAACTCGACAGTGATTTGGGTTTTGGAACCCGAAAAACGAAAAGGGATGTGCGCACTCACGATGGATGGCTTACATGAGGTCATTGATACACTCAAACAGAAAAACGCCACCCGATTCTAAGCTCGGATGACTCCCAGAACGGCAATGCAATTAATTGCATATTTCAGAGCAATTGAGAAATCGCATAAAAATAATTAATTGCATATTCCGAAACGATTAACAAATCACGGAAAAGCAATTAATTGCATATTTCGGCACGAACGACAAAACGCAAAAAAATAATTGCTAAAGAATTAATTGGGTCAATTCGCAATTGCGGATGTTGAACTGTTGTGCAAATCGATGAAGAAATATGGGCTGACACAATTGCGAATTGAAATCGAAAATTGGAAATTAGGTCATTTCGAAATGAAATTGCATTATCGTAATCGGGAGGTGTTGACCTCGAGGTGTGGAGAAGAGGTGAAATCAAGTTAGGAGGCAGTCTGTTGTTGGTCAAGGAGTGAATCTGTTACGAAGTGGATATGCAGAGAGTAAAAGAAACAAAGGTGCGTCGCGAAGTGGAGAATGTCTGTGCAATTCCGGGATTATTTAAACTGTGGAGAGGAAGTATGTGCACCGGCGTACGGCGCTGATTATCTTCCTCCTCCATCATCAATTGTTAGCCGCGCAAAACACCGAACCGAAAGTCATCAGCAATAAATGAACGAAACGCCGCCACGTTCGTCCACAACCGAGAAGGATGAAAAGTACGATCACCAGGGAAAGGAGATAAAACACTCGGAAGCTGCGGCACAAAAATAATGAAACACTCCAGATTAATATTTAGTTGAACTGGTTTTATTTTATTTAATTCTAGTTTTATTAATGAACGGAGAACTTGACAGGGTATTTTAATACACACGTAATAAGCCTTATTCCTTGTAAATGATTTAATATAATAAATTTTAACCGACTTCCGTCCATTATTTCTATACTTGGTGAACGACCAATGCGACTGGCGATTCTCGCGATTATCGCTCCCCTGTGCGCACCAGGGTAGTGATGGAGACACGACCTGCTCGGGTCGAAGGAAGGAATTTGACTCGTTGATCGTCATCTCATGCAGAGATGATTTCGCTAAGGAAAAGAAAAGGAAGAGAGAGAACAACTTTTCTCTTAAGGGTGTAACTAGTGGCGCAGTGGTATATGTGCGCGATCGAACAGATTCAATGTTGTTGCATGTGTTCGAAAACAGGCAGGCGGTAAGGACAATAGGGAAAAATGACCACATGCGCCCCTGGTAATGCGGGTCATTGTTTACACGATGCCTCGTCGCTATTTTCGACGTTAGGAGAAAAAGGTGCTAAAAGCAAATTGGATGTTTATGGCATCTCTGGCTACAGTAGCAACCGGGTTTATATTTGCATTAGGAAATGCTGGAGAATTTGGTTTCGGCGTCTATTGCGCTAATTATATGCAGCTGCTTGGGTTGTTTATTGATAAGACAAACAAAAAAGGTTGCCAGGCAATGTGTATGAAAAGGTATATGACGCGCCTGGGAAAATAGACGGCGCGATATTTATGGTCCCTGTCATGACGGTTAGATTGAATGCAATCCGAATTATTTTGTTTACAGGAATTCATATATGGGAATTTGACTGGCGACGTAGATGCCGAAATTGATTGGAAATTCCTGGTAAGTTAATAAAGAAATCTTAAGGAGCAATGGTATGCGAAGAGAATGCATGAAGGTAAGTTTTCTTTACAGGGACTTAAAGATCATAGATTTGATCTCTTAAATGCGTGCAGCATTTTTAGGTACTAATACTGTTGCATTAGCAAACTAAAGGGAGTTGGGTAGTAGTTATGGGGGTTTTTCAGGTAAGTATACCGTAGGGTTTGGCGGAAACCCTACAAAACCAATAAAGATAAATTGTAAAGTAAAGTGAAAGAAATAGTTTGTAAAGGAAATTAAGTATAAAGACAGACAAAGTGTTATACGAACCTCCGCTTGTAGAGAACTAAGACATAGAGTAAAAGAAGCAGTTAGTGGATAATATTAAACGGAAAAACAAATAAAGTGTTTAAGGAACCTCCGCTTGGAGGAAATTGTAAAATATAAAATGAGACATTAACAAATTGTGTTAAGAAAGTACTCAATGTGAAGAACAATTATTGTCGAGTTTCTAAGGTAGAAGTAAAAAGCAAAGTCAGAAGAAAACTCTCTAAAGGAATTAGAAGAGATATTGTAATTAAATGAAGAAAAAGGAAAAATAAAAGTAGGTGAAAACTAGGGAAGATTTGGTCGCCGTTTTGGTGTGATTCTGATGTCGGTGAGTACATAAAACCATAACTCGTGCGCACTCTGCGGTGGTTGGATTTCAACTAACTCCAGCAGCTTAGTTAGGGGCTCTCTTACCCACACGATCAACCATTCTTGATCGCACACTCATCCGCATTCTCCCATTTCCCCGCCCATTAAGGTGAATAAACTCTTGCGAAATTACACAACAGTCAATGAACTGGGGGAGAAGAGGAAAACTGCAACGGAGAGCATGACGATTTCAGTGTTGATTTGCCTTCGCTTGCAACGAAAGCGAAACCAATTTGTGGCCGCATGGCCCAGTTTCGTATTTAATTGCTCTCAGAGAGCAGAACCAAAATGCACTCCGAGAAGGGGAAATGGGGTGGGTTGAAAAGTAAATTTCTTCTACTTTTCACCTGACTCTGGGTTTTTTGATCCTCAGCGAATAGCCGTGTCTGGCGCAGGTCAAAGGAACGCCACGGTGACTTGGGAAAATATTGGCGTGGGGAAAATACTAAAGGAATTCGCCATAACCCAAGCCGTTTCGCTATGTAGCAACTGCGTCGCTTACCCACACTTTGCTGTTGCTAACCAGGCATGAGATTTTTGATTTCCGATAGGAAATCTCATGTGGTATATCAATTATGTTGCCATATGGCATGAAAAGGTTGAATTCGGTTATGCATTATCTGCATAGAAGGATGAATTCAGGTTGTGCTTCCTTTGGGAGGGTACCTTTAACAGGTGGTATAGGGCGTCAAATGGGATTGGGGTTGACGTTGTGCGCGGTCAGCGGGCGAAATTGTGGTTGTAATTGTGGGTTGGTTCTCAGCGTAATATAGAGAACGCCCACACTTCCCTTCGAGCACCCGAATCTTTTCCATCAAATTTGGACCTATGTTAAATCATACTGGACCACCATATATGAGCATTGGCGTGATTGGGATCATGTAGCATGCAACTCATACCTGCTGTCAAGTTGGCTACTGTGAAATAGCCTCCTTGTCATATCAAAATCTTTCGTTGCTTTGACCAAAGCAGCCTCTACATGTTTGCTGAAATATAAATATTGATCTAGCCAGATGCCCAGGTATTTAACTACACTCTTAGTTTCCAGTTTGTCTCCATATGGTCCCATGATAACTAGCTTTCGCCAATTTGTTCCTTGTGTCGTTCGTGGCTTTATATAATGGGGTTCTAAATAGGTTGGCTTCACATCTCTGGAAGTTGATCTTAAGTTTCCAGTCATCGCAATAGCGCTGAACGTTGTTGAAGTCTTGCTGTAATAAACTATTTATGATCCCAACTTTCGGAGCCGTTCTGTAAATTATTAGATCGTCTGCATACGCAATAGCATGCGGAAGTACATCTAATAAGTCGCTAATATTAGTGTTAAAAAGAATCGAAGAAGGTACTGCTCCCTGTTGCAAGCCATTCTTGATATTATACGTCTTATTAGAGGTCACATTACCACTTTTGAACACGAACCTCCTGTCCTTTAACATATTATAAAGTTTAGTAAAGGCTTATATGCCATTTCTGACCAGTTTGTAATATAACCCCTCGATCCAGACGGTATCAAAGGCCTTTTCCAAGTCGATCAGACAGGCCCCTGTGCATTGGTTCCTACATTTATTCCGTTGTATGTCAGAGACCAAGCGTCTTAAAGCCAAACTGGTTATTTGGAATAATGTTTTTGTCGCCTACTCATTTTAGCAGAGCTTTGTTAATAGTATTTTCAAATACCTTACTGATGCTTGGGAGTAAACTTATCGAACACATGTTCATTGGGTTTGTACAGACTTTGACCTTTTATTGGGATGGGCTGTATGATTGCCGTTTTCCAACGCGCGGGAAAATATGCATTATTCAACGCGTTGTTAAACAGGACTGTGTATATATCTATTGCCGTTGGGGGCAGGTTCTTGAGTACGATGTTAGGTACTCCATCTATTACCACTGACTTTTTGCTTCTTAGTGAGTCTAAGATACTCTGGATTCCTTCCCTCGTAATTAAGGCTATTAGTCCCACCATGGGCACTAAAGTCAATTGACAGATTATCGTCACTGAATTCGCTAAAACCGGGGACAAAATTAAGAGTTAGCACAAAGCAAACACACATGGGCAGTCACGGGAGACGAGCAAAAAGTTCGACAGTGAAAAACTAAAAGGGCTGAATATCAAGACGAACTAACGAATAGAGTTACCATCCTAGACAATGGGAGTAGTGGGCAAGAAAAAAAAATAGTGTGGACACTAAATGGGCATCGATCACAGACGTAATCCAACAAACAGGCCAAAATGTATCAGGATTTAAAAAAAAAATTAAATCCAAACTTTGGTTTGACTTGGTTTGAGTGCAGGGTGGGGATCGAACAACCTAAACACTTAGAAAGATATGATGAAGTCAGCGCAGAAAGATACGCGACAATTCGTAAAGAGACAAGGAAACTCTTCAAACGCAAAACACGCGAATGAGAGAACACATGGACCGAAAATATCCTAGAAAATGCCACAGCAATGAACATCAGAGGTATGTATGCCGGCATAAATTCAATTGGGAATGGCTACCGAGGGAGAGTCAAAATAATCCGAGACACAAACGGCTGCCTGGTGACAGAAACAAACAATATCGTGACAAGATGGAAGCAGTAATTTGAATACTCAACGTGCACACCCATCAACCACAAATAAACGCACCAGACATACGTACAGCCGAGCCTCAGATCCCAGAGTCCTCTTTCAACGGAGTTCCAGACGTAATAAATCGATTGAAAAACAACAAGGCTCTCGGAGTCGGCTGCATACCAGCAGAGCTTACGAAGCATGGAGGAGAGGCAACCGCTCAAAAGTCACTCCGGAAGAATGGAAAACCTCAATAGTCGTCCCCATTTTCAAAAAAGGCGACAGATCTGACTGCGAAAACTACAGAGGAATACCATTGCTCCCAACCAATTACAAAATACTAGCAAACGTCATACTGGCGAGAATCACACCGTACGCAGAAGATACTGGGAGACTACCAATGCGGATTCCGTAGGACGCGGCCAACAAGGCAACTGCTGAAAAAGAGGTGGGAATACTTAAAAAAAGCCTACGACTCAGTCGCATGGCAAAGACTCTACCATATTGTAGTTGAGCTGGGAATCCCGAAAAAATATGCCGCCATCATTCAAATTTGCATGAATGAAAACAAAAGGCGAGTTAGAATAGAAAACCACCTCTCAGAACCATTTGATATACGGGACGGACTAAAACAGGGCGATGACTTCTCACCTTGTCTTTTTAACCTTGTGCTCGAGTATGTTATCAGAAAGGTATAAGACGACAACATGGCCGCATCATCCCTAAACGGGGTCACACATGTGCTGGCATATGCGGATGACATCACCGTTCTGGAAACCGTAAGTAAAAACAGTGAAATCATCATGCAAGCGGCAGAAGAGATGGGTGTAGAAATAAATGAAGACAAAACAAAATACATGATTACGGCGAGAGCAGGTAGACCTCAGGGAACACATATAAACGTCAGAGACAAGATATTTGAAAAAGTTGAAGAATTTAAATATCTGGGAACGATACTAACGGCCAGTAACGAAATGTCTAAGGAAATTAACAAAAGACTGCATACCGGCAGCGCTAGTTGGCACGCAGTCAGTAAACTGCTGAAATCCAAACTGTTATCACGTAACATAAAGCTCCGTGTCTATAGAACCATAATCATGCCGATTGCTCTTAACGGATGTGAAACATAGAAGAAAACAAATGCCGCGTATTCGAGAATACATTTTTAAATAGTATCTTTGGAGGTAAATATGACGAGAAGTCAGGACAGTCGAGAAAACTCCACAAGCACGAATTGGAAGAGCTATACCGCAAACCTACAATAGTGAGAGTAATCAAGTCGCGAAGATTAAGATGGCCCGGACATCTGGCGAGAATGGGTAACGCTAGGACCGTGCATAGAATTCTTGACGGTAGACCAACGAGAAAAAGACCGGCAGGACGGCCGCGACGGAGATAGGAGGACAATGTTAGGTTTGATCTTGAGGAGATCTGATCGGCTGGTCAAGCGTGGAAGGAGAGCGCACAGGGCAAAGAATGATGGCGGAGTCGAGTCGGTGAGGTCATGAACTTCTGGGTTCCGACAGGCCAATAAATAGTAGTAAGTCATAGTAATACTGCCAGATTCAATAAATGCTTAGAATGAAATGGACTCCTAAATGATCACCAATAAGGTTTCCGTAGCTGGGGGTCAACGGTAGGCCTTTTGATCTTTGTAACTGATATCTGCACATCTGCAATTGAAAATTATAGCGAATCAATAGCAGCCGCACTGGATATCTCCATTTGGACTGATGCACGAAAATGATGTGTCGTCGCTTTCATCCAGGATACATTAAATTTCGTCCTGTGTTACTTATTCTCCCTAATGGGATATTAATTTGGATAAGTGGGAATAATTCCTCTGTCTTGAGTTGGGTTCAACACCAGCTCTTAAACATATGCATATAGTATGCGCCTATACTTTTTAATATAGACAATCCCTTTAACTAAGCAAAACTTGAAAATATATTACGTTAATAATATATATGTAGTCCCCATTCATTCTTCTGACAACTGGTATGCCTTGTCTAAATTTAGAAACAAAACGACCCACGAGAATGTCCGCCTCTATCTATCATACCTCCACGACAAATCTGACTCTGTCTGTTATGAAGGAAAAACGAAAACCAGCATAACGGCCTCCATCCAACAGGAAGGTCCACCCACCGACTTTCTTAGCCTCCGCAGCCTGTTCGTTAAGTTCCATAAAAATCTCGATATGCTCGCTATATATCGACAACAAAATGACCTATCCCAATAATGGCAAGCACTTTTCGGTCGCCCTCTCGTCCCCTATCATCTCAATACCCCTAATACGCTCCCCCTAACAGTCTACTATCAGAATGTTAGAGGTCTCCGCTCCAAAACACATTCGACTCTGGAAAAGGCACATTCCCTCCGCTTCGACATATACGCTCTGACTGAGACCAACCTTATCCCTAGTATTAATAGTCTTGAACTATTCCCCCCTCCTTCAAGGTTTTTCGCGATGATAACGCCCATCGAGAAGATTCCAATTCCCCATGCCGTGGAGTGCTGATTGCCACTCATAACAGACTAGCTTCGTCTCTAATTGCCATCTCTTCTTCTCCGGATCTTGACTACGTCGCAATAAAAATCGACAAACGCCCTAAGTCTCATTTCATTATCTGCTTCTATATATCTCCTTCGCAACCCAGTGTGTCATACGCACTCGCAATAGAAGCGGTAGATAAGCTAACCGAGTTAAGCACCTCAATAGATGATATCGTCGTTCTTGGCGACTTTATCCCCCCCTCCATCTCCAATGGACATTGGCTGACGAACAAGCCGTCTACGTCTCAAACCCCACTAGCTCCAAGGAACGTATTTTTATAAACGGTCTCACCGATTCATGAGTAAGCAATATCCCAAATCATATGGGGAGACAACTGGACCTCGTGCTCACAATGGACCCACACAAGTCCTCAGTTGCCCCTAGTCCACACGCCCTCTCCACCATTGATAATTACCACCCCCCGCTGCTCTTATCCATATATCTTGATCATGAAACCCATCCTTCTCTACCTCATGACAGCTTTTCCTACAACTTCCACAAAGCTAAATAAGCATCTTAGCAAAACAGCGCTTCGCTTTGATCAATTGGGGGTAGAAGAAGCTACTGCCACTCTCTATAAGGAGATCCACTATGCCGTCGCCCTATATGTCCTCTATTCTCGTCACAGGTCATCGGTTTCATCGCCGCCATCCCTCCGCTTCGACATATACGCTCTGACTGAGACCAACCTTATCCCTAGTATTAATAGTCTTGAACTATTCCCCCCTCCTTCAAGGTTTTTCGCGATGATAACGCCCATCGAGAAGATTCCAATTCCCCATGCCGTGGAGTGCTGATTGCCACTCATAACAGACTAGCTTCGTCTCTAATTGCCATCTCTTCTTCTCCGGATCTTGACTACGTCGCAATAAAAATCGACAAACGCCCTAAGTCTCATTTCATTATCTGCTTCTATATATCTCCTTCGCAACCCAGTGTGTCATACGCACTCGCAATAGAAGCGGTAGATAAGCTAACCGAGTTAAGCACCTCAATAGATGATATCGTCGTTCTTGGCGATTTTATCCCCCCCTCCATCTCCAATGGACATTGGCTGACGAACAAGCCGTCTACGTCTCAAACCCCACTAGCTCCAAGGAACGTATTTTTATAAACGGTCTCACCGATTCATGAGTAAGCAATATCCCAAATCATATGGGGAGACAACTGGACCTCGTGCTCACAATGGACCCACACAAGTCCTCAGTTGCCCCTAGTCCACACGCCCTCTCCACCATTGATAATTACCACCCCCCGCTGCTCTTATCCATATATCTTGATCATGAAACCCATCCTTCTCTACCTCATGACAGCTTTTCCTACAACTTCCACAAAGCTAAATAAGCATCTTAGCAAAACAGCGCTTCGCTTTGATCAATTGGGGGTAGAAGAAGCTACTGCCACTCTCTATAAGGAGATCCACTATGCCGTCGCCCTATATGTCCTCTATTCTCGTCACAGGTCATCGGTTTCATCGCCGCCATGGTACAACCGCACACTCCGCGCTCTTAGGAACAAGACAAATAACTTGTGGAATATTTTCCTCAAAACCCGTTCCTTCCTTACCACTCCAACTATCTCGGTTCCTTTTACAAATTTTCCAAACTCTACAACTCCCTCTACTTCAACTATCTCACAAAAACACAATCTAATTTGTTCAATGACCCCAAATCTTGTTTCCACTTCATAAACTACAAACGTAAATCCGACGCATATCCTAACTCCCTTTTTTATAGCGCGACTGCTTCAACCCTAACTACTGCCAATCTATTCGCTTCGTTTTTCAATAAATCCTTCACAGACATCTCCTCCGAACCCAATCCGTCTCACTTCAAAGACTTGCCCGAATTCTCCCTCGGCCCCTTCACCCCTCAAATTATTCAGCGTCACGTAGTTGAGGAGAAATCAAACTCACTCAAAGACGAGTTCAGCCGTGGGGCTGATGGACTCCCGGCTGTATTTTTAAAGAAATGTTCCTCTTCTCTTTCCCTCCCGATATCAAAGATATTCAATCTATCCCTTTCACAAGGGATCTTCCCTAGTATTTGAAAATCCCCCTATGTCACCCCCATACATAGAAAGGGACCTAAAAACGATATACTAACGATAACTACCGTCCCATCGCCAAACTGTCGCATATCCCCAAACTGTTCGGAGGAATTCTTTACAACGCGTTATCTTTCCGTTGTAAATCCATCATCTCATCCAACAAGCATGGTTTCCTTTCGGGAAGGTCGACCATAACGAATCTGATCGAGTTCTCATTCCATACTCTCCGTGCCTTAGAGAATGGCAACGAAGTCGATGTAATCACCACCCACTTCAGCAAGGCCTTTAATATAATCTCCCATAATCTCATCCTTTTTCAGCTGTCCTCCCTAGGTTTCGAACCCCTATTGATCAAGTGGTTATCTTCTTATCTGAAAGATCGATCCTACCGTGTCAAATTCAGATCCTCCCTGTCCAATCCTTTTCTTCCCATGTCAGGGGTTCCGCAAGGCAGCCATCTAGGTCCCCTCCTATTTATCTTTACCATCAATGATGTTGACTCCATTGCTAAATACTCATCCATATCCCTCTTTGCGGACGACACCAAACTCTACAAAACGATCATCTCTCCTCTCGACTCCTCGACACCAAACTCTACAAAACGATCATCTCTCCTCTCGACTCCTCACTTCTCCAAACGGACCTGGACAGCTTCTCAACTCGGTGCCGCAATAACTGCCTTGAACTCAACTCCATCACCTTCTCCCGCAAACGTCCCCGTGCGGACGTTCCTACTTCCTGCTACACCAGCAGATATCATCTCTACCCTTGATACGCGACCTTGGGATCTTATTTGACAGGGAGGTTAGCTTCATCCCGCATATTGATGATATTATTCTTAAGGCCAACTCTGCCCTTGGGTTTGTGAAACGCTGGTCTAAAGAATTCTCCAATCCTTCAGTTTCACGTTCTCTCTACATAGCCTTCTTCCGCCCCCTTCTTGAATACGCCAGTCAGGTCTGGTCTCCACACTACTCGTCCCATGTACGCAGAATCGAAAGCGTCGATTTCTGCGTTTTGTCCTTCGCGGACAGAACTGGGCGAATCCACGGATTCTCCCCACATACACAACATGTTGTGTGAGCAATTCTTTTGTTTGTTGTTCCGGCCGGCTCGGTTGCACTCGAAATAAGTCCAAAAGAATTATTAAAGCAAAGTTTAAAATTAAAATGGTAATGCCAAAGACTGATTGAGTGCAGTTGAGTTCCGGCCGAGTAGCGTAGTTTGATGTTCGGTGTAAACCCGATTCCTTTTCGGCGGTGTAGACTTTCGTTTGTTGACTGATCGTTTTCGAAGTAGATCGCCGTCGAGATCGAATTGTGGAGAGTCGAGATCGAATTGTAGAGAAGAGGAGAGCGAGAGAGGGAAAAGGAAGGAGTAGAGTGACAGTTGGAAAAAGGCGGAAAAAAGAATCAGACCACAAACAGGTGACACGGATTTAGAAGAATACGAAAAGAAAAAAAAATCGATGCAGAAGGTCACGGAGACGCGATCACCTCTTGTTTTCTTTTTTGTTTATTGTTGAAAGTATATACTCCACGGCTGTTAAATAAATTAAATGATAATAATAAAAAATTACGAAACGTATTGAAGAGAAGGCGAACCGTGTTTACTGTTGTGTTGGAACTCCATTTAGTATCCAAGAATAAAGAAGATATTCGGACGCATCCAAATCCTGAAGGTGGTCCGACAAATTTCTGGCTGTGTGTTTGAGTTACCACAGTAACGGCCGCTGAATTTCCCAGTTGTGCACCGTTCCCAGGACGGTGTCTGCTTATACCGTTGTCTGTGGTCGACAACAACAACCAGAAGACAAAGGAAGAACGGGAGAAAACAGCTCTACTGACGCAAACAACGAATTACCGAAAAAGGTGACTGGCCCTTGAAGTGCACCTTCGAACCACCGTTGTTCCCCTCCTAATTGCAGTACCGGTTAACAATTGGCGTCCTAATCGGGGCCAGATAGAAAGGAGTCCCCGAAGACACGACCCCAGCGTTACCAGGCGACGACAGCAGCAGATACACAGCGTCAACCTGAGAGAGAAGAAGTCTTGGCCACCAGCAGCAACACTCGAAAAAAAAAGGTACGACTAAATTTAATATTCAGAAAAAATCTCTTTGGCGCCCTAGCCGAGGTGTCTTGGTGGAAACACCCACTTCATCTTCATACAACAAATTTGTGACAGCACACCTGTTACACCATCTGATCAACTTCAACACACTTGAGGAGCGCAGAACTCATGCCGATATCCTTTTCATCCACCGTCTTCTTTCAGGCACAATCAACTGGCCAAGCTTTCTCTCCATCATTCCACGTCACACTAACCCCCGTAGCCTGCGAAACCCTCATCTCTTCTATCAGCCCACCCACCACACTTCTTTCGGGTCTAATGAACCCATTTCGCGAATGCTGCGGCGGGCAAACTCCTAACCTACCTCCTTCGATTTCAACTTTACCTCTACTGCTCTCAAACTTCATCTCCCCCCTTTCCCCCCCTGACCACGCCCACTCCCCGCCTACACTCTTACATCCTGTACTAAGCGAGGTGAATGAATGAGTGATAATTGATGGATAAACCCAGTAACCAAGCCGCCAAACATACCCCCCCCCCCCCCTTTATTTTTTTTTTTCTTTTTAACCATATTTTATATCCTTGTATATAGTTTTAAGATAGTTGTTAAGTTTTATCGCTTGTACTAAGCTGAGGGTTCTGCCCTCACTAAACTTAACTAAACCCAGCGATTACGACCATGGGAGGTGATTAGCACATTGGGAGGTCTATAATATTTCATCAATGTATTTTAGATTTTTGCTACGAATGTAAAAGTGGTCTGAGATTTATCGTTTTACTATTGTTGTTCTGTAATATTCTTTTCTACTGCTTTTGTTAATGATGCCATTCGGACTACGCTAATATCTCTTTTTTGATTGCAGTTAAAGCGAAATTATGTACATATGAAGAAGTATCAATTGAGAATTCGAATCGTGATGCGAGTCGATTTTCTCCAGCAGGCCGACGCATCTGACCCATCCTTTTCGAACCAAATACTATATAATAGTGTACATCCTTGTTGGGATTCCTTTAGGGAATTGTCCCAAACCGAGTAGACTATAAAAAGGTTCTAACGCAAACGCGAATAAAATAGGCAAACATTTAATAGCCCCACGGGGGTTCATTTCGCAACACCATCGAATAGCCACCCTTCGAAAGCACGTGCACACTATTCCACCCAATGGGCTAATGTTGTCACAAACTTACAACAAACCCCCGCTTTCCTATCGTTGTCTAGTTTGCTTACCGTAATAAGGGCAAACATTGAAAGTTGTTTCCCTTGTTGTTTTGTGAGAGTGGGCTGCTCCTCCCTTTTGAATACACCATAACCGTTCACCTTGAGTTTCCTTCGTAACTGAAGACCGAATAAACCTAATTTCTGCTAAGAAGGGAAAAGTAACAAAGTACTACGGATGAAATATCAACGAGACCGTATCTTTCCGTTCGTGGAGTACGAATTGTGCCATAGAGATGAAATGGAACAAAATTTATATTGTAAGATCCGGCAGGAATTGTTGTGAAAGACAAATAGTATTTATGCGAGGATAATTTTATTTTGCCTTGTTCTGAGTTGCTAGTACATAGTTGTGTCGTTTACTCATCAGAGATTAGAGATAAGACTCTTGTACCACTAACAATTCAAATTACCGCTCTTGGCCGCAGCTTTCCGTTTCTCTACGTAATGGTATCTGCTCCGTGGTCCTTAGTCCTTGCCATTGTTCCACTGCTACTTTGTTCATCTTTGCTTTAAATCAAATAATTGGATGGCGGTTCTCAAATTTGATCATTTTGCATACTATTCAGAACGAGAAGCAATTCTGGCTGTGAGGAAAAGCATTACTTACCAATCAAATAACAAGAAAGTCTTTTCCTTTCATAAAGTGGTATAGTAGCGTGGCTTGGTTAATGGGGGCAGTGCAGTATTGTGAAACTTATCACTAGACTACACTCACAGGCATACGAGTATCGGCTTGTTGACGGAGTGGAAATCGTCATAATCATTTCAGAGCTGGAACATTGTTGAAATGAATGATTGATTAATGAATGATGGTGTACTCATGTCAAATCAAAAAGACATCTAAAGTTCAGTATGTAGTATTGAATCACAAGATTCCTTGTGAACACTCAAGATGTCCATGGCTGTCCTAGAAGCTGATGCCGCAGTTAGGAAATTCAAATACCAGGTTGGCAACTAAGTAATTGCCGATTTCACACATGGATGTTTTTGGTCATATTTTTTTAATGGCTTCATCAATGGCATACTTTTTTCTTTTTGACATTTGTTAGCTGTCAGCCTTACTTTGCGTTAAAAGCAAATTGTGTATACTTTTGTGAAATGGTTTGAATTTGGCGCCAATTTTAATAAGATGTGCAAAAAAGACCATTTTCTTCATATTTTACTTTTAATATTGCCGTAAATGAAAAAACGCAACACAAGCTGCTAAAAATGTACGTGATGTGTATGGTGAAGAAGCCTTAAAAGAAAGACAGTGCCGTGATTAGTTTAACAAATTTCGTTTAAAAGATTTTTCACTAAAAGATGAACAACGATTAGGTCGACCAGGTGAGCTTCATGATGATAAAATCGAAGTCATAATATAGTCGGCTCGCCATGTAACTGTACGAGAGGTAGCAAAAAAGTTAACTGTGTCACATATAGCGATTGAGGAACATTTAAAACGTATGTAACTCGTTAAAAAGCTTGATGTTTGGGTTTCACATGATTTAAAAGAACTTCATTTATTTATATTAAGTGTACAAATAAGTTTCCACTTGATAAAAGATGGCTCACCAGAAAATTATGTAGAAATTGTCAGATGCCAAACGTAATATTGTCAGTCTGAACACGTGATAATAACATAACCTCTAAATATTAGTGACTTTTTACTACATGGAGAACCAACCCACAATTTCAACTTAATTTCGACCGCCTACAGTGCGTCACATTATCCCCTATCCCACCGTTCAGCTATTTTGTCTGTAAAAGAAAGCATAGCTGAATTCGTTATTCTATGCAGATAATGCAGAATTGAATTCAGCTCCCTTGTGCCATACGGCAACTCCATATCATTAACCCTATGAGATTTCTACCGGAAATCCCAACGTCATGTCGGTTAGCAACAACTAAATCTAACCAAACGACGCTGTTGCATCATAACAAAACCGCTGGGGTTATTTCAGCGTCTTAGACTCTGGTTCTCACGCTGATTATTTCCCAAGCATCAGAGGCGTCATATTGACTTTCTCCAGACAATCCATTCGCTGGGGATCAATGATCTCTTTACACAGGTAAATAGCACCAGCTACATTTTCCTCTCCTCCACAATTCTGTCTCCCTACAGTTCAATGCACTCCGAGATCACCACAGACATCGCACTAGGTCAGTGGAACACCTCGAAGACTGCATTAATACATGCACACTAAGCCAGACCAAACCTGTGTTATTGTGCTTTCCGTTTTGATTTCTTCATCCCTTCTACGCCCATCAACGTGGAACGAATACACAAGTACTTATCCACCTCGATGAGCGCGGGGGATTGAAGGATGCACAAGAGAGCGCAATTAAGACAAAAAACGAAGTGGAAGGCCGAACGTGTACGAAGACAAGGAATTGGAAACAATATTGGAGGAAGATCCATCCCAAACGCAAAAGAGATCGCAGGTACATTAGATGTAACTCAAGCAGAAAATTTCACATCGTTTAAAATCGTTGGGAATGATTCAAAAACAAGGAAATTGGGTGAAGCCGAGAGACATTGAACGGCGCAAGACTAATAACCTTGCCCGTAAAAATAAATTATTACGGAAAATTTAACAAGCCTCGACACTTGCTAAATAAGGCCAAGACCGTATCCCAGTTGTAGTGCCGATGATGAAGATGAAAGACAATGAACGCCGACTTTGCATAAGTGAAATGTTGCTTGCCAGCCAAAAAAAAAAGAAGAGTTTTTTGCATCGTATAGTCACTGGGGATGAAAAATGGATCCACTAGGATAACCCAAATAAGAGAAAATCATGGGAACCACCTGGCCATGCTTCAACATCGACAGCAAAACCGAATATTCATTGGAAAAAAATCATGCTGTGTATTTGGTGGGATCAGATTGTTGCCGTGTATTCAGAATTGCTGAAACCGAGTGAAACCATCATTGGAGTTCTCTACCGAACACAATTAATGAGGTTGCGCCGACCTGTGGGGAAGAAGTACGTACCTAACAAGGGCATGGGATTCCCTTCTTCCACCATCACGAAAGATCTGCCGAAAGCTGCTAGACAAAAAAAAAACAACAAAAGGGGACTCCACAACACTATGTCCACAAATGTAACACAGAAGCACGCTCAGGAACTGCAGCACAGGAGAAGAGTCAATGAAACACACTGATTGCCGGTACATGATGAAAAGGTTTTATTGATTTTTATTTGTATTCTTAGTTTACAAAAACTAAACGTGCACTTTCCGTTCGATTAGACAGGACGTAATTAATAATTCTAATATTACTTTTAAGTGATAACTCTCGCCAAATTCTAATTTACTTCACACTCGACTTTTTGATGTGGGTTATATACGAGTACACCCCCGCGACGCCACGGGGCTGCAGGAGCGAGCACGACCAGTGCAATCGGCAGATGGAAACGGACTCCTCGAGGATAGAACTCTGTTTTGAACTCCATCCTCGGTTAGTGGTGAGAAAAAAAAGAATAAAGAGAAAAACTTTTCTCTTAAGGGTGTGGCCGCCAAGGAAATGCACTCATCCAGTGCAATGGTATGCGTGTGCGGCCGTACTGATCGATGCTATTTTCACGTGCTCGAAGGCAATGAAACCACAAAGCAAGCAGACGGCGAGAACAAAGGAAGAGGCGACCAAATGGTTCGCTCCGTAATGAGGGTCATGTTTACCCTATGCAACGTCGCTATGATGGACGTTGGTAAAAAGGTGCTAAGTGGAGCGATACTTTATAAAATGGAAATTGTATATCGTATCTTGGGTCGGTGGCCAAAACGAATTCCTCGCTTACATTTGTATATGCCGGGTAATTAGTTGCGGCAGGGAAAGAAATTGCAGATTGTTTGTTAGTGGGAAAACAAACAATGAGTTGAATCCTATGCATGTTTACATGCGTAGAAATATGGTTTATGGCATCTGTAAAAACAAGCTGTCCGATATGGGTTTTTAGCACAGCCAAAGGGTGCCGACTGGCTTGGGATTCATGATGCCATATGCACTCTAAAGAATTATTTCCAGGAACCTTATCTAATGCGTTGTATGCGTTAATGTCCTTGCAAAGGGAAATGTTTCAGGTGTGCTGGGTGGAAATAGCGGTGCAGGTGTGGCCAATTGGAATTTGCCTGGGGCTCTTGAAAAGGTAGAAAGAAATCTTACAGGAAATGTATGCAAACAGATGCATGAAAGGTAAGTTTTCTTTTCCAGGGACATTTAGGTTATATAAATTTGATTGTTTTAATGCGTGGAGCATTTAAGATGCTAATGCAATTGCATTAGCGAAAGCTTATGCCGACTGGGTAGCAGTTATTGGGGTTTTTTCAGGAAGGCGAACCGTGGGGTTTGGCGGGACCGCCACAGACCACTCAAGGAAAAACGCGCCCATTACTACTCCAGACATGACGAAACTATTCTTCTCCATGATAATGCTCGTCCGCATGTTGCGGTGCCGGTGAAAAACTATTTGGAAACACTTCATTGGGAAGTCCTACCCCACCCGCCGTATTCAACCAGACCTTGCCCCTTCTGATTATCACTTATTTCGATCCATGGCATATGCTTTGTCCAAGCAACATTTTACAATATATGAAGATACAAAAAAAAAAAAAAATGGGTCGATTCGTGGATATTCCCAAAAGATGAAGAGTTCTTCCGACGTGGTATCCGGATGCTGCCAGAAAGATGGGAAAAAGTAGTGTCTAGTAATGGACAATACTTTGAATAAAACGTAATGTACCGTTCTTTAACAATAAATTCTTAATTTTTATAGAAAACGGCGGAAACTTATTTGTACACCTAACACATTATCATTTTTCTTAAGCCTTTCGGCGTACAATAACTAGAGTTTTTACACCATATCACAATAATTGATGTTTTATTTTTTATTATTATTTTTTTAATTACATTTATTTTTTTTAATTATTAATATTAATTGGTCAACGCAGAAAGATACGCGACAATTAGGAGAGAGACAATGAGGCTCTTCAAACGCAAAAAACGCGAATGGGAGAAGACTCGGATCGAAAAAATCCTAGAAAATTCTAGGGCAAAGAACATCAGAGGTATGTATGTCGGCATAAATTCAATTAGAAATGGCTACCGAGGAAGAGCCAAAATAATTCGAGACGCAAACGGCTGTCTGGTCACAGAAACTAACAATGTCGTGACAAGATGGAAGCAGTACTTTGAAAATCTGCTCAATGTACGCACCCATCAACCACAGATAAATGCACCAAGCGTACATACGGCCGGGCCTCAGATCCCAGAGCCGTCTCTGGTTGTAGAAGTTGTAGACGCAATGAAGCGATTGAAAAACAACAGGGCTCCCGGAGTCGACTGCATACCGGCAGAGCTTGTGAAGCATGGAGGAGAGGCTACCGCTCGAAGGATCCACCAGCTCATCCAAACAATATGGGATAAGGAAGTCACTCCGGAAGAATGGAAAACCTCAATAGTTATCCCCATTTTCAAAAAAGGCGACAGATCTGACTGCGAAAACTACAGAGGAATATCATTGCTCCCAACCGCATACAAAATATTAACAAATGTCATTCTGGCGAGAATCACACCGTACGCAGAAGAGATACTGGGAGACTACCAATGTGGATTCCGTAAGAACCGATCAACAAGCGACCAAATGTTCACAATAAGGCAACTGCTGGAAAAGAAGTGGGAATACGGAGAGACGATTCACCAACTGTTCGTTGACTTCAAAAAAGACTACGACTCAACCGCAAGGCAGAGACTCTACCATATTCTAGTTGAGCTGGGAGTCCCAAAAAATTATGCCGCCCTCATTCAAATTTGCATGAACCAAAACAAAGGGCGAGTCAGAATAGAAAACCACCTCTCAGAACCATTTGAAATCCGGGACGGACTAAAGCAGGGAGATGGTCTATCACCGTGTTGCTTTAGCCTTGTGCTCGAGTATGTCATCAGAAAGGTACAAGACGACAACATGGCCGGATCATCCTTGAACGGGGTCACACAAGTGCTCGCATTTGCGGATGACATCGCCGTTCTGGGCGATAATCTAGAGACTGTTAGTAAAAACTGTGAAATCATCATGCAAGCGGCAGAAGAGGTGGGCCTAGAAATAAATGAAGAGAAAACAAAATACATGATTACGGCGAGAGCAGGTGGACCTCAGGGAACACATATAAACGTCAGAGGTAAGATATTTGAAAAAGTTGAAGAATTTAAATATCTGGGAACGATACTGACGGCCAGTAATGAAATGTCGAAGGAAACTAACAAGAGACTGCATTCCGGCAACGCGAGTTGGCACGCAGTCAGTAAACTGCTGAAATCCAGACTGCTATCACGTAACATAAAGCTCCGTGTCTATAGAACCATAATCATGCCAATTGTTCTATATGGATGCGAAACATGGGCTCTAACAAAACGGGAAGAAAACAAATTCCGCGTATTCGAGAATAAAGTTTTGAGTGGCATCTTTGGAGGTAAATATGACGAGGAGGCAGGACAATGGAGGAGACTCCATTACCACGAATTGGAAGAGCTATATCGCAAACCTACAATAGTGAGAGTAATCAAGTCGCGAAGATTAAGATGGGCCGGACACGTGGCGCGAATGGGGAACGATAGGACCGTGCATAGAATTCTTGACGGTAGACCAACGGGAAAGAGACCGATAGGACGGCCGCGACGGAGATGGAAGGACGCTGTTGGGTTTGACCTTGAGGAGATCGGATCGAGTGGTCAAGCGTGGAAGGGGAGTGCCCAGGACAGGGAACGATGGCGAAGCCGAGTCGGTGAGGTCATGAACTTCCGGGTTCTTACAGGCCAATAAATAATAATAATAATAATTGGTTGACAAGCAAAAATAAAAAAAAAACAAAGAAAAATGTACAAACATAAACATGTAATACAAATAAAAATAAAAAGAAAAAAAAGAAAAATTAAAAAAATTGCGAATTGGGGATAGGGGGAAGGGAAGAGGTGCGCCTGATAGGCATACTATGCTTGGGGACGTATGGTCCTTTCTTCCTCACTGGTCCACCACCAGTTGGGATGAGATCGATTTTTTATTGATTTATCTCCTTCACCGATCACCCTACTAAAACGCTGGCGATCTGGAAAATTAGAGATGTCATTATCATAGAGAATTCGTTTATCCCTGGCATAATAGAAAGCGTTTTAAATAATAGGGACCCCATGTTTGCCTTGGATAAGTCCTTTTTTATCCAAGGAAGGGAACGCTTCTGGGGGAATGAACCTGCGGAGCAACAGCAGTAGACGAAAATGCGGATTTTGAGAGTCGATACTTGAAGTGTTCCGCCGAACACTGCCCACAAAAAATGAAACGGAAATTTTTGTTTTTATTTTAATTTTGTTTTATTTGTTTTGTCTCTTCGTTTTTACAATCAGCACAAAGAAGAAAGTTGTGAATTAACATTGACAATATCAAACTGCACACATTAGGATACAACGAATGTGTCACGACGAGGATAACCGTGTCAGTCTCCGTATTGACTGTCCGCACTTGATTTAATTATTTTATAGAACAGTGGAATTAGCCGTTAAATAAATATCCGATGTCCTTAGTGAGGATCACAGGCCTGCGCGCGTTGAATTGCCGTGCGTTGAACGCCGAATATATACGTTTATGGTGTTTGCCTTTGGTGGCAGTTCAGCGAATGTACTCAAGTTAACTCACGTATTTAAAAGGTTTAAAACTTCTTTCTCGTTTTATCGCGTTGCGCAGATTCAACGAGGTTCTCTAGGTAGACTAAATTAAAATTTCCTTCCGTGGATGATTCTACTCACCCCATCGTTCTCTTCTTCCTTTCGTTTCCCTTGTTCTGGTGATTCTCTCTTAATCGAGAATCTCTCCATCAGGGATGGTCGCACTCTTTTTTGGTCCTGCGGTTTCCGCTTCGTCGCAGGCCAGATGTGTGGATGCACTCACACACACAGACCGAGGGTCGCCAGAATTTTCACACCTTTTGTTGCATTGCTTCTCTAAACATTCGGGTGTGTGGTTTATTCTAGGCGATCCTGGGATCGTGGTAATTATCGTATTTGCTTTGCCCTAAGGAACAGCGTTTTCGTTTATTGCTGCTGCTCCGCAAAGGCCTTTGTTTGGGCGAAGTACATTGCGGCAGGGACAGAGGTTTTGTCGACGGAATGGTTTTCTGGCAATTCGCTTATCGCCGGAGATGTGATGTTTGTCGACATTTGGCGCAGCTGTGCCAACCGTTTGTGTATATCCAGTTAATGGATCGATACACAATTTCTGTTGGTGAGTCATGCTCTTCGATCGCCGTGCAGGCGTAGAAAAATTATTCAGGACTTGTGGTTGTTGACTCCAAGATGAATGTTACCTTTTGTTTCAGGTGGAAAGGAGAACTTTTGAGGACACGTGTATGTGGGCAGGTGTAGTTTGGATATAGGTGAGTATGTTTCTTGGTGGAAGGACGACATCTCGACCTATAGTGGTTTGTGTGGTTCGTAGAACCGCGAAAAACCCATTCTGCAGAGTACTCTCCACATACATATCATTGGGATAGAATGCTCCCGATATGAGATCATTCTCACTGCACATTGCCCTTGATTTGTGACCACGAATAATCTTGATAAAGGAGTTATCTATTCTGTTAGGTCCTGATTTGTCATACAGGACTTTATTGGGATAGTATTTCTTATATTTCGAATATTCTTAATGTAGAATGGGGGTATGTTGTACCATACCGGGCAGCCATATATTAATACTGGTCGGATGAATCATCATCATCATCATCATCGGCACCACAACCGGAATCCGGTCTTGGCCTTATTTAGCAAGCCTCGAGGCTTGTTAAATTTTCCACAATAATTTATTTTTACGGGCAAGGTTATTAGCCTTGCGCCATAGGTCGGATGAATGCCGAGTATGAAATAATGTTCACCTTGAGGTCCAGAAGACTACTACGGAAGGGTCTTCGTGTCATTGCATATGCGTTTTTAGCTGCTGTAAGAGCAGCTGCTGTATGCTTATCAAAGTAAAGATACTGATCAAGCCAGATTCCAAGGTATCTGACTACAGTTTTTACTTGTAGAGGAAGATTATTACTTCCTGCAATGGAAAATTTTTTCCAATTCATCCCTTGATGTACTGGACAGGCGCGTTCTGAAAAAGATAGTCTCTGTTTTTGGAAATTAATTTTGATTTCCAGTCGTCACAAAAACGTTTGATTTTGTTGAAATCATTTTGCAGAAGTCTGTTGATGACATCAATCTTTTCTCCAGATATATACATCACTATGTTGTCGGCATACGCAATTGCATGGTTTCAGTACGGATAGGATCTGATCAGACGGACGTAGCTTAAAAATTTTTATTCAATTTTCTTTGAATCGAACGAAACTTCGGGAGAACATTTCTGAGAGATGGTATTTTCATCAACAAAATGTTTTGGAAATGATGACTAATGGGCCCCCTTAAGTCATTATGACGCTGCCAGATATCTCATTTCCCAAACGATGAAGGGACACGGCGTAGACGTGGTACTCATCAGTACAGAATGCTTAAGAAGAGGATGCCAATAGCACAGCAGCCATCTGGACACCAGGAAATTTTCAAATATATATCAAAATTGACAAGCAGCAATAAGACTACGCTTATGATAAAGTAAAGGGAGTTTACTCCGATTGATGTTTCACTCTACGACAGTGGAAAGTAGACGAATTCGAAAGCTATCTATGTCGATTAACTTAAGATTCCGGTCCAAAGAACCACCTAATAACTTTGTAGGAATTATCTTAGTTATGTGCCGACAGGTGCACGGGTTCAACTAAGATTTCCTAACAAGTTCATGTGTGATTACGTCGCTAACTAAATAACTAAATGGGTACACTCGTCGCACATTTAGTTTAATCACTCTTAATGTTCTTGTCCCTTTTTGAGTATTATATGTCCCTTCACAAGGAAACTCGGCAATCGTAAGCAGGTATATTTTTGTATAACAGATCCCGATAGAATTTATTGTTTAACACCTCTTCACTCATTTGTCACGATTGGAAGTAATCCACCCATCAACACATCAAATAATCCTTACCGATGCACTCAGTCATTCCATTGCTTAATGCAACTATTCCAAGTAGAGAAAATAGATCACTAGAACACGGTTTTTGTTGTTAATTGTTCTATTTTATGTAAAAATATGTATATCTGTGCGGGTTCTCTATACTACATGGAGAACCAATCCACAATTCCAACTTAATTTCGACCGCCTACAGCGCGTCACATTATCCCCTATTCCACCGTTCATGCTATTCACCTGAAATATCATGTTTTCCAAATGGACGCATAGCTGAATTCATTCTTCTACGCAGAATTGAATTCAGCTACCTTTTTGCCAGACAGCAACTCCATTTTTGCTAGACCATGAGATTTCTATCGGAAATCACATCCTTTTTTTTTTTTTTTATTAGACTTCTCTCAGGAGAGGCGAACCTATAGCCTCGAGTGGGCGCCCCGAGATGCCATCAAATAACTGTTGCAGTTCTTTTTGAACAGACGGTTAGCAACAACAAATCTAACCAAACGACGCTGTTGCATCATAGGGAAACCGCTGGGGTTATTTCAGCGTCTTAGGGTCTGGTTCTCACGCTGATTATTTCCCAAGCATCAGCGGCGTCCTATTGACTTTCCGCAGATTATCCAGTCGCTTGGGATCAATGATCTCTTTTCGCAGGTGAATAGCACCGGCCACTTTCCCTCTGCTTCACAGTTCTGTCTTCCTACAGTTCAATGTGCTTTGAGATTACCATAATCACCGAATTAGGTCAATGGGTTATCCTTAAACTTATACTGATTCATGCACACACAACCAAACCCACCCCGAGATCATAGTACATCGTGTGCCTATTCTCGCATTCTCCCATGTTCGTCGACTATTGACTAAACCGATGTATTCACCACACATCGACGGGCGTGGTAGTGAGAGAGCAGAAGTATGATCTCTATGGGTTGTCCGGTGCAAAAAAATTAAATTACCGATCTTCATCCCTCTTGCAATCAGTCGTTACACAGTCACAGCCGCAGTTGATCACACCGCCGCTCTGAATAATTTCATTTCGTGTGGGTTTAACCAGCGTCTTTACTCAATCACCATCGCGGATGCACACGCTCGAGGCACAAGTTTTGGAGAAAAGCTGATTAACAATTAAAACACTATTTGCGAATGGAGACGTACCGTGAAATCAATCGTGAGTTAATACTAATTAATCAAGAACTTCGTAGTGCACTAACTAAATCGACCCGCGAAATTTGCTATTTAAATTCGTTGCTTATATAGCAACGAGAAAAATATTTTCGGCGGAAGAATCGTATTGTTGTTGAACTACAGAGAGTTATAAGTGTATAACTAGAGATAAACATAGTCTAAACCAAATTAAATCAATTCAAAACAATAAAAAAACAAATTATTCAATTAAACAACCAATACAGTGCGTTTATATTTCTCTTGGATACTAGTGTAAAGTGGACTATTCGTTGAAATATCGTTGGGGGTTGAAGAAACCGTGCAATCATACTTCGTGCCCCCACATATCTACTTCGAAACTCCGTACAAAAATTCGCTTAATACATAATTATTCAAGTAAAATGGGACCAGGTAAGGTAAGCAGCACACATTTTACCTCCACTTTAACTATCGTTCGTTAACCAAACTAGACTGGTTCAGACACTTATATAATAAAAAGCAAACACGACTCCGGGGTGTACGCACCGCACCGTGCGCACGGTACGGCGGCTGGTGCACGCGACTGACTCCTTCGGTGGTTGGGATAAGACTCAGCGATATGCATTCGCTGGTGGTTGAAATGTGGCTCAATGGTGAAATACTCTCCCAGATAAGGGCGAGTTTTACTTATCGCCAGAGAAACGTGAAGTCTCTCTTTGTGGAATAGGGAACCGGCTCTCTCCCTGTAGATCCTAGTGGCGTGTGTGCGGTTGATCGTACAGATCGCATTGTTTACCGATGCATGCGGCCAAGGATAAATGAAATCGAACAAAATGGAAAATGGACCAAGGGGATGAGTGTGCAGCTGAGTAAACAGGCTGTATCTCATTAGAGAAGCATTTGGTGCTAAAAGGGATTTGGATACTTTACACAATGGGAATTTTATATCATATCTCTGCCGGCGGAAAGAACCGAATTCTTTGTTTGCATTTGTAAATGCTGAAGAATTCGGTTTTGGCGGCTATTGCGATGATTGTTTGTCGGTTGGACAAACGGATCGTGGTAATTACTATTGCAGCTGTGTAAGCAAGCTGCTTGCCATTGCTTTTGTCGTTGGGCAAAATATTGGCTAGACATCTGCATGCAGGAAAATTACCGTGCACATGTGGGACAGCGATTGCCGGCGGGGCGAATCGATAAGATTCTTAATGGTTCGTGCTGGTGTTGGGGTATCATCAGTAAAAGCTGTAAAAGGGATGGCTTACCTTCTTTGGTGGATATTTTGTTCGCCCCTGTAGACGTTCCTGCTGGGGGCCGTTTTCTGCTTGAGTGGGCGGCGCAAGAAATGTGTCCTCGCAACTTCCTCCTGTGGCGTTGGAGCTTATGGACGGGACACTCGGCTGTTGCGGGCTCCTCGACAGCGAGGGGTGGTCTTTTGATGTTGTTGAATAGGTCCTCTTTGATTTTTGTTAATTAAACTGACAACTCTTTGTCTTTTCAATTTCGGTTTTATTGATTAAGCTTTAAATTTTAATTGAGTGTACATTGTTGGATTTCTAAGTTTAATTTTTCGTACGGCCAGCGGTTCGGCCTCTGGGGATCTACTGATCTCGAAATAGAAAATTACTGCCCTTTTATAGTTTTTTTAGTTGAGAATTGTCAACTATTTTATTGTCAAAATTCCCAGAAGCAACCATAGACTTTGTGCGCTTAAATTGGAGTTGTGTTCTGGGAACTTGTTAGAGGTTTGGTTGGATAGGTTCTGAGAAGGGGAGTCATGAATTGCGTTTTGAATTAAGCATTTCATGATGTCAGGATTTTGGGAATTGAGTTAATGTACGACGAATTGACTTTTGGTTTAATTCGTTGTTCATGTGACTCAATATGGAGTTTGGATGTACGACGGTTGCCTTTTATATTTCGGGATTAGAGAACAAAAACAAATATTGATCATCGAAAATCACTTTATTGTTTTTAAAAATATTCCCCATGAATATCTATACACTTTTGCATGCGTCTGAACCGATTGTCGAAGCACTTTTGCCACTCTGATTGAGGTATCTCCAACACATGCATTCTGAATGCAGCAACCGCTTCTTCAGGTGTCGAAAAACGTTGACCTCTCAGTTTGTTTTTTACGTACGGGAATAAAAAGAAGTCATTCGGTGCCAAGTCAGGACTATAAGGCGGATGACCCATCAAATCGATGTTTTGGGTGCTCAAAAATGCAGTTGTCGCAGCCAATGTGTGAGGGCTCGCATTGTCGTGGTGAAGAGTGACCCGTCTTCGGCGGTTGGTTTTCCTGATTTCTTGGAAGACAACTGGCAAACAAATGGTTGTGTACCACTCAGAATTGACTGTTCTGCGTTGTTCTAGTGGTACGGTTGCGACATGTCCAGTTTTTTGCGAAAAAAACAGGCGACCATTTGCTTGGAAGTGCTTCGTGCGCGAACAACTTTTGTTGGATTTGGCTCTTCTTGAAACACCCAGACGGTCGACTGCTGTTTACTTTCGGGCTCATACGCGTAAATCCACGATTCACCACCTGTCACGATGTCATAGACGTGTTTCGAAGCACCGCGACCGTATTTTTTGAGCATTTCTTTCGACCAATTGACACGAGCCTTTTTTTGGGCGATTGACAAATTGTGTGGGATCCAACGCGAACAAATTTTTTTGACAGTCAAATGTTTATGCAATATTGAATGTATGCTGGTCCCACTAACGCCTAAGGTTGTCTCAATCTCACGATAGGTCACATGACGATTTTCCAGTATCAGTTCGCGCACAGCATCTACGGTTTTCGGAACAACAACTGATTTCGGACGACCTTCACGAAATTCATCTTGGAGTGAACTACGACCACGATTGAATTCACCATACCATCGATAAACACTGGTCCTTGATGGAGCTTCATCGCCATAAATTGAATTAAGTTCATCCATGCACTGTTGCTGAGTTAATCCACGCCGAAAGTTGTAAAAAATAATCGCACTAAAATGTTGACGATTTAATTCCATTTTTGGACCGAGATGAATCTTTTAAGTTACTGTAAACAACACAAATAGCGCTCGTATATCAAAACGTTCTGAGTGCGTATAACCTCATAAATGTCCAACTTTACGACAGAGCTGTCAATTGCCGGATTGCAACGCTAGGGTTGCCAAATCCCGAAACATAAGAGGCAACCCTCGTATTATGTATTAATGGGAAGTATTGGGGATTTGGATGTGATTATTTGATAATATTGGGGATTTGGATAGGAGAAGCGATTTAGGATCGCTTCATTGGGTGTGAACCGAAACGCTTTTAGGGGAAACTCGGTGTTGCTTGATGCAGGGAAATGATGATGGCCTTGGGGAGGAATATTTGCAGGTTTGGGGATGGGAAATTAAACTGACATTATGGGTGGTTCTTCAGGTAAGCTTAAAAGAACCCCCACAACTTCTGCAGACTTTACCGTCTAGGCAGTAAAATGGGGAGCACAAGGTCCAATAGTAGAGACCGATCACTACGCTAAGACTTCACAGTCTTAGGTGTAGTAAATGATACCGTATCGGATATCTTTATAACCGAAAGAGCTCAGCCCAAAATCGAGACTAACTTACTGGCACAGTAATATCTAGAAACATGGAATAGCTAATTATAGACACCTACATCCACAGTGACTACCAAGTCGTAATGACTAAATATTACCATAAGCTGATTCGTTACAGGCAGATTGATTAAAAAAGTCCAGAAAAATTAGTGGAAAGGAAAAGACTACAATGCGGGGCTATTCGATTATATGATGAAAACCCAGTCGAATAATTCGGCGCAGCGCTCGATCCAATGCTCTGAGTCTACGAATAATCGTAATTTTTTGAAAAATCTAAATAACTCAAAAACAGTGCGACTTTCACTAGAGTCATGTCATATTTCCCTAAGAGGTTTTGAGGTAAGGAATCATCACCCGGTCCTCACAAACGTGGCACGCTATTTACGGGATACCCTCTACACAAACAACCAGAAAAAAAAAAAAAACAAAAAAAAAACAACCGAAAAAATAAATAAATAAACAAGCAGAGAAACAAAATATCTGTACTTTTAATACATCATCATCATCATCATCGGCACTACAACCGGGAACCGGTCTTGGCCTTATTTAGCAAGTCTTGAGGCTTGTTAAATTTTCCATAATGATTTATTTTTTCTGGGCAAGGTCATTAGTCTTGCGCCAGGGGCTCCCCGACGCGGAATCGAACCCCGGTCTCCCGGGTGACAGGCGGGTATACTAACCACTATACTATCGAGGAGCCCCTTTTAATACAGCAATCCTTGAAATGTAATTTCAGTAGAAAATTTTATGAATTCATTATCAGGTTTCTTACAGCAAATTACTGCGCATAAGCGACGAATATCGTCGGCTTTTCAGAGAGTGTTAAGACTCCACGCGATTTAGATATCCCACTATTGGTAAGACACAAGGCTATTCGAAATCCTAAGCTGTATCTATTGGCACACGAATATTAAGGAAGGAAGGTAAAGCGGCATGTCACTGTTTACAAATGACAGTAATTAGCACATTGTTCTGATGATCATAGACCGATTGTATGCAATCTTCTGAATGGATTAACCAACTTATTCAATTAAAGTCAGTCTATCATTGCGAACTGAATCTAGTATACAATTATTTGCGGGAAGCGATTCAATTTGTCATTTCTCAAGGCTCACAATAGCTCCCATTTATAACGACTGAGATCCACTTATCGCCACTCATGTCATACATATTCTGTATTTTGTTTGTTTCTTAGTAAAACATATTGAGGTCTCGTGCCGCAACTTATTTGTGTGGCGGCAATTATCGGCAGTCGTTTAACGTCTCTTAAAAAACTTCTATTAAACATATTTCCAACTGGAACCTGAATTTGTGTAGAATATATCAGTATTCAAACACACGCTAATTATATATTTGCCAATGAGTAAACGTAACATTTTAGGTTATAGTTATTTTCTCTCCAAAGATTCATGTATTGGGTGGCTTGGATTGATATTTATACATGATGGTACAGTCGAGCTCTAGTCAGTTAAGCGTACGTGTCGTTCTTACCCAAAACAGAATTCATTTTAATCATGAATCGCTGTATAGAATATTCTTATTCCAATACGGTTGGTGCGCCGGAGTTTTTAGACACAAAGTTCTTCAAGGAAGCCATTGAAAATGCCCTTCTATTAGACGATATAAGAATTCGGAAAGTACACTTTGAAATGGGAAGCCAAGCCGGTGAAAACTACTGTAGTCGAATTTTTAGGGTCCGGCTCACCTTTGAATATGGCACAAACAAATCGAACACTACGACTGTCATCATCAAATGTGTTGAAAAGTTAGGAAACTCAAATTTCTTAGAGGACATGAGGGTCTATCTAAAGGAGAGAGCTATGTACACGAACACGCTCCTCAGATTGGAGACCCTTTCTAATAAGACGAAATTCGGGCCAACATTGTACCACGTTGTCAAGGAACCCGTGAATACGTTCGTTTTTGAAGATCTTATGACACTTGCATATAAAATGGCAAATCGCGAGAACGGTTTAGATATCATGCATTGTGAATTGGTCATGAAAAAACTCGGGCAGCTCCATGGAACATCAGTGATTCTCCACGAGAAGGCAAGTTTTTATTCTTATACCACGATAACATTTTATTCGATAATCTTATTTTTCCAACCACACAGGACCCGAAATCCATGACTCTTTACACCGACGGAATGTTAAGTGAAAAAATATTGCGGGACTCAGACTTTTTTCATGTATACTGCAAGGGCAATATGAAGGGCCTGATTTCAGCTGTCGAAAAATGGAAAGGCTACGAGAGCGTTGCTAAACAATTGAACATTTATTTGTTGAAAATGAACGATATTCTATTGCAAGCTATACAACCTTTACCAGGGGAATTTAAGGTCCTGAACCATGGTGATCTTTGGGTCAACAACATGTTGTTTAAATACTCATCACAGTCCAACAATCAACCAGAAGATGTGAGATTTGTCGATTTCCAACTAAGTCGCTTCGGCAGTCCGGGATTTGATCTAAATTACTTTTTTTACACTTCTCTACCTTTGGATATTTTGAAAGACAAAAGGGAACATCTTTTAAGTGTGTATTACGACTCATTACGTGAGGTACTAAGCGCACATCGGTACAAAACCATACCCACATTCAAAGACATTCTTCTGGAAGTGCGTCAGAGAGAGAGTTATGGATTTTTCGCCCATTACGTCGTCTTTCCGCCAGTCGCAATGGATAAATCCCAGTGCGCGGATAATTCCATAGAAAACTTTTTGGATAAGAACATCATAAAGAAAAAAATCGAAATTATGTTTTCATCTAAACGGGTTGAGGATACGATGAGGTACACTCTCAAGAAATTCGAAGAATTGGGTGTTTTGGGATGAGTCTAAGCCACGTTTCTATTTCTATTATCATTTTGATTTATTATTTATACTACGGCTTTCGGCTAAACGGTTTATATCCTTATTTAACATAGTTAGAGTTTATTTTAAATTGTGGTAAATTGTGGGTATGGAAGTGAGTATAATAAAAATTCGAAATTTTATTTTTAAACAGTGTTTAACTAATTACCAAGAAGTTTGTTCGTGACGTTATTCTCACACTAAACCTAACCTATCTTTTCTTATATACACTCTTTGCTGTTAACAGTAGTCTAAACCCTATTTTGCGCGTCGCAGGGGCACAGCTGAGAATCAAGAGTTTTAAATGCCATTACACCAATTTATGATCAACTAGTGCACTACGAGGGTTGCCTTTTATATTTCGGGATTAGAGAACAAAAACAAATATTGATCATCGAAAATTACTTTATTGTTTTTCAAAATATTCCCCATGAAGATCTATACACTTTTGCATGCGTTTGAACCAATTGTCGAAGCACTTTTGCCACTCTGATTGAGGTATCTCCAACACATGCATTCTGAATGCAGCAACCGCTTCTTCAGGTGTCGAAAAACGTTGACCTCTCAGTTTGTTTTTTACGTACGGGAATAAAAAGAAGTCATTCGGTGCCAAGTCAGGACTATACGGCGGATGACCCATCAAATCAATGTTTTGGGTGCTCAAAAATGCAGTTGTCGCAGCCAATGTGTGAGAGGTCGCATTGTCGTGGTGAAGAGTGATCCGTCTTCGGTGGTTGGTTTTCCTGATTTCTTGGAAGACAACTGGCAAACAAATGGTTGTGTACCACTCAGAATTGACTGTTCTGCCTTGTTCTAGTGGTACGGTTGCGACATGTCCAGTTTTTCCGAAAAAAACAGGCGACCATTTGCTTGGAAGTGCTTCGTGTGCGAACAACTTTTGTTGGATTTGGCTCATCTGGAAACACCCAGACAGTCGACTGCTGTTTACTTTCGGGCTCATACGCGTAAATCCACGATTCACCACCTGTCACGATGTCATAGACGTGTTTCGAAGCACCGCGACCGTATTTTTTGAGCATTTCTTTCGACCAATTGACACGAGCCTTTTTTTGGGGGATTGACAAATTGTGTGGGATCCAACGCGAACAAATTTTTTTGACAGTCAAATGTTTATGCAATATTGAATGTATGCTGGTCCCACTAACGCCTAAGGTTGTCTCAATCTGAAGATAGGTCACATGACGATTTTCCAATATCAGTTCGCGCACAGCATCAATGGTTTTCGGAACAACAACTGATTTTGGACGACCTTCACGAAATTCATCTTGGAGTGAACTACGACCACGATTGAATTCACCATACCATCGATAAACACTGGTCCTTGATGGAGCTTCATCGCCAAAAATTGAATTAAGTTCATCCATGCACTGTTGCTGAGTTAATCCACGCCGAAAGTTGTAAAAAATAATCGCACTAAAATGTTGACGATTTAATTCCATTTTTGGACCGAGATGAATCTTTTAAGTTACTGTAAACAACACAAATAGCGCTCGTATATCAAAACGTTCTGAGTGCGTATAACCTCAAAAATGTCCAACTTTACGACAGAGCTGTCAATTGCCGGATTGCAACACTAGGGTTGCCAAACCCCGAAACATAAGAGGCAACCCTCGTAATATTTAAGGCAATCATATGATATATCTATCGAATGCTTACAGAAATGGGTGCACTCGAGCCATATTAACTGATTACATAAAATATTTCCACTACAAATTACAAACGTTGTTGATATGAGTGAAAAGTTCTTAATCGCAAACGGATTTGTAATTAGTACCATATATGTACACTCATAAAAGACAAGCAATAGGAAAATGCCCAACCTATGTATAGAAAGCACATGTATAGAGGCCTGAAAGTAACATCAATAAAGATGATCAATTCCGATTGAATTCCACATTTCCAACGTCAACAATGGCGAAATTATGAGCGTCGGTCAATTAGAAACCCCTGCTTGGTGGAAACCTTGACATGATGTTGGGGCTTAAACTACAATGAATCGCTCAGGTTATGCCGACGGAAGGATATGCTTCCAGTAGGGTCACCCATGTCAGACAGACCAGTGAGGAGAAACACACAAAGATCTACCACCCGAATCCAGCGTGTTACGTGTCACCGTGCCCATTGGGTGGTTTACAGCCAGGGGTTTACCCGGTGTATTATAACGGCGCCTCTCTGACACCGGATTGAATCAGAACAGTAAGCTGACCTTACTATATCCCAGCGGGGCTCTGATATGACCGACTATATGAAACCCCAAGACTCGTGGGAACAAAAATCAATAATTAATATAAACAAAACAATCCCACGAAAAACTTGGTAGGCGTCGGTGTGATGAGCCGACACTACCATAAGGGAACAAGTCATGAAGAAAACACCCAATCGGAAAAAGAGGACGTAGGAAAAAACGGAAAAAGCGGAATATACTCGTCGGCATGTGGAATGTTCGAACGTTATATAAACCAGGCTCCATATAGACGGTCGTAGCAAACGCGAACCATATAAAATGGACACCGTCGCGCTTCAGGGAGTCAACTCCCACATCAAGTAATCGAAACCAACGGATTCACGCTGGCTTGTGAAGGTAACCACACACATAACCTCGGAACCGACTTCATCATAAGCAAGAAGATTACGCCCCATGTAAAATATATGAAATTTATTAATAACCGAATGTCGATGCTAGAAATACGGGGCACATGGTATAATTATATATTTATAAACGTACACGCCCCAACAGAATCTACCGACGAAGAAACGAAGGACACGTTATACGAGACCCTAGAGGAAGTATTTGATGGGACCTCATCATTCGATGTTAAAATCCTCCCCGGGGACCTCAAAACAAAAATTGGAGAGGAAGATATCTTCCAACCAACTATAGGTAAAGAAAGCCCACACGATGGTTCAAATGACAGTGGAATTCGAAATATCACGGTCGCACCCTCAAAAGTGTAGTAGTGAAAAGCACCGTGTTCAAGCACAAGCAAATCGATAAATCCACATGGATATCACCCGATGGCCTAATGTGTAACCAAATAGACTACTTCCGCAGAGACAAAAGAGACCACCCGAACATCCGTAAGATCATATAGAGGAGTAGACTGCGACTCCGACCATTACCTAGTGATGGGCAAAATTAGATGTCGGCTCACAGCAAACCTGTGGGGGTTTCTCTAAAGTACACGGAGAACCACCCACCATTCCCGGCTAATCCCATCCAATTTCGACCGCCTTACAGCGCGTCAAACGAACCACATTCCCTCCTACTTACCTGTTCACCTGCAAAGCATGTTACCTCCAAGGGCGCATAGCTAAACTCATTGTTCCATGCGGACAACGCATAAAGGAGTTTAGCTTTCCTTCTTCGCCATACGGCAACTCTTGTTCATGTCGATTAGCGACAACCAAATCCAGCCGGACGAAGTTGTCGCATCATTGCAGAACCGCTTGGGAAAATTATCAAAACAGTCTATTGAATCACACGATAATATTTTCCTAGCGTTACTTGGCCTTTTCCCAGATCTCTAATCCGCTGGGGATCAAACATCTCTTTACCCAGGTGAATAGCGTAAAACACATTTTCCTCTCCTCCGCATTTCTTCCATTCTATAGCCATGCGCCTCCGGGATAATCACCACACCACACTACCCCCAGTGTGGAACACCTCGGAGGTCACATTACCACACGCACACTAAGCCAGATCAACCCCGAGTTATTGCGCTCCCCGCTTTGTGTTTTTCGTCCACTCTGCGCACATCGGCGTGCAACGAATACGCCAGCGCTTGTTCACCCCGGTGCGCATGGGGAAACGAAGAGCGCACAAGAGAGAGCGCAATCACATCGGCTGGCTAGTGCGCACCAGCAATAAATTTCCCTTTTTTACTTCTCGTCACCTTTTTAAACCAGAGTCCCGCCAGTCGCAATCCAACCACCGGCGCGTGCACACACCCCAGAATCGGTCAGATTTTACCAAATGCAAATTTTACCACCCGAATAGAATTCACGTCCCGTTTCTTTGCGTGCGAGGAGTCAGTCGCTCAGTCAACTTCAGTTCGATTAGCAAACGATCAAGAATCAAGCGCGTCGAGTAATGTTCCGACTCAATTCATGGACGGTTGAGAATAAAGTGTAATCAAATACATCTTGTAATACAGCCGAGTAATTTCCCGATTCATTTCACAAACGATTAGAACAAAGCTTTAAACTATTAAGGACCTAAAGCATAATCAAATAGATCTTGTAATACAGTTGAACCATCGACAATAAAAACCTTGTACACTTAACAACTTTCGGTTAATTTTTTATTTCTGTGGTACAGTGTCCGCTCCGTCTTTTATTCAACTGCCGATATCATCTTCCCCGTGGAGCAGGTGGAGAAAGCGATTGAGGAAGGAAGTGAATCAGCGTCGCACGCCGGCGCAACATAACTCCTCCCCCACAAACCCACTTGAGCAGTGACGGGAGACGAGCAAAAAGTTCGACATTGATAAACTAAAAGACCTGTGCGAAAGGGCTGAATATCAAGACGAACTCACAAATAGATTTAGCATCCTAGAGAATTGGAGTAGTGAGAAAGAAGAGAAAAATGGTGGGGGCACTAAATGGGCATCGATCAGAGACGTAATCAAACAAACAGCCCAAAATATATAAGGATTTAAAAAAACAATTAAGTCCACATTTTTATTTGACTTGGTTTGAGTGCACAGCGGAGATCGAACAACCTAAATACTTAGAAAGATATGATGAAGTTAACGCAGAACGATACGCGACGATCCGGAAAGGGACAATGAGACTTTTCAAACGCAAGAAACCCAAATGGGAGAAGACTCTGATCGAAAAAATCCTAGAAAATGCCAGAGCAAGGAACATCAGAGGTATGTAAGCCGGCATAAATTTAATTAAAAATGGCAACCCCGGGAGATCCAAAATAATTCGAGACGCAAACGGCTGTCTGGTCACAGAAACAAACAATAGCGTGACAAGATGAAAGCAGTACTTTGAAAACCTGCTCAATGTGCGCACCCATCAACCACAAATAAACGCACCATACGTACATATACCCTAGCCTTAGATCCAAGAGCCCTCTTTAAACGGAGTGGTAGATGCAATAAATCGATTGAAAAAGAACAAGGCTCCCGGGGTCGGCTGCATATCGGGAGAGCTTATGAAGCATGAAGAAGAGGCTACCGCTCGAAAGATCCACCAACTGATTAACACAATATGGGATAACGAAGTCACTCCGGAAGAATGGAAAACCTCAATAGTCGCCCTCATCTTCAAAAAAGGTGACAGATCTGATTGCGAAAACTATAGAGGAATATCATTGCTCCCATCCACATACAAAATACTAACATATGTCGTACTGGCGAAAATCACACCGTACGCAGAAGAAATACCGGAAGACTACTAGTGCGGATTCCGTAGGAATCGGTCAACGAGCAACCAAATAGTCACAGTAAGGCAACTGCTGGAAAATAAGTGGGAATACGGAGAGAAGGTTCACCAACTTTTTGTTGACTTCAAAAAAGCCTACGATTCAACCGCAAAACAGAGACTCTACCATATTCTAGTTGAGTTGGAAGTCCCAAAAAAATATGCCGCCCTCATTCAAATTTGCATGAACGAAAACAAAAGGCGAGTCAGAATAGAAAACCACTTGTCAGAACCTCTTACCTTGTCTTTTTAACCTTGTGCTCGAGTATGTCATCAGAAAAGTACAAGACGACAACATGGCGGGATTATCCCTGAACGGGGTCACACAAGTGCTCGTATATGCGGATGACATCGCCGTTTTTGGCAATAATCTAGAAACTATAAGTAAAAACTGTAAAATCATCATGCAAGCGTCAGAAAAACTGGGCCTAGAAATATATGAAGACAAAACAAAATACATGATTACGACGAGAGTAGGCGGACCTCAGGGATCACATATAAACGTCAGAGACAAGATATTTGCGAAAGTTAAAGAGCTTAAATATCTGGGAACAATACTGACGGCCAGTAACGAAATGTCGAAGGAAATTAACAAAAGACCGCATCCCACCAACGCTAGTTGGCACGCAGTAAGTAAAATGCGTAAATCCAAACCTCTATCATCTAATATAAGAACCGTGACGTGCTTACAGAACCATAATCATACTGATTGTTCTACACGGATGCGAAACATGGGCTCTCACAAAACGGAAAGAAAACAAATTCCGCGTATTTGAGAATAAAGTTTTAAGGAGTATCTTTGGCGGTATATATGATGAAGAAGCAGGGCAATAGAGGAAACTCTATAACCATGAAATGGAAGTGATATACCGCAAACCTACAATAGTGAGAGTAATCAGATCGCGAAGAGTAAGATGAGCCGGACATATTGTGAAAATGGGTGACGATTGGACCGTGCGTTGAATTCTTGACGGTAGACCAACAAGAAAAAGACCGACAGGACGGCCGCGACCAAGATGGGAGGACAATGTTAGGTTTGACCTTGAGGAGATCAGATCGGATGGTCAATCGTGGAAGGAGTCGGTGAGGTCATGAACTTCCGATATAGGCCAATAAATCGTAATCAGTCAGGTAGAATCGTATCCAACACATATTGGAGTAATTCAACACTCGTTAGTGCAACAAACTTCACTATCGTTCTTAAGTGGCGTAATTGTCAAGATGCGAGTGGCACTTGAGCAATTATGGACTCAACTCATTTGGGTTGAGTTACATAGCTCCCGGTTTCGAACCTAAAATATCGTTGGAGCTTTTTCCGTAGCTGCATGCACCCAGAACGCAGTAGTTCGCGTACTTCTATAGAGTGTTGCGATGATAGATAGAAGAATACAATTCATACCAAAGCTAGAACGACTTGAATCACTGCAAAAGTTTGATTCAAAGATTCAACATAGCAAACTACGGCCGTATGTAGACAATGATATATTTTTTGTTCGCTACCATGTACCCTTTAGGATTGCCATATAATTGCTATGGCATGCCCTCTGATGATTAAATTTTTCGATGTTTCTTTGGTGCTGCGCTCTTCACTATGATTGCGTGTTCGTGTGATGTGTGAGGTCTGTGGGGAAGAAGTATTGTGCCAACACGGACACTCGGTTCACTTCCATCCCCATCGTCCGTCACTTGATCAAGGTTTCGTCAAACCGAATCGTCACTAGAAAAAACACAAAAAGGGACTCCACAACACTATGTCCACAAACGTAACACAGAAACCCGCTCAGGAACTGCAGCACTGGAGAAGAGTCAAATGAGACACACGGCTTATTAACTATTTACTCTTTATTGTTTTCGCTTAAGGATTACACGTTGGATGACAATTTATTTAATTCTTAAATGAAAAGTTCACTCGCAGTTTATTTAATTCCGAACACTTTAGTCTTCACTATAGCTTTAAATTTGAGACGAGCTATCAAGTCAACCAGCACTTCACAAACGACTCGTTATGAACGCATCTCCGCAGACGGCGGAGAGTGGGAGTGAACTGACCGTCACGAACGGTGGTTGTAATAGGACTCAACCATATTTTATCGTTTTGGGGGTGAGTTTGCCCAAAAACAAAGTGTTTCTCTGTGGTGGAAACAAGGAAGAAAGACTTGGCAACGTATGTGTATTCGTTAGTGAAGATCACATTGGTTTTTTTTTCATACACAAGGCCATGGGGATGAAGCTGAAAAATCGAAAAACAAGGGGATCGATTGTTTAACCTATGCATTGCAGCTATAATAGCCGCAATTCCCATGCACATGTTGCTAATTGGTTCTAGCTCATTTACAGGGAATTGGTCTCAACGTCTATGGTGCTAATTACATGCAGCTGCGTTGGACCATTTATCGTTGGTTAAAGTGGTCGCCAGCTAATGTGTATGTTTGGTGATTTATGATACACTTGGTGAGGACGGGAAATAGGCGACGCAATGTGTATGGTCCCTGTTATGATGGTTACATTATATGTAAACCAAATCATCTTGTTTTCAGGAATTCGTTTAGGGGGATTTGCTTGGCACTGAAGGTGCCGAATTGATTGAGATTCCTGATAAGGTAAGAAAGAAATCTTACAGAGAATTGGTATGCGAAGGAAATGCATGAAAGGTAAGTTTTCTTTTACAGGGACTTAAAGATCATAGATTTTATCTCTTTAATGCGTGAAGCATTTTCAGGTGCCTAATGCGATGAGGTAATGGCGGTTTTTAGGTAAGTGTACCGTGGGGTTTGCCGGCACCCTCACAGGTCTATTGAATTCTCCGCATTTTTTCTCCTCAGATATTTCGTTATGTTCACTTTGTATGCGGAAGGATAAACTGAGCAGATAAAGCCCGTGTGACAAACGTACCGTCAGAGCAGGCAGGGTCAGATGATGATGTAAGGCACGGGTACACTACAGGAGAGTGTATGGTATGTATACAGACCGCGGCGGGGTAACCAATCAACGTTCAGCACCGATAGTGAAGAAAAAGATTCGAACCAACGCAGAGATGGTTTAGAAGCATGTATTGACGCATCAGAACGCGCTGTGTTCAGACAACGATTTATTTTTCATCGCTACTATTTTAGCCCTGTGTATTTTTTAATTTGTTTTTCTTTAGTGCTTCCTCTTCACTATGGTTACGTGTTCGTGTGGAATGTCGTCTGGTTGGAATGGCCACTTTTTAACCAGCTCTAACGTAACGCTCCTTTGGCCATTTTTCACCCTTCCTCGCACTACACCAAACTAACAACAGTTTGACAGGTTGAAAATCAGAATTGTCATAAAACGTTTAAAATACCCTCAAATGATCACTTCCATTTATTGTATTGTATATTAATCAAGTGTGTAGCAGATAAAGAAATTTCCACATGTACCATATACTACACACTTTGTTCCAACCAAGTAAAAATTAACAAATCTTTTCGTGCCCAGTTGATATAGTACCTTTATCGTTTATTACATTATGAAGATTAACAGTGGTGTTTATCGTGTGTAGCATTACTTATTACAGACAAGAATCAGTACACTAATCATGGACGTCGTGACAGTATAAATTTGGCATTCAGTGTGACTTGTGGGTAACATATTGGTAAGGAGAGTGCAACAACTAATTATTCAATTCAATTTTATTTGGTAGATAATTACATTTATGGTATATTTTACAACTAGTACTTAAGAGATTTAGGATAGCAATTCCTTTACAACTATAATCTTAAATCTATATAATGACAATAGCACAATTTTAATGAATTTATTAATTAAAAATTGCACGGGCTGTCGGTTATTTTATATAGTAATGACCTCGATATAATTTTCATAGACAGAGTACATATGTAGTGATTTATGATAACGCAAGACGGGAAACGAGAACATTGTCAGAAAAAGAACAATTGACGAAGAAGTTTCGATTGATTTTGTCAATAAGGAACTCTACCGGTTTAACGTTAGCGTTTTCATGTAGTTCATGTGTCGAATAATGTCATGGCAAATTCAGCAACATTTTCAATATTTTATTTTGACACCTTTGCAATTTTATTTTGTGTGTGCGAGGACAATTACACCATACAGGGGTTTTGAATATTATAATTTTATTTTCGATGCTAAGCTTTGACTTTCTACACACTAATGGATACATAACTCTTACGACTTTGTTTATTTTGTCAATTGTGGTAGTGGTGTGTTTTTGAAACATAAGTTTTTTATCTAGAATAATACCTAGATATCTACAGTCTTCGGACCAATCAATATCAACTGCACACATACTGAGTTTAGTGCCATTTGGTAGGTAGCAGTGTTTCCTACATCTCGAAAACCAGACAGCTTGTGTTTTATTACCATTTCTTTTTATTTTCCATTTCCTGTAATATACTGCTAGCTTGGCAAGAGCTCCTTGCAAAGAGTTGTGGACATTAGTGAATAAGGCACCCGAAGAGAAAATGGCCGTATCATCGGCAAACATAGCTACCTGAATGTTTTCACCTAGACATGTTAAATCTGCAACAAACAATGTAAATAATATGGGACCAAGGACCGAGCCTTGGGGTACACCATAGTGGATTTGGTGAGTAGAGGATATGTCGGTTCCTATACTCACAATATATTTTCTCGAACGAAGAAAGCTCTGGATGATTTTGATAAGCGGTATTGGCAGCTTAAGCTTTAGTAGCTTATAAATCAAGGCATCGTGCCATACCGTATCAAAGGCTTTTTCGATGTCCAGAAGAACCAGTCCCGTTGACTCCTTGTCGATGAATTTACCAGCTATGTGGTTTTTAATGCGCAAGACTTGGTGGATTGTGCTGTGACCACTACGGAAACCAAACTGAAAGTTTGGTAAGATGTTATTGTCTTCCACAAAACGATCAATCCTTTCCTTAATGATTTTTTCTAAGAGCTTACTTGGACAGCTAAGTAGACTAATAGGTCTGTAGCTTTCGGGGCTGTTCTTCGGTTTACCGGGTTTCGGGATAGGTATTACTTTTGCTGTTTTCCAATAGTCAAAATAACAATTCTTAAGACAAGCGTTGAAAATGAACGTTAAATAGTTACTTGCAGCAGGTGGAAGTGCTTTGATTAATTTGTTGTTAATATTATCGAGACCCGCAGCCTTTTTTGATTTCGATTTTTTTTATCAATTCTTTAACTTTGCTGATATTAGTTGCGTAAGTACTTTCAGCTGGTGTTTGAGAAAGTACATGGATAGTGTTAGCAACTTCAGCTTCAGTATACGCGTCGCTTAGATGCATAGATATGTAGTGGTTCTTACTAAACGTGTTAGCAAGTAGGTTCGATTTCTCCACTGAAGAAATAAACAACTTGTCGTGGACTTTAAACGGAGGAATACTTGAACCTCTCTTTTTCATAAGTTTTGATATTTTCCAGAACGGTTTGCTTGCTTTGTCAAGAGAGGAAAGGTGTTTATTCCAACACTTGTTCCTATATGTTGAGATTTCGTTTTTAATGATATTATTTAAGACTTTAACATTAACTAGAAAACGATCGATTTTATAACGCAGTCATTTTCTTCTTTCAGAGTTTCGTAGCCTAATCAGATGTAAGACATTTAGGTATCGCAAGATCGGCCGCTCTATTGATAACAGAAACAAAATTGTTGCATAGGATATCAATATGCTCGTTGCAGGTTATAGAATTTAGGCTGGTATCACCTAGAACCAAGTTCGTGTTTATATATGATTTATAACAATTCCAGTTGGCGGCGGAATAGTTGTGGTATAAACTGGTACGATTTACAACTACTGTATGATTCACTGTGAGGCTGATCGGAAGGTGGTCTGAACTTAACGCATTTAGAGTTAATGGTACTGTGCAATAATTTGGAATATTAGTGATATATAGATCAAGAGTTGAGGGGTTCTTGTTAGCACTCGCTGGGATATAGGTGGGGAGAAGTGGATAAAGTATGGAAAAACTTGGGCTGGATTCAGCAACATCTAGTAAAATGTTACCCCAGCTGTTTGCCCTAAGACAATTCCACGACTGATGTCTGCAGTTTAGATCACCACCAATAATTACCTTGTATCGAGTGTTGACTCTATACAATTTTTGCAGATCCCGCTTAAAGTAAGTAGATTTCTCAATGTTTCTATTTCCTCCAGGGAAATAGACCGAAAAAAGACTCACCTTGGAGTTGTCACTTAATGTTACATCTATACTAATTTCCTCAATTAACTTAAGGCGCAATGAAGGACGCAAGGAATGATCTATACATTTTTTCACAACAATGGCGACACCTCCACCACTAGCATGTACCCTGTCTAGGCGATAGCATATGTAATTTTGATGTGAGAAAGAAATGTCTTGTTTGAGCCAGGTTTCTGAAACAAGTGCAATGTCAATATTAAAATTTATCAAGAAACTAAAAAATTCATGCTTTTTGTTTCTGATGATTCTCGCATTCCAAGTTATGATGTTAGGAGAGTTTCTTAACATGTTTTGTTCCGAGTATATGTACTTAATAGCTAATGAAGTAATGACGTTAAATTGGTCAGCTTTAGTTTGACAAGCACTAAGCTTGGTTACAACTTCATTAAGAAGAGAGTTTATCTCGCTAAATGAGAACATGTTATCATTAGTTAAAGTTTCTGACGGATTTTTCTTCGTGTGTGTCGTATCACTGTTGGAAGGTTGCTGGATTTGATGGCGGCCAGGAGCCCAAGTGGATGAAGGGGGTGAAGGTTGACGCACTGATCGGGGTAGTGGAGGAAAATTATCAATGGATAATCGGTCGGGCACTGGCTGCCGTTTGTCACTCGGAGGCTGTAGGAAGGTTGTATTTCCTGTACCACGTCCACGTGGGGATAATTTGCGGCGAATATCTATGTACTGCTTTCGGCTTATGCAGTCTGGATCGGTGGATTTATGTGGCCCACTACAATTTGCACACTTGATGACCTCATTCGTTTTGCAGTCGGATGTTTTATGGTTTCCCGAACAGATTGCACAGAAGCTATTTATGTGACAAAGCATCGAACCGTGACCGTAAAGCTGACAATTGTGACATTGTGTGACCTTACCTGGATGATGTTTTTTAAAGTCCCAGCGAACGATGGTTTTGAACAAGGTAGAGTTGTTCCGTTTTAGTTCGTTTAATTTAACAGTACCGCGTTGAATGTATACGATGTACAAGTAGTGTTTGTACAGGGCTTTTGTTGACGGATTTAATGTCATGGTTTTAACATCTAGGCACTTAATCCCGAGTGCAATTAGTTCATTTTTCACAGTATCGTTGCTAATCAAATCTAATCCTGATAACACTACCTTTAATGGACGATTTTCCTTACGCGAGTGGGTAAAAAACTCACATTTTAACCGTAAGAGTTCGGTTCTGATTTTCCATTGTTGGGGCACATATTTTTTGTCCAAGCGATATGTTTTTAATTAGGTATTTGTCTATCTTAATGTTGCTCAAAATATCACGCACTTTAGCACTAGTTGTTTTTAACACCACAATTGGCGGAACGGTTTCTTTAGGAAGTTCTGCGCACTGTTCGTCATTGGTCGGATCCATTTCAGGAGAGTGTTCCATCAGACTTTGAAGTGGTTGAAAAAAGTAAGTGTTTGAACACATTTTAGATTTTTCTAGCACTTTATTGTTCACTTTTGAAAGTTTATCGGGAGGAGTTTGGCCTCCAATAACGGGGTCGTAACGCAACCGTTTGCGCTGACTTTTGTTTAACACACGTGGCCCAGGGGCCATAACTTAACGGTTTTAAAACTTGTTCAAATTTTTGTATGCGGAAAACGAGGCAAAGAAAACAAGATAATGGTAATTAAATTATTGTGAACATAACGGTTGATTAAGATAAATAGCACGAGCAAAACTGTGAGACAAGTTGTCTGTTTGAAAGTCAGCCAGGTACTCACATCTTATTATTAGGACTTACAATTACGCTTGTTTTTATTTTAACTCTGAACAATCAATGCCAATATATATTCATGTATATTTTGTCGCTATATTGTTGAAACATTTTGCGGAGGGTTTTCGAAATAGGAATTTTTTGATTTTTTTTTTTTTTTTGAGATTTACATATTATATATAAATTTTTATATGTATGTACCTTATATGTATAAATATATCTTATATATAATGATATATGCATTATATACATAAAACTAGACAATAACCTACTAAAAAATCCTCTCAGGTATAAAAATTAAAAATTACGAAAAATATACACAAACGGTAAACACGGGGTAGAAATATACCCCACTTCCACTTTTAATCTTTTCTACTCAAGCATGTGTAAGCGACTGGAGCTAAAAGTGTGCCTCCCCACTCTTTAATGATAAAATTGAATTATGATCAGGGTGCTGCCGTGTAGTAAAGCAAATCATTCTCTTTCGGCTGGAGATTGAAAAATGTCTGGGGTGTAAATACACCCAAGTTTACCGGTTTAGGGATATATATATATATATATATATATATATATATATATATATATATATATATATTGTTATGCCTGGACGGGCTATACACCTTCGTATTAGACACTGATGGGCCCCCAGGCCAGATATAGGTTGCGGGAAAACCCCCTGGCGTTACCTTCGGGTCAGTTATTCAGAGGGCACACGGAGAATGAGGGAAAAAGTAAAAAAGTTTTTTTTTCTCTTTTGAGGGTCCGATAACTCGGCCCGATAAACTTTTTATTTTTATATTTATCTATACTGTTAATAATTTTGTCTTTAATAATACATTTACGCTATAGTTTGTAATTTTTCTTTAATAATACATTTACACTATAGTTTCTTCTGTAATTCTTCTTTAACAATATATTTACATTATAACTGTTTCTGTAATTCTTCTTTAACAATATATTTACATTATAACTGTTTCTGTAATTCTTCTTTAACAATATATTTTTCTTCCGACACGAAACGGTACTGCACGTTCGGCGATCAAACTCAGTCTGTCTATCTTAATAATTTTCTTTTTCGCCTCCACTTGGTTTCTCTTTTCTAGCTGAATATCTCGGCGCCACCCTTCTTGCTTAGTATGCAGAAACATGTCGTCGCCAACTCTCATGGGGCTCGGGTTTCCGCATACGTTGCGCCTGCACAATGTGTAGAACGGAAACCGCTATTCGGCTCCATGGGATTCGAGTTACATAAACTGATCGCCTGACTGGTCATTTTTGTGAGGCAAGCATGGATCGCGTAAACTATGGGGCCCGTAATACTTTTGTGGATCAAGCAAATATTTCTTTTGGATCGTACTTTATCATGGTAATATTTTTCGAATTAAGTGGATATTTCTTTTGGATGGATACAGGGTTAGGATTTGGAACGTTTTATGACCAAGCGGATATTTCTTTTGTGTGATATTTTATTATGGGAATATTTTGCGAATTAAACGGATATTTCTTTTGGATGATATCATTTTGTTCTGCGATGGATTCGCAGCATCCATAACAAGATATATATATATATATATATATATATATATATATATATATATATATATATATTTATATTTATATATATATATATATATATATATATATATATTTATATTTATATATATATATATATATTTATATTTATATATATATATATATATATATATATATATATATATATATATATATATATATATATATATATATATATATATATATATATATATATATATATATAGGGGGATGGGAGCGAACATACAGGGCAAAGTCTCTTATTGCTATAATCCCGGCGATGGCCAGGACGATCTTTGTCCCTGATCAATCCAAGTTGATATGCAGTCTTCACGTGCCACCCCTAGATAGTTACTTTGGCACCCGCCAAGTAGTGAACCAACACATGCAGCGACATCCTGAGAAGGGTTGACGCAAGGCTAATAACCTTGTCCGGAAAAACAAATTATTATGGAAAATTTATCAAGCTTCCGAGTTGTTAAATAAAGCCAACGCCGGAGCCCGGTTGTAGTGCCGACGATGATGATGATGACATGTATATACATATATATATATATATATATATATATATATATATATATATATATATATATATATATATATATATATATATATATATATATATATATATATATATATATATATATTGTTATGGATGCTGCGAATCCATTGGAGAGCACCCTGTTGATGTCCGGCGCCGTACTTCCTCGGTTGAGGGAAGAGCGGGGACCTTTTATTTTTATTCCATTTATTAAAACTCCTTCTTTTACTCTTCTTTTCGAATTGAATAATTTAACTTTATTCTTTTCTTTATTCACTATTCTTTATTTCGATTCTTCTCCCAGCGAAGATTTATTAGTATTTTCTATATTCACTAGTCCTTTTATAGATTGGCGAAATTTAATTAACCAATTTTTTCTCCTTTCTTGTATACCACTCCGACAAAACCGGTTGCAACGCACTGAATTAGTGATAACTAGATCCAATTTTCACTTCATATTAACTTTTTTCTGGTTTTATTTAAATTTGTCTACATATGAAAGTTTTAATTAAAATGTTTAAAATTTAACTCTTTTCATTATTTTCATCTGGTTTCATTTTATTTTCACTTTTTTCCGAACTCCTCTCGTTCGGAACTGAAATTTTTCTATTTCTATTTTTTCTTGTGTGTCTTTTCACATGAATCAATTTGGACGAAAATCCAAGTTGCTATGTTTTGAATAAATAAAAAGGTGCAGGTCATTAAGTGTGCTGTAACTGGTAATATTGTGAATGTTTATGAATGGTATGTATTAAGTGAGAATGTAATATATGTTAAGTGAAGTTTTTAAGGATGTGTTAGGAGATTCAGTGTTAAATTTAATAAGGGTAGTATTCTGGAATACAACAACCCTATCTGAAACCATAATATGATATCCATTCAAGAGAAATAATTTGCCTATTCCACATAATATTCCAAGTCCCACAATGTATGATCCATAAGAAGCAATTTTGCCTGAATTTTAAATAACCTACTCTGAAACCCGAACCCCATAGAAACAGCTAACAAACAATTTGCCCAATCCACAAAATATTCCGAGTCCCATAGAATAATATGATCCATAAAAAACATTTTGCTTGAATCAACAAAATAACATATCCAGAAGTCCAAGCTCCGTGTGAGCCATTAACGAACGATTTTTGCTTGATCGACAAAAAGCAACGCGATCATGGGCGGGCAACCAAGCAGGCGAAGTATGGTGTGTATGAGAAATCTGAAGCAGAGTTAGAAGTGAATGTGAGTCCGTCTCGGGTCCTATGTTTAGTTAAATTGAAAATGAAATTTTGAGTCAAAGTTGCAAGGAACGTTTAATTAAATTAAAGATATTCAAGAAAAGTTTAAGTCAAAATTTCAACGGAACGTTTGGTTAAATTGAAAGTGAAATTTTAAGTCAAAGTTGCAAAGAACGTTTAATTAAATTAAACATATTCAAGAAAAGTTTAAGTCAAAATTGCAACGGAACCTTTAGTTAAATTGAAAATGAAAGTTCAAGGAAGTTGTAAGTAAATAACCAAATTAGATTGTCATTAGTAAATTAGAACAATAAGATTGTAATTAATTTTGTCAATGTAATCAATCAATAAAGAAGTAAATAAGTAAAATTGTAATTAATTATATCAATTAATAAATAAGACTGTAAATTAATGTTTGTAAATTAATCAGATCAATAAGATTGTAATTAATTTTGTCAATATAATCAATCAATAAATAAGTCAATAAGTAAAATTGTAATTATATCAATCAACAATAAGAGTGTAATCAATTAATAAATAAGTCAATAAGTAAAATTGTAATTATATCAATTAATAAATAAGACTGTAAATTAATGTTTGTAAATTAATCAGATCAATAAGATTGTAATTAATTTTGTCAATGTAATCAATCAATAAATAAGTGAATAAGTAAAATTGTAATTATGTCAATTAATAAATAAGACTGTAAATTAATTTTTATAAATTAATCAGATCGATAAAATTGTAATTAAGAATATGAAATAAGACTTTAAATTAATGATTGTAAAATAATCAGGTTGGTAAGATTGTAATTAATTTTTAATTGTTTAATAAAGCTAAGTTAAGGTTAAGGTAATATTGTTTAAAAAAAAAATATATAAAAACGGGACTTCACGCAGCAGCACTTCCTTGGTTCCAGTCTCCGCCCTCCTTGTCCAACGGAAACGCCAGAGGTTCACCCACGGACCGCATCTGGCCCGCGGACTAAGTGGTGCAGAAATATTACCTGGTGTGTATAGCCTACCCAGGCATAACATACATATATATATATATATATATATATATATATATATATCAGGTGTACAACTTTCCTTCCGCCGTTTTGCAATAGATGGCTGTAGCGGTAAATGGTAGTTGAAATAAATAGATCATAGATGTCATACAATAAGCTTAGGTATTTGTAAACATAACGCAACCGGAATATTAGTCGATTTGTGTGGCATCATAAAGTTATTCTCGATTAAACATGTCAGCTTACGAGCCAAATTCTCGTCATTTGCGGGAGGTTTTAATTTTCTGCTTTGATGTGAAGAAATCTGCGGCTGAGGGTCATCGAATGCTCTCAAATACCTATGGCGAGGCCGCTATTAGTGAAAGAACGTGCCGAGTGTGGTTTCAATGCTTCAAGAACGGCGATTTTAACGTCGAAGACCAGCATGGCTGTGGGAGAGAGAAGGTTTTCGAAGATGCAGAATTGGAAGCATTACTTGATCAAGACTCGTGTCAAACGCAACAAGAATTGGCAGGATCATTGGGTGTGGCGCAACAAGCCATTTCAAAATGCCTGAAGGTCATGGGAATGGTTCAGAAACAAGGAAATTGGGTGCCGTACGAGTTGAAGCCGAAAGATGTTGAACGGCATTTGTGTGTTTGTGAACAGCTGCTTGCAAGGCAAAGACGGAATGGATTTCTGCGTCGCATTGTGACTGGGGACGAAAAATGGGTTCATTACGATAATCCCAAGCGCAGAAAATCATGGGGATATCCCGGCCATGCTTCCACGTCAACGGCCAAACCGAATATCCACGGTTCCACGGTCATGCTCAGTATTTGGTGGGCCCGGCTCGGCGTAGGGTATGATGAGTTGTTAAAACCGACTGAAACAATCACAGGCGATCGTTATCGAACGCAATTAATGCGATTGAGCCGAGCATTAAAAGACAAACGGCCGCAATAGAACGAGAGACATGATAAAGTGATTTTACAGCATGACAATGCTCGACCCCATGTTGCGAATGTGGTCAAGACATACTTGGAAACTTTGAAATGGGAAGTCCTACCTCACCCGCCGTATTCTCCAGACGTTGCTTCCTCGGACTATCACTTGTTTCGATCAATGACACACGGCCTGGCTGACCAGAACTTCCGGTCTTATGAAGAAGTAAAAAATTGGATCGATTCAAAAGATGACCAGTTTTTTCCTCGTGGGATTCGTATGCTGCCCGAAAGATGGGAGAAAGTAGTGGCCAGCGATGGACAACACTTTGAATCATAAATGTATAACCAGTTTTTTACAATTACCTCGAATTTCGGAAAAAAACGGCGGAAGAAAACGTCTTACACCTAATATATATACATATATATATATATATATATATATATATATATATATATATATATATATATATATATATACATCTCTTATATATATACATATATATATATATATATTTATATATATATATATAATGAAAACCTAAGCAATAACAAAACGTATTTAATTTTCAGTGGTAAAATATTACGTACATACATTTTATTTGTTTACAAAAGGATTATAGAGAATTAATAAATTTCAATTACAATTTGTAACAATTGGAAGAAACTATATGTTTATTCCGATTATTAAATATGGCCCTTATAGTCATTCCCTCTGATCCAAACAGGAGTGAAAAGGCCTTTGGAAGATTCGATTACTAAAATCAACGCACCAATACCTTTTTCTACCGGGACTGCAAAAACCTCGACGTCAACACACTCGTCCACAAACGTTTTTGACGATTCATATAATTCTACATCTGTGCAATTCACAGCTATTCATTTTCGGGTTGAGAAGTAATACAAATGACTTTTTCTCTATTTACATGCTTTGGGTATTTTTTGCAAATTATCTTTTATTTTATTCTCGTCACAAAATATTTGTCACAATTCTCACGCGTGTGACACACAAGTGAATTTGAATAGAAAGACAATAGTAATAATCGCAAGGCATATTAACACAAAATTTTTTTGGTTGCGTGACTTAATCGTTCGAGCCTGAAAAATAAAGCAGTGTTGTTACTATATCACCACTATAAATGGGTCGCATTTGCGTCAAATATCTAGCTCTAAAGACACAATCGACATCTGATTTAATAGCGATAATATTCTGTTTCATTTTGCATGTATGGCACAGTTAAAAACGTGTGTTGGTACTTAATAACATCTAATTGTAAAACATCTTTATATTGAATATGCACTTGACTCATCATCTCTACTCTGACAAAGACGAACCTTGAACTACTAAATAACTCCCCTAAATAAACACGAAATTAGTTATTCTCTGTTTGAAATTTTATCTCCCCATTTTTCCATAATATTTTCAAGGAATCCTTAACCTGGTTTAGGTGAGCCCTCTTTTTTGTCAGACTTAGTATTCGCAACGCTTCACTGAACGACATCGTTTCTCGTGAGCCTTGAATCCAGCCTTTTAAACAGCCGAGCTTGTTTTCTACGACCCACATAATGACAAGTTTTTATGTCCTCGGAAACTGTTTGAAGAATAACGATCCAAAATGTAGTAAAATAATTTCAAGTTCCTCACTCTCAGTCCCTTGAAGGATAAGCGCATACAGTCGTAAGCGTATGTGTTAAGGGTTAAAGTGGGTGCAAGGACGTTGTACAAATTTAATAGCTTCCCATTTAAGGAAGCACTACTTGAACCGCCATCATTGAATTACGGAACGCATAGTTCACAATCAGTCCTCCTCTTCTTTTATTTCTGCTTGGTGCACATGTATTTCCTCTAATTCAGCACATGCTCGCACACATATGACTACGTGCTGCGGAATACGGTCGGTAACCGCGGAAAGTTATAAACTCATATGGAGGAGAAAATTTTAATGCCTGCGGTTAACTATAGGAATTTTAATTTCGTTTTTATTGCCCCCACCCTGTGACGTTACGTTAGTTAACTTTCCACTGAAAAAGCTGTGGGATGGTATTCGCGGATACCCTCTGATGCTGAAGAACTATCTGAAATCAGCTGCTTTCAAAGCGTGGAGTAGAGTTAGGGAAGGAGTAGCTACAATATCTAGTATGTTAGGATACAAATTTTTAATGAAGAATTCGTTGAATTCTTCAAATTTATTTTCACGACTCGCGAAACGAAAACTTTTACAAAGGTATGAAGTTTAATAACATGGCAGGTAAAAATAGTAGGATGCGGGTGCTGTTACCACCGAACAAAGAGAACACCAGCACCTGATTTCAGTACAACAAGAATTCAAGCAACACATTTTCTTAAAAGAGATTTTTTACAGCGTTCTCTTTGACAATTCATAAAAGAAAACAATGATACCTGAGGCTCTCTATCATCATCTTCATCATCGGCACTACAACCGGGAACCGGTCTTGGCCTTATTTAGCAAGTCTTGAGGCTTGTTAAATTTTCCATAATGTTTTGTTTTTTCTGGGCAAGCTAGTAGTTAGTCTTGCGGCAGAGGCTCCCCGACGGGGAATCGAACCCCGGTCTCCCGCGTGATAGGCGGTATACTTGTGGGGAACGAAGTCATGACGCCAGCATGGGCGAGAGTTCTACTTCGTCCCGCTCACTACTTCCACTAACTGTTTCACCGGGTTCGCTCCACAGTTGATCAAAAGAACGAAACAATTCAGCGACACCGCCACGTTTGTCCACAACCGAATGCAAGAACAAAACACTGTTCACAGATAACAATTAAAACACAATATTTTTTATTCTGGAGAGGTTCTTTATTGTTTTGTTTATTGTGTAACACGTTGCTGTATAATTGTTTATTCCTAATTATAAGAACTCTTTTTGTTAACTTGACGTGATCCACAGCTTTGAAAATTATTAATTTTTTAAATAACAAATCGTTGTACAGCGAAAAGAAAACAAACACAAACAGTCACACAAAGACATGCCAGACACCGCCTTAACACCAATTTCACGAGAACGGGTAACAAACGAGATTTTTTCCAGACACAGCTATTGCAATACTGACATCTCGAAAAGGCTGTATCTATTCGAGGATAGATCACTTCACATAGTCTTACGACTCCGGTTATGTACGCGTCCCCGTGGTGCGAAACTCGAAGCGGGGACGACGCGTGACCGCGGCGGTCAGCGAATGGTATTTGACCCCCCGAGGATGGAACGGTGACATGAATTCTATCCTAGGGCTAAGAAACAAGGGAAGAGAGAGAAACATTTTCTCTTAAGGGTGCGGTAGCTGTAGGAAATGCACTCTTTCAGTGCAATGGTGTGTGCGCATGGTTCTTTCATGGATGAGAACGAACCTAGAACAAAAAAAGGGCATAAAGTGCATTCATAGGATACGATTTCGGTAAAGCAAATAAAGCCGAAATCGTCGGATGCTAATGGGATCTTTCTTGCAACATGTGCGTCGCGGCTAAACAAAGAGACGACGATACGATGTGGAAATGTGCTAACTGGTTTTAGCTAGGTTACTGGGAAATGATGTTTATGGGATCGCTAGTAAGAGTAGGTATTAAATTATTTGCATATCGCCAGAATGCCTGATGAAGGACAGCGGTCTTTTGTTTACTCATGGTGTGAGTTGGGGAAATAGGCTTCAGCGTCGATTGTGCTAATTGAATGCAGCTGCTGGTATATTAGTGCTGGGAGAAAAAGGTCGCCGGCCAATGTGTACGTTAAGAGATTTATCATACACATGGCGAAGCTGAAAAATAGACAACACAACGTTTATGGCCCCTGGTGAAGGTTACATTATATATAATTCAAATCCTTTTGTTTTCAGGAATTCGTCTAGAGAGATTTGCTTGACACCGAAGGTGCCGAATTAGTTAGAGATTCCTGATAAGGTAAGAAAGAAATCTTACAAAAATTGTATGCGAAGAGATGCATGAAAAGATAAGTTTTCTTTACAGGGGCTTTAAGATTATTGATTTGATCTAATTAATGCGTGAAGCATTTTCAGGTGATCAATGCGATTGCATTAGCAAAACTTATGCGACTGGGGATGAGGTAATGGGGGTTTTTAGGTAAGTGTAAGGTGGGGTTTGGCGGCACCGCAACATGCTAACCACTATACTATCGAGGAGCCTACCCGAGGCCATATACCTTCTCAGAAAGCGAAGACTTCAAGGATTGCAGCCTAAGGAAAACTAAAATATTTCTAATATTGAACAGCAATAACTCGTCATGCTATCACTTGACCGACTTTAGTTTAAAACTCGTGTATGACAAATCAGGACTAAACATAATAGATAATTTCATTATCAAGATTATCCGTGGTCACACAACTAGGGCAATGTGCAGTGAAAATGATCTCATATCGGGAGCATTCTATCCCAATGATATGTATATGGAGCGTATTCTTCAGAATGGGTTCATTCCCCAAGGAGCGTTCCCTTTCTTGGATAAAAAAGGACTTATCCAAGACAAACATGGAGTCCCAATTATTTACCACGCTTTCCGTAGTGCCAGGGTTAAACGAATTAAACATGATAACGCTATCTCTAATATTCCAGATTGCCTGCGTTTTAGTAGAGTGGCCGGTGAAAGACATAAATCAATAAAAGGTCGATCTCATCCCAACTGGTGATGGATCAGTGCTGAAGAAAGAACTATACGTCCCCAAACATAGTATGCTTCTCAGGCGCGTCACTTTCCTTCGCCTTATCCCCTATCCCGACACTACCATAAGGGAACATATCATCAAGAGGACACCGACGCGGGAAAAAGAAGACCTAGAGAAAAAGGGAAAAAGCAGGCTATACGCGTCGGGACGTGGAATGTTCGAACGTTATATAAACCAGGCGCGATATAGACTACCAACGCGAAACTATATAAAATGGACATCGTCGCGCTTCAGGAAGTCCAACTCCCACATCAAGTAATCGAAACCAACGGGTTTACACTGGCGTGTGGAGGTACAGATACACATAACCTCGGAACCCCGTTCATCATAAGCAAAAAGATTACGCCCCATGTAAAGATGTGAAATTTTTCAATGACCGAATGTCGGTGCTAAAACTGCAAGGCCCATGCTACAGTTATGTATTTGTAAACGTACACCCTCGAACAGAATCTACTGACGAAGAAACGAAGGACACGCTCTACGAGACCCTAGAGGAAGTATTTGATGGGATCACATCATTCGATGTTAAAATCCTCCCCGGGGACTTCAAAACAAAAATTAGGAGGAAGATATCTTCCAACCAACTATAGATAAAGAAAGCCCACACGATGTTTCAAATGACAGTGGAATTCGAATTATCACTGTCGCACCCTCAAAAGTGTAGTAGCGAAAAGCACGATGTTCAAGCACAAGCAAATCGATATATCCACATGGATATCACCCGATGGCGTAATGTGTAACCAAATAGACCACTTCCGCATAGACAAAAGATACCACTCAAACATCCTTAACGTAAGATCATATAGAGGAGTAGACTGCGACTTCGACCATTACTTAGTGATGGGCAAAATTAGGGGTCGGCTCACAGCAAACCCCCATGGGCAGTCATGGGAGACGAACAAAAAGTTCGACATTGATAAACTAAAAGACCTGCGCAAAGGGCTGAATATCAAGGCGAACTAGGGAATAGATTTAGCATCCTAGAGAATGGGAGTAGTGAGAAAGAGGAAACCAATAGTGTAGACACTAAATGGGCATCGATCAGAGACACAATCAAACAAACAGCCCAAACGGTATTAGGATTTAAGAAAACAATTAACTCCACGCCTTGCTTGGATGATGAGTCCAGGGCGAAGGTCGAACAACTGAAACGGCTTAGAGTGATCCAGTTAGAAATAAATGATGAAGTCAACACAGAAAGATACGCGACAATTTGGAAAGAGACAATGAGACTTTTCAAACGCAAAAAACGCGAATGGGAGAAGACACGGGTGGAAAAAATCATAGAAAATGGCAGAGCAAAGAACATCAGAGCTATGTATGCCGGCATAAATTCAATTAAAAATGGCTACAGATCTGGCTACGAAAACTACGAAAATCTTTGCTCCCAACCACATACAAAATACTAACAAATGCCATACTGGCGAGAATAAAACCGTACGCAGAAGACATATTGGGAGACTACCAATGTGGATTCCCTAGGAACCGGTCAAGCAGCGACCAAATGTTCACAGTAAGGCAACTACTGAAAAAGAAGTGGGAATACGGAGAGATGGATTACCAACTGTTCGTTGACTTCAAAAAAGCCTACGATCAGTCGCATAGCAAAGACTCTACCATATTGTAGTTGAGCTGGGAATCCCGAAAAAATATGCCGCCCTTATTCAAATCTGCGTGAACTAAAACAAAAGGCGAGTCAGAATAGAAAACCACGACTCAGAACTATTTGAAATCCGGGACGGACTAAAACAGGGCCATGACTTCTCGCCATGTCTTTTTAACCTTGTGCTCGAGTATGTTATCAGAAAGGTACAGGACGACAACATGGCCGGATCATCCCTAAACGGGGCCACACAAGTGCTCGCATATGCGGATGACATAGCCGTTCAGGAAACTGTAAGTAAAAACTGTGAAACCATCATGCAAGCGGCAGAAGAGGTGGATCTAGAAATAAATGTAGACAAAACAAAATACATGTTTACGGCGAGAGCAGGCGGACCTCACGGAACACATATAAACGTCAGAGACAAGATATATGCGAATGTTAAAGGGTTTTAATATCTGGGAACAATACTGACAACCAGTAACGAAATGTCGAAGGAAATTAACAAAAGACTGCATTCCACGTATTCGAGAATAAAGTTTTAAGTGATATCTTTGGAGGTAAATATGACGAGGAGGCAGGACAATCGAGGAAACTCCACAACCACGAACTGGGAGAGCTATACCGCAAACCAACAATAGTGAGAGTAATCAGATCGCGAAGTTTAAGATGGCCCGGACATGTTGCGCAAACGGGCAACGATAGGACCGTGCGTAGAATTCTTGACGGTAGACCAACGGGAAAGAGACGGGCGGACCGGCCGCGACGAAGGAAGAAGGGGGACAATATTAGGTTTGGCCTTGAGGAGATCGGTTCGGCTGGTCAAGTGTGGAAGGAGAGTGCAAAGGACTGGGAACGATTGCGGAGTTAAGTCGGTGAGGTCGTGAAGTTCCGGGTTCATACAGGCCAATAAATGGTAATAGCATAGTAATCAATTATTGTGACATCTTATAAAAACACTATTTATTTGAAGCCGAAAGGCATAAGAAGAATGACAATGTATAATTTAGAGTGCTTGCGAAGATCCAGCAAGTTAATGTAAGAATGATATTTGTAAAATAGAAGTTAATATTTAGTCTTAAGTAAAATCTGTAATTGAATTGTTAAATAAATTAGGAGATAAAACAAAAAAAAAACGACTTTATTTAAGATAATGTTACGACCAATACCAAGACCAGTTGCTAGAGAAATTCTTACCAAATATTTCTATTATTGCTAGCGAAGAAGAATTCAACTCTAGTTGTTGTTTAGTGAGGGCAGAACCCTCATATATTCAGATAAAACTTAACAACTATCTTAAAACTATTCTTATATATATAAACTATGATTAAAAAGAAAAAAAAGAGTGGTGGGATATGTTTGGCGAGAGTAGAAAGTATCACAAGTCATGTGGCGTGTCGATTTCATGTAAAATGCCACAGTCCGCGATATGTTGATTTTGCGGATATTTCTGAATGAAGTTGTGGGGGTTCCTTAAAGCAGAGCAGGCGACCACCCACAATTCTAACCACAAGAACCACACACAACGCCAACCCCAACTCCTTTTGTTAACCCAGCTGCCTGCAAACATTCCCTTTCCCAAGGGCGCCATTTCATGCAGATAAAGCATCTCCACAATTCATCATTTCATGCAGATAATGCATCATTATAATCTCGCTGAAAAGAACTCCTAACATGCAACATACATAGGGAAACTTAAACGACGCCCCCGTCAGCCAAGGTTTTCTGCCGCACACGTGCGCAGCACATTTTTCTGGCTTATCCTCATTCATGACGGTCTGTGGGGGCGGTAGTTTGGGGTGCCTACGTATGGCACTGGTTCACTAAGGGCCCACCGTTTGCTATCGTTCACCACCAAATAAGATAACGTGCAAATGTATGGTTTTACATAGCATTTATTTTAAGTAATGTTTTATACAAATAATAATAATGGTTTTGAGAATGTTTTTTGATTTGTTTCTGTTTAGTTGAGTTTGTTATTTTGCGATAAAAGAATGAAACGCCAAGTTTCTTCGAAGAAATTTTACTTCAGCAAATCACTATTTGGTTCCACGTCTTGTTTATTTGTAAGTACTATTATTTATTTCGCTACACCTTTCCGAAAGCATCCGCTATTTGTCCCGTTACAATTCCCCGATGTATGCGCATTGGCGGTTGCGACTCGACTGTGTGCGCGCGGACGCGGCGGTGAATGAATCTCGACTGACTAATTACTGGCGAGGAAAAGTTCGTCGCGTCGTGGCAGTGGAGTCATAGCTAAAATCAACTCACTGCCATTTACTAGGAACTTCGAAAAGGGTTGCTATGCCCGTATAGGGAATTTAGTTCCGGATAATCATCGCCGTATAAGCGGAGTTGGATTCGTTGGTTGTGTACCGGGAAATTGGTTTCGGCGGCATAGCCAAGTATGATCAAGGGTCATGATCATTGCGATGGTCGTTTCGTGGAAAGGTGACGCATCTTGCTGTGGGCTTGCCAGTAAGAGGGCATCGGTGTGGTTCTACATGGTTTCGGTGGAATGGAAACCGAAATATTATAGTTTCCGGGGAAAATGAACTGCTGCTTGGTTGCAAGCGAGAAATATAGTTTAAGGAGGAAATGAACCGAAGTGGTTTTTTTGGGGAAAATGCATGCGGATTGATTGTAGGGAATGATGTGGTTTTACATATATTAGGTAGAATAGGAACCGAAATGGTTTTCGGGGTAAATTAAATGCGGTTGGTTGTAGATGAGGGAGATGATTGAGAATGTATTCTGTGGAATTGTATTCTGTTGCGGGTTTTGGAGTGTGTTTTATTGCAGAGTTTGGAATGTATGATAATGCAGATTTGGGAATTTATGCTTTGCGGGTTTTGAATGGGGAGTTGGGTTAAGGTGACGCGCTGTTAGCGGTCAAAGTTGGTTGGAATTGTGGGTTGGTTCTCCATGTAGTGTAGAGAACCTTCACAGGTGTTTTGTCCAAACGACAAAGTAAGTCCACGCATCGCCCGTCTAGTCGCCGAGAATCAAATTCTTCTGCATGTGCACATGCACACAGGGAATCCAACCCTTTCGACGGTCATGGATGCCGTGCGCAACCATCGTCGTGCGAGAATCTCATTTCCTTGTAGCACAGGTTTCACTAATGGCGAGCAGCCGGTTTTACGCAGCGCCACCAACGATACCTTTTTGCTCATTCCCTTTTTTTCGTTTTCGTTTGCAAGCGAAACAATCCCGCCAAGATCAACAGAAATACCTCTCTGATTGGTCACCACCAAGAGAAACTGCACGTTTCTCTCAATGAATGAAAACCGCCCATAGGGGATGACCGGCTCTACACGAGTCATTTACAACGGAGTCGCGTTTCATCCACTGACGATTGCACGCCAGGAGTCGGAATTCAAAAGCCATCAGCATCGGGTTGAGTAATTTAATTTGCTTGTACTGCAGTTTAATTCTGTGTGCACGCGTATTTAATTATACTAAATATTTTATGTTAATAGTTATCACAGAACTGTCTAAATAATCAACCTAGACTACCAAATTTAATTCACTGTGCATGCGTCTTTAGTTGCTCCAAATATTGATGTTCATAGTTTTAACGGCGAGGCTAAATAATTAACTGAATTTGCCAAGAATGAATTCGGCCGTGGGAGTGGGTTGAGAACCCGTGCCCGTGCCGGCACCACACTAGCCCATTAGCCATCAACACGATAACCACACAAAGTCAAAAGCCACAGCACATTAATTCCAGGAAGTCCATAAAACAGCAACACACACACGACATAGTGCCAGCGCAGCGGACTTTTAAGATGAGAATATGAACTGACCTGCCAGGCAACGATTAGTTCTTTATAATTCGAAATTAATTACAATTAAGGCATTTTTGTTCAAATCAAGTTGGCCAGCTCAGGTTTAGTTCAGTTCAATTCCGCCTGCGAACTCAATAAAAAGATATCTTTTATATTACCTTAATAAATGTACCCATAAACGTATTTTGATTTCGACAGACAATGGTTTCGCCAACTACCGCGGGAATTATTATCAGTCCAGCATATAACTCACAATACATTTTTATACAGTCAGAATTATACAAGCCCATCCTATCACAAATTGGTGCTTTAAGCCGAATGTTGATAACAGCGAGATTGCCTGTCACTAGTTCAGCTAAAACAAAAAAGACGCTGGCGTGCCCCGTCGGAGAAGCATCATCACCCAGATCGCGGTAGCTTGCACTGTGGCGTCAATGCCACCAAAGAGTTCGTGGTGCAATGCCCCCAGAAGAAACACAGCATAACATTTTCACAGCCGCTGGTGTTTTTAAAAACGGACCTCGTCCCAGCTTATCTTTTAGCATCACACAAGCAAAAACATGACAACGTTAAAAAACTCCACTTGTTTCAGACATAGTTTTATTTCAATTCTACCACACCAACCATTCCTAATATGGTATGTCAACAGCTGCCATATTACATACACAACGTGAATATGGGTAGACCAATGCTATCAATCGGTTATAAAACAGTTTCTCAAATATTTACGTTGTAACTCGACCTTAAAAGGATTGTGTACAACAGGTAGACTCCTTTTAGTCTCCCCCCCTCCTTTTTTTTATTTGCAATATATACTTGCTTTTAATGAATACGAATATTCTCTTATACAAAACTACTTAGCTCGGAAATAAAAATTGGAACATAATTTATCTGTTTAATTGAACTCATGTTTTAGTAACTGCTGTCTGTGTGATATTTTTCGCATATATCACTTTACGAAAGATTGTGGGCCCGCTACAATAAGGAACGAATAACCTAGTTTGAAGTCCACTCCGGTTTTGGTTGATCGAAATGCCTTTTGGATACCATGCTGCTATTACTAATCTCTAAGTGCAGTCAAATAACACTAAAAAATATGTAAGAACTTTGGCTACTAAATGTACCCATTAACTGACCACTGATACTCCTGATTGATTTATAATCTCCTGCTACAAACCGTAGTCACTTGAAATACCATACTCCTGGGGAACTTCTGTGATGGTCTTAGTTCAATAAAAGTCTGCCAAACCCCATTTGGTCCACGTTCCTTTGCTTACAGCCTAACAAGCGACCATCTTAAATAGTAAAATTCCGACGTAGACGTTCTTAACTAGAAAAAGGTTTTCAATTTTCAAGCACAGTTTGTCTGCTGGGGGAGTGAAGCAACAACCCCTCGGTTCTAACAGAGAACATTCTGTAGGGCACTTTATATCTTGTAACAAATGCCATTGGTCATAGCTACGTTCTTGTTAGGATATTGCTTGGCCCTTACACAAAGCTACTCACCGCTACAAAGTGAGTTTTGTCCACAGACAAGTACCATCATCTAGCATAATGAAGTCTGCCAACGTAAGCAAACACACGCGTAAGCACAAACAAAACGCACTCGATAGATCGGGTGGTCTTTGAAGATCCTTGACGGTCGTAGGAAAATAAAACACGCATGCAATCCGGTGCGACCAGGTATTCCAATTAATGGTTGTTAACATAGCGTTTTCGCGTTCAAAGAGTCCTTCTTACCGCAAATTTTGTACCTCCGCTTGGCTAGCTCGCCCAGTCTCGAGTGTTTCGGCTGTGCCATGTTAAATCACCACCCATTCAGTTTATCTCCTCATAGCTCGGCAAATGTACGAAGCGAAATGGAATAAACCACACTTCAACTTGAGCAGCGCAACATCAAGGGTGTCTGCAGGTATAATACAAAAATAACAAAACCAAATAACAAAGCAAAACCAAAAAGAGAAAGAAGGCTAAAAGGACGAAGACAAGGGATGGGAAAAATATCGAAAGGATATTTGCACAACGCAGGTTCTCGACTGTTGACTGAGTTCACTTTGACTCTCCAGTGGGAGGTAGAGCTTACCTCTGAAACTCGCCCCTTGGTACAGATATCTGTATGTGCGTGTGGATGCAGCGCCACAAACCAGAGCAAACACTCAAGCGCCCAAACGAAATAAAGGATGCAGAATGCAAATAGCCCTCTGTTGGCATCGCAAACATCCCCGTCGATGTGTAATTTTAATATTTATCTTGTTTTCCAGTTATGACCAGGAGTCTGAATGCAGAGGTGGCTTTCTTCCTGTGACTCATTTGGAAGGTAGCGAACGCATAATAACCATCATCCCCCAGCACCAGGGAGGCTAGAAAATTAAATTTGACATCAGGACTGGACATTGAGTGTGTTTGCCTGGGGGGCATCACCAGAAGTGCAAAGTGGTGTACAGTATCAGTACAACGACGTATGCGGTGGGGGTCGTTAGCTCGCGTTGGTTATGGTGTTTGTTGTCGTGTTAAACAACTTTACAAATAAGGGATGCACACTAATCGGAGAAGAAAGCGTATGCTAAGCAGGGAGACAAGATGGGGAATATTCGACCGTGAAACGGAATGTGATGTAATTCTTAAAAAAAAAAAGATTATGTCGTGGGATGTGGCCGCTTGTGTTCCTAGGTGCGCTCTGAATTTGACAATTTGAAGAGGTTTTTATTGTTGCAAGTTGAGAGAAAGGGAACTTTTCCTGTTCGCATATCTTCTTGCGCTCAACACAGACAACGAATTTTTCTGGTTTGGTTATCTTCTAGATTATCTACAGGCTCCCATAATCACACTCTGTCTGCGCTGTTATGCCAAAATCCTTTCCAAATAAGGCCATTTGTAGTCCATTTCTGAAATTATTTTACATAACGCTAGAAGTTTAGATTGTGGCACAAAACAACGAAGCCACTCTTCGTCACCCTAAAGAAGTAAGCGCGAACACTACCACCGAGGTGACCACGTTCACAAAGAAATTACCTTATTATCTAACCTTAATTTGCATGTTTCTTTAAGTAACAACTGCCATTACAGACGTAAGTTATTACAATTATTTGTGCTGGAACTGGCAAGGTTTTTAAGAAGCATTGACTGTATCTTGATAATACTTACTATTCTTCTCTATACTTTGTTTAATTGTTAACTATTAGGCCTAAAACGTCGCAGGTTGCTGTGTAAACTAGCACGACCGCCGCAATTATTATTGTGTACTTTTATAGTACTAAATATAATAATTTAAACAAACAGACCTCAGTTTTATGATAAAGGAGTCACTACATAACTTGTTGTCTTACTCGATGGTTAAATCCTTCGAAGCGACGCCGTTCATTCAAGAAGAAGGATATGAGGGCGTTGGTAGCGCAGTCAAATAAGTTAGATATTTCTTCCCTTAATATCAGTTGGAATTTAATGCACGTGTTATTGTAATGTTTCCAAAACACTACTCTTCTTAAATCCACACACTATATTCTAACTTAAATCCATACACTATACACTTCTGACACTTCGTTAATTTAAAATCAATAGATATCCCAACCAAATTAATGCATCATGAAACGAACTATGTAGTCATTTATTGCGCATCAGCATAACCTCCTAATCAATATTGTCTCAGACTAAAATTTGCTCATCATCAGATGAATTTTATGAGCATCCTTTTCTTAGAAATTGTTTACGTAAATCCCGATTGATTCGTTGCAAATGGTTTCATCTGACTCACATGATAAATCCTGTCATTTGTTCCTATGAATATTTATGTTCTTTTCCACAACAGATCCCGATTTCAAATTAAATAAAAGGATTGTGCGGTGATAATTTTGTAGCAGTTTTTATGTGGTATCCAAAAATTAGTAATTATAGTACCGGTCTAGGGGGTGGGACGTCCAAAATTATATAATTAAAATATAAAAACATAAAAAATATATATAAAAAAAGAAAGAAAATCTAGTAAAAAAAGCACAGCGCTGCTGTGGACACAACTCAGATTCATCATCACTTCATCCTCTATCAGGTAGAATTAAAGGGAGCCTGTGGCGGTTCCTTTGAACGCCACTGCTTGCCTTCCCATTGACCATCCAGGTAACTGCTCCCTAGAGCACCAAAACACATAAAAGCATATACTTACCTTTGCATGGTTGTACTATCAGTTCCTGAAATTTTGTAAATCCACAATATTCCCTGGTGCAAAAGCCATCAGCACCAAACAGACATGTTTCGCATAAGTAATTTTGTTGCATCCCCAAGCAACCAACATGAACCGAACCAATTCAGTACATATGTCTCGGATCGAGTTCCATCAGCAATTGTAAGTATCTTCCACAAGTAAGAGCAATTTTGTTGCACCATTATAGCGTTTTAAATAATAGTGAAGAAGATGGTGTGACTCGAACCGACGCCATGACAGCTCGAATCACGAAAAAAATTTGACCTAAGCGTTACACACCAGGCTACTAACCGTGTTTAGAATTTGATTTCCAAACTCGACCATATTCCACTGGTATGAATTATTTTTATTTTATCGCTTGGTATACGGTTCTGATGTATTTTTCTTATTCGATTTTTTTTTCGTTCGGTGTTCTTCACTATTTTTGCTTGTGAATTGTGTGTATCTGTTATAATCGCTACACCATCAAGCAACCAACATTGCCCGAACCACAGCAAGGAGATATACCCTTACGCGTCAGCCGCACACGTGCAGGAGATGTCTTATCTTTTTCTTTTGTATACATGCCCACATCGGTCGGTCATCCGACCGAAAAATACATGAAGGCGTGCGGCTGGCCACCCAAGGAATTCGAGCTCTCATAAATGGAAAATTAGCATCGAGAATTCGCCTACGTGGAGATGCCACCAAGATGTGCACGATCAGCATAAATGCTTTATGCAGTCGCTGATCGTGTGAGCAACAAAATCTCTACGTCGAGATATTGGCACCAGCTGCAACCATGCCAGCTAATGTTCCCCTTATGGACTTATTATATCCACGGCCTGCTTGCTCATGCACAGCATGAGATTGCGAAGTAACCGCATCTGTGTGTGTGCACATCCTTTCGGTGATCATCTTCTCAGATGATCCCTTATATGCTCACCGATGCGATGGATGGAAATTTTGGTATTCTATCGCTTCGGTTGATATAATAAATCGCGGTACGGATTCCATGGAGGCAAGACCGCCCTCCACGTTAAATAATTCGAGTCAGAAAACAGCTACCATCGCAGTGAGTGTGCTGGTCATCGGTATTTTGTAACGGTATTACCTAAAAGTATCTTAAAAGTCTAATTCTGTTTATCAATAAAATAAAAGTGTGCAGACTATAGTTTTTAATTAATGTTAATTGTACGCAGACTGGATTTCCTAAAGTATTTTAAACGTTTAATTCGGTTATTATAAAAATAAAAGTGTACGGACTATAGTTTTTAATTAATGTTAATCCCCTAAAACAATATCATAAATTTTTATTAAGGAGTGTTCTTTAGTTCCGGTTATGTTTTATTTATTACTCAATAACAATAAACTATTCCTTGACTGTAAGCCGGTGTTTAATTTCTTGTTTGGTTACCGGCGAGTGATGAAGATTCTCTATTGCGCTTGTTACGAATGAATTTTTCTTCGGTGTTGGTAAAAGACATACCACAAGCCGGCAGCTCGACAGGGTTATCTACTTTTTTTTTATTGTTGGGCCAAAGGATGTGTAATCTTCCAAAGATACCGCAGGGCCAAGCCTCTGGCATGCACAATTCACAGAATTGTACAGTTTATAACAACGTCGCACCTAGGCAGGAAAACACCCCCCTCCACCTAGTACCACTCTCCCCGCGCTATTGACTTTGGGTTTTCCTTTGCAAGAATGCTTAGCTCTTTAATCCGGTCTCCTATTGCTTTCTGGGGCTCCTTGTCTTGCTCTTTCGAGTTCATGCATCTTATTCTATACTACTTACTAGAGTGCACATCTAGGCCCAGCACTCGTCTAACCTGTCTGCTCCCCCTCTCAACCTTAAGATTATGTACAGATAAGTGAACTGTTGTGTCCAAAACGGTTTAGGTATCTTCGTGTCCTAACAGGAGTTGCGTGGGATGGTAGTTGCATTTGTGGCGGTTCCGCCAAACCCCACGGCTCACTTACTTAAAAAAAAACCCACATAACTCCCATCCAATCAGGTAATTTCGCTAATGCAATCGCATTAGCACCTTAAATGCTTTACGCGTCTAGGATTATCCAAGGTATAATCTAAAAAGCTTCAGTAAAAGAATTCTTACCTTTTCTTGCATTCCATTCGCATACAAATTCCTGTAAGAGTTCTTTCTTACCTTATCATAAATTCCATGTAATAAATTTCATGGGTTCGCATATCAAACGACCGCATATCAGGGAATCTTACCCTTGAGTTGGCTAATCCCAGCCTCAATATATGTACATAAAAACGATCTATGCACACATCGGCTGTCGACCCTTTTAGTCAGCGATAAATAGTCCAACACCAGTTGCATGTTTACTCAGTTAAACTCTCAGACCATAAATTCCTTTATCCTACATAGTTCTGGATTCGTGTCCCAGTAACCTCTCCCAGAAGCAAAGAACTCCACGAACCCTTCTCCCTTTCTTTGTTTCAGGTTTATTCCCATGGCCTTGTGTATGAAAAAAACCAAGTGATCTTCACTCACACACACACATACATTGCCAAGTCTTTCTTCCTTGTTTCCACCACGAGAGAAACACTTTCTCTCTCGGGAATACTCACCCCAAAATGATTGAATATCGTTGAGTCATATCTTAACCACCAGACACGCCGGTTGTGTTTTTTCTCTGCTCCCCGCGGCGTGGCGGGGTCGCATCCATCCTGTAGTCGGGTATCTGTCTATACCCCTGAGATTGTCCAGTCATAACAGTCAAATTTCAATCGCTGAAGTCGGTTATCTACAGTGCAGTGTTCGCAACCGCCATGTCGAATATTATATTTGCTGCAGTCTTCGAAGATTGTGTTTTTATTGACTTCACATTATAAGTTTCACGCAGTGCTACCGTAAAATGTTAGTATCCAATAAGAAAATGAAACAGAACAATAATCCATGAATTCAAACAAGTTATTCCAATAATAGCGTTTTTCTTTTAATATATGAATAAAACTAAACAAAAGGAATCCTGTGTTTAATTTTCCGCGTTGTCTTGGCGCACAGTTTTATTTCTCCTGATTGTGCTTTTCTTTGGTGCACGTTGGAACTTTGTCTTTGTGATGCTGGTGGAAGGAAGTGAACCGAGTGCCGGTGCCTGGCACAATACTTCATTCCCCATATATTTCCCGTGTTTTTTTATATATTTTTTATTTTACTTCTCTCAGAAAAGGCGAACTTATAGCGCTCACTCGATGTGCCTAGATGCTAATTTTTCCTCGACCGGAGCCATGAACCAAACTCCGAGAGATGACCAAAGAATTTCTCCCAACCATTCCATGGCGCGTATAGCTTAATGGAGTGGTACATTACCGGACGGTTGGGTTTTGGGATCCAACCTACCACTCAGTAATTACCCAGAACAGTACAATAGCAACATTCGTCAGTTGAGTCCACTTTTGCAAAACCAAACGCAAGTCACAACCTTATTGTCAACTCAGCCATTAAGGCGGTAGGAGAAGGTGTGGACGCTTTATCCAGGCCTCTACGGATGAGATGAATTTAAAGTCCATCTGCCTTATAAGCCCGTGTCCCATATGACGTGCCATATGGCGACAAAATCTCCTCTTTCTTCTTGCTTTATTGTCGCCATTCCAACAGTCACTTCAACCCTCGTGATTCGCATTTTATAGATTCAAAGCATTTCATCAGCTAGAATATCTATGGGCTGTAATCTGGCTCTGATAGAGGCCACTTCATCGGAAATCGTCTTGAAGCCGCATATAGGCCTTAATGCGCAAGGCCTATGTGTTACTCACATCTTTTTTTTTTCAATCGTTTTGTTTTTCTTTACACTGGTGCGGCATACGTAAATGTTGATGGGAGTACCCTTGACAGGATAATTATTTTACTATATCCGGTTCCACCAGTGTTTGACAATATTCCAGATAGGGCTGCTTGTACGTCTGTGATGGTTCCATTGAACGCCACTACTTACCCAAAAATTCCCTCCCAAAACACCCAAAATTATTATCATTCGCGAATGCAATGGCATTAGCATCTTCGAATACTTTCCCCAGGGGCATGGTTGCATGCAACGCATCATGTTCTTGAAAAACAATTCGGTTACAGCATCAAGTAACCGACATGAAACCAGAAACATGGAACCACTAATATCTCCTAATGAATTCTGCCGCACACGTGCAGGAAATTTTCCGCTGTTTTGTTTATCTCTGTGCACGTCGGTCGGTCGTCCGACCGTCGGGCACATCATAGCTTGCAACTGACCGCCAAAGGAAACCGAATCCGCGTTAATTAAATATACATCCGAAAGTTCGACCCTTTGAGTCGTCATAGACATGTGCATGATCGGCATAGATGCTGTACGCAGTTGCCATTCTATGAAAATCCAAATTCCTGTCTGCATTATGGTTTGCCCACCTGCAACCACTTCTCTTAATGTTTCCCTTTGTTGGCTTTGTATATTCACGGTTCGCATACTCATGGACACACAGCATGAGCAACCGAAGTGATCATCGCGTGTGTGTTCGCACACCCGCTGAGACCAATACGTCGGAGATCTTCTCCCATTGGTCGCTGAGCGAGGGATGAAATTCAAGTCTCTCTCTTGGCAAAGCAGTCGAGGTCAAGCAGTCAGTGAATGGGGTCGAGCAGCAACGAGTGACAGGGAGCAGTCGTTACGTAAAGCGGGAGGCTCATTAAAATTTAAATCATATACGAACCTTGCATTTATTAAGAATTAAAATTGTACCACCTAGTGAATGAAGTGTGAACTTTTATTTGTATAGACCTGAAAATTATATTCGATCCCCTCATTTAGTAAAGTAAAGTGAATCAACAGTGATTTAGGCGTTTCATTTTTGATGATAAAGAACCGTGGCACCAGTTGCGAGTTGGCGCTCCGTTCAGACAACCGCGGGAATTTTAGTGAATCTGTGTCCTTGTGACACATAACTAAAAGACATACATTAAAACACATACCCAAACTCTCCACACGTCTGCGGCTTTTTTGCTTACATACTCTAGGTGAGACTTAACTTTTACTCGGGTGTCGAGCATAACTCCTTAGTACTTAACCACTTCCTTTGATCGTATGGTCTGATTTCCAATCTAGAAGCTTTCATATTCCACGCGTTTTCAACTACTTATTAGGGCTTCCTCCGTTTTGTGTCCAGCCGATTGTGGCCACTGGCCCTTAGCACACTCCTGCCGACACACCATCGCATTTTCTACTTTCGTCCTTATTGTACATCAGCTTTCTGTTGGTGAAGTAGCCTATGACGAATTTTAGGAGGTACTGCGGTTTGCCCTTTCCGTTTCTAATATCATCATCATCATCATCGGCACTACAACCGGGATCCGGTCTTGGCCTTGGTTAACAAGTCTGAGCCTTGTTAAATTTTCCATAATGATTTTTTTTTTCCGGGCAAGGTCATTAGTCTTGCGTTTCTAATATACATTCATAAAATTGCACATGATCACAATCAAAACAAAAATTACCAGTGATCATATCTCGGTGAGGATCGAGATCAATGTTCATCGTTGACAAATATCACACCGTATTACCGTTAAATAACTTAAAACGGTTTAGTCATGTGAGTTGGTTCATCAGTGGAGCAACGGTGTTTACAGAGATAAGAAAAAGCCGCTTGATTGGCATCGGGCGGTAGCCTATAATTAGAGTCGATATCATTGAGTAGTCTGATATAGATAGTCGAAAAAGTGTCGTGTAGGAGGTCGATATTGAGAGATCGCTTAAAAGAGAATCAATTGTTTGAAATTATTAAAATTAAATATAGAGGGGAAGTCGATATCATTGAGTTAGTAAAAAGAAAGTAGTAAGAGTTCAAATCCCGTAGTGAAAAAAAGTGATTGAATAATAATCGGCACATTCAGTAATTATTTTTAAGAAAAACAATGAAATACAAGTGAAAGTGATTGTTGCATTTTCAAACTGTGAGAGGTTCTGTGTTATACTGTGGGCAATCAAGTAATTTTTTGCGCACGCTCATCAAGTTAGAGTGGTTCTTTTTTTTAATTTCACTTCTCCCAGGAAAGGCGAAGCTATAGCGCTGAGATGCTATTTTGTTTCCTCGACCGGCTCCATCAGCCAAGCTCCGAAAGATGCTCAAGGATTTTCCCAACCATTTCACGAAGCATATGGCTTAATGGGGTGGTATTTCATCGGACGGAAGGCTTTGGGGCCCTACCTACCACTCCGTAATTGTGCCGAACTGCACAATACCAACAGTCATCGGTTAAACCTAGGTTAGCACAATCAAACGCAAGACACAGGGAGTGGTATTTTACCGGACGGCTGTGACGACCTCTCTACCACTTCGTAATTGTGCCGAACTGCAGTGTTATTCATATTGAAGCGAGCACAATAAAACAACAAGGAATAGTTCACGTCGTCCCTAAAATAGCCATCATTAATAAAAGTGAACGACCAATATCGCTGACACTCTCTGATGAAAATAGTACATTCAAGCATCCTAAGACTCATCAAAATGTTGAAGAATCAAGGACCAAAGAAAATAGTTCACAAACAAGGCAACAGCACCAGCAATAACAACCAGATAGCCAGACATTTAAGTGCAACAAAGACTTTTCTGATGGAGTAAGAGTTGGTCGAATTAGAGGCATTTTTTATGTCCAGTATTGGGACCATATTTCTCTGTTCCATTTTTCCAACTCTTTCCTTTTACTGCTTCGGGTTATCTGATTAACAATATCATCATGTCGATCCAGAGATCAATTAAAATTTTGTTAAAACTTCCAACACAGCAATCCCGTTGGTTATTATATATAACATACTATTATGTATAGATAGAATACACGATTATATATACAACAAAACACACAGCGGCTGGATGGCAGGTTTTGTGCCTTTATAATTTACTGGTTTCTTCGTTCCATACTATTCAGTGTTGGTTTCTTCGTTCCATACTATTCAGTGTATAACTTAAAAACTTTGTACGTTTTGCTGAGAATGTGCATTTATTTCAATAAGAAATGAGGAATTATTAAAAGTATTGGCCATCGGAAGCTATAACATCTCTCCTTCGCTACGAAAATTGTGGACTGCATTTAAAAAAAACAGCCCTTATTTTTTAAGGTTAAGAACGAGTCAAGACAATTTTCGTTTCCCCCAACTGAAATGAAGATTACTTCAGTGAGAGCGTTCTGCGAAATAAGTGGAAGTGAAAAGGGGCGACATTTGGTAAATATGGTGGATTAGGCGAGACTCTCCATAGGACATATACCTTCATGTGAGAAAATCAACGCGAAGACGGTCATAAAAAGCATAACAAAAATAGAAGAATAGAGGAGATAAACCATCAGAGCCGTATATCATAGCAATTAACTCAGCATTTCATTTTCTAAAGAGTAGTTGAGGATAACAATTCATCTCCTACATGCGGCTGCTGGTCTGATAAATGAGTGCTTTGTTTCTCACCGATATCTTCTGGGTTCGATTCTACAACCATATACGGGATATCCATTGTGTTCAACATCATGCTTCCTTTATCCTGAGGGAAGAGTGGTGACGGAGTTCGGATTGTCTAAACAAAAGTAAAAGACTAGGGCTGTGTAGACTTTGGCGTTAATGTTGATATTGATGTCACTGGTAGGCCGTGCTTCACATACGCTTTCTTGTTCTTCAGGTTATCGTAATGTATCCAGTTTTCATCGCTAGAAACGCTCAAACAGCATTTCAATCGTGCAAAATCGTGTGTTGACGTTGTGGATAGTTCTGACCATGGCATCGACAAGGATGCAGATTCGACAAAAACACCCACGTCACTCGAAAACCGAAAACAAACTTGAGCTGACGAACACTGGCCTCTGCACTCAAGTTCCTGGGTTCTGTGCACTACGAAACAAACGTAAAATAAAACACGATGTAGTTGTTCTGTTGGGAGTTTTTTTATTTTCGTAAGCTCCTTGTTAATTTACAGGATTAGTCGAAAATTTAACAATCTCTTTGTTTCTGAACAAACTTTACTAATATATTATTAATATTGTCGCGACCACTTTATTTCGCACAAGATATTACTTCAACGATATGACGTTCGCGGGAAGGCGACTTATTGTCTGTATTTAGCGTAACCACTTTATTTAAGTCTTATTATTCACTTGATATAACCGCAGCACTTTATTTTGAATTAGACTTGGCTTTAACGATGTTACTCTAGCAGGACAAATTGGGCACCGACCCTTCGACTACGTTAGTCAAGACTCCTGGTGAATGACTCCGTGCACACCCTTCAAAAACTAAAACCTGACTGGCTTCCATTCGCCGCCGTCAGAATGACATCGCAAAGAAAAACCATAAAAGGGGAGGAGCTACACGATCAACTCGGGCAGTCAATCGTGATTGGACCGGGAAATATGGCATACATTTCGCATGTATGTGTATGCGTCGCATACGATCGTCCGGTGAACGAGGATGGATGCGAGCGTCGTAATTGCATCTCCTGGTAATGAGTATGCAAACAATGCATGGGCCTGCGGCTGTGTACACAATTGATTGTATAATACTTGTCGGCAACCGAACCACCTGGGGTAAAAGCAAAACAAACCGAAGATCTGGTCACCCTAGGAGAGGCCATAAATCAACATTTGGTTGATGGACGTGCAATTTCCCAGGTCCGCCGACGGTTGGCGGCCGTTAATAGGGAATTGGTATACCATAAACAATCCGTGGTGTGAATGCGATGTTTTGGTATTGCAATGAATATAGGGTGCAGCCATTGCCAGATGTTAAAAGTAAACACTTGATGGCCACATCCAATTCGTTGCTTGTTTGCGGTCCCTGATCGGTGGAGACCGATAATAGAAAACCAGCTATTGCTGGTAATTGGTGAATGTTTGCTTTGCGTCAGCCGAAACCTTGTCGACGGTGGCAAACTGCTGAGACCTGGTAGCCGCATGCTAGGGCTGCCATGGACAAACATAAAAAAACGAGTAATTTAGGAACTCCCTGTTGATTTTGTTTCCATGGCATAAGGTAATGGGGACGTGATGCACTGGGTGCAATGCATGCCCGTGGGTGAAATTTTCGATGCCACGGCTAGGTGATAATCCTTGCCGTGGACTTAATGTTTTCAGGTATGGAGGTGGAGAAAGGGGTTTGGAGAAACCCCCCAAAGAAAGGTAAGCTGCCTAAAAGGTATTTATGTCAGTTATCCTTTGGGATAACTGAATTAATTCCAGCAAATTGGTTGGCGGTTAAGGCCGTAGCAAGGCTGTATTATCTTGCTGAAGATTTGACTTCCAGGTAAGTCGCAATGCTGGGAATGGTGGGGATCGAGCGATGCGTGGCTCCTCGGGCCCTGAAAAGCTCCACAACGTCTCTTTGCCTCAATTCATATGGCACTCAATTTCGTTGCTTTTGGATAATTACCAATGATTTTATGCGCTTATGTTACATCTATTGAATTTGCGAGTTATTTTTGGGTCGGATACGAGTCTTTGGTGAGTAAAGTACCCAATTCCTCTGTCTCGAGCGTTAAACAATTGCATTGTGATTTACGCACATATTAAATAAAAACATTTACAAAAATAAATTAAACATTTTGACGTAAACGCTTTTTAAACATACATAAATTGGTATAAGAAATTATAACCACTAAACCCAACGGTGTATAAACCCAGCTCTATTCGGTGACGACGGCTTCGAACAGTTTCGGAGTTGATCGAATCAAGTAGGTAACGGCAGTAGATGGCGTGTTTTCGGAGAACAGTTTTGAGAGAATCGTCGTTGTGTGTTGAAGTAAAAGAGGAAGGAGAGGTTGAGAAGAGGCAGTCAAATTTTGGTAAATTAAAGAATAGTGCCAGTAATAAAATTTGTATGTCTGGGTAACGAATTGGTGGAGTTAACGATTTGTTTTTGTCTGTGGTGTACGAGTGAGATTGGGAGAGGAGAACTACCTTGCCATGAAGGCCCAGGAATTGTCAGGAAAGATAGCCCTGTGACCCAACTCTCATTTGGCTGATACTGAGGAATACGGATACTGAGGAATGATGAACCCTGTGACTTAAGTCCCCATTGGCTGCTGATTACGGATGAATCTACGAGACCCGCAACGAAGCGCTGGACGGCCCAATCAACGACATCAGAGTTAACCATCAGCAATCTAAACGTGAGTACCTCCTTATGTACGTTTACAAATAAATGCCCCAGGGATATATATATAAATAATAACTGACTGTCTGACGACACTATAGAAGTAAAATGTTACAAGTGACACCTAAATTACGACAGTAAGACAACCTGACGATCCGCTCGTAAAGCTAAAAATTAAACAGTGCAAATAAATATTAGAACAAATCACACACAACAGCAATAAAAACTGTAACAATTGGTATCTCACATTAAATAAAAACCATAACAATTGATAAAAATTAGAGTTGCCAAAAAAAAAAAACGGAAGAAGCGCACGGGGCGATAGTTGCGTAGTACCGAGAATTGGTGGACTCCACTTAATCACGTTTTAGTTAACATCTTAATTCATAGACGATCTATTTCATTTCCGAAAATTTAGTTAATTGTCGAAAATTGTTAGAAGTCGAAACTTATTTGAATTAAATCAAAGTGATATGTAATAAAAACCATAACAACGCTCTTACCTTTTAATTTTTTTTTTTTTTTTATAGGATGATTTGTCCAACTGTTTAAAACAGACGAGAGTTCCACTGATCACCTCTTGATTCGAATCATATCCCATTCCGGTGAACATTTTTTGAGGTATGCGAACAAGTAATAATAGACGATAAGACGGCAACGGGATCTGGAGAATGTAATGGGAGCCGAAGCGATTCGAAGTATTATTTATGCTATTTTACCATCATTGAATTCGACTTGTGACATTGTGTATTACACACATCATAAGTACTCCACGGGAAGACAATGACCTGCCAATGCGATACTCCCGGATCTCCAAACTCCTCCGCGTAACGGCAAGGTGCGTCGAGTTCGCTCGGCGTCTACAAAGAAGAAGCACGCCGGGAAGGAAACCATGCCCGAGCCCCAACCAAAACATTGCCACCGAGTTAACCCCCGCGTAAATTGACTCGGCATTCAAGCTCTGGATCGCCCACGTGCAGAAATCAGATTTCCACCAAGAGATAGCGTCCCTCACCAGGCACTCATCCATCTCCAAGGACAGCCTGCTGCTACGGCTCAACCCATTCCTCGATCCGGCGGCCTGCTGCGGGTTGGGGGGAGACTGCGGCATTCGCTACTACAACCTAACGAAAATCGCCCCTTCATCCTTTCGTTCGGATCGTTCCTCTCGCGGCTACTCGTCCGAGATGCCCATGACAAAACCCTCCACAGTGACACGCAGCTGTCACTCAATCACCTCAGGCAGCGAACCCGGATCCTACGTGGACGACAGCTGGTCAAGTGAGTGGTCCACCGCTGCCTCTGCTGCTAGCGACACTCATCCTCCCCGACCTCTTAACGGATGGCGGATCTCCCGGCCACTCGAGTACGGCCTGGGAGGTCCTTCCTACACAGTGAAATAGACTAGGCCGGCCGGATAGCCATCAAGTGCTCCAGAGGCAGAGCCGCCCACGCATTCAAGGGATATATTGCCGTATTCGTGTGCTTCGCCACCCATACGGTGCACTTGGAAGCCACCTCCGGATATTCCATCGAGGATTTCCTTCGGGTCTACCGCCGCTTCGTGGCTCGTGCGACATTAACCAGCGACTATGGCACCAACTTCGTCGTTGCTGACCGGGAGTTACGGGCACTCTTCGCTCAGGCAACAACGCGAATGGCCTAAATCACCCACATTTTCGCCAATGAAGGCACCGAGTGCCGATTCAACCCCCCACCCGCCCACCACTTCGGGGGAATCTTGGGGGCCTCTCATCCTGGCCTTTGAGGAGCTCTCCACCCTGCTGGCCCAAGTGGAATCCTGCCTCAACTCTCTTCCACTACAGCCGCTGAGGGACAAACCGAGCGACCTAACAGCGCCCACACCAGGACACTTCCTCATTGGAGGCCCGACGTCAACCGTCCCGGAACCTTCCACGCCCCACCCCTGATGTCGTGGCTGTCTCGGTCGGAACTGCTACGGAGCATGTACGAGCAGTTCTGGTCGCGGTGGTCCGCCGAGTACCTACAGGAGCTACAGCACCCACCAAAGTGGCAACGCCCAAACCCCAATATCGCAGCGGGACAGATGTGTGTGGTTGGGGCTGTGTCGCCCAGATGGTAACACTGATTTAAATATCATTTATTTTATTTTATTTTTCAAATGACGTACGCCAGTTTGTTTTAATAGAGGAAAGTATATTTTATGGTGTATAATATGCCAAAACGGCGCACACCTTAACCTTGCTCGCCGGGTCCTGTGTTTTTCAAAACCAAAAATTTGGCTCTCAAACCCGACTGCCCACTTAGCTGACTGCGGATTTGACATATCGAATACAACTGGCAACCGGGCTCTACGAAACGAGCAAAATTGTGCTCAAATTGATAATAGCACCGATACATTAAATACGGCCAGCCAACCTTAAAAAAATTATTGCATAAGTGAGTGAGGTTTTCGTTTCCCACAGATTCCACATAGTTTTCCGTTTAATAGTTTAACATTTGACCTAAAAATGCAGACTTCTTCTGGCAATTAGTGACCTCATTCGAATATATAAGCACGTATTATCCTCTGACAAGCTTTCACATGCAGCACTTCCTTCCGTACCACAAATTCAATTACCCAAGGACAATAATGATTCTCTGACATAGCTGCGACACAATGAGCCTAAGAGGCACGCCGCCTGTTGGGAACTGATCCTTCGAACGTTGAAATTGGTTTTCAGTAAGGCGTCAATGTCGTCGAAAATGACATAAGCTCATGCTCGATTCTGCTTTCTTCGTCAGCCCTAATGGAATAAGTGATGGATGTGTACACTATACCAAGGCAGTGAGGCACTCAAAATTCAATTTAGCGGCCCTTTTCTCCACCGCTGTTTCTCAAGATTTTCTAGACCCTTTTTTCCCCGAGACACAATTGAAACTCGTACAATCACGAAGGAGGATAATTTGACTTTGGTAGTGATATTTTTCCGCGCGTATCGTAGTCGTCATAAGTATCTTAAGCGTTGGTTCATTGAAAAACCATCTTCACTGCTTTTATTGTTGAGAAGTGTAAATATGCACGCGAGTGGATCCTTACGTGTGCGGCTTCCATTAGGGTAGACGATTTGGTGCCAGATGTCGACTCCAAAAACGGGGGCAGTTGCATTTTCGGCAGCTCTCGCAATGTTTGATATGTGAAATTTGAAATGGTATTTTTTATGGAAAACAATTTTTCCGATTCAAGAACCAGAAAAGAGGATGGTGAGGATTATACACAATATTTCTCATCACATAATATGCAGCACAGGACTGTTATGATGTAGCTGAAGTGCCTCAAAAAATTATTGCAGCATTATCTGGTTGCGAGAATAGGGGAGACGCCCACATTTGTCGTCAATGCAATATGATATGGGATTCAATAACCAATATTGATGAGTAAGTGGAAAAGCTTATCCTAATTGCAAACGGATTGATCTTCGGTTGGGGTAAATTATGCCTTTCCAATGTGATGGGTTCCTTAAACGCTCATCTACATCTACTTACTATTGTATTTTTATCAGGCGTTTTTTTTTCTTTCTTGTTTTGATTAAAAGATGCTTTAGGGTCTTAAAAATAATATACCAAAAAATAATGGCCGTCAAAAAAGGCTAAATGTCTAAATGTAAATGCAGGCATCGCAGATTAAAGGAACATCAGGATATTTTATGATTTTACAGTACTTTGAAAGCTTTTTTTGAAACCACCTGTTTTTAATTATTTCATTAATTTCTCCGACAACATACGTGGCATTTTTTTATATTTCACAGTATTTTTTATAAACAATCATGCACCGATTTTTTGTATGGAGTTTCAAACTTTTTGTTCAAAAGTACACTACACTAATGCCCTGTAAGTAGGACCTTTTTCCTTAATATAATTCTCTCAGAAGCGGCGAATCTATAGTGTCGTGTCAGCGCCCCAGATGCCAATAAATAGCTATTGGAGTTCTTCTTGAACAGTTGCAGGTTGTAATGCGTTGGAAATACTCGCGCGGGGAAGAAGTTCCCTACACCTTTCCCTTCTATAGCAGAACGAGTTTTGGTGCAAAGATGTGCGTGGCAAATGAACCAAAAATTGGTAGAATGCATCGGATTGTGGAGCGCAAATAACCCCAATTTCGCGGAGAAATTCCACGAATCTCCAAGGAATAATCCACATCCTAGCGAGTACCCACGCCAGTGTTGTGTCCTCGATCAAGCGGATCGTCCGTGTCTGACTGCTCTCGAGTCAGTTGAAGGTATGCTTAGGAGCAGAGCTCCAAATGAGGGAACGATATTCTAGTTTGGATTAATTTTTACAAAAAAAGAAGTTGGGACCGAGTAAAATCTAATTCTTTTTTTTTTTTTAGCTGTAGCTGTTCGATTCGAGTTCATGTCACAACATATTCGCACAAACTGTGACGCCGAGCAAATTTATGCTTTCCCTAGAGGCCTGACCATTCATCATTAGCTGGCGGGCTGACGATACAATCTTCCTTGTTAATTTTGAATATTGCCTCTTCATTGCATTGAAGTCAACGAGATTGGCCTTTCCCCACTGTAAGACTTTATCCAGATCCCGATTCAGAGAGTCAATCTGCCTACATCTCAGCCGGTGCAACGTTGATGCATTATTCGGCCGGTCTTTCAAAAATGAGGAAGTGAATGTATTTGCTATGGATACTTGGGCGCCTGACTCTCAGTGGATCCGCTAATTTCCGATGGTGTAGTGGATTGTATTGATTGGCTGGTCAAGGATACCGCCGGAAAGAAATGAGTTTAGAAAGCATTCCCTCAATACTCTATCACGAATCTTAAGTTTAGTGAGGGCAGAATCCTCATTTATTTAGCTTAATGCAAGCTTACATTAACTTAAATTAAATTAATATAAAAAGCCTTACAGACTATCTTAAATCTAGAGTAAGAAGGAGAAAAAAAGAAAAAAAACCAGGAAGGTGAAGGTGACTGTGCGATGGGGGAGGTAGGAGGCTAGGGAGGAGTGAGTGTATGTGGGGGTGGTAAATTCGGCATTTGTGAGACAGTGACAGTGCAGGGTATGTCTACGTACTGGTAGGGGGCGGGGTTGGTGAGCTGGAGGGAGAAGTTGAAATTGTGGGTGGGGCTGGGGGAACTATTTTGATGGTAGGAGAGGAGAGGCAGGATTGCTGGGTAGAGGGGATTATTGGAGGGAGGGGGCGGATTTAGAACGGGTTTATTCTGAGACGTCGTTTAAGAGTGGGGGTGGAGATGTTGAAATCGAAGGAGGTGGGGAAAGAGTTGGCCTGTCGTAGCATACGCGAGATGGGTTCGTTAGCGCCGTAAGAAGTGTGATGAGCAGGCATGTAAAACAGTCGTGGGTTACGTACGTTACGGGAGTTTGTATGCAATGTTAAAGTGGAGAGCAAGCTTGGGCGATTGATTGAGCCAGACAAAAGGCGATGGACAAAGATGTTGTTGGCATCGATTCTGCGCTCTTCAAGTGTGTTTAGAATGATTAGACGGAGCCGGCTTGTGTATGGTGGTAGAATCAGCGGATTTTCCCAGTTTAGTCCGCGGAGGGCGAAGAGCAAGAAACGACGTTGAACTCCCTCAATCCTGCGAATGTGAGTCACTTGATACGGGGACCACACCTGACTAGCGTATTCGAGTAGTGGCCGGACAAAAGTTGTGAAGAGTGATTGGGTGACATAGGGGTTAAGGTAGTCCTTCGACCAGCGTTTGACAAACCCAAGGGCGGCGTTAGGCTTGAGGATTATGTAATCAAAATGTGCGGTAAATTTGAGCTCCTTGTCGCATAGGACGCCCAGACCGCGAATCAATTCAACCGATGTTATCGGTTGGTTTAGTAAGAGATAGGAGCGTGGGTGAGTGGGGGAACTCTTCCGAGAGAAGGTGATTGTGTGACATTTGGCGATATTCATTTCTAGACAATTATTTTGGCACCAAGTCGAGAAGCTGTCAAGATCCGCTTTGAGAAGTGAGGAGTCCAGGGGAGAGCGGATTGTCTTAAAAATGTTGGAATCACCCGCGTAAAGCGAGATGAAGGAGTGATTAATGCAAGAGCCTATGTCGTTTATGGTCAGGATAAATAGGAGAGGACCTAGGTGACTGCCATGGGGGACACCTGAGGTTGGGAAAAAAGGATAGGAGAGGGCGGATCTAAATCGCAAGCAGCAGGTTCGATAACTGAGATAGGATGAGACTCACTTAATCAGCAGGGGTTCGAAACCGAGGGAGGATAGCTTGAAGAGAATGAGGTTATGGGAGATTTTGTCGAAGGCCTTGCCAAAGTCGGTAGCGACTACGTCGACCTCATCGCCGTTTTCTAGGGCAAGGATGGTGTGGGATGTGAATTCGACAAGGTTAGTAGTAATGGACCTGCCTGAGAGAAAGCCATGCTGGTTCGGAGAGATGATGGGTGCGCAGCGAAAACTGAACGCCTTATATAGTAGGCCTTCGAACAGTTTAGGAAAGTGCGAAAGCTTAGCAATGGGACATAGTTGGATATAACGTTTTTTTCCCCTTTTTATGTATGGGGGTTATGTAAGAGGATTTCCAAAAGTCAGGGAATAGACCTTGAGCAAGGGATAGATTGAAAATTGCCGCGAGCGGGAGAGAGAGAGAAGAGGAACATTTTTTTAAGAGGATGGCAGGAAGTCCGTCTGGGCCGAGACTGAAATCGTCTTTCAGTTCTTCAAGTTTCTTTGTGACTTGGTGTTGTTGTATGTGTAGAGGGATAAGAGGGCCGAGGGAGAATTCAGTCATGCCAGTAAAGTGGGAGGGGTTAGGCTCGAACGAGTCGTCCGTGAAGGATAGTTTGAAGAAGGACGCGAAAAGATTGGATATGGTTTGGGAGTCCGTTGTAGTAGTTGAGCTGTAGAAAAGGGAGGAGGGATAGGCATCAGATTTCCGTTTGTGGTTGATGAAGTGGTAGAAAGATTTGGGGTCGTTTATCAGGTTCAATTGAGTGTTGGCAAGGTGATTGTGGTAGAGAGAGCTGTAAAGCTCGGTGAGTTGGTAAAAGTAACCCAGATAGTTGGAGTAGTCAAGGGGAGAGCGCGTGTTTAGGAAAGTGTTCCACAACTTATTCCTTTTGTTACGAAGGGTGCGTAGTTCGTGGTTATGCCATGGGGGCGATGAGAATGATAACCTGTGTCGGGAGTATGGGACATATAGGGATATGGCGTTGTGGATTTCTGTGTAGAGCGAGGGTGTAGCGTCCTCTACACTTATTTCATTTACGCACAGTGTGATATTGCCGAGGTACTCATTTATGAGGCGGAAATTGGCTTTTCGGAATTTGAAAGAAAATTGATAGGGGGCGGATTGCTGTGGGCTGAGTAGTCGTGGTATAAGGATACGAGAAGCGGGGGGTGGTGGTTGTCAATAGTTGAGGGGGTGTGGAGACTAGAGACAACTGAGGAATTAAAGGGGTCTGTAGTGAACACAAGTTCAAGATGTCTGCCCAGATGGTTTAGGACATTGCTTACTTGGCAAAGGCCAGAGTCATGCCTCCGGCTCGATGTGGCATGGTATCTATACTTTTTTTTCCCCTCGTCAGGTGTCCCTTACCTCCGGTGGCCCGAAACGCCTAACCGTAGAGGAAATGATTTGGAGCACCCCTTACCGTGTGACAAGTACGTGAGGGGAAGTGCTCTGGGGTACATGAAGAAGTTATGGAACGAATCGGAACATCTTCCCTTGAGCAGAGAATATTTTTTCTAAACCATGTATTAGAGTTTATAAGCAATTCTAGGTTATTTAATTCTATTTCTAAGTGAAATTGCCTAACGATAGCTTGAGCTCCAAAAACAGAACCCAAACGTTAAAAACAAAACTCGAAAAACAAAGAGTGGCATAGGGTGATCACCAACTCAATTTTTTTCAAAAAAAGAAAAAAAAAATTATGGGGCGGCGAGAGGCCGACTTTAGGGAGTCAAGGACAAATTCATCTTGCGATAACCAGAATCACCGACATCCGTGAAGATGTTGGGCTCGGTCTCAAGATATCTGAAAAGAAACGGGAAGCACGTATCTAAGGATAGTGTGGACAGGGTTAGTTCAATTGTCCTCTAACTACTTGGATGGGGGGATGGTGGGAAGGAAATCGTACAAGACCGGTAGATCTTGATCTAGTAAACGCAGATCACATCTTTGGCGTCTGATAATCTGCGCTATGGTCGGTGTGTATGTGTGTGGGTGTGTGCTGTCTTGTACTGTGCGTGCGTGTTTGTAATGTGTCAGCAGTATACCCTATGGGATGGGTCCAGGAAACCTCTATTATAAAGGAGAATGTTGTTGGGAAAAGTGCTTTCTTCAGTTTTGTACTGAAGAAGAAATTGTGGTGGTCTGATCCGAAGAGATCGAAAGAGAAAAGAGTCAAGAACGCAAGACCCCCGTACTAGTGGGTTCTCGCTGTTCGAGGTACTTATATGCTAATTGTAGCAAGTACTCGTCGATAGGGATAATCGAGGCACCTTTGTATAGGTGAAAGTTCGGGTAATGGCGCCCGTCAGGCCATTTAAAGTGGTTGATGCATCTTCTGAGGAGTTTTCTTTCGAAAACTCGAAGTCTTTCCATTTGGGCCGAAGATATGTAGGACCATATGGGAAAGGCGTATGATATTCCAGATCGGATTAACTGCTTATAGCAGAGAAGCTTAACTTTGGTGTCAACTTTGTTGCTCTACTTCAAGATGTTGTGCAGTTGCTTAGACCGACCGAGGCCCCTTTGAAGAATGTGGGTCACATGTTTGATGAACTCAAGTGCTTTCCAAATTTCTTTGTCTTTTATACTCGCTGGCGCCGATGTCCTGTGTGCAGCTGCAAGAACACTTCGGAGAAATTGACATACTTATTTTATGTTGTCCCTTCCTGAGGATTAATTTGATGCTGTTTCGATTATTCGTCCCCAATGAAATCGACAGGCTTATTTCGTATTGCGTATTCCTGAGAATTGGCACGGTGTGTTGACGCGATGTCTTCCGGGAGATGCTATGATGTATCACTAACAGTACTAGTATCGGCAAATCTTAAATATTTTGGTATCCGTTAAGTATACTAGATTATATCAGGCATAATGCAAATGTTTTGATAAAAAACCAAACTCTAAACAACGGGTCTTGGCGTGATCGGGTTAGGCTCGCGAAGCGCTGTTGGCGTTCAACTGGTAACGGCATTTTATAACATCAGGGAAATCGGCTTCAATTTTATATGAATGTAAATGGCGTCCACCAATATTTGCAAATCCTCTATATACGTGATATCCTGGCCTTAACCGAAACCAAGGTCGAAGCGTCAACTGACTCGACATATCTTCATTGTTCAGGATACAACTTACACTCGAGATTTTGTTTTGAAGGTTGTTGTATAATATATTTAACAATTTATGTAATATAGTAAGGGATAAGTGATATAAGTAAAGGGTAAGTAAATTGACTTACTTGGGCGGACCGTGGAGCGGTCGATGTTGCTGGTCCCTGGTGTGCAAATTGTAGAGGGCGATGAGTTCTTGACTCCCCCTGGTTCAATTATTTTTTCACAGACCTACTATTATTTAATGTAATTTTTATAAACACAAACTTAGTTGCTGAATATCTCTTATTATATATTATATATTTTTATATATCTTTTAATATATAATTCTTATGAATATCACAACTCTAATCTGAGAATTTTTTTGCCGTTGACGTTTCTATGTTTTATTCAGCGCCAACGCCTATTTTTTTTTTTTTTTTTTTACTGCCAAGTCGAATTTGCATAAAGTAGTTTATGCAAATTAGCTACTTGGCGATTTTTCTTTCCTTTACAGGTAGAGAGGGGAAATTTGCGGAAATTGGTGGGTGTTGGGCAAGGAAACGGAGGCGGAGTCCGTAACAGTTTAGAGTATGTGTCTTCCCGATCCCATTTAGTTTCCCAACTGGAAGAAACATTGAAACGCAATAACTTGAACATCATTTGGATGAAAGTCGTGCTTAGGGGTTCTATCAAATTTTGGTTCATTTGCGTCGCCCCGCGGCGTTGAGTTTTTTGTTCCTGTTCAAAAATTGCAGAAGTTGAGTTTCCGGCCTGAACTCCTTCAAGAACAGACAATGACTGAGAAATGCTGCGCACCGTTTGTCATGAACTGATTTAAGAAAATTATTTCTTACACTTTAAGAGTAGTAGTATAAAAGCCATTATCCTAGGGTACGACCTTTCTTACGAAAAAAAAATCCAATATATACGATTCATTTCGAAATATAGATTTTGAAACTGACAGCTTTTTTCCCAACCAAGTGACAACCGATGGTTTGTTTTTGGTTAGTTTGGTTTGCCATTTTATATTGAATATACTCACACAAGATCAACGTTTACAAGTTATTCAAATTTAGATTGCAAATCCTGGCTCACTTTGTGACGGTTATCGCCCAAGTTATTTGGTTGGAACACTAAAGAGAAAAAAAATGTATTTGTTCTGTCGCCGAGCTCACGCTTCAGCGATAGAATTCTTTATTTCTTAAAATTCTACAAATTAGTGAAGACTTGATCATATTGCTTAGGCTATTTATACTCCTTCATATACAAAAATAAGATAAGAGTTAAGTCATCCATTCCCTCAGTGATAAGATTGCGTCTGATGATGTCTTCTGGAAAATTTCCTTTGGTTATGATGGGTAGGGCCTATTTCTTTGTTTTACGTTAACTCGCGCTCCTTTAATTTATGATTGAGATGTGATTCCAACAAGAGTACCCCATCCCAGACAGTGCGCGATACAATTCATTTACTGAAAGAAATACTAGATGAACGATAAATATCGAGAAACGTCCGTGTCATCTAGTCACCGCTTTCGAGTGGATTTACACCATCATTGGGGACATCTGAACTCACTGCCTTAGCCCAATGAACTTTCGTAATTCATAAGGTGAAATTTCGTGATGTATATTTCTGTCATTAAGAAGTGAAAATTCTTGTAACGCTCTACGCGTTATTCTGTATTCTTTGTTACTGCGATTGAAAGCGTGCTGGACATGTAATCTTCGTATATAATAATACTCCCCAAGTTTCAAAAAACCCGTTTGAAAATAACTTGAATTATTCATATTGTCACCTTCAAAAGATAACCAATATGAAATGAATCATTAAAACAACTCTGAAAGACAAAGATGCAACAAACAAATGTGACACTAGTAGTCCCTCAAGCACAGTAAATCTTTTTACAACAGACCACGTTCATTCAACTACATGTTGACTAGGTGAAGGGTATTTAAAGTTTTCTCCAACATTACTTGACTCCTGCTGTGGGTTGAGTAATTACTTTTGGTGTGCGTTCCCGGAAAAGCCAGTGTAATAAAATAGGTGTTCACCGTACAATTATCTTTGACGTCTCGTGCCTGGAATGGCTCTACCGATAACAGTATTTTCGGTGCTGGAACTCCTCTGGTAGTTTTGATTGGCCACTTGAGCTATTGATTTGTTAATGAAGTCATTACATGAAGTAGCAGCACACGGATACATATTCGTTCGGTCGGGTAAGGCGCCGGAAGGTGAAACCGGAAGCTTGCCAAAAGAAATCACTTTCAACAACATTACTTCCATAATACCGGATGATATAATATTCACCATTAATCGCGTGACGGTGATTGTTGTGGGTCTTGTAAGGGCGCGTGAAATTTGCAGCCTCGCAGAATGATTTAATTTCGCGGGCAGTAGTGATTAGTTTTAGAACTAACTTGGAAGTTTGTTAAACAGAACCATTCATTAAATCCAATTTGTTGTTACTCAACAGCTACGAAATCGTTAGTCACGAACTTTGAAAGGATAGAAATCTCTCCTCGGACATGTAAAAGGATGTTCATTTTAGTGTCCGTTTTTCCAATGCGGAATTGAGTACATTGAATTCTTGGATTTTTAAATACCATTCAATTACTTAACCGTCGACATACCATTCGAAATGTGGGCAATGCTGTTGTTGAACGTTCACTTTACAACTCCGCCTTGTGGGATTTGATCAACCTACTTATTAATGTTAATGCTCTGGCATGTACTACACACCCATTTCCCATTACCAGAACTTAACATCTTAACTTAACAATCCTTCGATTGATTAAATCATTAATAATGTAGAATATACGGCATGACGCTGAAAAACCTGCGCTGTAAAACACGGCGAATCAGATTACCTGACATCAAGTACGAAAGACGTCACATCCGGAACATAATCTAAATAATCGTATTTAATAGCGCCATTTTTAAAGTTCGTGACAGTGCAGGAAACAATATCCTGTACAGGATATATTTTGCTGTTTTATTTCAGAAATTATTACAACGCTATTCGACGATGAATAAGATATTCTAAGTCTTCTTTGAATTAAGCACAACGCCCTCTTTAATAAAATGCTTATGTACATATTTTGCTTCACCTGAAAATCCAGATGCCGAATTCAAAGCCTTCAGATTGAGGTAGATGAAGTACTCTTAAATAAAGGATACGTTTCTAAACGAAATGTATCGATTTAAATAAATAGAGGTGTTCAATAACGGCTAACATTTCTGTCGTTGTAGGCAAATACGCACCATTACCCCAATCTTGTGGCATGCACGTGAATCAGGGTGTCTACCAATAACAATACCTAATAATTATGAAGAGTTGTATATGGGATTTAACAATGATCTTATCAGTAAGAGAACGTGTTCTCTGATAAGAGTCTTGATGTCTATTGGCCAAAAACTTGACCAAACGAATGCCCACAATTTCCACTTGATACCAATTTCTTACCACTCAGAAAGTCTAAAAACAGATGGTAATCGCCTGGTGGTCGATCCAGATTATTAGGTGGGTACATTACAACTTCGACAATCAAAATCTCAGAGTTCCTGACGACTCATTATATTACAGCGTTTGGGATGATAGTGAAGAACGTGTGATTAGAACTGACGCTATGACAGTTAGAATCACCAAAAATTGAACCAATGCGTAACACATCAGGATACTGGCCGTGTTTTGAATTCTATTTTTAAACTCAAGTACATTCAACTGATGTGGAATTGTTATGTTATCGCTATGGTATACGGCTCTGATGCATTTTTCTTATTCTATTTTCGTTCGGTGTTCTTCACTATTTGCTTGTGTATTGTGTATGTATCTATTAGAAACGCCACACTACTCCCTCCTCAGTAACTTTGTTACGATCAGCTTCGTGTGCGAACGCCGGAGAATGAGAGATCTTCGGAGCGGGCGTGTGCCGGTGCTCTATGCGGAAGTCGTGATCGTGTCGTGAAGTTCTGTTTTCTATGGGAAAGTGTGTGCTGTATGTACAGATCACGTCGGTGGGTCACCAATTATAGCGTGTGGGATGATAGTGAAGAACGTGTGATTCGAACTGACGCTATGACAGTTAGAATCACCAAAAATTGAACCAATGCGTAACACATCAGGATACTGGCCGTGTTTTGTTTTCTATTTTTAAACTCAAGTACATTCAATTGATGTGGAATTGTTGTGTTATCGCTATGCTACACGGCTCTGATGCATTATACTTATTCTATTTTCGTTCGGTGTTCTTCACTATTTGCTTGTGTATTGTGTGTGTATCTATTAGAAACGCCCCAATATACATGTGTGGGATTGTGTTTGTCTAATGGAACACAATGCCTCAATTAGGCAATTGTTGCCTTTCTGGTTCCAAGTGGTTCCATTATTGACAGTAGAGGCCTGAATTTAATGCTTGGCTGTATTTAAAGAGCATAGTAATTATTCCTTTAGTAATAACAAAAAAAAAATCGTTACCAGCGCATTTTTAATATTAAAAATTTCGGAGAATCAGTGAAACCAAAATAGCATCGGAACCATAAACATTCACAATACACGACTTCAACCTCTGGCATACATTGTTGCTATTGTCAAAACAAAACTGTAAATTATACCGAATTTTGTCTACATTAATTTCCGTATTTACACCCTATACCAAGCAATTCAATCGAGGAATTTTTTGAGTATGGAATGTCGCTTTTCCAACGAGCACTAGCCTGACCGTTTTTGATCATAACAACTTAAAAATGTTTTTGCGTTGTCTTTGTCCAACATAAACGATGTAACTCAAGTTTAATACGTAATATCAGCTCTTTGCTGTTGCTGACAGAAATTGTGGAAGTATTTCAAGAAACACTACCGTACACGGACCACACGTGCGCTTTGTTTCGGATATAACTTACCTTTCTCCAATTTGTCCGTTGATAAAATCTGGAACAGAGAACCATGCTATTCCCTACCTGCCAACCATACCTACATCGGTCCTTTGATTAGAGAAAATGCTGCAAAGCCTCAATTCCCCAAAGTGCACGTTTTATGTTAATGTAATTTTCTACTTCGAAGACATCCTGAAAACTTATTACCCGTATTCGAAATGAAGTCCCCCTGTACTCTCATATATTTGTTTGATATGAATTTATTTTGACTTATTCCCCCCTCGTTGCTTGACTTCATTTCTTTCCTCATTTAGAAAACAATGGAAAAGTGTTCGCCGGCAGTACGTGTGTTGGCTGAACAAACCTGTCATGTTTATTGTCTTCAAATTACTTTCCGTTTCGTCGCATGACATCTCTCACCACCCCCACATCCAACAGTATCTTCTTACCTCACAATACTCAAACCGTCATCCTAGCTATCGCCACTCTTCTCATCCGCAAGGAATTACAATTTTGTTATAATTTTCTTCCTACATCGTGAGCATCATCACTTTACTATACGTGTGTTCTGCATTTAATAGAAAGCTACAGAATGCCGTTTTCTTTTCCAAATGCGCAACGTGTTCTAATTGGGACTCATTCTTCACACAGCAAACAAACCTCGACACAAGATTGAGGGGTGCAAAAGAAGAAGTAGCGTCCTGATTCAATTGTATTGTGCTATCTTGGGCGCCCGGGCCACCCAAGAAAATATATCTCCTCATAACTCTTAGGTACGTGCAGAAATAAGGTGTCAAGTGAGGTGCTGCGCCACCCTAAGACAAATGAGTATCGCTTCATGGATCGTCCAGGGAGAGACAAAGATTTCCCTGTAGCTCTCGTACAATCGTCCATATAACCCATGACTTGATGTAATAAGCAACGGCAGGTTGAAGTTCGAGTTATGGTTACAGTAGCGTTCAGCAACTTGCCTTATTCGATATATAGTAAAAGTCTCAGAATATGGAGACATCTAAGCCTAAAGTACGAGATGAACCACAATAAAGACGTTTCCGTTAGCATCTTATAAATACATTTCTGATGTCTGTCCGGCGTTGTTGATGGAGTAATTGTATGTGTCGAAATAGGAAAGTCCAATGCCGACCTTCCGATATATTAATTAAGTTTCTTAAAATAAATTTGCAAATCCTCACTTTTTAATACTCGACCATGGAACAAAAGTTCTTGAAAACATTAACCGGTGTAGAGTTCTACCAATTTTAGTGTTAGGATGTGCCATTAGTGCATTTGCAAGAGTTAAAAAACACCAGCAGTTATATTTTCGTATACTAAGGGGATGTTTCAAGACTTCTTTTGGGAGAAGTCTATACCGATAATAAAACAAAAATAGATAGTGTATTGCATGAGTAACGTAAGTATTGTATAACTCACGAATAAAGAAATTTTTCATTTTCAGAATTCATGTCGGAACCTTAAATACGTTTTTATTCAAAATTGACATTTTTAAAACGTCACGTAGCATAGCCCAAACATATAGCATTTCATTAATTGAATATGGTTACATCTTTAAAACTATATTTCACACCGAAAAACTAAAGGAATTGTCTATAAGGTAATTTTTGAATTTGTTTTTAACAAGTGATTGCCCAGTTCTGTGGTAAAAAGTTAACCCTTTTTACCAAATGGTGCGCATTCAAGAACCATTCAAAAATTAAAACTTATAAAGTCGTGAGCTAATTTCCGGCAAAATACGGTGGGAATGGGGATCGACCCCAAAATGTCAAATGTTGACATATTTAAAGTTGAAGCATTGATAAATTGAGCGCGATACAGAGTCAACCAACCTGTTACGAAGAGAGATAATAAAAAAAAAGTTTTACGCATTACGTGATCAGCATCAGCGTCCTCCTCAAATCACAATTTTCAAAGTCATGTAGAGATACGAAAACATTAGAACGGTGGTTTGCTAACCTCCGAAAACACGCCTTCGTCCGCCCCGTATCATCGACAATATCATCGCTGTGCGCGATACTGTAACTAAGCATTTTCACTCATTATCTTACCAAGTAATTTGACGAAGGATTTGAAGCTACAGTCCAACAAGATCCAGTTGACAGTGGAATGGAAGCCTATAGACCATTTCCCACTTCGCCAATGGATGTAAAAGATGGCCGTAGGAAATGGTCACCTTTCGCGTGAAAACATCGTCAGCGACGAGGTTCACTTCAACCTCAGTATTCCTTTTAAGCACTTCATATAAATCCCGAATAGTTTTTATACAGAAGGTAAATGCAGTATATGAACTGCATTTTATTTTTCCTCAAGATTTTTTTTCATGCAATTATTAGTGGAAGATTTCCGATGATGGAATCCCAGTCGGCGCAGCATCTAAATGCGTACGGCAAAATTAGTGTTCGTTTCTCTTATCGCCCAAGAGTTACAAAAGACAGCCAACATCTGGCCATAACACTTTCAGTTAATTGTGTTTACTCAGCATTTGGGTCCTCGGATTTTTTGTGATGTTAAGTAGCAATTGTCATGAAATAGCTGTGGAGGAGATATCGCCCAATTGTAGGGTTCAATATGAGACTCGAGCAGTACCAAATTGACCACCATCCACACAGATAATAGTTGATAAACCGTTAAACAAAACGGCCTAAAAAGTGAAGTGTATGTAAAATTATTATTGAATTATTGTTAAATTGTTATTTTTAAATTAAACCGCGTTGCACATCTTAAATGAGTACGGGTTCGCTTGGGACTTATCTGCGCCCAAAATAATTAAAAAACAATTAGTGCCGATACGCGACATACGAAGTATTCTTGTTTGTGTACGTCCACTGTATAATAAATAAACTCTTGAACCTGATTTTCTATGTCACTGGCGCAATAAAAAAAAAAACCAAAAGAAACAAAGTGAGAACACGTGGTCCATAGTATGGACGTACATCAATGGATGCCAAAATGGTGCTTCGGAGTAGGCAAAATACAGACCTAAATTTAAAGGCTAAACACCTTAAAACCAATAAAAACAAGCATACAGACACGTTGATTGTCAACAGCGACGACGAAGACAACACCCATTGTGCCCAGTATTCAGGGGCTGGTAACAAATTCCAAGAACTAGCTTTCAGCGAAACAAATGCAGGCGCTAGCAATCAGGTCGAGGTCCTCAACCGATTCATCCATGAGATTAGTCTTAAAAAACAAGAACTGGATAAAGCAATGAAAGAAGTTGTTAAACTAAAAAACAATTTGAGCCAGAATGAGCGGAAAACGAAAATGGTACAACAACAACAGCAACCCACGAAGACAAAAAAAAAACACGACAAGAAAAGGAAACTCAACAACAGGAATCACATCAACGACAACAGCAGGAATCAAATCAGAGGCAGGACCCATCTCAGGAGGTGCCAGTCAAAAAAAAAGCAGAAAGTACTTCCTATATACATCAGTTAAATGGAGACAAAGGATCTCATAAAATTGGGTGAGTTGACATGCAAAACTTTTAAAACAAAACGGATAAATAATTTTAAGATAAGTTTAACATGCGATGATTTAGAAGGGTATAACAAAATCAAATCGTCATTGGGGAAATCGAAAAGCGAGTACTACACGTACACCCCATAAATCGGAGAAAACTGTCTCCATGTTCCTCAAAGGAGTTGATCTTTCTTTTATTTCCGAAGAGTTGCTCGAAAAATTACAAAGCTTCGAAAAGGATACCTTGAAATTTACAGGTTTTAAACCATTTTCTACAGCAAACCGTGAGTTGCCGTTCTTCATTGTGTCGCTAAGCCCCAATAGTAACATTGATAGACTTAGATATATTAAATACAGTAATCACCAAACAATAAGTTGGGAGAGAATAAAGAAGTCCGACCGCGTATTGCAGTGTATGCGCTGTCAACGCTTCGGCCATGTAGCACGAATTGCAATATGCATTTCAGATGCGTCAAATACCTAAATGGGAGAATGCCCATTGGGCAAAGAACAGCTCCCGGATAGAAACTGTGTCATCTCTAGCAACTCAGGTCATCCTGCTAACTTTAGAGGTTGCCCTAAGTACCAACAACTAAAATCAAAGTTGGAAGCAAGAAAGAAGCAAGTTCAAGAAGAGAAATGGATGAAAACTCGCTCTTGCAACAACTTCGTGGCACCAGGTGTGTTATATGCTCAAATGGCAGGTGGAGTAAAAAATTCACCATGTTGAGAATAATCACACAATATGATTAAAATGCCTACTCCAGAGGCACAAACTGATATAACAACAATATTACTGCCCATACAAGGGCAGTTGGCTGCGTTTGATAAAAAATCCGAAAAGATCGAAAAAAAATGACGGAACAAGTAGCTCCAACGGACATTATCTATTCGACCCTGTTTCCAGATGAACCCGGCTGAATTAACCCTAAAAATTATTGCTGTGAATGTGAATTCACTAATGCGTATGGAAAGAAGGGATAATCTCAGCAATCTGCTGGAAGCTGAAAACCCAGGTGTGTTTTTGCCTAGCGAAACTAAACTAAATCACAGGCACAAATTGGGCTACCCAAATTATAAAGTAATTAGAGGCGATCGTCCAAATTACACTCAGGAGGCGGGGTCGCTGTCTTAGTTAAAAATGGTCTACAACACAAAGTCCTCTACAGTAGAGGTGTATAAAAATTCCAGGTACTAGAAGCCTGCATTATAGGTATTCCTTTGAAAAGTCAAAGGCATTTATATGTGATCTCTGCTTATGCTCCCGAAGCTCCACAGTGTCTACAGTTTATCAATGAACTTGAAACCCTTTTTCGAAGTCTCAAGTTAGACTCGGAAAATAATTATTTCTTATGGTGGGAGATCTCAATTCCAAGCACAGTGCTTGGTGCTACCTTATCACAAACACAAGAGGCAATGTGTTGTTCGACTGGTGGAAAACAAACGCTATCGAACATAAACTAGAATTGTACGCTACAACTACTCCGTCATATCCAAGAGGAAATTCCTTGTTGGATTTACTTTTGCTGGACGAGCGAATACTATTATGAGATATGGCTCTAACTACTCGAAATTATTTTCGTACAATCGAGTACGATAGCGATCATTACGAACTTGGCGACGTAATCCATGTCTCAAACGAACACCCACTACTTGAGCAGTATAAACAGATACATTCTGTTAATTTTGGAAAAGCTTACGATTAAGATTACGCTCCAATGCAATTTACACCAACTGACAGAAATCTTTATAATGACGAAATTTAAAATTCATCATTATCTTTCGACGATGAACAACATTGTTACTAATACAATGAATCGTTCTATCCCAAAAATGTCGCACTCCGAGAGCCATCCAAACCGATACAGAAACGTAACGATCGACGAACTGTATAGGCTAAAGAGTATTCTGCTCTTACAGACAGTTTAGCGATCCAAATACCCAGGAAATAAAAAAAACTAAGTCACTAATTAAAAATCTTCAAAAACTGAACCGTGACAACTCTAAATCAGTAATTAATAAAGACTGGAACAAGCGAATTCATGTCATGAAAGCTAGTGGACCGAATATGTTCCCACAAATAAATAAAATCGTTCTATCCCAAAAGTGTCACACATGGAGAGCCACACTAACCGATACAGAAACGCAACGATCGACGAACTATAAACGTTTCAAACGACAATGGAATACGAATTATCACATTCGCATCAGATTGCGAGTCTTCTAGTGATGGGCAAAATTAGGAGTCGGCTCGCAGCAAATCCACATGGGTAGTCACGGGAGACCAGCAAAAAGTTCGACACATAAACTTTTAATAATGTGGACACGAAATGGACATCGATCAGAGACACAATCAAACAAAGAGCCCAAAAGGTATTAGGATTTAAGAAAACAATTAAGTCCAAACCTTGATTTGACTTGGTTTGAGTGCAGGGCGGAGATCGAACAACCTAAACACTTAGAAAGATATGATGAAGTCAACACAGAAAGACCCGCGACGATTCGGAAAGAGACAATGAGACTTTTCAAACGCAAAAAAATGCAAATGGGAGAAGCCTAGGATCGAAAGAGTTCTAGAAAATTCCAGAGCAAAGAATATCAGAGGTATGTATACCGGGATAAACTCAATTAGAAATGGCTACCGAGGTAGACCCAAAATAATTCGAGACGCAAACGGCTGTCTGGTCACAGAAACAAACAATATTTTTACAAGATGGAAGCAGTATTTTGAAAACCTGCTCAATGTGCGCACCAATCAACCACAAATAAACGCACCAGACGTACATAGAGCCGAGCCTCATATCCCAGAGTCCTCTTTCAACGAAGTTGTAGACGCAAGAAATCGATTGAAAAACAACAAGGCTCCAGGAGTCGACTGCATATCGGCAGAGCTTGTAGGGCATGGAGGAGAGGCAACCGCTTGAAAGGTCCACCAACTGATTAAAACAATATGGGAAGGGTCACTCCGGAAGAATGGAAAACCTCAATAGTCATCCCAATTTTCGAAAAAGGTGACAGATCTGATTCCGAAAACTATAGAGGGATATCATTGCTCCCAACCACATACACACTACTAACAAAACGGAATACTGGCGAGAATCACACCGTACCCAGAAGAAATACTGGAAGCAGAAAAACTCAGCGAGCAACCAAATGTTCACAGTAAGGCAATTGTTGGAAAAGAAGTGGAAATACGGAGAGACGGTTCACCAACTCGTCGATGACTTCAAAAAAGCCTATGACTCAGTCGCAAGGCAAAAACTTTACCATGTTGTAAATGATCTGGGTGACCCGACAAAATATGCCGCCCTCATTCGAATTTGCATGAAGGAAAATAAAGGGCGAGTTAGAATAAAAAAAAACACCTCTCGGAACCATATGAAATCTGCTCCGAACTAAAATAGAGTGACGGCCTCTCACCTTGTCTCTTTGATATTGTGCTCGAGTATGTCATCAGAAAGGTACAAGACGACAACATGGCCGGATCATCCCTGAAAGGGATCACACAACTGCTCGCATATGTGGATAACATCGCCGTTTTGGGCGATTATCTAGAAACCGTAAGTAAAAACAGTGAAATCATCATGCAAGCGGCAAAGAGGTGGGCCTAGAAATAAATGAAGACGAAACAAAATATATGATTACGGCGAGAGCATGTGGACCTCAGGGAATAAACATAAATGTCAGGGACTAGATATTTAAAAAAATCTAAAGAGTTTAAATAGCTGGGAACAATACTGACGGCCAGTAACGAAATATCGAAGGATTTTAACACAACATATTCCGGCAACACTACTTGGCACGCAGTCAGTAAACTGCTGAAATCCAAACTGCCATCACGTAACATAAAGCTCCGTGTCTATCGAACCATAATTATCCCGATTGTTCTATATGAATGCGAAACATGGCTCTAAAAAACGAGAAGAAATCAAATCGGCCGCGACGGAGATGGAAGGAGATTGTAAGGTTTGACCTTGAGGAGATCGGATCAGATGGTCAAACGTGAAAAGAGAGTTCACAGGACAGGGAACGATGGTGCAAACGAATCGGTGGGGTCTTGACCTTCCGGGTTCCTAAAGACCAATAAATAGTACAGTATAGTGAACTTATAGTAATTAACAGTGAGTGTGTCAACATGGGGCTAAAGAGGCCAGGAAAGTGAAAAGAGCAGCTCAAAAGAAATTAGAGGACATCACAGCAAGAATAGAGGGCTTTGTTTCTGAGGAGTCTTCCCATTAGTCAATTAACACAAATACTCTGACGATTTTTCTTCATTTATTTAATCCTTTATTTAAAACTTAATAAACATAAACGAAAACTACATTACAGAAAACATTGCTTTCGGGCTTTAACACAAAAAGGAACTCCACTGTTCGTAAGTGTTTGTAAAAGCTCTGGAATAATTTAAAACAGTTAATTATGCTTTAGGTGAATGAAATTGTCGAAACTGGTTAACACCGATTTAAGAATGCTTCAAAATAAACTGAAAATTACTCGAACGATTTTACGTATCTTTCAGGAGTGCGGATTACTTATAGATTGATAACTCCTTCATCGACGGTTGTTGGGTTTCGATTCAAAACATTTAACGTGGAGGCACTACTTGCCTCCACGGAATCCGTATCGCGATTGATTAACTCACCGAAGACGACAACACAGCAAATTTCGTTTCGCTGGTGCAACTATCTCGACGTAGATATTTTGTGTCTACACGATCAGCAACTGCGTACGGCATTTATGCAGATCGTGCATATCTTGGTGGCATCTCCAAGCAGTCGAATTTTCGCTGGTAATTTTCCATTTTTAAGAACTCGACTTCCTTGGGCGGTCAGCCGTATGCCATAATGCACTTGTCGATCGGACGACCGACCGATGTGGGCATAGATAAAAGAAAGGAAAAGAAAAAACATCTCCTGCACGTGTGTGGCAGACTCGTTAGGAGATACCTCATTGATATGGTTCGAGTAATGTTGGTTGCCTGATGGTGCAACCAAATTGCTTTTCCTTGTGGAAAATACTTATTATTGCTGATGGAATTTTACGTCAACGAGAATTATTGATTCAAAGTATTTCTGAAGATAGTTGGTACAACTATGGAAGGTAAGTACATGTTTTTATGTGTTTTAGGAAACTGTTTCTTCATCATAGGTTGTAAGGTAAGTAGTGGCGTTCAATGGAACTGCCACAATACTTGTTTTATATCGTTTTTGGATGACCTATGTTGGAAGTTTTCGCATAGTTAATGGGAAGGTGAGCAGTGGCGTTCAAGGGAACCGCCACAGGACCTCATGTATGATCCAGTAATCGCAGATTAAAGGTAACTAAAAGAGATATTCGTTAAGTCGTTGACATCGTACTTTTTTTTCTTTTGCGTTTTTTCTCGAAACTGCTTTTTTCTAAACGGTGTACACAGTATCTCCCGATCTGCTCAACTAATTTGGTTGAAATTTCCAACAGTTATTTTTGATAATATGACTTAAGTGCGACGTAGGCGTTTTTGAGTGGGTGTCATGTTCAAAAGTAATACATTTTTGGGTTGTTTTTCCAAACAGGTGTCATCTCTACAAACACAAATTTGAAAAATTATTCCATACGTCACGCTATACTTATTATCCTTCTAAATAAGAGAAAAAATTGTTTTTGTGTTTCAGACAATACCTAGCAGAGAAATCAAGTGCAGCATCAGAGTCGATTTTTAAAAAAGGCTCTATTTGTCGGCTCATATCTTCGCCATTTTTTTAATTTCTTTCAATTTTTAATAATGCGAGTTATTTATAAAAATACTATGTATGTGTGTAAAATAAAGATAATTTTATTATATTTGATGACTGCGTTAAAAAAAACGGTTTTTTTATACCTACTTTTCCGAAGGCCAAGGTGGCGTAACCCAATTTTCCCAATTCTGTTTAATAAAACAGGAGATATTTTAATGTTTTTGAAGCAATACTTTAGCTGTTTAGAACCCATGACCAATTGTATTAAACAATGCCTTTCCACTAAAAAAATCGTAAAGAAAGTAGATAATTGAACAAAAAATGTTTTTGTTAAAATATAGTCTTTAGGTATATTCTGTTTAATATATTTTTTTTATAATGTAATACATTTTCACCATCTTATATAAATAACATTTAAATTATGAGACCAAAATTGTGATCAAGGATCACTAATATAAATAAGTGGCTAAACTGACCCAAAACCTCAGATCTCTGCGTTGAAACTACACACATGTCATATCTTCCTCACTATCACCGCCAGTGAACCGAATTAAGGTTATGTCGCAACCCAGCTGAACGATTATTTGACTATTTTTAACTTTGAATTTAGTCCATGCACCTTTCCTATCTGGTTGTTGATGTGCTGTTTGGGGATTTTCTTACCACAGAAGGAAACTTCAGCAGGAGTGTCCAGAACAGAGGTGAAACATGCTGCCGTTAAATTGTTATCTTGGGAATAAAGAAGATTAACAACGTACAAAAGATTCATGGATGGATTTTTATACCATTTCTACGCATCAATTTGAAGCAGGAGAACGCCCAAAGGGAGAACGTGATAATTTGTTTTGGTATTTCCCTAGAGGTCAATGGTTTGCATTATTGGGGTTGAAGACAATCCCTCTATTGACTGGTCTCTATGTTTTTTTTTTTTTTCACAAAAATGTTATAAATGAACGAAAAGTAAACCTAAAACAATAAAAAAAGTTAAAAGATTCAAATAAAAAATGTTTAAGACACAAAAATAAAACAAAAAATCTCCTCACAAAAGTGCTATAAACTTTTTGCCCCTTGGAGACTAGAGGTGAGCAAAAATTCCAAATGATTTATAGAAAAACTTTAAGGTCTATGGCTCAACAACATCTCTATGCTTTCAAAAATATAATTTTGTGATATTGAGATTTATATTGATGACCGGCCACACACCATAATGTCTCGGAACAATCACATCAAGGGTTTTATGTGTCGGAAAATCATTAAAGTTTGACACGGATTGCCCTATCGAATCGCATTACTTTTACGATCATAAATTAGGGGATGAGTTTTTAAAATGGTTTTGCTGTAAAACCAGCTACTCGAAAGGTGTCGAATCCACTGAGTGATTAGAGGGGAGCAGCAACCCAAAGGCGTATAGTGATGGCTACAAAGCGGATGAACATCATCAGCGGTGTTAAGTTGGCTAATAAACTTAATTTATCGCAGTATTTCATATCTCATTAAGTTTTGAATATAATTTATGAATTCACGATGATTCAACGATTTCGTGTAGTGGTCGGTAGGTGGGGAATGAATTCTCAGTAGCTTTTGAAAAGAGTACTCAGGAGGTTTTACTGGATGCTTTTCGTTTTCAATAAATCGACGAATTTTATATATCCAATTACATTTGGTTTTTTTGTTTTAGTGTTGATAATAATTAGATAACCCATTTAAGTTAATTTGATTGGGATATTAGTATCTATAAACTATAAACTGTGTGCCTCAGCTCGTATGATACCTTTGGTGCAGTATTGTACCGAATAAGTGATCATTTTAGTTAAATATTTTATTGTGCTTTAGGAGAACGCTCAGTTGGGTGTGATTTATTTATGATTATTTATATTTATAAATAAAGAATAAATAATCACAAATAACCATAATCTGTGCCAAGTGTCGAGGTGCAGACCATGTGGTGGATTACAATCGCGGCTTTACCTAACGGATCTGAGAATCTGGATTTTTCTATCATGTCGGTACTAAACGAGAGCTGCCACTTTTTTCTTGTGGGTTACGTTTTATCCAGGAATGCACATAGAGCACGCATATACATTTGTGCCATTCGGGCGTAGAGACGCTGCTGACAATTTTAATGTTTCATGGGGATTTAATCTATTCTTTTGGGTCCAGGAGATATCTTGTGAGAGTTCTTGCCTTAATTGTGCAGACAGGTGCACTGGTTCACTAAGGCAACCCAACACGCTAGTCATTGATCACAGTGCGGAAACTAAAAACGATTCCAATTCTTCTTTCCAGCTATTATTCGTTATATAAGGTTACACACAACACATTCAGTTCCACTTATGCTTATAGATGATAGATTACAGTCAGATATATTTTATATTTAATAAAATTGATAATTTTTTATTTTTTTATTTTATTAGACTTCTCTCGGGAGAGGCGAACCTATAGCGCCGAGTGGGCGCCCCGAGATGCCATCAAATAACTGTTGCAGTTGTAGCGTTCTACGAACGCACAATTCCGCGCAGGTAAGTTTCCCACCTTCAAAGAACTTACTTACCTGAGAGCGTTGCACGCGCCCACAGACGCGTGTCCCAAAGTCCCACCATAGGGCCTGCAACTCGCAGCCAACGTTGAGACCGACACCAAAAAGCAAGGAACTGAACGTTCCCAAAGCTTTTTAGGTCAAGCTCGACAAATATTAACTCTTCATGCCTGAAACAAAGGCATAAACATCCATGCGTTCTATTCCTAAAAAAAAAACAATTCCCAAAATGCCATACATGCTGCCTGCGCCCAGGAATATCTCATCGAACCGGCAATTCCGAAATTCAATACAAAAGAATTGCTATCATCAAAGAATGAGCCGATCAACGGATGCACGTGCGGGTAATCTAACGCAAGGACCACCCAAATCCGTTGAACAACAGAAGGCAGCCACGACCTATCGCAATCGAATATATCTCAACGAGATATCCGATAATTTATGAGGAGTTAAGCCAACAAGGCAATACTCCGGTCCCACGGCCACGCTAGAATTTCGCACCATTATAAAGATCTAATGGATTTCGATTCCGGGTACCAAGTTCAAATAAGTCCCACGGACTGCACGTCAAAACAATCGCCGAATATCTCTGGTCTGGGCGCCAGATGTTCTGTGCAAACAGAAGGCCGTGGAAATGAAATTCTATCAGCGATAATAATGATGTATGCAAGATGACTTTCCCCTTTCAGGAAACTACAAAATATCCCGGGGGATGTGATAACATGCTGCTAACAGAAATTCGGAAGTTCTGTTAGCAGAGCAAATAGGGAATATTTTCCGGATATTTACAGATACCAGTTTTGAATCTGGGTATCTCTGTGAGCAGGATGGTTGAGGGCAGATAGTTAGTCAGATTTCAATCGTCAACGAGACGGCATAGTCTAATTATGATCGTCAACGCGACAAGAGTGGACTTAGAGCATTGAGGAGGATAGTTCGAGAACTTAACGAATAATATCTCACCGCGAAACAATTTAATGTAAAGAAAACCTTCCGGTCGTCGAAAGGAAATGTGTGTCGGTTGGCGCGTGAAACGAATTTTTACGTTGTAGTTATGTGTGACGAAAGAAAAAAACGTTACCCAATAAAATAGCAAGTGAAAATAACTATCCGTGTTTGATTTAATTTGGCAGTGTCTCCGTGTTCCAGGTTGTTTTTCCCATCGTGAACAGTGTTCGGCGGAACACTTGAACGACGTATTAAAACCGCCAAACAGTTCTTTTTGAACAGTTGCAGGTTGTAACGCTCCGGGAACACTCGCGTGGGAAGGGAGTTCCACAGCTTCCCCGCTCTGTAACGGAACGAGTTCTAATGCAGGCATGTTCGCGCCGTCGGGAGATGAACCACAAACGGGTGCGATCCGTTGGATTGTCTTGTGGAGCGCATATAAATCGAATTGCGTGGAACAATACCAAGAATCTCCGAAAAACAGCACCCGTGATAATATCTGTAAAACAGACAGAGATCGGCTACGCGCCTTCGATGTGATAGCGACTGTAGTCCCGACGTCAGCGCCGAGTCCCCGATCAGACGGATTGCTCGTCTCTATATGCTCTCAAGTAGGTCGAGGGTATGTTCAGGTGCCGAGCTCCAAACATGAGAGCAATATTCGAGCGCGGGTCTAATTTGGGATTTATACAGGAGAAGAAGTTGGGCCGGAGTAAAATATTTCTTGGCTCTAAAAAGATAACTCAGTTTTCCTGAGGCTGACCTGGCGATACTCGACATCTGTTTATGCCATGATGCATTCCCACAGACCGTGACGCCGAGCAATTTCAAACTTTCCCCAGCCCCGAGGGCCCGGCCATTCATCATCAGCTATGGAACCGATGATCCACTTTTCTTTGTAAATGTTGTATATTGTATCTTTGCTGCGTTGAAGTTGACGACTTTGGACCTTCTCCACTGCAGGACCCTATCTAGATCCTGATTCAGAGAGTCAATCTGTCTACATCTCAGCTGATGGGACGCAGATGCACCAATCGGCCTAACATTTGAAAAGGAGGAAACAAACCTACTATCATCCGCGAAACTGAACACTCTGTTATCATTTATGTGAAGCAAGAACAAGGTCGGAGCCAAAATAGAACCTTGAGGCACCCCCGGATTAACAGGATACAGATCCGAACACTCGCCGTCTACAACAGCCCGGATCGATTGATTCTCGAGGAAGCTCCTCGTCCAGTCGCAAAACTGTTGGGAAAGTCCATATGAACGAAGTTTGCTCAGCAATGCACCGTGCCAAACGCGGTCAAAAGCCTTGGAGATATCCAATGCGACCGCCCTTGACTCACCATGCCGTTCAATCGCAGATGTCCATATATCGGTTATAAGTGTCAAAAGGTCTCCCGTGGACCGCCTGTCACGGAATCCGTATTGACGATCATTGAGAAGTCCGTTGCACTCCAAATACTTAACCAACTCTGTATTGATGACTTTTTCCATTACCTTAGATAAAATAGACAGTAATGCTATCGGACGGTAGTTTTGTGGGAGACACTTTTTTCCCATCTTTGGGATTGGCTGAACTCGAGCGATTTTCCAGCAGGCAGGAAAGGTCCTCCGTGCATAAGATAAGCGGAAGAGTCTGCCAAAAACCGGCGATAGTTCTGGAGCACAGTTCTTAAGGACTATTGCTGGTATTCCGTCCGGGCCGGTTGCCTTCCTACAATCCAGTTCACGTAGAATGCGTTGAATAGTGCGCGGACGAAATCCCACATCCCGCATGGAAGACTGTACCGGCGAGATCACAGGTGGCTCCAAAAGGCCGGGATCGATGTTTGAATTTGCGAACACATTAGTTTTGTCCTTTGGATCCGTGACTAACGTCCCGCTGTCTGTCACCAACGGAGGGAAAGAGGAGAAAGCAAAGTTACTGCTGACAGCCTTTGCAATTGACCAGAAGGAGCGCGAACCAGTTAGGCACCGAAGGAGCTTATTGATCACCCTGTCGTTGTGAGCCTTCTTCGCGGTATCAATCGCCTGGTTGCACGCGTTTCTGATTCTAACAAAATTCGTGCTGTTAACATCGGTGGGATTGGAGCGCCATCGCTTAAAAGCTCTATTTTTTTGCCGTTGTAATCAGCTCGCATTTTTTGTCAAACGAAGGTTTATCATATGATGGAATGTGGAATATACATCTTAATCCCCAGAAGAATAATCTCTGATGCCGACTCCGCGCAAGCGTTAACATCGGAGTTTCCGAAGCACACCTCGGACCATGGAAAGATGCGAAGAAATCTCGCAAATCGTCCCAGTTAGCGGCCGAATACTTCCATACATGGCGAAGCTGCCTAGGCCGGTTATTCGCTTGATATGCAAGTGCTTGCGCGACAGCTACCAAGCAGTGATCTGAGTTTCACAGTGGCGCAGAAACCTCTAGGGTATAAATACTCGTTTCGGATGTCCAAAACAGATCCAGGGTGTTTGCATAATCGCCTCGGGCATTCGACACTCGCGTTGGCGTCCCCACGAGTTGAGTCAACTTGTGGCTAACAGCAAACATCTCAACCAGCCTCCTAGCCTCGTCGGTTCTGTTAGAATGTAACAACCAGCCAGAATGGTACACATTAAAATCGCCAAGGACAACAATTTCAGAAGCTGGGTGGTTGCTCTGTATCCAGTTGACGGTATGTGAAAGATGTTCGAAAAATGTCGCCGGTCGATCGTCATTCGGGGAGCGGTAAAGACAACAAAGAAATTTAACGGAATTCCTCAGCACGACCTTCAAACATATGGTGGCCATATTATTGGGTTCCAACACCTCCATCCTCTGGCAAGCCAGATCGGACCGGGCGAAGACGCAGACTCTGCCCTTAAAACGGAATCTCGAATGTAAGTCGAATAGGGCAAGGATATCCGGTTTCGTTGTTTGCAAATATGGGTGAACGGCGTTTTACGATGACGAACCTCATAAAATTCCGTTATTTATCATGATATCTGCATGATGTTCTCCCATAGTGCCCCCCCCCCCCCCCCCCCCCCCCCCGGAGATCGGTCCCAGCACAAGGGCGTGAAACACACACACGATGATCGCTTCTGCTGCTTATGGTGTGTGTCCACAAATATGCGGACCGTGGATCAACCGAATCCATAAGGGGAACATTAGCTGGCATGGTTGCAGTTGCTGCATCTATCTCGACATCGATATTTTGTGTTTACACGGTCAGCAACTGCGTACAGCATTTATGCTGATCGTGTACATCTTGGTGGCATCTCCAAGTAGTCGAATTCTCGCTGGTAATTTTCCATTTTTGAGAACTCGGCTTCCTTTAGCGGTCAGCCGTATGCCATAATGTATTTGTCGATCGGATGACCGACCGATGTGGGCATGGATAAAAAGGAAAAGAAGAAATATTTCCTGCACGTGTGCGGCAGCCTCGTTAGGAGATATCTCATTGATATGGTTCGGGTAATGTTGGTTGCTTAATGATGCAACCAAATTGCTTTTCCTTGTGGACGAATACTTATTATTGCTGATGGAATCTTATGTCAGCGGGAGTTATTGATTTAAAGTATTTCTGTAGATAATGGTACAACTATGGAAGGTTAGTATATGTTTTTATGTGTTTTTAGGGAACTGTTTCTTCATCATAGGTTGCAAGGTAAGTAGTGACGTTCAATGGAACTGCCGCAATGCCTGTTTTATATCGTTTCGGATGCTCCAGGTTGGAAGTTTTTACATGGTTAATGGGAAGGTCAGTAGTGGCGTTCAAGGGAACCGGCACAATCTTCCTAAAGAGTGTTTGGAAGGAACATGCAATGACTACAATGGTTTATTATATACGTCAGGTCATTTCAGCGGTAATCATGGCACCTATCAGAACTGTTGAACAAGGTAGTGTTACCTTTGGATTTTTGTAATTGTGTGTAGGCGGACAAGGGCGCCATAGATATTTTGTATATCTTAAAATCCTCATTGCCACAAGGTTATTTATTCACCTGGGATTCGAAGGATGCCGTGCTACTACAGAGTTTTCGTTCCAAACTTTTGTCTGGATTATATCGTTTTATTATCAAATACGTTTCTAGCATGATGGGGCTTGAGCCCAATATTGGGGTAAGCGGAGGTAGTGGGTAACACATTGGCGGGAATTAAAACACGGAATTTTTTCGATATTAGTGACCCAACTTATAGCATCAGAGAGTATTGTATTTAGTGGGAAGTATTCTGAACTAAAAGCAAACGAATTATTAATTATACACAGAGTTTGTTTGTTTGTCGGAAATATTGAGTTGTGGTTTTCATTATCCTGGCCCTGAAAGAACTTTGGGCCTTGAATATATCTACAGCCAATAATTATGCATTGTCCACATCAAGAAGTTCAACGCCTTTCTCCAAAAGCCGATCCCACTTTCCATGATCAAATATAAATTCTATTCCCACTCATCTGGTTAGAAATAGCACTTTATCATCATCATCATCATCGGCACTACAACCGGGAGCCGGTCTTGGCCTTATTTAGCAAGTCCTGAGGCTTGTTAAATTTTCCATAATGATTTGTTTTTTCCGGGCAAGGTCATTAGTCTTGCACCAGAGGCTCCCCGATGGGCAATCGAACCCCGGTCTCCCGCGTGACAGGCGGGTATACTAACCACTATACTATCGAGGAGCCTATAAATAGCACTTACTTTTTCAAAACCAAATAACTCTTATACATGGCATTTGAATTAATGCGATTCTTAATTGGTGTTAGAGAAGTATATAATGATGTGTGGAATGATATGCTAAAGGCCACAAAACCTCGCAGATCTGAACACAAATTTAACGAAATACAGAATGAAGGCAGTGCCCACAACATCACACTTAGGTTCACATTAAGACATTAGGGTTCACTGTTCTTCGGTCGATCTACTCGAGCATGGAATCCTCTATGTGTTCCCTTGCAGGAGCAACCACCAACACTCATGTGTTTCGGCTGTCCCGTCCTGCCTCTTCTGCCCTCACTACGGAATGATGTAAAACAATAATTCAAAAATAAAAGTAGTGCTTATTTTCATAAACATATCCGCCCAAGCTAGTGTTGGCAACTATAAGCGCTAGTAGTTTGTAATAGCTTTCTTATTTACAGAGTATCGGATTTCGGAAACTCGAATTAGTTTAGATAATATAAATAAGCAGTGCCTAATGGTAAATAGGGAACAGAAGGTTTTCAAATGGCTGTTCACATGTTTTCACTTTAAAAACAGATTTATTTGAACCTTTTGTTATGATTATTATGTTATGAAAAAACGATTTTCTTTCCCAAGATATTGTGCACTTTTCTTTTTCATTGTTAAAGTGGGCTGCAATTTTATATATTTTCATATACTACAACCTCTTATGGTGTGATGTGCGATACCTCCTTAACCCACCATGGTATCAATTTGTTTCGCGTTCATTACAAATAAACATTTTCGTTCTTAATTAACGTAAAGAGGTCCTCATTCCGTTGTTTTCCCCGTCACCAACCCTGACTACTTCGTCATCATTAAAATGCCAAGAAAAGTGTTCCAATTGGCAATAAAACTACAAACTCAAAATGCACTAAATGAACTAATAAACGGTTTTTATGCTTGAAGACGTTCCACGGTCCAACGGCGTTCGTCCGGCATTTCCTGTAAAGAACAATAGGTTGCAAAAGGAACCACTACAAGCTAGTGATGAAAAGCACAAACCTCCGAAGCACAGTCGAGCAATGAAACATCACTCGAAAACTGAGCACCCATCACACCGACAGTAATATCCTTCGCGTTCAAATTGGCGTCATTATCATTAAAAAGCAGAGAGGTTTCCTATCTGCGTCCAATCTTCCACCCCCCCCCCCCCCCCCCTTCCTTGTCTTGCTCTCCTCATTCTCCGTTTGATATTCCTTGCGGCTAGCACTCCCAAGTTAGCACTATTTCATTCCAGGACGTTGGAAAGGCATCGGGTGCGACTGTGATAAATTTTATTGTCAGCTTTAGTTTCAGCGATGCAAGTGGAATGCGATCCAACATTCGGTCACCCGTGAGGGGTGGCCCTGGTTGACTGCCGTAAATGGGGGGCGCAGCTTTGAATTGTACACATCTACCGAGGGAGGAGTCCTTCATTAGTCTTTGGGATATCTTTGAACCTGTGCAATCATCAGTCGGCCAAAGTGAAGAATACTGCGTCGGAATTTAATTTAATGAAATCTTGTTGGACTTTAACGAGAACGATATCACGGTTAACGTTGCTTTCTAATACAAGCTCAATACCGCCGGTGCCGTCTCCCATATCATGGTACACAAACAAAGCAGGACTTCATTTGAAGGCATTAATCTTGCCACAGTGCCATGAATTCCATTAAAATGTATCTTAAAGGGAGACCTTATCCCTTGCCCATGCGATGGGACTTCCATTCAAAGCTCCTCTCCAACTTGACAGATGAATTATGGTTCAATTGTACGCTCCGTGTTGTCCCAGCTCCCGAGGTTCCAGGACTTCAGCTCGTGCCGTGGACAATGTTCATTTGAAAATTTGGAAATCGTGCTTCGTTTGCATAAACTCCGTAGTTTTGTCCGCCTTTGTTCGGTGGCGCGGGCAATTCACTGCGCCGTCGTTTATCTTGTGTTCTGTGTTCGGTCGGTACTTAAATTGTTCCATCGTGCGGTTACCTGGCACAGAGGCAGTGTCCCTTTCAGGACGAAAAAAGACAATATTTCGTTCTTTGTTCGAACATACATTAAACAGTTGCCGGTGTCAACGGTAGAGATGCGGGATTACCAGGTGTTGGGCATTCTATAGAGCACTTGTTAGCGGATTGGTCAGACCCAGGTAAATAGAGAGATTTCATGCACTAGGGACTGCATAGCGATTCAAAGAGAGATACTGTTCAGTAACTGCAGCAATGTCAAATGTCTGAGGGTGATTACACGGTAGTAGAACATGAATGGGCGCCTTGCATTCACCATTCACTTTGTGCTCTATGAGGCAGAGCAGAAGAGTAAAGCGTTCCGCAACTTACCTCAACTGAACAGCGGAACCGTGCGGATTGTCGAGGTGTCAAAAAGAACGGTTGTGATTGGATTGTTCGGTGAGGGAGCAATCAGATTCCAATAAGGACAAAGGACAATGTGTAACTAGTTTCTCGATTGTAGGTCCTCTCATTTATCAGATCAGGGCTAGGTAAAAACCATACAAATATACCGGTGCAGTCTTTTAGTAATTCCCCTGCTTCATTAAGTGATCACGTTTGGTTTCTCATCAAGGTACTATAAGTCTACGAGAGGTCAAGATGGGGATATATATATTCTCAGGAAATTAAGTAAAATATTATTGTAAATAAAATGTCTCTTATGTACGTACCCACTCTAATCATTTGAAACATCACCAGGTATTGGAGGTAAGGTAGAAAAGTCTTTGAAAAATATTATAATAAAATATAAACAGAAAAATGAAATATAACAAACTGCTAGAAACCATCTGCTTTATGGGTAATTAGTTTCCGTTTTTAATTGTAAAAAGACTATAAACGATTTACATTGGTTTTAATCCACGTTTTTACTTTAACCAATAATAATAATTCTCCTAAGTTTTGGCAACATGGAGCGGTTGGGTAGCCTGAGCCCATCTGGAATCCTCGTTTAAACGTCATAATTGACATGTTCAGTCTGAATAGTATCAAATGAATCGTTTGCAAGTACGAACACATAAACTCAATTAAATCCTGACACTATAAATAACATTAAAAAGGACCAACGGTAATGCAGGAAAATACTACTAAATTATTCGCGAGGTATAAAGTGAAGCAACCATAAGCAGTGTGTTACCTTGAACGACAATAAAGATCACATATGTAGGCTGCAATAATTCACACGATTTCAACGACCTTTAACTTAAATTTTAGATTTAGAGATTATTGTCAAAAATTTGGATACGTGGATAGTTTATACGTCCTTAGAAACGCATACGATGGCCCTCCTAGCATTGCTAATGGCAATGTTTTTAGTAAGCATCATTCCCCACTAGGTATCTGTTAATTTTCAATTTGTTTCATGTTTCAATTTTGAATGATAAATTGAGTATAAAAAAAAACATCTGCAAAATAGGTCCCGCATTTGCTTTCAGCTAAGAACCTGTGAAGCACGTGCAGTCCAGATGAGTTTCGGTGCAGATTAGTAACCGTAGATGAAACATGGACACACCACTACACTCCCGAGGCGAAAGAACAGTCAAAACAGTAGATTGTTAAAGGGCTCCAAAGAAGCCGAAAATGGTGAAATCAGTTGGAAAGGTTATGGCTACAGTGTTTTGGGATACACGTTGTATTATCTTCATTCACTATTCGAAAAAGGGGCAGGTGATAACTGGACAGTAATATGCGTCATTACTCATCATCATCGGCAGCACTACAACCGGGAACCGGTCTTTGCTTTATTTAGCGAGTCCTGAGGCTTGTTAAATTTTCCATAATGATTTGTTTTTTCCGGGCACGGTCATTAGTCTTGCGTCAGAGGCTCCCCGACGGGAAATCGAAACCCGGTCTCCCGCGTGACAGACGGTTATACCAACCACTATACTATCGAGAAGCCTATGCGTCATCATTAGGGAAAATAAAAGAAAATCGTCCTCATTTTCTAAAGACTTATTGAACTGACCTCGCAGAATTGAAATCTGCCTGAATCGTATTGTAGAGGTTAACAAAATCTTCAGAAATTATGAAAATTAAGAACCGAATCACACATTGGCTCAAGAAAAGAAAAGGAATTGTTAAATAAAACACACATTACATTTATTTATCGAAATTTGTTGGATCTGTGGCGTTTCCTTTGAACGCCACTACTTACCTTCCCACTAATTATTCAAAAAACTGCTCCCTAGAGCACCAAAAACCTAGGAAGCATTTACTTACCTTTCCATCGTTTGCGCAAACTATCACCTGAAACGCTTTAAAACTGTAATTTTCGTTAATGCAAAATCCATCACCAACAAATAAGTATTTTCCACAAGGGCATGGTCGCATGAAACGCACCATGTTCCTTAGAAGCAATTTGGTTTCACCACCAAGCAACCAACATGACCCGAACCATTTGGTTGCACATGTCTCCGAACGAATTCCGTCGCTCATATGCAGGAGATGTTCCTTCTTTCATTTTTACCTACAAGCATTCGGTCGGTTAACCGATCGACAAGCAAAGGCATTAGCATCCTATAAGCATGTTTCTGAAATTCAATTCGGTTACGACAATACAATCCGACATAAATCCTCGAACTTGCCCATGCACACAAGAGGAAAGTATTTTTCCACACACGTGCATGGCAAGCCATAGCAGCAGACCCATCGGTCGAACGTTCAATCTGCAATAGCATACCTTACCACTGGCTGCCGAAGCAAACCGAATTCTCGTCAATGTATATATACACACGAGAGTTCGACCCTTGTGAGAGGCCACCGGTATGTGCTCGATGAGCGTAAATGATATACGCGTTTGCTGATCGTGTAAACACACAGATACCCTTCTACCGATGACTTGCCCAGCTGCTGGTGCTCTTTTTGGTTGTTTATTCAATTGCATGTCCATGGCTCGCACGCTGGGCGACACAGTGCATGAACAACGATTTGTTCATCGTGTGTGTGTTCGCGCCCTTTTCCTGACATGTGGCGGTTCCGTCAAACCCCACTGTCTACTTACCGTAAAACCCCCATAACATTCAGCCAATTTCCTAACTTCACTAATGCAATCGCATTAGTACCTGAAAATGCTTCACGCATCATATAGATCAAATCTATAATCTTAAACTCCCTGTAAAGAAAACATACCTTTTCATCCATCTCTTCGCATACAATTTTCCGTAAGATTTCTTTCTACTTATCTGGAATTCCAAACCGATTCGGCACCTTCGGTACCAGACGAATTCCTGTAAACAAAATGATTCGGTTTGCATACAATGTAACCGTCATGACAGGGACCATAAATATTGCGCCGTCTATTTTCCCAGCCGCGCCATGTGTACAACAATGTTCCCTACATATACATTGGCTGGCGACTTACACCCAGGGGACCAAAGCAAATACGCATTCCGCGTCTCTTGGCATCAATTAAATCCTACAGCATAAACAAATGCAAATAACAATTCAATACCTACCCTTACTATCGATGCCATAAACACCATCTCCCAGTAACCTACCTAAAACCAATTAACACATTTCCACATCGCATCGTCGTCTCTTTGTTTAGCGGCGACGCACATTTCAAACAAAGATCACATTAGCATCCGACATCATCATCATCGGCACTACAACCGGGAACCGGTCTTGGCCTTATTTAGCAAGTCCTGAGGCTTGTTAAATTTTCCATAATGATTTATTTTTTCTGGGCAAGGTCATTAGTCTTGCTTAGCATCCGACAAGTTCGGTTTTATTTGCTTTACCGAAATCATATCCCATGAATGCACTTTATGCCCTTTCTTTGTTCTAGATTCGTTTTTATCCATGAAAGAACCATGCACACATACCACCATGATCACGATTAGCGAGTGAGCTCTGCACGAGCAAGATATCGCTGAGTCTTATTCCACCCGCTGACCGCCACGGTCACGCGCCACTCCCGCTCTCCGCCGTCAGTGGAGACGCGTAAATACATACCCGGAGTCGTGTGGGTATTAGTTTTAAAGTATTTTCGTAAAGTTGTAAACGTAACGAACCGCAGACGTGACGGCGATCGTGTCAAAGTTGGTGAAAGTATTAATTACAATTTTGTCATATTTATGTGTTGTTCGATTTTGATATACATTGAAAAATAAAGAATAAATCTAAGTGAACGTTTAAACGCAACGTCAAATGTTAGTATCTAATAAGAAAATAGAACTACAATAAAAGAACCCTTAATAATAGAAGAAAAGTGTGTTATACTCTTACTGGTCCCGTGTTTGTGCTTTTCCCTCGATGTTGTACTGGTCGGAACATTTAGAGGAAGTTGTGGGGACGAGGTAGAACTCGCGCACATGCTGGTGCCGCGATCTCGTACCCCCACAGACACACGGCATGAACAACGATTTGTTCATCGTGTGTGTGTGTTCGCGCCCTTTTCCTGTGACCAATGTGGAGAATCATCCCCTCTTGGTCGCCGAAACGGTGGAATTTGGTATTCTGTCGTTTCGAATGAATGAATTAATCTTAAAACAGATTCCGTGGAGGCAGGTCGTGCCCTCCATGTAAACCGTCAAGTTGAGGGTTAAGTGGCGACGCGTAGTGTTGTGCCTTTGATAACGTCTTCGCTGTGTATTGTTTTTTTTTTTTTTATTGTGAATTTATTTTAATGAATGTTAATTATCTTGGAATAAATCAAGTATTGAAACGAGAGAGGGAATGAAGTGTGTTTTAATCTCATTCGGCTAGTTTTGGACTGACCACAATCGGGAAGTGCGTTGCTCGCCATTGAAATTCCTTGACGTCTATCCTTTTTGTACCTCTTCGTCAGTTAATCCACTATTATTAAAGATGTGTCGTTTCATTAGATTACGATAGACACGATTATAGTGATATTGAAAAGCCCATCGACAAGATGCCCAGAAAAATCAGTGTGTCTCGAAACAGCGATTGTCTACAGAAGTAAAATGTTTCAAACAGCACCTGTGGTTAAGTTGGTATTGTGCTGTAGTGTTTTTGGTCCTCGATAGCGTGTCCGGGGGACACTAGTTCACCGAAGACGTCCCCACTGCGGTGTTTCCTTGGAGTATTGTTGATATAATCAAAGTCAACCACTGTTATATTCTTAAAGCTATTTTCTTTATTAATGCCATATGCTCTCTAACATCTTACATCGAAATGTGATAGGTATTTAATAAGTTTTACAAAAATTGAATTAGTACAATATTTCTTCTTGTACGTATATATATTGATCACTACTATATGTATTTCTGTATATAATTACTATATAGGTAGTAGTTTTACACAAATGAATTATAATATAAAATATTTATTCTTGTAATGAATATTGTATTTACTACTATATGTATTTCTGTATATGATTACCATATAGGTATTAGTTTTACACAAATGAATTATAATATAAAATATTTATTCTTGTAATGAATATTGTATTTACTACTATATGTATTTCTGTATATAATTACCATATAGGTATTAGTTTTACACAAATGAATTATAATATAAAATATTTATTCTTGTAATGAATATAGTATTTACTACTATATGTATTTCTGTATATAATTACCATATAGGTATTAGTTTTACACAAATGAATTATAATATAAAATATTTATTCTTGTAATGAATATTGTATTTACTACTGTATGTATTTCAATAATTTTGTATATAATTACCATATAGGTATTAGTTTTACACAAATGAATTATAATATAAAATATTTATTCTTGTAATGAATATTGTATTTACTACTATATGTATTTCTGTATATAATTACCATATAGGTATTAGTTTTACACAAATGAATTATAATATAAAATATTTATTCTTGTAATGAATATAGTATTTACTACTATATGTATATCAATAATTTTGGTATATAATTACCATGTAAGTATTAGTTTTACACAAATGAATTATAATATAAAATATTTATTCTGTAATGAATACAGTAATTACTACTATATGTATATAAATAATTTTGGTATATAATTACCATGTAACTATTAGTTTTACACAAATGAATTATAATATAAGATATTTATTCTTGTAATGAATATAGTATTTACTACTATATGTATATCAATAATTTTGGTATATAATTACCATGTAAGTATTAGTTTTACACAAATGAATTATAATATAAAATATTTATTCTTGTAATGAATATAGTATTTACTACTATATGTATATCAATAATTTTGGTATGTAATTACCATGTAAGTATTAGTTTTACACAAATGAATTATAATATAAAATATTTATTCTTGTAATGAATATAGTATTTACTACTATATGTATATCAATAATTTTGGTATATAATTACCATGTAAGTATTAGTTTTACACAAATGAATTATAATATAAAATATTTATTCCTGTAATGAATATAGTATTTACTACTATACGTATATCAATAATTTTGGTATATAATTACCATGTAAGTATTAGTTTGACACAAATGAATTATAATATAAAATATTTATTCTGTAATGAATACAGTAATTACTACTATATGTATATAAATAATTTTGGTATATAATTACCATGTAAGTATTAGTTATACACAATGAATTATAATACAAAACCATTTATTCTTGTAATGCATACAAATGCTTACCACGATCGCGAGTGCGTTGTTTAAATTATTTTTCCAATTTCTATAACCGCACGTAGAACTATGTCATTTGATTAGTTGGCCGCAGGACTAATTATTTTCACTGTGGCGCGTGCGCTGTTTAAATTATATTTTACTTTCGATAACCGCACGTAGAACTATGTCATTTGATTAGTTGGCCGCAGGACTAATTATTTTCACTGTGGCGCGTGCGCTGTTTAAATTATATTTTACTTTCGATAACCGCACGTAGAACTATGTCATTTGATTAGTTGGCCGCAGGACTAATTATTTTCACTGTGGCGCGTGCGCTGTTTAAATTATATTTTACTTTCGATAACCGCACGTAGAACTATGTCATTTGATTAGTTGGCCGCAGGACTAATTATTTTCACTGTGGCGCGTGCGCTGTTTAAATTATATTTTACTTTCGATAACCGCACGTAGAACTATGTCATTTGATTGCCACTTCTCAACTGAAACTTTCCTTAAGGGTTGACTCGCGCCACACCATAGCACATCAACATCCATCGGTGTTGGTAACCACATCGTACCCCTGCCTGTGTGCATTTTTTATTATGCGCACAGTGGTGGGCGCCATGGCGTGTGTTTGCTCGTTGTACGTCATCATGTGGAGGGACGTTCGTATTGTTCATACGTGCTATGTGATGCAGCTACATGGGCATGCGTTATATCTCACGTATTTGTATTTGTTGAGATGTGTCCTTTTAAGGGCATGCGTTGTAGGTTTCATGTGTTTGCGCGCCTGCTTGGTAATTCCAGGAATTAGTCGCAGGCTTGCGCAACCGCATCATGTATTGCTTGGTTGTTCTGCTACATCAGATCGTTGGTTGATGTTTTTACCAGATCGATGTGCAGATGTCCCATGCTTCCCTATGCCATGTAGTTTCGTACCATTGCAACTACGTTGTGGTTGGTCTTCATGACATGATTTTTGTGTTTTACGCATTTCTACTTTTAGGAAGATGCATGTTATTGCTCATACACTTGTATCAGCGGACTTGTGGTTATTTTACATGCTAATGCAGGTAAGTATTCGATTTTCTGGCGCCGAAAGCCTGCGAAAAGAAGGTTACTGCGTGGTAAGTAGGCAGGTGAGTAGTGGCGTTCGCCCAAACCGCCACAGTGCCAAGACACGGGCACCTGTTTAACTAACTTACCAACGTCTGGGGGAGAAAAGTCATAACGCCCACTGCCGAAATTATTCACAGGAGATCGTTCACCCACCGAGAGTGAAAATAGATCACTGGTGTTGTAGTTTAAAATTCATGTATAGTTCACTATTGGTTATCTATTATTTTTGTATGGTTAGATCGGTTTTTACAAAATAACTATCGGACACTTCCGTACGAGCTTAATATTAATTTACATCAAAGGGTCTATCGCTTTTGGTAGTTGTACACGGCACTTTATGTCTCGGTAATGTCAATTAGGAGATATACTTAATTATTCCATTCCGTAGGTTTACTGCTAGATTAACGCAAGGAACCAAGAAAAACTACACTTGCTCGAGTTAGAAAAATACGACACTCACAACACTCTCGACGTTACTCTGGTATAAAGCCTGACTCCTGGTGCGTTCGTTTACACGATTAATATCTGACTGCCTGTAGCAATCGTCCTCCACATTCCTTGTAGAATCGAGGATCAGATGGTATGCCATCGAAGAACCAATCCGATCGTCGAATTAGGGATAACAGTGGCGATTGCCCTGGAAAATTTCAACTGAAAAATTCCTATAGAAACCATACCGGTAAGGAGGACACGCCCACACGCTGGAAGTGGTGACGATATACAGATGATAACTACAGATTCGCACGGAAAATACCAATGCACATCTGGTCGACTAGAAGTACGAGGTTGCGGCTGGCAGTAATGGCGGTCATAAATCATAGCAATAGTTTCCTATGATATTAACAGACACTCAAGGGTACTCTATTGTGTGTTTATCTTTTCGGCCACATAGTTAGGATACAAATTGCCGCCAGGACGAAAATCATATCTTCTGTCTAGGTTAAGTAGACAGAAACGTTTTATGGGTGGTGTGTAAGGGATAATAAGGCGACGGTGTTAGATTTTTCTTTGATGTTAAATTGGCTGAAGATCGCCCGCCATCGAGACTGATCTTTTATTATCCCGGTCGTTATATCCCATTACAGGCTATTAGACATCTGGTTTGCAGATGTGCAAGCCGGCCAATAGCTCAGCCAGTGTTTTGGGAGATAATGGGCATTGAAACAGTGTCTGGGTACACATTGTTCCGATCATCAGAACCTCCTATCGGTTGATGTGGTGACATGTGTGTTGTTTAAAATAACACCAGGCCATTTGCAGGAAACCTACCATGGCTACGCTGCATTAGAAAAATAGTAAGATCTGCCGATGGATCTATGGCCAAAAAGGTAAACACATCCTGTCGAATCTAGGGAAAAGCTCCTCAGCTATTATGGGTATTTATGTCAGTTGTCCTGGGGGACAACCGAATTGTTTTCAGGATTTTAGGGTGGTGATGAATGCTGTGGCGAGGTTGTGTAATTTTGCCAAGGATTCTAATTAAGGGCAGCTAAGGAGTTTAAAGGATTTTTATGGGGGTTAAGAATGATGCGAGGTTCTTCGGGCTCTGAAAAGCCCCACACACCCACGGCAGTTCCATTGCACAAATCGATCTTCAACTCCATTAATAACAAAGTCGAAACCGAAACTTTTAGCCCCACATTGGTGACAATCTCCGGGGTAACACAGTGGGTGATAGTGAACCCGTGCCGCACGTCGGCACACATACATTATACACCTATAGATCCGTTTGCAGCAACGCATGTATTCCTTTGATTTTACCAATACTCGAAACATTTTTTATAGACGCTTACACGGGTTGACCTTCAGTTCTTTGGTTGATTTTTGTTTTATGGCTACAATGGACTCAAAAAACGTATCTCAGAGCGACAATTTTAGTTTTAGGAAGAAGGTGTCAAATCTGGTGAATATGGTGGTTGTTTACGTATATTTGTTGAGTTTTTAGCCAAAAGTCCGGTCAAAATCGGTAAGATTGCGTATTAGCGTGTATTATATTGTAAAACAAAGAATTATTCTACTAATCTAGTCTCATAACATCTAACCAATATCCTTTCATAACCGTTTGACCTTGTGGTACAAGTTCGTAGTACTCCACGCCACAGATATCGTAGAAAACAAGACCATCACCTTCACTATTGAGCTGCTTTAGTGTAATTTTGTAGGGTTCCCTCCCGCCCCATTCCAATATTTGCTCCGAGAGTAGGCTGAAAAGCAAGGCATACGAACTAGCAGACCGCGAATGAAATGACCGCATAGCGGCAAATGAAAATATAATCCCCCCTTAATGCGCATAAGCAGGCCCCAGATGGAAGGTTCATTAAGTTGGAAGTATTGTATGGTTAATTTAAATGCTGAAAAAGTGATTCATACTAAAAATCGTTAAAGGCTGTTTATGGTGACGATGCTGTTGATATGCCAACTCTAAAGCAATGTGGAATAAAAATAGTTGCGAGTTTCCGAGCTCAACAGAAGGTAAAATTTAAAACACAGCCACCTGGAAAAAGACTTCTTTTGACTGTGTTTTGAAATGCTCATCGAGGGGTAAATTCTTCTCAGTACATACGGACACTGAAGTACCCCCGATTTCGAGTTTGTCGTGCTAGAGGTAGCCTGGTGCCAATAATTGCAACATGACAACGCTCGCCCACGCACCTATCGCGCTCGGAATGGGCTATACGAAACCTGAAATTTGAACGGATTCACACCTTCCTTATTTCTCTGACCCCACGCCATGTGAATTTGTTTTCCTCCACTCAAGGGGGACCTCAAGGGTAATCATTACATACCGGACAATGAGGTGAAGACCGTTGTCAAATCCTGGATTCGAAAAAATGTTAGGGAATTTTTTAGTGACGAATTAAAAAAAAACTCGTTACAGGTTGGCAGAACTATATTTTGCCCTGATCGGTGACTATGTTCGAAAATAAAGATATGATTTTGTTTTTGTTTTGCGGTCCACAAGCATGTGCATTACTTTTCACCCCACCCTCGTATATTTGTTAAGTTATATCTAGAAAATTGGTCACAATCGTAGCTCGGCGAGACGGTGCATGATCGTATCGTATCTGGCTGTTTTTTTTTTGTGCAGTTCATTCAACGTCGCATAACGCATAAATAATATTCTTGACCATGTTACCATGACCCCCCATAGTGAGAGTAATCAGGTCGCGAAGATTAAGATGGACCGGACATGTGGCGCCAATGGGCAACGATAGGACCGTGCGTAGAATTCTTGACGGTAGACCAACACGAAAGAGACCGGTAGGACAGCCGCGACAGAGATGGGAGGACAATGTTAGATTGGCCTCGAGGTGATCGGATTGGATGGTTGAACGTGGAAGGCGAGCGCACAGGACAAGGAACAATGGCGGAGTCGAGTCGCTGAGGTCACGAACTTTCGGGTTCGGGGTAATAACAAAAGCCAATCGTTAATTCAGGCATCGGCTCAGGACTTGAGATTGAAAATAATTGGGATCAGCCAGTCATTAGCTAGAAATAATAGCCCAAATCCAAACAAAGCACGAAAGATGTACAGAGTTATTTATTTTTCATAGAGAACTAATACAGGTGGCCCTCCTACAATGCGGCATCCTACAATACGGTTTTGCTCTACCACGACAGATAAATTTTGGAAACCGTCGTATAACATCGCTTCACCCTTTTTAGAAAATGTATTTATTTAGTAGCACAGATACAAATCGTGGATCGTCTTATAAAAGCTGAAAGAACATCTCGCATTGGAAAAAGTCTAAATATAAATGAAGCGAGTCTTCGGACTATTTAGAAATGTGGAAAAGGCGCAGTTACTGCAGAACCTTAGACATGCGCAAAATATGGAGCTCGTCTACAATTATTACACTCAATTGTATTGATGTTTGCGATCAAAAAAGGATTCCATTGGATGGTAACATCATTAACCGAGAGGCACTTAAAATTTATAAATACCTTAAGGATCGTGGAGAGTCTTCTGTTCAAAAGTTCAAGAAGGAACTGCGTCAGATGATCTTAAAGCTGCCAGGATCTGTCCAGAAAAAAACTTGTTGTACAGGGATGCACAACACATCAAATTTTCAATTCCAATGAAACTAGAAGTTGGTGGAAAAAATGTATATAGAAAACTAAGAAAAAATTGCACCGGATATAAGCTGCCTGAAGAAGTTGTTCTATCACAAAACCCTTGTTACTGTATAGATCCTTAAATCCGCGTGCGCTTAAAGGCATAAACAAAAACACCTTACCGGTATATTGTAAAGCAAATCAAAGAGCTTGAAATTTATTTAAAAGAATGTCTTTGCCCCATTATCAGGGCTGGTAACTAGTGAAGAAATCACCTCCAGGTTTATTCTTTTCTTTGGTGGTAAACAATACCCTTCCTATTCATGAATGCTGGCTTTTTTTCCGAGTTCGTCGGTTTTTCTTTGAAACTGTGCTGAAAAAACCTCTTGGGTAATGGTTTTACCACCAGCAGTCCACCATCACCTTCATTCACTTCCTCGTGATGAAGAACAGGCTTAGCAACGAAAGGCATTGGTTCGTGTAACGAAAGCCGATGATACGATCGTTTTATGTTATAGCACATCGTTCACTTTTGGTCACAAATCAAAATCCGGTCAGGGCAATTTTTGTTCCTGATGGGGAAGGTGTCACTGGGACCGGTTCGCAGCAGTCATTTACCCACTTCCCATGATTTTCCCAGCTAATACGAGTGCACCACAATTGTTTTATCGAAAACCTCTACTCAAGGCACATTGTAATGTGTCGATTACATATTTGCTCACTGACAGCAGGGTGGCAGATAAACCCCCTAAGAGAATAGTTTTCGGGAAATAAAATTGGTTGTTATTCTTCCCCCAATAACAATTTTAGAATAACACTTGACATAATAAATGATATACTGACGTTTATTCCATATATACTAAAGCTATGAAAGCTACGTTAAATATTCGTCTTGATTCTAGCTGGTGGGACGCAATATGGGGCTAAAGTACTGAATTTTAAATCAATGGGACAATAAAAGGAAAAATCAACATTTTCAATCGATTTTTTGAGTTGCTTTTCATGTTTCTAAAAATGTATGCTCGAAAAGAAAAGTGACAAGTTGAACCACACACTCATACTTCTTTTGGATAGACTGAACTCCGCTGATTAAACTATCGTCAAAAACACCCATAGCATTTGCGACAATAGTGAAGAACACGTGACTCGATCTGACGCTATGACGGTTAGAATCACTAAAAGATTAAACCAATGCTCAACACATCAAGTCTCTGTACGAATTTGATTTCTAAACTCAAGTACACTCAACTAATGTGGAATTGTTTTATTATCGCTTTGGTATACGGTTCTGATGCTTTGCTTATTCGAATTTATTTCGGTGTTCTTCACAATTTGCTTGTATATTGTGTGTACATCTGTTCGAAACGCCACACTCGTCCCTGCTGAGTAACTTTGTTACGATCAACTTCGTGTGCGAACGATGAATCGATCGAGAGAACGTCGGAGAAGGCAAGTGAGCCGATGCTCTGGGCAGAAATCGGGACCGTAGTAGTAAAGTCCTGTTTTACTATGGGAGAGTGTGTGTTGTTTTTACACAGATCACCTCACCAGTACACAATACACAGATGGAGTCACCAATTATAGCGTTTGCAACGATAATGAAGAACGTGTGATTCGAACCGACGCCATGACAGTTAGAATCACTAAAAGATTGCACCAAAGTTCAACACATCAGGTCACTGCCGCGTGTACCAATTCGATTTCCAAACTCAAGTACACTCAACTGATGTAGAATTGTTATGTTATCACTACGGCATGCGGCTCTGATGCTTTGCTTATTCGAATTTCTCTCGGTGTTCCTTAGAATTTGGTTGTATATTGTGTGTGTCTCTGTTAGAAACGCCAGACACCCATAACTGTTTGTTCTTCATGTGGTTCGTAACCACCCATTCACAAGGCCACATTTTGTGTTCGTGACAGACGAGCTGATAAAGATCTGGTTCGATTTTTCATGCATATTTCTGTGGGAATGATTTTTGGCGGGGCGGTCATTGTTGTAGCAAATATTAGGGAGCGAGTCTCCTTGTCCTTAAAAGGACGAAGGTCTCTTTAATAGGGCGCTTCCTAGTTGCTCGTTGCGGTCGCCACCGTGCTTCCGGGGCCTCCGGGAATGGTGACGACCGATTGCTGAATGAAAGGGACCTGAAATTCGGCCGAATGCAATAATAATGCAGGTTTGGGAATCTGAAACTACTTTTAATATTTATTTTAATTGATTGGCGTCCTTAAACGCCGGACGCCAACCTAGAGACTGATATTCGAATGTGAAATTCATCACTCTTATAAATGAAACCAAATCATGATTTTGTACCTCGAAGAGATCGAATTCAAAGCAAAACGTCGATTTAGATACTTTGGCTGTAGCCAAGTGTTTTTTTTTTTTCGAGATAAGAATTCGGTTAGACGAATTCTCGGACACATGAGCGTGAGTATGGAAATTGAACATCTGGTTTAATTTACCATATATTTGCTTTTGTTTGAGGATCATAGGAAATTGACGTGTATGGATGATAAACGAATATTTGATTCGTTTACCAGGAATTTTTCTGTATTGGGATAATGTATTTCTCGATTAGTTGGATGATTATGGGGAGATGGGTGCAGGGGCGATAAACGAACATTTGATTCGTTTATCGCGAATTTTGAATTTAGATGATTGTGTTTTGAATTTTAGTGAAGGATTATGAGATTTGGATGTATGTGTTGGGGAAGGAGATGTAGGGCTTTTCAGAGCACTACATCATCATGTACCAACATTTATGCATTTGTTTTGCGTTCTCATCGCCTGGATTTTAGAAGACAACAACGATGTAAACTTCGTATTGTATGAATTCATGTATCGAATTATAATTGGAATCTTATCTACCGAACCAAGTAGCACGTTATCGGATTTTCTACTGTAATTAACAAGTTCATACCGGCAGAGCTTGTGAAGCATGGACGAGAGGCAACCGCTCGAAAGATCCACCAGCTCATCAAAACAAAATGGGATAAGGAAGTCACCGGAAGAATGGAATACGTCAATAGTCGTTCCTATTTTCAAAAAAGGCGAAAGATCTTACTGCGAAAACTACAGAGGAATATCATTGCTCCCAATCACATACAAAATATCAACAAATGTCATTCTGGCGAGAATCACACCGTACGCAGAGAAGATACTGGGAGACTACCAATGTGGATTCCGTAAGAACCGACCAACAAGCGACCAAATGTTCACAATAAGGCAACTGCTGGAAAAGAAGTGGGAATACGGAGAGACGATTCACCAACTGTTCGTTGACTTCAAAAAAGCCTACGACTCGGTCGCAAGGCAAAGACTCTACCATATTGTGGTTGAGCTGGGAGTCCCGAAAAATATGCCGCCCTCATTGAAATTTGCATGAACGAAAACAAAGGGCGAGTTAAAATAGAAAACCACCTCTCAGAACCGTTTGAAATCAGGGACGGACTAAAGCAGGGAGATGGTCTATCACCAAGACTTTTTAACCTTGTGCTCGAGTATGTCATCAGAAAGGTACAAGACGACAACATGGCCGGATCATCCATAAACGGGGTCACACAAGTGCTCGCATATGCGGATGAGATCGCCGTTCTGGGCGATAATCTAGAAACTGTTAGTAAAAACTGTGAAATCATCATGCAAGCGGCAGAAGAGGTGGGCCTAGAAATAAATGAAGACAAAACAAAATACATGATTACGGCGAGAGCAGGTGGACCTCAGGGAACACACATAAGCGTCAGAGGTAAGATATTTCAAAAAGTTATAAAATTTAAATATCTGGGAACGATACTGACGGCAAGTAACGGGATGTCGAAGGAAATTAACAAAAGATTGCATCCCGCCAATCCTAGTTGGCACGCAGTCAGTAAACTGCTGAAATCCAGACTGCTATCGCGTAACATAAAGCCCCGTGTCTATAGAACCATAATCATGCCGATTGTGCTATATGGATGCGAAACATGGGCTCTCACAAAACGGGAAGAAAACAAATTCCGCGTCTTCGGGAATAAAGGTTTGAGGGGTACCTTCGGAGGTAAATATGACGAGGAGGAAGGACAATGGAGGAAACTCCATAACCACGAATTGGAAGAGCTTGTGGGTTTATTGTGGCGCATTCACACAGGATGTCGAAAGTCTTCCTTCCTAATTATCCTAATTATGAAAACGCCGCAAAGGCCATCTGCTCTTTCTTTATTTATTTGTTCTTACAACAACACAGCTTACTAATGCTAATGGTAAACGATATCTAACCTTTTTGTTTATACGTTATTTTAATATAATTATATATAATTCCAAAATAATACAAGTTCACTTAACAATAGCACAGTGTCCGTTAATTATATACAACTCCAAATATAGTATTCACTCACTTGAAGGTGGCACTGTGTCTGTAATATTAAATGTAGTTCAAAACAATGATATAATTTTCAGTTAACAAAAGCTCAATGTCCGTTATATTATATACGATTTCGACACAATGATTGAGGATGACCCTTGAGCACGTCCACCGACGGTGTTAGATTCGGACTATGACTGATCTCTTGGGACTCCCACGAGAGATGTATACTCGGATCGACCGAATTAACTAGAAGGCGCGACTTTCCTTCCCGGAATCTGAATCGCGATTGGGACTGCCATCGAAGCGCCAGAATTACCAAAAATTCGTTCATCGCCTCGGTGCCCATATTTGGTAATTTACCCTTTCTAAATTTTGTTCCACTAGAAGAAGGGTTCAAACACACACACGGATGTGGCTGCTTCGCATGCTCATGCGAGCAAACGGACCGCGAACATAGAAACTCCATAAAAGGAAATGCTATCCGTCGAGTTCCTAGCTGGGCAAACATCATGAAGAAGATGCTTGGGTGATGCATTGATCAGCGACGGCGTACGACCGACCGATACATCCATGAATGTGCCTTGTCATGCACGTGTGTGGAAAAATTCTTTCCTCATGTGTGCATGGACAAGATCAAGGGTTTGCATCGATACGTAATCTCGTAGCCGAGTCGCAATTCAGGGTATGCCCACTGGCGTCAATGAATTTGCTTGCTGATCGGTTTACCGACCGATGTGGGTATTTAGGAAAGAACGAAAAATAGGAAATATCTCAGGTGGTATGTGGCAGACACATTAGGAGGTATTACTTTGGCGCGGTTTGGGCAATGTTGATTGCTGTATGTGCAACCGGAATGCCTTTAAGGAACATGGTGCGCTTCGCACGACTATGCCCTTGTGGTAAATATCCGTTGTTGCTGATGAAATTTAATATCTGCGAAAATTGCGGATTTACCAAATTTCAGATATCCACGGTACAACTATGTAAAGGTAAGTATGTGTTTTTACAGATCTTTAGGCGGTCCGCATGCCCTAGGGAAAGTTAGGTGTTGTACCTAGTGTAGCGATCCTAAATCGCTACCCCTATCCAAATCCCCAATATTATCAATTCCTAAATTTCCTAATTTCATATTGAATCATATGAGCAATAAATTAACCCAAAGTTAATTTATCACTCATTGATTCAATTCCACATAATAAACCCAAATCCCAAATTTTCCATTGCTTCATTTCAAATCCCATATTGAGTCACATGTACAACGAATTTAACCAAAAGTTAATTCATCGTACCTTGACTCAATTCCTAAAAAATCATGAAATGCTAAATTCAAAACGCATTTCATGATTTCCCTTCCTAGAACCCATCCAACTAAAGCCTCTAACAAATTCCCAGAACACAACTCAAATTGAAACGCAAACCCTTATGTGTGTTTCTGGGAATTTTGACCATAAAATAGTTGACAATTCTCAACTAAAAAATCTATAAAAGGGGAGTGAATTTCAATTTCGTGATCAGTTAAAGTTCCGAGGCCGAACCTATGGCCAACAAAATATAAGTCGATCATTAGTTGAATTTCAAAGGCCGAACCCCTGGCCGTACGTGACATAGAAACACATCACAAAAAAAATAAAGAGTTCATAGCGAGGCAAAAATTGTTTTCTTGTCTTTGGTGTCTCCGGATCTCCGGATTCGTTCACCGTTCCTCGAGTTAATTTGGCCTCGAGGTTTTCACGATAACTACAGTGGTGTATCTGGATAATCCCCCTTTTCTCCTGAACGTGGATACAAGGCTCAACTACCGAAAGTCACCTGAAGCGCTCGCAGGATCTGCGTAAGGAGGTTACTTATTTAAAAGGAGCTGACTGGACGTATGAGCCGTTCGAAAAACGCATTGGCCGGCAATAAGAACTGATTAAATTGCACAATCACGATGATTCGCCTACCCTCATATATTTACAAAATCTTCAATGTCGACTATGAAAAGGACTTCCGTCAGGAGATAGAAACATCGGGGGATTCCCTATAAAGAGGCAAGGCACGATTACTACGCCATCTCCTCCGCCTTAGGACCCAACACTAGGAAAAGCTAGTGGTGGTGTTATTAACACGGCTACAAGCTATATCGCAAACCTACAATAGTGAGAGTAATCAAGTCACGAAGATTAAGATGGGCCGGACACGTGGCGCGAATGGGCAACGATAGGACCGTGTGTAGAATTCTTGACGGTAGACCAACAGGAAAGAGACCGGCCGGACGCCCGCGACGGAGATGGGAGAACAATGTTAGGTTTGACCTTGAGGAGGTCGGATCGAATGGTCAAGAGTAGAAGGAGAGCGCACAGGACAGAGAACGATGGCGGATCCGAGTCGGCGAGGTCATGAACTTCCGGGTTTCTATAGGCCAATAAATAATAAAATAATAATAATAATAATTAACAAGTTCAAGATAGCAATGCCTTGTCAAATAAGTATTCCCTAACAATGGCACGTAGGTGCATTCATGTCCGCTTAGACATGGTAAGGGTATCGAGATTATGAATCCCTTGTGTTGTTACTGTTGCTCACTTATCCTGGAGTACTGGAAACGTACCCTACCTCGTAGTGATGGGCCGCTCTGGTGAACATATCAGAAAACTGTTTCCATAGAGACATATCAGAAAACTGTTTCCAAGAGCCAACAAATGCATCGAATCAAAAAATTATGACAACCACACCTCTAATTCTTACGGTCCTCGATGCCTACAATTTAAATTCTTCCTATCTGCGTTATACCTTTCCCTCTTTCATGCGGGATGCGTCTTTTGATACTATAAAGGTAATATTAACCGCCTTAAGGTGTTCCCATTATACACACGATTTTTTTAATCCTGCATGTTATAAAAAAAATAATTATAGAATGTGGCAATAATTGTGAACAATTATGGACTGAATCGGTTAAATATCGAACGAATTATTACCATCCTCCTAACTCTTTGTCGCTGTTATCCTCCCATTAATCTCTTTTTTTCCTCTTGTGTTTGTCATTCTTATTTGTAAATAAGATTTCTTTTAGTTCAGTGAATAAAATCAGTTCTAAAACTGAAAATAGAGATTGTCTGCTCAATATCCGTTTGACACTGTATCGTCGTATTGAGTATTGTTAAGTGAAGTAGAAGATAAACAGTTCGTATTTAGAGCCTTTTATACCACATCAGTTGTAGTTCGTCATGGAATATCTATCGGCTACAAATCACTAAATAGGATTACTTTTTTTGCTTTTGATCCACAAGACGATAACTTCTCGTATCGTTGTCAACAGTATACTCTGACAAATGTTCTTTTCGATGGTATTTCCTTTTGCCATTCTTGGTAGATCTGGCGTGCCAGGTTGCACAGTATTCCCTACGCATCAGGTAGTACCACATGTGCCCGTGAAATCATTATCTAACCGTCAAGCCTTCGTACGACGATTCGTTGAATGATTTGCAACTTCTATGGGTTACATCCGCACAAGTCTTGGTTTATATATCTTCCCCGTCATCCAACAAAATGTCGCCTTCTTTCTCTAAGTCCATTAAGTACCTTAAAACAATTTTGAATTTACGGCCTCTGCTGGCTGAAGGGCCCACAACTACGAAGGATAGCACCACATGTCGCTACTCTGAATAGCGCCTTTATAATCGCGAGGCAACATTAGTAGATACTTATATCACTCTCCCGTTCGGTGATAGAAGAATACAATTTCACAAAGCTGCACATTCACATGAATAAACGGGGGGCTAGTTGTCTCCGGCTGTCTATTCCACATTTACTCTAAACAAACCGTAAAGAATTCCTACGAATTGTCTGGTCTCTCGGAATGCCACGTTATCAACGGACACTAACCATTCTCCCACTTGAAATGGATGACAATGTTTCATTCGTACAGGTAGAGAGCTGGTAAACGGACGAGTGGTGCACAGGCGGCCAACTTACTTTCTGAACAGTCAAGGTGACTAAAGTCGACAATTGGACGGCCATCTCTAAGATATATGTTTTAAGCTGAGCTTGTCTCTTTGTTTGCGAAAATTTATGACCCTTCTACCTTTTAACCGGGCTCCACGAGTGCACCGCCCCACTCGACTATTCTTGTCTATGTTTCCACATCTCCTATCATGGTTCGATGGATACTGGACGACCTCCGGGATCACGGACAGTGAGTTTGCCCGAGATTCAATTTGATCTGCAAATTATCAAAGGTGGCAAAATGCAAATGAAAGTATCACACTTCCTTCCTTTCCAACGGGAAGAACGAACCTTTGTGGGGATATTAATATATCTGCGGAAGGACGGATATAGTCAGGTACATCTACATAGTCGCCTTAATAACTGACACCTTTGACTATTCATGAGCAGTAGTTATTACCCACAATTACCCTCAAGAAGCCTATTTGATTCCGATGGCTTTGGACTCCTTGGTTACTTTCTCCGGTTTTTTATAAGGGAGAAGGAGGTAATAACGGTTGCGCCGTTCTCTGTTATTTTCGACATGAATTTTCACCCCGCCGTCAATGGTGCACTTAGTTTAGATAAAACTAATTAAGTTTACAATGAACTCCACACTGTTTAATTACCATGACAATTTCTGCAATTTTCATTTATAATTATGTCGCTAAGGTAACTTCAGTTTTATACGTAGAACGCACAAAGTATCCATTTAAGGTGGCATTCCATGACGTGCTATACAAGGTGAGAAAGAGAGTAATAAAAGAACAAAGGATATTAATGAGATGGACCCGACCAGGGGAGTGAGACGCCGGTATGTATTGGTTTGGAGCGTCTATAAATTGTAACACGATGATAATTTTTGATCAGACAGTAAGCTCATTTTTAGTCTTATAATTAGGTGCTCTAAGATGCTTTTAATTGTGGTTACAGAACTGGTGATGAAGAAAACTGGGGAAGAAAGGAAAAGGCAGGCACGAAACCATATTTGCCTTGAAGATCTCACAGTCGCACACTCTGATTTCATTTCAATGTCCAATAAGCCGTTCGTCTTTTTATCTTCAAGTCGCGCACACACGTTCGGGGCTAAATATGTTAAAGGAGCTAATATTAAGCTAACTGGTATATGCTACATTACAAGCATTATAGGAGACTAGTTGCCTCCAAATCTTCAATATTTGCAAGCTGGAATATACTTATTTAGAAAGCGTGGCTGAAGTGTAGTTCCAGGGTGGTAAGAGAGTCGACTGTGGTACGCAGTCGGCTGATAGCATTGAGTTCAAACATTTTGTTCGGCACCAAATCAAAAAGTTGCTGATAACCGAATGATACCAAATGATGTTTTTAAATACCTTCATGTTGTCTACAAAAACAGATAAGGATGATTTTCAGAACGTTAACGATGTCGTTAATAGAAGATTACGGACCGAGACGGCTTTCCTGGGGTACCTGAGGTTAAATCACAATGTGATTTGAAAAATGTTCACTGAATAATGGTTGATCAGACTTTTTTCTATTTAATTTCATCCTGCAGTTTCATGGCATTTATCTTCTGAGGCAATTTGTGGATGGGTTTAGAAAAATTCGTGGCAACTACCTCTTTTCCCTCTTCGGTCTCTAATCACCGCTTCGTTTTGGAAACAGACTTATCTAATTTATACCTTGTTTCTTTATAAAAGCAATGATGTCTAGATGTTGGTGTAGGCTAGCGATGAAAAAACATGGTATTGTATGAAAATGCCTGGGGGTGGCAGATGTACGGAACGGGGTGATAATTGCTTAATTCATATTCCTTTTTTTATGAATGCGGTGATGTAAGAAATTGGCGTATGTACAATCATTCTTAAGGTGGTTAATCGTTTAAGTTCGAGTTGAATATTATTTTCAGCGATAATTCCCCACAGCTTGTCAGACATTAAAGTTTCAAGAGACTTGGTCTAAAGGTAATCTGATGATGAAATTTACAAATAGATGTGAATGATCTCAGATGCAGAAACGTCGGCTAGTTGAAATTAGAAGCTTTGCAGTTTGATTTACGATAAAATCGAAGCGAGCGATTTTTATTTGCATTGTACCAATGTGATAAGGAGAGAAAGTGTGAGATAGGACGTTGCTTATGTATAATTGGAAAAGGAATGGTCTGATGATTATACCCGATCCAAACGACGGTCATGTAGTTTTCGCTGCCACCGCTATTTATTTATTTAAGCTTTATACAAGCTTTAGTCTATTTCAATAATTTTGGAATGAACAAATACTTTTTTTACGATATTATTAAAATATTTAGCTGACAAATGAGAAATGAAACCGGAAAATCAATATCTAATTCAAGTAAACGAATGAATTATGGAAAGGTAAATGAGAGAAAGGGGGGATGTGTGCGAACATACAGGGTAAAGTCTCTGATTGCCTTCAACCCGGCGAAGGCCAGGACGATCCTTGTCCCTGTTCAATCCAAGTTGACATGCAGTCGCCACGTGACACCCCTGGATAGCTACTTTGACACCCGCCAAGTAGTGAACCAATGCATACAGCGACATCCTGAGAAAGATTGGCGCCAGGCTAATAACCAGGCCCGTAAAAATGAATTATTATGGCAAATTTAACAAGCCTCGGATATGGACCGGATACACGACGACGACCACGGAAACGAAAATGGCTAAATGATTTAAGGATTTTTTATGGAACATACGCTCATCATACAGAGCTCGAGCTGCACAGCAGCTAGCCGATGCCCTGTCCGAATATAAGGCAGACATAACAGCATTACAAGAAATAAGATGGACGGGGAGTGGTGTTTTTCAAAGAAAAGAGTATGACATTTATTACAGCTGTCACGCAAAACACCATGTGCTCAGGGTAGGCTTTCTAGTCAGCCAAAAACTGAAGCCTGCCATTATCGGCTTTAATGCAATAAATGAAAGGCTATGCACTCTTCGCGTGCGAGGCAAATTTAAGAACATAAGCCTCATAAGCGTTCACGGACCTACAGAGGAGTCCCCTGACGACGAAAAAGAAGAATACTATGAGAACGTCGAACGGGCCCTCAATGCCTGCCCAAGATACGATGTGAAAATCGTTCTTGGGGATTTGAATGCGAAAATAGGTCGGGAGCCGGTTTTCAGGCACTACGCAGCTTCCCATAGTTTGCATGAGAACACTAATGACAATGGACTACGAGTCATCGAATTGGCAGCACCGAAAAACTTTCCGCGTAAAGATATCCACAAAGCCACCTGGGTATCACCTGATCGCAACCAAATTGACCACGTGCTGATAGATTGCCGCTACTCTTCGAGCCTGTTGACGGTACGAACGTACCGAGGTGCCAACGTCGACTCGGATCACTATCTTGTTGGTACAGTTTTCCGAGCGCGGATTGCCTTACGGAGACGTATTGCATCCGCGGATCAGGTTCGAATCAACACGGCTGCCTTACGCAATGAGAACACCAGCAACACCTTTGGTCATGCGTTAAGACTCGCCCTCGAAGAGCTCGACGGAGGGAGAGTAAGTCCTGGGGCCAGACTGCCGGGCGTAGAAGAGAAATGGACACGCCTTAAGAATACTGTCATTAGTACTGCCAACTCCATCTTAGACAGTAGTCGTAGAGATCGGAACGACTGGTTAGATGATGAGTGCAAACTAACGACTGAACGTAAGAATGCTGCATACCGGGCAATGCAGCAGTCTCATAGGACGCAGGTACGCGAGGAGAAGTACAAAGAGCTCAGAAGATCTGAAAAAAGACTTCACAGACAAAAGAAAAGTGCCTGGGAAAAAAACCTTGTCTGTGAAATAGAGAAAAGTAGAGAGCGAGGTCCGCACCAGGCGCGGAAGTTCTACCAAATAATCCGCAGTATGACGCGGTACACACCACGCTGCACTTACTGCAAGGATAAAGAGGGTAATCTGATCACCGATCCTGAAGGCATTCTGGAGCGATGGGAAGTGCACTTCAATGATTTGCTAAATGGTCAGCTCACAGAAGAATTGGAGGCTCCACCAATGCAAGACCAAGACCAAATGCTGCCGCCACAAAGCATTGAGGAAACATTAAAAGCCATTAGACAGCTAAAATCAAATAAAGCCCCTGGAGCTGATGGCATACCAGCTGAGCTGATCAAACAAGGAGGGACAGCGTTACATCACGCACTTCACGAGATCGTGGTACACGTATGGGAGCAAGAGGAGATGCCGGAAGATTGGCGTCGTGGTATAATTTGCCCCATACATAAGAAAGGAGATATCACACTGTGCAGCAACTATAGGGGTATAACATTGCTGAGTACCGCCTATAAGATACTCTCCACTATCCTACAAGACCGGATATCCCCATACGCTAAAGCCATCATTGGTCAATATCAGTGTGGCTTCATCCCAGGCAAATCAGCAATTGATCAGATATTCACCCTTAGGCAGGCGATGGAAAAATGTCTGGAATTTAAGATTCCATTATATCATCTGTTTATAGACTTCAAGGCCGCCTACGACAGCATAGCCAGGGTAGAACTATATAATGCCATGAGAGAATTCGGCATTCCAAACAAATTGATACGACTTTGTAGGTTGACCATGACCAACGTAACTAGTCAAGTAAAAGTAGCGGGATTGCTGTCCAAACCAATAAACATCTATAATGGAGTCCGACAAGGGGACGGTCTGGCCTGCCTCCTCTTCAACCTGGCGTTGGAGAAAGCAATCCGTGACTCTGGCGTTACAACAAGAGGGACTATTGTTACCAAGTCCAGCCAGATACTTGCCTACGCAGATGACATCGACATCATCGGTAGAACCGAATCGGCGGTACAGGAATCCTTCACCCAGATCGAGCAGGCGGCACAAAAACTTGGACTGCACGTTAATGAGGGAAAAACCAAGTACATGGTGGCAACTTCTGCGAAGAGAAGACCTAACGTTGGTCAAACTATCAGGGTAGTGGAGCACGAATTTGAAGAAGTGCAATCCTTTAACTACCTTGGGTCAATAGTATCAGCAGATAGCAATATGGAAGAAGAAATACGCGAACGGCTGATTAAATCCAACAAAGCCTACTATGGTCTATCAAGGCTCTTTAAATCCCGAAATTTATCCAGAACATCCAAGCTACTACTGTACAAGACCATGGTCTTACCAGTGCTCATGTATGGATCCGAGACCTGGTTGCTTAATAAAAGGCACTCTGAACTCTTGGCCGCATTCGAGAGAAAGGTCTTAAGGAGAATTGTTGGCCCCGTATGTGAGACAGGACGATTCCGGAGACGCTACTACCATGAGTTGTACGCAATCTACCTTGAAATTCATATTGTAAGAAAAATCAAGCTCGGTAGACTCCGGTGGGCGGGACACCTAGTTCGAATGAGCGAAGAGGAGCCTGCCCGGAAAGTCCTTTGTGGCAGGATGTATGGAAGGAGACAGCGCGGCAGACCTTGTCTGCGATGGAGGGATGGCGTAGACCAGGACGCCTAGAGACTGGGAGTGCTAAACTGGATGACATCGGCTCGAAATCGGAACCGGTGGAGAGATATGTTAAATAAGGCCAAGACCGGATCCCGGTTGTAGTGCCGATGATGATGATGATGAAATGAGTGAAAGGTGGAATGAATAATTAAATAAGTGACTGAAAGAAGGAATGAAAGATAGAAAAAATGAAGAAATGGAGTGAAGGGATGAATGAATGAAGGGATGGAGAGCTGAAGGGATGAAGGGATGAAGGCGTGAAGGGCTGAAGGGCTGAAGGCATGAAGGGATGAAGGGATGAAGGGATGAAGGATGAGGGGATGAAGGGATGAAGGGATGAAGGGATGAGTGGATGAAGGGATGAAGCGATGTAGGGATGAAGGGATGAAGGGATGAAGGGACGAAGGGATGAAGGGATGAAGGGATTAAGGAATGAAGGGATGAAGGGATGAAGGGATGAAGGGATGAAGGGATGAAGGGATGAAGGGATGAAGGGTTGAAGAGATGAAGGGATGAAGGGATAAAGGGGTGAAAGGATGAGGGGATGAGGAGATGAAGGGATGAAGGGATGAAAGGATGAAGGGAAGAAGGGATGAAAGGATGAAGGGAAGAAGAGATGAAAGGACGAAATGGATGATGGGATGAGGGGATGAAGGGACGAAGGGATGAAGGGAAGGAGGGATGAGAGTAAGAGGGGATGAAGAGATGACGGGATGAAGGGATGAAAGGATGAAGAGATCAAGCGATGATCGGATGACGGGATGAGGGGGTGAGGAGATGAAGGGATGAAGAGATGAAGGGATGAAGAGGTGAAGGGATGAAGGGATGAACGGATGGAGGGATGAAGCGATGAAGGGGTGAAGGTATGGGCGGATGAAGAGAGGAAGGGATGAAGAGATGAAGGAATGACGGGATGGAGGGATGAAGGAATGGGGGGTTGAGAGGATTAAGGGATAAAGAGACGAAGGGATGAATATTTGAAGGATCGAAGGTATGAATGTGTGGAGGAGTGAGGGAATGAAAGGCAGGCGGGCTAAAGAAGATGAAGAGTTTTTAAGGAATATAGGAACGAGTGAATGAATAATGTGAAGTGTTTTGCAAACATTACTTTTTCCCCATTCGCATATATACCCCACATATTTCACATCCAAACAATCCAATTATATAATCTAAATCAACTATAATTTCCGATCAAATCAAATGATAAATAATAAATTGAACCAAAAGTACACGTGTGGGGTAGGTAGTCTGGCGCGCCTGCGTGGGTGCTGATTCTACTACCAACCCACTAAATCAAATGAATCTGTTCACTAAAAATTTAGAAAAGGAAACACTAGGATGTAGTTTGTAGTAGTTGTTTTTATTGTTTATTGTTTACTTGAAAGCCTGACGTTTACAAATAGCGATTTCCGATTTGCTCACTATAGTCTGTAATTCTTAAATAAATTTAGAAAGAAAAAGTTTTGAATAGATTTTGGAACACGGAACTTATTTTCCATATGGTTGCTGGAAACGGTTATTAACTTATTTTTACTTTATAAATCCACAATAACGCGACTGACTGACGGAAGAGCGATGCGCGCCCAATCGTGGTTGTGACTCGGATCTGTGTGCCCCCGGTGGCGGTTGAATCTCGACTATTCAGGGATGCGCGCTGGAGGGTATGAAGGGACGTCTGTCCTCTGTGGTGGTTATTATTCGACTGACTAATGAATGGAAAGAATCCATTCATCGCTTCGTGGCGGTTGAATCATAGCAGAAATAAAATCACTGCCACTTGCTGGGAATTTCGAGAAGAGTTGCTATGCTTGCATAGGGAGTTTGTTTCCAGGAATTCCTGTCGTACTGGCTGGGCTAGATTCCTCGGTTGCTATGTGTACCGAGTAATCGGTTTTGGGAACACGAGCAAATACGGGCATGAGGTATTGGGGGAAATTGGAATTGCTTGGGTGCAAGCAAGGAATATCATTTAGATAAGATATTGACCGAAGTAAATCGGGGAAATGTATGCGGCTCGGTATAGTTGGTGGTGATGGTTACTGTTCCGTTATGGATTTGAATATGCATTTTATTACAGCATATGAATTTCGGGGAAATTAAGATTGCCTTGTCGCGAGGAAGGAATATGAATTAAGTGAAGAATTGACAGAAGCAATTTCGGGAAAAATTATGTGTGGGGTGAGGTAATTGATGGAGATGATGTAGAACGTATTCTATTGAATTGTATTCTGTTGGGAGTTTTGAGAAATGCCTTTCATTGCCTATTGGGAGATGGATTCTTGCAAGTTCGGGATGGATGCGCTTGCAGATTGGGATGTGTTTTTGCATGTTTTGAGATGGGTTACAGGCTAGGGTAGGGTGACGCGCTGTTAGCGGTCAAGATTGGTTGGCATTGCGGGGTGGTTCTCCATGTGGTATAGAGAACCCCCGCACACGTATCACGCATAGATTCAATTTCCAAAATTCACAAAATTTACGTGCACCTTCAAATGCATTTAATGATTAACTTCTCCAGAAATTCCTTAATCGGATTCAATACTCCAAGTCCCCGAAAATCCCAAACCAAGTGCGCAACAAAATATCGCCTCTTCCAGGTATTTTAAAGTGCTTATGTTGGAGAAGTCTCAACAAGATTCCATATGCAATGGGGAATCCATCTTGGTTTCGATGTGTCAGTCGGGATCATTTACACCCGAAAAATAATTTGCATCCAACACGTGACCCATGTCCTTCAAATCCATCGGTCCATCTAAGCAACTATATAATATCTTGAAGTGGACTACCAAGCCTGCTATAATCAGCCAATCCGCTCTGGAATGTCGTACGATTCTCCAATATGGTTTTTCTTATCTACCAACCGGCCTTACATGATTTTATTCCTACAATTTCTCCAACCAAGTTGTTAGAAAACCCATGCACTAAACCTGTAGAAACTATCCGTAAATACCTCCACCTTTCTTTCTTAGATATTGCGAGTCGAGCCTAATATTCTCATGGATGTGGATAATTTTGGTTGTCGTATTGCACAAACTTTTTGTTGCACCAAATGTATGTGTTGCACCAACATATTACTCATGGTACTCACGGTTTTGATGCAGGAAGGCGATACTGGCTGACTGGTTTTGTTCTGATGTCCAGTGTTTGTGACGAAGATGTAATTAGGTGGTTTCTTCTACTCCTGGTTCGGTTTGAAATATTTCGTTATTCTCTCGGTGGCGTATCCGCTCTTGGCTTTTACCAATGGAACTCGATCTAACCAGGCCGCTGCTTCCGTTCCTAGCTCGTCATTTTTGTGGTTTGCGTTCAAAGGTTGATTGCACGTTTTAAGTTTGGTTGCGGCTGCTCCAGTTGAGTTGACTGATATATTCACCATCCGCAATATATGGCGACACTTCTGATTTCAGTAATTTACTACTTTTTCGAATAGAAAAAAATTTATTTTAACACAATTCGCCTTTTTTTTTATAATATAAAAATGATAGATTGAATGTTTTATAGTGCACTTTTCATTATATGATTAAAGTTTGTCTTTAAAATGTTTTTGTTTCCATACAACATTCACGCTTATCGTGTCAAGAATTGTAAAACCAATAATACCCGACGAGTTTTAAATCAAACTTTCTCGAGGAGTTTTAAATCAATAATCCTTTATTTGCTAAATCGCGTCCGTTTATATGAGTGACAAACTTACCTCCAATTTTCCGTTTACCAATTAATTGAATGTGTTTCCTCTCCCACTGGTCCAAGACCCTATCCAATCACCTTGCCTAGGCTCGAAAACTAACGGTAAATTTGCTGGGATAGGATAATGTTGATGAATCATGTGTGAATGGACAACAACACACATACTGTTGTTTCCTATTTTTAGGCTTGGCCATCATGTAGAGAATCGGATAGATTTTCGATTGAAAAATTATAATGTGTTGCGAGAAAAGAGAATCCGAAAATATACATATGTACATTTTCACCAGAAATTGCGACTACTCATAAGGAATAGCCTGTACTTTTTTTACACAAAAGCTTTTTGAGATTGAATTATGTGTTGAAGGAAAATATTTTTTGTGGGAAAAATGTGTTTTGATAGAAATAATGTTTGTAATGTAGAGAATGTTGCTTTGATATAGGGGAGAAGTTGTATGTACATAGGAATACATATAATATTCTTTATTAGTATGGAGAAATTATCTTACCGGCCTGCCCTTGTTGCTTCAATTGATCCCAGTAGCCTCCTCTCGTCTTGGTTTTGCCTTTACAGTCTTCCTTACAGAGCGAGGTAGTTCGGATGGACCAAAAGCACCTAGCCAACAGCAGCGAGTGTCTGTCCTTTAGCCACAATGAAAGTGAAACGAGTTCTTGTGGAGTTATTACATTCATGTATTTTTAAAATGTAATTTACGTTCATTTATTTAAAAGGCGTCACCTAATAATACTACCTGAAAACTGATATCTTTGTCCAGAAGTCCGGCCTTTAGAAACGAACTGATAATTGAAATTAAAATTTTATAATTAGGATCCAAAGAGATTCCTGAGTTCATATAATACATAAAAATTCCCAACCAAAGCTTTGTGTGTGCTTCAATCGAAGTGAAATTGTATGGAAGGAATGGGAATTTGAAGAACAAATTCCAAGAAGGAAAAATCGTGAACTACTTTTGGGAAGTCGCATATTATGATGATTGGTTAATAAGAATTCTTATTTATGCATTACAAATGAACATTCGGTTCAGTTTATCATGCATTTGATTTAAGTTGTATTGTGCTAGGAATTGAATTAATGTGCGATAATTGAACATTTGGTTTGAGGTGGGAGCTTTTATTATGTAGCAGTCGCAAGACAACCAGAAGCTAGAGATACGGTGAACGACACATTTTTCCTTGTCTCAACCAGCTCGGCCTCCCCTCCATTTATTCTTCGAGGGTTAGTCGCTGGATTGACACCCGAAAGTTAAGGACGCCAATCACTTTAAATATAAGTTTAAATAAAATTCGAAACAAACGCACTCCTTAAAATAGGATCTATTTATATATTTCATGAAATTAAATACAGAAATCCAAAAATACAGAGGAAATCCACAGTTCAGTTATAAGCATCATTCCTTTTTTTGCTACTTTAAAATAAAAATTTATTACAAAAAAATTTACGGAATTTGACCAAAAACTAAATGCTATATCCTATTTACAATTATTCTTTTTTTATTACTGTCTGGCTCTTAACTAGCACTCTGAATTGTACAATATGTTTTTTGATATGCCTTTTGAGGTACAATAACTTTTTCTTAATTAACATATTATGAAAATACGTAATCAATATATCAATTGTTAGGAGGTCTTCCTTTTTTTATTTTAGAACTAACAACCTTTATTGCCGCCTTTCAATTTGGAGATCAGTCAAAATTCTTCCCGGAGCCGCGGAAGCGAACCGCAACGGATGGATGAATAGATGAATGGACGAATGGATTAATGGATGATTGATCGAAAGAAACACATGCGGCAAAGAATAAATGAACGATTTCTGGAATTGATAAATGGAAGGATTAACTAATTAAATAGTTCAGCCACAAGGTTTGATAGGCAAACAAATAAGCATGTAAATAACTAAATAAAAAACTAAAACACTACACTTTACAGAAAAAAAAACGTCAATTAACAAATGTTAATTCCGTCGTTTTGTACATTGGTTTTTAAACATTGCATGTTCTTTATTAGTAAAATTCTCGTGGTTTTTTTTTTTTTTGCAAAGAAGCCCAGAGAGACAGCGTCCTTGACCGCGTTTCCTCACTTAATTCATTTTATAGCGGTTAGAACATGATGTTGTTAGGACTGGAGAGTATGGTTGGTGTGGCAAAGTGCATATAGTCCGTTTGGCAGCATGTGATTTTGCGCTATCGTGGAAAAAGATGATTTCTTTTCGATTGGCCAAAATTGGACGTCCTTATTTCTTGCTCAGTTTAGTGTGACTAATTGACGATAATACAAGTTGCGCTACGCGATAGTAACGGCAACTGAGAATAAATTATCCTTTTGTAATCCCAGCAAATAGCAAGACATTCATCGGGTACAAACCGTGCTTGTTTTCGGCTTTTCATGCGATTGCTTTCAAGTCTGCTGGCGTTGAACAATAGCTGTATAGGAACCATTTTTCGTCGTCACTCACACCTCGAACCAAACACGAGTCTTTTCCCAAACGCCCAAGCAAACAAACAGGCCCAGTTATAAAATCATTTATTCTTTGCTGACAATTGATGTGGCACTCACGTACCGAGCCATCGTCTTTAAGCGTCAAAACGCGGTTTATCTGTTGACGTTAAGTTCGGTCGCAACCTTGTGGCGTCTCTAACAGATACACACACAATACAATAGTGAAGAACACCGAACGAAAATCGAATAATAAAATACATCAGAGCCGTATACCACAGCGATAACAAAATAATTCACATCAGTGGAATATACTGGAGTTTAAAAAATCGATTTTTAAAATCGGCCAGTAGCATGATGTGTTACGCTTAGGTTCATTTTTTTGTGATTCTAACTGTCATAGCGTCAGTTCAAATCACACGTTCTTCACTATCATTCCAAACGTGTGTGGTGTCCAGTCCAAATCAACCTCCTATATACTTTTTGCCCCATCACCAATCCTACCCGACGCCAAAACCGCCACTGCCTACTTGCCCAATTACCCCCAAGCTTCCTGTACTGAAGCCCCTCAAATTCCATTTGTTGTATTCCAGAATACTACCCTTTATTAAATTTAACACTGAATCTCCTTACACATCCTTAAAAACTTCCCTTAACATATATTACATTCTCACTTAATACATACCATTCATAAACATTCACAATATTGCCAGTTACAGCACATTTAATAACTTGCCCCTTTTTATTTCAAAACAGAGCACTTTGATTTTCGTTCAAATTTTATTCAATTTAAAAGTCACAGAAACTAAAGGAATACTTTGAGAAAATTTGTTTTGTTCATGTTATAATTTACAGTAAATTAGAACACAATGTTCTATAAGTAGAGAAAAAATTCAATAGTAAAATCAGTTTGAGTTAGAATCAGTTCAGATCCAGTTTAGTTTTGAGAGTCGAGAAGAAAGAGTTTGAGTTCACAGTTTTGAGAAATAGATTAAAAAGTTTGAGATTAGAGAGTTTAAAACAGAGCTGTAAATAGAATAAGAATAGAATAAACCGAAAGAAGAAATAAAAAAATTTACAAAGAAGAAGAAAAACGAATTATTATTTATTCGAAAAAGAAGACGGACAGAAGACGTCTTACCATCCTCTATTAAAGAAAAGGTCCACGCTCTTCCCTCGAAAGAGGAAGCACGGCGCCGGACGTCAACACATTGTTCCCTAATTGCTAATGGCTGCTAATTGCATTAGTACCAGTAAAAAGAATTTTACCTACAAGGGCATTTTTCCATGCATCAACGGATCGGCAAAAACTTTCCCAACAAAGAATTCTTAGCATTCATAATACAATGCATCACTAGAATTCGCAAGAAAACTATTCCGGCACATTGTTTGCCAAGCAATTTTGTCCCTCGTGTGCACCCTAATCTTCCCACATGCACATATCTTGCAGACCCTTTGTCCAAGGGATAAAAGCAAATACGCGCATCTAGCGTCAAGTGCCATAAACTGAATTCCTTCGCATGTAAACCCATGATTTGTTTTCCTACTAATAAGCAATCACTAATTTCGTGCTTTGCCACAAACGAATTACCCTGCATTTACAAATGCAGACAAGGGATTCGTTTCGTCCACCGACCCCAGATACGATATACAATTTTCATTGTATAAAGTGTGGTAATCCATTAGCACCTTTTTTCTAATGGCTATGCGTCTATTTACGCAAGGGCATTGTGGGGTTTCTCTATATCACATGGAGAACCATCCCACAATCCTAATCTAATTTCGACCGCTAACAGCGCGTCACATTATCACTTATCCCACCGTTCGGCTATTTTATCTGTAAAAGAGCATAGCGGAATTCATTATTGTATGCAGATAATGCAGAATTGAATTCAGCTACCTTATGCCATACGGCAACACAATTTTTGCTAGCCCATGAGATTTCCATCGGAAATCATATCATGTCGGGTAGCAACAACAAGTCGAAGCAAACGACGCCGTCGCATCATAGCGAAACCGCGGGGGAATTTATCAAAATATCTAATTAGTTTTCATGATAAATTACCCTAGCCAATTTGGCGTCACTTCGGCTTTTCTCCAGACACATCGTTCGCTGGGGATCAATGCTCTCTTTCCGCAGGTGAATAGCATCAGCTTAATTTCCCCCTCCTTCACAGTTCTGTCTTCGTACAGATCAATGTACTCTGAGTCCACCATATTACCGAATTAGGTCAATGGGTTTCGCTCAGAACTACATTGATTCATGAACATACAATTAAATCCACCCCAAGGTAATCATACATCGAGTTTCTGTTCTCTCATTCTCCCGCTTTCTTCGATCATCAATTTACCTATGTAATCCACCACACATCGACGAGCGTGGCAATGATAGAGCAGAAGTATATTCTCTTTTGGTTGTCAAGGGCAAAAATTAAATTATCCAATTTCATCCCTCTTCGAATCAGTCATTTCATAACCATCACCACGGCCGCATACGGATGCATACGCTCGCGCGTGAAAAAAATCGAAAGACATGTCTGTCGGCAGTTTGTGTATCAACAACCATTCCCATTAAAGAGTTAAAAAGAGTTTGATTTTAAATTAGATCCATTCCAATTCAGTTCGGTCAGCAAGTCTTCATTGTTCGATCTTATAATGCGCACAGTTTTAACTCGTGGAAAAGCCACCGTGGCGTACCCACTTAGTGTGTTGGCGTGCCTTACATTCTGCTGCTTCATATCAACAGTATTCATGGATTATATAAATAAAAACAATATATTAATATGTGAAATAAAAGAAAAGATTAACCTAAAAATAACTTTCAGTGCGCTTATTTATTTCCTCTTCTCCGGTGAACAATTTTCTTTCTGGGGATCATCGTTGGGGGAGTTAAAGGGACACTTGCCGTACGTCGGTATTCATACTTTTACCCCCCACAGCATCACTCATCCAAGACTTTTATGATCGTCCCATCTTTCCTTTTAGCACCATTTCCTCGATGCATTGCCATCTATTTATTTAGCCGCAATGCACATCATAAACAAAGATCTTCACGATCCCTTTGTTCCTTTTCCCTCATTGTAGGTTTCGTTTATCCTTTGCTGAAATGCATCGATAAACAGGGTGATGTGTACGATCAGACACGCACACCACTGCGTGCCAGAGATCGCCTTTCAATTGGTCACTGGCAGTAAGGAAAGATGGCATTTCCTTTGGTGGCCACACCCTAAAGAGAAAATTTTCTCTTTCACCTACAAATCTCACCCTTAACCGAGGATTGAATATAGGTTGGAGTTTTTTCCTTTGTAAGTCGTATCTTAACCACCAGACACGCCGGTTGTGTCTTTCCCTGCTCCCGCGACGCCGCGGGGTCGCGCCCAACCTGTAGTCGCGTTTCTTTCTACACCCCTGAGTGTGTCGAGTCATAACAGTCGAATTAAACAGCAACATATAGAATTAAATTAGTGTCGCGGTATTAGTACAACAATGGTGTAATTTATACGAGGGTTGCCTTTTATATTTCGGGATTAGAGAACAAAAACAAATATTGATCATCGAAAATCACTTTATTGTTTTTCAAAATATTCCCCATGAAGATCTATACACTTTTGCATGCGTTTGAACCAATTGTCGAAGCACTTTTGCCACTCTGATTGAGGTATCTCCAACACATGCATTCTGAATGCAACAACCGCTTCTTCAGGTGTCGAAAAACGTTGACCTCTCAGTTTGTTTTTTACGTACGGGAATAAAAAGAAGTCATTCGATGCCAAGTCAGGACTATACGGCGGATGACCCATCAAATCGATGTTTTGGGTGCTCAAAAATGCAGTTGTCGCAGCCGATGTGTGAGTGCTCGCATTGTCGTGGTGAAGAGTGATCCGTCTTCGGCGGTTGGTTTTCCTGATTTCTTGGAAGACAACTGGCAAACAAATGGTTGTGTAGCACTCAGAATTGACTGTTCTGCGTTGTTCTAGTGGTACGGTTGCGACATGTCCAGTTTTTCCGAAAAAACAGTCGACCATTTGCTTGGAAGTGCTTCGTGCGCGAACAGCTTTTGTTGGATTTGGCTCATCTTGAAACACCCAGACAGTCGACTGCTGTTTACTTTCGGGCTCATACGCGTAAATCAAAGATTCATCACCTGTCACGATGTCATAGACGTGTTTCGAAGCATCGCGACCGTATTTTTTGAGCATTTCTTTCGACCAATTGACACGAGCCTTTTCTTGGGCGATTGACAAATTGTGTGGGATCCAACGCGAACAAATTTTTTTGACAGTCAAATGTTTATGCAATATTGAATGTATGCTGGTCCCACTAACGCCTAAAGTTGTCTCAATCTCACGATAGGTCACATGACGATCTTCCAATATCAGTTCGCGCACAGCATCAATGGTTTTCGGAACAACAACTGATTTTGGACGACCTTCACGAAATTCATCTTGGAGTGAACTACGACCACGATTGAATTCACCATACCATCGATAAACACTGGTCCTTGATGGAGCTTCATCGCCATCATCCATGCACTGTTGCTGAGTTAATCCACGCCGAAAGTTGTAAAAAATAATCGCACGAAAATGTTGACGATTTAATTCCATTTTTGGGCCGAGATGAATCTTTTAAGTTACTGTAAACAACACAAAAAGCGCTCGTATGTCAAAACGTTCTGAGTGCGTATAACCTCAAAAATGTCCAACTTTACGACAGAACTGTCAATTGCCGGATTGCAACACTAGGGTTGCCTACATGAGAAACAACCCACAATTCCAACCACCATTTCCACCTAATTTCGACCGCTTTCAGCGCGTCATACTTACCAATTTCCTTTATATGTATTCCCCTGTAAAACATTTCAAACGGACGTATAGCTAAACTCATCATCCTTTGCAGACAATGCATAATTGAGTTTAGCTACATAAATGTCATACGGCAACTCCATTCTTGCTAACCATGAGTTTCCCATCGGAAATCTCATAATGTCGGTTAGCAACAACAAGTCTAAAAGAACGACGCTGTTGCATCATAGCAAAATAACTGGGGTAATTGCAGCGTGTTAGAGTCTGGTTCTCACGCGAGTTATTTCCCAAACATCAGCGGCGTCCTATCGTCTTTCCCTCAGATCACCCATTCGCTTGGGATCAATGATCTCTCTTTGCAGGGGAGTAACATCCGCTAGGGTTCTCTCTCATTCGTATTTCTTTCCACGGTTCAATGCGCTTTAACTACACCATAGCAGTACCACTGGGTCAGTAGGTCGTGTGAGTAGCTGCATCTGTCACAGCATCTCATGTTTTCTGTTCTCTAATTCTTCGTGTCCGTCAATTACCCTATTAACAAAAGTTACTCATGCTTTGACGGGCGTGAGGTTGAGAGAGCAGAGGCGTGGTCTCTTTTGGTTGTCCTGTGTGTAGAAAGAAATATGAATTTCAACCCTAATTCACACCAGTCACTATTGAATCACCATCGCGTGTAGTCACGCTGCCGCAGGAGTCGCTATTTGTATCTGAACCTGGTTGTGTCTGCGGATGAGATAGTTCGTTTAGTTCACGGAACAAAAAAGTCCAAGGAGTCGTTCGATAGAGTTGGTGTACAAGTAAAGTTTTTTTTTAGTTCCCGAAGCCTATTATTGACGGTTCACCTATATTCGCGATTTGCGTACGACCGACCAGCTAAACAGTCTGGCGTTTCCGTCGCGTACTGCATTCCCTGCTTGACAGAAGTGAAATAGTAAATCTCTGATTAATCCAGTGAGGCTGTGATTCATGTTGGCAAATACAATTAAGACCAATTTTCAGCTGTGTAATTAAGTTCAATCGCTATTGTGCCATTCACCACAAATAAAATTAAATAAATAAGAACGTGTTTTTTTCATTTCTTTCTGCGGATCATCGTTGGGGGATTACAGTGAATCCTGTGCCATACGTTGGCATCATACTCTTACCCCCACAAAGGTAGCACGTAAGCCGAACACTATAGAATATAAACAATCTTTTCGCGCCAAACAACAGTTACTAAGTGCATTTAGTTCAAAAATAATAAAGAACTCATATAACCAATAATCAATATACAGTGCGTTTCATTCACTTTCGCTTCGGTGCCATCTGTTTGTTTTGTTTCATTCCTTGGGGACAATTCCCGGCGAAGAATTTTTGACGGAACTTTCTTAAAGTGATGATGGAGGAAGAAGGGAATCCGCGCCGTACGTCGGCGCACCCAACTTCTTCCCCACAGTATAACATACTAAGGCAAAAATGAAGCTTTTCCTTGCTCATTTGAAACTAAAATGTTCACACCTGAAATCGAAAAGTCTTTCAAACCAGGTCTTTAAAATCAAGTGTGCCACACTGCGTTTTGCACTTGTCCAATACATTCCTTACAACAGCACCTGACAAACAGGAAATCAGAAATTAACAAGAAAATTCCGTTTTATTTACAAACGATTATTCAAATAATAAAACTCTACTCCTAGTTATTTGAGATCGCATTGAATAAGACTCAATAGTTATAATTTTAACATTTGAAACAGAGATTGTTTATTTGCGGCACCAATAAAATACGTTCAAAACTGCAAATAGAAAGTGAACCATAAATTTCCCAACCGTTTTAAGAACGATTAAAAATATCGTGGTATTGTGGTGCCTGGATATATCGGTGATCGATGTGGATAGGGCCAATTTTCAAGCGATGTTTATCAGTTTAACGCAGCCTCCGCGTCTTAAACACGAAGGAACGACCGTGTCTTGGGTGACCATTACCACCAACACCTAACGCAGTAGCCAACCGTTTGTTTCTTGTAGATCCCGCGATCTTACAGATTATCTTAACGTGTGCCCCTCAGCGTTCGGTATTTTAGATTCTTGTCTGAACCGAGGCCACACTCAGAACGTAGACTTTTGGCGCTTCAATTTACAATCGACTGGAATCACGCAATGGAGTAGCTCAGCTATCGGTTCTCTGCACGAAAACAGCATGCAATCAACATGCGATAACCGCCCTGACTTCGCAGAGAGAACATTAATTTATATAATAAACAGGAAAGTTTCACTTTAATCATTCGTGTCTTACCAGTCTGATTAGACATTAATCTGGTCACCCGGCATCCGGTACGAAATGCAAGATATTTATGACATCCATGCTTTGTCTGTTATCAAGAAAGGTCCGCAAATGATTGCCTACCAATCCAGTCCAATTGGCGTTTTACAAATCCTAAAGATCGAAATAAACTTGAACAAAAGTCAATCTACACTCATCAACTTGCAGTTGATTAGGCGCGTAGCTCGTTGCCATCCATCCATCAATCCGATGGTCGGCAACGTTTTTTTATGTTGCGATTGTGTGACACAAAAAAATCATAATTACCATCAGCTCAGTTCCCAAATGTAAGTCCTTCGAATGATTCCATGGACTGGAAGTAAGTGTTGCAAATTCTCCTAGGAGAGATTGGTCTCATTCAAAATGCCATTATCACAACCAATGCAGGCATTTCTGAAATTCCGCTGCCACTGAGTTAACTGTTCAAATGACATTTTGAACGCGACAAATTTTTAATGAGCCCACACGCATTGGAGCTGCCATGTCACGGATGTGCACAGCTGGAAGTTCATGGGTATTCTGAAACAGCCGAAAGCCTTGCTTAATTAAATTTTCCGCCACTGTCAACGTATCCTGAATACGGGTAGGCATTTGTTGAACCAATCTGCGGCACCCAAACGTGTGCCAAGTTTTAGGCATGTGTTGTTTGTAGTTATGAGCTCCCTTTAGTGGGTGTGTATAAGCTGTTAAAAGGGATTATGTAAACAGGAAGACATCGTTTTGACTCTATAGGTATCGTGGTGACTGTATATATGCCATAGGAATCAAGACATATTTGTTGTTCGGAATGAAGTAATAGAGAACACTTTATTTAGGGAACTTAACATGTACGCCGCGCAAACGGCGGTTTTATAATTCCCAAAATGGGGGTTGTTCTATTTTATTTCATTACTCCACGGAAATTGCGTTCATTTCTGCATTTCATTAAGAAATACTTAGGTGTTAAAAACGTCTTCTCCTCAGGACTAGAGACGTCAATGATAAAATTTGTACAACCCAAACAATGTTCAGGTCAATTTTGTTCCCTTTGATTTCTGAGTTGAAATCACAGTTTGGTAGTCTTTCCCATATGTTCCTGGCTTGGCAATGCGGTGATAATTACGCTGAGGACATCAGTAAATCATGATTTCATGATGATATAAAAAATGTTTATATAGTCATTACATATATCGTTAATGCCGCTATTAGTTCCAATAACTGCACGGCCGAGGTCCATGGTACATGAGACACATTGCTGGTATATACGTGTATTTTAATACGAAATCAAGATCTCAGAAGCATTGTCGAAAACTTCGAACATCCCACACGAAGGTAGACAAACTAGCTTTCTTCTACCTAGGCTTGGGAAAGAATCGGCGTAGTAAAACGATTCTCTAGATGTTCAACCACATACTAGCTTATGCAGACCACATTGTCATCGTTGGGCGATCTATAAATTCTTTTCAAACAATTTTCGTATCAATCACGGTACATGTCAACTGGTATTACTCAGTACTCATTAATGAAGGCTAAGCCAAGAACCCGGTGTAATATATATTGCATTCCTTCGCCTAGTTTAGGTCAACCTAAATGGGACTGTGTGTCAAAACCAACAAGATCATTGAAGGTTTGCAACTAGTGAAACCCATTTAAAAGACATGTCTTTGAGTATGACATTGGTTCTAACAATACTTAGGTATAGATGCCAGACTTGAGCGGTTAGTAAAAACTATCCAAACTTCCAACCGTTTGTCATCTGGAAAATTGTTGAATTATAAAGTGTGAAGTTTTGGGTGTTGCTATAAGGATATGAACTTCATACGTTACCAAGACATTAATCTGGTATCGAAGTTCGTTAAGCTTCTAGGAGCATTGCAGGTAACTCGTATGGACGAAATGGAGCCACCTAAAACACTTGCCTGTGGTACCGTTTTCATTACGAGACAACAGAGAATAGCAGTTTTCCCGACGCTGCCCGATAAAGAGGATGTCAAAGTGCAATAGAGTACCAAACTGGATCCATCCGCCTGGACGTAAGGACTCCTGAAATAGTGGTCACTGGGTGCCGAGATCCAAGTTTTCAGTAAACACAAAATGTCGGGCCGAAGCATTCGCGTTAATAATATATAAATATAAAATAACGCATTCGCGCTAATAATCGTGACCCCAGCCAAACCCGAGTCAATAATAACACCAATTAATAATAAAAAGTTTATCGCCATCAGAACACCCGATATACCTATAATAAATATTCTTTCTCATTCCAAGATCCATGTATGTCGAAATAAAGAAAACGTTTGTGGGGGTAGATAAGTAGGGTGCGCCAGCACGGGCGCGGTTTCATTATACCCCCAACACGTCACAGGGCAAAAAGAACTATAGCGTTTGAAATGGATAGTGAAGAACGTGTGGTTCGATGACAGTTAGAATCACAAAAAATTGAACCTAAGCGTTACCCATCATGCTACTGGCCGTGTTTAGAATTCGATTTTTAAACTCGACTATACTCGACTGATGTGAATTGTTATGTTCTCGCTATGGTATACTGCTCTGATGTATTTTCTCATTCGATTTTCGTTCGGTATTCTTCACTATTTTGCTTGTGAATTGTGTGTGCATCTGTTAGAGACGCCACAGAACTGCTAACGTTCACCAACGAGGAAGGAAAAAAAGGAATAAAACGCACCGGCTTGTTGAGCATAGCTTTTTTATATTTTTTATTGGAAATAGTTTTTTTTTTATATTGTTTGTCGAAACGAGTTTTCTTATTTTGCTTGTTCTATCTTATATTGTTTACAAACTGTTTGATTTCACTGGTGAGCCTCGCATATTTAAGTACGTTCAATTAACAATTCAAAGTTCTCACCGAATACTTCACAATAAATTTGTACATTTAACTACAAGCACTTCGACACCTTTTGCGACAAGTCTTAATCGATATTTAGATGCCCTAAGAATGTTTACATAATTTCTTTAGCCTTTGTCTGCAGCTTCGCAATGATCAGCTATGGTACGAATGACAGTCCGTCCAGAACTAACAGCTATACGAGGATTGCCTCTTATGTTTCGGGATTTGGCAACCCTAGTGTTGCAATCCGGCAATTGACAGCTCTGTCGTAAAGTTGGACATTTTTGAGGTTATACGCACTCAGAACGTTTTGACATACGAGCGCTATTTGTGTTGTTTACAGTAACTTAAAAGATTCATCTCGGCCCAAAAATGGAATTAAATCGTCAACATTTTCGTGCGATTATTTTTTACAACTTTCGGCGTGGATTAACTCAGCAACAGTGCATGGATGAACTTAATTCAATTTTTGGCGATGAAATTCCATCAAGGACCAGTGTTTATCGATGGTATGGTGAATTCAATCGTGGTCGTAGTTCACTCCAAGATGAATTTCGTGAAGGTCGTCCAAAATCAGTTGTTGTTCCGAGAACCATTGATGCTGTGCGCGAACTGATATTGGAAGATCGTCATGTGACCTATCGTGAGATTGAGACAACCTTAGGCGTTAGTGGGAACAGCACACATTCAATATTGCATAAACATTTGAGTGTCAAAAAAATTTGTTCGCGTTGGATCCCACACAATTTGTCAATCGCCCAAAAAAAGGCTCGTGTTAATTGGTCGAAAGAAATGCTCAAAAAATACGGTCGCGGTGCTTCGAAACACGTCTATGACATCGTGACAGGTGATGAATCGTGGATTTCCGCGTATGAGCCCGAAAGTAAACAGCAGTCGACTGTCTGGGTGTTTCAAGATGAGCCAAATCCAACAAAAGTTGTTCGCGCACGAAGCACTTCCAAGCAAATGGTCGACTGTTTTTTCGGAAAAACTGGACATGTCGCAACCGTACCACTAGAACAACACAGAACAGTCAATTCTGAGTGGTACACAACCATTTGTTTGCCAGTTGTCTTCCAAGAAATCAGGAAAACCAACCGCCGAAGACGGATCACTCTTCACCACGACAATGCGAGCTCTCACACATCGGCTGCGACAACTGCATTTGTGAGCACCCAAAACATCGATTTGATGGGTCATCCGCGGTATAGTCCTGGCTTGGCACCGAATGACTTCTTTTTATTCCCGTACGTAAAAAACAAACTGAGAGGTCAACGTTTTTCGACACCTGAAGAAGCGGTTGCTGCATTCAGAATGCATGTGTTGGAGATACCTCAATCAGAGTGGCAAAGTGCTTCGACAATTGGTTCAAACGCATGCAAAAGTGTATAGATCTTCATGGGGAATATTTTGAAAAACAATAAAGTGATTTTCAATGATCAACATTTGTTTTTGTTCTCTAATCCCGAAATATAAAAGGCAACCCTCGTATTTGAATTCACTTTGCGCAAAAAAAAGATTGAAATTAAACTGCCCTTTTGAACTGTAAGTGATACTATGGCCGTCCGAATAACAATTTAATTAAGTAGGGACCCTGTTTAATCTGGGTGCGCCCACCTCCGTGGTTAACGATCGACTGACGCGTGTATAGGCGACGGGGGTTGAAAGACGTCCCCTCTTGATTCGTTGCTAGAACCCGACTCCGCGTGTACCCAAAGCGGTGGTTGTAAAGCGACTGACTTATTACAAGCCAGGAAAAGTTCGTCGCGTCGTGGCAGAGAAGTCATAGCTAAATAAACTCACTGCCATTTACTAGGGACTTTGAAGAGGGTTGCTATGCTTGCATAGGGAATTTAGTTCCAGAGAATTATTGCCGTACAGGCTGAGTTAAAATCCTCTGGCGCTATGTATACGAGGAAATTGGTTTGGAAATACGACAAATATGGGCATGAGTTGTCGGTTAGACAAAGTGATGTGGGTTTTGGTCGTTGCGATGGTTGTTTCGCGGAAATGCAACGCATCGTGCTGGTGACTTGCCGGTAAGAGGAATTGGTATTGGGTAGGATGGCAGCCGAAATGGTTTTCGGGGGAATTAAATGTTGCTTGGTTACAAGCGAGGAGATAGTTTAAGCAAGAAGTGAGCCGGAATGATTTTCGGGGGAAATTAGAATTGTTTGGTTGCAAGTAAGGAATGTAATTTAGATAAGAAATTAGCCGAAGCGGTTTTTGGGAAAATGTATGCGACTCGATGTAGTTGATGGAGATGGTGAGTATTCCGTTGTAAATTTGAATATGAATTTATTTCAGCTTGGGAAATGGGTTCTTGGTAAGTTGGGGGATGTATGCAATTGCGGATTTGGGGACGGATGCTGTTGCATATTGGGATATGTTTTTTGTGTGTGGATTATGAATTGGGTTATGGTGACGCGCTGTTAGCGGTCGAAGTTAGGTAGGAATTGTGGGTTGGTGCTCCTTGTGATATAGAGAACCCCCACACATTTTTATTATTTACAAATATCCAATTATAACCGAAAAATGTAAAGGATTTGGAAAAATAGCCTTAGATACAAAGCATGGCCTCGTACAACTAGCACAAAAAATAACAAATTCTAATATTACGGGACAGAAAATTGTAACACGATCGTAGACGTGACGATCTCTAAATCCATCCGGATTAATAATTGTACTAAAAGATTAATAGAAAATAAGAAATCCCTGTAAAAAGTGAAATTACAGTGGTGGAAAAAATAATAGAAACAACGGTTTAGATAACGACCAACAATCAGTAACTGCGTACAATTTGGTTTTTCTTCGACACCGATTCTATACCCTAGCCGGACCTAACAGTACTTTGATATGGTGCATCAATTTGCTCTTATCAGTTCTTTGTTTTTGCCTAGTACTAAATTTTAACGATTTGGGGGTGCTTTTCAGCATCTGGTGTTGGTCCAATTTTTCTTATAAAGGACCAAATGTATGCTAAAGATTATCTAGAAATCTTAAACACCGTTATGCTACTGTGGGGGTTCTCTATACTACTTGGAGACTAACCCACTATTTCAGGCCTAGTTTTGACCGCTAACAGCGCGTCACATCAATCCCAATTCCCATCGTTCAGTTAATTCACCTGATAATAATGTTTTCCAAAAGGACACATTAGCTGAATTCATTATTCTATGCAGATAATGCATAATTGAATTCAGCTTCCTTTTGCCATACTCTCAACTCCGTTTCGCTAACCCCATGAGATTTCCACCGGTAATTGCAATTCATGTCGGTTAGCAACGGCATCGTCTGGCCAAATGAAGCGGTTGCATCACCATGCAACCGTTTGGGAAATTATTGTTATATTTAATAGGTTCCCACAGTACTATTTCCCTAGCCGATGTAGCATCACCTTGATTTCCCCCAGACACTCTATTCGCTGGGGATCAATGGTCTCTTTTGGCAGGTCAATAGCACAAACCATTTTCCTCTCCTTCCCATTTTTATCTTCCCGTAGTTCATTGCACTCTGAGATCACCACAGTCACCGCACTAGGTCAGTGGGTCATCCTCAGAGGCTGCATTGATACACGCACACCAAAGCCGGATCAACCCTGGGTTATTGTGCTTTCCTTTTGATTTCTTCATCCTTTCTATGCCCATCGACCGCCGAACGAATACACAAGTATTTATTCACCTCGATGAGCGTAGAAAATTTAAGAATGCACAGGAGAGCGCGATTATCATTGGCTGATCGTCGTGCGAAATAAAAGTTTCATACCTAATTCCAATCAGTCAGTTTACAATCACCACCGCGGGTGGTCACGCCGCAATCAGTCGATATTCAACTACTAGCGGGCACACATCGATCGTGAGTGAATTACCGTCGAGTGTCAAACGGGCAACAGAAAGTCATTAACGTATCGGAAAAATTGTCAAGTGTATTCGTGTGGAGAAATAAATTAAACAATTTGAAACGGATTGCCTGTGAAGCTTAATTTGTGTTTAGTGCCAAATGCATTACCAAATTCAAGTAAACACAACATTTTATCAAAGAAATGAGAGAACAGATAGTTTAAGTTCAATTGTTTTGTGGTTGAATTTTATGTTTTAGGAGTCACTACCGATTCATCAATAATTTTGAACAATTTACCAAGCTCCTTAGTTGTTAACATTTAAGTGTAAAAGGAAGAGTTGAAAGTAAAACCATCTATTGAACCCAAAAAACAATACAAAGCAGTGGTCACCAGGACCAGTGCGTTTTTATGGATAACAAATGTAAATTAAATTTCAACAAAATAAAAAAAACAAGCAATAACAACAGATTGACAGTAAAACAACATTTTAGTGTTTCATTTTTTTTTTCCTCCTTGGTGAACTGTTTGTGGTGGAACAACTTTTACTTGCACAGTGACGTTGGTGCAGCTGACATCAAAACTTACGACCCCATACTACTACTTTCTGAAGAGTACATGCCTATTAAATGGGAGTTTATGCAGGATAATGACTCCAAGCACACCTCAAAATTGGCTAAAGAATGGTTTCTTCATAACAAAGTCGATGTTATGGAGTGGCCATCGCAGTCCCCTGATCTTAAGCTAATGGAACACCTATGGGGCATTCTTAAATGCAAGATCAGAGACTGCAAAGCAAAGGAAGAACTTTAGTCCAAAATAAAAGATGAATGCTACTCTATACAACCCGCGACTTGAACCAAACTAGTCAGTTCCATGGGATGAAGATGCGAAGCAGTCATTAAATTCAAAGGTGCAACAACTAAGTATTAAAAGGATATGAAACACTTTTACTCTAAATTAATTCTTCACAAAACACAAACAAAACACTAATTTGTTTCTATTATCTTTTCCAGGCAAATCCAAGGAAAACCGGAATCATTTTCTTTCTCACTATTTCTCGCTTTTTTTTTTTATTAAAAATTTAGTCTTTACAGTGCACCAAATCTATTAGTATATTTTTAATTCTTCATCATCATCATCGGCACTACAACCGGGAACCAGTCTTGGCCTTATTTAGCAAGTCCTGCGGCTTGTTAAATTTTCCATAATGATTTGTTTTTTCCGGGCAAAGTCATTAGTCTTGCCCCAATTTTTAATTCTTATTTTTCCCCAAATACATTTTTTCTTGACGATTAATGTCGAAAAACATGCTTGTTTCTATTATTTTTTCCGTCACTGTATATCATGCATATCACTACTAGTAATCATTGTTATAATATCCAACCTATTCTGTCAGCAAGATAACAAATTGAAGGCATGGATGCAAATGATGTACGAAACCCGACTAGCTGAATTAATACAAGAAGACGAACTGGCGGGGCGCCTAGTTTAAACAGAGGGGAGAGTTAACGCCCGACTCATCATCTTCACTTAAACATAACATAATCAATACATCTCGTCTTTAACACCAATCGATAAAACCCGCCATGCATACGCTACAGTGTAATTCTATTTTAAGTACATTTATCTTAATTACCTATTAAGAGATACACAGGTAGATAATTTGTAACTGCCTGACGTACACTTTGGCTTGTATAAAAATATTAGATTTTAAGTAAAAATAAAAAATTAAGACAGTCTTAGAATAGATTCCATAATGAAATGTTCTAGTTTCAGTGAAGAAAAAAATAATTTCCAAAAGTAAACAGTAAACGTGGAACTAACGCACTCGTCAACCAGCTGTTACGGCCACAACCACCCATCTCATAAAACTTACCCCTTTGGAGCCAGTCTCCACCACTGCGGCGATACACGCCAAAAACATCCACTGAAAGGATGTGACACTACCTAAACAAAAACATTAGCCCATACAACAAATGGTTCCACACAAATGGATAGCAAGCAAATCGAACTAAACGTTCAATTTGTGCTAATCAATTAAATTTCGAGCAAATTGAACTAAACGTTCAATTTGCTCACATAAAAAACTTGGAAATATAATAATCGAACCAGAGGTTCGGCACAAAAATCCCCTAGGATCCAAATGTGCGGACCAGATGTCTTTCTCCAAAATGCGCGCCAGCAATTTTATGATCATATAGGAATATGGTTACCCAAAACCATTAACACAATCAGCGTCGTTTTCCGTTTTAACTAAACCAAGTTAAAACGAACTACATGTACCTTTATCGCCCACCGACACAAAGGATGGTAAATGCTCTTCGGCAAGATTCTTTGTTGATTGTTCTTTTGTGTTTCCTCTTTCGATCCCAAATTTGGGAAAGACAAAGAAAGGAAAATCCTTTATCTGCAGGGTAAGAAAAGTTTTCGTCCGATGAAAAAAACGGACATCGAGAGTTGGTTTTTGAGATTTGACCGAGTTGGTCTGAAAGTGCTGCGTGGAGTGAATTTTGAGATTCTGTCCGAAACTAAAAAATAAATAAGATAAAGTGGTCCGTAGAATTAATTTGAAATAGTGCCCGGAACAAAATTAATAAATTGAAGATTGTGCCGACAAATAGGAATTAATTTGAAAGTGTCCGGAACAATATTAATAAGTTCAAGTTGTGCCCATAGATGGGAATAAAATTTAGTTTAGAATAAATAAATAGTTTAACTAAAGACGAAAGAGTGTTTTACTTAAAGCGAGGGTTTCCAACGTGTGCGTGGTGTTTAAAGTGAGTGACAAAAAGTTCCTTACACAGCAGAGCATGTTCATCTCATTGAATTCCTGCCTCAACATTCCCATGAGACCAGTGTCGCCCTTCATCGTCAAGGACGAATCTAAATGTGGCATGTGGCGACTCATATAGACACGACACATGATATCCACTTGAATATGTAACGGCAATTGTGAAAATCACCACAATCAAATCGAAAAAATAAATAATCAAAACCGTATACCATAGTAATAGGATAGCATCCCAGCTAGCGAATGCTAGCTGAGAATAATAAGTCATCTCGTATATTACACGCGACAGTGGTCTGATGTGTTAAAACGTTGGTTATATCATTTGTTGTGATTCCAATCGTCCAATCGGATCAAGAACGCTATATACACACTCACGATAAACGTACATGCATCATCAAAAATTTATAGTTATAAATTCTTACGATTCAAATAGTTTGACCCTGAAGAGGTTGATCACATATTTCAAGCTGCGAATAATGTGATATTGGGTTCCAAATGTTCGTAAGAAATGCAGAAACTACCTTACCTCAAACAAAAGATGTTTATTAGTTCTAAACTTCACTTTAGAGCCACTTTAAAAGTTTTCCTCAGCCCTGTGGGTAAACATAGATAACAGTTCTATAGCTTAGCGTTTTTATTTCTTTCTTCATCACCGTAACTTCTAGTCATTCAAAACCACTGTACATTGAAAAGCCATTTCCTTATCCTGTCCCGCTTCTTATACTCGCACCGTTCTTTGAAATTTAAGAGTACATCAAAACTCTTTTCGAGCGGTGAAAATAATCCAAGCGATACTTCTGAGGTCTTTGTCGAGATCTTGAGTTCCCCAAAGTCTTGCTTATGGTTGATACATTGGTGGAGGATCGATGTTTGAAATGAGCAATTCATTTGCCTTCGATGATACAAATTTTAATACATTTGCCTTGTTGGAGGATTTCGGGAACTTTATGTGTAGTGGTATGGAGTTTTTTGACATTTTCATTTATTATCCGAAATGAGTTTTCCGGTCTGGTCATCTTGTAGCGGTTCCGCCAAACCCTACGGTCTACTTACCTGAAAAACCCCCATAACTACTACCCAACTCCCTTTAGTTTGCTAATGCAACAGTATTAGTACCTGTAAATGCTTCACGCATTATATAGATCACCATCTATAATCTTAAAAACCCTATAAAGAAAACTTACCTTTTCATGCATCCCTTCGCATACAATTTTCCGTAAGATTTCTTTGTTTGCTTATTTGGTATTCTAAACCACTTCCTTACCAGACAAATTCCTGAAAAACTTCGTAAGGGTGTGTTCCAGGTTTACCACAACCCAGCCCACCCCAGCGGCGGAGCGACATCCGCTGCCTTCCGTCGCAAATTCATTTGGCCCCGGATGAACAAAGATCTCACCGGTTGGGCTCGTGCTTGTCTCCAGTGTCAACGCTGCAAAATAGCGCGACATAATGTACTGGAGCCAGCACAATTCAAGCTTCCCATGGCACGCTTCGCCCATGTCCATATAGACATAGTGGGACCGCTTACTCCATGAAGAGGATGCTCTTATATCCTCACTATGATGGATCGCTGCACTTGATGGCCAGAGGCGACACCTCTCCGGACAGTTACTGCCGAATCAGTCGCCAAGGCCTTTTATTCAACTTGGGTCACACGCTTTGGTGTACCTGTGGGGTAGAAGTATTGTACCTGACACGGGCACACGGTTCACTTCCTCCTCCATCCAATTGTCACTAAGGTTACAAAAATGTTCCGCCAAACACTGAAAAAACGCTGTTCACAAACGCGGAAGGATGAACGAAAACATCCCGGAAACTGCAGCACAGGAGAGTAAAAAAAATAAAACGCACTGTCTATGGTTTATTAATTAAAAAGTTTATTGCAGATAATGGATAATTACTTTAAGGTTGATTAAATGCAAAACATGAATTAAAAGTCATTTGTTTTTGTTACTTGTTAATTAAAAGGTTTGTTGAAGTTAACCGATAGTTACTTCGTGGTTGATTAAATGCAAAACATGAATAAAAATTCACTTAAATTAAAGCGCGCTTTCCCGACTCGACTTCGGATATATGCGTCCCCGCGTCGCCACGGGGAGCAGGAGATAGCACCACCGTGGTTGTCGGCGGATGTAATTGGACTCAAACGATATCCTCTCTAATAAGGATATCGTTTTTTACCTACCACCAGGAAAACGTAAAGTCTCTCTTGGTGGTATAGGAAACCAGATCTTGTAATACAGTTCATGGTGGTATGTGTGGGATCGTTGAGATCACTATTCACACGTGCAGTGGAACAGCGAAACAGGGAGGCGGCAAAGACAAAAGGAAAGGCGACCAAATGGTTCGCTCTTTAATGAAGGTCATGTTTATACGATGCCTCGTCGCTATTTTCGACGTTAGGAGAAAAAGGTGCTAAAAGCAAATTGAATGTTTATGGCATCTCTGGCTGCAATAGAAACCGGGTTCATATTTGCATTAGGAAATGCTGGAGAATTTGGTTTCAGCGTCTATTGCGCTAATTATATGCAGCTGCTTGGGTTGTTTGTTGGTAAGACAAACAAAAAAGGTTGCCAGGCAATGTATATGAATGGTATATGACGCGGCTGGAAAAATAGACGGCGCGATATTTATGGTATTTGTCTGGTACCGAATTGGTTCAGAATACCAAATAAGCAAACAAAGAAATCTTATGAAAAATTGTATGCGAAGGGATGCATGAAGGTAAGTTTTCTTTATAGGGATTTTAGGGTTAAAATAATTGGGTCTGTTTGATGCGTGAAGCATCTAAGATGCTAATGCGAATTGCATTAGCGAAAGCTGGTGCAGACCCGGGTTATGATTATGGGGGTTTTTTCAGGAAGGCGAGCCGTGGGATCTGGCGGAATCGCCACAGTACTCCCCTCCCAGTGACGTAGTCACGAAAAAAAGGTAGGGGCGAGGGAATGCTCGATGGTGGGTGCTGTGATGATAGGGAGGTTGCTTCGGAAATGCGCTGTGGTAATGTTAAGGGACTGTCGTGGTGACCAGTTCCTGGTTATTGTTTGGGCCTTTATCGATAAGATGGACACAGTTGTTACCGCTTGATGCCATCAAGGGCAAATGTGTGCGGCGTGGTCCATCGGCCTGTTGTGGGTCTCGTGGACCAACAGGCTTATCGCCCGAATAGGTCGGAACCTATCGGAAATCCGCTCACATCCGCAGTGACGAAATAGTGTGTGCGAGAAGGAGGGGAACTTATCCCAGGGTAATTCCCATCCGCAGTGACGGGTTGCCGTGTGCGGAATGGAAAGGGACCAAGTCCAGAGCGGGTGTCTTTTGTCCATACGTTTGTATGGCGATTTGTTTGCCGCTGGGACTGGTAGAGGAGGGCGGGCCCTCAATTGCACGTTTTACCTATCGAGGGAGGACCGGTACATTGGTGCCAATGTAGCGGTAGCTGCGACCTCGACCGAATGGAAACTTGCCGTGAGGTGCCGGCCGTCGCTCTTGCTTAAAAAAAAAAAAATAGGGGATTTTGGGTTAGGGGGCTCCTGGTGGGTGGTTGATTGTGTCCAACCCCAGGGCGCCCTAGGGTTATTAGATGTGCGCTCCGAAGTATTATGCACCTAGGTATTTGAGGCGGCGTAGAGGGGCGTGTATAGCCTTTAGTTGCCGCTAAAGGGGAGCCATGGTGGTTAAAGGATTGGGGAAACTGGTATGTTGTCTCAGCCCGGTGGTATCGGTTTGATTTGTGGACCGGTGTTGCTGAGACATTTGGGAGACGTAGGAGATCTAAGGACGAATGTCCTGAAATTTAAATAAAGGGGCAAAACCAGGTGCCCTGATGGGTGCTACGCGTAGTAGCTGTGGTAACGAGGGAAGCTGGCTTGCTGAAATCGGGTAGAAGGTCGAGCATGGTGAACGGTTTCGCGTGATAACTGTCTTTGGCGTGTATGGGCGCCAATATTTGAACAGGGGCATAACAAGTTGTTAGCGGTCAAGGAAAGTCGAGAAGGGATGCATGGGGTTGCGTGAAGGCTATGGTTGGTGAGCGTGAGCGCCAACCTTCAGAAAAGAGACAGAAAAGGGTGAGGTGTTTCACGCGAGACAAAACCGGGCGTCCTATTGATTATATGCTACACGTAGTAGCTGTTGTTAGCTAAGGGGCCGGTTTGCAAAAAAAGGGTGTTGAGTAATGGCGAGCGTGTGCGCCAATATTTGAAAAAAAAGGGGTCTTAAAAGGGTGGATAGGGGCGAGTTTTGCCAGTATTTAAAGACGGCCAAAGGTCATCACTTTGAACTCGAAGAGTCCGAAGGGTGTGATGAGGAGCCGGTTAAAGGAGTTAAATTGAGCCGATGTTGGGTCAAGTGAGGTTGGGTGGGGTCCAGTGTTTAAGGGGCATTGTGTCCCGATGTAAGAGACGAGCTGTTAAGAGAGGAGTCGGTTGTGGAGGAATGAATGGAGTCGAGAGAGTAGTAAGCGGAGTCGAGTGGATTGGACAAATGGAGTCGAAGAGTCGAGTGGTCGCGTGTGAGTAAACGGAGTCGTGTGCGTGCTGGAAAGGGTTGTGCGCTACTTAATACCCTGAAGGGGCTTACAATATTTAATATTTTGTTTTTAAAATGTATAAAATTGCAGCAACCATTTCTATTCGATTAAATTAACAGAATATTTAATATGCGAAACATTAAATTAGACGAAAGAAAAACAGAAATTGAGGGGAACAACAAGGAAATCGGACAATATGACAATAAGTGTATTTTAAATGGGTGTGAATGTTTATTTCGTGTCACTTGTCGATATATGGGATTGTATTTCGATATTTGTTTTACAAGTTTTGAGAACAGACACACTTACTTGGGCTATTACATTAGTTTTGTTTTTCTTTGAATTGAAGGTATTCTAATATATTCATATAGGACAAAGTCTAAGCTATTTAGTAGATATAAACATTTGTTTGTTTGTTGGTGTTGGTGATAATTACTGGTGTAAGTTTCAAATAACATGTATATAATTATTGGTCGTTAAAAACAAAGAATAAAAGCAAACAAAAAAAAAATTTATTAAATAAGAATAAAACAAGTCAATGTTATCCTTAATAACCTTGAACCAACTTCATATATATTAATTAAAAGTCCCAATATTTGAATTTATTTCTTAGATATAGTGTGCAACAAAATGTTATTTGTTTGTTATCCAAAAATCATGTTAAATCAAAATGAGCTTATAGTACTTAAAAAAAAAAAAAAAAAAGGAAAAAACGATTGCGTTTAAGTGTTTTATATAAGGTCTTGTTTTCTTTAAATAACTGGAGTTTGCTTAATATACAAAGTGTTAAGTAAGACAGAAGAAAGGCAGACATTTAGGAGAACAAAGAGGAGAATATAAAAATATTTTTAATATTCGGATTAATGTTTGTTTGTTTTAAAAGAAAATAAAAGAAACGCATTCATACAAATGAACATATTTCCGGACATACGTTCATTCATATAAATATCGATATCCTTTATAGCCTTTAACAGTCAAGCTTATTAAACGATTTTCCTAGACTGGCAGGACAACTGTTTCGAACCAGTTGTCTACCTTTACCATGAAAATCGCTTAATTAGGACTGTGTGTGGTAATTTGCACTTCAAATCGGTAATTAATTTTTGAATAACAAATGTCAATGCACACAAATGTTTTTTAGGAAACAAATTTTAAGTTTCGCTCAGAAGGAGCTTACATGAAGACAATACAAAAAGGAAAGGAGAAAAAAAAATTAAAAAGGTTTTAAGGAATTTAATATTACTACATCATACATAAAACTGTAAAGGGTTTTAAGCGGTGTCTGTTAAGGATAATCGCAGCCAGTCGAGTTGTTCACATGTATATCATGAGGTGTTTAGAAACACCAGCTAGCGGTATATAACTACAACTTAATTCCTGCCAATAAGTTTTCATTTTTAATTAAATAACAAAGATACAACTTTTTTATAAAATATCAATATCCTCCCGTCTAAATAAGAATCACTAACAACGATAAAAACAGTAAAACCCTGAAAACATTTTCCTAAAAACTTTTTTTATTTTGGTTTTCATATTCAACTTCTGTTTTTCTAATAAAATTTTGACTAACGAATCGATTGAATTAAGTACAATGGATAGATATAAAATACAATACATTCTATTATCCTGTTACGGTTCAGGCTTAACTATTTCGCAGTATAAAACTTATTATAATTTAAAACCAATAATTTGTTAATATTCCCTGTGCTTGTAAATAATATTATGCTATAAGGACGTTATAGGGTTTGGGGTTATGGAACGGTTCGTTGCTGTAGCTGCTGGTGTCCCGGAGGTATTCGTGTTCTGTATCCTGTCCATACTGAATTCATTTGGATCGTAATCAGATAAAGCAATTTGCTTTTCTGGAGATTCATCAGGTAGCTTATAAATCTTTTCGAGGCGATTCTGAACGATTTTTAGATGTTTTAAAATGTACTCCTCGTTCGGAGCCAATTGATGGGCGTACTGGAGGCAGGTTCGTGCTTTGACAAGCTTCTTGCGTTCAACGAAAACCACACACAAATTATGAAGTCCCTGAATGGTATGTGGTTCGTATTTAATGATACTTCGATAACATACCTCAGCCGCATCAAGATCTTTCATATAGTTGATGTAGATATCTCCAAGGAGTATAAGGCCTTTTAGGTGATCCGGATGATAACGAATTAATTGATTTAGAAATGGAACTGCGTCCAGAGGGCGATTAGCGTCTGCCAACAATAGAGCTAAGTTAAACAAGGCACTGCGGAAATCAGTTTTAATGTGAATAGCACGTTTGAAATTGTTTTCCGCTTCTTCAAAATTATGTTCGTCCATTGCTAGCATTCCCAGATTGAAATAGACTCGTTCATTATTTTGATCTTTTTTTAGTATTGTGAATAGCCGCTCCCATGAGACCTTGCGTAACTCGTCACCTCCAAGTTCTTGCAAGAGGATCGCTGAATTCAAAAGAGCCTGTTCGTGGTCCGGTGCTAATTCAATGGCTTTGTTAAAATATACATTCGCTTGGGAAGATTTTCCCTGTTCAGAAAAACGAAGAATAGAGAAAATGGAACTTACCAAATCCTGGCCGTTGCTGTTGAGGCGAGTGCTGCTCCCGGCCAGGTGATGTTGGTAAAGCCTTGGCTGTTTGGTGTTGCTGCTAGTCTGGTGCTGGTGCGTGTTGGTTGCCGGTGCTGGAAGGAAGGCTGGCGTTGGGGCGATGTTTTGCCCATTGATTATTTTTCGGCAACTGCCGCCACAATTGCTCTCGGTTGTCACTAGAATGAAAAACATCAAGAAACGCAAGTTCGTGCTTCACAAAAAAACGCGCACTGTTTTCGTCGACTGTTTATTTTCCGGAAGGCGCGATTGTTCCAACTCGGAGTCACCACTGTGGGGTAGAAGTATTGTACCTGACACGGGCACACGGTTCACTTCCTCCTCCATCCAATTGTCACTAAGGTTACAAAAATGTTCCGCCAAACACTGAAAGAACGCTGTTCACAAACGCGGAAGGATGAACGAAAACATCCCGGAAACTGCAGCACAGGAGAGTAAAAAAAATAAAACGCACTGTCTATGGTTTATTAATTAAAAAGTTTATTGCAGATAATGGATAATTACTTTAAGGTTGATTAAATGCAAAACATGAATTAAAAGTCATTTGTTTTTGTTACTTGTTAATTAAAAGGTTTGTTGAAGTTAACCGATAGTTACTTCGTGGTTGATTAAATGCAAAACATGAATAAAAATTCACTTAAATTAAAGCGCGCTTTCCCGACTCGACTTCGGATATATGCGTCCCCGCGTCGCCACGGGGAGCAGGAGATAGCACCACCGTGGTTGTCGGCGGATGTAATTGGACTCAAACGATATCCTCTCTAATAAGGATATCGTTTTTTACCTACCACCAGGAAAACGTAAAGTCTCTCTTGGTGGTATAGGAAACCAGATCTTGTAATACAGTTCATGGTGGTATGTGTGGGATCGTTGAGATCACTATTCACACGTGCAGTGGAACAGCGAAACAGGGAGGCGGCAAAGACAAAAGGAAAGGCGACCAAATGGTTCGCTCTTTAATGAAGGTCATGTTTATACGATGCCTCGTCGCTATTTTCGACGTTAGGAGAAAAAGGTGCTAAAAGCAAATTGAATGTTTATGGCATCTCTGGCTGCAATAGAAACCGGGTTCATATTTGCATTAGGAAATGCTGGAGAATTTGGTTTCAGCGTCTATTGCGCTAATTATATGCAGCTGCTTGGGTTGTTTGTTGGTAAGACAAACAAAAAAGGTATTGTATATGAATGGTATATGACGCGGCTGGAAAAATAGACGGCGCGATATTTATGGTATTTGTCTGGTACCGAATTGGTTCAGAATACCAAATAAGCAAACAAAGAAATCTTATGAAAAATTGTATACGAAGGGATGCATGAAGGTAAGTTTTCTTTATAGGGATTTTAGGGTTAAAATAATTGGGTCTGTTTGATGCGTGAAGCATCTAAGATGCGAATGCGAATTGCATTAGCGAAAGCTGGTGCAGACCCGGGTTATGATTATGGGGGTTTTTTTCAGGAAGGCGAGCCGTGGGATCTGGCGGAATCGCCACATACCAACCACCATAACTTCGGACCGACGCCCACAATTCGAAGCGACAATTTTCCGGCAGCTCACAAATCTCCTTGGCTGCCAAAGAAGTCGTACCACCGCCTACCATCCACAATGCAATGGGATGATAGAGCGCGGGCATAGATCCCTCAAGGCTTCACTCATGTGTCATAACGACACCAAATGGTTCGACGCCCTTCCCACTGTCCTCCTCGGCCTAAGGACAAGTATTAAAGACGACCTAGGTGCTTCGGCAGCAGAGCTTACCTACGGTACCAACCTCTTTCTTCCAGGAGAACTTTTCCTGGATGGCGAAACACCGCGTGACCAACTACATGAATTAGGACATCTCCGCGACCTGCTACGAAAGGTTAGGGCAACCTCAGTAGCCAGGCACGGCTCCAAAAAACTTTTCGTCCACCCTGAACTGCACAGCTGCACGCGCGTCTTTGTCAGGGTGGACAAGGTCAAAAAACCCCAAGACCCACCTTATGATGGCCCTTTCAAAGTCGTCCGCCGCATCAACGACCGCGTCTTCGAGATCGATATTAGAGGCAAGCCATCCACGGTCAGCGTCGAGACACTCAAGCCCTGCTTTCTGGAAGCTTCCGCTCCAGAACAGCCCCCATTAACAGACACAACTGCCGCCCGAACCGCACAAGCTCCCCGCACTCGCGCCCAAGCGCGCACCCAAAGGCAACTGCGCCCCTCTCAACTGTATATATCTGTTTCGTGACTACTTTACGGGGGGTGGGGGAATGATGTGCGGTTCTTCATGGCGCCCGAAGAGGGAGTCAAGTCAGTCAGATTTTATTCACCAAGGGTGAGGTTATCGAGAGTTTTTGTCAAGTTACCTTTTTTTCACTTTGTCATTCCGTTTAATATGCGTGTTTTTGTACCGTAATAGTTCTAATAATAGTTGTTATTTAATCTATTGTCATCTAAGGCTAAGACATGGTGTTAAGTGAATTCAAATAAAAAAAAATTAAATAACTAGAATGAATCGACGTGTTTTACTCACCCGTGCTACACTAAATCAGAGTGTTTATTCTTCTCTCGCGGAACTTTTAGTTTGTTGGGGTATTTGACTGAACCCGCGTCCGTGTTTACGTATAGCAAATACTACCCACAATCTTGTTAAGGGTAAGATGGAAAACATATTTGTATGCAAGTGTGTTACGTAGTAATTCCCCCACCACCTTTGCGTCAGCGAGAAAACATTTAAACAACCACATACGCACAATTCAAACAAGTTACATTTTTAAACTACAACATTCATTTACATTTTACAATTAAACATTTACCTTACTAAACAATAATTAAACACATACGTTACAAACAATTATCACGATTTCAAATTAAACTTAAATACAGAGCAATGTACATTTTCAGTTACACATATAATACATAAAACATAACATTACATTACAACATAAAATAAACACATTCTTTTTATATAATTTACAATTTCACATAACAAACAAAACATTAAATTATATTTAACATTACAAACACAAAACATAGAACTTAAATTGAAAACAACGTATAACACATAGAAACTGACGCATGCAAACGCCCAGTTGTTTCACCGGCGAAGATATTTTCATTAAAACCGGGATCGGTCATCGGCGTTGATTGGGTCATACCATAACGGTTACATGGTACGAGCCAGTTTTTCTCGTTGGGTTAGCGGGGAATAAGAAACAAAAGAAAAACGCTGGAATCGCAACGGAGTTGCAGTGTGTGACAGTCTTCTATAGTAGAGAGTTGAAAACAAAAAAGTGGAGTTGAAAAAACAAAAGTTGTGGGAGTAACAGTTAGACAAGTAGTGAGTCAAAATGTCGGGTGCGCTTACGGATATAGAAAAAGTGTAAATAAGCAATCGCCCTAAAACACTAATTCATACCCGAGATAAAGACCGTATTATGAAGTATAAAATGAACTAAAAATAAATAAACAAAATGTATATAAAAGTGAACATGTAATATGTAAAATAAAAACGTACACCATAGAATTGTAATAAACTAACCGGATTGAATACACAAATTAATAAATAAGGTACAAAATAAAAAAGTATGCCAACTAGGAAAACAGGAAAATTACTCGAATACAAAAAGCTGAGTCGGCTCATTTGAACATTAAAGATAATCAGCAAGAACTCGATGAAAAGCCAAAGCGGCCGAAGCTTTGCAACAAAAGAAGAATACCAAAAGCAAAAAGTTCCACATTGATAAACTAAAAGACCTGCCCAAAAACACTGAATATCAAGACGAACTAACGAATAGATTTGGTACTCTAGAGAATGGGGGTAGTGGGGAAGGGGAAGTCAAGAGTGTGGACACTGAATGGGCATTGATCAGAGATGTAATCAAACAAGACCAAAAGGTATTAGGATTTAAATATACAATTAAGTCCAAAACTTAGTTTGGCCATGAGCGCAGGGCGAAGATCGAAAAACGTAAACGCCTCAGGGCGATCCACTTATGATGAAGTCAACGCAGACCATTCGGAACGAGACAACAATACTTTTCAAACACAGAAACCGCGAATGGGATAAGACTGGAATCGAAAATATCCTAGAAAATTCCAGAGCAAAGAATATCACAGGTATGTATGCAGGCATAAACTCAATTAGGAATGGCTACCGAGGGAGATCTGTGGCGGTTCCCTTGAACGTCACCAATCATCTTCCCATTATCCCATGTAAAGACTCCCACCTAGGGCATACAAACCTGGAAAGCAAGTACTCACCTGTTTATAGTTGAACCATAAAGTCTTAAAACGCATAAAATCACAACATTTGCTGATGCTAAATCCAACAGCACCAAACAGGCATGTTCCTTATGGGCAATTTGGTTGCATCACCACGCAGCCAACATGAGCCGAACCAATTCATTGAACATGTCTCGGTTCTATTTCCATCATGTAACAGGTATCTTCCACACATAAAGGCAATTTGGTTGCATCACCTAGCAACCAACATTGCCCGAACTATATCAATGAGATATACCCCTACGCACCAGCCGCACACATGCAGGAAATATTTTAGCTTTTCCTTTTGCATACATGCCTACATCGGTCGGTCATCTGACCGACAAATACATGAAGGTATATGGCTGATCGCCCAAGCAAGTCGAGTTCTCAAAATTGAAAAATTACCATCGAGAATTCGACTACGTGGAGATGCCACCAACATCTGCACGATCAGCATAAATACTTTACACAATCGTTGATCGTGCAAACACTTCAACCCTTATGTCGAGATATGTGCACCAGCTGCTATCATGCCAGCTAGGGTTCCCCTTGTATATTTGATCGATCCACGGCCCGCATGCTTGTGGACACACACACGCCATGAGCTGGAAGAGACGATCATCGTGTGTGTGTTTCACCCCTTTTTTTTTGCTGGACCAAATGCGAGGATGATACCTTATATGGTCACCGAAACGATGAATGGAATTTTTGGTATTTAATCGCGTTCTGGATTCCGTGGATGCAAGTCGGGCCTCCACGTTAAATAAACGAAAAGAGTGGAGTTTTAGTAGCCAAATCGTACGGTCGTGCCATCAAATTAAAATATTAATTAAATGTTCTATGCGCTAGTTTGAGGTAAAGAAGTGTCAACACAATTAATTCCGACTTATGTAATTTTTCAAAGAACAAATAATTAAGTTCAAAATAATATTGTAAAGGTTCCGTGCTCCGATGTATATAAAGACAAGAAGCGTCAACACCATTTGTTAATGACTTATCGGAATAACAATTAGGCGTTTGGTTTAAGTTGTGTATACGTTTTTTTTTGATACAATTAAGAACAATAAAGAGCTTTTGTTTAATTTTGGACCGTGCGTTTTACTTCCTACTTGTTACTGGTTAACCGCGGGTGGTATAGTTGTGCACTGATTTGACTGTGATTGATATGCGGAGTCAGTTTCGCGAAACAGTACCTTGGAAGGTACAATACGAACAACAGTCAAGACAGTAATACTATCTAAATTACCACAGATCCAAAATAATTCGGGATACAAATGAATATCTGGTCACAGAAACGAATAATATCGTCGCAAGATGGAAGCAGTACTTTGAAAACCTGCTCAAAGTGCGCACCCATTAACCACAAATAAACGCATCAGACGTACGTACATGGGGGCCCTAGATCCCAGAGCCATCTTTCAACGGAGTGGTAGATGCAATAATCCGTTGGAAAAACAACAAGGCTCCCGGAGTCGACTGCATAACGACAGAGCTTATGAAGCATGGAGGAGAGGAAACCGCTCGAAAGATCCACCAACTGATTAAAACAACACAGGATAAGGAAGTCACTCCGGAAGAATGGAAAACCTCAATAGTCATCTCCATCTTCGATAAAGGCGACAGATCTGACTGTGAAAAGTACAGAAGAGTGTCATTGCTCCCAACCACATACAAAATACGAACAAATGTCACGTCATACCCGCGAGAATCACACCATACCCAGAAGAAATACTGGGAGACTATCACTGCGGATTCCGTAGGAACCGGTCAACGAGCGACCAAATGTTCACAGTAAGGCCATTGCTGGAAAAGAGGTGGGAATACGGAGAAGCGGTTTACCAACGTTTAGTTGATTTCAAAACAACCTATGAATCAGTCGCAAGGAAAAACACCATATTGCAAATGAGCTGGGTGAGTCGAAAAATATGCCGCCCTTATGCAAATCTGCATGAACGAAAATAAAGGGCGAGTTAGAATAAAAAACCACGTCTCAGAACCATTTGAAATCGCGACAGACTAAAACAAGGGGATGGCCTCTCACCATGTCTTTTTAACCTTGTCCTCAAGTATATCATCAGAAAGGTAGAAGACGACAAATGAGGTCACACAAGCGGTCGCGTATACTGCCGTTCCGAGCGATAATCTAGAAACTGTAAGTAAAAATTGTGAAACCATTATGCAAGCGGCAGAAGAGGTGGGCCTAGAAATAATTGAAGACAAAACAAAATACATGATTACGGCGAGAGCAAGGGAACACACATAAAGGTCAGGCAAGATATTTGCGAAAGTTAAAGAGTTTAGATATGTGGAAACAATACTGACGACCAGTAACGAAATGTCGAAGGAAATTAACGAAAGACTGCATCCAACCAACCCTACCTGGCAGGCAGTCACTAAACTGTTAAAATCCAAACTGCTATCACGTAACATAAAGCTCCGAGTCTATAGAACCATAATCATGCCGATTGCTCTATACGGATGCGAAACATGGAAGAAAACAAATTCCGCGTATTCGAGAATAAATTTTTAAGTGAGAAAACTCCACAACCACGAATTGGAAGAGCTATACCGCAAACCTACAATAGTGAGAGTAATCGGATCGCGAAGATTTAGACGCCCCGGACATATGGCGAGAATGGGTAACGCTAAGACCGTGCGTTGAATTCTTGATGGTAGACTGCTATCACGAAACATAAAGCTCCGTGTCTATAGAGCCATAATCATGCCGGTTGCTATATACGGATGCGGAACATGGGGTCTCACAAAACGGGAAGAAAAAAATTCCACATATTCCAGAATAAAGTTTTAAGGAGTATCTTTGGAGGTAAATATGATGAACAAGCAGGACAATGGAGGAAACTCCACAACTACGAATTGGAAGAGCTTTACCGCAAAGCCACAATAGTGAGAGTAGTCAAGTCGCGAAGATTAAGGTGGGTCGGACATGTGGCAACGTTAGGATCGCGCGTAGAATTCTTGCCGGTAGACCAACGGGAAAGAAACCGATAGGACGGCCGCGACGAAGTTGGGAAGACAATGTAACGTTTGACCTTGAGGAGATCAGATCAGATGGTCAAGCGTAGAGGAAGAGTGCACAGGACAGGGAGCGATGCGGCAGCCGAGTCGGTAAGGTCATACATTTTCGGGTACCTATAGGCAAATAAATAGTAGTAATAATAATAATATTCCACATATATAACTAATAAAAGAAGCCTCTTTTCCAAAACAGATGTGGTCGGCCGGTGGGTCGTATGAATAAGCCAATCGACCTTCTCCTCTCCAGTCTTCAAGCACTACATAAAGTACTATGATTAGCCACTCCACTTCACCTCAATCAGCACGTATTGCGTTTCTCCAACAATAAAGATACCAACGTTCATGTAGAATCACGGTTCAAAGTCTATTAAAATTCCCAGCACCTTAAACGAACTCATGTTGTCTGTCCGCTTGCCAGACTTCGTATCACTACAAGAGTCAACATCTTAATCTCAGTAATTCTCGTCTATTACTTAAACCTTCTTGACATTGCGACGATGTAAGGGTCCTTGTTACGCACAACGATCCTATTAAATTTAACTTATAAGGACTCTCGCAGCACACATTATATAGCTGGATTCCACAAACATGAATTGAGTTCAAAAATAATCTCAAAATCCCCATTGATCCCAAATTCCACTCCATATCCACTTGAACCCCCCGCCAGACAACTGTTCACCTTCCGACCCCGTGGACGGACTCTAACCCACAATGTGCGTGTACACATGCCATAAAGCAAAATGTAATCCAAATAAATTGGCAATTATAACCCCACCATGAGTGGGATGGCCAGAAAGTAGGCAATCTAAGCTACTCCTTGATTCCAGAAGCTATAGAAAAACACTGAAGGAATTCTATTTCGTGATCCCTTGCCCGGATTAAAGGGACCTTGCCAAATACAATCAGGTAAACAATCGTTAGGATGTTCAAAGGGATTTCCGCCAAAATATTATCCCAGTTCGTCTCACCTCGGTGCGTATGTGAAGATACCATATAAATATATACACGCACGCCCAACTTTCGGCATTTACTTAGGACTTCTTATGAGTTGGTTTTCAAGTGGGAACTACGTCAACGACTAGTATTTGCTAGGTGGTACGCTATTTGCCTCCTGGGACTCCGACAATCCAGGTTTCGTGGCAAACGAACTGGAGTAGATTCTCACCGCCATCGATTATTTTCAATGAGGCAGATGACACGCAGGAACTTAACGGATTTAGTCTAAGCAGCAAATCATTCAATTTGGATTTAATTGCAACTGTTCCTGGAAAAAGGCTGTCCGAATGGCCGATTACGGCCCCGGTGATACAGTCCTGTGCAGGTGCCTCGCGAACGCAAACTTAGCGATACGATCCTATTACTTATCAGATACTGGTACCCGTTTGACATGGGCAGTGGTGGCTGGCGCACTTGTCGCGTGTATTCAGGACAGGTTTTAGATCATTTGCATTCCTGGCAACCTCTCCAAGCCATGCGACTTAATCCAATTGAATTGAAATATCTGTGATAAATCTTCTGACAGGAATAGGCACCGGGGTATCGCTGCGGAATAATTTAAAACGCCTGTCTCTGAAGTCGGCACACAGAAAGGCGAACGGTCCCTGATTATGTGTCACCAGTCGCCAGACGGTCAACAGACTTGACTTCATTCCTACATACAGTAGCTGGGCGATTACAGAATTATGAAATGACAGCTCTTTGGTGGCGACTGTTTTTGGCAATTTTTCGTTTTGTGCTTTTTAGAAACCACCTCGGGACTGTCAGGCAATTAAATTACGAACATGACAGAGCTGGACGTTTTGAGAGCGATAATTGTATGGTGTGTTGGGGGGAGTTTACGTATGATCTATCTATATCGAACTAAATGGGTTGAGCCGCTAGACATCTACTATGGGAAAACTATATAGTTTAATTTTTGTAACGACATTTTTTTATGATTATGATGATTGGACGTTTACCATCGTCGCATTGCCTGATTATAGATTCCACAACAGTTTCTTTTTTGAAAATTCTACCGGCATCCATAACTACATCTGCAATTTTAATGTAAATACAATTGATAAAAATTGTGCTTGGAGTTTTGTTAACTTACATATTGCAGGAGCAATTGAAGGAAAAGATCGCGGTAGAGACAAAAGAGTTTCTGTCGTGGTCAACGATTAACCCATCCCTTAAATATATGGCTATCACAAGATACGTGTTATTTTCCCAACATCTAAACACTGAATCAGTGATTGCAGAATCCTTGAAAATAACGCATTATACCTTAAGATTTTAAATTGAATAGTAATACTGGTTTTTATTATCACATTAGCGGGCATCAACCACTAAAAACTTAAAAACTATGACATCTTAAAATCACGTAAACAAATAGAATACTTCTTATCAACCTATGTTTATATTTTGAAACTAACGTTGTCCTGCTTACTTTTCGGGATATTTCTTACGTTACGCAGAATGTATTATAAATCGATGGGTTTGGAGATAGGGGAATCCATTATTTTTATCTTTCTTTCAACACTTTGTTTAATATTAGCTGTTACCTGACATGCGTCGCAATACTACTGAGAGGAAAGAAAGAGTGTTGATAGTGCATGTTGGTGGCTTAGTGAATTGCACATTCAACGACAACCTCAGTGCTGAATGCGCAGTCCGCAGTTTAAAATCCGCAATTTCGGATGGTGCAACTATCAGAATAATATTATTTTTTTGATACTAAAATGAAATATCGATGGAAATTAACAAAAGGCTGCATTCCGGCAACGCTAGTTGGCACACAGTCAGTAAATTGCTGAAATCCAAACTGCCATCACGTAATATAAAGCTCCCTGTGTATAGAACCATAATGATGCCGATTGTTCTATACGGATGCGAAACATGGACTCTCACAAAACGGGAAGAAAACAAATTCCACGTATTCGTTTTAAGGGGTATCTTTGGAGGTAAATATGACGAGGAGGCAGGACAATGGAGGAAACTCACAACCACCAAAAGGAAGAGCTATACCACAAACCTACAATAGTGAGAGTAATCGGGTCGCGAAGATTTAGACGCCCTGGACCTATGGCGAGAATGGGTAACGCTAGGACCGTGCGTTGAATTCTTGACGGTAGACCTGTGGGGGTTCTCTATACCACATGGAGAACCAACCCACAATGCCAACCAATCTTGACCGCTAACAGCGCGTCACCTCAACACAACTCCCCATTCAAAACCTGCAATACACACATTCGCAACCATGCAAAACACACAAGCGCACCCATTCCAATATGCAACAACATCCGTCCCCAATCCGCAATTGCATACATCCCCAAGTTACGAGGAACCCATTTCCCAAGCTGAAATAAATGCATATTCCAATTTACAACGGAATATTAAACATCTCCCTCAATTACATCACCCCACATACATTTTCCCAAAATAGCTTCGGTCAATTCTTTACTTAAGTTATATTCCTTCCTTGCGACCAAGCAATCTTAATTTCCCCGAAATTCATATGCTGTAATAAAACGCATATTCAAACATTAACCGGAACATTAACCATCACCACCAACTATACCGAGCCGCATACATTTCCCCGAAATTGCTTCGGTTAATATCTTATCTAAATGATATTCCTTGCTCGCACCCAAGCAATTCCAATTTCTCCCGAAAACTCATGCCCATAGTTGCTCGTGTTCCCAAAACCGATTTCTCGGTACACATAGCAACCGAGGAATCTAGCCCAGCCAATACGGCAGGAATTCCCGTAAACAAACTCCCTATACAGGCATAGCAACTCTTCTCGAAGTTCCTAGTAAGTGGCGGCGAGTCGATTTTAGCTATAACTCAACCGCCACGACACGATGAATAGTTTCTTTCCATTCATTAGTCAATCGAGTAATAACCACCACAGGGACAGACGTCCCTTTATACCCTCCAGCGCGCATCCCTGAATAGTCGGGTCATTGAGCTCAACGAATTGTCGTCGCAAATTGACGGGCGTGTATTTAAGATAGCGTGTACGAGTGCAGTCTTAACACTATTTACCGGCGTAATTAATTCAAATGGTTGTGCTGTTCCCATTTCACCTGGTTCAGAATCCCTACGCGCAACATGTGTACTCAATATTTAAACGGCTAGGTGTTTGATTAACTACGCTCACCATTATGTGAGATTGTGACACTGTAATTTTGAATTACCAACTACTTAAAATTCACGAACTTAATTGGATTAGAATTTGTTCCGAGTGCGAGGAATTTACACAAACGGCTTTTGTAAAGTTAATACATGATAAATAAATAAACGTTAGTTCAAACAACATACCAGTGCTTGACTTTTTTTAGTTTTCTAAAGCCTGCGAGTGAACCTGGTGCCTTTCGCTCTCGGTGGAACAAGTAGGTGGGAATATCGATGAACCCGTTTCCATACCGACACACATACCTTATCCCCCACAGACCAACGATAAACAGACCGACAGGACGGCCGCGACGGAGATGGGAGGACAATATTAGGTTTGATCGTGAGGAGATCGGATCAGATGGTCAGCGTGGAAGGAGAATGCACAGGACAGGGAACGATGGAGGAGTAGAGTCGGTGAGGTCATGAACTTCCGGGTTCCTACAGGCCAATAAATAATAAATAATAATAATCTCTCTTGATGACCACTTTGGCATCTTCTAGTGAACCGCTAGCTTCAACGGATCTAAAAATTATTAAATTATGCCACCAAAATACAATATTTTGTGCCACACCAAAAAAGTGCGGAACAAACTTCCTGGACGGAGCCAGTGGTAGCGGAAAATGACAGCAAAGCCACATCAGACATTGGAATTTTCGTGAAATACAGCACACGTGTACACAAATTTCAGATGCTGGAATCTTGCATTATAGATATACCTTTGAGAAGTCAAAAGCATCTATATGTGGTATTATATTTGTTCTGGTGGGAGATTTCAACTCCAACCACAGTGCTTGGGATAATATTTTGGCGGATTTTTGGTCTTTTCGTCTATGTCTCTGAAGTGTTCCGACGAACACTGTCCACAAACAAAAGAACAACCTGGAACACGAAGCGAATGCAGCACACAATAAAACTCAAATTCTTTCCTTTTGGAAACGCTCTTTTTTTGTATTGTTCGATTTGTTTTTGTCTTTTCGTTCACAATTGTTTTCGATACATCGAATATATATAAACGACAAAATTTCACCACACCTTGTAACGAGTCAATTTTGCAATTATCCTTACTTATCGCAGTCGATCGTATGTAGTCGATCACTTATTGTTTGCACGAAATTGTTCACATATAAAAAAGTCACCCGTTGGGATACCAAAAAATGTCACGACGAGGATAATTTGTCAGTCTCAGTCTTGACTGTCCGCACTTGATCTAATTATTTGGGAGAACAACATAATACCCGAAAAAATACAATTCCGATGTCCTTCGCGAGGATCATGGGTCGGCGCGCGTTGAAATGCGGAGCGTTGAATGCCGAATATATGTTTGCCTTCGGTGGCAGTTCGGTCAATTGACTTAACTCGCGTATTTAAAAGTTACGAGACTTCGAACCGGTCGGTTTTTTTCCAGTTTTCCTGTGCGGATACCGCTTCGTCGGGGTTCTCTATCTAGACTGTGGTTACTTTCTCTGGGGATGATCCTATTCACCCCATCGTTTTCTTTCTCCTAGGTGGTGACTTTCTCTCAATCCAGAATCCCTCCCCCAGGGAAGATCGCGCTCACACATACAGACGCGGAGTTTATTGTCTGCTTACTGTAGATCATTCTGTGATCATCAGAATTGTCACACTTCTGTTGTGTTGCTTAAGCAAACAATTGAATATGTGATTTACTTTAGGCGATCCTGGGATAATGATAATCATCATGTTTGCCTTATGGGAACAGCGTTTTCGTTTATTGCTTTTGCTCCGCAATGGCCTTTGTTTAGGCGAAGTGCATTGTGGCAGGGACAAAGGTTTGGTCGACGGATTGGTTTTCCGGCAATTCGCTTATCGCCGGGGATGTGATGTTTGTCGACATCTGGCGCAGCGGTGCCAACCGTTTGTGTATATCCAGTTGATGGATCGATACACAATTTCTGTGCTGGGTCAAGTCTTTCGATCGCCGTGCAGGCGTAGAAAAATTGTTCGGGACTTGTGGCCCACGTATCTGTGAATACGTGGGGTTGTTGACTCCACGATGAATGTTACCTTTTTTCAGGTGGAAAGGAGGACTTTGGGGATACCTGTCTGTGGGCACGTGTAGTTTGGCTATAGGTGAGTATGTTACTTGGTGGAACGACAACATCTCGACCAATAGTGGTGTGCGTGGTTCGTAGAACCACCGCAATAACACACCGAACACAAGACGTAATGCACTGGTGGCAAACAAATGCAACAGAATATATACTAGAATTATACGCTACAAGTACATCATCTTATCCAAGAGGAAACTCCTTTTTGGACTAACTTATGATGAACGAGAGACTACAATTATTAGACATGGATCTAAATACTCGAAATTGCCTTTCGCACAATCGAGTATGATAGCACCATTACGGCCTCGGCCTCCATTACATGTTCCAAATGAACACGCAATACTTGAACAGTACGACCAGATAACATACATTCGTTCGTTTTCCGAAAAGCACACTGGTCGCGCTTTGATCGCATTATAAAAAAAAACTACCCTCCAATGGCGTAGATCCTTCGGCTAATAGAAACCTTCGAAATGAGGAGATAGATCATTATCTGTCAACGATGGACAACATTGTCATCAAAACAATGCACCGTTCCATTTCAAAAGGGGCTCACATGGAGGAGCATTTTAATAGATACAGAAACTCAACTATTGATGCCCTGTATAGACAAAAAAACGCTCTGCGCTCCCAGATGAAACTGCTCTACAGACAGTTCAGTGATCCTTATAGCCAGGAAATAAAGACAATTAAGTCATTGATTAAAAACGTTCAAAAGGTTATCCGTGACAACTGTTATATATTTATTAAACAATTTGAATAATGTGATAGAAGTAAGGTAAGTTAAATTGACTTACTTGGTCGACCGTGGAGCGGTCGCTGTAACTGGTCCCTGGTGGCAGGTTGCAGGGGGCGTTGAGATTTCTGCTCCCCTGTTCAGCTACTTGTTGGTTGTTGATTAGATTATCTTGGCTTCTATTGTTGATTAGGTTTGTTTTTATTTTCCATTTATGTTCCTCCCCATAAGGTTTGTTGACTTATTCTCTTGATTATTTTTATTTCTTATTTTAAATGTTGTGTTGACTTTATCTGTACGAGTTTCACAACCAAGGAATTTTCACCCATTTATTTGCCATACACAATATAGTTTTCACGTAATCTGTCGAATCGATCGAGCAGTAAGCTTTACGGCGAATGAATTACTTTTTACTTTTGCCGTGGACGTTTATTTTTTTCTCCAGCGCCAACGCCTTTTTTTTTATTATTTTTTACTGCCAAGTAGAAGTCGCATAAAGTAGTTTATGCAAATTAGATACTTGAGGATTTTTCTTCCCTTTACTGGCAGAGAGGGGAAATTTGCGGGAACCAGTGGGTGTTGGGCGAGGACATGGACGCGAGGTCCGTAACACAACTACAGATCAGTAATTAATGAAGAATGGAAACACAAAATTCTCACCATTAAAACCAGTAGTAGGAATATTTTTCCGCAAATAAATAAAGTATTTAGAAGAAAGATCATAATGACATTCCCCGCCTTCGAGTCCCGAGGACTCCCGAGAATTGTCAAATACTGCTGAACGCAGGACTCACCCCCAAACACATCAACTCGAACGAAGAACTAATAGTAGTCAATAATCCGCAAAAGAAATCGAACTCAATTGGCGCCTGTTTCGAGGCAGTGCACAGAGTGAATGAATCCATTCATTTTAACCTCGACATCGAAAACAGAGCTATCCAAAACCATATTTCGCTGCACAATGAACGACAAAGTTGGCATTCCAAAAACAGAAGTTTCACCATCTTCAGTGAAAACAATAGAGCGAATACGCCGCTTAGAAAATTGCACACCAATATATTTGTGAACAAGAATGAACTCATGGACATCTTTAGATTCATTAAAAATAAGAAATCCTCTGGAACAGATGGTATTCCAAACACATTTGCCTCCGGAAGCGGGGAAAATTAACACTACCTTGTTCAATAACGCTCTAAATAATGCATACTTTCCAAGACGTTGGAAAATAGTAGTAGTCCACCCCATCCCCAAAAAGGGCAAGGATAGGAGCAATCCCGCCAATCTTCGCACGATTAGTCTGCTTCCAAATATTAGCAAAATATTCGAGAAAATCATAAATAAGGCATTGATAAACTGGTGTGATGAAAATGACAACATTCCGAACAACCAGTTTGGCGTTAGAGCAGGGCACGACACAGTTCATGCAGCTACAAAACTTGTTCCCGATATACAGTGGAACAAGGCAAAACGGGGACAAAATCTCCAATAAAACTTTCCATAATAAAAATGGCTTACAGCAGGGAGCCGTGAATTCTCCCATTCTCTTCAATATTTATCTAGTTGGGTCTCTTAATCATGCTATTGCATATGTCGACGATATTGTGGTGTACAGATCAGAAAACAAAAATCGATGCCACTAACAGGCTTCGTCAAGATCACAAAGTTAAAACAATTTCGTACTCAGCATTTATTCGTCCAATATTAGGGTATGGTTGCCCGGTATGGTTTAACGTTTCCCCATCCTGCATGGAAAAGTTTCGCATGTTCGAGAGGCAGTGCTTGCATTCCTGCCTCTGATTACATAGAACACACGAGTCTCAATACAGGAAATTCTATCCTAATAGGACACTGTATGACAAATCAGGATTGAATAGGATAGACAGTTTCATTATCAAAGTTATTCGTGGTCACACAGCAAGGGCAATGTGCAGTGACAATAATCTTATTTCGGGAGCATTCTATCCCAACGATATGTATCTGGAGAATACGCTCCAGAATGGGCTTATTCCCCCGTTCCCTTTCATGGATCAAAAAGGCCTTATCCAAGACGTGCATAGAGTCCCGATTATTTACCACGCTCTCCGTGGTGCCAAGGACAAACGAATTCTCCATGATAGTGATATCTTCAATGCACCAGACCGCCTGCGTTTAAGCACGGCGATCACTGGAAGAGATAAATCAGCCAAAGATCGAACATCTCCCAAATGGTGGTGGCTTCCCAACGAGGAGAGGACTTCAGTTCCTCAGATATAGTATGCCCCTCAACAGCAACGCTCTCCTTCCTCTTGTCCCCCCTGCCACTGTTCAGCTTCACTCATTATGTTTATTACTAATTTTGTTGCTGTTTTTTTTTTATTTACCTTTTCGTGTCGTTTTGAAGTTCTTGTTTGTTAAAAAAAAAAAATAAAAAAAAAAAAAAATTAATTATAATAATGTATATGTGGCGGTTCTTGCAAACGCTACTACTTACCTGTAACCATTTCCACGCGCGTCCTATGTCATAAAAGGCGTGTCCTTACCTGCATTGGTTATTCCTATAACCACGAAAAACCTGTGAAGCATAATGTCTGCTGATACGAAAAATATATCAGCAACAACAGACATTCCCTACAAGGGCATAGTCGTGCGAATCGCACCATGTTTCCCAAAAGGCAAAATCCGGTTGCACAGGCAGCAAACAACATTGCCCCACAAGTATTGAAGAAATACCTCCTAATGTGTTTACCACATACCACGGGAGATATTTCTTCCTTTTTGCGGTCGTCTATGCCCACCGCGATCGACCATTCGACCGACAAGCGAATTTGTTGGCACCAACCAAATGCCCTTGAAACACGGATTGATACAACATCACGTGTTCGATATGATTCCCTTACATTTTCCATGCGCATAATACGAAATCATTTTCGCACACACGCGCATGGCAATGTATATCAGGGGACGCCGGCAAAGCGCGCCCAAGCAGCGTGAAGCCCACACAATGATGTCGAGGAAACATATCCATTTATGGAAGAGGAAAGGACACGATCAGCTATAAGCCCTACGCACACGTTGATCGTGCAAATACTTCAACCCTTTTCGTAGCAGAGATACTCGCACCTGCTGCGAAATTTAAAGGGGACCTATGCTATACCTGCATACTTGCGGATACACACGATGAACAGCAAAAGCAATCATCGTGTGTGTATTTCAACCCTTTTGTGTTGAACAAAACGCAAAAGGGATATCTTACCATATATGGTCATCGAGGCAATAAATGAATATTTTGTAATTCTGTTGCTTCGATGGCGATCTTTAATCGTATAACAGATTCTGTGGAGGCTAGTCAGGCCATCGCTTGTAGTGCCGATGATGATGATGATGATACATATAGATGTAAATGACCTATGTAATGTTCATATATATATAACAAAAAAAAATATACGCCGACTCATAAATAAAAATCAATTTATACTGTGTAATTTACAGAGCGCGCATAGAGCCAGTAAGTTAATTTAAGGACTGTAATTGTAAAAGAGGATTTATCACCCTTATATTGTACATAATATGTAAAAATAATTAGGAAAATAAATGTGGTTTAAAAACTAAAAAAAAAAAAAAAAAAAACATGTACTTGGAGAATGCACACCAAAATGGGTTAATCCCACCTGGAGCGTTCCGTCTCTTGGATAGAAAATGTCTTATACAAGACAAACATGGAATCCCAATTATTTACCACGTTTTTCGTAGTGCCAGGGACAAACGGATTCTTTATTACAGTGATATATCTAAGGCTGCAGTTCACTTGCGCTTTAGCATGGCAAGAGGCGATCGACATAAATCTATAAATAACCGATCCCATCCCAACTGGTGGTGGATTGACAATGAAGAAAGGACTTAACATCCTGGGCAAGTTAGAACAGTTGGTTAACAACCTAATGTGCGTCTCAGTTAGATCCAAGAAATATGTGGGTGGGCTGAAAAGTCTCCGACCTCAACGTGAAGACAGCACGACTCCTCAATAAACGCTAGTGAATGTTTTGATAGTCACTCATCAAAATTTCAGCCATTTTGGACGCACAGTTGTTATTTGAAGCCGTTCGAGTGAGCCGATGTGAGTGTTTTTGTGAAAATGGACAAAATTGAGTATCGATCTGTCATTAAATTTTTGTTTTTGAAGGGCGATACGCTCACGCAAATCAAAGATGAGTTGGGCTCTGTTTATGGGGACTCTGCACCATCATTTCATCATCATCAACGGCACTACAACCGAGAACCGGTCTTGGCCTTTTTAGCACCATCATTTACTACCGTGAAATATTGGGCAGCTGAATTTAAACGTGGCCATGAGAGCTTGGGAGACGATGAACGTTTGGGACGTCCAAAAACGGCAACAATTGACGATAACATCGGTAATGTTCACCAAATGGTGCTAGACGACCGCCGAATTAAAGTGAAAAAGATAGCAGAGGCTGTGAAAATGTCCAAAGAGCGTGTCTGTCATATATTGAATCAAGATTTAGGCATGAGAAAGCTGTCCGCGCGTTGGGTCCCGCGTTTCCTCACGTTACACAAAAACGTGTTCGAATGAACATTTCCAACGCTCTGTTGGCGCAGTTTAGGCGCAATAAATCCGAGTTTTGGCGCCGATTAATTACTGTCGATGAAAGTTGGATACACCATAATACGCCCGAAACAAAAATACAGTCAAAACAGTGGACTGCAAAGGGGGAATCGGCTCCAAAAAAAAACAAAAAGCAAAAACTGCTTTTTTTTCGGCTGGGAAAGTGATGGCGACTGTTTTTGGGGGATAGTCATGGAGTTATCTCAATCGATTATCTTCAAAACGGAAAAATCATTACAGGAGCATACCACGCATCATTTCTTGACCAACTGGAAGCAGAAATTGTGGAAAAACGAAAATCCTGTTTCACCAAGACAACGCGCCGTCTCACACCTCAGGGGTTGCCACGGCGAAAATCCACGAATTACGATTTGAACTGCTTGACCATCCATCTTACTCCCCAGATCTAGCCCCAAGCGATTTCCTTTTGTTCCCTAATCTAAAAATTGGACTCGGAGGACAGAGATTTTTGTCAAATGAGGAGGTAATCACCTTCGTGAACAGTTATTTTGTAGAAAAAAACGCCGAGTGCTATTTGGACGGGTTAGAGAGATGGGAGCATCGCTGGGAGAAGTTTGTAGAGTTACAAGGAGACTATGTAGAAAAATGAAAATGGATTTTAAGAAAAAATGTCGCGTATTTTTGATAGGTCGGACACTTTTTAGCCCACCCTCGTAGTGCTTAGCTGTTCGTGAATATTGGAGAACAGTGTTTATGTTTGAAAAGTGTGAAACGAATTCCTCTGATAATAGAAAGTGCCATTACCAGAATAACGTTCACAGTGTTTCGCAGATACGAATTGTTTATCATTTGTCTTCATCTTGAATTACTTGCCTGCTCTTCCGTCTGGGATACTTTTCCCTGAGATCTGGATATGGTACTAGTTCATCTGAAAAATTCTTTATATCAGAGGTAACCATCATATCGTTATCCCAATTTTAGTCCCAGTAATTGTCAAAATACAAAAGGTGGTTACCGATTTCTCTCCCTCATATCCGATAATCTACAACGCGATAGGGTAGCATCTCGCCGGATAGCCAGAATTAGGACTGTTTTAACTTCTTCGACCGGTTCATCAGCCAAGCTCCGAAAGATGGCATATGATTACTCTCTCTTCATGGATCCTGTAGCTTATTATTTCAATGATCTGTAGGGTGTTGGGTCGCACCTATCACTCAGCCCTTAGTCATCCATTAGAACATGTTGGCGTAGTTATGAATATATTCCTAGTCCCTACTCACAACGCGCCTACGTGTGGGTTCAACTTCGCGTTTACCATTTATTCTTGTATCGAAAGCAAAACGAAAGTGACAAAACCATTCTCAAACTGTTAAGACATTTCGACAAAACATGGACTTTAATTCGATTGTTTTTCTATCATATTCATATAGTGAAAAAGGGTTACATTTTATGGTATTTAGTAAGCAAGTCTTAGAGAAGAAGTCGGTTACCAACATCTGTATATTTACATGACAAACAAATTGGCCACTGTCACCTAATGCGATTTCAATACCCAACAATATGTCACTCCATACAAATGTCCTTCAATAAAATACCATTGTGCATTTCATTAAATTTTATGCAAAGATTAAAACAGTGACAGGAGCAAGGTGCGATTTATAATATTCCACAGTCAGGCATGTTTACAACAAAAACACATTTCAATTCCCCAATAACGCTTTTCCATACCTCACGTTCAGCACATCCTTCTCGACAACCAGTTATTTCGAACAATTTTCGATGTCCCGATTTATTGTAGCGCGAGTGCAGTTCGCACACCTGGTTTCAGTTAAAGATATACATTGAATAGCAAGTGGAAGATTGCCAGGTTCGTCCCGCAGTACCAATCGTCATATATAAGTCAGGAGGGATTTCACTACAGCGAATTTCATTTAATATGCTTGCACGGCTGCAGGACGCATGTGGGCCAATTTAAGTAACTCACGAATTTCATATAAATTCTCTTGTTGATGGGTGGGTGGAATTGATATCGTTACACGGGATTCACCCTTTCGCTGACTGACAGTGAAAAATAGCGCCGACAATTCCAATATTCTACTAGAACCTATTTATTTCGCTGAATTAAATATCAGTCGATGAATGGCATACATCATGGCGAGGGAGGTGTTAGTCGAAACATGCCTGAATAGCTATCTCACATAATCAATTCAAGAAAATTTCGCGTTGCACACATTTACAATACTACAAAATGGGCTGCCACAAAAATTGTGACTTAGAGCCTCACTTTATTCACGAACAGTCACATGCTTGTTATCAGGTTTGGTGAATGCGAATTGCAATCTTTTTCGTTCACTCAATAAAGTGCATTCCAGAACATCGTGCTATTGAAGGACGCACGCAACCACCATAGAACCATAGAACAAAATTCAAATGGCTAATGTGTCGCGCAAACACAATAATGGCGCACATGAAATCGGATTAGCTTAAGTGGATTGCAGTGAATGAAATCATGTCGGAGTTACTAGAGGGTTCGTTGTTTCTTGAAAGCAAAGTCCTCTTCTCTGTGAGAGATGACAACACCAACAGGAAATAAGTGATAGAGTGGCACCAAATAAATGGCTAACTGTGCGAGTAAGGACATTTACGGATATGAAAGAAACATTGCTGAAACGCAATAATCGAATAGAGTCATGTATCTTTAGTGTGCGCTGTGTTCAATAATAAATGAAGATATTCATCTTATCACCGGAAAAGCTGCCTAACACGCAGTTTTGTGTAGATTTATCTCCACCATAATCAACACAAGGGAATCCTTGATGAAATTCCTCGCTGGGACAAAGAACGACAGTGATGAATGAATGAAATTGACGAACATAGGCGTAATATACAATCTTATGCTTGAGGGTACGACGACATGTGTATCGTACTGTAATCAGAGAGAAAGAGAAGATTATTCGGACATTAGCACAACAAGAAAAGATAACACGGATAACGTCTCAGATCCACCGAACTTATCATCAACCCTTAATCGAATCGAAAATCCGCTATCTAATCCTAAACGGAGCCCAAAGCTATGCATTTTAGTAAAGATACACCATAATTATCTTAATTGAGGCGAAACATGCCCCAAGCGAATTGCAGCCATCGATGCACAATTCGATATAATTCAAAGCAACGTAATGGGAATGGTGGGCTGTCATCCCAACTCCAGGAAACCAATTCCCCAACTGATCAAACAAACCTTCATTCCAATTTCGACGACTGCAACTTCGACGTATCCTTCCTGTTTGCATTGCATTACAGGATTAGATTTAACATTTAACTTCTCCTTTCAAATAATAACGGCATATTAAAGTTTGGGCAGCGTTATTCCACTTGGAGGCTACCAAAGCATTATTAGCCTGAAACCATTCTATGTTCTTCCCACTCTCGAGGCACCAAGCTGGGATGTCATTCAACTAACTATATAGATGTAGAACCATATCGGAGAAATTAGTTTTCACCGGAGAAAATGAGGAAATTCAATTAAGGATTCGTTGACGGTATAGCTGTTGTAAGTTCCAGAAGCATATCTCTACCCTGGATCGTCGTTCAAAGGGATTTCCCAAGCGCTTCCAACACACACACCAAGTACACATGAATACGGTACCGAATATCGAGCGTCGTTTCGGAAGTAAGTGTATTCGTGTGCTTCACATAATATCCTCTTAGCTCCTCAGGATAAACGGCTCGAAATTTAATTGCGGTTGAGAACTTTAGCTTTATTGTGGATAAAGCTAACGGCTCTAAGGATTTCAATTACATGAGGGCTACTGGCAAGAACACAGATCATCACAGGCACTAACATCAACTAGGTTCCTGCTAGTTGGATTACTTGACAATATACTCAAAGGTGGTCGACCGAAAACGGAATGTTCTCGGAGTAGCGTCATTAGAAATAAGGATTTCGGCCGCTGTACACTGCAACAGGGAGATTCAATTGGGGTACGTCAAATAAATCATCTATCAGCAGACTCTGTAGTTGTCAAAAATATGAAATAAATGAAAGCGAAACAGTCAAAAGAAGACTCAAGCCATAGACTATAATTCGGCTGGTGTTAATACTACTGAAGAATGTAGAGAATAAGTATTAACAAAGTCAAAGGATGGCGAGAACAAAAGAATAGAGCACAGTATAATACGAAACTAGATGCCGCTACCAGAACTGCGTCCATGTATTGGGTTAAATTTAAAAGCCAGTATCATCTTTCCGTAAATTTTTATTCAATCAAAATAAGATCCGCAGGCATCCATGACATTCTTCCAACGTGATACAAGGTCAAATATTCCTTTTTCGTAGAAGTGCTGACTTTTTGAGGCAGTTAAATCCTCAAAGACTGTTATGACCTCTGCTCGGTTCCGGAAGACCTTCTGCCGGCAAAATGAATCCAGATTGCGGCAAAGATTGTAGTCCGCTGGGAAAATGCCACGAGAGTGTGGCGATTCTAACAGATACACACACAATTCACAAGCAAAAATAGTGAAGAACACCGAACGAAAAATCGAATAAGAAAAATACATCAGAACCGTATACCTTAGCGGATAACAAAAAATAATTCACATCAGTGGAATATAGTCGAGTTTAAAAATCAAATTCAAAACACGATCAGTAGCCTGATGTGTAACGCTTAGGTAAAAATTTTTTCGTGATTCGAGCTGTCATAGCGTTAGTTCGAATCACACGATCTTCTTCACTATTATTTCAAACGCTATAAGAGTACGGTAGATATGCAAGAATTTCAAATCTCAACTGCAAGAGTTTTTGCACCATTACTGGTGAGGTATGGGGTCTAGCATTGTCATGCAGAAGGATATTAACCAAGGCAGGTTGGTTTTCGGCCCATTTGGCATGCAATATGTCGATCTACTCACAATATTTGATAGCGTTTATCGTCTCTTCTGGTTGACGAAATGAAAAGTGGATTGGTCCTTTCGATGTCCACCAAATTGTCATCATAACCTGTGTGAAGATTGGGCTTGGGGGTATGTTTTGGTTTTTCATCTACATCCAAGCACTGCCCCGGTCTTTTACGGTTATAATACAATATCCACTTTTCATCACAGGTGACTATGCGGTGCAAAAACGGCTCAGTTTGGTTTCTTAATCTAAACGATGAGCTGATTTCCTTGCGCCGTAGTTTGGGACTCGTTCAGTTCATGGGGTACCCACTAATCGAGTTACTTTACCTTTCCCATGAGAGAAAGGTGTCGACTTATTGTCATTAGGGATACTCCCATGCTTTGTGCAATCTGCCGTATCGATTTCGTTGGATCCCCAACCACCGTTGCTCTTAAAACATCGTCGTCAATTAGCGTTTCCGGCTTCCCACGTGGTTGATTTTCGAAGCTGAATCCTACCGAACGGTACTTTTCAAACCAACGTTGTATAGCGCGTTCGTTTACCCCTACATCCTCAAATGTGTCATTCGTGCTTTTCATTGCCAATGACGCCTTATGCCTCATTTTAAATTCAGAAAGGAAGAGAGTTCGAATTTGAACTGCCGACAGCATGGTACACAATTTCTAGAAAAAAAAAACTGTACTTGTAACGAACCCTAAAATGCTCAAACGTCAACACACGACTTTACTTTATAAGAAAAGAAAATTGAACTTTCTGGCACATGTGTTCATTCGAGAACTTCTTATCTCCGACTGACCGAAAATCGAACATTTCATATTGTACAACTGAATAGTTTAAAGTGGTAAGCATCTACATATAGAAGTAATATAAACAAGCTTAAAATTCAGTGCATGGTATTTCAACACAAAATAATTTCATTTTCATATTGTTGAACATGTCAAGTTTCGTGCCAAAATATGGGTATTTATAGAAAATATAATTGTGCAACTTGATCCTTTGGAACTTTTGCTGTTCTTGAAGGAACAATTTGAAGAGCATACTTCTATTATTCCGAGGAGTATGCTTACCGAAGTCCTAGCTGCCGCTCTCAAAAGAATAATATGGGTGTTTTCATGTAACAATATATAATATATTATCTTAAAATTAGCAGGCGCTCATCCTTTAAGATGCCAACCCAAAAACTAAAAATTTAGTATTTATTTTTTATGTGTTTACCTATTATTCCGGCATAAACTCAATTAGAAATGGCTACCTAATGGGAGAGCAAAAACAATCCGAGACACAAACGGCTCTCTGGTGAGAGAAACAAAAAAACACCGTGACAAGGTGGAAGCAGTACGTTGAAAACCTGCTCAATGTACGCACCCATCAACCACAAATAAACGCATCAGACGTACATACATCCGAGCCTCAAATCTCAGAGCCCTCTTCCAACGAAGTTGTAGGCGCAATAAATCGATTGAACAACAACAAAGCTCCCGGAGTCAACTGTATACCGGCAGAGCTTGTGAAGTATGGAGGAGAGCCAACCGCTCGAAAGATCCACCAGCTCATCAAAACAATATGGGATAAAGAAGTCACTCCGGAAGAATGGAAAACCTCAATAGTCGTCCTCATTTTCAAAACAGCCAACAGGTCTCACTGCGAAAACTACAGAGGAATATTATTGCTCCCAACCACATACAAAATACTAACAAACGTCATACTGGCGAGAATCACACCGTACGCAGAAGAAATACTGGGAGACTACCAGTGCGGATTCCGTATGAACCAGTCAACAAGCGACCAAATGTTCACAATAAGGCAACTGCTGGAAAAGAAGTGGGAATACGGAGAGACGGTTCACCAACTGTTCGTTGACTTCAAAGAATCATACGACTCAGTCGCAAGGCAAAGACTCTACCATACTGTAGTTGAGCTGGGAATCCCGAAAAAATATGCCGCCCTCATTCAAAACTGCATGAAGGAAAATAAAGGGCGAGTTAGAATAGAAAACCACCTGTCAGAACCATTTGAAATCCGAGACGAACTAAAACAGGGCGATGGCCTCCCACCATGCCTCTTTAACACTGTGCTCGAATATGTCATCAGAAAGGTACAAGACGACAACATGGCCGAATTATCACTGAACGGGGTCACACAAGTGCTCGCATATGCGGATGACATCGCCGTTTGGAGAGATAATCTAGAAGCCGTAAGTAAAAACAGTGAAATCATCATGCAAGCAGCCGAAGAGGTGGGCCTAGAAATAAATAAAGACAAAACAAAATATATTATTACGGCGAGAGCATGTGGACTTCGGGGAACACGCATAAATGTCAGGGACAAGATATTTAAAAAAAGCCAAAGAGTTTAAATATCTGGGAACAATACTCTCGGCCAATAACCGAATTTCGGAGGAAATTAACAAAAGACTGCATCCCACCAACGCTAGTTGGCACGCAGTCATTAAACTGCTGAAACCCAAACTGCTATCAAGTAGTATAATACAAAGGTCCCTGTTTATATAACCATAATCATGCCGATTGTTCTATACGGATGCGAAACATGGGCTCTCACAAAACGGGAAGAAAACAAATTCCGCGTATTTGAGAATAAAGTTCTAAGGAGTATCTTTGGCGATATATATGATGATGAGGCAATGTAATGGAGGAAACTCTATAATCACGAAATGGAAGAGTTATGCCGCCAACCTACAATAGTGAAGGTAATCAGGTCCCGAAGATTAAGATGGGCCGGACATATGGCGAGAATGGCATAAAGATGGCACCATTCAACATCATCGATATAGATTGTAGGGAACCGGTAAGTCTTTGTGAACCAGCTGTAGATAACAACTTTTTTAATTAAAAGACTGGCAGGCAACAGTCATGCCAATGAAACTTATGCGCTCGCAGACCATGATAAAATAAAACAGGTTTTATAAAATGCCACAACGGAATTTTATTCCGTTACGCCGAAACAAACAAAAAACATAACAGTTCTATTAAAGGGCCTCGACCCTGAAGCGGAACCGGAGGTTCTGCTTGCAATGCTTCAAAAGCTGAAGCATGAAGATCTCGAATTTATCGTTGTAAAATCATCCACCACAGCCAAGTCAAGAAGGGACGACCTAAAGCTACCCTTGTTTTTGGTCCAATTAACACCGAGCAGCTGAATTGGTGGTTTACGGAGAATAACAGTCCTGGATCATCCAATTGTCACATGCGAAAAATTAAAAAAAGGAAAAGATATTCTGCAATGTGTCCGCTGCTAAAGGTTTGGTCATGCAGCGGCGAACTGTGAAATGCAGCATTGTTGCGTAAAATCCGGACAGGACCATAAAGCGGAAGAATGCCCACTTGGGGAAAGAAAGAGTAAGAGCCAAAGTCGTTCTAAAGTGTGCAGTGTGCAGGAATGAAGGATATCCGAGCATTAATGTCGAGAAGTGCGATTCGGCAAAAAAAAAAACAGAGACAACTGCGCACTAATTGCGTCGGGCGGGAGAATAACAAAACAGGCTACCGCACTGGTAGCCATAAATACTCCCACAGAGTCTGAAACAACATCACAAGCACACGTGTTCACAATCTTGCTCAATATACAGAGATAAATGACGCAGCTGCAAAGTGAAATAAACGAGAGCTACACGCACTTGCCCAGTCTAAATAAAAAATCAATTTAAACACATTAACCAAAATATCAATCAAAGCTCTTATCGTGAATGTATATTCACTTATAGGAACTGAGATAAGAGCCACTCTTTTCAACCAAGCTAAATCAGAGACATAAGATTGGACATAAAAACTATATATACGAAGAGACCGCCCTAACTCCTCAGAAGGAAGAGGTGTCGCAATCTTTATCATATATAGTGGAGAAATTCGCAGGTTCTGGGTGCTGTAGGTCTGCATCGTACACATACCCCTTCAGCAATGAAGGAGGTTGTACGCGGTTGCAGTCTACGCACCTGAGGAATACCAACATAGCCTTATAGCATTTGCGACGATAGTGAAGAACCTGAGATTCGAACCTACGCTATGACGTTTAGAATCTCTAATAGATTGAACCAATGCCCAACACATCAGACCACTGCCGCGTGCACGAATTCAATCGTTATTCTCAAGTACGCTCAACTGATGTGGGATTGCTATGTTATTACTTGGTACACACGGCTGATTCCTTTGCGTATTTGACTTTCTTTCTGTGTGGTTCTTTACTAGTTGCTTGTGTACTGCGTGTATCTTTTAGAAATGTCACAGCCTCTTTATAGCGGAGCTCGCGACTATCTTTCGATGTTTGTAACTACACCTGAAAAAAAAGCTATTCTGTCATAGGTGAAGATGTGAACGCCGAGCCTAGAGGTTGGGGAAATTATATATCTAATACCAAAGGAAATCAGCTGGCTAGTTGGTTAGAATTGTATCGCATAGAATAAAAAACTGGGCTGCTGGCCACGAAATACCCATCGGAACGATGTAGAAGCAGTAGATCTTACTTAGATATGTGGGCAGTTTCAGAAGTCTGACTTTTTGAATAAAGAAACTTTTTTCGGAAAATAAGCATTTTATTCCTCAACATAGTCCGCTCTTAGCTCGATACATTTAGTCCAGCTTTTTTGCAATTTTTTTATTCCTTCCAAACAATAGGTTTCCTCAAGGTCCTCAAATAGGCAATTCGACCGAAATCTCTTACCGCCCAGCCACTTCTTCAAGTTTTGAAACGGGAAATTGTTGCAGTGGGCTAAATCTAGAAAATATGCTGGATGAGGTAGCAGATCGTACCCCAACTTATGGATTTTGCCTGATTATGCTTAATCAGCACACGAAATTCTGATTTTTTTCATTTTCGTTCAAATTCACGAGGTTGTCTGCTTTGAATGGCTACCAAACACAAACTCAATGACGCACCTTGCTCAGACAGTATCAGTCTATCAAGAGATGGCAGTTAATGGGAAATTTAAAAAGTCACTGACTTTTGAAACTGCCCTCGTATCTTGCTTACTGGCTCACGAATGAGAGTACTAGACGAAAATTAAACTGTTTACGGACAATTGAAAAAAAATAGTGATCACTGTGCAATAGATCACAGTGGGCTATTTTGGGTTATGCTTGCCTTACAGTAACTCTAGCCTTCTCGGCTCTGGTTACCTTCTATTTGTCCCAATAGATTCTCCATCCAGTCTTAGGCGTGGACTTAGGTTGCTTCCCATAGGTCTAATTCTCAAATCGTCATTCGCTGGATTCGAATAAGGATTTCTAAGGTAGTAGGCCACCTTTTAACGGATCCTTAGATTTCTCCTTGTTGTCTTCCGCTTAGAGTCCGTATTTGGCCCAGTTACATCTGCTCTTTCGACATCATTGTGGTCATCTTGTTTCAGACGGCGTGGCTGTTTTCCACAATATTTAATTTTGTAATGGCACCGAACTAGCACTTCTACCCTGTTATTCGCTTGCGTGGAATGATTGACAACATTTACCATTTTCGGTTCCTTCTGGGTGTAGGTCAGTTTGTCGTCGAAGCTCCGTAGATGTTTGCAACTTCTGACCCTCTCCGTTCTTGTTTCTTGTTCGGGGGGCTTCATGTCGTCGGCTGATCTTGCTTCAATCTATCTGTCATCCATCCTCTGGGCCTCTTTGAGCTTCATTCGAACCATCTGTGGGTTACTTTTTGACGCCTCTTCTTCCGACTGGATGAGCGCCTCCTTCATACATTTCAAACCACTCCTCTTGACGGTTGCTAAATCCAATGGCGAGATCATGGATCCTCGTCTAGAAGAGCTAAGATTCGGACTGATCCTTTCGGTCCGAAAAGACCGACATGCACCACTTTTAAGCACACCTTCGCCTGCTGGCGGTGCGCACGGGTGATTTTTCCTCTCTGTTCCTTTGGCTTATCATCGGATCCGCTGTTCGTTCAGAGCGTGGCGCAGTGTTGTCTTCCTTCGTTTCCCTGCATCGTCATCTTTGGAAGATCTTTTGAGTGCAGGGCATCATGCCGTCTTAAACATTTCTTACATGGTGGCGCCTTGCAGCATGACCTTATATATCGGTAGCGAAGGCATTTGATGCCGAGCCTGCATTTCGTTGCCACCTCTTATCTTCCACCGGTGCTGGTATTCTTGAATTTGGGGCAATCAAAGATCCAATGTCTGTCGTGGCACTCTGGACATCCCAGCTGTGGGACTTCATCTTCTTGGAAAGTTCGCGTTCGTTGACTTTTCGGTTTTAAGTTCCGCGCTGAGTTGGTACCCAAGTTTCTTTGGATACTTGGACGTATCGTTCTTTGATTCCCTACGGTCAGCTTTGGTTCGGAGCCCACCTTCATCCTGGGTTCATCGACATGATCAGCGAAGACGCATTCGTTCTTATCATTCTGCTGGTACTCGTCAACGACATCCTCGTGTGGAGTAGAAACATATACTTTCCATCGGTTGCATTTATCGCGGTTTTCCTTCGCATTTGTCTCCACGATGTGATCGCCCAAGATCTCAACTCTTTCGACTGTTTTGCTCCACGAGACATTGGGGAATCCAAACAACTCTTCCTGTGATGCGCTACAACTCCACAGTTCTCACTGTTTCTTCTTGAGAACCTCATTACCTTACTGAAGGATTCACAACCTTACTTATATTCTTGCTAACGTCCCTGCTGTAACTTTGGGTTTTCTTTTCAACTTTCATAAGCTCATTGTTATCATTTAGGCCATCTTTGATTTGTTCATTATTGCTGTGTCGCGAGCTTCCTGTTGTGTCTTCCAGTGCCTGCTTTTCACGCTCGTCGTGTTTGGAGCTCGTACCCAATTGAAGGGACCATGGCTCTTAAAGACACTTTATCTTCACCCTCCAATTCATCAATTCATTTTTGGTCAGCGACGTAGACCGCTCCAAAAGTATGACTACATCCATCAACCATTCCGGGTCTTGTAGCTTATGTTCCAAGAGCTCTTCCGCCCCGATTGCCCGACTCAATCAATCAGCAGGGTTTTGAGCCGTCCATACATGATCCCAGCGATCGGGCGACGTCAACTCCTATGTTTGATCGACCCGATTGGCAACTGAAGGGTTGAGATTGAACGGCTGCTTGTGGATCCAACACATGACGATACTCGAGTCTGACCACAGATAGTAAGTCGTATTCGTAAGCCTTACTGCCCTAGGAACATTTCAAGCGTTGAAGCCAACAGGGGCGCTGCACAGCGCTCCAGGCGAGGGATCGTAGCACCATTGATCGGAGCCACCTTGGTGGGAGCAGTGAGTAACCATACTTGTGCCTCCCATCTCAAACCAACAGTCCTCTTATATATATCTGCAGCGTAAGCACGCAGAATAGCATCACAAAAGCCGTGAAGAGTCGTTGTTTCTCCACCCACGATTACCAGCCGTCATGGGATACGAAAGCGATTTAAAACATCAAGTCTATTACGAAATTTAAACCACGCATCACACGGTTTACTTGCAAGTGGAGCATCCCAAGTGACACTCTTGGACCAAAGCATTTGAATAAAGATCCTCCCAGTGACAACCAGGTGCCAGTAAACCAGGTGGATCGAAAAGTGGTGCCACTTCACGCATCACGCGGCGCTTCGTTGGGACTTTAGGCTGTGGGTCTAATGCCACTTGGAAAAAGAACTTATTGGTACTCATTGACGTCAGTATGGTGTCCCGTGCGGACAATACCTACTCGTCGTTGACGACTTCCCCATAGTTGTCATTCGCACAATGATCTAGTGCACGTACCACATCACATGGGCTACATGCCATGCCGTAGGTTATCGACGTCAATCTATTTATGCCGCTAGGGTCTGATGGTGATTCTCTCCATAAGATCTGTTGGTAATATCGATGTTGCGGAGTGAGTAATACCTGTCGGAATATTTTTTCCACACCAGCGGTGAGAGTAACACGGAAGCCACGAATAGTGAATAACGAATCCCTGAGAAGCAGGGCCCACTTGCTATATGTCGTTACTGAAACACCCATACTAGTCCTCACTGAGGCGTTGAAGACGACTCGAAACATATCAATAACGACGTGATGGGGAATGTAGTAACAATTCGTGTGATCGCCAGGTTGATACACACTCTCCATGTGCCCAAGTGTGAAAGTGAGTTTGCATCCCGGTGAGCCGATCGCACGTAATCCTCAAGACATTGTTCCTCTAGTGCGTCGCCAATAGTCGATTCCAACTGACACAGATTGATAAATCAACAAAAGCTGAAACTAATATGAAAACACGAAATAACAACGCGCACACACCTAAATAGAGTTTATTAAAATAAACGGAGCGGGGGCGTTAGTGGAGTAATGATTGATTGATTGATAATGTGATGTGAGTTCCGAACGCACAGTGCGTTGTTAGTTATAATTAAGTACCATTTATTCTGTACCAAAAATGTTTTTAATTTCATATTTATTTTACTTTACATTGTAACATCAGTTGAGCGTACTTGAGTTTATAAATCGTATTCTTACACGCGGCAGTGGCCTGATGTGTTGAGCATTGGTTACACTTTTAGTGATTCTAACCGTCATAACGTCAGTTCAAATCACACGTTCGTCACTATCGTCGCAATACGCGATAACTGGTGACCCTGACGTGATCTGTATACACACAATACACAATCTCCCATAGGTAAACAGAACTTTACAACTCGAACACGACTTCCGCATAGAGCCCGCTTCGGCGTCTTCTCGCTCGCTCGTTCCTCGCTCCGTCGTCCGCACACGAATTTGATCGTAACTAAATTACTGGGGAAGGAGTAGTCTTACGTTTCTAACACATACACGCACAATATACAAGCAAATAGTGAAGAACACCAAAAGAAAATCGAATAAGAGAATGCATCAGCCGTATACCAAGCAATAACATAACAATTCCACACCAGTTAAATGTACTTGACTTTGGGAATCGAATTCGTACACGCGGCAGTGGCCTGATGTGTTGAGCATTGGTTACACTTTTAGTGATTCTAACCTTCATAGCGTCAGTTCGAATCACACGTTCTTCACTATCGTCGCAATACGCGACAAGGGTGCTTCTAAATCTCAAATAAAGCGTTCATTCCCAATCACCCCTGTTAATAGACTTACATCTAGGTCGGCTTGTCGTATAAGGCGACTAAAGGCCGAGTGGTAACTGGGATCCCAACGCCCTGCCGTCCGGTGAAATACCACACAATTAAACTATAGTCTCCATGAAACGATCGGAAGAAGTCTTCAAGTATGTTTGGCTAATGGTCCGGACTGAAGTTGAAATAATAAATGATGGTGTGGGGGTTGTAAGTATTGATGTCAACGTATGACACTGATTCACTTACACCCATCAACTCGTCACGGCAATAATAACGCACCAAACGATTGTTCCGTCGCAAATCCAAGAGAAGGCAATAAATGATAACGCACTGTGTTGTATTGTTTTTCTATTTTTTATTTAATTAGTTCTCAAATATGAAACTTAATTTAGATATTAGTACACAATCAAACGTTAGACTTAAGCTGATTTCTCTGTTCTTGTTACTCTTTTTCACTTTCATTGATAATTGCTTACAATAGTTAATGAGTTATTCCATTCCTGTTTTCACGTAGCGCGATTGCAATTTAGTGTTGTTTAGAACATTTAAAGCGTTAAGAAGCAAATTCGTCGACACGATTGAATAACGACTTATGTGCGCCTGCGCACTTTGGTGGTTGAATTGTGACTGACCCCAATCAGAGATGAAAAATGTCTTTAGCCACGCGGTCTACCAATCGAGATCATACTCCGCCTGTGCCCCCCCCCCCCCCGCCCACCGGGGTGAATAAAACCTTTTAGTTAATTCAGTGTGTCGATGGACAAAAGAGAATGCGAGAACGCAAACGAAAAGCGGAATGATCCCGCAGGTCATTTTACTTCCCATGCATTGAAACAAAATCAATGGTGACCAAGTGACCTAGTTCGGATATCGTGGTGATCTCAGAGTGCAATGTACCCTGAGAAGACGAAATGAAATGGGATGGAAATTGTTTGCCGCTATTCACCTAAAGAGATCATTGATCCCCAGCGAATTGAGTGTCTGGGGGAAGTGAAAGGGACGCTGCAATAGCTTGGGAATTATGACCGTGGGAACCAAATTATATAATTCGATAATTTCCCCAGCGGTTTTACGATGATGGAACAGCATCGCTTGCCCAAACTTTGACGTTGCTAACCGGCATGAAATTGCGATTTCCAGTGGAAATCTCATGGGTTAGTGAAAAGGGATTGCCGTATGGCAAGTGGTACTGAATTCCATTATGCGTTACTTGCATAAAATAAGGAATTCAGTTAAGCGTCCTATAGAGATATTTAATTTACAGGTGAAATAGCTGAACGGGGGGGTTGGGGTTGAGGTGGTGCACTGTTAACAGGCGAAATAGGGTTGAAATAGTGGGTTGGTTCTCCATGTAGTATAGAGAATCCCCACAATGGCACTTCCTGAGATAAAGGATTTCGGAGGTAAACCAGTTCCCCATTGGGATCTCCGCGACAGTGCGCGGGTTATCTTACGAAAATGTTGCATTTAAAACGCCGAACTGTAGACGGCTCGTCCCCGTGTGATCGACTCCGCCTGTGAAACAGTAATAATATTCAAGTGGCATGGTATTTTAGATCATCAGACGTTATCAACACGAATATAAACACCGTCCACCAATATATTTAAACAGCGAAACCTAATATCCTGTCTATAACCGAGACCTAGCAGGACTTGCAACTGACTAGACATATCTTCTTTGTCTGGAATGCAACTTACAGTCGAGATTTCGTTTTAAAAATGGAGCCTGCGTTTCCCCCCGATCCAATTTAGCTTGCCACAGAGAAGAAGCGTTAGAATCCAATAACTCGGACATCAAGTGGAAGAAAGTCGTCCTAAAGAGTTTACTCAAATTTATTTGTTGTTTCTACCGATCCCCGAATGACAATCGACCAGCGACTCTTTTCGAACATCTTTCACATTTCGTCAACTGGACACAAATCAACCACCCAGCTTGTGGGATTGTCGTTCTCGGCGACTTTAACATAACCATCTACTAGAGGCTTAGCCGCAATTTGACTCCATTGATGGGGGAACCTATGCTAGTGTCGGATAACGGGAGTAACTTTGTAAATACCCCGGATCTATTTCTGTGATCTGAGCTAGGCATTTATGTCGTGGAAACTGTGGGGAGGAAGTTTTGTGCCAGGCATGGGCACTCCGTTCACTTCCTTGCCCATCGTCTACTAAACAGCTCCGGCGCGAATTGTCCATCACGAAAGAAATAAATACCGACAAAAGAGCGAAACGCCGCCACGTTTGTTGCCCACATTAATCGATCGGCACCACCAGAAGTAAATAATTGACACTTTTTATTTGTTAGAAAAGGTTCCTATATTTCACAATCATTACCTTTGTTCTAAACCATTATTACATATGTTAGTGTTTTTATACGCGTAAACTTATTATTAATGCAAAATTGATTTTTATGAATTTTATTTAACTACCCACACGACTCCGGGTATTTTCGCGTCCCCGGCGCGCGACGAGGAGCAGGAGATCGCGTGACCGTGGTGGTCAGCGGATGGAATTAGACTCGGCGATTCAACATTCGTTTGAGGTGAGTTTGTGGTGTGGTGGTAGATATCCTCTCCACTAAGGATATGTATTTACTTACCACCAGAGAAACATAAAATCTCTCTTGGTGGAATAGGAAACCATATCTCGTAATGGAGATCATGGTGGTATGTGTGTGATCGTTCAGATCTGTGTTGTTTACTAATGCGCGAAGGCTATGGAAAAACAAATCAGGCAGGCGGCAAGGACAAAGGGATCGAGAAAATCGTTGTCTATGAAGTGCATCGCGTCTAAATAAATAGACGACGATACTTCGAAGAAATGTGGTAAGAGAAAAGAGGAGACGAGGGCATCATAAGTCTTAGATGAGTGATGCCCTTGTGTAAATATACGAATAGCCATTCGAAAGAGGTGCTCATGTATTACAATACTTTTTACAATGAGAATTGTATATCGTATCTTGGGTCGGTGGCCAAAACGAATGCCTTGTTTGCATTTGTATATGCAGGGAAATTCATTGCGACAGAGAAAGGATTTGGAGATTGTTTGCTAGTGGGAAAATTAATCATTGGATGGATATTATGTATGTTTACATGGCTAGGAATTCGGTTTTATGGCACTAGACGCTAGATGCGCGTATTGCTTTTGTTCATCGGACAAAGGGCCTGCAAGGTACGTGCATGTGGGACGATAAGGGTGCACATGAGGAACAAAATTGCTTCGCAACCAATGGTGCCGAAATAGTTTTCCTACTTATAATACATGTATGCCAATGAATTATTTTCCAGCAGATTCTAATGATGCATTAGAAGTGTGAACAAAATCTTTCAGGAATTTTCATGTAATGCGTTGAAAGCATTAACGTCCTTGTAGTAGGAAATGTTTATGCTGGGTGAAGATTGCGGTGCAGGGGAAGTTGGAACTTGCCTGGCAACCGCAGGCACCGAATAGGTTTTGGGATTCCTGAAAAGGTAGAAAAGAATTCTTACGGGGAATTGTATGCGAAGAGATGCATGAAAGGTAAGTTTTCTTTTACAGGGTCTTTTAGATTATGAATTTGATAACCTAGATGCGTAAAGCACTTAAGGTGCTAGTGCGCTTGCATTAGCGAAAACTTATGAGTGGGTCGTAGTTATGGGGGTTTTTTAGGTAAGTGGGCCGTGGGGTTTGGCGGAACCGCCACAAAACCACAGCACCATTCAGTAACTCAGATCACTGTTTGATATCGGTTGTGCCATCACTTACATCTCTCAAACGTATAAGGAACTTAACCGGCCTTGCTAAAAATAGTGATGCTGGGCTGTAGTGCTTCAAGAGGCCCTACCATTTTTCTCCCACATACATTTTTATCCACCTACTTTATCATTAATCCATATCCCCAAACTAACATTCAATCCAATGTTAGACAAATTGATTTGTTCAATTACCATACTCATATTTTCAAATCCTTCCTAAAAACTAAACACCATAATGCATATCTTCATATGCAAACAAACACATTAAAATATATCGTTCCCATACGCTAAATTTTAAAATCCTTATCTCCATCTGAATTGCAACCAGATGTGTATATTCTAAAAATAGATATTCCATTCCTTTTCTCCAATTTTTCACATACACATCTCAATGAAGATTTGTATAAAAAGGCGATGAAATTCAGATTAGAGGATCAGCCCCATCTTATTCAATATTTACACCTCCGATATTCCCCGCCCTGTGGACGGGAGAGTAAACCAAATATGCTATGCGGATGACGTCCTGGTGTACACGTCAACCAAAGGCCCTAACCTCGCAACAAATCGACTCAACCGTCACTTGGACGAACTGTATCAGTATTACAGTCGATGGAAAATCCGACTTAATCCATCCAAAGCAGTAGCCATAATTCTGAGTAGTAAACACTCCCAACCTGCTTCTCGATATTCACAGAATATTCGAATAAAAATGGGAGATACTACAATTAGACCACAGGACAAGATGAAATATCTTGGGGTCACTTATACCCCAAAAATGAATTTCATCAAACATGTGACCCACATTCTCCAAAGGGGCCTCGGCCGGTCTAAGCAACTGCACAACATCTTGAAGTGGAGGAACAAAGTTGACACCAAAGTTAAGCTTCTCTGCTATAAGCAGCTAATCCGATCTGAAATATCGTACGCCTTTCCCATATGGTCCTGCATATCTTCGGCTCAAATGGAAAGACTTCGGGTTTTCGAAAGGAAACTCCTCAGAAGATGCACCAATCATTCTAGAAGGCCTGACGGTGGTCATTACCCCAACTCTCACCTATACGAAGGCGCCTCCATTACCCCTATCGACGAGTACTTGCTTCAATTAGCATGTAAGTACCTCGAAAACATTCAGAACAGCGAGAACCTACTTGTACGGGACTCTTGCGTTCTTGACCCTTCTCTCTCTCGATCTCTTCGGATCAAACCCGCACAATTTCTTCTTCAGTACAAAACTGAAGAAAGCACCCTTCCCAACAACATTCCCCTCTATAATAGAGGATTCCTGGACCCATCACATAGGGTCTACTATTAACAAACCAAACACACGAGCACACAGTACAAGACGGCACAAACACAAACATACACACCGACCAAAGAGCAGATTATCAGACGCCAAAGACGTGATCTGCGTTTACTACCGCACCCAAGACCCACCGGTCTTGTATGATTTCTTTCCCACCATCCCTCTATAAAAGTAGTTAGAGAACACTTGGACTAACACTGTCCACACTATCCTTGGATACCCTTTTCAGATGCCGCGAGACCCAGCCCAACATCCTCACGGATGTGGGTGATTCTGGTTATCGCAAGATGACCAGAAGTCAGAGACAAGATGAAGGACGCATATGTCCTGTCTCGCTAAATTCGGCCTTCTCGCCACAATTTTTTTTTTTTGATTCTAGGTTGGCGTCCGACGTTTAAGGTCGCCAATCAATTACAATAAATTAATATTAATCTAATAAAATAAAATATCATAATATAAAAAGTAGTTTTTATTGGGCCTGGCCGATTCCCAGGACCCATATTAAACAATCGGTTGTCACTCTTCCCGGTGACCCCGGAAGCACGGTGGCGACCATAACAGGGCTGATATCTGGGGTCAATTTGCTGAATTTCTTCGCATCCTTTCGATGGACTGAAATCAGCTGTGGAAACTCGGACACTATCGCCTGTGTGGAGTAATTCACGGAAATTATCCTTTTCGTTATGGAACTTCATATTACTCATTCCATCAAACGAGATTCATCCGATAAATGTTGGTTTGATAAAGAACATGAAAAGATTACAGCGACAAAACCGCGCTCGTAGCCCACGTAAAACTCAGCGCATACATATCAATTGCTGGGCCATCCTAAATTCCAGGCCATTGAGGTTAAGATGTGCAAGAAAGTGCCTTAAGCGGAAGAGCAAATAACAAAATTGCTGACATTACAATAATTACTGGAATGCACTAATATTTTATGGGTGTCGAATCAAACACATCACACCAAAAACGAATACATAAACCAATCATTAGGTGAGATCCTTAAAAGATTTGGTGTGGAATCAATAAATGTCGCGCAGAGTATATACGAGTATCAATCATCTTAGGTAAAACCCGACTAACCATAAGCTGCTTTGCAAGTTTTCTGTTTCTTGGTACCGCTTTGGGCATCATCTGTTGCCTGTACTAACAAGCAAAAACTCTGCTTGAGGAAGAAATACCGGTCAATACAAGTAGGCCTTTACTATATCTAAAACCACATATCACTGGAGATACATATGTTATATATAATAAACTTTCTTGTGGGTTCATACCTCTGATGACTTTGGCGCATCTGAAGAAGATTGAAAACTGTATTCCAACTAAATTGTCTCCCCTCTACATATACACCTCCATGAAAGGACTCGTTGTGCTTGAAACCATGAATTCATTGGTAATCATTCTGAATAGGGATAGAATAAACTGCACTACAACTTCGCATAAGCCAACAAACCAATGACGGTTGTTCAGCTCATCTAATGTGTCAAAAACTCATAAATTCCATATTATCTGAATCCGAATTTAGTTATTAGGCGGCGATACGTTAGGATTATTAACCAAACGAAGCAGAATGATACAATTACGCACACTACGTTCTAGATACAGGAGTGCACGAAACAATTTCAGCCCGGCTGCGTTTACTTGTGAACATGTGTAACTGAGTCTCATCTACCCTCAGGCTTAGACGTAAATGCTTTGCTTTCAGCATCTGTCAAATATGAATCCGGGTGGATTCTGAGTGATTGCATCCGTGTAAATTCAAAACTATCAATTTCGGTTGTCGCTGTTGAGTGCATGGTTCAACTGTAGCCTTCCAGATGATCGCATTCCATAAAGTGAGAATTTCCTAGTCTATCATTGCATGACGATGCAACGAAATTTGGAGCCTGAATTTGGTGGCGCTTGTGAAAGCTAAGCTATGTTGCATACACCTGACCTCACAGCTGGGCATAGTGTTTGTCATGGAGTCTTTTGAATAGTGGCGACCTACTTGACACAGCCATATATAGATTGCCGAAGAGCCAAACTTCGCGTCCCAGGTTTTATCAGTTTGTTGGTATACGAGACTTATGTTATTAATTCCCACCTGGTAATGGTGCATAGCAATATGACGACCATTTAAAATTGTTGGATAGATTTTGAATCGCAGCACACATGGGGAATTGCTGCCGTTTCACATGAGTGCGTTGGTTTGCATTGGTTCCAAAGGACAGAAAAGGTCCTTAGCTTAGACTTTTAACGAGCAAGAGTAATTAACATGCAACCAACTGAAGAGACAGTCTGCGTAAAGACCACTGGTAGAATGCAAAAAGACGCAGTAAGTGCAAATTAGACACGAATCTTTAGTTAGATTTGCATTCCCACACTATCAGCTACATGCCACTGCTGTTTTCCATTCAATTTAAGTGCGCGTTCGGATTACGCCCGCCTCGGAATTACCGTCTGCCGGTTATTTCTTGAAGGTGCGGCATATACCACCATAAAAATGATTGATGACCGGCTGCTAAACTGCTCCGCACGGCGCAGTCGGCAATACTTCTTAAGGCTAACCTCTGGACTGGGAGTTTACTTGCAGGCAAGACCGGTAGCAAGGGAGATGGTTCAGCGGGCGTCCAGACTGCAGGAAAGTCCATTTTAGTAACTATTTGGGAAAATGCCGATGTAACTTAGGTACGTAATATCGTAGGGTAAATTTATGGCTCAAGGTAGGCGGACTGAAAGGTGGCCTCGAGCTGTGATTGCGAATGACCGACAGTTTTGTATGGAAAGAGTAAGGAGGTACCACGAGGTCAGGTTGGTTATGTGCTCGAAGTCCGTGTCGAATTAGTGAAAATTGAATGTTACGAGATGAGAACATTGCCACCGTCAGTTACTGCGCTAATCAATGAGGCATACACTACTTTCAAAGTGCAATTCGGTTCGCATCGTATTGTAAATCTTTTCTTAAATGGTCGCTTAATCCTCGGAACTTTGAGAAGGTACCTCTAAATACGATCCAAACAAGACGTACCTCTTCGCGGTCGAAGGAACAGCGATAGCTGGCTACTTTGTTAGAAGAAGACGTTAGCATGAAGACTATGGGTATATCTTGCCAACCTTCCAAAGATACTTTAATTGTGTGGAAATAATTGATGTTTAAAACTTTCAACGTTCTAAGACGAATCAAGTAAACCCAGATAAACTCAGTATAATCGCAGTTTTCTTCAGACTCTTTGCTGTTTAATTGTTTGTTTACTCAAATTAATCCTCATTTGTACATTATAATTGTGGCATTAATTGCTTATATGTATAGGGACAGCCGTTAGAAAGGGCTCTTGGAAGGGTCAATGACATTCCAGCTTTGATTCTGGACTAAGAACTCACGCAAAAATGGTAAGCATCGAATGTAATCAATAAAATATTATAAAATAAAATACAATTCTTTATTCAAACCCAATATTTTAATACTATATCAAATTAAGTTAAAAACAACATAATTATTAATTAATTTAGTAGATTGATATATAATAAATTCACGATCATTCAATTCATTTTATCACGATGCGCAAGCCGAAGAGACACTTGCGGAAGGAAAGTTTACGTTTTATTAAAATAAAAACATTTAAAAGTATAGACAACGATGTTGTTAGTAAGCTACCGCTAAACGGATCAAATTATGTTGACAACCTCTACACGAATTTCAATTAATTTCACTAAATTGGTTTTCCCGTTGACTTCGATACGATGTCTTATTGAATATTGTTACCTGCAAATTATAAAAATAACGTCGTATTCATTGAATTATTATTTAAAATGTATGTGAAGCAAAATTAATCTCTCTGACATGTCACAAAAAAGCCCAAATTGGAATGCTTTCTGTCTTTTACGTGTCATATTTACCTTAAGGTTCTGCTACCCGAGTATGAATTTCACAAGACGCCTGCCAACAGGGATAGAAAAACGGATGTTATGAAGCTGATAAACGAAATTATAAAGGAATTCCCAATAGGCTGCTGCTTCCTGGATGAGACCGACATGACCGTGAATTATTTATGAGCGATTGTCTCGGCAGCATTTACATTCAGAGTGATTTATCAGTCGGAACCGTGCTAGTCACCTGTCTCTATTAATCTTGGCTTGTTTCGCGTCGAGTGGATATTTGTCGACCGAGGACAGGTCCTGAATAAGAAGACTATCAAACCAGTTATAGACTGTCAGTAATAATCTCATGTTACAGCATCAGCACGAGGTCCACAGATACACATCGGACATGTGCTGGCAATGTTCGATTTAGTATCTGATCTGGTGTAGGGATTAGTTGGGGACATTTCGACTTAACGACCAGGGACATCTTAATTTGTCAAATCTATTACAACTCGCTGAGGTCCGTGTCGAGGTCCTGAACCGCGCCAACATCAATCATTTATTTTAAATAAATGTCCCACTGCGAATTTTGAGATATAAATTTGTCGAATTTAGTGTAGCGACGGGCCAATTAATTACATATGTGCCTACAACTCTCTGGACATTAAAGGTGGTAGCGGTGGCTCTCAGCAGATAAGGAGCAGAAGAGCAGAAGGTGGCCGAGTCTTTATGTGGTTCTGGTATCATACAAAGTGCCACTTGCCTTGCAATCATGGAAAATTGTAGTGGCATAGTGGATTGAAGCGCCATTTTATATAGGAGCCACAATGAAGCTTGAGGCACATAGAGCCACCTTCCAACTGAAGACACAATAAATCATCAAGGCTGTCTCTGAATAGCGTTCCTTTTTCTTATTTATGCGACTTAAGGCCGGACTCGGGTGGCAAATAAACTATGGAGCTCTTGGAATATTCCTACCGCCGTTGGAACCGAAAGGGATTCTCGGCGAGTGCAATGACATCTATGAACTTATTTATATTGCACTCGACACATTGTCTCTCAACTTGTAGATATTTAAAGATGTTATATTCCTCCTAACCTCGTGAAATTCATTTAACACTAAATCTTCCGAGTAGAACACTTTCTAATATGGTGGAATGTGTCTGGATTGTGTAGAGCTGATATGCAAATGTCCTGTTCACACCTGATTGGAGAGGTGGGTGATGCGATAAGACCGCACATGTGTCAGAATAGAGAAGTGAAAATTTGCAAATGGCCGTAGATCAAGATAGCGCTGTGATGGATATACTCAAATGGGTGTATGGGTGTAAGAAGTTGATTTAAATGTTCTTCGAATAGTAACTGGCCAAAATGGAATAGCCCGACACATGGGACGAAACGTTTGCCTTCTAACATTTAGAATTTGTTAGGGGACGAAGGTCACATTTACAAATGGAACATGTTACATGATATATCACATTTGCCAGCTCTATGTTGCCAAGATGTGTAGAGTGGCAAGTTTTGGACACCTACACCCATAGTGGCCACCAAGCCGTGATGCACGAAGTATTACAGCACAGGGGATTCATCGCTGGCAAATTGGCGAAGAAAACCCAAACAAAATGGGTGGAAAGGGAAGAACCTCGATGCGGAACTGCTCGATTATATACTGGAATACCAAATCGCACAGTTTGACGCAGAGGCCGATGCGAACAGGCAGACCGGAAAAGTCATGAAGTGGCTTGTGGGGGAGGAGTAGGTGTGCCGGCGTACGGCACTGGGTTCACTCCCGTCCCCATCATACTTCACCAGTTGTGATTGTTACGCCGGACACTGTCCACCAAACGCAAGAAGCGAAAGTAAATGAAACACAGTGTTTATTGGTTGGTATAAAAGGTTCTGTAAATTTATTGTTCACTTAAGGTAGTTGGTAAAACAATTTAACTCCAAAATATTACGTGTTCGCACCCGCAATAAAAAACACCACACACACACACAGTCGACAAAATTCATCAGTGCCCTACACCGGAGCATTCATGTAACAATCACACAGCTTACACGCCCTTGTACACACGGCTGTACTATAATGCGGTGCGTTGATTCTAATTTGCTCATACCCTTGATTCAAATCACGTTCTTTACTACATGGTAAACGGCATGAATTCAAATGTAATAATATATAATTTATATAATTTGGGCTTGGAAGAGTTTAGTTGTAACAATCAAGTGACAAATGCCAATCACAGATCGTGTGTAGAAGGTCAGTAACGTTTGTTTAGTAGGGCAACCATCCCATTTATTGGCTTAATAATTACAACAACATAATTACTTACATCTAAAGTATATCTAAATTACAAACTAGAGAGCTTAAGAACTACCTTAACTAGGCTTAACTTAAGGTAACCAGGACAAAATAAAAAGGAATGGCGCGGGGGGGGGGGGGGCGCTGGTTATAGTCGATTGTAGAAGCGCCGCTTAAGATTGGTGATGAGAATAATTTAAGAGGCGGTGCTTGAGAGTATAGATAGAGAGGTCGAAGTCGAACAAGGTGGAATCGGAGTTGACATTTCTCAGCATCCGCGAAAGGGCTTCGTTCAGACCATAACAGGTCCGGTGGGGGGCAATGTGCAGAAGGCGGAGATTACGCGTATTTCGAGGGTTTGTGTTAAGAGGAATTAAGTTAAAGAAGTAGGCGCAGTCGACCGAGGCGGAGATGACCCGATGAATAAATATTATGTCAGCCACGACCCTGCGCCCCTCAAGGGTTCTGAGGTTGATTAATTTGAGGCGGTTAATGGTTTGGGAAAGGATTAAGGGGTTTTCCCATCCTAGCCCTCGGAGAGCGAACCGAAGGAAGTAACGTTGAATACTTTCGATTCTACAGATATGGATCTTGTGATAAGCAGACCATACCTGGCTAGCATATTTAAGCAGTGGACGTACGAGGGTGAGGTAAAGAGATCGAGTAACGCAAGCGTCGGAAAATCCCTTAGACCATCGTGTCACGAATCCGAGGGTAGAATTGGCTTTCCGTATTTTCTCATCAGTGTGAAAGAGGAAGTTAAGTTCCCTGTCGCAAAGGATCCCAAGATCTCGAGTGCATTGGACAATGGCCAGGGGTTGGTTATGAAGGGTATAGGAATATGAGGATGAGTGAATACGTTTACGGGAAAATGTTGTAGATTGGCATTTGACGATGTTAAGTTCAAAGCAATTTTTGTCACACCAAGTCGAGAAGCTGTCAAGGTCAGATTGTAGCAGTGTAGAATCAAGTGAAGACTCAATGATCTTGTATAACTTGGTATCATCAGCGTATAGGGACAAGCTGGAATTCTTAATGACCTTATCGATGTTATTAGTGGCAAGTATAAATAGGAGAGGACCCCAGAGGTGGCAAAGTTGGGATTGGATATCATGGACCTGAATCGAACGGGATACAGTCTCTTCTTTAGATAGGAAAAAATCCATATCAGCAATCAAGGTTCGAAACCGATGGCAGATAATATGAAGAGATTAGATTTTGGGAGATTTTATCGAATGCTTTACTGAGGTCGGTTGAGATCATATCGACCTCGTAACCGCGCTCTTGTGCTGAGAGTGTAAAGGAAGTGAACTCAACGAGGTTGGCTGTAGTTGATCGGCCATTAAAAACCATGTTGCCTTGGTGAAGTAAAAGGTTTGCAACGAAAACTAAAAGATTCGTACAAAATGCTTTCCAGAATCTTAGGTGACTGGGACAGTTTGGCGATGGGGCTGTAGTTCGCGACATCATTTTTGGGAACCTTCTTATGGGTGGGGGTGATGAAGGAGGTTTTCCAGATGTGGGAGAATACGCCTTGAGAGTGAGAGATTGGAGATCAGTGAGGGGGAAGCAGAGTGAATGGATGAGATACCCATTATGTCATAGACCCCGTAAAAAAGCAAAGAAAAATGATTTGTCGTGTTTCGAAGCTTAGTTGATCGCGGAAGTTAAAAAGACTCCAAACCCAATTTGTACTGAAGTACAACAACACTGTGCAATACGTTTATCCGATTGACAGATAGAAAACGTTGCCACGGCGAAGCAGATGTTCTGGTTTAAGGCTGACCAAGAACACGATACTGTTTGAAAGAAAATAGTCCAACACCGAGCGATATTCCCGCTAGGGAATATCTTCACGCATTCCAGTATTTGTGACCAATCTAAAAAACCCCTAAAAACCCTCGTCATATCTTAATTTGTCAATTACAGCTGGCTGATACCCGTGTCGAGGTCGTGAACAGCACCATTATCGATCATTTATTTTATATAAATGTGCCACTACGAATGGTGAGATAAAAGTTTGTCGAATTTAATACAATGATGGGCCAATTAACTGCAGGTGTGCCTACAAGTCTCTGGGCATTAACGGTGACAGAGGTGGGACGCCGTAGATAACGTAAAGAAAAGCAAAGGATACGCTTCAGAAAGAAGCAAGTCCGTGGGGCATTCATATTTTAGGGAACCTTCTCACGCCTGAACATTTAAGGGTATGTAACGCTTTGAGACGAAATGTTTTTTGTATGCACACCATGAAAAGGTCCCGCTTGGTAGAAACCTTGACGTGGTGCGGCGGCTTAAACTACGATAAATCACTCAGGCTATGCTCACGGAAGCATACGCTTCCAGCGGGGCCACCCATGTTAGACAGGCTAGCGAAGAGTAACACACAAAGATCTACCGCCCCTAATCCAGGGTGTTACGCGACCCTGTGCCCATTGGATGGTTTGCAGCCAGGGGTGGTATACCGACTGAATTATAATGGCGCCGTTGAAAACCTGCTCAATGTATGCACCCATCAACCACAAATAAACGCACCAGACGTACATACAGCCGAGCCCCAGATCCCAGAGCCCTCTTTCAACGAAGTTGTATACGCAATAAATCCATTGAAAAACAACAAAGCTCCCGGAGTCGACTGCATACCGGCAGAGCTTGTGAAGCATGGAGGAGAGGCAGCCGCTCGAAAGATCCACCAGCTCATCCAAACAATATGGGATAAGGAAGTCACTGTGGAACAATGGAAAACCTCAATAGTCGTCTCCGTTTTCAAAAAAGGCGACAGATCTGACTGCGAAAATTACAGTGTTGCAGTCCAAGCAACATAAACCAAACAATAATTAAAAGAAAATGAGTCCACGTCCATTCATTTAAAAATAACCGAAGGGTAGTGAATGCGACATAACTGACATAATTCCGATAATCATCAACATCGGAATCAATCCCAACAAAAGCACCAACAAACCAAGTCCAATCTAACAACCTGATAGCGATAACCTACATCAGCGATCAGCGTCATCTGCCAGGAAACAGCAAAATCTGCTCTTCATTACCTTCAAAAGAAAACGGACTCTGGTTGTTGACCTCAACAGCGGTTCAACAAGACGAGGAAGAACCTGTTGTTTTGATTGGAAAAGGACCGGTATTTTGAAACGTCGATTAGCAACGGAGGAATGCTGTTTTTTGTTCTGTTACCTGCGGTAGTTTTTTGGTGTCTTCGAGTAATGAAGACTTAGTCTTTCAGTTTTTGTCTAACCAAAATATTCTTTGTCGAAGTAAAACATCGTGAAATACAATTTAAAATAGTACAAAAACTTGCCATCTTTTTGTTGTTTTTATTCTTTGGTGTTTTTCGCTGAACTTCGGTTTTGAATGTGCGAAAGTGATTAGGACAAACAACAACTGTGGTCCATTATCAGGACCTCCATCCCGAGGAAGATTCTAGGACGACTCAACCGGATGAAACTCCTAGGCGCAGACGGAAAACAAAGGGTTGCTGTGGCAAAGGAAAGGGTTCCGGCTGTATCAAACCAACGAGTGGATTTCGGTCTGGCTATTCCCCGTGGGCGAACACGCTGTCAAGGCAACTACTGGAGTTGGTCTGGCTGCCCAACGGGCGAACACAGAGGAATATCATTGATCCCAACCACATACAAAATATTAACAAATGTCATTCTGTGGAGAATCACACCGTACGCAGAAGAAATACTGGGAGACAACCAATGAGGATGCCGTAGGAACCGGCCAACAAGTGACCAAATATTCACAATAAGGCAAGTGCTGGAAAGGAAGTGGGAATACGGAGAGACGGTTCACCAACTGTTCGTTGACTTCAAAAAAGCCTACGACTCAGTCGCAAGGCAAAGACAAAGATAAATGAAGACAAAACAAAATACATGATTACGGCGAGAGCAGGTGGAACTCAGGGATCACCTATAAATGTCAGAGGCAAGATATTTGAAAAAGTTAAAGAATTTAAATATCTGGGAACGATACTGACAGCCAGTAACAAAATGTCTAAGGAAATTAACAAAAGACTACACTCCGCTAACGCTAGTTGGCACGCAGTCAGTAAACTATTGAAATCGAAACTGCTATCACGTAACATAAAGCTCCGTGTCTATAGAACCATAATCATGCCGATTGTTCTATACGGATGCGAAACATGGGGCTCTCACAAAACGGGAAGAAAACAAATTCCGCGTATTCGAGAATAAAGTTTTGAGGGGTATCTTTGGAGGTAAATATGACGAGGAGGCAGGACAATGGAGGAAACTCCATAACCACGAATTGGAAGATCTATACCGCAAACCTACAATAATGAGAGTAATCAAGTCGCGAAGATTAAGATGGGCCGGACACGTAGCACGAATGTGCAATGATTGGACCGTGCGTAGAATTCTTGACGGTTGACCAACGCGAAAGAAACCGATAGGACGGCCGCGAAGGAGATGGGAGGACTATGGGGTGTTACACTGAAACCTTCACCGACTGAGTCAGAATCAACTGTTGAAATTTCGATTAAATTAAACGCTGGACTCTCTGGTCAGTATCACATTCATTTTTTATTTGCAAGTATATTTCAGCTAACATTGAATGTAATTTCAGTTCACACCACACGTATTATTTCAGTTATTTACAATAAAATTTCAGTTCGGAACACAAGTATTATTTCAGTTATATACAATATGATTTCAGTTCACGCTACAAGTATTATTTCCGTTAACATAAAATGTAGTTTCAGTTCGCATCACAAGTATTATTTCGGTTATCATACAATATAATTTCAGTTCTCACTACAAGTATTATTTCAGTTACGTACAATATAATTTCAGTTCAGAACACAAGTATTACAAGTATTATTTCGGTTAACATAAACGTAATTTTCAGTTCGCACACAAGTATTATTTCCGCTAACATAGAACGTAATTTCAGTTCGGAACAACCACCACCGATGAGACAATTTAGACTCGTATGTCAGAATTAACCGATCCCTTGGGACGGCCCAAGAGGGATGTAAATTAACGTGAGGGCGCGACCTGCTCTCACGGAATCCGAATCGAGATTAAATAATTTCATCGAAGCGATAGGATACCAAAATCCCATCATCGCTTCGATGACCATATTTGGTAATATATCCCTTTTGCGTTTGGTTCAACACAAAAGAGGTGGAAATACACACACGATGATTGCTGCTCATCGTGTGCGTCCGCAAGTATGCAGACATAGCATAAGTCCCATCTAAATGTTCGCACAGGTGCGAGTATCTCAACGGCGAAAGGGTTGAAATGTTTACACGATCGACGACTGCGTAAAGCATTATTACTGATCGTGTACATTTCGCTGGTATATTCCCGCAATCGAACTCTGATGGTAAATTTCCATTTGCGAATTCGACTGCCAGGGCGCCAGCCGGATGTCTTCATGCATCGGTCGGTCGGGTGATCGCTCGAGGCGGGCATGCTGTGCCAAGGCAAGATACCTTTTCCTGCTGGTGTGCAGCTGGCGCACAAAAGAATATCGTGTAGATATTGCACAGGCAATATTGGTTGCTTGGTTGTTAAACCAAATTGCCTTGAAAATGTTGTATTTGTTGCCGCTGGAATTTCATATCAGTGAGAATTGATGTTTCACCGGTTTTTCGAATGCTACAGGTACGGCATGGGAGGTAAGTACAGGCTTTTAGTGTATTTCAGGAAACTGTTACCTTTTGTACCTGTAAGGTAAATAGTGGCGTTCAATGGAACTGCCATGGTACTTGTTTTTCTTTTTGGTTGTATGCCCTAGATGGGGGTTTTTACTTAGGTTATGGGAAGATGGTTGGTGGCGTTCGAGGGAACCGCCACAGGACAATGTTAGGTTTGACCTTGATGAGATCGGATCAGATGGTCGGGCGTGGAAGGAGAGTGCACAGGACAGGGAACGATGGCGAAGTCGAGTGGCTGAGGTCATGAACTTCCGGGTTCCTACAGGTCAATGAATAATAATAAATAATAATAAATAGCACAATGAAAAGCTTAGAGGCAAAGGATCAACACATCAGATTACGGCTGCGTATTCGCGAGGATAATTTTTCTCGCTACTTAAACTGTATATTTCTTATTAGTCGTATACGCCTCTGATGATTATTTTTCATTTGTTCGATTCTCTTTTGCGTTCTGTTCTACACTACGGTTATTTGTTTATGTGTGCATGTAAATATAAAAGAAAAACTCGAACTGATTTAGAAATATGTGAAATGTTCAAGTCTAAACGTATTTCAATCCTAGATTAAAAACAAAAGTCTGATGTCTGGTTTTGCGTCATAAACAGGGCCAGAGGTTTGACAATATTCAAAAATGAACAGTTTGCTGTCTGATCCTATATAACTGCAGAGCTATGTAACAATACTAAATGTAAGAAAAAAAAAGGCTCAAATGGAAAAATGATGTATATCATCCTGACGCAGTATACACGTATGTCAAACAAGTTCGGCGTAGTCTTGGGTCGCCAGTCTTCTAATATCCAACAGATTGACAAATATTCTAGTTAAATTAGAAATACGAGGTGTGTGTATTAAGGAGTTTGGACATATCCCAAAATAATACAATGACGATAATGAGTGTACGACCTTCATCTTTCGGCGTCGGGCAATGCTGTAGCTTACAGGTCTCTTTTCAGATCGGCTTATGACAGCAAGCGTCCGTAACATCAGCGTAAGCAAATGAAGGACATGGAGCAGTATGCGCCACCACCAAACACTGTCGTCATACAATTTCACATTTAAAACATCATCTCGATTATGAAAACGCAACAACGTGTGCATAATCCAACATATCGAGTGAAGTAACCGCGTTCAGACAACACTATCAAATATTTTCACTTAAAAATGATCTCGATAGACCACCTTCATAATATCAGTCATGAAGTCCGACGTCGCCCGAATTGGTCTGGTGTAACATTTTAACTGTACAGGTCACCTTTAAGACATCACCCACAACATCGGGCCGTTGCCGTTCTTCACAATGGCCATCTCTCAGGCGGATTTTGTCGACAGTAAAAAATTAAATTAACGCATCCACCTTTATCAATCGACAAGTTGCGTTCCTTGGATTATGCAAATTTTGTGCTGAGCGCGGGAACTGTTTACTTAAATGATAAAGAAAAACTAAAAGAAAAAAACGTTGTGGCAATTTTTATTTCACTGAAAATGTAACACTTCTTTTTTTTAAATACTTGCGTATGAAACTTAACTTTAATCGTATACTACCCTAATCCTAGAAAAGGAAAGTCTATGTGAGCTGGCTGATGATGCAGTTAATCTACCGATTTTGGTACACAGGTGGTTATTTGCTATTCGACCACCAAAACTGTTGGCGCTGTATTATCCTCCCAATCTCTGTGGGAAATAGCCCTACTGAAGAGTAAGACCTCTGTGTGGGCGGCTTCCTGATCGTAGCACAATCGGTCGTCTACAGAAGACATTAATTATTCGAGCGTTCTTCTTCGACGATGACTGTCGAACAGTCGTCAAGAGAAGGCATTTTCGGGCCATGATAACAGATTTCTTAAACCAATTTTGCTAATACGGGTGTAGAGGTTCTCTATATTACACGGAGAACCAACCCACAATTACAACCCAGTTTCACCCGCTAACCGCGCACCAAAAGGTATACCCCAAAAGACCGCATAACCTGAATTCATTAAACTATGCTGATAATGCATAATTGAATTCAACCGTTTCTTGCCACACGGCAACACTATTGCATAAACTACATGAGATTTCCACCGGAAATCACAATTTCATGTTTGTTTAGCAACAGCAAAGTCTGGGCAAGCGATGCTGTTGCTATGTAGCGAAACCGCTGGGGTAATTTCAGATTCCTTGAGTTTGGTTCTCACGCTCATATTTCCCCAAGCCATCGCGGCGTCCCTTTGACCCCCCCCAGACACGCTTTCGCTGGGGATCAATAAACTCAGTGGTCAGGTGAATAGCACAAAAATACTTTTCATCCCATTCCATTTCCCCTTCTCAGAGTACATTGCACTCTGAGATCAATCCAATATCAAAACTGGGTCATTCGGTCACCATTGATTTTGCGTTCACTGCACGCGAAAGCAAAATCATCCCCGGGATCATCGCGCTCTTCGTTTCGGTTCTCACATTCTCTTTGAGCCCATTGACTATTGAATTAACCCACAAGAATTTATTCACCTCGATGGGAGGGGGAAATGAATGAATGCAGATGAGAGCGCGATCTAGATTGGTTGATCGTTGGATAAGACCGGCAGTCCATTTCCATCCCTAAAACGATTCACACCGGTCGAGTGAGTCGTGAGTCAAATTTCACCTCTCGATGAGAAAGTCGTTTTTCTATCAAGGGAGTGCACACACGCAAAGTCAAACGTTCGTTTAATTTTTAACCTTTTGCACCAAGTAGAGTTTTTACCACCGTCGAGCTGGGACGCGTACCAGAATTAAACTAAATGTCAACATCAAATGATATAGAAAAGTAATCAATGATTGTTAACTTAGTTTATATAGAAAAGTAATCAATGATTGTTAACTTAGTTTTATAAACAATATTAATAAGAAAGAGGTCCAGCGGAATCATCGGAATTAAATTAAATAGCAACATCAAATGATAGTAAAGTAATCAGTGATTGTTAACTTAGTTTTATAAACAATATTAATAAGAAGTGATCCTGCGGAATCATCATATGTTCTGATACAGAAAAATAAGTAAAAATAAAAATACAAAGAACTCATAAACCAAAAAGGAACTCCAGTGCATTTTATTTTGCATTTCCTCTTGGATATTTTTGTGAACGACTTCCGGCGGAACCAGCGGTGGGTGTTACGTGAACCCGTGTCGTGCCAGACACACTACTTTAAGTCCCCACACAGGTATGGATAACTTTCGGCTCGAATAGGATGGCGCCACGACACACAGCCCGAGCCACTATTGTTAGTTTAATTGAGTCTTTGTTCATCGGTAGACTACTTTCAGAAATAGCGACTGCCGGCTTCTGTGATCAGCGCCTTCAGAATTTTTCTCTGTGATTATTTGAAGGCCGAAGCTTACGTCGACGGGCTAGAGAAACAGGAAAACTTGAAAGACAGCCTTCGACAAACATGTGTACCCAAAACAGTTTGAAAAGTAATGGAAAAGAACAAAAACGAACCATCCACGTTATATGTGTTGTGGCAGACATTTACGAGATAACATATTCAAAATGCGATTAAAACAGATTTGCAAGATTCAAAATAAACAAAAGATCACCTCACAACGAAAAATGTAAGCTTTCTTTTTCAGTTATCACCAAAAAATGTACCGAAAGTGTAAATGGCCCACACTGTACTACATCAGTATAGGTCCAATATTTTTTTACTACTACTAATATCGAAACTATTCTGAGCTCGTTCCCAGCTAACACCAGAAGCCATCATAAACTAAAGAATTTCCACATGATTTAACTAGAATATTCCATATCGGTATGATACAATAATGTTATTGTTTGATGTTATAAGCCAATTATAAACTCGTGCAGGCGAGCAGATAATTTAAACAAAGAAATACTTTAATACAACACTGTGTGCGCTCTCTTGTTGAAAACTCACCACCTACTAACAGTCTGTTTGTCTGTCTCCAGCACTGTATTTTCCGCAACTGTAGTAGCATTTGCGTTAATAGTGAGCTAGGAAAAGAAACGACTGGTACGCCCATAATCTCTCCCCCGGATAGCCCTTTATAGCATCCCCTTCGTCGGCAGGCAGCTGTATGAGTGGTGAACGGCGATATTGCATGGATTTTCTAAATGACCACGGCCAGAACCATAATCGTTTTACCAGACCTCAATTGTGTCCATTAAATCCGTCTCTGATTTGAACCAATGCACATGCCGATGATTCGTTTTGTGCATGCACACATCTAATTCCAGGGGTTAGTCGACCACCTCGTCGGGCTCGGGTGGCCTGTCATGTGCACCGGATAATCGATTAACTTCACAAAATAGACTGAGGAAAAAAGTTTATTTTGCGATATTTTTATGCACTGAAACGCAAGAGTTAATATCTGTAAATCCTTGCCACCCTCACAAAGTATTTTCGAATACAACAATATCTGCATTCAAGAGCGGATTCCTGTCACCCGATCCGTGAAATGAAAACGAAATCGCATTCGATCCGGATGTCCTGGCAAATGGCGCGGACAACAACTGTATGCAGTGTATTTGTCATCGTCCTTATGATTGCTTATGGGACATATTATGCTCACAATGCAGCAATGAGACGTTTGTCTGACCAATTTGCAATAGCGACGCCGCACTATGTTACCCCGAATGCTGGGAGTGACAAGTGCATAACTAACAACGTTAGCTGGCTATATAATTGTAATAAACTCCTGGGTAGATGCAAGTGTATCCTGGTCGACAAAACTAACCCCCGCCCTATGAGTATCGCAGCCAACCCAGTCACCCCAGTCGGAGACAAGATTTCTTTTTTCCTTCCGGTGTTAGACAAACAAACTTCACCTCGAGGAGCGGTCCAGGACCTGAACTACGGAGACCTATGTCGTCCGCCATGGCATCGTATTCCTTGTCGACGTCTTAATTCCTTTGAAATGTCGACTAATATAACACACGGAACTGCCAAATTTAAAAGGTTCGTCACCGGAACGTGTTCAGAATTCCCGATCGCAGGGTTCGTCGAAAATTAATGGTGCTTTGGGGTGCGACTAAAGTTTGCAGTGGCTGAGGAAGAGTAAAGTTTCCGAAACACCATTCCAGACAGGATCTCTGGCTTTTGTTGTTGCTGTATTTTTTTTTTCTTCGCTTTTACAAGGACGGAATCCAATTTCATGCGCGCATTTATATGTGAGCCACGTGTTATGAGGAAAAGACGAAAGCATTACGCGTCAGGAATAAAATTATTTATTACGCCCTTACGTGTGTGTATCCTTATGAGGGGAAATTTTTTTTTTATTTTGCGTCGCAACATCTTTTCCTTTGGATTTCCAGTTCGTCAATGTGCGTCAAGTGACTTCCAAAGGTGATCCAAGGATGTTTGGAGGATTACATTATTAAGCTTCGTTGTGGTAGTACTCCGTTTGTGGTACAGCATCGGTGACAATCCATCCAACCTCGAAAAGGGTTCAACTCCCGCCATCTTTCTGTACGCATCGAAAGGGATTTCATTGTGTCAGCAAATCGAAATACGAGTTTTTGGTAAATTCCAACAAGGATTTGCACAGTCGGCGTTTGTTTTCGATGGTTGGTTGGGTGCGACGCTTCAAATCACCAATAAGGGAAGAAACGTCGAAATTGTCAGAAGGAAATAAAGACATTCCGTAGCTTCAGGACATTGTCATATATTCAATGATAAAATGCTAATGAGTCAGTCAGACGGACGTAAAAGGATAGAATTTGCTCCTTTCAAGGGAATTCATTGGCATTCAGTGGTCTTGTGTGTACGTGCCAAAATACGATTTTATTAAGATCCCTGAGCTCTTTGTCAAGTGGTGATCTGTAAGCCCCCTACCTAGGTATATGATGATGTGGTCTTTCTTTTGAGAGAAAATGAAACGAGGTTGCCTTTGAGATAAATTGAATGGAAGTTATGTCGGTGTACCAAATTTGATTCGAGAAGACGGACCTAATAAAAACCTAAACCATTAGACGACAAAATTCTCTTGTCAAACAAGTGTAAATCGAAAGTGCGTAATGAAGTAATAGAAATTATATACCTATATAATGTATTGTCATTTTTAAATCCACTACGATGGCTGGCAAATTTCGATTTCATAAAGAATTGATTAAACGCATCACTCTCCCGAATATCGTTTTTCATCTCACATACAAAACTGTACATAAGGTCGGTTGGCATAAAATTCTTTGATATGTGCGGAAATATTAGAAGTTTGTACAGCGGTGCTTATTTCTAGCTCATATGAAAAAACACCGACAGTATATTTGTACATAAAAGGTAAAACCCCGCCTCGCATTATGAAGTCCAATATGTCACAATTTGACACCCACTTATTATTAAGTCGCCAATTAAACCCACGGGCGCAACAACTTCCTAACCATCACGACTACTATTGAATGTGTGATAATTATTTATTAAGCCAATAGTGGAGTGTAGCCCCACTAAACTAAACCTAAACCTACGTATGTGCATCATACAATCTCTTTATCTATCGAAGCTGTTACTGAATACTTACCAGCCAATAACCAACCAAATCATGATGCAAAAGGTTACCGGAGACGTTGTTGTACTGAACATTCAGCTCTCTCAAAGGTATATTTCGTCTCTGACTACCAACTGAATTAGGAGAAACAGCAAGACCGAGTTCGTGTATGAAGACAACTCTAGAAGAAAGAGTTTGGGTTTGTAATGTCGCGAGCAAACAGGGAAAGAAGGGTCAGTAAAAGAGTGAGAGTAACTTAAAATGTACAACACATTGTACTCATCCGAACAGACTTGAGCGACCTCTTCGAGACTCATTTCCAAACAGCAGAGTCAGCTCATCACCAAAACACATAGTATGTCCCAATGTCGTTAGGGTCACTTATAGCGTTTGCGATGATAGTGAGGAACGTGTGATTCGAACTGAAGCTATGACAGTTAAAATCACCAAAATTAAACCAATGCTTAACACATCAGGCTACTGGCCGCGTGTACGAATTAGATTTTTAAACTGAAGTGCATTCAGCTCTGATGCATTTTCTTATTCGATTTTCGTTCGGTGTTCTTCACTATTTGCTTGTGTATTGTGTGTGTATCTGTTAGAAACGCCACACACCTGCTTAAAATTCAACACTATAACGCTACCTCATGATGAGTTGTGGCATTAAGATCATTGAAGTTTCAGCAAAAATCGTATATACTAGCTGTATGCATACGTTTTTTCCGGTTTCTTTGGTAAAACAAAACCCGTAATTTTCTACAGAAATCAATTTTTTTTATTCAAAATATTGGCCATCAGCTACTACACATTTCGCCCATCTTTCAGGTAATATGTGAATGGCATGCAAGAAAAACTGCTTGTCTTTCGCGGCAAACCATTCTTCGAGCCATTTTCAAACTTCCTCGAAATCGCTGAGGGGCTCCATTGATGCGAAGAGGTGATAGTCAGATGGTGCCATGTCTGGGGTGCAGAACAATGCCCCGTCCAAGCGATTTCAAGGTGTCTTTCACTAGAAATGCTGTGTAATGCACACTTTTCACTGGCACCATCTCTTAGTTAAACCGGAAAAACGTATGCATACACCTGGTATTGATCTTCCCCATTGCTCGTAAACGTCTGCTGATTGTTTCTTGTGACACATGTAATCCTTCTGCTAATTGCCGTTGAGTTTGAGATGAGTCATCATCCAATAACTCCTGCAATTGCTCGTCTTCACATTTTTGTGGTCTACCCGAGCGCTCACTGTCTTTCGCATTGAAATCACCACTTTTAAATTGTCGAAACCATGTCTCATACGTTCTAATTGATGGAGCGTGTTGGCCATATGTTTCTACCAACAAACGATGGCTTTTAACTGCATTTTTCTTTTGATTAAATAAGTAAAGCAATGCATGTCGCAAATGTCCTATTTCAGGCAGAAAACTCGACATGATCACTGAACGATAAAACTGTAACACCAGAGCGGAAACCTCTGATGTAGAAATTTAATATTTAGTTATCTGAAGATTTGTTTGATTAACTTATGTGTATTTTCTTATTGGTTAAATGATTTATATTTTATTAGGCCCCACGTTGGGTGCCAAAATGCAACACCTGAGCGTAACCCCAGATGTTAACATTTATTATTTAATTATCGTGATTTGATTTTAGTTATAGTTAGTTTTAGTTAGTTTTTTAGGTACAGCTTCTCTATGGCGGCAGGAGGTACTTACGTGTTACGACAGTATAGCGTGAGATTATTCGGCTTCTCTCTGGCGGCAACTTCTTCAGCGTTGTGGTTGTAAGGTTGAAATTGCAATGAAAACTTTACTACACTTGTCTGAATAATTTATTTATTGGTTGGGAATGGCGGCCCCTAGTTTTATTACACAATTACTTATAAAAAGAAAAGTAAGAAGGCCCGCTGTACCAACGCTAAGACTGCAACCTTCTTACTTGGTTATTACGCTACACTGCGAACTAACAAGAAGAACCGCTGTGCAATTCCGATGGCTGCAGTCTTCCTGTTATATTATTACACTGCAAAGAAACTCTCTTATACTACCCTTTAAATACCAAATTATTGGTGAGATAATGCAGATGATGAATTTTTCTCATCCAGAACGTGTAACCTATTCTGAGGTTATTCGCCTGTCATAATCCATTCGCAATATTCAATAATCGTTTAATTGTTCTGCAAAAGCTGCAGCGACAGAGAATTGAGCAATTCCATAATCGTTTAATGTACCTTGCCAAAATGCAACGGTAATGATTTGCGCAATTACTTAATCGCTTTACATGTGGAGAACCAATTATAGGCCATTGTCCGCATGTGCCAATCGTATCTTACGATTCATTGCGCCTCACTGCTGTGTTCGCTACTTCGCTGAACTCAGCACTTTTCCGACGCTCGATTATTTCGTCGTCGGTGGCCTTTGCTAATGCCGCTTGTGCTCGCGTATCATGTATCACACTTGTAAACATATGTACTTGTAACATGAGACCGTGTAGTTCTGTGGACAGGTGCTTGTTTCATTTTCGTAATACGAAGCAGAATGCAAGGTAAAGTGTATGACTGATATATGCTTGGGCATGGATGGGTAATTATCGCAATGTATGCGATATGAATTATTTGTTCGTGGGGAAGGCTTTGCTTCTGAATGAACGCGAGTATTACATTGTATGCGGAATACTTGTGACGATTGACTTGTTTATGGTATTGTGAATGACCATGAAATGGATAGGCGTGTATCGCGATATGAGTCAAGTGAATGATGATTGAATTGCTGTGAAGATTCATTGTTTGAGGATGGTTGTTTGGGATTATGTATGGTATTGTTTAAGAGGGGGTGAATAGCGAGGTGTAACAAAACAAAGACGCTAGTTTTTGGCGGAGTCAACTTCTGTGTGTTTGTAGTTAATTCTCAGACGAACAAAATGACGTATGTTTCAAATTAATACGCTGCATACTTTTCGCTGGAGCCATCCCTTAGTTAAAGTTATGCGTACACCTGATAAATTCGAAGCACCAGTATCGTCCTAGCCGCGAGTGTAGCATCCCATGTCAGAAAATAGTGGCGAAGCAGCCTCCCAACATCAAATTTTGTAATAAGTAAGACAGATCAATCTATGAAAAACTTGTTACGCGTTAGAAATGTTGACCTTAATACGTTTATCTATTGGGGCCTTAGCGCTTTCCGACGAAGTAAAGAACCAACGATATGAAAAGGTTGAAACCAAGCTGTCGACGGGATATTGGACCCCAGACGCAGTTGCCCGACGATGATTCAGCTCGCTATTTAAGCTGTCTATGGCTATGTTTAAAGCTCTTCTATGCAGCTATGATGATTTTTTGTCGATTCTTCAATTACATCTTTGGTAACGTTTCGCAGTAACAAATTCAAATATTTGCTTGATAGGAGATTTATAGCTATGAGTCTACCTTTTGTGTGCGAGATGAAAAACTCATAAAGACAATGAACTAAAATGGAATTATCGGCTCCGAAGATAATTCTATCTGCTGGAAAAGTAATGATTTTAATGATTATCTTCAGGAATGAAAACAATCAACCGCGAATCCTAGGCATCATTATTGTAATTTTTGAGTGCTAAGTCGAGAGAAGAACGTTTCGTTTTCTTTCGTCAAGACAAGGATTCAATTTTTACAGCAACGGCCGAAAACAGTTGTTACACCTCGCTACACAACCCTTCTCTCACATCCAACAATCAGACTCGACCCAATTAATCAATGAACGCTTCTTTTCATAGGCAATTAATACTCTTATCGCACACGTTACGACTCTTTTTCCAACACTCTTATTAATTGCCCACCTACGACGCGTGTTCGCTTTCCAAAGCCGCAGGTTTCTCGGGTATCATCAATTCGTATTCACATAATATACGAAAGCAACCCAACCATAGCAAACTAACACACCATCTCGTATGGCACATTCTCGCTCCCCAAGGCTACACGCCAGATGTCCATAAAACAAACTTTACGCCGGGCACCCAGGCATTTGTCACACGGACTCACATTACAAATTGCGTCCTCTGCTTCATAACCGAAAACAGGTGTCACACAAGCAATTAACAATTCAATTGCGGAGATCTGCGAAAAGCCAGATAAAGCAACGAATGCATTTTGATCGAACAATGGATTGTATGTGGGCCATTGTGTTGGGTCAAATGCGAACCCCAATTAAGTAATTGCATGCAACTTAACTGGGGCAACTAAATGAAAACGATTATGGGGAAATACAAATGACTCAGGCTAGGCAAAGTAGGTCACACATTCTGGTTGAGGAAAATGCATCGTCTGCATTTTCTCACCAATAACTTCGGTATAAAAGAGTGCTCGCGAATGAACTAGAGCGGAGAATAAAATCATCATCATCATCATCATCGGCACTACAACCGGGAACCGGTCTTGGCCTTATTTAGCAAGTCTTGAGACTTGTTAAATTTTCCATAATGATTTGTTTTTTTCCGGGCAAGGTCATTAGTCTTGCGCCAGAGGCTCCCCGACGGGGAATCGAACCCCGGTCTCCCGCGTGACAGGCGCGTATACTAACCACTATACTATCGAGGAGCCCGGAGAATAAAATGGTCAACCAAAAGTGTTAAGGGATGGATATTCCCGCCTTTTTAAAACTAAAACCAAATAAAGTAAAAGTCGAGTTTTAACTCCAAATCTCAATACCACGAAGTCAGCCATCTAACCAGAAGACCCACTGTAAGTGACTCCAAATATTCACAATAACAAAGTATTAAGTGTTGTAAGCTTAAATACAACACAGTTATCGAATTGGCTCCTCACGCATTCTAATCGCCAAATATATATCATAATCAAATTATTTCATGTTTCCAAATTTGAAAAAAAAATAAATAGGTGATAGAAGATCTGCCAACAATGAAGAAGTAGAGTCTATGATTCATGGCTACCATATTTCGAAGAACTTAACGCATCTCACCCTTAATTGAGTGTTGAGGAATTTAAACATCGTTGGCAAAGGTTCATCGAGATCAAAGAAAAACTAGTTTGAGAAATAAATGTTTTTTTCTAAATTTTAGTGTCCTCAAAATCAAGGTTTAAGATCAAGGCGTAAAATAAAAAGACTGATTCAAATTTAAAACCAAATTCAAAATAAACCTTCACACAGAGGAGTTCCGTGATCAAGTATTAGAAAGACAATTAATTTCATTAAAACTTCAATAAAAAAAATCCTTAAAATTTTTTATATCCTCCGTCACAGATTAGTTCAGTAATACGGGACGAGCGAAGAAAAATTTAATCCACTTTAGCGTGCAAGAAAATTAGCAATTTAAGACCAAGGTCTGATTAACTTATCCATTGTTAATCATTCCTCCTCACCCAAAAAATCAACCCTAATAAAAGTGAACCCTCGAAACTTTGCCTTTCACGCCCCTATCTTTTTTATTTGAACCTGTCCCAGAAAAAAGAAGCTAAAACGCAATAAAATTCGAAAATTCAACAAAAAAAGAAAGGAATCAAACTCTATAAAACCCATTAAGTTCCACTGCAGTCCTCTTTGATTATTTTTTCCAATATTATGGGTATTCAATTTTTCGTCCCTATTCTGTGGCATGCGCCAAAGTAGAGTCGTTTTGACGCCGTTGATGTTTCTTAATTTCTCAACTTGCAATGGGAGAGAGATCCGTTGGAGTAATTAATGAGGGCAAGTTAGGGTGATTTGAGGGAAAAATAATGAAGAGTGGACTCCGGCTGAATTCCCAGGGGATGGGGTTTGTCGTGGGAGTAATTATGAAGTCATTTATCTAAAGGTTGGGTGTTATTGACTTCCAATCTGAGGAGATGGAGGTGATTTGAAAAAGTCTTGAAACGATTTTGCAATAAAAACGTAAGTCTAACAGTGGAAAAGGATTCAACTGTTTAAATGATTTGCTATTTTAGACTAAACTACTTTGCAGCTCTTTAACTAATTACAAAGTGAAACTTCATTCACAACAATCGTTGTCATGATAATGGAGAGTGTTAAAGTGTAAATCAAAACAAAAAAAACTGAATGTTTAGGTTACGATTGATAAACGTTTTCGTACTCGTAGGTATCACAATTAATTCACAATATTCGTTGAAGGCGAATAGAAATATAAAATAGAATTGAACGGTATGATGCCTTTTGATTTTTCACTTAATCTGACATTTTTACATTTTATTTATATTTTAAACTTTGTTATTTCTCTTAGTTTTTTTAACATACGAGTTAGACGAAAAATGCTTAAACGCTAGCTTATTTATATTAAATCTTAACTTATTGGTCCCCAGCGGACACTTAAAGCTAAACATAAGGACACGAATGTCGCAATTATTATTCCTTTTCTGTTTATTAATAAATTTTTTTAATTATTTACTAAAACAAAGAAAATTAAAAATGTTGTGTTTTTTTTCTTTTTTATACATTTAATTTAAACTCAGTTCACTGACTTAACCTACCTTGTTTTTAATTATTATTAAAACTCACCTAACTCTTCACTAACCTAAGAAAAGATATGCAAGCCTGGCAATGATTTAAGATGTTTGTTACTACGCCGCTTTCCAAAGCTGCTGGCGTTGTTTATTGCTTTCTCTTTGATCTCTATTAGATATCGTCCTACTGTAGCTGATTCTTCTTCTGTGTGTGCGCGTTCCCGATCATAATCTATTCACTTGTCTAGGCTCAATCAAAATCAATGGTGTACCAAATTCATCCTAAATGTGGTCTGTGGGTATTTTACTAGTGCATCAACACGGACCCTAGTTTGATAAAAGCACCACCGATGTTACACTGGAAATTGTTCGGCCGAAAGAAAACAAAACGAATAACAAAAAAACACAGGAATTGTTCAGTTGGTAAAATGTTCTTTTTATTTGAGTTTGTGGCGGTTCCGCCAAACCCCACTGTCTACTTACCGTAAAACCCCCATAACATCCAGCCAATTTCCTAACTGCACTAATACATCGCATTAGCACCTGAAAATCCTTCACGCATCATATATATCAAATCTATAATCTTAAAGTCCCTGTAAAGAAAACTTACCTTTTCATGCATCTCTTCGCATACATTTTTCCTTAATATTCCGATTCCACGGTCCCTTTCGAATTTCACACCCATTAGAAAGGTCTAATGGATTGTGAGTTTTAACCGAAAGAAGTTAAACAAAACCCTGGACCGTACGTCCATTCAAATTGCACGATATCCGTCGGCCTGCGCGCCAGATGTGCTATGCAAATAGAGGCGGCACACAATCGACACCACCACGGATGGTGATAATGATGATTAAGGATGTATGCAAGGAATGACTTCTCCTCTCAGGAATATAAGAAATTTCCCCTGGGATGAGTTAGCATACTGCTAACAGAGATATCGACGATTCTGTTAGTGGGCAGAATGGGAAATTGTCTCTGGGGAAGATACAAATACGACCGGTATTCAGATACTTGTGGGTAGTGCAGAAGTTAGTCTAATTTTGACAGTCAAAGCGACCAGGGGTGGAGAAGAATTATATTGTGTGAGGTAGGACAAGAAAAGAAATATCGAGGAGGAAGTCAGCCTGCGGTTTCATCAACTTTTAAATATTATCGTGTGTTTAAGGATATATCCGTTTTGTGCAACAACTATTTAAGTGTTTCGAATTAAATTGTTCAAGGTGTGTAAAGATTTTCATGTAACTCATTTTTGTAAGCGTTCCACCGCGCTAGTAAAGAACAGAGTATTAGTTTCACGTTGCGGCTTATAAACAGTCAAGTTTAATAAACAAAAATAAAAGTTCAATTAAAACAACCCTTTCTGAGTTTGTATTTGGTACTGTATGCGCTCCGTTGGTGTTTTTCTCTTCTCTGCGGTAAACAGTGTTCAGCGGAACACTTGGACAGCTACAAAATCCGCTAAAGGTCTATCGTCGGGAAGTCAAATTCCATCCGCTGACCATCATGGTCACGCGATCTTCCGCTCTCCGCCGGCTGCGGAGATGCGTAATATACCTCGGGGTCGTGTCGAAGTGTTTGCAACCTCCATGTCGAATTTTATATTTGCGGCAGTCTTCGAAGATTGTGTTTTCTTTATTGCCTTCATAATGTAACTTTCACGCAGTGCTACCGTAAATTTTAGTATCCGATAAAAAAATGAAACGAAAACAATAATCCGCGAATTCAAACAAGTTGTTCCAATAGCAGTGTTTTTCCTTGATTTCGAAATAAACTTAACTTAAAGAGATCAGTGTGTTTCATTTATATTATTTTCTCTGGTGCAATCTGTGTATGTCCTTCACCGGCGTTGGGTAAACAGTGACCGAATGAACAAATCGACGATGGGGATAGGAGAAAATCAGCGCCGTACGCCGGTGCACAATGCTCCTACCCCACAACTTCACGGGTGACAAGATGTTATTCGTTGTTACAAAACACTGAGTCATTTAATATTGATTATGGTGAATATGTTAAAGTCAATGAGTGGGAAACTTCCCTTAGCTCTAAACACTGTACATTTTGGGGAAGCACTTCAATCAGCGATATAAGGTGTGCGACTTGATAACATACGATCGCGGCAAAGTTTTGTTGTAGCTCGCTAGCACAAATTAACACACATACGGATTAACATAAAATTATATTTGGTCACACGTAAGAAACGACAGCAGCAATTAATTGCGGACTCGACACCATGTAAGGAATGGCACTCGGATTAAGGCAACACGTACTAATGCACTCGACATTGAATATACTGCAACGATCTTCTGGTGACTCGAATAGTGCGTGCCCACACTTAGGGATATGCAACTTGACTTCTACACACAGCGACCTCGACACGTGTGTGCGATTAGACGGTTAAAATCTGACTCGTGGTGCCACTGCACCAATCATACCGCCAGTCGCAACTGGGGTGGATTTTCGCGCTATGGTGAAAAACGATTTGGATCCTCTATCTACCCGGCAGCCAATGAGAACGCGATTTGAGTTTCACTGGAAGGGTTTCCATGTATATCGCCCAGATAGGTTGGATGTCCGTACCTTGGAAGTGAGGACAACGAAAAATGCATTGATTAAGAAGAAGAGAAACCAATCAGCGGCTGCACAGAGGCTGAAGGCCTTGCCATTGTAAATAATAGAGGGTATCGCCGGCGGCAGAAATTGATTTTTCTGTGATGTTAAGTCAACAGAAAATTCGTTCGCGATGGCAAGGGCTAGGATGGATGGGTGTATGTTTGTTTTAGAAAACGGATCGTAGGACATGACCATTGATATGATTGTTTGGATAACAATTATGGTCGTGTCCAATTCGATGATCAGTTATTGGTTAGGCGATCGATCATGGGAAATTTGGCTTGCAGATGTGCAAGCGAGCAACTTGCCAGGCTTGTCTTTGGACCAACGGATTGTTGGAAAAAGTAAACACAGGGGGTTTGCTGTGTATATGATAGACATGGACTCCGGCAAGAGGACCCGGGAAGATTCTCAAATGGTTCGCAATGGTCATGGGTACCAACTAGAGGAACCGATTACGCTTCGGGGAATACAGCAATGTTGCTTGATGCTGTGGCGAGATGATGATCTTGTCATGGGTTATTTTTCAGGTAATTAAAATGATTGAAGGGTAGTGTTGAATCAGGCCTCTTTTGACCTGATGTATTTTCTTGCTGTTAAGCACCTAACTTTTAAGGCCCTACTGTACACTAGAGTGCAACACCCTTAGCGTGATAATTTTTGGTCGATGTTCGGGCGCAACGCCACTAAACATCTAAAAAAAGTATATCTTGAAGATTCGGGCGCAACGCCACTGAATATTTCATTTATATTTGTAATGTTAAATGTAAATTAATGTTGTGTGTGTTATATGTTTATTTATGTGAAATTGTACATTGTATAAATGTGTTTAATTTTTAAATTGTTTAAAAAATTTATATGTAATGTCGTGTTGTTCGTGTTTTCGTTGGGACAAAGGCGGTGAGGGAGTTACTACGTAACAATATTGAACTATCGCCAATTTCTTCCTGTATCCCTTGTGGCCTGATAACTACAGTGTTCTAAACAGAATAGTTTCACATTTCTAGCCATTGATTTCGAGTTTCCAGACATCGCAGTAGCGCCTAACTTCATTGAAATCCCACTGCTATTGGGTGTTAATGGTCTCAAATTTCTGAGCTGTTCTATATATTATCAGATCGTCTGCACACACAATGGCTTGACGAAGAGTGCCTACCAAGAAACCAGTGCAGAAAAGGATCGCAGATAGTACTGCACAAAGTTGGAGACCATTCTTTCTTTTTTAAACAACGATCACGTTGCCGCTTATAAAAATGAATCTCCTGTTCCTATTTTAAATGCCTAGTCTGATTTACTTGTAAAATAGTCCTTCAATCCATACAGTGTCTTCGCCTAAACAAAGGCCATCGCGGAGAAACAGCAATAAACTAAAACGCTGGTCCCATAGGGCAAAACAAATACAATTATCACAACCAACGACGAATGCCACGATCCCACGATCGCTAAGAATAAACCACACACCGGAATGTTTACAGAAGCAACGCAACAGGAGGTGTGAAAATTCGGGCTCTACGGCCACACAGGCGGCAACCTCCGCGTTTGTGTGTGTGAGTGCGATCTTCCCTGGTGGAGAGATTCTCGATTAAGAGAGAATCACCAGGACAAGAGAAACGAAAGGGAAAGAGAACTATGGAGTGAATAGAATCATCCCCAAAAAGAAAATGATAGTTGGGTCTACATAGACAACCTCAACGAGGAGGTTGATCTGCGCAACGCAATAAAACGAGAAAGAAACTGCTCTACCCGAAATTTTAAACCTTTTAAATACGCGAGTTAACTTGAGTACATTCGCTGAACTGCCACCAAAGGCAAACACCATAAACGTATATATTCGGCGTTCAACGCACAGCAATTCAGCGCGCACAGCGCTACGACCGGGAAGTAACGCGCACCAAAGAAGAGCTCTTGCGGTTCAGTAGGGCTTTGTCCCACAGAGACCGGGTCGATAGTATTGGTCAGCGCCAACAGTTCTGGTGGTTGAATGCCATATAAAGACCTGGATACCAATGTCGGTATAGAATAACAGTATCATCAGTCAGCTTACATAGACTTAGCTTTTCTAGAATTAGGGTAGTATAGGATTTAAGTTAAGTTAAGTTAAGTTATTTTAATTAACATTAAAAAAAAGTATGTAGGTTAAATTAAAAAAAAAAACAAAAAAAAATCGACACAGAGTTTTCAAAATTTTTCTTTGTCATTTAAATAATTATAAGTACTGCCACAATCAAAGTTCTGTCGCCGAAAGGCAAATTATACAAGAGTTATGTAAGGTTTAGCTTAGAGCATCTGCGTAGGACCAGTAAGTTATAATATAAGATAATTAAATTAGAATTTAAGCATTTTTTGTCTAGCCCGTAATTTAGAATATAAAAAGAAAATAAAAAAATTTTATAAAAATGAAAAAAAAAAAAAATAATTAATGACAGACTAAATTGTAAAGGTTCAGATAAAGATTTCCACCACTCAAAATCATTTTGTTTTTTTATTTAGTAAAAAAGTGATTCAAAAACAAAATTGGATGATTAATTTTGCACCACCTTGTAGTAAGTCTGTGGGGGTATAAGTGGGGATGTGCCAGCGTATGGCACGTATTCCTTATATCTCCCATCGATCCGTAGAAAGAATATTGTTCGGATAATAACGTCTGAAAAAACGTTGCTCGAAACCCAGGTTTGTCGTATAGCCATTCGTCTCTCAAAATGCGGCATCGCTGATTTGATTATAAACGTTATTATCGGTTTTACTGGCGAAGTACCTTCTTCCACACATTTATGTTCACATTTATTGAGGAATGTGTAATTGTAAACATTTATGGGACGCACGTCCACTTTCTGATTGTAACGAATCCGATGAGCATATTGGACGACATCTCCTTCAAGTGGATAGATAAATAAACGACTGAAGTCTAATTCAAATAATAACTCACGCCAAAGTAATCAATAAGAAAGATAACAGATACTACTGCCAGCAAGCGTTTTAATTTATTGAAAATATTCACTAGTGAGAACATCCCGATGCCGTCACACAACACATAACTCAGGTAATATTTCTAATAATTATTAATCGTCACTTTCAACCATACAACGTACAAATTGAACCGACTTATTTAACATAAAAATTGGATGTCCGCGGACGAGCGTGTGCATAAGTATCCACACGCGGCTGCGATTAGCGACACAACCTCACTATCCTAAACACGTTAATCGACTGGCTTGAAAAGGGAAGAAATTGGATACAAACAAAAGAGAACATACTTCTGCTCTCTCATTGTCACGTTCTTCGATGTGTGGTAGGTTACGTCGGTAAACTGATGATCGAAGAGAGCGGGACAATGAGAGAACAGAAACACGCTGTACGATTATCTTGGGGTGGATTTGGTTGTATGTGCATGAATCAATGTAGTTCTGAGCGGAACCCGTTGACCTGATTCGGTGGCATGGTGAGTTCAGTATACATTGATCCATACGAAGACAGAACTGAGAAAGAGAGGGGAATTGAGCTGATGATATTCACCTGCAAAAAGAGAACATTGATCCCCAGCGAATGAAGTGTCTGGAGAAAAGCCGAATTAACGCTAGGGAAATATTATCATGTGATTCAATCGAATGTTTTGATAAATTTCCCAAGCGGATCTGCAATGATGCGACAACTTCATCCGGCTGGATTTGGTTGTCGCTAATCGACATGGACACGAGTTGCCGTATGGCAAAAAAGGTAAGCTAAACTCATTTATGCATTGTCTGCCTGGTACAATGAGTTTAGCTATGTGTCCATGGTGGAGACATGCTTTGCAGGTGAACAGGTAAGTAGGGGGAAATGGGGTTGATTTGACGCGCTGTAAGGCGGTCGAAATTAGGTAGGAATTGTGATTGGAATTGTGGGTTGTTTCTCATACAGAATAGAGAAACCCCCACAAGTCTATTGCAACCTTCGGCAAGAAATTGGAATCAAGAACTTATTGTAAAATCAGGATTACTCAAAACTAAATAAGAATGAGGTTTTAGACATTAGACCAAACCAAAGACAGACAGATTTCCCCTGTAAAATGGTTATTATTATTTTGCACCTTATTTATAACTTATTAAGTATAATGGCGCAAGGCTAATAACCTTACCCGGAAAAACAAATTATTATGGAAAATTTAACAAGCCTCGGGATTTGCTAAACAAGAACAAGACCGGATCCCGGTTGTAGTGCCGATGATGATGATGAAGTATAAGGACAATTTACCAAATGTTTTACTTGGTCAAAGAGAGGCGGCAATAGACGTCAATTATTTCCTGTCTTCTCCATTTTTGGAAATGTTGCACATGAATTAATTCACGCTTTTTCCAAATTCGCTGTTGGTTCCCAACAAAATGTAATAAGGAATGCACAAAGGGGAATAAATGATTGAACACACAAGGGAAACCACCGACCACACGAAAACGATTATTTCTTACATATATGCGAAATATGATGGATTTCTTTTTCTCACAATAATAACTATTATATTGAAAAAAGGGCGTGACCATTATGCAGAAAATTTATAAACTGATACCAGCAACATTGTCTTGTTATGTTTGGTCATAAGAAACTAAAGATCTTACATGTGAACGCAGTTGTTAGCGAAAGACAATTCGGAACTACACGTTGCTCTCCACTTGTACCAGTGCGGTTGTTTTTTTCATCTCTATATTGTCGAAGAGCTGTGCTGTTGTCGATTTTTTATTTCTAAAAAGAGCGTTGCTGTTGTTTTTTATCTCTACCGAGGTAGCTTTGTTGAAGACAAAAATCAAATAATTACCTACAATATTTGAATTGAATTACAAGTGGAGCTTGCAGTTTAAAAATTAAGAAAAATCAAATAATCACCTACAATACTTGAATTAAACTACAATTCGATTTTTCGGTTTAACAATAGATCATTCAATCGATATTTCAGGTGCCTTTTGTTTATTATCTAGCTCAAAGACAACTATTTGCTATTGACTACTGAGAACAGCATCGTTCACTCTGTGATACGTCTTTTTTTCTTACTGCTGAGACAGTAGTGGTCGAACTTACCCACTCTTCTGTGGGTGGAACCACTCAATATATAGTTTTGTACATACTTTCTTTACACTTTGGTAAACAAAAATTGTAGTTTTCATATATTCCTTTTTTTAAAGTAAACTAAAAACAACAAACAATTCTTTATTACACGCGCATACAAAAGTATCAAGATAATCGCAAGAAAAGGGTGGGGATTACAAAAATTACCGATTTCGTGAAAGTTGTTTATAAAAATGTACGGTCTCCGTATGATCTACTGAGTTCACTATCTTAATGGACAGAGTTCGTCCTAGTGACTGATCACCGTGGCTAATTTATGTACCTTTCCCGCACTAGAGAACTTATCTTTTCTATAGACGTCATCAACACCCACATTGATTCAAGTGGAATAACCCAAGCATGAAAAATTCCCAATTAGCGGGTTGGAAAGGTCCCGGGAGTACGTCTGATCGCTATTGCCTCTCTCACCCAAAAATGTAGAGACAGAGAACAACATTTGCCCAAATATCCATGAATTGTATAATTCCTTTTACAAACAGTTCCTATTCGAAATAGTCATCCTTTGGAAGGACAAACTCCTTTTTCCAAACACCGAAATATAACTAAATGCGAAACAGCATGCATATTCATGAGTCACACAAGACGGAGTAGCAAAAGTTCGGTGTTCCAGTAAAGCAAAATAAATTTAACGTGCAATGCAGCGATTCCCCCTGTCGCGGCCTAGCAAGGAGGGCAGGCTTATAAAAGTATCCAACTCCAATAGACCAGCTGAGATTCTTTAAGGCACATTCACATGTACAAAACATCCTGGCAAGCATTTGTATCGCCCTCAAGGGAATAGAACCGGATTCCGAAGAGCAATGCATCTATAGAGATAGAAAAATAGTCAAGCTGAACTCGAACGATATGCGTTGAAGAGGAGGCAACTAGAAGCACCCCTTTCTTCAGTTTCTGGGCGGTTAGTTAATGCAAATATTTATCTTTAATAAACATGCAAAGGTACTTCTCCTTCGCAGGACTTCCATGGATCTCGTCGTTTCAGCGACGATCTGCTATGTTTCACAAAACTACATCAACAAGAAACGTGTAAAAGTCCTGTTCATGTAGATACACGTTACACCGTTGTATATCGTTTGCATATATCTTCCTGATGGAAATTAAATTTTCGTTTTTATGCCGAAGGCAACGCGCTAACTGAGACCCCGTCTAGAGAGTAACTAACTACTAGTTTGTATTGCTTTTACTTTGGCCAGGATATCAATGCCCTTGAACGCAAACACTGTTCTAGGCCATGGTATAGGTAAGGAGGAATGAAAAGAAAAAAAAATCAAAAATACCGCGATTTATGAAGGAGAGCATTGATTGTAAATTTTAGAGCATCCTTGATGTGGTATATGCATTGGGAGGGTTGGATATTTGGCATTTCATTTATTTGAAGAATGGTAGGAAAATATTTATCTTGTCAAACAGGTGCAAAGGGGTTAGGAATGTGGTATGTAGCGGCGTAAAATATGAAAAGGAAAACTTGCTGCGGTAAACATAGATCCTAGAGGGATTTCCATATTATTTCTGGTATTTTCCATTTAACTTGAGCACAATGAAGAGGGGTCGACTCTGTGAATTCTTCTCCTTGAATGGAAATGAATCAAATATGTGGGCAACAGTGTTTATGGTTATGTGTGTATTTTTGAAAATTAAAAAACCTTGAATTATTCGTGCTGGAACGTTGGACAAAGAAAACAAAACAAATTTTTAACAGCTCAAATAGTTACTTCCTCACCAGTGGCAAGACATAACAGATCAAGATTTTAAAAATTTTGTATACCTAGCACACCTGTGTAATCCCAATACTTCACCAGAAGAACTTGTAGTTAATCGCCCCCACAAATGGCACGTCCACCATCAAATTCGAAGAGCCTCCTGTGACATTTTCGAAACCGGGGCCACAAATTTTTAGGATTACTTAAGAGATACAAGAAACACTTCACAGCTTCTGATTTAACCTCAAGTTATAAAGCATAAATTCGTCCAAACCTGGATTTCAATTGTCATATTTCGTCAGGAGTATCAAAATATGAAATGCATTAGGATACAAAATCTCACAATAAAATTCATAAGAGAGATACAAGCGCTATACGTTTAAATTATTAAAATAATGAGAATATATACCCTGTCTGCTACTGTGGTTAGACATTTCGACAAATTATACTCAAGTGAACTCGATAGTTTTGTTCCTCTTCCACAATTATTTACCTGTGAAAAGATACGAAAAATTAATACAAATAGGTAAATAAATATTGGCATGAATTCGTCCTTGTACAACACCCCAAGTGATAAACTCTTATTGAATTTAACCCTGCTCTATTTTTTTTATTTATAATATCACGGCCACAACACGATATTATTATAATAAAAACAACTAATACTTCCATATGAACGAAACTAAATTTGAATTGTCATTGTCTTACTTAGTAATATCATATAATAACCTTTCTTTGATTTATGCCACTTAATTTCAAAATCAACACGACTTTCCAGTTGGTCCTCATCAAACAGGATTTTCTTCTGGGCTTCAAATTTGAATTTGAAACTTTAAATATTGACAACTAAAAATAGAGCTGGTGCATAAACTCGCATCTCATGAATGCACCTCTACCCTTTCTTTGTTGTTGATTCGTTCCCATGGCTTTGATCCATAAAAGAACCAATCTACACACATACATGCGTACCGTGACGATCTTCTCTATGAGATCTGTTTAGTTACCCCAAAGAGAGACTTTACGTCTCTCTTGGAATAGGAAAATGCGCCCCTTTTTCACTGACCGAATTCTTTTGTCAGCGAGTGAATATCGTTGAGTCTCATTTCATCGACCGACCACACTGGTCGTGCGATCTCCCGCTACACCCGGTGAACACGGGGATGCGATAACCCGTCGGAGTCGTGTGTGCGATAAAATAAATTTCATTTCTCGAGATAAAGAAAAATGTAAATCGGTGTTAATATTAGTTGCATTTTCGAATGAAACATATCGTGAATAAAGCTGAACCAAACAAATCGTAGTGTTTTAATATTCCGCTGTTTTCCTTCGGCGTTGCTAATGCGCTTTCCTGGCCACCACTGGGTGTCCTGCGGTGATAAGATTAAAGTCAATCAGAAGTAGTCACAAGTGAAATATTTTAGTCGTGTCGAACAACAATAAAAGTATATAAGTTGGCGGACAATGCCTGATGAAACATTTACGGAACTTTCGCGACGCTGGTGGAAGTTTAGTTAACCTAGCGCCCATGCCGGTGCCCCGACTAAACTAATCCCACAGGGTCAAATATTCCTTTTTCGTAGAAGTGCTAAGTTTTTGAGGCAATAAAATCTTCCAAGGCTTTTATGACCTCTGCTCGGTTCCGGACGACCTTATACCAGCAAAACGAATCCAGATTGCGGAAAAGATGGTAGTTCGTTGGGGAAATGTCACAAGAGTACGGTGGGTGCCGAAGGATTTCCAATCCCAAATACAGCAGTTTTTGCACCGTTACTTGTGAGGTATGAGGTCTAGCATTGTCATGCAAAAGGATCGGGCCGTGCCTATTGACCAGCGCGGGTTGCTTTTCAGCTAATTTCGCATGCAATATGTCGATTTCCTCACAGTATTTGACAGCGTTTATCGTTTGTCCTGGTTGAAGAAATGAAAAGTGAATTGGTCCTTTCGATGTCCATCAAATTGTCATCATAACCTTTTTTTGAGAGACTTTCGGGCTTGGAGGTGTGTTTTGGTTTTTCACCTGCATCCAACCACTGCCCAGGTCTTTTACGGTTATAATACAGAATCTACTAATCATCACAGATGTTAAAGGTTTTTTAACAATTAATTCACGTATATTTTGTTTTCAGAAACAACTAGACTCTTCAAACGCAAAAAACGCGAATGGGAAAAGACTCGAATCGAAAATATCATAGAAAATGCCAGAGCAAACAACAGCAGAGGTATGTATGCCGGCATAAATTCAATTAGAAATGGCTACCGAAAGAGAGCCAAAATAATCCGAGACACAAACGGCTGTCTGGTGACAGAAACAAAAAATATCGTGACAAGATGGAAGCAGTACTTTGAAAACCTGCTCAATGTGCGCACCCATCAACCACAAATAAACGCACCAGACGTACATACAGCCGAGCCCCAGATCCCACAACCCTCTTCCGACGATGTTGTAGATGCGATAAATCGACTGAAAAACAACAAGGCCCCCGGAATCGTTTCCATACCGGCAGAGCTTGTGAAGCATGGAGGAGAGGCAACCGCTCGAAAGATCCACCAACTGGTTAAAATAATATGGGACAAGGAAGTCATTCCAGAAGAATGGAAAACCGCAATAGTCATCCCCATTTTCAAAAAAGGCGACAGATCTGACTGCGAAAATTACAGAGGAATATCATTGCTCCCAATCACATACAAAACATTAACAAATGTCATACTGGCAAGAATCACACCGTACGCAGTAGAAATATTGGGAGACTACCAATGCGGATTCCGTCGGAACCGGTCAACAAGCGACCAGATGTTCACAATAAGGCAACTGCTGGAAAAGAAGTGGGAATACGGAGAGACGGTTCACCAACTGTTCGTGGACTTCAAAAAAGCCTACGACTCAGTCGCAAGGCAAAGACTCTACCATATTGCAGTTGAGCTGGGGATCCCGAAAAAATATGCCGCCCTCATTCAAATCTGCATGAACGAAAATAAAGGGCGAGTTAGAATAGAAAACCACCTCTCAGAACCATTTGAAATCCGAGACGGACTAAAACAAGGGGATGGCCTCTCACCATGCCTTTTTAACCTTGTCCTCGAGTATGTTATCAGAAAGGTACAAGACGACAACACAGCCGGATCATCCCTGAACGGGGTCACACAAGTGCTCGCGTGTGCGGATGACATCGCCGTTTTGGGCGATAATCTCGAAACTATAAGTAAAAACTGTGAAATCATCATGCAAGCAGCAGAAGAGGTGGGCCTAGAAATAAACGAAGACAAAACGAAATACATGATTACGACGAGAGCAGGTGGACCTCAGAGAACACATATAAACGTCAGGGGCAAGATATTTGAAAATGTTAAAGAATTTAAATATCTCGGAACGATATTGACGACCAGAAACGAAACGTCAAAGGAAATTAACAAAAGGCTACATTTCGGCAACGGTAGTTGGCATGTAGCCAGTAAACTATTAAAATCCAAACTGCTATCACGTAATATAAGGCTCCGTGTCTATAGAACCATAATCATGCCGATTACTCTATACGGATGCGAAACTTGGGCTCTCACAAAACGGGAAGAGAACAAATTCCGCGTATTCGAGAATAAAGTCTTAAGGAGTATATTTGGCGGTAAATATGACGAGGAGTCAGGACAATGGAGGAAACTCCACAACCACGAATTGGAAGAGCTATACCGCAAACCTACAATAGTGAGAGTGATCAAGTCGCGAAGATTAAGATGGACCGGACACGTAGCGCGAATGGGCGATGATAGGACCGTGCATAGAATTCTTGACGGTAAACTAACGGGGTAGAGACTGACGGGAAAGCCGCGACGGAGATGGGGGGGGGGCAATGTTAGATTGGACCTCGAGGAGACCGGATCGGATGATCGAACGTGGAAGGAGAGCGCACAGGACAGGGAACAATGACGGAGCCGAGTCGGTGAGGTCATGAACTTCCGGGTTCCTACAGGCCAGTAAATAATAAAAAAAAAATAATAATAATATTTTGTTTTCACAAAACTCACCCCTTTTTTGTGGAAATACTTATATATTGATTTTTTGTTGTTTCTCTTCCCTGGTGTTGCTGATGAATTTACCAAACGATGATATTCCATGAATGTCCATAAAACCAGATGTAAAATTCTTATTTCTTATTTATTCACAGGATTATTTATTAACTATATTTCTTGATTCACTTATGAATTTAACAAACGATTACAATTAGTCTATTTTTTATTACTTGTTTATGCACAGGATTGTTTATTAACTATATTTCTTGATTCACTTATGAATTTAACAAACGATTACAATTAGTCTACTTTTTATTTCTCGAATTCAATCAATGTCCGAAGACCGAACCGAACACGCACACGACTTAATTGAAGCAGAAGGAAATCTCGTGTCGTTCTTTTTCATATCCTTTTTTGTTCCGCTTCCACGATTGTTATTTCTAGGAAGCGGAATTGGCTAATAGGGGGCTGGGCTGTGGTTGATAGGGAGACTATGGCTAATAGAGAGAATATGGCAATGTGCAATATGATTGTGGTTTTTAAATAGGGGTTTTACTTTATTTAAATTATTTAACTTCTGTATTTGGGAATATTCTATTGTAATGGTAAAGTGATGATTTGGAGGGATGGGAAGGATATGGATGTGAAGACACGAGATGTTAATTATTAATAGGGGGGGCGGGATATTTAAATGAATTTAATTATATAACACAGGTGACTATCCGGTGCAAAAACGGTTCAGTTTGGTTTCTTAATCTAAGCGATGCGCAGATTTCCAGGCGCCGTAGGTTTTCTTTTCGTTTTTTTTTTAATAACATCTTTTATTGGATATGAATAGTACAATCTTAACAATTTAATTTAATGCTAGGTTTAAATTGTTGTTAATTTAGTTTAATTATGTAAAACGTGTAAGGGTTTATTGGAAAGCCGTAGTTTTTGGTACTCGTTCAGTTCATGGGGTACCCACTTATCGAGTCTCCTTACCTTTCCTATGAGAGAAAGCTGTCGACTTATTATCATTGGGGATACTCCCATGCTTTGTGCAATCTTCCGCAACGATTTCGTTGTGTCCCCGCCCACCGTTGCTCTTAAAACATCGTCGTCAACTAACGTTTTCGGCTTCACACGTGGTTCATCTTCGAGGCTGAATTCTCCCGAACAGAATTTTTCAAACCAACGTCGTATACTACGTTCGTTTACCGCTACAGTCCCCAAATGTGTCATTTATGTTTTTCATTGTCAATGACACATTATGTCCCATTTTAAATTCATAGAGGAAGGGGGTTCGAATTTGAACTGCCGACAACATGGTAAACAATTCCTATAAAAAATAACTGTAGTTGTAACGAACCCTAAAATTCTCACACGTCAAGCACACGTACCACTTTACTTTATAAGAAAAGAAAATTGAACGTTCTGGCACAGGTGTTCATTCAAGAACTTCTTATTTCTGAGTGAGCGAAAATTGGACGTTTCATATGGTACATCCCAATAGATAAAATCCTTAGTTGACTTCAGTGCAACGGAGATGCAATATACACCATTCACAAATAAAAATAGATCGTCCGCTCTGTGGGGCTTTTCAGGGCCCGAAGAGCCACGCATCGCTTGATCCCCACCATTACCAGCAATACAACTTACCTTAAAGTTGAAATTTCGGCAAGATTGTACAATCTTGCTAGGGCATTAACCGCCACCTAATTAGCTGGAATCATTTCGGTTATCCTTACGGATAACCGACATAAATACATATTAGGCAGTTTACCTTTTTTGGGGGCTTTTCCAAACCTCTTCCCCACGGTCATTCCTGAAAGCATAATTCATGGCAAGATTATCATCTTGCCATGACATCAATTCATCAACCGAGCTTCCGCGACCGAACAATGGATGGCACATATCCACCAACACACGCTAATCTTTCCGTGTGTTATCTTTGTACCCATCCATTGTCCTAGAAGTCATTTCGGGTTGCTTGCACATCTCCAAGCCAGATTTTCGACGGCATGTTCTATGATCTATCTTTCCTAAAGTAGAAAAGATCAAATTAAACATTGGCCTTTCAGGCGCTCATATTTGGTATGATCTTAGCATGACCGATTTTATGATCCGTTGCCGTTTCTTGGAACGATCACCAGCATCGGTCATGACCACCAATTTTAGTTTACACAAAGTAAACACTCAGGCGGATACTTTCGCCTGACAGTACCTTCAACGGGATTAACATATCCCTAAGACAACATGCATCGAATCATACATGACCGAAATATGTTTATTTTAAATGGTCTAGCAACGGCCATAGCCAATGTTTGATTCATTTTTCCAAAATAGATTCGGCAGTTTATCTCGCCCAAACATGTACCAGCAGATTTGACCTGCTACATGAGTTTTTCTGTTTTCTTTTTGTTTTGACCTTCGCGATTTTCCTCCCTTCGTCGGCGAATCCCTTAGGTTGGTATTCGTTGGATGTCTGTAAAGAGACATCCAAGAGGGAGTCAGAGTTCACCCTTGACGGAGTCAGGTCACCGAGTCAAATTCCTATGTCAAGGAGCGCGTTCGCGAACAACGTCAGTGGAGCCCAGATCAGTATCAGTTACCGTGTACTCCTGTGTCTTATTCGGGTATATGTTGAGATCATTCGCGATGGCAACATGAAATTAAAACAAAAAAAAATTAGAAAGTTAATGTGCGCGATTAACTCCAAAAATATTCGTTCAGTCGTTCGCCACGGCTATTCAATCAAACCGAACTTAGTGCACGTTAAAATCTACCATCGAATTAAAACATAAAAACAAATAAACCATAGTAAATTTCAAGGTAATAACGCCAATGTCATGAACTGTAGTGATTGTCAAAACGTAAAAACAAATAAACCAAAGTAAATTTCAATGTAATAACGCCAGTGTCATGGACTGTAGTGCTTTACTATGAGAGCGTGCGTCGCAACGGCTTTGTTCCACCAGAGGCGTTCCTTGACTTGGATATGAAAGGGCTTATACAGGATAGATCCGGAATTCCGCTGATCTATCATGTAAGTAGATCATCTGTAGACAGGCGATTGTGCTACGACCGGGAAGTAACGCGCACCGAAGAAGAGCTCCAGCGCTTCAGTAGGGCTATCTCCCACAGAGACCGGGACGATAGTATTAGACAGCATCAACAGTTCTGGTGGTTGAATGGCATATAAAGACCTGGATACCAAAGTCGGTATAGAATCATAGTATCATCAGCTAGCTTACATAGACTTAGCTTTTCTAGAATTAGGGTAGTATAAAATTTAAGTTAAGTTAGGTTAAGTGCTTTTACATTAAAAAAAAAAAAAAAAAAAGTAGGTAAGTTAAGTAAGTTAAATTATAAGAAAAAAAAACAAGAAAGTTTTTCAAATTTTTCTTTGTATTTCAAATAATTATCAGTACTGCCGCAAAGTTCTGTCGCCGAAAGGCAAATTATACAAATGTTAAGTAATGTTTAGCTTAGAGCGTCTGCGAAGGACCAGTAAGTTATTATATAAGATAATTAAGCTAGAATTTAAGCATTTTTTGTCTAGCCTTTAATTTAGAAATTAAGAATATAAAAAGAAAAATAAAAATATGTTTTAAAAATGAAAAAAATGGACTGTAGTGATTGTTAAAACATAAAAACAAATAAACCAAAGTAATTTCAAGTAATAACGTCAATAAAGGAAACTATTAACAAAATCTTCCTGTGCCTTTTATTCGTCCTTTCTTTTGGTGTCGAGTTTTCGGAAGAATACAGTGGTGTTGTGCTAAACCTGCGTCCGTGCAGACGCCCGCGGCATAAATACCTACAGCTCCACAACTTATAATGGATGGCCAACCCATTAAATCTAAAGAAAGCATGAATTTGCTCGGCATCCTGGGAGAGAGAATGTATTGTGCCATGAATACGTATCGAATATCACCAGATCCGCCTTCGAAAAACTGGGTTAGAATTTTAAAGCCAAAAATATTTTACGCCGGTCCAACTCCTTCTACACACAAATCACAAATTAGACCGATACTCGAATACTTAGGAGCTCTGCGCCTAAGCACACCCTCGACCTCCTTGACAGCATACAGAGATGAGCAATCCCCTTGATCAAAACCGCAGTGCTGACATCGGGATTGCATTTCAGCATCGAAAGCGCACATTTTTCTACTTTACAGATATTATCACGAGGACTTTTGTCGGAGTATTGTTCCGCGCAATTCCGTTTATTTGCGCCCCACAAGAAAATCCGAAGGATCCCACCAATACGCAGTTCATCCCCCCACGGAAGAAGGTGAAAAAGGATTTCCCCACAAATTAAGCATTATTCTACCCACGGGACCTCACGTTAAGGGATTCCAAACGTGGTACAACACGGCCCCAGTGCATAAATTTGGTGGGGTGGAAGGTCCTAGTGAGTAACATCGTTCTTGAGCCGAACTAAGCGAGAATGGAATGCCTGGCACGTCATAAGTCGTATGGAGACCACAATCTGCATTCATTCAAAACGAATGCACTGCCATTATTCTGTTACAACCCCCCCCCCCCCCCCCCCTGCATTGCAATTCATCCAGTGATAAGGCACACAACGTTTGACTCCAGTCTTTGTTAAAGTGCCTTTTCTTGTAAAATTGACGACAAAAAGGATAGTTGTTTGTGAGATAGATATCCGAGCTCTGCTCAAATAATAAAGCGAATTTTGTTTTCTCTTAAAGAATCCTATCTATTAATTAATCGTTGTCATCTAATCATTTTGCCCTCCAAAATAGTGTCCTTTAGTCGATATATCCTACAGCGGTTATGTTCATGTTAATGCCATCAAAATGTGCCCGATGACGTCCTTTCGTGGTTCTATCAGCCTATTGATTAGAAAGAAGTTATAGAGGAATACGATAGTGAGACACAAAAACCGGTTTTGGTTTTCACCGAAATATCATAAACAAACAGTGAGATGTGAACGAAAGCAAACGACTGCCGAGCACACTTAACCACGTATAATATTTTCGACTATCAAAAATAAACCAAACACACAAAACAGCTGTAAACATTAAAATACATCAATGACGTGTGTACCAACACAATTTTTTCGCTTTTTGAAAGCCTACTTAATATAGTCCATGAAATTCATAAATTGTCGTTATATTTCGGACACAGCTCGTATTCATATATCTTATTTTGAAAAAATAATCATTATCAATTCACTCTGATTGTATGTATCTTTAGTTGCATTGAATGAATGGCTTTCACAGGTTCGTATAAAGTTCGCTATAACGAATGATCTGGTTGCGTTCGACTTAAGCTGTTCTCGAAAACAAAAGAAATCTTTGTGAAGCATTGTATGCTATACGTTGGCCCTATTACGAGTATTATTAAAAACCTCAACACCTGTTTAATTTCGTTGCTCTTATTCTGAATACAAATTAAACAAATTAGCCTGAGAGCAGATGAGCCATCACCAGATGTATTTCACACAACCGATCCCTTGAGGTGTAAGAGTCCTTCTATCACGTGAGCTTCTTAAACAAATTTTAAGATTAACCCACTTATCTTTTGAATTCGCAGTACGTTAAGTCATCGCATACATTTTTCTACTCCTTGTCTAACCGTATCAGCAGTTGAAATCTTTCAATCCAAGTTCCCCATCTCGCATTGCCCCTCCCATTCATCACACTAACGAACGGAAAGTAGACGTCCTCGAATGAATCACTTGAGGAACTGAGCTACGAACACGGCCAACAAGTGCTACACCAGGATAATTATGCAAAGCACGGCTCGGTTAATTTGCCCATGAATTGTGATTAATTTCTAGGGAAACAAGCAGGAGCCTGGGCTAATGCAAGATAAGGATGGACTCATCAGAATTGTTGTGTCAGATTGTGCAGACTGATTTGGTGTGTTTTCGGATTTATTGGCTCTATTACCCAAGTGGAGCTGCTGTGGCTCCCATGGCATCCCATTAAGATGATATATTCGTGATCGCGCGATATGCAAATTTTCAACGAGATGCTAATTCCAGTGGAGCACCATGGTCCGGTGCTAGTGTCTAACCGACTGTATCGTTGTAAGTGTTTTAGTGAGTAACGTATACCAATCGATAGAGTTTCAGTTGCACCGGACATCAAATGCATGCGGTGAACGGAAATGAGCCACTTCAACAATTGGGACAGCGGGCGGATGTCGTGTGCGGTACGACGATACAACGCTGAGCTTGCTAAATTCTCCTACTGTAGGGAATCCGATTAGAGATAGTTTAAGCGAATAAATTCGGCTTAGTTAATCGTCACTAATCTCCGAGTCTTTGGGAAACTGGTGCTTACCTACAAATTAAAGGATAATGGATCAGTGGTCTTATGCGGCTTTTGGTTTAAATGTCCTGTGCTATTCTATTGTATATTTGGAGAACAGTACAAATTAAACTGCCTGGTATGAAAAACCGACGTCAGATTAAGACCATTCGGTGAAATTATATGGAAAAATATGTCAACAGTAAACACAGCATATCACCTCGGATGTGGACCAAATACGATGCTAAATGGAGAAGGGAGAATAAGAACTGTATCATATATAAGCACCCGGTTGTAGTGCCGATGATGATGATGATATATAAGCACGCTTTAACTGCGGTTTTACTAATATAATACAGCGCTAGATCATTCGATATCCTAGGTAATTGTTTGGGCACCTATTACATCAACTTCATCATGATGGTACGTATTGAGCTTATTCAAATAACATATTGATCATAGTAAATTAGTCACTCATATAATGGAGAGCAATACTGTTGTTCATGGCCTCCCAGTGGCGGCTACAGGGAAATACGTTCTCAATTTTCTTGTTAATTACTCGAGGGTAGGCTAATATGATCTTAAAAACTTCTTTACAAATAAGGATTTAAAACATCCAAAAAAATTACAGGGTGGCACAACGTAGGCGAACGCTTGCCTTTTTTGTTGCGAAACCTCAAACACACACTGGAAACTGTGGCATGACCACTTTTTTTTTTTTTTTTTTTTTTTTTTTTTTTTTTTTTTTTTTTTTTTTTTAATTATTAGACTTCTCTCGGGAGAGGCGAACCTATAGCGCCGAGTGGGTGCCCCAAGATCCCATCAAATAACTGTTGCAGTTCTTTTTTAACAGTTGCGTGGGAAGGGAGTTCCACAGCTTCCCCGCTCTGTAAAGGAATGAATTCTGATACAGGGATGTTCGCCCCGTCGGGAGATGAACCGCAAACGGGTGCGATCCGTCGGATTGTCTTGTGGAGCATATATAAGCCGAATTGCGTGGAACAATACCAAGAATCTCCGAAGAACACTACCCGTGATAATATCTGTAAAACAGACGAAGGTCGGCTACGCGCCTTCGATGTGATAGCGACTGTAGTCCCAACGTCAGCGCCGAGTCCCCGATGAGGCATATCGCTTGCCTCTGTATGCTCTCATATGGATACTCTCATAGCTATGTTTAGGAGTCGAGCTCCAAACATGAGAGCAATATTCGAGCGCGGGTCTAATTTGGGATTTATATAGGAGAAGAAGTTGGAGCGGAGTAAAATATTTCTTGGCTCTAAAAAGATAATTGAGTTTTTCCGAGGCTGGCCTAGCGATACTCGACACGTGTTTATGCCATGATACATTCCCACAGACCGTGACGCCGAGCAATTTCAAACTTTCCCCAGCCTCGAGGGCCCGGCCATTCATCATCAGCTGTGGAACCGATGATCCAATTTTCTTTGTGAATGTTGTATATTGTGTCTTCGCTGCATTGAAGTCGACGAGATTGCCCCTTCCCCACTGCAAGACCTTATCTAGATTCTGATTCAGAGAGTCAATCTGTCTACATCTCAGCTGATGCGACGCAGATGCACCAATCGGCCGAACACGCGAAAAGAAGGAAACAAGCGTACTATCATCCGCGAAACTGAACACTTTGTTATCCGTTGCCTCCAACAAATCATTTATGTGAAGCAAGAACAAGGTTGGAGCCAAAATAGAAACCTGTGGCATCCCTGAATTAACAGGATACAGATCCGAACACTCGCCGTCCACAACAACCCGGATCGATCGATTCTCGAGGAAGCTCCTCGTCCAGTCGCAAAGCTGTTGGGAAAGTCCATATGAACGAAGTTTGTTCAGCAATGCTCCGTGCCAGACGCGATCAAAAGCCTTGGAGATATCTAATGCGACCGCCCTTGACTCACCAAGCCGTTCAATCGCAGATATCCATATATCGGTTATAAGTGTCAAAAGGTCTCCCGTGGACCGCCTGCCACGGAATCCTTATTGACGATCATTCAGAAGTCCGTTGCACTCCAAATACTTAACCAACTCTGTATTGATGACTTTTTCCATTACCTTAGATAAAATAGACAGTAATGCTATCGGACGGTAGTTTTGTGGGAGACACTTTTTTCCCGTCTTTGGGATTGGGTGAACTCGAGCGATTTTCCAGCAGGCAGGAAAGGTCTTCCATGCATAAGATAAGCGGAAGAGTCTGCCAAGAACCGGCAATAGTTCTGGAGCACAGTTCTTAAGGACTATTGCTGGTATTCCGTCCGGGTAAGTTGACTTCCCACAATCCAGTGCACGTAAAATGCGATGAATAGTGCGCGGATGAAATCTCACATCCCGTATCGAAGACCGTACCGGCGCGATCACGGGTGGCTCCAATAGGCCGGGATCGAGGTTTGAATTCGCGGAAAATAAATTCCCGAACACATTAGTTTTATCCTTTGAATTCGTGACCAACGTCCCGCTGTCTATCACCAACGGAGGGAAAGAGGAGGATGCAAAGTTACCGCTGACAGCTTTTGCCATTGACCAGAAAGATTGCGAACCAGTTGGGCACGGGAGGAGCTTATTGATCACCCTGTCGTTGTGAGCTTTCTTCGCGGTATCAATCGTCTGGTTGCACGCGTTTCTGATTCTAACAAAAATCGTTCTGTTAACATCAATGGGATTGGAGCGCAATTGCCTAAAAGCTCAATTTTTTGCCGCTGTAATTTGCTCGTATTTTTTATCAAACCAAGGTTTATCAGACGAACTTCGTTTGATGGAATGTGGAATATACATCTCCATCCCCAAAAGAATAATCTCTGATACCAACTCCGCGCAAGCGTTAACATCGGAGTCTCCGAAGCAGACCTCGGACTATGGAAAGGATGTGAAGAAATCTCGCAAATCGTCCCAGTTAGCAGCCCCATACTTCCATACATGGCGAAGCTGCCTAGGCCGGTTATTCGGTTGATATGCAAGTGCTTGCGCGGCAGATACCAGGCAGTGATCTGAGTTTCCCAGTGACGCAGAAACCTCCACGGTATAAATACTCGGTTCGGATGTCAAAAACAGATCCAGGGTGTTCGCATAATCGCCTCGGGCATCCGACACTCGCGTTGGCTCCCCCACGAGTTGAGTCAAGTTGTGGCTTACAGCAAACATCTCCGCCAGCTTCCAGCCTCGTCGGTTCTGTTAGAATGTAACAACCAGTCGGAATTGTGCACATTAAAATCGCCAAGGACAACAATTTCAGAAGCTGGTTGATCTGTATCCAGTTGACGGTATGTGAAAGATGTTCGAAAAATGTGGCCGGTCGATCGTCGTTCAGGGAGCGGTAAAGACAACAAAGAGATTTAACGGAATTCCTCAGCACGACCCTCAACCCTATGATGTCCATATTATTGGGTTCCAACGCCTCCATCCTCTGGCAAGCCAGATCGGACCGCGCGAAAACGCACACTCCGTCCTTAAAACGGAATCTCGAATGTAAGTCGTATCCTGAGCAACGAAGATATGTCGAATCAGTTGACGAATCGACCTGGGTCTCAGTTAGGGCAAGGATATCCGGTTTCGTTGTTTGCAAATATTGGTGGACGACGTTTCTATTCCTATTGGTGAAACCGATGCCCCTGATGTTACAAAATGCCGTCACCAGTCGAGCGTGGGCAGAGCCTCGAGAGAGTTATTGTCCTTGTCGTCACAGAAAGGAAAAAATATTTTTTCTTTGTCAAGAAGAGGTTTAATTCTTGCTTGACCGTTTTATTTTTTTTCTTTCACTTATATGACTATTAACATGAAGACTTATACGAGAAAACAATGTCCGAACGTGTGGTCGTGACTTAAAGTAATTTCTATTTCTAGTTGTGAACATTTCGTTGTTGTTGTTTAGCAATTAGCTGATGCATATAATTCTAACAAATAGCTGACACTAATGTGTGCAATATTAGCATCACAAGGAATTTAATCAACAGAGAATGGTATTTTACAACAAAAGGTACGAGATTTATATTACAACTGATACGAGGGTTGCCTTTTATATTTCGGGATTAGAGAACAAAAACAAATATTGATCATCGAAAATCACGTTATTGTTTTTCAAAATATTCCCCATGATATCTATACACTTTTGCATGCGTTTGAACCAATTGTCGAAGCACTTTTGCCACTCTGATTGAGGTATCTCCAACACATGCATTCTGAATGCAGCAACCGCTTCTTCAGGTGTCGAAAAACGTTGACCTCTCAGTTTGTTTTTTACGTACGGGAATAAAAAGAAGTCATTCGGTGCCAAGTCAGGACTATACGGCGGATGACCCATCAAATCGATGTTTTGGGTGCTCAAAAATGCAGTTATCGCAGCCGATGTGTGAGAGCTCGCATTGTCGTGGTGAAGAGTGATCCGTCTTCGGCGGTTGGATTTCCTGATTTCTTGGAAGACAACTGGCAAACAAATGGTTGTGTACCACTCAGAATTGACTGTTCTGCGTTGTTCTAGTGGTACGGTTGCGACATGTCCAGTTTTTCCGAAAAAACAGGCGACCATTTGCTTGGAAGTGCTTCGTGCGGGAACAACTTTTGTTGGATTTGGCTCATTTTGAAACACCCAGCCAGTCGACTGCTGTTTACTTTCAGGCGCATACGCGTAAATCCACGATTCACCACCTGTCACGATGTCATAGACGTGTTTCGAAGCACCGCGACCGTATTTTTTGAGCATTTCTTTCGACCAATTGACACGAGCGTTTTTTTGGGCGATTGACAAATTGTGTGGGATCCAACGCGAACAAATTTTTTTGACAGTCAAATGTTTTTGCAATATTGAATGTATGCTGGTCCCACTAACGCCTAAGGTTGTCTCAATCTCACGATAGTTCACATGACGATCTTCCAATATCAGTTCGCGCACACGTCAATGGTTTTCGGAACAACAACTGATTTTGGACGACCTTCACGAAATTCATCTTGGAGTGAACTACGACCACGATTGAATTCACCATAGCATCGATAAACACTGGTCCTTGATGGAGCGTCATCGCCATCATCCATGCACTGTTGCTGAGTTAATCCACGCCGAAAGTTGTAAAAAATAATCGCACTAAAATGTTGACGATTTAATTCCATTTTTGGGCCGAGATGAATCTTTTAAGTTACTGTAAACAACACAAAAAGCGCTCGTATGTCAAAACGTTCTGAGTGCGTATAACCTCAAAAATGTCCAACTTTACGACAGAACTGTCAATTGCCGGATTGCAACACTAGGGTTGCCAAATCCCGAAACATAAGAGGCTACCCTCGTATCAATAACTTGATCTGGGTGGGATTCAAAAACAACAAGCTCTATCGACTTCCAATCAAATAATGTCTGACTGCGCATCCTTCAACACCTTCATAAGCATTGGCACTTCTACAAAATAGTTTCCGGAAGATATAAAGAAAAATGCCTTTAGTTAGTCGAACGAGAACTCAATACACGACCGAGGTGCGATACAAAGGTCATCATGGAGAATTAAAGTTCTAGAATTCGTCGGCTGCTCATACAAAAAAGGAATTCATTAGTGAGGTTAAAGTAGTTTGAATATTTGAATTAGATTTAAGTCAAAAACATAATGCAACTCAGAGCATTCTTATTCCCAACTGACTTATTTCTCCTTGATGTAACTTATATCAAACTATTGCTAACCTAAATGTCGACCGACCATTTTAAAATATACGATTCTTATTCATACTTAACTTAAACTTGAATATTTTTTAAAGATTTCTTTTATTTGGGTTGTCCCAACACCGAACATAAAAAGTGTGGTACCAAGTGTCGTACCAAGACAAAAAATGGTAGTCAACTTCTTTCCATTAATATGGATGGAAGTCTTCCAATTCTGCTATATTATTTTTACTTGCTAACAAGTTCATTAGTTTTATAGAGCGAGCTTGTCAACGCTCATACTTTAAAATTCGATCGTTTCTTTTATCTCCTAGCTGGTTAAACTCCTTCACTCAGCTTCCTCAGATCGAATAATTCACAATTCTCACAAACCTTTCACCATGAAAAACTGCCTCATAAGTTATACACTTTGATAAAGTCTCCATCGGCAATTTCGTCACCCTTGAGATACTTCCTCCCAGTGAAACTGTTTCTCTGGATAACTTCGTGCAAGTGAGAACAACGTCGATTCATTCGATCTAACTAAAGCCAACTGTTTCCCTAGAGACATTCGTTGCCAATAATAAATTTCACTTGATGGATCTATTTACAAATGAATTGGCTGCCACTTTTCGCGCCCATAAATTCTATAAACGACCGTCTAAATTTATTCAGACACCCACCACAGGCTTCAGCAACGATTATGCGTACTATAAAGGGAATGTGGCTCTCGTTCCTTGTCGCCCACCTCCCCACTCTACAGTATGACCAAGCTCTCTTACAAAACAAAATGAATACCAAAAATTATAGAGGATATTAATTTGGTCCATTCTATGATTAAATTCGCCCATGGCGGGATGGTATCTACATTAACCATGCAATTCCTTGCCATAAAAGATCCGGCCCTGCTTCTCCTTGTGGCTGAGGGGTGCCGCCGTGCGCATGGGGTTCGGCAATTTCAAAGAAAAACAAAAATCAATCACCAGTAACTGTGGTGTTCTGCTCTATTGCTCCTTTCAAGTAGCTTCGCCGATACGTTACGTGTCGATATCCCCCGACGGAACAACGTCAAAATTAAATCAGAAAAAAAATAAAAAATAAAAAAAAAAAATCTTAAGGACAATAATGCGAATTGAATCCCATTTCAGCGTTCACTCCTCACCGGCGTGCCAAACGTGTACACGTATCACCAGACGGAGTCCTTGCCGAATATCTAACGTCGGTCGAATAACAAAACAAAAAAAAAGTCCAAATAAAAGCCGAGAAGAAAGCAATAAGATTCATCCCCTAATTCGAAGCTTATTGACACCCTTCAATGTTCATTCATGAATGAATCGGCAATAAAACCAAATAAGGAATCAGCACATTCACTCTATCAGCATTGCTGGCAGGACTAACGCCAACGCCAATGCCACCTCCGCCCCTGATCAAGTCACTTGAAGACCACACGTAAGAGTAGAAGCTGAGGCGTGCGGAGCAACCCCCAGCTCAAGTCGACTTACCGTGTCTCGAACGTTACTGTAGGGATCCTCATTGATGGGTAGTGTGTAATAACAATAATAATGTTACATTACATCAATTGGGGGTGGTTTGGTGCAGGATTCATTTTTTTAAAGATTCATTCAATGTTCGCCAAGCAAGGATACTCGTAACACCGCTGTGGTACAGGGCCTTCGAAGGCGGCCAAGAATAAGGTGAACGGGCCATTTGTGTGTCTACATCCATCTGCGTCGCTTCGTATTGCGAACCAGGAGCCGATTCGCTGCGCGCCGTGGATTTGATAAATTGAATTGTTATTGAGTTTTCGTTATTACATCTGGCAAATTGATGACGGCCAATAAAGTGGGCTTAGCGTGGTAATAAGACACGTCGCGCGGCACTGGGAATTTGGCGCCACGGCCGCGATAAATTAGACTGGGTCTCTCAGTCAATTGGCGATAGATAAACCCGGCTTTCAATATTACGCTGACGGTTCAGATGAATTTGATATGCGAGGGGGATTTAATTCGCGGGGAATTGAACAATCTATTAGGAATGTGCCAAATATGTTGTCTGTTGTTCGACTAGTACGAGCAATTCGGGGACAGTGGACGGAAGAAACGTAGAGGAGTAAAAGGGGAAACAAGTGTTAGAATGAGAGTGGAAGAGAAATCAGAGGGAAAGCCAAAAGAAAACTAATATCCTTAGATATTGACCAGAAGAGCCGTGAGCCAGTTAGACATTGGAGTAGTTTTAGATTACCTTTACGCGGTCTCAATTGTTGAGTCCATTGAGTTCGGGAATAATTCTGATTCTAACAAAAGCAGTTCTTACTCGTCATTGGAATTGATTACCATAGTATAAGATAATTTTTAGCTACTGTGCTCACATTTTTTATTAAGTTGGGCTTTGCTGGGTGAACACCATATGATATAATGTGGAATGTAAAGGTAATTTCCGTAACTGCCTTTATTACCATCCAGGTTTCAAGCGCAAACCTCTCACCACAGAAAGGTCTCGAAGTGCGTCTTTTATTCCGTTTGGTTTTTTGCAAGATGTGTTAGTTTTTACGGCCATGCACTTTGCTGTATACGTACAATTCTAACGATATTTTGTGTTTGAAAAATTGTCAGAGGTCGTCACTTCCGCTGCCGCTTTTCAGTAATGTGTTAGCTTTTCGGGTGGTTATTTTTGCGATGAGCTTTTCTGGTAAATGTACAGGGCGGAAACTGATAAGTTTTCAAAACGCCATAATTTTTCTTTTTATTAATATCAAATTTTATAAAAGTAAACCAAGAAGTAACATTAAATACACAAAAGCTAAGATTCTATTTCACATTTTCGGTATGGACTCCTTTGGCGTGGACTATGTTATATCGTCCGCCGGCCGTGCTTCCTCGTCTTATCCGAGAGAAGAGCGTGGACTAATCCTTTTCATTTCTTTTTGAAAATTAAAATGCGACTTTCCTTCTTGAAAATTCTTGAAAACTAAAATGCGACTTTACTTCTTGAAGGCTCAAACTCGACTCCCTGCAAAAGTACAAATTCGCTCTTTTTTCGTTTCCTTTCGTTAAGCTTTTCTTTGATGAACGAAATCGAATCTGGGGAAAAAGGTCATCTTCCTCTCTAGGTACCTGGAAGCCGGTGACGCATGATTGTCTATTGGCCAATCACAATCGGGCAGCTGCTACGGTTGCTCGATTTTGGTTTATGGCTTGTGCGACAAGAGTATGTTATTTTGTTCTTCGATTTGATTTCAGAACCGTCACCTTGAGTATTTGGTATATTTGCTTGGTGACGATTCTGGGATCGTTATATTAAGGAACCGCCATTGCAGCTGCTATGTATGTCATCATCATCATCGGCACTACAACCGGGAACCGGTCTTGGCCTTATTTAGCAAGCCCTGAGGCTTGTTGAATGTTCCATAATGATTTGTTTTTTTCTGGGCAAGGTCATTAGTCTTGCGCCAGAGCTATGTATGTAGGATGACGATTTATGGAAGTCGTTTAGGAAAGAGGTGTGATGGATGGGATAGGTATATTGAGAGATGGGGTAGGATGGTGGGGCTTCGGGAGCACTACAACTATGACTCTGAGTGTTTCAAAGAACTTGTCTACGCTACGCAAATGAGACCCCCAATTCACGAGGATGGGCTTTCTTGAGTGCATCTACACTAGTATTTTTGTGGTGGCTTTGACTTGTGAAACGTCCCGTACTAAGAAGTCGAACGGATTTGCATCAGATGACCCTGAAAGCATTTTTCAGCCGGAATTAGATGTGGGACTTTGCTTTGTATCCACTCTTGAGCGACAGTGCAGTTTTGTTGGAACGTCCGCCCTTTTTCACGGAGATATTTGGTTATCCATGACCTCAGAGAAGCGTGACAAACGAACGATGGTGCTTGATTTCTGGTGTCCATTCGAACATCTAAATAATCGTACCTTTCTGATAAATAGAAGCAATCATTTTGTTTGTTGACGAATTACTCAATTGTTTTTTTTTTATCGGACACGACGATATTTGGCACTCTTCCTCGGTCAGCCAAGCGCACCAAACATAAGGTTTTTTTTTTTTTTGCCCATCTGTGAGATCTTGTTTTTTCTGATATTTTTAAGGCTTTACTTTGAGCTTATTTTTCAGTATTCGTCGCATTGTGGTGTGGCTCACGATACCATTTATCTGCCGCTACGACCCGGGTTTCATTCAGTTCGCTTCCTCATGTTGCCAACTGTTGGAGACGGAACAGCACATAACTGCCGACTGGTGGACTGCGGATCTGCTATTTATACCAATTGCTATCTTTGTTCCGGTGACAAACATGCGAACAGGCGCACAGGGACACTGTTATATAATTAAAGTTCAATTAATTATCACTCCCCCTTTGAATTATTAATATCTCGTGTCTTCACATACATATCCTTCCTTTCCCTCCAAATCACTAATTTCCCTTTACAATAGAATATCCCCAAATACAATAGTAGATAATTTAAATAAAAGTAAAACACCCATTTAAAACCCCACTCACACTGCAATAGTCATCTTCCTTTTATTAGCCATAGTCGCCCCCTATTAGCCAATTCCGCCCGCTTCCTAGATATAACTATCGTGGAAGCGGAACGAAAAAGGATATGTGGCGAGAGACACGAGATTGACTCCCTCTTGTAAAACGTGCGTTGAGTAGCGCAGCCGGGTGCTCCGCACAATAAAATATTTAAATGAGCTTTGGTTTTGATTTTTGTTGAATCGATTCGTGTGCGCGTGTGGTTCGTGTAGAAGCAAATTATAGTAAAAAGAATTTAAAATTAAAAGAGAAAAAATTAATATAATAAATAAAACAAAATAAAAACGTGAAAAGAAAATAGTGTTTAAATAGTGTCATTAACTTTTAGTTAAACACAACAATCAAGTCAAATATATAAGACCGGGGGTAAGTTTGGTTAGTGGAAAATAAATACATATTAATTGTTGAAGAAAATAAATCCAACAACACAAGGGAGAATATAAGCAGCGGCAATTGGGGAGTTGACCATAGTAAACACGCACGCAAGTACAAGACCGCACAAACACACACACACACACACACCGACCAAAGCGCAGATTATCAGATGCCAAAGACGTCATCTGCGTTTACTACCGCACTCAAGGACCACCGGTCTTGTATGATTTCTTTCCCACCACCCCCCCCCCCCCCCCCCCCCAAGTAGTTAGAGAACCCTTGGACTAACCCTGTCCACACTTTCTTTAGATACCCCCTTCCCCTTTCTTTTCAGAGATCTTGAGACCGAGCCCAATATTCTCACGGATGTGGGTGATTCTGGTTATCGCAAGATGACCAGAGGCCAGAGACAAGATGAAGGAGACATTTGTCCTTATCTCCCTAAAGTCGGCATCTACCCACCCCATTATTTTATTTTATTTTTTTGAGTTGACCATAGTACAACGATCATACTGGGCAAGACAATAACTACCTTCGTCCAGAGCAGAGTTCGATTCTCGTAGTATGATATCTCAATCAAATAATAACAGAACGAGTACAAGTTATGCAGTCAAACGTAAGTAATCCAATAAAGAGATCCTGACAAATTGGAAAGGGCTTGCTCCACCAATATTCAGAAAGTCAGAAATAAACTAAGTGAATCACCAATTCACAGCCTTTCAAATAAACATATTTACAATTTGGTCTTTCGAGTCGGTGCAAGTCATCGAGGGAAAGACAGCAGCAGCCGACTGGACAACACAAGGTCTCCCACTGTGCAACGTGGGATCCAAGCGTTTCAACCGCAACGCATTGAAGCGCACCTGCTGCGACCAAGCAGCCGATCAAGGCCATTAACGAATCATCAGCGCACTCAATTACGCAGCTACACCCGATCCACAAGCGTCGGATTCAAGTAGCTAGTGGCGCAATTTTGATACACAAGGATCGACAAGGCAAAACTAATTCGCAATTGCTCCCAGAGATTCGCCGAGCAAGTCATCAATGGCGGACCAGACTGTTTGAGTACTAAAGAGGAAACGAGGAGTCATAAAGGGATTATTCACGCGGTTGGAGGAGTTCGCAAACAAGGCGAATGAGGTGACTTCACAAGAGCAAGTCGCAAACAGATGGCGCAAACTGGGGGACGCATTTATATCCTTGGAGCGCATACAGGAATGCATCGAGGAGATGGACCCGGACCTGGACATCGACCAGGAGAATGAGGAGCGAGCAGCCTTTGAGGACCGATACTTTTTGCTACAATGCAGGCTCACTCAGCGGCTAAACCCATCAACGGGCACAGGCGCTACCGCATTGGATACTTCAGGAGATGGCCCGCGACCGACAACTACTTCAACGCTAACAGCGGAGCAGGGGGGAATGGAGAGGTTACTTAATACGCTTAATTCCAACTAAACCATGATGAACACTTTGGTGGAACAACTAGTTAGCCGGTCGCCGAACCTGACAGCATGGGATTCAATGCGTGGAACGGCAACCCGACCGATCAAGCTAAGGAACATCAACGTGCATACCTTCGATGGTGACTACAAACAGTTGGTAACGTTCCGGGATATGTACAAACCGCTCATCCGCGATAACCCCCAGTTATCAGAGATACAGAAGTTCCTATTTCTCTGAACTTCCTTGAACGCGGACGCATTGTCATTGATTCGCAATGTTCCGGTCACGGTGGCGAACTATCAGGAGGCTTGGGCTGCACTAGTCGCGCGGTATGACAAAGCAAAATTATCGTGGAGGCGCATCTCCGATCACACATGTCGATTCCAGCTATCCAGACATCAGATGCTGCGGAGTTCCGCAATTTATCAACGGCCTCTTCGGGCAGGTTCGGGGTTTGCGGGCATTGGAGCTGCCAGTGGACCACTGGCGTTGTTGGCTGGTTTTCACTACAGTCGGGAATCTCGATAGTAAGACCGGGGAGTTGTGGACTCGAGAAACCAGCAGGAACGAGATGCTGACGGCCGAATTCCTGGACGCCCGAGTTAGAGAGCATGCCAACAGCGAAGAACGATTCCAAGGGTCACTTTGTTCGGGACAGAAGTATAGCAGCCAATAAGACGTATTCGGTAATCACATCACCAGTGCCGGCTAAATGTCCCAAATGTGGGCCGCCAAATCCATTGTTCCGATGTGGTACGTACAGGAGTCTCTCAATTACACAGCGTGATCAGTTTGTCCACCGGCATAAGTTATGTAAGAACTGCCTCAGCGCAGATCAAGGCATTGACAAATGTGAGAGAGGTAACTGTCGATTGTGTAACGAACGGCACAACTCGTTGCTGCATCAATCGGTGGGTGTTCCGCAGTTATCACCAGACACTGGATCACTGGAGGGATCCTACACGGCCTAGGATTCGCTGCTGTCTACGGCAATAATAACGGTGGTGGACGACAGAAACCAGTTGGTTCCTTGTCGGGTGCTTCTGGACTCCGGTTCAACCACATCCTTAGCCCGGAAATAATTCGTTCAGCAGTTGGGCCTGCGACGTACTCAGGCGAAGGCAAAGATAAGTGGCATAGGCGAAAGGAATCCACGAGTCAGCCGAGGAAAAATCGAAATACTACTGAAAAGTCGAATAAGAGAAACCAGCGTTCGGTTATCGGCATTGGTGTTGGTTCGGTGGACTTTGGATCTGCCGTCAAGGTCACTGGAGCATGACTAGAGAAGCTTCTTATCGCTGGCGTTGCCCGACTGACTGTTCTATAAATCGGAGTCCATTGACTTGTTGCTGGGGTCGGACACGATCTTCCAGGTCTTGCGCGATGGACGACTGATGGATCCCAACAGTAACATGATGGCTCAAAACAGCATATTCGACTCGGTAATCGCAGGGAGTGGGCCGGCTCTGCGCGATCAGAAACAACATTGCTGCACTGTCACCCATCAGGTCGATCCATTAGATGGGCAGCTGAGGGCCTTCTGGGAGATGAAGTGGGTACCAACGATGAAGGAGCGTTTAATAGAAGATGAAACGACACATTTTCCGGACACGCACCAGCATTCAGCAGAGGGACGCTTCGAGGTGGAGATGCCGTTCAAACATTTCCCACCGCCATTGGGCCATTCCAAGGAAGCCAGGAGGTAATCCGGTTGGTGGGTCAACTGCCGGAAGCTCTTAAGAGTGGAGGATTTCCGCTACGGAAATCAAATTGCAACAAATTGTTGAATTGGCTGTCATCTGATTCACCAGATGCTGAAAAAGTGTACCAGTTCATCAAGAAAGAGGGACTGAAGCTGCTTGGAGTGAATGGGCATCCCAGGACTATTTAAGCTACAAGGTACAGGAAATTCTGGAGGTGTCAACGCTCACGAAGAGGAAGGTCCTATCACACGTATCCAAGGCTTATGACCCATTGGGCTTAGCCACTCCAGTGGTGGTGCCAGCCAAGCTGATATTGCAGAAACTGTGGCTTAAAGGTGTCAATTGGGATGACCCCCTGGATGAAGAGACTCGGAGAGAGTAGAAGAAATACTTCTTGGGGTTACCGGCGCTGGAGTCGGTGAAGACCCCACGTTGGTTGGGACATCCGAAGCCCCTTCAGTTACATGGGTTTTCGGACGCGAGCAAGCATACAGAGCGGTCCTCTACGCCAGATTTGAGGAGGAAGGTGCTTCCCAGGTGCGTATCATCATGGCTAAGGCCGAGGAGGCCCCAATTAAGCAGCTTTACTTCCCAAGGCTCGAGTTATGTGGAGCCCATCTCTTGGCTCGGCTTTTTTCGTTCGTGAGGAATACACTTCAAGTTAGCGAGGTTCAATGCTTCACATATACCGATTCCACTATAGTGCTGCCATGGCTATCGGATCATCCCAGGCGATGGAAGACATTCATCGCCAATCGTACGGCGTACATTTAAGAAAAGTTGCCAAGATGCCAGTGGCATCGTGTACCGACGGTTTCAAATCCAGTGGATTGCCTGTCAAGGGGGTTTAGCGCAGGGGAGCTCGCCGGAGCAGGTCTATGGTGACGAGGACCCGCCTTTCTGTGAGACAAGGAGCTGAGGTTGCCCCGGACGCCCAGTTACCAAGTCCGAGAGGCGGACGCCGGAATGCCAGTAGATCTCGAGCAGCGAAAGGGATCATGTTTCGTAATCCAGGCGGAAGATCTGTCCATTACAAGAAGATTCTCCAGCTTCACTCGAACGGTGCGAACAGTGGCTTGGCTGAAATTGTAGCTGCAAAGGGGACGACAGGTCAGCCAGGTGGTCGGGCGCTCTCGATGGTGAGGAATTGAGGATGGCCACACACATCATATTGTGATCGGCTCAGACTGAATCATTCTAGACGGTCCTGGCGGCCATTAGTGCTGGGAGAAAGTTATCAAAAGTGGTTGCGCTCGACTCATTTATTATAACCAAGGTGTCTTCAGGGTGGGACTGGCGGCAGCAAGGGTGAAATACGAGCGCCGACATCCATCAATCTTACATCGACAACATCATCTTGCAAAAGGTCTTCGTAGGGGACTTGCACTTGAGGCTGGTGCACCCTGGGATCCGGTTAATGCTCGCCGCAGTGAACTCCCGGTACTGGATCATAGAGAGTCGATGACTTGTCCGGAGGGTCATCGCTGATTGCACGGTTTGCGTTCATCATAAAGGACAGTTGCTATCTCAACAGATGGCGGCATTGCCAGCCAGTAGGATTAATCATGCACGGCCATTTAGTAACACCGCCGTTGATTATGGAGGTCCTATCACTCTTCAGAGATGGAAAGGACGCGGCGCAAGGCGAGTCAATGGATACATCTGTCTCTTCGTATGCTTGGTAACCAAGGCAATACATCTCGAAGCGGTTAGCGAGCTGCCCAGCGAGGTTTTCCTGGCAACATTGAGGAGATCCCTCGCCCGTGGCGGTTTTTGTCACACCCTATGGACCAATTGGTGCCAATTTAGTTGCAGCATGTTGAGAACTGTGAGAAGTTTATGAGCACATAAACCAGAAAACTTCCCCGGACCGGATCATGGGGGAGTTGGCCACCAACGGGGTCACTTGGAAATTCCTTCTCCCGACAGCCCCCCATCTCTGTGGCTTGTGGGAGGCAGGAATCAAGTCCGTGAAGCATCATCTTAAGCGAGTTGTTGGAAATGCATTGATTACTTTCAAGAAGTTTACTACCGCGTTGGCCCAGATCGAGGCTTGTGCGAATTCCCGACCGCTGGTTGTCCGCCAACGTAGCCTGGCGACCCCGAAGTTTTAACCCCCAGTCATTTCTTCGTTGAAGGACCGGCTTTGTGCGTTCGGGAAGTCGATCTGGGCGACACAACGATCGTCTAGCGGTCCAGATGGAAGTACTTGTGGGCATTACATCGAGCATTTTGGTCCCAGTGGAAGAGTTAATACCTCCACGTGTTGCAGGGTCGCTACAAATGGTATCATCCGGAACCAAACGTAAGAAATCCGGCCGTCGTGTTTCTGAAGAACGAGCAAGTATCTCCAACCTATTGGCCCATGGGAAAGGTTGCCGAGGTTCATCCGGGCAGATATGGCAAGGTTCGGGTGGCAACTGTAAATATTCCGGGGGGCACACTTAAGCGACCCGTCGTGAAGTTGGTCCTACTCCCGGGTGGTCAAGATGAGACGGGTGAACCGACAGTTCAAGGTGGGCGGAATATTGGATACGGAGCAGCACATAACTGCCGACTGGCGGACTGAAGATAAGCTATTTATACAAATTGCTCTCTTTGTTCCTGTGACAAACATGAGAAGGGGGGAACAGGGACACAACAGAGAATATAAGCGGTGGCCATTGGGGAGTTGACGACAAGTACAACGATCGTACTGGGCAAGACAACCACGCCCTTCGTCCCAAGCAGAGTAGGTTCTGGAAGTACGATACGTCAATCAAATACGAGTAATAACAGAGCAAGTACAAGTTAAGCAGTCAAACGCTGTCCAATAAAGATATCTTGACAAATTGGAAAGGGCTTGTTCCACCAATATTCAGAAAATCAGAAATAATTTATTTTAATTTAATTTAGAGAGAGCAGAACCCTCGTTTATTTCACTTAGTACAACCGTTAAAAAGAATTTAAAAGTAAAAACTTACGAACTAACTTAAATCTAGGGATTACAAAAATTAATTTAGAAGTGGGCTGGGGGCAACTGAGGACATGAGTGGGTCGGTTGTGAACACGGCGTCCAGCTGTCTCCCCATATGATTTGGGACATTGCTAATTTGATGGAGGCATGAGTCGGTGAGGCCGTTTATAAAAATACGTTCATTAGAACTAGTGGGATTAGAGACGTAGAAGGCTTGTTCGTCAGTCAATGTCCATTGTAGGTGGGGGAGGTTAAAGTCGCCAAGAACACGATATCGTCTATTGTGCTGCTTAACTCTGTAAGGTTATCTATCGCCTCAATTGCGAGTTCGTATAACGCGATGGGTCGAGAGGGAGCAATATAGAAACAGATAATAAATAGAGACTTAGGGCGCTTGTCAATTTTAATAGCGACGTAGTCAAAATCCGGAGATGTAGAGATGGCAATTAGAGACGAAGTGAGTCTGTTATGAGTGGCGAGCAGCACTCCACGGCATGGGGAGTTGGGACCTTTTCGGTGAGCGTCGTCATCGCGAAAAACATTCAAGGAGGGGGGGGGGGGGGGGATAGTTCAAGACTACTGATACTAGGGATAGGGTTGGTCTCCGTCAGAGCGTATATGTCGAAGGGGAGGAAGTGTGCCTTTTCCAGAGTCGAATGTGTTTGGGAGCGGAGACCTCTAACATGCTGATAGTAGACGATTATGGGGAGCGTATTTATATGATAAGAGGGACCAAAGGGCGGCTGAATAGGGTCAAAAGTACTTTTGATTATTGGGAAAGGTAACGTTGTTGTCAATATAATGGCGAAATGCCGAGAGATCTCTTAGAACCTTATTAGGGGGCATATCGAGATTTTTATGGAAGTTAATGAACAGGCTGCGAAGGCTAGGAACGTCAACAGGTAGACCTTCCTGCTAGATGGAGGCCATTGCGCTGATTTTCGTTTTACCTTCGTAACAGACAGAGCCGGCTTTGTCGTGGAGGAAAGCAAGATAGAGACGCACATTCTCATAGGTCACTTTATTCCGAAGAATTAATAGTTTGCAGAGTGAGTTTGACAGATGGCGGTAATACTGGGTCGATTGAGTGTCTAGAAGGGGGGGGGGGGGGGGGCGAGATGGGCGGGAGCGAGGACTAGGTGCCTAGGTGCGGGAAGGAGTGGGACAAAAGGCGGTCTCGTGTTAGGACCAGTGGCTGAGTGGTGGGAAAGGGGAGGATTAAGAATGTGTGACCTATGGAAGTTTGAATATTTCGCGCCTGTTTTGTGGTCGAAGGGGGGGGGGGGGGGGCGTGGAATTGGAGACATGGGTCGGGGGTGGTGTGTGGCGAGCAGGTTTCCTATTATTTTTACGGGGGGATATATTACGGGCAGGCGAAGGGGGGGTACAGGGTGATGGTGGCCGACGTGGTTGGGGCTAGGGAGAGGAGCTAGGATTTGGTTAGGCGCGGGATATTTCTTGGATCGGCCCATCCCTTGACTGGGTCGGGGTGAGCGGGGTAAGCGAGGGAGGCGGGGGCGCATTATGGGAAGGGGAGAGCCTCGGGAAGACGTGCAGGTGGGTTAGTGATGGGGATCGATTTATGAGGGTGTCGGCTGGAACTGTGTACTGAGAGTTTGGGGTGGGGGGAATGGAGATTGGTTGATGGGATGGGGTTGAAGTTACTCATCGACATCCTACCAATCCCGCAGCCACCGTTTTGTTTCGGGTGGAAAATCCGGTCGTACCTGGAGGGAAGAGATACGCGGAAACTGGACCCAATATCGGAGGGAGGAAACACGATGCAGTCTGTTATGGAAATCTTGTATTTTTTACGAAAGTATTCTGAAATCCATTCGGAGCTCGCGGATTTGGGGGGGGGGGGGGGCCTTTAGCAGATAAGAGGTAGTTGGGCTATTAGAACGGTTAAGTTTATTAATACGGGCCAGCCATTCTTCGCGGGTCCAAGAAGTACCAAAGTGAACAATTGGCGGGTAGACATCCTGGACCGTCGCAGAAAGCGGAAGGGGTGGCGCTGGTGACTGAGGTGAAGTAGGAAGGGAGGGGGATGCGGTCGCGTTATTGAGTTCTTCAAACAAAGACAAGTCACATCGCGGTGAGTGGAGTGGGTTAGTAAATTTAAGTTGTAAGGATGAGAAGGCGCCGTCAAGCTGGCCTAGGGTGGATTGGGAAGCCGCAAGCTCACCAAGGATAGTATCGAGTTTTTGTAGGATGACATCGAGTAGGGGTCCGGTTCGGGCAGGGTGGGGCGGTTTAGAGAGGAGGAGCGCAGCAGGGCAAGTCCTTCAGAAAGGCTGTTAAGTCTAGAGAGAATGTTCTCAGAAAGGGGGTTAGTATGCGGAACGGGCGGCCGTTTGGAAGTCGACTGCAGGCATCTGTCGAGGTTCGAGCGGAAGGAATTATTTAGATCCTGTGTGAGTGAGTTGAGGGAGTCATTAATCGCATGGGTCAAATGGCCCACGACCAATTTATTGCTGTCACCAATGAGGGACTTAATGTCGGTTAGAGACGCTGTGTGGAGGGAGCCAAGGTCATCGATGCACTTGAGACTACTCTCAAGATGTAAGATCCTTTTGGTGATTACTTTGAGGTTGGAGTTGTGAGTAAACCACTAATTCACAGCCTTTCAATTTAACGGATTTACACCAACCATTTCTGCCCATAATGTAACTTTTTTTCGAAGTAAAATCAGCCATGGTTCAAAACAAAAAACATTTTATGGACATTATGGTTTTGAAGCCTCATGTGCCTTTCTAATCAAATTTATAATAATCACCTGTGAATTCCATCGCGGATAAAGATCGACCTGCAACTTAAAATATACGCTGTGTCATCTCTGGATCCCTCTATAAATCTGGAGTTTTTCTCCTTCAAGTGTTGAATATACTAAGCAGTAAACATTTCATAATCAAAAACAATGATAGAAATCCCTCCATTCAGATTAAAATACTTCTCAACGTATGAGTCTTCGACATTTCAAACATACATAAATACACACGGCACACAAAGCGTAATTCTCATCGGTCTTGAGCCTATAACTTTTCAGTAAAAGGCAGAGTATTAGAGCTGTAGCGATTCTAACAGATACACGCGATTCACAGGCGAAATAGTGAAGAACACCGAACGAAAAATCGAATAAGAAAAATACATCAGAACCGTATACCAAGCGATAAATAACAAAAAAATAATTCACACCAGTGGAATATACTCGAGTTTGGAAATCAAATTCAAAACACAGTCAGTAGCCTGGTGTGTAACGCTTAGGTAAAAAATTTTTCGTGATTCGAGCTGTCTTAGCGTCAGTTCGAATCACACGATCTTCTTCACTATTATTTCAAACGCTATAGAGCCACAATATTTTCAGAGTTTTATGGTGTTGTCTCTTTAAATAATTCCAGGATAGCATTCTGTGCGCAATACTGTGGCAATGGCATCAAGAATAATGACCGTCAACAAAAGTACTGACCTAGTTAAGATTACAACTTTAATCGAATCCAATGTATTTTCATTTCACGCTGCTTGTGTGCAAATAAACCAATCTCTTTTGCTGTTTATGACATTGGCCATGTAGCTCCAACAACTTCTGTACATAATGCCTTCTTTGCAGTAAAGTTACTAAACCCCAGGTCAATATCAAAACTAACCTGTCCGCCTACTCCGTGACAGTTTCTCGATCGTTTTTAATACAATTTTCTCTGCCATCAAGTTTATAAACTTTATCTCTAGGTCTGGGCGGATAATGCAAGGACAGCGCTACAGTATTGGTGCTTTAGGGCTACTTTTAAAACGCGGTTACCAGATTATTGTATTGACTGGTAGAATTAAATTTCAGAAAATTAAATACTCGTACATAAAATAGAACAAGCGGCGCGACGAGTATTATAAGAAAAAACTTTTACCTCGCACCCAGTGCTCCAGAAAATAACTCACTCAGAACGATTACAGAGGCTGTAACGGAGGTACGGAATAAAAAAGAAAAATAAATAAATAAGAAATAAAAAAATTGGAGCACATCGCTTTCCTCCGTTATACAGTTAATTGTGGAAAATCGTTTCTGGAGGCCAGACTGAAGACGGACAGCTCCATTGAACGTCGAACCAAACATACAATCTACATCTTCTCAATTAAAGACGAAATCAAAGCAAAACTGGGACGTGGAATTCTATAATTAAAATATCTCCTCTGGCTATCTGCTTTTGTGTTTTGTATCTTACTTAGTTGGGCGAGCTCTCGGGGTCCAGAGATGGCTATAGAGACAATTGACTGGCCTGGTTAGATGATTGATTGTGCAGGTTGCTGCCAATTTGTGTGATTGCCGGTTGGCATAAAATCGATTGGTGATTGTTCCGACTACTCCCGATAGCTAGAGTAGGATTAGTATATTGGAAACAGAGCACAGACAAGTGGCATTGCTCATGATATAACTTGGCCCCTGTCGACAAAAACGTCGTACCGTAGAAAACTGCCTATCAATTAGTTTTCCAGATAAGTCTGAACGTTTTTGTCAGGTTTTGGACATTGGAAAAAACGAGTTGACTGTTTGAAGATGGTCCATGCAACTGGCGTCTGTCAGCCAGCATTGTTGACATACATTGTTGCACTAGCTACATGAAAAACCACGATAAAATTGGTAGTTCTACAAGTCCGTCTCTAGATCAACCGTAGTCTTCTGATGGTCTCACTAACTTGGAGAATATTGATTACGCTTGAATTATCGATAGGAAAGCTTAAGTACCCGGCGTGTAGCCATCACCGGAATCTCAGCTTATTACGCACGCAAATTACATAGGAAAAGATGTCTGTCTATCTATCCTAAAAGGGGCAACCTAAATAAGGAATGTGGTATCCATTTGATTCCACAATTAATTCGTATGAACTTAGTGGTACTATCAAAGCCGTATTGTACAGTGAAGTCTAGAAAACTCGGCGTATGACCTTCCTTCGAAATCAATTGGGGAAGTCTAACAAAATATACGCCCACAGCGTGACGCAGCCAAGTCACAATATTTCTAGGTCTCTTCCAAAGTCTAATAGACGAAATCATCGCTCAGAACACTCCAAATCAGCGTATATCACTGTGTGTGATGGTAAAAATCATTTACCAATGCAATCAAGCCTCATTCGTAGCTCCATAGTCAACCAGACCTTACCCAAAGATCCGATGAGCAAGGAGGCCTTCCGTGGCATTCAAAAGCAACAACTTTAAGAGCAACTTTAAATAAATAGCTCGAATAATGGAGCCAAATGACGTGAGATGTACGCTAATTGAAGGATTCTGTCAAAGTGAGGGAAGCCATAAAAGCGGAGAAGGATAGAAGCTCGAGGCCCCAACTAATATAGTACTTCACTCGCTGACCTCATCACAAGTCGATGTTGGGGATCATTGTACGCTTACCAATTGTATCGCTACCGCGTTGCGTTTGTCGGCATGTCAGTGTCGACTGTCCCGTACGCGTGTCCTCCTCTACATTCTCAACCTCTCGGCCGGGTGATGTTTTATATCGGCACCTTATCTGGTTAGTCATTGTTGTGCACGGCCATGGATGTCGCCCTTCCTCTCCCCCTTATTCGACAATACACCAAAATCCCTTTGTAGTTCACCGCGAAAGAATCAACTCTCTTCGGATTTTTTGATTGTTGTTGCCATTTTCTTGCCCTTAGAGCCCACATCAGGACAGGGAGCGGGGACAATACCCATTTTCAGAGCGAATTCAATTTAACCGGGAATGCAATTTATATGCGATTTTCAATTTTCCCAAATTGCTGGTGCAACTCCTGTTGCTGCTGTTAGTGCTTCTGTTCCCACAGCGCACCACAATGTACATCCGTGGAAGACAGTGAGCCACATGCCGTCCACCTTGGTCCTACAAATCGGCAAATTATAGTTGTGGAAATTTTATTTTAATATTTCATTACGTGGAGCGGGATGTCTGCACGTTGCTCAGATTCGAGTTAGACGATTGTCTGACATCGAATGTCTATAGATGTGCAAGAGCGCCGTCTCCTTTGGCCCGTAGTTGTGTAGAGATTTATTGATTATCCCAGTTGATAAAAACAAATCCAGACAATCGGTGTTTTATTTTCTCTGTATTGTGATGGCCAAATCATAAATAATAAAAATCGCCCAATGATTTATGGTTATGGGGCAACGGGCAAGTCTGTGGCTTGTACTCGCCGATATAAAGCACATTTTTGGTAATAAGTGCTGAGCTCGTGATTTAATTTTCGACCGATGGGAGCTCATCCTTTCGGATATGGTTTGACTTTTGGACAAGGGCATAAATTAAGTGCCGTTTATGGGTCAGATAACGTTTTGTTGCTTCGAAATATGATTCATTCGAGTTCGGCTAATTGTTTTAAATGCCACCTAAGCGATACATTTCCGATGTTTACGATTCTCAGCCAAGTTTCAGTAGGGCGGGTGGTATGTACAAGCTACTTTTAAACTTTGTTCTATCAACGAGTCTTTAATTGTATTTACTGGTTGGGATCAAGGGAACGTCCATCGTTTTTCTACTCAGTCAAGGCTACAAATGTGGATGAAAATATCTGCGACGTTTTAGACGCGGCGAGTAGTCAATTACCATCGGTAAAAAGGTAAAAACTTCCTCGGTAATCTATTAATTGGTGGTGGTCTTTCACGTCCGCTTACATTGCAACATCTCCATAGGTACACCCAAGTACATCCAGTCAGGTGCATAGTAGAGTCCCAAGCGGCATGGTATAATCAAAGCGATGTACGAAAGGGGATATAATGTCACTCGAAAGTCCACGTCCTTTCCGGCCAGTGGCCAAAACTGTTAGCAACATCTTTAGACTTTCGGTTTACTATCTCTCAGTAACAGGCAGCAGAAGACAATTTGAATTGAAAAAGTCGTAACACTTGCGGCAATTTGAGTTTATAAAACTCGATGTAATGTATATTTTCGTCCTTGCTTGGGGGTGTTTTGCTAGAATTGTGAGTGGTTATCTGTCATTGTAATGAGCTTTTAAAGCGAACATACCAAAAACATGTTTCCTCGCTCACTGGCTACAGCAGACCCAAGCCAATTTACAATACCACTCACTCCATCCTTTACATCCTTTCCCAAAGCTCACCTGAGTCACTCTTCTTAAAATAAAAGCGCTTGTTAATTTTTTTTTTTTTTTTTTTTTTTTGGGAGAGGCGAACCTATAGCGGCGACACGGCGCCCCGAGATCCCATTAACTAACCGTTCTTTTTGAACAGTTGCAGGTTGTAACGCTCCGGGAATACTCGCGTGGGAAGGGAGTTCCACAGCTTCCCCGCTCTGTAACGGAACGAGTTCTGATGCAGGGATGTTCGCACCGTCGGGAGATGAACCACAAACGGGTGCGATCCATCGGATTATCTTGTGAACCGCATATACGCCGAATTGCGCGGAACAATACCAAGAATCTCCGAAGAACAGCACCCATGTTAATATCTGTAAAACAGACAGAGGTCACCTACGCGCCTTCGATGTGATAGCGACTGTAGTCCCGACGTTAGCGACGAGTCCCCGATCAGGCGGATCGCTCGTCTCCGTATGCTCTCAGGTAGGTCGAGGGTATGTTTAGGAGCCGAGCGCCAAATATGAGAGCAATATTCGAGCGCGGGTCAAATTTGGGATTTATATAGGAGAAGAAGTTGGGCCGGAGTAAAATATTTCTTGGCTCTAAAAAGCCAAGAAATATTTGAGCTAAGTTTTCCTGAGGCTGACCTGACGATACTCGACACGTGTTTATGCCATGATACATTCCCACAGACAGTGACGCCGAGCAATTTCAAACTTTCCCCAGCCTCGAGGGCCCGGCCATTCATAATCAGCTGTGGAACCACCGATGATTCACTAATCTTTGTGAATGTTGTATATTGTGTCTTCACTGCATTGAAGTCGACGAGATTGGCCCCTCCCCACTACAGGATCCTATCTAGATCCTGATTCAGAGAGTCAATCTGTCTACATCTCAGCTGATGCGACGCAGATGCACCAATCGGCCGAATACTCGAAAAGGAGGAAACAAGCATACTATCATCCGCGAAACTGAACACTTTGTTATCCGTTGCCTCCAACAAATCATTTATGTGAAGCAAGAACAAGGTTTGAGCCAAAATAGAAACCTGTGGCATCCCTGAATTAACAGGATACAGATCCGAACATTCGCCGTCCACAACAACCCGGATCGATCGATTCTCGAGGAAGCTCCTCGTTCAGTCGCAAAGCTGTTGGGAAAGTCCATATGAACGAAGTTTGTTCAGCAATGCTCCGTGCCAGACGCGGTCAAAAGCCTTAGAGATATCCAATGCGACCGCCCTTGACTCACCATGCCGTTCAATCGCAGATGTTCATATATCGGTTATAAGTGTCAAAAGGTCTCCCGTGGATCGCCTGTCATGGAATCCATATTGACGATCATTCAGAACTCGACCGATTTTCCAGCAGGCAGGTAAGGTCCCCCGTGCATAGGATAAGCGAAAGAGTCTGCCAAGAACCGGCGATAGTTCTGGAGCACAGTTCTTAAGGACTATTGCTGGTATTCCGTCCGGGCCGGTTGCCCTCCTACAATCCAGTTCACGTAGAATGCGTTGAATAGTGCGCGGACGAAATCTCACATCCCGTATCGAACACCGTACCGGCGAGATCACAGGTGGCTCCAAAAGGCCGGAATCGAGGTTTGAATTCGCGAACACATTAGCTTTATCCTTTGAATTCGTGACTAACGTCCCGCTGTCTGTCACCAGCGGAAGGGAAGAGGAGGTTGTGAAGTTACGGCTGACAGCTTTTGCCATTGACCAGAAGGTGCGCGAACCAGTTGGGCACCGAAGGAGCTTGTTGATCACCCTGTCGTTGTGAGCTTTCTTCGCGGTATCAATTGCCTGGTTGCACGCGTTTCTGATTCTAACAAAATTCGTTCTGTTAACATCGGTGGGATTGGGGCACCATTGCTTAAAAGCTCTATTTTTTGCCGCTGTAATCTGCTCGCATTTTTTATCAAACCAAGGTTTATCAGACGAACTTCGTTTGATGGAATGTGGAATATACATCTCCATCCCCAGAAGAATAATCTCTGATACCGACTCCGCGCAAGCGTTAACATCGGAGTCTCCGAAGCACACCTCGGACCATGGAAAGGATGCGAAGAAATCTCGCAAATCGTCCCAGTTAGCAGCTCCATACTTCCATACATGCCGGAAGCTGCCTAGGCCGGTTATTCGGTTGATATGCAAGTGCTTGTGCGACAAATACCAAGCAGTGATCTGAGTTTCCCAGTGGCGCAGAATCCTCTACGGTATAAATTATAATTAACCATGAACCAATCTATTCTATTGCTGACGCCATGTGTTGCCATTTTATTTCGACAAACTATTTTTAAAATTATGCTAAAACATCAACGTTTTCTCAGCCAGGTGAGTTGTGACCCCAACAAGTATAATAAGTAAAAGTATAAAAGATCATAGAAATGGTTTTAATTTTTCCAAAATGCTATACTGTACATAGACATCAAAATCCAAATCTACGTAAAAGCAGGTACATGGGTGATGTGAAAAGTTTCCTATCTCAACGTGAAGATAGCAGCACTCGTCAATAAAAGCTAGTGAATGTAGTTGTGAATCTTTTGACAGTTAACCACCAAAATTTCAACGCATAGTTTTTATTTGACAGTCGTTTGACTGAGTCGATGTCAGTGTTTTTGTGAAAACGGGCAAAATTTAGTATCGAGCTGTCATTAAATTTTTGTTTTTGTGAAAGCCAATACGCCTACGCAAATCAAAGATGGGTTGGACTCTGTGAATGGGGATTCTGCACCATCATTCACCACAGTTAAATTTTGCGCAACTGAATTTAAACGTGGCCATGAGAGCTTAAAAGACGATGAAAGTTCGGGACGTCGAAAAACGGCAACAGCTGACGATAACATAGCTAAAGTTCACCAAACAGTACTAGAGGAGATAGCAGAGGCAATAAAAATGTTCAAAGAACGTGTTTGTCACATATTAAATGAAGATTTAGGTATGAGAAAGCTGTCCGCGCGTTGGGTGTCGCGTTTGCTCAAGGTAAACCAAAAACGTGTTCGAATGAACATTTGGTACGGACCTCGCGTCCATGTCTTCGCAGCACCCACTAATTTCCGCAAATTTCTCCTCTCTACCTGTAAATGAAATAAATATCGTCAAGTAGCTAATTTGCATAAACTACTTTATGCAAAATTCTACTTGGCAGAAAATAAATAAAAAAACGGCGTTGACACCGAATAAAAAACAAAAGCGACAACGGCAATAAATATAAGCAATATCAGACAGAAGGATAGAGATATCAATGCGAGAAACAAATTTAATTTACATTTTCTGCCAGAAAATCAAAAAAGGAGTTAAACTGTTATAGTTGGGCACATAAGTATCCGAAGTGCAACCGCACTGGTCTGACTGCAATTCAATACAATAATCGGGATTAATTATTGTCAACATCAACATCATCAACAGACTAGCCAGCTGAACAGGAAGAGTCAAGAACTCAACGCCCCCTGCAAGCTGCGTACCAGTGACCAACAACAACGACCGCTCCACGGTCGGCACAAGTAAGGCACTTCCCTTACCATACCCTATTAATTATACTGATTAAATTGTTAAATATTATACAACACAGTTTACGCGCAATAAATCCGAGTTTTGGCGCCGATTAATTACTGTCGATGAAACTTGGGTACACCATTATATGCCCGAAACAAAAATACAGTCAGAACAGTAGACAGCAAAGGGGGCATCGGCTCCAGAAAAGCAAAAACTGTTTTTTTCGGCTCGGAAAGTGATGGCGACTGTTTTTTTTGGGATAGTCATGATATCTTAAGCGATTATTTTCAAAAAGGAAAAACCATTACAGGAGCATACTACGCATCATTACTTGATCAACTGAAGGCAGAAATTGCGGAAAAACGGTCACATTTGCAGAAAAAGGAAATCCTGTCTCACAAAGACAAAGCGCCGTCTCACACCTCAGGGGTTGCCATGGCGAAAATCCACGAATTACGGTTTGAACTGCTTGACTATCCGCCTTACTCACCAGATCTAGCCCTAAGCGACTTCTTTTTGTTCCCTAATCTAAAAACTGCGCTCGGAGGACAGAGATTTTCGTCAAATGAGGAGGCAGTCACCTTCGTGAATAGTTATTTTGCAGAGAAAAATGCCGAGTACTATTAGGACGGGTTAGAGAGATGGGAGCATCACTGGGCGAGCTGTGCAGAGTTACAAGGAGACTATATAGAAAAAAAAATAAATTTTAAGAAAAAATGTTTTGTATCTTTGTTAGGTCGGAAACTTTTCAGCACACCCTCGTACATTTAGGGGAATATACGTAGTGCTTTTTATTCCAGACCGATGTGGTTATAGTGCCATTTCAGTGTGGATAACTTTGTCAGTTGTAATTTGACAACGTGATCGATAACAAATAAATGATTGACGAATAATTTCGCTGAACTTTGTTGTGATCTCGCTTCCAAATGTGTTCTCAAACGGAAATGATTTTCCATGATAAAACAACGAGGTGACAGGAGTACTCATTTGCGAAACAGGTATCAGTATGTCCTTTGTCCTGTCTCTGTCTTGAAATGTCTTGTAACTACCGGAATCGCCGGCATCCACAATAATGTCAAGTTTTGTTTTGATACATCTGAGTGGGAGAAGTATTTTACTCACATATTACGTTTCTGACGTTTGATAATCGGTATTGTTGTTGCTGTAATTCGTATGTGTTTGGTAAGTTAATGGTAAACCCCAAGACATAGGTCCAACAAACTACTATAGAAGAAACTGTGGCGAACGTACAAATTCCCCACAGGAAAAAGTCCAGACCAACTTGAGGTAACGCACTCACCTGGACAACATCACGTCCACAGACGCCATCCCAAGCCCAGCGGGGGCCGCCAGTAACCCAACGTTGAGTCGACACCAGAAGGCAAGGAACTTAACGTCCCCAAAGCCTCTAATACCGAGCTAAACGCTCCAAACCTACGACCTGAAACAAGGAGAAACATTCATGCATCCTTCGACGTGTGCAATCGCAAGCTAAGTGAATGCCAGCACCTCAAGTCGGCAACCCTGAACATCTGCACGAGATGCAGGGATTTACAATTAAAACAATTAACCGACCAACGGACGCGGTGCGGTTGATCTAAACATCAGATCACCCAAATATTCACCGCAAACAAAGGAGCGCATTCCTTAGCCTCGTAAAAACCCAGATGGCGCGAAAAACCAAGCACCACGTAACTCCAAACAATACTTTGTTTGGAGTTTTACGAAGGCCAGCTGCAATAAATAAATACGGCACAGCATTGCGCCGTTGCCACTGTCCGCCAAGGAGAAATGCATCAGCGGAATGTTTGTTTTTCACACCATGTGAAAAATTCTCTGGGATCTCAAATCCAATAGATACCAGCGGACTAGACGTCCAGGCGATCGTCAACACCAGATGGTTGACCTAAACAAGCAGCGTGGGAATAGAATCCACCGTCAACAACGACGGTGAAGCTTCCTTATGTATGAGTGAGAATTTTCTCCTTACAGTAAAATGTGTCTGCACAACTGCAGATACAAAAAAAACACAGATACTGGGAAAACAGTATCCGATAGGTTGCAAGAGGGGATTCGGTGATATACAGACAATCCTTCTGGCAGAGAGTTTTGAATCGTCAACGAGACGAAAAGGAGTCTTTATCGGGAGACTGACGAATAACGCCGAACTAAGAGGTCGAAAGATAACATCCAGCGGAAGTAGAGCCTGAGAAACCCCGTCGCGGAGATAAACGCAAAGTGAAGAAAGACAATAAATCAAGGTAGCGGGAGTAAGTGAGGTTTGTGAGCTAACGTAGTAGAAACTAACTCGTGCTGTGGAGTAACAAAATTGTCGTGCGCGTAAACAGCAACTTGTAATATCGAACCGTGGTGATTAAGAAAGTCGTACGTGCACTAACTGTAATAGTGTAAGGAAAAACTTGTAATATCGTCAGCATTATCTGTATTACATGGACATAGTGAACTTGTAATGTCTAGTGTAAGGAAAAACTTGTAATATCGTCAGCATTATCTGTATTATATGGACATAGTGAACTTGTAATGTCTAGTGTAAGGAAAGAATCTAAAAGCTTAAATATAAAATCAGATATATACACGGAAGTCTTGCGTGTTTCAATTTTTGTACTGTATGCGCTCCGGTGTGTTTGAATTTCATCTGCGATAAACAGTGTTCGGCGGAACACTTGGACAAATACGAATCACGACTAAGTTATCCAACGAAACCCGCCAAACTGGTGACAGCCCGACGCGGGTAAAAAGAACACGTGAAACACAATTTACCGTGAACTCTCGAGATTTAGACGCAAAAGAACACGCTCGGGGTAAAAGTGAAGAATAAAAGAGCAGAACAAATCCGCGAAAATTCCCCAAGACAAACGGTGACATTAACAATAACAGACAGTACCAGTGAAGTGAAGTGACCAAACCACCTGACTGAACCCACCTGCGCCATCACGACGCCCAAGGACACAAGGACAGACAAACACTACGAGCAGTGAGTTTTTAGAAACAAACATTTTTTTTAAATATACCTTTTTTTTTTCCTTGTGTAAGCTCCTTCCGAGCTAAAATTTTGATACGGTGGTTTCCTTTAATTATAGTTAGTAAGTAAATCGAATAGAGTAAAAGCTACTATGATACAATGTATGTTTTTTTTTTTTTTTAAGTAAGAAATATATAATATTTTTTTTTTGTGCTAATTTCCTTTTCTTGTGACTTGTGAAAAATTTGTAAAGCTCCTTCGAGCCCAAAAGTGAGACTGTATTCGTAAAATTTGTAAAGCTCTTTCCGAGCAAGAAGATTTTAAACAATTTAATAGTGAAAAACGATAGAACCACTGTAATTTTTATGTTATATCAAACGAATAATTCAAAATAATTCTTCCGCCGAAAACGGTGAAGAAGTCATAGTATATAAATAATTTCGTGGCTAGGTAGGAAAAATCCTAAAGAATACCTATTGAAAATTGAACACAATGACCCTAAATAAAGTGAGTAACAATACAGCTAGATGTAAGCAAACAGCATACTAAATAAATTAAAAAGTAGTACCTTCACGAAAATCCCGCGACATTCTTAATAGATTATTTCTAAGTAAAACAATTGACATTCAAAACACCAAGTGAATAAAATTGAGCAATACTATTAATATTTATAAAACCCATGTCAAATTAAACAAACAAAAATGTTTATTATGCTTTCACAACTTCACTTCAATAATTTTATTCTCTTATTATGATAAATCCCAATTAAAAAAAAAAAAAAAAAAAAAAAAACCAGTTAAGAATTTCAAACAACATATAAAAAAATAAACAATTTTGTAAGCTCCCTCAGAGCAACGAAGGACACGCGCGAACCGACGACACACTCGGCATTACTTTCTCGTAAGAACGCGAAATAAAGCGAAATTGATCGCCGCAATAAAGGCAACGCAGAAACAGCTGCGCCTTCGCGAAAAACTTCGATAGTCCTCACCTCCTCGTACTTCTTGACCTCTTCCAGACTGAAAGCTTTCTCTTGTCCGTCACTAACACCGTCGAATTACCCAAAATATCCGCTGGTGTAGGCCCATCCTTGTATCATCTTTGGAAATCAGATAGCATCCTTTTGTGCTAGGCCTTTTCCCTGACTCCATCTTTGGACCCAGCAGGTTGTTTCGCCGCGTCCACTAATTTAAAGGAAAACTCGCGCATCGAGCGACCGAGTTACAGGGCGAAACCCCTGGAAATTAATGACAACCACGAGGTTGCAGGCGGCGACCCAGAAAGTAAAAACGTTGAGGGGAAACGTAATCGCTCCCTCACAGAGAAAATCGACGCGAAATCTCCCGAAGTCAACGATAACGACCAGGTCGAAATCCACAACTTTTAAAGCTACAATGGCTAACAATGCCGAAGCTTCCCCAACGACGTCGCAGGCCGCAGCCCTCCGTCAAGAAGTTAATATTGCAACACAAGCGGACCATCGTTCGAATCGATACATTAAATTACCGGACTTCACGTCCGATGACCCAGACTTTTGGTTCGGTTACGCCGAACAAACATTTGCCTGCGAAGGCATCACCGGCGAACAGGAGAAATTTCTCCTAGCAACCCGCGATTTAGACCCTGTCTTGCTCCCGTATGCGAGGCATCTAATTAAAACGCCACCCCCACTACCATATACAGCATTCAAGGAGATGGTGATTAATGCCTATAGGGAATCGCCACAAAATCGCTTGCGACGTTTGTTACGATCGGCCGACACCTCTGGGATGCGACCATCCCAGCGCGCCGCTTATTTCCGTGCACTGGCCGGCACGGACATGTCCGAAACGGCCTTAACGGCTATATTCAGAGAGTCTTTGCCAGAATACGTTCAGGCAATCGTCGCGCCTTTAGCCGAATCTGGCCTCGACGAATTAGCGCGACACGCCGAGGCAGTCATGGCCACAGATAGATCCCGATTGGATCTCCAGCTTCCACTGGCGGCGACGCACGTCCAAATTCCACCCCAGCCCCAGCCACGAACCCCCACGGTTACATATACCCATGCGACGCACCCAAGCGAACTCGAAGACTTGAGAGTGCAAATTAGACAAATGCAAACGCAGCTAAATAATCTCAGCATGGGGAACAATTTTCGGACTGGCCGTGACAGATCGCGACGCCGAGACAGGTCGCGAAACAATTCAAGGCGTCAGCATAGCAGACCACGCACGCCAAACAATGAGAACACCTTCGGCAGGTGTTATTATCATCATCGATTTGGAGCGCAGGCCAGGAATTGCAGGCAGCCCTGCAACTGGACACAAAACCCAGCATTACCGGCTAGTTCTTTAAACTAGAACTGCCGACCGACGAAAAAGCGCAAACGGCCGGCAATCCCCAAATAAGTCGCTTGTCAATTTATGACTCAAAATTAAACATGGACTTCATAATTGACACAGGTGCGGATATTTCCGTTCTTCCTCGCTCGTACGCACCTGCCACTCGGTTGCCGGATGAATTGAAATTGTTCGCCGCGAACAATACCCCTATCAAGACATACGGTAGGAAGTTAATGACACTAAAAATAGGCCTACGTCGACCAATTCGATGGTACTTCGTAGTAGCCGATGTCACCGATCCCCTAATAGGGTCGGACTTGCTGCGACACTATAAACTAGTAGTGGACGTAGCACGTAATAGACTGATGGACCCGTTAACGTCTCTTTCTCAGCCAGTAAACGCAAAGGCGGGAAAGGCAGTGACGTTAACGTGCACAACCGCAAACGGTCCATTCAGCGATCTATTGCGCGAATTTGCTGACATTACAGTTCCGCTTAGTAATCCCCGACGCGCAAAAGCCGGCGTTTTTCATCACATTGAAACGCGCGGCCCCCCAGTGAGCCAACGCCCGCGCAGATTGGCTCCCGAAAAATTGCGTGAGGCTCGTGCAGAATTCGAGTATATGCTCGACTTAGGAATCTGCCAGCCACCCGATAGCCCTTGGGCGAGCCCACTCCATCTCGTCAAAAAGAGCAACGGCGAGTGGCGTCCATGCGGTGATTACCGAATGCTGAACGCGGTGACGACACCCGATCGGTATCCGATAGCAAACCTGCACGATTTCTCCTATAAGCTGCAGGGTTGCGAAATCTTTTCGACCCTCGATCTCACGAGGGCATACCACCAAATCCCGGTGGCTCCCGAAGACATCCCCAAAACCGCGGTAACTACACCTTTTGGACTGTTCGAGTTCAAGGTGATGACGTTCGGTCTTCGAAATGCAGCGCAAACGTTCCAGCGCTACATTGACTCAGCTCTCCGCGGACTTGACTTCTGCTATGCGTATATCGACGATATACTCATAGCATCGAAAACTATGACAGAACATCGCGCCCACTTGAAGCAGGTGTTCGAACGCCTCCGAGATTTCGGCCTGGTAATCAACCCAGACAAGTGCCACCTCGGAGAGGCGGAAGTCAAGTACCTTGGCTACTGCATTAACGGCCAAGGAGTCCGCCCATTACAAGACAGGGTGGATGCATTAATGCAATTTCCTCGCCCCACGAATGTGCGAGAATTAAGGCGTTATTTGGGCATGCTGAACTTCTATCGCCCAACACTCCGAAACGCCGCACAGGTCCAGGCTCCTCTCAACGAATATCTAGTAGGAGCCAAACGCAACGATAAGCGACCAATTAAGTGGACCGAGTCAGCTGATCAAGCATTTCGCGCATCAAAAGAACAGCTGGCGAATGCAACGTTACTTCGACATCCCGTCGAAGGAGCCCCATTGGCCTTACAGTGCGACGCGTCCGACACTGCAATTGGGGCCGTACTCGAACAAGAGTGCGACGGCAAATGGGAACCGCTAGGTTTCTTCTCGAAAAAGTTGAACCCAACCCAGCGACGATACAGTGCTTATGACAGGGAGTTACTAGCGATTTACAGCGCAATAAAGTACTTCCGGCACATGATTGAGGGACGTCAGTTGACGGTAAAAACCGACCACAAACCACTGACGTATGCCTTCCAAAAGAAAGCGGGAAGTTCAACCCCGCGACAAGAACGGCACCTGGATTTCATCGGGCAATTCACCACCCGAATCGAATATGTCCCAGGTGCGGACAATGTAATTGCAGACGCCTTTTCGCGTATCGATGCAATTAAACTCCGTGCGCAAATCGATGGTGCCGACTTGGCACAAGCACAAGAAGATGACCATCAACTCGAGTCACTACTGAAAGCGGAGACAGCACTAGTTTTGCGTAAACTCCCTTTCAACGACTCAAACGATGAAGTCTGGTGCGATGTTTCGACAGGGACAGCTCGACCCTACATCCCAGAAAATCTGCGAAGGAATGTGTACGAAACATTCCATAACCCAGCCCACCCAAGCGGACGCGCAACCGTTGCCGCAGTCCGACGTAAATTTGCCTGGCCACATATGGCCAAAGACATAACAAAATGGGCACGAACTTGTTTGCAATGTCAGCGTTGCAAAGTCGATCGACACAATGTGCTCCACCCAGGACAGTTTAAGCTCCCCGAGGCACGATTTGCCCATGTTCACATCGACATTGTGGGACCGCTTACGCCGTCGAGAGGTTACCTGTACCTCCTGACGATGATCGATCGTTTCACTCGGTGGCCAGAAGCAGTGCCACTACGAACAGTGACCGCAGAGAATGTAGCCAAAGCATTCTATTCGACTTGGGTCACACGTTTCGGCGTCCCAGCTACCCTCACAGCCGATCGAGGACCACAGTTCGAGGCGGCGATTTTCAAGCAGCTGACCGATCTACTCGGCTGCCAGCAAAGCCACACAACAGCCTATCACCCACAGTCCAATGGGATGATCGAACGTTGGCATCGCTCTCTTAAAGCCTCACTGATGTGTCATGACGACAATCAATGGCTGGACGCACTACCAACAGTTCTTTTAGGCTTGCGCACAAGCATAAAAGAAGACCTGGGAGCCTCAGCAGCAGATCTGACGTACGGAACCAATCTGCGCCTCCCAGGAGAGTTCTTCGCCGATGGAGAACCACCGCTCGAACAGTTGCCAAATTTGGAAAACCTACGCAAACTCATGCGTAAGGTCAGGGCAACGCCGGTCGCCAGACACGGTTCCAAGAGGTTATTTGTTCACCCAGATATGGACAGCTGCACGCACGTCTTCATCAGGGTGGACAAAGTTAGGAAACCTCTAGAACCGCCCTACGAAGGGCCATACAAGGTGCTGGAGCGAATAAACGACCGAGTTTTCTCCGTAGACATCGACGGAAAGCCGTACACCGTCAGTGTCGAGAGACTGAAGCCGTGCCACCTGGAACTACCGCCAGATACCGTGCCAGGAGAGGTACACCATCAACCGTTGGCGGCAGCCGAAACCCGCCCAGTGTACCACCCACCACACACCCAGGAAACACCAGGCACGGTAAGAGTTGAGAATCAACCTAACCCTCGCGAAATGGTTGCTCGTGGGGCATCGGATATCCTGCACGGACCGATAACGCGGCAACGCGCTCGAGATCTGCGCGCCCAAGAAGACGCCGCAAGGATTCTCAACTTACGGCAACCACTAACCGAAACCACCAACAACGAAAGCGCGACTAACACCCACAAGGAAACAACAAACGCGATTGCTTTCGCTCCTTTACCGCCTAAACACCGACCACGATGGAAAGGAGCACTCTCCGACCTTTAACAGCACCCTCCGTACTCCTACCTTTTCCTTATCGTGACTACGTCACTGGGGGGGGAGTCCTGTGGCGAACGTACAAATTCCCCACAGGAAAAAGTCCAGACCAACTTGAGGTAACGCACTCACCTGGACAACATCACGTCCACAGACGCCATCCCAAGCCCAGCGGGGGCCGCCAGTAACCCAACGTTGAGTCGACACCAGAAGGCAAGGAACTTAACGTCCCCAAAGCCTCTAATACCGAGCTAAACGCTCCAAACCTACGACCTGAAACAAGGAGAAACATTCATGCATCCTTCGACGTGTGCAATCGCAAGCTAAGTGAATGCCAGCACCTCAAGTCGGCAACCCTGAACATCTGCACGAGATGCAGGGATTTACAATTAAAACAATTAACCGACCAACGGACGCGGTGCGGTTGATCTAAACATCAGATCACCCAAATATTCACCGCAAACAAAGGAGCGCATTCCTTAGCCTCGTAAAAACCCAGATGGCGCGAAAAACCAAGCACCACGTAACTCCAAACAATACTTTGTTTGGAGTTTTACGAAGGCCAGCTGCAATAAATAAATACGGCACAGCATTGCGCCGTTGCCACTGTCCGCCAAGCAGAAATGCATCAGCGGAATGTTTGTTTTTCACACCATGTGAAAAATTCTCTGGGATCTCAAATCCAATAGATACCAGCGGACTAGACGTCCAGGCGATCGTCAACACCAGATGGTTGACCTAAACAAGCAGCGTGGGAATAGAATCCACCGTCAACAACGACGGTGAAGCTTCCTTATGTATGAGTGAGAATTTTCTCCTTACAGTAAACATTACAAGTTCACTATGTCCATGTAATACAGATAATGCTGACGATATTACAAGTTTTTCCTTACACTATTACAGTTAGTGCACGTACGACTTTCTTAATCACCACGGTTCGATATTACAAGTTGCTGTTTACGCGCACGACAATTTTGTTACTCCACAGCACGAGTTAGTTTCTACTACGTTAGCTCACAAACCTCACTTACTCCCGCTACCTTGATTTATTGTCTTTCTTCACTTTGCGTTTATCTCCGCGACGGGGTTTCTCAGGCTCTACTTCCGCTGGATGTTATCTTTCGACCTCTTAGTTCGGCGTTATTCGTCAGTCTCCCGATAAAGACTCCTTTTCGTCTCGTTGACGATTCAAAACTCTCTGCCAGAAGGATTGTCTGTATATCACCGAATCCCCTCTTGCAACCTATCGGATACTGTTTTCCCAGTATCTGTGTTTTTTTTGTATCTGCAGTTGTGCAGACACATTTTACTGTAAGGAGAAAATTCTCACTCATACATAAGGAAGCTTCACCGTCGTTGTTGACGGTGGATTCTATTCCCACGCTGCTTGTTTAGGTCAACCATCTGGTGTTGACGATCGCCTGGACGTCTAGTCCGCTGGTATCTATTGGATTTGAGATCCCAGAGAATTTTTCACATGGTGTGAAAAACAAACATTCCGCTGATGCATTTCTGCTTGGCGGACAGTGGCAACGGCGCAATGCTGTGCCGTATTTATTTATTGCAGCTGGCCTTCGTAAAACTCCAAACAAAGTATTGTTTGGAGTTACGTGGTGCTTGGTTTTTCGCGCCATCTGGGTTTTTACGAGGCTAAGGAATGCGCTCCTTTGTTTGCGGTGAATATTTGGGTGATCTGATGTTTAGATCAACCGCACCGCGTCCGTTGGTCGGTTAATTGTTTTAATTGTAAATCCCTGCATCTCGTGCAGATGTTCAGGGTTGCCGACTTGAGGTGCTGGCATTCACTTAGCTTGCGATTGCACACGTCGAAGGATGCATGAATGTTTCTCCTTGTTTCAGGTCGTAGGTTTGGAGCGTTTAGCTCGGTATTAGAGGCTTTGGGGACGTTAAGTTCCTTGCCTTCTGGTGTCGACTCAACGTTGGGTTACTGGCGGCCCCCGCTGGGCTTGGGATGGCGTCTGTGGACGTGATGTTGTCCAGGTGAGTGCGTTACCTCAAGTTGGTCTGGACTTTTTCCTGTGGGGAATTTGTACGTTCGCCACAAAACTATTCTAGAAGAAAATGCTGTTGGGAAGAATGTATCTTCTTGTCTTTACTGAAAGAGAGATCCATATATAGAGAGTCAGAGCCGAAAAAATGAGAGAGTGGTCTAGACTGCAAGATTCTAAGCTATCGCTGTACTGAATGCTTTCGATCATTGTATGGTAATCGTTGTGGGGGGGTCTAGTAATGACCACCCGCCATTCTAAAGTAAATGTCTGCTGCAGAGCTTTCTTTGGGATACTCGAAGACTACCTCCTAAAGAGTTTCCTTTCATATACTCAAAGACTTTCTATTTGAGTCAAAAATATGCAAGACAATATTTAAAAGCACACGATGTTCTTAACTGTATTTAGTGCTTATAGCAAGAAAGTTTGACTTTTGTGTCAAATATGTTATTCCACTTCAAAAAATATTGTGCATGACTATTTGCATGATGTGGGCTACATGCTTGATGGGATTCATTTTTCGGGTGTAAATGACACCAATATATTTCATCATGTTTCGAGGAATAGTCCTAATCATCATCATCATCGGCACTACAACCGGGATCCGGTCTTGGCCTTATTTAACAAGTCTCTCCACCGGTATCCGGTCCTTATCCGAGATTTGTTAAATTGTCCATAATAATTTGTTTTTCCGGGCAAGGTTATTAGCCTTGTGCCAAATAGTCCTAATAGTTCCTATCACAAATGGACATGGTCTCAACGGCCGCAGTAAAGCTTTTGTCAAAACCTCCCACAATCTTATTCTCTACTAATTATCCACCGTTGGCTTCAAACCAGTATTGCTGAAATGAACTTCATCCTATCTTGATGATGGACTTTATTCCGTTCGATTCAGATCCGTGATATTCAACCCCCTCCATGTTCCCTCTGGACTCTCTCAAGAAAGCCACTTGGGCCTGTGAGTATTCTAAGTCTTCTTTCCACTACCCGACACCTAGTTATGTGCCACGCGGACACCGGTTCACTAGCTTCCTGAGATAATAGACGCTGGTCACGACGCCGAACATAAATTCTACCAGAGCACTTATGAATTTGAGATTGATCTCCGAACGCCGTTGTTAAAATAAATAAACAAACAACTCGCTTTCTCCCTAGCCTTATCCGGTCGTAATATAAATCACAATCCAACTTTTTACTAAATAAAATGTAAGCTTCGTTTACAGATAACATATAAAATTAGTTCACTGTTCGGCAACACTTTGGATATTTACAAATTAATATGATGCACACAGAAGGTTGAATATAAATGTACCTTAGTAAGACGCAACCCGATACTCTTTACTCTCTCTCTCTCTCTTTTTATAGCGCGACCGTACACAATGACGATTAAATCCTGACTTCTCTATTGGTTTATTTAACGTGGAGGCCCGACTTGCCTCCACGGAATCCAGAACCCGATTAATTCATTTCGAAAGATAATTTCCTCTTTGGCTTGTCGACACAAGGGGATGATTCTCCTTGCATTGGTCCTAGCACAAGGGCGCGAAACACACACACGATGATCGTGTGTGTCCACTAGTATGCGGACCGTGGATTAACCGAATCCACAAGGGGAACATTAGCTGGCATGGTTGCAGCTGGTGCTAGTATCTCGACGAATATTTTGCGACTGCGTAAAGCATTTATGCTGATCGTGCAGATCTTGGTGGCATCTCCACTCAGTCGAATTCTCGATGGAAATTTTCCATTTAGGAGAACTCGACTTTCTTGGGCGGTCAGCCGTATGCCATCATGTATTTATCGGTCGGATGATCGATCGATGTAGGCATGTATGCAAAAGCAAAAGATAAAACATGTCCTGCATGTGTGCGGCTGGCGCGTGAGGGTATATCTCATTGATATAGTTCGGGCAATGTTGGTTGCTAGGTGAAGCAACCAAATTGCCTTTATGCTTCTTGCCAACAATGAATATTGACGGCGTCCTGCGGTGGTTAGTGTTATCATCATCATCATCGGCACTACAACCGGGAACCGGTCTTGGCCTTATTTAGTAAGTCCTGAGGCTTGTTAAATTTTCCATAATGATTTATTTTTTCTGGGCAAGGTCATTAGTCTTGCGCCAGAGGCTCCCCGACGGGGAATCGAACCCCGGTCTCCCGGGTGACAGGCGGGTATACTAACCACTATACTATCGAGGAGCCCGGTTAGTGTTATGCCGGTTTCTTATTGATGGAACGGAATTGCTTTACGAAACTAATGGTGCCTTGCGATGCTGCCGTAGGTGCATAAATAGATTTCTCCTTCAAGTAGGTTTCCCAGAAGCATTGAATGCATATTATAGGGGGGGAAACATGTAAAGGGAGGACGCCTGCGGGCGGGTGCAGTCTGGTGAGGCATGCTTTATTGCAAGGTAGGTAATGGCGTTCGCTGGTACCGCCATAGTACTTGTTTCGATAGAATGTAAGTGCTCTAGGAAGCACTTTCTTACTATTTGATGGGAAGGCAGATAGTGACGTTCAATGGAACTGCCATAGGCCCTCTCTTATTTATACTAACCACTAATTACATTGATTATGTCGTTAAGCATTCTTGCTTGTTTCTATATGCTGATGACACTAAGCTATACAAGTCACCAATTGACCGTACACTGCTGCAAACTAACCTTGACTACTTCTCGACTAGGTGTGATAAAAACTGCTTGGTACTAAACGTCGCTATTAACAGATCCATATCCATAGAATCGAAAGTATCCAACGTCTCTTCCTACGGTTCGCTCCCCGTGGTCTAGGATAGGAAAACCGTTTAATCCTGCCCTCGTACATTAGCCTCAAATTAATCAACTTCAAAACCCTTGAGTAACGGAAAGTCTAGGCCGACATTCTCTTCATTCATCGACCCCTCTCCGATTCGGTCGACTGTTCCTAACTGCTGAACATAATTCTTCGAAATACAAACCATCATAACACACGAAATCCCCGCTTTCTCTATATTCCCCCCACCGTACGGCTTATGGCTTCAACGAACCCGTTTTGCAGATGCTGAGGAACATCAACTCTAACTCCACCTCGTTTGTTTTCGACCTGAGTACCCACACTCCCAAGCACCGCCTGGTAAATTATTTCTTTCAATCACATCCCCGATCCTAAACGGCGTTCCTCCACTTTCCACACTTACCTACCCCCATCACACGCCATCGATTTGTTATGAGCCTTAGAGAATTTAATACAAGCACTTTGTCCACGTAACATATTTGTTTTACTCCTCCTGTTACGAATTAAGTTAAACGGTCCCCTGGCTCCCAGCGGGACCACAAACTTTCAATGGTGTAGTGGTCCGTAACACAAAAATACATGAACGTCCCACACAAATTCACACGGTGTATCGAGGCGGCGTCTTCCTTGATATGGAATGATGCCTAGCTAAGACCTTCATCCAAGGGCCGCAGAACTTCTGAAGTACAGATAATGAATATGAAATAGCATAGAATAGAGCCTGCTAATACTCCCTCGGCGGCGAGGAAAATTCGGCATGACTTCCCATTCATCCGAACTTGAAAAGTTTTGCTTCGAACGAGTTGTTAAATACTATAACACAGGGTTCTACTGAGAGCCGTCTTCAAGAGTTCTAAAACGCGACCTTTGTTAACGTCATGTCAAACGCCTTCCCCGTATCCAGACTCATCACAATGGTGGAAACATACGTCAACTCCGTTGCAAACGCTACCAGAGCACTTATGATACTTGTTCTTAAGCCTAGATGAACCATGGATAGATCGTATAACCATACGTTGTCGTGATGACACATTGATGTGGCCTTTAAATATAAATGTCAACGTTCGATCTTACCAACAGGATCGAGAAAGTTTGTTAATTGTTTAAATATGTTCACGTTGGACTGTGATCCACCATCAGAAATCAACCCAAGTTGAATACGTTAGAACGATGTAACCGTTCGCAGTGGTATTGCCTCCGGCCACCGTGTGAAGTGATCTAACTCAACAAAACCATCTTCCTGTTGTCGCACATACAATTTCTTGCCGGCGAATCCCTTCTCAATGGGAGATAACGTAGTGGACATGGTTGGAACTGGGCAACGGTACTCAGCTCGACTACAGCAGTCAATATCTCTTCGGTACATCAAACACCAACAGTTTCTCTGAACCAGAAAATTGCTAATATACGATTGAACTTTAAAAACTTCGCTTGGAGACAAAATAAAGTTAGATGTATTGCTTCCCGATCTTCAAGTAAATTCTGTATATATCAGAGGAGTCCTTCCCGTAACTCCTCGAAAGAGCGGCACAGTAGTTCAGCTGCCTCAGTTAAAAGAAATTTTACTATTTAAGGCTTTTCAATATGTAGGAAGTGTAAACAACCGTATAGTTGGCATGAATTCACATCCAATCATTGAAACTAGGATCGCAGACCGTCATTAAGGCGCAAATGGCCGGCAACAGGCACCAAAATCGTTTATCGAAATCTGACTTTGAATCGAATACAGACTTCACGATCGACCGAGGTGCGCGAGTCTTTGAGAGGAGCTGATCTACTAAAACATTATATTCTGCTCGTTGATTTAGCACATAACAGATTTCTAGACCAGAAAACGATAATTCCCGGACCAGTATACGCAAAGACTGGAGAACTGTGGCGATTCTCCCGAACGCCAGCACCCATCGTCCCATAATCTAGGTAAAAAACCCCAAATAGGGCATACAATCAAAAAGAGAAACAAGTACTGTGGCAGTTCCATTGAACGCCACTACTTACCTTACAGGTACACAAGGTAACAGTTCCCTGAAATTCATTAAAAGCCTGTACTTACCTTCTGTACTGTACCTGCAAAATCGAAGCAAAACCATGAAACATAAATTCTCGCTGACACGAAATTACAGCGGCAACTAATATAATATCTTCAAGGCAATGTGGTTTAACAACCAACCAACCAACATTGCCTGTGCAAATATCTACACGATATTCTTTTGTGCGCCAGCTGCACGCCAGCAGAAAAAGGTATTTTGCCTTAGCAAGCATGCCTACATCGAACGATCGATACATGAGGGCATCCGGCTGGCGCCCCGGCAGTCGAATTGACAAATGAAAAATTACTATTAGAGTTCGACTGCGAGGATAAATCAACAACACGCACGCGATCAGCATCACGCTACTCGTAACCACTGATCGTGTAAACATTGCAACCCGTTTGCGGTCGAGATACTCGCACCTGTTGCGAACTTAAAAAGACTTATGCTATGTCTGCATACTTCCGGACGCACACGATGAGCAGCGAAAGCAATCATCGTGTGTGTATTTCAGCCCTTTTTGAGTTGAACCTAACGCAAAAAGCATATATTACCAAATATGGTCATCGAAGCGATGATGGGATTTTGGTATCCTATCGCTTCGATGAAATAATTTAATCTCGGTTCGGATTCCGTGAGGGCAAGTCGCGCCCTCACGTTAATTTACATCCCTCTTGGGCAGTCCCAAGGGATCGGTTAATTCACTACCTTCCAATTCCTGATTGTCTCGTCGGTGTCGTCGATCATTATCAAGATATTCAGTGTAATACATCAAACTTTTCAACTACCAGACAAATTCATTTCAAACAATTCAACTTCAACTAAGTGACTTTCCGGACGACACAGTGATGACGATGGAAAATATCGACATATTCGTTGTCAAGTTTTAAACAATTCAACCCTTTCCCGATTTTACTGCAAAGGTCTTAACTTCGATCATATGGCTTTCGATATCATCATCACCGTTCTAACTTCAATTATCATACCCATAGAACCTTACACATTGGCGAACACTACTCTTCATGGTGAATTTGCAGACATTTTGAATTAAGTCGTAGGCGTAAAGATTCAACAAACCTCTTCATCACGGGCGTGAACACCGCTCTCAGTTGAAACAGGTTTTCAAAGAGACCTTGCATTAGTTATCAACACCCGTAAGTGCCGTTTTGGGAACGACCATGTCAAGGTTTCTTCATCGACGGACAAAGTACTCAACCATTGCCAGCCAAAATTGATACTTTAATACAGTTCCTGGGGCCTACAAATGTGCGCAAACTTAGGCGTATTTAGTTATTATCACTGCGCACTTCTAAACGAGAAACCGCCAAGAGTTCACAAACTACTTGAGTGTCCAATTGCAAAATTATTGGTCTGTAGGAACCCGGAAGTTCGTGACCTCACCGACTCGGCTCCGCCATTGTTCCCTGTCCTGTGAACCCACCTTCCACGTTCGACCAACCAATCCGATCTCCTCGAGGTCCAATCTAACATTGTCCTCCCATCTCCGTCGCGGCCGTCCTGTCGGTCTCTTCCCCGTTAGTTTGCCGTCAAGGATTCTACGCACGGTCCTATCATCGCCCATTCGCGCTACGTGCCCGGCCCATCTTAATCTTCGCGACTTGATTACTCTCACTATTGTAGGTTTGCGCTATAGCTCTTCCAATTCGTGGTTGTGGAGTTTCCTCCATTGTCCTGACTCCTCGTCATATTTACCGCCAAATATACCCCTTAAAACTTTATTCTCGAATACGCGGAATTTGTTCTCTTCCCGTTTTGTGAGAGTCCATGTTTCGCATCCGTATAGAGCAATCGGCATGATTATGGTTCTATAGATACGGAACTTTATATTACGTGATAGCAGTTTGGATTTCAACAGCAAAGGTTAATAGTAGTAACTTTTTCACGACCTAGACAATCAAAGAGTACGCAGGTTATCAATTTAAAAAGAAACATCGAACTCATTGATGCAGATAGAGAACTGCTTGTTTTTTCTTAAGCGGAACCACATAGTTGAATAACTTGGCCCATAACATGTTCCTTCTTTGTTATAATCTGCACGCGCTCATGACACACATGTATATCTCATTTTCATGGATTCTCTAGCTGTCCAAACTATCAACTGCTTTTCCATTCAAGCCGTGGTTCAAAAACAGATTTGTGTACATATTTCATATAAAAAAATATTGTCTAAATAAGGTCCTCTGAAGTTTGGAGGATGTGAATCAACAATTCACCTTGTGTTAACATAGATAGTTTCCAATAACTTGAAAAATGATAAGATGTGAAACAATGTCATCACTTTGATCACGGTGTTTTCTCAAGTTTGCCTAATTTATTTGCACGAGTCTACTCAAACCAATCTCGAGACCTCGAAAGCAAAGTATATATTCCGCTGATTATCGGCTCTTTATTTAAGCTCGCTATGAATAGAGACATTCATGCGATGGAAAGTTTTCAAGTAAATTACCCTTTTTCACACAGATATTACCTTATTATACAATCAAGAAACCAGTCGGGTCGACAGGGACCAAATGATGTATAAGCATTCGCCCCGCCGACACACGATAACATGGAGTGACAGCCAGTAACAATGTGGTCATTCTCCTACTGCTGTTGGAACCGGTTTAATCCATAAATTTTCCACATTTCATCTGCGATTATCTCTAAAAGTACCCCGCTTTGCAAAGGAAAGCCGCCCAAAGTACTGTATAGACGTACCTATACATTCCCCCAGGAAGAAGATTGCAATTCCTCCAACATAGAACGCCAAATCGACGTCGAATCCCAGTGCGTCAATCATCTCGATGTCGCTCACATAAAATTATAAACGCTGACAGCGAAAATCGTGAACGGTGAGCACATAAAACAATCAGAAACTGGGGAGCGCTGGACTCGATGGAGCTGCCAAAAATCTGCAACCGTAATATCTGGAGCCTTCTTCGTTTCACTGGCATGGAGCTGATGGCAGCAACGACCGGGCTGGAGTTGGCCTTTTCTTGTGTTGTTTTTGATTTGTTTGTTTTCCTTTTTCTTTTAACGACATCTCTTTTAATCATTATTTAATCCCCTTGTATTAAGGCATCGGAGAAGAACGAATTGGATACGCCAGCGTACAAAGCTTATATCCCCAGAGCATTCCCGATGTCCTATCAAGATGTATCCACGATATACACCTCTGCAAAGGGACGAATTGCAAACAGAAAAATGCGCTTTTTTATTATTGAATTCCATGTCGGAGCACCTAGTATTGCCCGGAAGGGATGAGGATTTTTCAGTGAGTACGTCATCCAAGGGAGCAGAAATGGGCACGGGGCAGTGAGGACGAAGGTGGAAAATCAACGCGGTTCCTTTTGTATGTGCAAGTCATTGTCGTTGTTGCCCTCTTGTTACCATCGTTTCTGGTATCCTCTGTCATTTTGCTGAGTGCCTGGAAGCTACAGCCATTGTATTCCAGCGACTGATTTGGATGAAGATCCTCTCCAAAAAAGGTGCTTCGCAAACACTCTGTTGCATTGAACGACAATGTTGTTGTGGTGCAGGTGTAGAGCCCTCAAGTATTCACTTCTCGTGAACGTACCGAACAATTTCACGCGATGAAAATTGATGAAACTACGAAGGCGTCCAATTGACACTTTTGTTAGTAAATTGATCGAACGGTTGAAAGGCGAAAAAGACACTTAGATGTATTCCGCCTCAAAAGGAACAACATAAAGGAAGTCGAACTATCAAACGGCAGAAACTTGCACTTTGGGCTCACGAAGCTATGTATAATAAATGGATGGAAATAAGGAGGCGTTATTCCCTTAAGGGCGGTATGATAGCGACCTTCACCGTTTAATAGGGCAGCACCCTAATAGAATGCGAGTGTTATTGTGTTGGGAGCTACTTCAGAAGCCTGTAAACGTAACATGAACCGTGAGCACAAAATAGATTTAGTGGTGTCCTTAAGAGACTAATTGGAAGGTCAGAAACGCCATGTTTTCAAGAGTTTTCTTATTTGTGGTTTCAATTTTTTCAACACTTCTTTCGGGATATATGAACCTATAGCCCCGGGCGTGCGCCTTGAGATCCTATTAGATATATAAACCTGTTAGCGCTCTTTTAAACTAAAACACGTGCCGGGTGGAAATTCTATAGTTTTACTGTTCTGTATCGGAATGAGTTTTGGTACAGAGATGTATATAGGGTGAGGCAAAATTAATCACCCTATCGGAATATGTTATAATTTTTGCAAATGGCGTCGTACGTCAATCATATTTGACATTTGTCAACTAGACAGCTGCAGTTATCTCTTAACTTAACAGAAAAAATTGTAAAGGTCTAAATATAGATTTCCATCACTCAAAATCAATTTTTTTATTTAGTAAAAAAGTAATTCAAAAACAAAATGTATGATTAATAAACATGTCGTTGAAAAATGAACCGCAAATTGGTGATATCTGCTAGATTTCCTTGTGTGCCGCAAATAAACCGAATTCCTCATTTCATTTTCATTTTTAAAACATTTTTTTTTATATTCTTTTTATCTTCTAAGTTTCTAAATTACATGCTAGACAAAACATGCTTAAATTCTAGCTTAATTATCTTATATTATAACTTACTGGTCCTTCGCAGAGGCTCTAAGGTAAACATTACGTAACAATTGTATAATCTGCCTTTCGGCGACAGACCTTTGTGGCAGTAATTATGATTATTTGAAAGCCAAAGAGAAATTTGAAAAACTTTGTGTCGAATTTTTTTTTTGTTTTTTCCTTAAAATTTAACCTACACAATTTTTTTTAATGTTATTTAAAAGCACTTAACTTAACTTAACTTAAATCTTATACTACCCTAATTCTAGAAAAGCTAAGTCTATGTAAGCTGGTTGATGATAGTGTGATTCTATACCGACTTTGGTATCCAGGTCTTTATATGCCATACAACCACCAGAACTGTTGACGCTGACCAATACTATCGTCCCGGTCTCTGTGGGACATAGCCCTAATGAAGCGCAAGAGCTCTTCTTCGGTGCGCGTTACTTCCTGGTCGTAGCACAATCGCCCGTCTACGGATGATCTACTTACATGATAGATCAACGGTATTCCGGATCTATCCTGTATAAGCCCTTTCATGTCCAACCGAATTCCTTACAATGATAGCATGAATCTTCTAGAAACATTCGCTGTGAGAAATGTATAAAGGAGACAAAGGTTCGCACACGAATTCGGCGTGATAGCGACAAGCCTAGTGATAGCCTTGATATTAATGCAGCATTTTCCGATTGGGCGGATTGCCTCTCTTCAATACTACCGTGTAAGTTGAAATATATAAAAAGTACTTGAGTGCGACTCTATTTAGGGATTTGTGGAGGAGCAGAAGTTGGGCAGAAGTAAAATATGTGTTGGCTCTAAAAAGATAACTGATAACTTAGTTTCTTAGAGGCGAACTGGGCAATATTTGGCACAGATATTTTATATTAGAAAAGAAAACGAACGAAATGTTCGTGCCACAAGTCAAAGTGCCATAAAACATTGTCCGTCACATTAGAGTAAAACAAGTTCCACAAACAAAACTTATTATGTGATACCAATTTTGTTGGTGATATCCAATAGATCGTATTCTCTAGCCAACCGCACATAGACCTTCTTTTTCCCATCGGTCCTGATGAGGATATTCGCCTTGGCCAAGTTGATGTCATAGAGCTTGTGGCGTTTCTAACAGAAACACACACAACACACAAGCAAATAGTGAAGAACACCGAACGAAAATCGAATAAGAAAATACATCAGTGCCGTATACCATCGCGGTAACATAACAATTCCACATCAGTTGAGTGTACTTGAGTTTAGAAATCGAATTGGTACACGCGGCTAGTGGCCTGATGCTTCATTGCTTCACTTCTCACCCGTTTCATCGTGTGTTCAATTCACCTTCTTCACTAACCTTGCTTAACGCTGTGTACACATAGCACACACTTTCCCATAGTAAACAGAACTTCACGACACGATCACGACTTCCGCATAGAGCAGCGGCACACTCGCCTGCTCAGACGTTCTCTCGATCGCTCGTTCCTCGCTCCGTCGTTCGCACACGAAGTTGATCGTAACCAAGTTACTGAGGAGAGAGTAGTGTGGCATTTCTAACAGATACACCCACAACATACAAGCAAATAGTGAAGAACACAGAAAGTAAATTCGAATAAGCAAAGCATCAGAGCCATAGCGATAACATAACAATTCCACATCAGTTGAGTGTGGTTGAGTCTAGAAATCGAATTAGTACACGCGGGCAGTGGCCTGATGCTTCATTGCTTCACTTCTCACCCGTTTCATCGTGTGTTCAATTCACCTTCTTCACTAACCTTGTTTAACGCAACAACCCCGACATGATCTTTGTACACATAACACACACTTCCCCATAGTAAACAGAACTTCACGACACGATCGTGACTTCCGCATAGAGCACTGGCACACTCGCCTGCTCCGACGTCCTGTTAAGTCTGGCGCCGTGCTTCCTCGGAATGAGGGAAGAGCGGGGACCTTTTATTTTGTAGACTTATTAAAACGCAGGATTTCTTCAATTTTATTTATTTAACTCTATTTCTTTAACTGAAACTTAATTTCTTCTACTTAAACTCTAACTGCTTTCAAACTGAACTCAATTTGTTTCTGATACTCAACTACTACTTTATTACTTTTCAAATTCAACTTCTATCTCAAACTACGCAATCAGAACTAAACTCTTTCTCCTCTGAACTCTAACTCAAAACTAACTTTACAATTGAATTTTTTCTCTACTTATAGAACATTGTGTTCTAATTTACTGTAAATTATAATATGAACAAAACAAATTTTCTCAAAGTATTCCTTTAGTTTCTGTGACTTTTAAATTGAATAAAATTTGAACGAAAATCAAAGTGCTCTGTTTTGAAATAAAAAGGGGCATGTTATGAAAAGGGGCATGTTATTAAATGTGCTGTAACTGGCAATATTGTGAATGCTTATGAATGGTATGTTTTAAGTGAGAATGTAATATAAGTTAAGGAAAGTTTTTAAGGATGTGTAAGGAGATTCAGTGTTAAATTTAATAAAGGGTAGTATTCTGGAATACAACAGTCCTCTCGCTCGCTCGTTCCTCTCTCCGTCGTTCGCACACGAAGCTGATCGTAACAAAGTTACTGAGGAGGGAGTAGTGTGGCATTTCTAACAGATACACACACAATACACAAGCAAATAGCGAAGAACACCGAACGAAAATCGAATAAGAAAATGCATCAGAGCCGTATACCATAGCGATAACACAACAATTCCACATCAGTTGAGTGTACTTGAGTTTAGAAATCGAATTCCTACACGCGGCCAATAGCCTGATGTGTTAAGCATTGGTTCAATTTTTGGTGATTCTAACTGTCATCGCCTCAGTTCGAATCACTCGTTCTTCACTATCATCCCAAACGCTATAAGCTTACGCTCTGTCGCCCGAATGTGTTCTTATTAGGTCAAAGGGTACTTAATAATATTATAGGCACCCCTACGATTCCTTGTTGGTACCGATTTTCCCGGGTCCTTGGGATTTCTGAACAACGTTAGTGTTTTCGATACGGATTTTTCGGGTACGAGTACCGATAGGCACCCTTTACAACCTTCGTTTGGACTTTGCTGGGCTTAAAAAGAACAATTCGCTTGGCCTTGGCTGTTCGTTTCTGTACCTTCAGAGTAACTTCAGATTTCTTTGTTTTTAGGCATCTTTATTGCCAAATTTAACAGCACCCTTAACGCCAACTTTCTTGCTGCTTTTTTAGCTACTCCTGCTGCCGCTAGTTTCTTTCGATAGATCACTTCTTTGGTGGTGCCTTCGTCACGAAAACTAGCTGCAAATGCAGTTGAATCTGTAGCTGCTAGTCCCTTTTCTGCAGCTTTCTTTCCTTCAGAGCAGCTGGCTTGGCAGTGCCAGTTTTTGAAGAACTTGTGCACGCTGCAGACTTAGCCAGAGCTGCAATCGAAAAACCTGTACCTGCTGATGATGTCAATGATGATGATGTCCAGGCTTTGTGGACTTCTCCGCTGGTTGTTTTGGTGCCATTTTTAGGAAACAAACTGTTCATTTTTGGCATGATACATTCCCACTAACCCTGACGCCGAACAGATACATATGTACATATACATATATGTCTGTTCTTTAAATTAGTAACCTGACCGTTTGTCATAAGCTGTGGAACAGTCGTTTCGCATTTTTATTTATTTTTAATGTAAATATTGTAAATTGCGACTTTGTACGTCATCCAGATCTCGGTTTAGGGAATCAAGCTGTTGCACCCCGTCTGTGACGTTGATATCTTAGGCATTAGTCAGCCGATCACTCGAAAAAAAAAAGAAATCAGCGTACTAATACCAGGAAAACGGGCAAATTTTAGGAAATTTTGTTACCCGTCCATTATATCATGAAGATAAGGCAGAGATAGGATTGGTGGCAATAAAGAAGCGTGAGACACCCCAGAATTAGTTGAAAAGAGATCCGAAGGCCCTCAATACAACCCGGAAGGGTCGATTTTCGATAAAACTCTTCATCCAATCTCAAAATTGTTGGAAAAGTCCATGAGAACGAATCTTTCTTAGAAGCGTATGTTAGTCACAAAACTCAAAAGATCTCCCATTAATTATATGCTGTCTAAACTGTATTAGCGATCAGATAGCAATCTGTTATGTTCCAAATAGTTAATGGATTGGGTGTTAATGATTTTTTCTATCATTCTGGACAACAGCCACTCTTCCCTGTACTCCGCGGTTTCCTCTACGCTTCGCCACCTGATTCGATTTCGTCAAGGCCATGCCTTGCATTGCCTTCCCACTGGTCTCTTTCTCATTGGTTTTACGTCAAGAATTCTTCGTACGACCATGTGGTTGCCCATTCTCTCTACATTCCTAGCCCATTTTATTCCCCGCCATCTGATGACATAACCGGTTTGAGATAAAGCAATTCTAATTAGCGAGTGAGGAATTTTTTCTCCATTGTCCCGTGTTGTTATATTGAGAATTGATCAATTGACAGCTGATCTTACCCAACACAACCTTGAACCCGTCCCAACTTCACACCTTCCTTTCTGTTCTTAGAGTCGAAGTTGGCACTGATCATATTATTCGAAATTGCTGACGGTTTCACATCAACAGGGAAATTGAATGGCGAAAGGAAAACGTGCTCCAAACTGTAATCTCAATTTTTATAAAGTATCGCGCATCAATCCCTAAATTGTTTAGCGACAAATTTGTTTATCAGAACAAGTGTTAATCGAATGTACAAAAGAATTTGTACTTTTGATAGTAAGTCAATAAATTCAATCACTGTCAACTCTGGACTTTTGTTTATGGAAAATCAACAAGCCCAAAGCACCCGGAATACAATACAACATATAGCGCCAAGGATACTCGTTAAAATTATATTCTCGAATACACGGAATATCATTATTTATATCTTTCTGATATTTCTCTAGGTGCATGCGACCTTTCGATCGTAACGTAACATTTGTTGCCTAGCTAATTTAAAAAATCTACGGAAGGCTGGATATCATGTTCTACAAGATGGAGTTTTACGATCTTATAAAATACTATAAATGTCTGGTACAGTATAGCATTTGTTGTTACAATATAAAATATTAAATTGTATGCACATTATTCTTCCACTCTATAAAAATTTAAGAAAAAGACACAATAACCTTTTGTGTAAAGCAATTTTCCTAATTCGGGATACAATTGGACTCCAAACACGACTGCGTATCACCATGCAATTACTATCCTAAATATTCCTGTCGGTTTACCTTTATATACCGTATGCTTTGATACGAGGGCACTTCGATAATTCAGCGACTTTTTGAATAAAAGATATTTTTTTCGGCAAATAATCATTTTATTTTTCAACATTCAACATTCCAAATAATTGGTTTCCTAAAGGCCATCTAAATTGGCCTTAGCTTGCAAAGGTCTTACCGCCCAGCCATTTCTTCAGGTTTGGAAACAGGAAACAGTCATAGGGGGCTAAACCTGGAGAGTATCCTAGATGGGGTAGCAGTTCGTAGCCCAATTTATGGATTTTGCTTGAATCGGCACACGAAATACACTTTTTCCATTTTCATACAAATTCACGAGGTTGCCAATGGCAGTCAAACAGTAGTCTATTTATAAGTGGCTCTTGACGGGAGCAGTGTTATATTTAGAGTAACTGCTCGAGAAATTCAAAAGGTGATTGTCCTCGTATCATACGGATTCAAGTAAGTACGCACGCTATAAAAAAAGATTAAAGGTGAAACTGTTTGAGCCTACAATAATAGATGCCTCACATTTCATTCCGTTTATTTTCTGGACATATAAAAGTATAATAAGACATTGATATACCAACCTAGATGGTGACAAAGCCTTCGGGATGAGTTGTGGAATGCTTATTTGACCACAAGTGTACAGTAATAAAAATATGACGTTTTCTGATCAATTGCCACAGAAGCACAGACCTCATTTGCACCTACACACGCCGAATCCGGCGCATGGCAGAATCTCTTTATTAACCAGTCCACCGGAGTGCATGCCTCTTAAACAACCACAACATCGGAATTAAAATGCGATTACCAGTGCTTTCTAGAGAGATATCTACGTCCATAATGACGGAAAAGTCAACGACGGGTATTCATTATCAATAAAGGTAGGAAGCAGGGGTATGTGTCATCGTCGCTTCTGAATTCAAGGATCCGACCATATCAAATGTATACATACACCGGAAATATAAAAATAAGTTTCAGCTCCGGCGTTATACTAACAACATAAAAAGAGCATTCGTTCTTACAATATGGGTAAGTTGTACGGGCTTCTAAAATATACCAGGGATTCAAGATACCACGATATGATTTACCACGATTCTCTAAGCTTGATCATCCTCTTTGTCGTTGTTGTAAAACTATTGTTCATTTTTTATTATTGTTTGAAGTTCCTGATGTAGGAATTGTGGTTTCAAAATATACTTACTATTGCAACGAGGGACATTTTTTCACACTTATACTGCCATATGGGCAGTACAGTAGACTTGTCTCTTCTGACTCTGGCAACAAACTAGTTTTCTGATACAAAATGTTTACACAGGGAAGTGAGAAACACTTTCTTGAACTTATTACTGCACTACAAGATAATCCGCAACACAAACATTATGTCCCTCAGTGGCAATAGCGATCATTAGTCTGTCCAATTCTTAAGCTCCCATTCGATAAATCACATAATCGCGTGTTCCCTGCTTAAAAGCAAACCTGTTGTTGGCGATGTAATGATCAGATCATAATCGAAACATCGCCGTTCATCTCCATTAAGGTGTTCCCTAAAGCTACTCTCTCCATCACGAGCACGTATTTCATTGTATCGTTGGATCTGCGATCGTCCTTCGGATGAGAATAAATGTTAGAACATCAATCGCTCCTTAATGGGCTGACACATCAAGAACAAAGTCGAAGGTTCACTTACTGCGCCCAGCTAAGCCGTTGGGTAGCTCATTAGCACTACTTGGACGATGCACATTTCAGGACGACACAACACTACCGGATCCCTGTTCACTCTGGTTTGCCAAACTGCCATTGTTACGGGAGTCATGTTGATGTCGATTTGTTTATTGGCATGTCAGACATTTATTGATGCCTCACGATATCGCGAGCATGGAATTATGACATTTATGCGAGTGTTGTGGCACACAGGCTTCCAGGTGGCTGGTCGTAGTATAAAGGCACAAATATCATCCTTCTGAAACTTGGATCTTAAGATTTTTCCGGGTAGTACTAACATTTTATGACGTAACACAATAGGTAACGCTTAACGTTGACAATTCAAGTCTTTGGATTAATCTTCGCAGTGTTTGCTGAGTGCTCTTTACTAGCAAGACATGGAAGTAGATGACTTGGGTTATTAGCACCAAGCTGAAGAGGAAACGCTTGAAAATAACTTAAAGGTATTTACATCAGACATGTTGTCAAATTGTTGTTACTAATATTGCCGTGCGCCTTAGATTAATGAAAAGTTTTATTACAGGCTACAACAATATCCATAATGTTTAAAACGCTAAAAAGCAATATGTGTTCTTATATACGTAACTGAGAAACCTCTTGGGAGGAACACATAGATTAAGATATATCCGGGTAAGCAACTCAAAGCCCCGGCATTAGCAAATACTTAGATTTCATTTACTAAAAGAGTTAATATTTAGACGTAATAGGGAAATTCTAGCGCAATCCATAGACGCTGCATTGGTCTAGGCGAAACGTTCGCGCCTTTGCAATAAGATTGCATATAAAACGTATACCGACCCGTCATTTTTGAATGTCAATCATTGAGCTGATTCACATCCTTGAATCCCACATACCAGTTCTCTTCATAAAATCACCATCAACCGTCATGCTGTTTACCAAGAGCGAAACACTGGAAGACGACGCTGTTTCCACATAACGAAACACTTTTTCCCATCCTCAATTTCCTTTTCACATTCCGATGTAAAAGTTTCTCCCAAGCCAAAGTTCCCCTACTTATGTACAAAAGTACAGGCTACTCACGGATGAAAATCCGGGGAAAAGTTAGCATGAGTATACCTTTCAACCATCTCCATTTCCCCTTCTCCTAATGAACATAGTAATTTTGCATTCCAAGAATTACCCAAGTCTCTGAACAAGGATACGCAGTCTGCCCTTTGGTTTTGCTTTCCGTTGCAAGCGAAGGCAAATCAACTCCTAACCCAAGCTGTTCTCCCTTGCAATTTTCCCATTCTCCCTGGGTTCATTGACTGCTGAATAAATTCGCGAGAGCGGACGGAGAAATGGGAAAATGAGGATGAGTGTACGGCCGGGAAAGGGCGATCGGTATAAGAGGGCGAACATTGTGACAAATACTTAACAAGAGTTTATATAAAAACTAACTGTAGGTGGAAAAAAAGAAAACTTAGTGTAAATTATAGGTAAATCATCATCATCATCGGCACTACAACCGGAAACCGGTTTTGGCCTTATTTAGCAAGTCCTGAGGCTTGTTAAATTTTCCATAATGATTTATTTTGTCTGGGCAAGGTCATTAGTCTTGCGCCAGGGGCTCCCCGACGGGGAATCGAACCCCGGTCTCCCGTGTGACAGGCGGGTATACTAACCACTATACTATCGAGGAGCCCAAATTATAGGTAAATGGTAAATGAAATAAATATTGAGGAAGCAACAGCAGCAGCACTGAACCCGTGAGTACCTTTTTAACTAATTTCATTTTTTGCACCCGCGAAATAGTTTATACGAGTAACAGGGCGGAGATTGAAGGAGCAGGCATCAATGCACGTTGGTCTAAGAATATGGTTGCCAGAATTTCACACTCATGTGGTTGAACTAAGGAACAATTCTCTGCTTATCTCTCTATATAAAACAGATCTTTAGTATGAAGCGGTGGGACTCTATCTGATAGCTTCCACTGCCAATACCTAAGGACAAGAAACACGGCTTCCAAGGTCATTTAAGAAATATTTGTGGAGATATATGAATATATGTGTTTTATAGTTCTAATGATGTAATTAAATGTTTAGCGCCTGTGTTTTTTATAAGATTCACTACTCGAATTCAATTTTTATTTGGTAGATAATTACATTTATGGTATATTTTACAACTAGTACTTAAGAGATTTAGGATAGCAATTTCTTTACAACTATAATCTTAAATCTATATAACGACAATAGCACAATTTTAATGAATAACAAATAATAAATAAATTAAGAGAAAACTACAAGAAAAAACCCTTATTTGAATCTTAAGACTAATATTGCACGAGCTTCTGGTTATTTTATATAGTAATGACCTCGATATAATTTTCATAGACAGAGTACATATGTAGTGATTTAGGATAACGCAAGACGGGAAACGAGAAAATTGTCAGAAAAAGAACAATTGACGAAGAAGTTTCGATTGATTTTGTCAATAAGGAACTCTACCGGTTTAACGTTGGCGTTTTCATGTAGTTCATGTGTCGAATAATGCCATGGCAAATTCAGCAACATTTTCAATATTTTATTTTGACACATTTGCAATTTTATTTTGTGTGTGCGAGCACAGTTACACCATACAGGGGCCCCGTACAGGAGTATAGCTTGAAAAATGGCTTTATATATTATAATTTTATTTTCGATGCTAAGCTTTGACTTTCTACACACTAATGGATACATAACTCTTACGACTTTGTTTATTTTGTCAATTGTGGTAGCGATGTGTTTTTGAAAGATAAGTTTTTTATCTAGAATAATACCTAGATATCTACAGTCTTCGGACCAATCAATATCAACTGCACACATACTGAGTTTAGTGCCATTTGGTAGGTAGCAGTGTTTCCTACATCCCGAAAAGCAGACAGCTTGTGTTTTATTACCGTTTATTTTTATTTTCCATTTACTGTAATATACCGCTAGTTTGTCAAGAGCTGCTTGCAAAGAGTTGTAGACATTAGTGAATAAGGCACCCGAAGAGAAAATGGCCGTATCATCGGCAAACATAGCTACCTGAATGTTTTCACCTAGACATGGTAAATCTGCGACAAAAAATGTAAATAATATGGGACCAAGGACCGAGCTTTGGGGTACACCATGGTGGATTTGGTGAGTAGAGGATATGTCGGTTCCTATACTCACAACATATTTTCTCGAACGAAGAAAGCTCTGGATAATTTTGATAAGCGGCATTGGCAGCTTAAGCTTCAGTAGCTTATAAATCAAGGCATCGTGCCATACCGTATCAAAGGCTTTTTCGATGTCTAGTAGAACCAGTCCCGTTCAGTCCTTGTCGATGAATTTACCAGCTATGTGGTTTTTAATGTGTAAGACTTGGTGGATTGTGCTGTGACCACTACGGAAACCGAACTGAATGTTTGGTAAGATGTTATTGTCTTCCACAAAATGATCAATCCTTTCCTTAATGATTTTTTCTAAGAGCTTACTCAGACAGCTAAGTAGACTAATAGGTCTGTAGCTTTCGGGGCTGTTCTTCGGTTTACCGGGTTTCGGAATAGGTATTACTTTTGCTGTTTTCCAACAGTCCGGAAAATATCAATTCTTAAGACAAGCGTTGAAAATGAACGTTAAATACTTACTTGCAGCAGGTGGAAGTGCTTTGATTAATTTGTTGTTAATATTATCGAGACCCGCAGCCTTTTTTGATTTCGATTTTTTTTATCAATTCTTTAACTTTGCTGATATTAGTTGCGTAAGTACTTTCAGCTGGTGTTTGAGAAAGTACATGGATAGTGTTAGCAACTTCAGCTTCAGTATACGCGTCGCTTAGATGCATAGATATGGAGTGGTTCTTACTAAACGTGTTAGCAAGTAGGTTCGATTTCTCCACTGAAGAAATAAACAGCTTGTCGTGATCTTTCAACGGAGGAATACTTGACCCTCTCTTTTTCATAATTTTTGATATTTTCCAGAACGATTTGCTTGCTTTGTCAAGAGAGGAAAGGTGTTTACGAATATTCCAACACTTGTTCCTATATGCTGAGATTTCTTTTTTAATGAAATTATTCAAGACTTTAACATTAACTAGAAAGCAATAGATTCTATAACGAACTCATTTTTTTCTTTCAGAGTTTCGTACCCTAATCAGATGTAAGATATTTTCAGGAAGCGGTGCCTTATCAACTGGAGCAGTGGAACATATAGGTATCGCAAGATCGGCCGCTCTATTGATAACAGGAACAAAACATAGGATATCGATGTGCTTGCTGCAGGTTCTATAATTTAGACTGGTATCACCTAGAATCAAGTTCGTGTTTATATATGATTTATAACAATTCCAGTTGGCGGCGGAATAGTTGTGGTATAAAATGGTACGATTTTCAGCTACTGCTGATCGGAAGGTGGTCTGAACTTAACGCATTTAGAGTTAATGATACTGTGCAGTAATTTGGAATACTAGTGATATATAGATCAAGAGTTGAGGGGTTCTTGTTAGCACTCGCTGGGATATAGGTGGGGAGAAGTGGATAAAGTATGGAAAAACTTGGGCTGGATTCAGCAACATCTAGTAAAATGTTACCCCAGCTGTTTGCCCTAAGACAATTCCACGACTGATGTCTGCAGTTTAGATCACCACCAATAATTACCTTGTATCGAGTGTTGACTCTATACAATTTTTGCAGATCCCGCTTAAAGTAAGTAGATTTCTCAATGTTTCTATTTCCTCCAGGGAAATAGACCGAAAAAAGACTCACCTTGGAGTTGTCACTTAATGTTACATCTATACTAATTTCCTCAATTAACTTAAGGCGCAATGAAGGACGCAAGGAATGATCTATACATTTTTTCACAACAATGGCGACACCTCCACCACTAGCATGTACCCTGTCTAGGCGATAGCATATGTAATTTTGATGTGAGAAAGAAATGTCTTGTTTGAGCCAGGTTTCTGAAACAAGTGCAATGTCAATATTAAAATTTATCAAGAAACTAAAAAATGCATGCTTTTTGTTCCTGATGCTTCTCGCATTCCAAGTTATGATGTTAAGAGAGTTTCTTAACATGTTTTTTCCGAGTATATGTACTTAATAGCTAATGAAGTAATGACGTTAAATTGGTCAGCTTTAGTTTGACAAGCACTAAGCTTGGTTACAACTTCATTAAGAACAGAGTTTATCTCGCTAAATGAGAACAGGTTATCATTAGTTAAAGTTTCTGACGGATTTTTCTTCGTGTGTGTCGTATCACTGTTGGAAGGTTGCTGGGTTTGATGGAGGCCATCAGCCCAGGTGGATGAAGGAAGTGAAGGTTGAGCACAGATCGGGGTAGTGGAGGAAAATTATCAATGGATAATCGGTCGGGCACTGGCTGCTGTTTGTCACTCGGAGGCTGTAGGAAGGTTGTATTTCCTGTACCACGTCCGCGTGGGGATAATTTGCGGCGAATGTCTATGTACTGCTTTCGGCTTATGCATTCTGGATCGGTGGATTTATGTGGCCCACTACAATTTGCACACTTGATGACCTCATTCGTTTTGCAGTCGGATGTTTTATGGTTTCCCGAACATATTGCATAGAAGCTATTTATATGACAATGCATCGAGCCGTGACCGTAAAGCTGGCAATTGTGACATTGTGTGACCTTACCTGGATTATGTTTTTTAAAGTCCCAGCGAACGATGGTTTTGGACAAGGTTGAGTAGTACCGTTTTAGTTCGTTTAATTTAACAGTACCGCGTTGAATATAGACGATGTACAAGTAGTGTTTGTATAGGGCTTTTGTTGACGGATTTAATGTGATGGTTTTAACATCTAGGCACTTTATCCCGAGTGCAATTAGTTCATTTTTCACTACATCGTTGCTAATTAAGTCTAGTCCGGATAACACTACCTTTAATGGACGATTTTCCTTACGCGAGTGGGTGAAGAACTCACATTTTAACCGTAAGAGTTCGGTTCTGATTTTGTTGTATATGTCCATTGTTGGAGCACATATTTTTTGCCCAAGCGAAATGTTTTTGATTAAGTATTTGTCTACCTTAATCTTGCTCAAAATATCACGCACTTTAGCACTAGTTGTTTTTAATACCACAATTGGCGGAACGGTTTCTTTAGGAAGTTCTGCGCACTGTTCGTTATTGGTCGGATCCATTTCAGGAGAGTCTTCCATCAAACTTTGAAGTGGTTGAAAAAAGTTAGTGTTTGACCACATTTTAGATTTTTCTAGAACTGTATTGTTCACTTTTGAAAGTTTATCGGGAGGAGTTTGGCCTCCAATAACGGGGTCGTAACGCAACCGTTTGCGCTTAATTTTATTTAACACACGTGGCCCAGGGGCCATAACTTAACGGTTATAACACTTGTTCAAATTTTTGTATGCGGAAAACGAGGCAAAGAAAACAAGATAATGATAATTAAATTGTGAAAATTATTGTGAAAATAACGGTTGATTAAGATAAATAGCACGAGCAAAACTGTGAGACAAGTTGTCTGTTTGAAAGTCAGCCAGGTACTGCACTACTCGAATTTTTGTTCCAAAGGACGTCTGTCGTATTTTTTGTACCATTACATTCTTTATACCATTACATTCTTTTATTTTCTAGTCTTAGGGCTTTTGTACAATACTTCTTAACAGTGAGGTTCAGAACAGGTTGTGTGGGATACATGGAACGTGATAAAAATCAAGTATACCCATTGAGTCGATATGCCGTTCGACAACATCCTTCAATGAAACCGAAGTCGATTCGATGTAGGGTAACAAAACGTTTTTTTACGTTTTTGAGATTATGAATGTTAAAATTAAGAGAGAACGTGAAGTAGTACTGCGGGGTACGAGGTCATTGTTCCGGCGCACGACACGGGGTCCTACCTCGACTCCACCAGTTCTAAAGTCTCTGCCGTAGACCGAAAGAAAAACACAAACGAAACTCCACAATGCAATGTCCACAACAGGAAAAGGAAACACACTGATTTAGTTTATTCCGTTTTATTCTCTTTAAAATTGTGAAGGATAATTCTCTTTGTTCTCAGCCATTATTAAATATGTTAGTGTTTTTATACTTCATTTAGAACTCATTATTAATATTAAATTGATTTTTATAAATTTTATACAAGGTGAAACTCTTCATGACTTACGCTTCTCCGCCGCACGGCGGAGAGCGGGAGCGGCACGACCGAGGTGGTCGGCGGATGTAACAAGACTCAGCGATAAACGGCTCGTGCAGAGGCGACTCGCTCATGGGGTGAGTTTTCCCAAGAGAGAAAGTGGTGAAAACAAGGAAGAAGGACTTGGTAATGTATGTGTATGTGTGAGTGAAGATCACATTGGTTTTTTCATACACAAGGCCATAGGAACGAATCTGAAAACCAGAAAAGGAATGATGTCCATCAATTAGATGTGAGTTCGGCTAAGTAAACAAGCCGAATCTCATTGGGTGCTAAATGGGGTTTCTGTTTGTTCAATGCCACTAGTCATGAGAAACAGATCCAGAAATATGGGAAGGCAAAGAGATCGGGTACATCATTGTCTAAGACATGCATTACAGCTGTAACGATAGCCGCAATGCCCATGCACATGGTGCTAATTTATTCTAGCTAATTTACAGGGAATTGGTGGATATTGCACCGCTGCCAAGGGTAAGTATACCATACCTATATGCATTTGCTTATGCTGTAGGTTTTAATTGGTGCCTCGCTGTTATGATGGTTACATTGTATGTAAACCAAATCATTTTGTTTTCAGGAATTCGTCTAGGGGGATTTTCCTGGCAACCGAAGGTACCGAATAGGTTTTGGTTTATGCTCCCGTGTAATGGAAAGGATTCTTGTATGCGAAGAAAAGCATGAAAGGTAAGAATTCTTTATAGGGACTTTTAGGTAAATAAATTTGATCTATTTGATGCGTGAAGCATTTAAGGTGCTAATGCGATTCCATTAGCGAAACTTATAAGGTAGGGTCGAAGTTATGGGTGTTTTCAGGTAAGTAACAGTGGGGTTTGGCCGAACCTCCATAGTACCGGACAACCATTGTAACCATTCAGAAATTTATGTACGAATAAATACATTTGAACTCCTTCTATTATCTGAGCACTATTAAGCAATATTAAGAAACCGTATTTCTTTTTTTTCAATATGCATTTATTTACAAAAAAAAAGAGAAAAGGGAAAAACAGTTTTACAATTTAAGACCAAATGCATAAACGCATCCCAATACGCAACAGCATCTGTCCACAAATCTGCAATTGCATACATTTTCCCAAAACCGCTTCGGTTAATTCTTTATCTAAATCATATTCCTCGCTTGCGATCAAGCAATTCTAATTTTCCCCGAAAATCATATTCTGTAATAAACGCATAATCAAATTTACAACGGAATACTCACCATCTGCATCAACTATATGGAGCAGCATACATTTTACCAAAAACCGCTTCGCTAATATCTTATCTAAATTATATCCCTTGCTTGCAACCAAGCAATTCTAATTTCCCCCGAATATCATTCCAGCTCATTTCTTGCTTAAACTATCTCCTCGCTTGTAACGAAGCAACGTGTAGTTCCCCCGAAAACCATTTCGATTCCCATTCCACCTAAACCATGTAGAACCACACCAATTCCCTTTTACTGGCAAGCCACCAGCATGATGCGTCGCCCTTCCACGAAACGACCATCGCAACGATCAAGCCCCTTGTCCATACTTGGCGATGCCTCCGAAGCCAATTTCCCGGTACACCCAACCAAAGAATCCGACTCAGCCTATACGGCAATCACTCTCCGGAACTGAATTCCCTATACAGGCATAGCAACCCTTTTCAAAGTTCCTAGTAAATGGGAGTGAGTTTATTTTAGCTATGACTCCACTGCCACGACGCGACGAGCTTTTCCTCGCCAGTAATTAGTCAGTCGAGATTCAACCGCCACCGGGGCCGGACAGATATAGTCGCTTTACAACCACTGCTGCGGGCACACGCAGTGTCGGGTTCTAACAATGAATCAAGAGGGGACGCCTTTCAACCCCCGTCTATACGTGCGTATTAATAGTCAGTCGAAGTTCATTAACCGCTGGGGACGGTCACGCTGCGCGCACGCAATTTCGCGGTTTATCGATCAGATTTAAGTATACAGTACTCCTAAACTAATCAATAATGTAAATATAGTTCTTAGAGCGCTTTTGTAAGCGAATCCAGTTGTAACAAATACAAGCCCAATCGTGAATGCATTTCCGCCGAATCGTTCCTTGCGGAAAACAGAAACAAGAGAAACTTAGTGTACCATAAGAAAAACAAATGAAGTGTAACCAACAAAACTAGAAGAAAACCTATATTCAACAAGTCGGTGTGTTTTATCCTCCTTCCCTTCGTCGGTGGTCTATCGTCATAGTTCATTGTTCGTGGACGACGCATTTGCGCTCCTTTTTCCCTTTCACTCGTATTAACATTGTCAGCAGAAGGTGGAGAGACAAGGAAAAGCGATATTTGTAGAGACACACTTTTCTACGATTCTAGAAACAGTTAATTTTATTCGGTTCCAAAAGAACCGAAGTCTTGGCGCATAAACATCCTAACCCCCACAATCCTCAATATAGATTTTGTAACAAAGCGTCTATTTACATCTACCTTGTCGAAAAATGCACTAACTCGATCCATTTTAGGGAAAAGAAGGACATTGAAGACAATATAGATCAACATTATTTGGTATTTAACCCAGTTACCGAAAATAAGGAACCATGATTCTGCCCGCCAAATCCAAGCAGTTGTAGCTTCAATCAAACGAATGTATTCCAGTGGTCCATACTCCCACCAACTTATAAGCGATCTCTTGTCCTTACTTACAAACTTATTCACCCATATGCTAGCTGTAGCGACTCTGTTTTATGCCAGATGAAATTTTATGTTTCTCTTAATGTTTCTCTTCGACGATACAATTTTCCTGGTTTGTTAATATCTTTCGAATTTGTGTGGACATACTGCGAAAATTAGGGAGAAATAAAGAAAACGTCAACAACAAGTGTTTCTTTTCCTACTACGTGACAATATTCCGAAATTTAAAACAAAATGGGACTTTAAAATACGTACGCTGTATACTTATCCTAATCTGGAATGCAATTCCCATATTTGAAAAGCTGCACCTAAAACAACGTTGCTAATGCTCGATAGAATGCAGAAATGAACAGTGAAACTCACCACAAACCTTTGAATTCCGTCTGTGACAAGTATACAACCTGTCATTAGAACAGTGTCCCATAAAATCCCAGTCTAGAACTAAAAATTCTTCACGGAAAGTGTGGTGGCACCCACAAAATAATTGTCCATGACCATAAATACTCGTATCGCATTAATTGAAATACTACACATTTACTGATACCTATATATATATTTTTTTTAATCATCATCATTATCACATGTATTATCAACTGGCATATTCATTTTATAGTCAAATAAACTGTTGCTAGCTTAGGATTCTCTGGATTAATTATTGTTATCAAATAAGAGCCGTTAAATCGATTTTGAATTAATGTAACACTTTATTAGTCCGTTAATAACAACCGTTACTTTTACCGTACACTTAACGATTTCTTGACTTATCGCTTCCGTACTTATCGCGTCTTTAACTGCTTACTTCTTACTTCTTGATCTGCGTGTGACGTATTTATACCGTTTCCTCATTTTGATTCGGTGTTTCGTTTCCGTCCGTTCCATAGCCTCGAATTTTCTACTGGTCATAGTCTCCGGTTTTCCAGTACTTTCTAGAATATTCTAGTACTGATTGTCATGTGCGTCACAATACAGATACCACCTCAATTATAGGAGATCGAACCCGCTCTGGAATCAATTTGCAAAGTAAATTAATAATCAAGTAGTCTGAAACGATGTCAACTGCGAAAATAACTCCCAAGATCCGTTGTGATGAGATTGTAAAAAAGACTGACTTTAAAATCTTGTCTAAACATCTCTGATGCATTCTTCAGTGCCATTCTGAGATACTCGTTTAAGGTTCCATCGAGAATAGATGGACGACGAATCAAGACAAAAGACACCTGCTTGATAAAAATGCCACCATAAACCTGACGAACACGAAAGCAAGGTCTGGGGGAGACTCGCTAGGCCTGTTGTCATGGGTTCGCTTGTGGAAATAGCTTGTGCGAGAAGGCACTTGCCTTCGCAGGGGGTGTGGGTGTCTGTAAGGATGATGCTTCTGGGGCAGTCTGTGATGCTAAAGGAGGCTATGTGTGCCGTGTAGGCGGTGTGACGTGTTGGCTAACCGCCGCGACTTGATATGCTGGGAGCTCAGACTGCATCAGCAACCTTTGATAAATAGCCCAAACTCTGGTTAGGTTGGGCCATTAATGCCGAGCGGGCATGTTGAGGTAGACACCTCAGAAAGTGCGGCCTAATTATATCATCCGAGATCCTGGTCCCCGCTATCGAGCGTAAATGGGTCAGGAAAAGGGATGGTCTAATACCCGAAAAGTTGGTTGTAGCCGCCAAGCGTTGTTGCCACATGCTGGTGGGCTCGTCTAGAGCGTTGAGGAATAAGTGAAATAGAAAAATAAAGGGGAACTTACAAACAATAACAACACCAGTGACCAGTATTGGTTTTTACTTTGCTGATCGAATTTCTCCTCGATAGTATAGTGGTTAGTACACCCGCCTGTCACCCGGGAGACCGGGGTTCGATTCGAAAAAATAAATCATTATGGAAAATTTAACAAGCCTCAAGACTTGCTAAATAAGGCCAAGACCGGTTCCCGGTTGTAGTGCCGATGATGATGATGATGATGATCGAATTTTGGACCGCACTGTTTTAGCATTGAACTCTCTAGTGGGAGCGGTGGTGAACTGGTGCCATACCATGGTACAACTACCCCCCCCCCCCCCCCCCCCCCCCCCCCAACCTGACTGGGTATCGCAAATGGCTTTGAACAAATGTAAATCCGGACCCATCAAGGACCATGGAAATGATTGGATAATGATTCTACAGTGAATTATTTATCATCTACCTCAAAAAATTTTGAATTTAACGCGTGCCATCACGTGGTTACTGTGGTTGGACTACCCTTGATATTTACATCCTTTTAACATGTGCAAATTAGTAAGGATCGTGTGGATTATGAAGGATAAATGGAAACCTAATTTCTCTCGAAGAATACCGAAGCATATACCATATACCACGTTAATTACTAGTGTAGCGATCCTAAATCGCTAGTCCTATCTAAATCCCCAATAACATCAAAAATCCTATCCATAATCCCATAACGAAAATCGAATCAATGAGCGATAAATTAAACAAAAGTTAATTATCGCACATTGATTCAAATTCCACATAACACATCCAAACCCCATATTGAGTCACATGTACAACGAATTTAACCAAAAGTTAATTCATCATACATTGACTCAATTCCTAAAAATCCTAACATCATGAAATGCTAAATTCAAAACGCATTTCATAATTGCCTTCCCAGAATCTATCCAACAAAAACCTTCAAAAAATTCTCGGAACAAAATTCCAATCGAAGCACGCCAAGCCTTGCGTGCGCTTCTTGGAATTTTGACATTAAAATAGTTGACAAAAGTCAACTCCAAAAACTATAAAAGGGGAGTGCTTTTCAATTTCGCCATCAGTAGCATTCCAGAGGCCGAACCGCTGGCCGTATGTCCGGATTTTAACACCAATAAAACTAGCATGTTTTTAATTTAACAAAACCCTTTCGGTCTTTTATTTTTTCACCGTCGACACTCCGGGCTCTTCTCCCGCCGTTTCGGGAAAGCACGGCTCGGAGTATAACACCAGTTACTCCTGTTCTCGAGCCCAACTGAGTTTAGCTAATAGATTATCAGCCTGTCTGGTATTTTTCTGAGTATTTTTTCTGCATATAGGTGGAATAATAAAAAGCGTTCGAAGAGAACGTTGACGTTATGTAGCTAAACAAGAAATTCATCCGCTGTTTGTGGCAACTATTCTATTTATTGGCGTGTAGGAACCCGGAAGTTCATGACCTCACCGACTCGAATCCGCGATTGTTCCTTGTCCTATGCGCTCGCCTTCCACGTTGTACCATCCGATCCGATCTCCTCGAGGTCAAACCTAACATTGTCCTCCCATCTCCGTCGCGGCCGTCCTGTCGGTCTCTTTCCCGTTGATCTACTGTAAAGAATTCTACGCATACGTTGCCCATTCGCGCCACATGTCTGGCCCATCTTAATCTTCGCGACTTGATTACTCTCACTATTCTAGGTTTGTGGTATAGCTCTTTCAATTCGTGGTTATGGAATTTCCTAAAGTTTTGTAGCAACTAGCGACTTAAATAATTAAACAATCTTTGTGGCGACCATTCGAGAAAGAAACTTAATTTTTGTCCGCAATCTGCTTTACACAAGAAACCTAGACCCACAGTTAGGAAAGATTTGCAAGTTAACTTCCCACATTATAATAATACCATACAACCCGATGGGGTCTTTTTCTCCCACCAGTGTGTTGTCGTTGTCGAGGATGCATTATCCAGCGCTACATCAAAAAATGTCGAGCATTCTTAATAAGAGAAAGTGTCAAAGATTTTCTACCCAACACCCGTCAACACTACGCCTAAATTTCTTGCGTTTTCAGCGAATTTTGTTGGTCCTATTTTTGTGCACCTTCCTCAAACAATAGACCACCAAAATACTACCACAAAAATCTTATTTGCCGGAACAATGACTTCCTCCTAGCTCTACTTGAAATATTTCGAAACCCTCTTTACCAGGCAATGCCATTAAAAACCTCTCCAAATCGTACTACTAAAAATAAAAAACAAACCTAAAAGAAGGACGGCATAGCTTTTCCTCGTCTTCCTACAAAATGTACAACAAAAACCCTCTCCTGACAAAAAGGTACAAAACTTATCCTTCAAACAACAAGAAACCCAAAAGGGATGACTGCAAAAGTCGGAAGGACACTCACGGACACACCACCACCATAGGTATAACTTAGATCACGGTTGTTCGGACGAAAAAAAAAATACAAAAATCCATTCATCAACAACCATTCTAAGGATTTCGCTCTTGAAAGGGTGCTTGTTTATTGCCGCCGGAATCATTTTTGAATGTAGCTGCTACACTCAAACAAATCAGGATCCAACAGCCGGGATAAGCGCACACAGAACGAATGATAAAAACAAAAGAAATGGTCGCCCGAAAAAATCAAACAAAACCCAAAAAAAAAAAGAAAATCTGCTGTAAAGGATAAATGAAGAAACACCCAAAAGGCACAAGAAAAATACTCAAAAAGTTAACGTCAACGATTTTTCCAATTCAAGGATCTCACAGGGATATGTATTACACGTTATGACGGCACATTGGTTGAGTGCTTTCTTGCCACAGTTCACAAATAACATCGCAGAACCGATAGCTTTGTTTACATCCGTAATTCTGTCCAACCCCTTAAATAATCGAAGGGATCTATTTGGAGAGCGTCACTAGGACTCATCTACAATCACCCCAAATTTCCCATAGACAAGGAAGGGATATTCTCCGTTTAACATTACTGAAAGAGTAATTGCGATCCCGACCAGAATAAGAGATCCTAATGGTGCAGTGTTGATACATACAATGCAAAGGAAATAGATGAAATGACAAGACAAGCCGTAGAAAGGACTGTTCAAAAGGAAGAAGTGAAACGTGTGCATACCATCCCGCGGTGGGCAAGTAGATTCTTGACGGTTGCTTTCATTTTACTCGGCCATAAACTGAATCTGGCAATGGACAAGAAATGCTTTTATCGTTTAAAGCACATTCTCCTTTTACTAGTCGACCGTAAAACTGTAACATTTTAAGGACTACATCGTAAAATGTCCCCGTACCTAAAGTTGTGATGAGCGTCGACGCGAGTATGCTTACCAGCGGAGGATATTTTTGCCAATTTACGAGCTTAGGGTCAATGCGAGAAATTCCCAAACGATCCCTAACCAATTTCCGCTACAAGTTCGAATACAATTTCTCTATATGAGGCCAACAAGGACATCCCTTAATGAAGTCTGCTTGAATTGTACGTTAATCTGATATCCCTGCAACATAACATAAATTCGTGAAACGGATTTCCATCCATTTTGTCAGCAATTACACTTCGATTCCGAGGCTCAGTCTAAGATACTCGTATATCCAATGAGGAACGCCTTCGACCCAATGGGATCCGTAAAGCCAAAGTCTCATAAAATCCTATCGCTGGCACAAGTTCGTTTTTATTTTAACATTACGCTTCACATGCGCACATACGCACGCACAAACTGTCATATTGTCCTGCCATCAGTTCAGTCGGCCCAGCAGTTCTGGAGCTGATGGGCAATGCAGACCGGAATCAACTCTTCCAAGCCTCAGCAACGGCATGGCTTACAGAACAGTTGCGTTACATTTAATATTCCTGGAAAATATGCTGGACATTTGTGACATCGTACACGTGGTTTATGAACCTAGTACGTGGAAGTCATGTTGCAGTCATGTACACGGACAGAACGGGAGGACATATAATGTTCCAGTTTGTTGTAGTCGCTCCCTGTGGGTATATCCGGGACTGTGTGCCGACATTACTGTTGGCCGATCGGGTGGGGGAGCATGAAACAAAAATGACATTTTGCATGGGTAGCCATAAATATTCCATTTAATTAATTACAGTGGTTTTTGTAGTGCGTCCAGTCGTAGGTCTGCGTTCCGATGCGGTCTTGTCTGCCGATCCGTCATGTTTGTGGTAAATTATGTTGCACATGTCATGAAGGCGGTCTCAGTTGCAGAGTTTATTTTGAAGGGGGGGGGGGGGGGGGGGGGGGTCCCGGAACGTACCCACAAGTCCCTGGTAATGTCCGGGGTGCGAAACAAGCCATGGGCTGTTAGTGCCTAGAGCTAAGATATTCCTTCCCTCACAGTAACCAAATGTAGGCGATGGGATGTGGGCGTGAGATACGCTTCATATTTGTGGTTAAGTTGTCATGAATGCTAGAATTAATTTTCTGTTATTATTGTTTTATTTTTTCTCGGACCGTCAGTTATTTATGAGAAAGGATGACAACAATAGGGGTGTGTTAATTCGACTGACACTTGCCTTTATTTAAAGAGCAATCCTACGGTTTATTAAACATTGTTCAGCTTGCATGACAGCCAAGGGCTGTGACTTATTGGTACACCGAGGAAATTGTAGCAGTAAATACATGGAAACACTCGTATGTGATATTTACATGGCACTCGTACCCGTGTGCTTGGATGCACTGGAGAAATCTGGGTATTGTGTGTATTTTTTTGAAAAAGAGGTTTGAATCCAAATCGGCATTTTAAATGGCTTCATTAAAGCACTATATCTCATCGAATTTAAGGAACACGCGTTTTGGTAATGATCCCGACATTTTATTTGCATTCACAGCTAGTGGACCATGCTGTATTAGATATACTGCCAGAGCCATCTTCGATTCATAAATGATCTCCTCTCGGCTGCAGAAACGCATTCTTCGTACGGGTGTTCCGAAATGATTTAACAGAAATAAATCGCAGGAAGCCAAGTTTGGTGAAACCTATAGATGTTGGGTTGCATTCGTTCTATTCTTGGTTAAAAAGTCGTAGATAATAACGACGTTATGTGGCGGTGGGGTGTGGACGCCCAATTTTGGTCTCTTTAGGCAAACTGCTTCAAAAAATCATTGGAAATTATACTGTAGCGGTTCTACGAACCATACAACTTCTTACAGGTGAGTTATCCTTTCCGCCAATGAACTCTACTCACCTTTCACAGCACACATTACCACAGACACGTGGCCCAATAGTCATTACCATACCTGTAATAAAGGCTATATGAAATTGCAACAACGTTGAACCCGATAACAAAAACCAAGGAACTTAACGTTCAAAAGCTTCCAATATCGATTAACGCATCCATACATGGTATTCTACCCCAATTTAAAAGGGCACTCCACAGGTCTGTGGAGGTTTCTCTATTTTACATGAGAACCAACCCACAATCTCAACCAAAATTTCCACCTAATTTCGACCGCTTTCAGCGCGTCATATCTACCAATTTCCTTTATATGTATTCCCCTGTAAAACATGTCAAACGGGCGTACAGCTAAACTCATTATCCTTTGCAGATAATGCATAATTGAGTTTAGCTACATTCTTGTCATACGGCAACTCCATTCTTGCTAACCATGAGTTTCCCATCGGAAATCTCATAATGTCGGTTAGCAACAACAAGTCTAAACGAACGGAGCAGTTGCATCATAGCAAAATCGCTGGCGTTATTTCAGCGTCTTAGAGTCTGGTTCTCACGCGGATTATTTCCCAAGCATCAGCGGCGTCCTATCGACTTTCCCTCAGATCACCCATTGGCTTGGGATCAATGATCTCTTTTTGCAGGGGAGTAACATCAGCTAGGTTTCCCTCTCATTCGTATTTCTTTCCCCGGTTCAATGCGCTCCGACTACAGCATAGCCGTACCACTGGGTCACCAGGTCATGTCAGTAGCTGCATCTGATACCAACACACACAACCAAAGCTACCACGGGATCACAGCATATCATGTTTTCTGTTCTCTCATTCTTCATGTCCGTCAATTACCCTACTAACAAAAGTTACTCACACTTTGACGGGCGTGAGGTTGAGAGAGCAGAGGCGTGGTCTCTTTTGGTTGTCCTGTGTGTGGAATGAAATATGAATTTCAACCCTAATTCACACCAGTCGCTATTCAATCACCATCGCGCGCAGTTACGCTGCCGCACCAGTCGCATCTCAACCATTGAGACAGTCGCGTCGCCGCTCGTCGTTGTAACAAAAGCAAAAACTGCAAAATGTCGTCTCTATTGCCAAAAGTTTCTAAGTATAGAAGAAGTTTATTATTTGTCTGTGAAGCTATTGTGTATTGAAATTATAGAGTGATAATAGAATTAAAATAAACAACAAAACTCTTCTTTGAGTTAAACAAATTAAAAGTGTCTTCCTGTGGAACAATTCTTGTGTAAGGAGTAACAGTGCTAGTGCGGAAGAAGTGAATCCTGCCCCATACGCTGGCAACAATACTTCTTACCCCCATAGGTCATCAATCTCCCATCCTAAACATCAACGCGATGTTTCCAAAGAAATACCATTGTCGGTAAATAGACCGAACAACGGATGCATACGCTGGTAGCTAAATGCAATTAGCACTGAACCCTTGGTATGGGCTAATGATAAGGCACACTTGCGCAAACAAACAATTCGTTGCGCCGCTGATTAGCAGGCGAACAATCATAAACGCATAACACTATCCCTGATAGATGTTTATGATGGAAAAGGCAAACAAAGCCTTACATTCCAAAATCCGTGTACGCATCCGAAATCCAGGCGATCCTTTGCCGCGTACCAGATGTGTAGTGCAAATAAACTACGGAAAGATCGAAGAATAAGTGTCGGCATCCGATCCTGAAACAAAAAAAAAAAAAGATTCCGGCCACCAGCAACGAGCCATGATAATGATGATAAAGATCATGAGTAAGATTTCTCCTTTTCCAGATCCGATGGGAAATTCTCTTTTTGAGATGCCAAGAGAAATGTTAGGCTGTTAACAGATACGATGGGGAAAATCTGTTGGCAGACCAGATGAGAAATTTTCTTGTGCAGATGCGAGGATGGGTAATTAGAACGGGATATTTTTAGGATAGAGACGATTAGTCTAGCGAATACCGTCGAATTGGAGAGTCGACTTATAACATCCATCCGGAGTACAGACACTGAGGAACCCCATCGTGGAGGAATTAGGAAACTCGAGAAACAGACTAAATTAAGTAACATGAGTTGTAAGTAGTGTGAGATTCGCGTCGTTAGAAAGGAAACATAGTAGTGTCGAGTAAGAAAATCGTTGTGTGCACCAACATTAACACTTGGGATATTGAATCCGTCATATCGTGTCGATTAAGAAAGTCGTGTGTGCACAAACATTAACAATTGAAATAAACCCCTAATTTCTACATGTAGTTCAGTTAAAACCTAAATTAAACAAACGCAAAGGACCAATAATAAAATCAGATTTATACACATAACTTTCGCAGTGTTTTATTTGTGTGATCGTCTCCGTGTTCCGGTGTTTTAATTCTTTCTACTGCGGACGTTGTTCGGCGGAACACCGCAGTCATCAATACCAATACTTATCTCCAATAATGATGCGTTTTATGAGTATTGAGTCGGTTCAGCCTGGAAAGTTAGTTCAACGATGTCTCTTTCCTGCCATAAATTCAGGTCTATCGAACCCATCTTTTTTACAAAACGGAAAATCAAATCATAAACTAAAATCTCATAAACGCATACGTATTCAACATTCAATTACTCTACTATCTGTGTGATGGTTACATTTCATTCACTTTATCAAAGTTTTCGTCGGTTTTCGAAGTTGACGGCCTGCTACTGTGTTCGTCATCTTCGACAGACTCATGAGCCCTTCTGGAACCACTGTTTTATTTCGAGCATAGTTGCCGCAATACTTTTCAAACTTTTCCAACGTCCTCACACCGTTCAATTTTAACGTAAAACTAATACAAACCCGTTGTTGTAAAACAACTCTATTTTTAAAATGGTAAACAATTGAAAAGAGGCGTTATCGCAGATGTACTCGACAGCGTAACTTTTGTAAATGTCAACCTATGACCCTGAATGTTGGTGAAAAAGTTAATGACAGATATACCAATATAAAGAACACATGGAACTCAATTTTAGGTGACTTTTTGATCAAGGTATTATACGCGACTTTAGTCGCACAAACTGGAGCAGTTTAAAAACTCTCAAAAGTTCCTCTTCCTACTGGAAGGAACATTACTTTTTTTTTTTTTTTTAGTTTACGAAACGTATTTGTTACACAAAAAATGTATAGATTTTACTTAAGACTAAATGCTAAGCCCTATTTACATTTATTTTTCTTATATTATCTTACTTTCTCTACGCAAGCACCCTAAATTGTACAATATGCCTTTCTGTTTTGTTTTCCCTTTCGCCGTACAATATTTTGTCAATTAACATAAGAGGCCGGTGGGATAAATTGCTAGTGTGTCGGCGTACGACACGGATTCAGACAAATGCCACCACGACTCTATTAGGAGCACTAATTGATCCGCCGGAGAACACAGAAAAGTCAATCCACTGATGTACACTGGAAAGCGATGAAAATAAATGAAACACACAATCTTGTCGGCTTTTGTTTTTATTTTATGTTTTCCTCTATTTATTCACCGAACGCTTATATGCGGCGAGTTTTGAATTAAAAATAGTTCCACTTGTAAAATAACTTTTTGATCGATTACACGGTTATAAATGTTAAATATATAAAGGTTTCACACAAACGTTGATTTTTAATGGTTGTCGGAACCGATTTATTCTACTTGTTCACCGTTCATTGTTCCCGGACAATGGTCCTTAAAGAATCTTCACACCTGACACAAGGACTACTTTCGTGAACGACCAACGCGACTGGTGAATGTCGACTCCTGGCACGCGTGTAATCCCGACAGGAGATAAATTCGGGATCTTCTGCTCCGTTCAGTGGCTAAAATCTGACTCGCCGATGCAATATCCGTCAGATTCAACGGTGGTGGATTACATCGGTGTCGGAGGATTCTATATTTTTCCGTATAGGACAAGTACGTTGCCCTTCAGCCTGCATATCGGCAACGACGAAAATGCACCTGAATAAACATGGGCTGGTGTAATGCATTGCAGGCATTATAGAGATACGCGATAGCGAAGTTCCCCGAATGGATAAATAGGTTTCTGTGTCTTAAATAAAGAGAAACGCTATTTCGAGGGCCATTAATCTTTGATGACCTGCGCCTGAGAACGAAATAGGTTTTTGCTTTAAGATACACAAAAACGCGATTTCAAGGGATGATATGCACATCGTGTTTACTCAGGCGTTCATGATAATTCCGTTGTAGGCTATACGTTCTGGTGACAATAGGTCAGCCGAAAATTTGGGTCTGTGGCGGTTCTTGCAAACGCCAATAGTTACCTGCTCATCTACTATCAGATAACCATTTCGACGCGCGTCGTAATTCGCAAAAAGCGTGTAGTTACCTGCATTGGTCATACCAATAAAGTAGTAGGGTTATGAGGCTTCCAGGACAGTTTCTGGCTCAAAGTTCTATTTATAGACATGATGACTCATCTCAGCCGAAAGCTGTATGTCAAGGTTGAGATATGTTTGGTGGGTGGCGAAGGCAGTTTGTGGGAGTGATTCATGGTTGGCGGGGGGTTGTGGGTTCTTATCAAGGTGTAGTAATTGCTGTTGTGTGTGTAGTACGTTTCTTATCAGGGATAGTAATTGCTGTTCTTATCAGGGGTAGTAATTGCTGTTGTGTGTAGTACGTTTCTTATCAGGGGTAGTAATTGCTGTTCTTATCAAGGTGTAGTAATTGCTGTTGTGTGTGTAGTACGTTTTCTTATCAGGGGTAGTAATTGCTGTTCTTATCAAGGTGTAGTAATTGCTGTTCTTATCAGGGGTAGTAATTGCTGTTGTTTGTAGTATGTTTCTTATCGGAAGTAGTAATTGTAGTATTTTGTAGTGTTCTTATCAGGGGTAGTAATTGCTGTTGTGTGTAGTACGTTTCTTATCAGGGGTAGTAATTGCTGTTCTTATCAAGGTGTAGTAATTGCTGTTCTTATCAGGGGTAGTAATTGCTGTTGTTTGTAGTATGTTTCTTATCGGAAGTAGTAATTGTAGTATTTTGTAGTGTTCTTATCAGGGGTAGTAATTGCTGTTGTGTGTAGTATGTTTCTTATCAGGTGTAGTAATTGTTGTTCTTATCAGGGGTAGTAATTGATGCTCTTATCAGGGGTAGTAATTGATGCTCTTATCAGGGGTAGTAATTGATGCTCTTATCAGGTGTAGTAATTGTTGTAGTTTGTAGTATTCTTATCGGGTGTAGTAATTGCTGTTCTTATCAGATGTAGTAATTTGAGTATCGGGGATTTTTGTTAATGGATTGTCGGGCTTTTTGCTAATGGTTTGTGCTTTTTTTGTTGAGTCATTGGATAGAGTAATATATATGGGAATTTTGTGTCCGTGGATTTTGTATGGAAATGGTTCATCATCGTCATGGAAATTTTTGGTGATTCTTTATAGCGATTCTGGCTCAGTTTTTGTATGGGAAAAAAGCCATGCCCATATATGGTAATTCCGGAAGTGGCCCCCTAGGAAATGAGGTAATCGGAGGGGGGCGGATGATTCATGATCGTTGTCTTTGTGTGATCGATATTTTTTTAATTTTGGGTTGTGATTAATGGTTGTTATCAGTAGTTGGTGATCGATATTTTTTCAATTTGAGGTGTGTGATTCATGGTTGTTTCGGTCTGTTGTGTGCTTGTTATCAGGTGTATACATCTTCAGTGGGTCGAGGATTTGTACTTGTTATCAGTATTTTTTCAATTTGAGGTGTGTGATTCATGGTTGTTTTGGTCTGTTGTGTGCTTGTTATCAGGTGTGTACATCTTCAATGAGTTGTGGATTTGTACTTGTTATCAGTATTTTTTCAATTTGAGGTGTGTGATTCATGGTCGTTTTGGCTTGTTGGGTATTTGTTATCAGGTGTGTACATCTTCAGTGGGTTGGGAATTTGTACTTGTTATCAGTATTTTTTTCAATTTGAGATGTTTGATTCATGGTTGTTTTGGTCTATTGTGTGCTTGTTATCAGGTGTGTACATCTTCAATGAGTTGTGGATTTGTACTTGTTATCTCGGTAAGTGAATTATGTATTAGGTTTGGGTGATTAGCGTTCAAGGTTAATTGTGTGACATGAGCAGATGGTATTTTAAATTTGGGTGTGTGAATAGGTGATAGGTGATTCATGATTGTTTGACAGTGAATATATTATTATTTAGTCATTGAGTTTGGGTAATATATATGGGAATTTTTTGGGTGATTCTGTCTTGAAATGGATGTATGTTTTAGCTGTTTCTTAATATATGGACATTTTTTGGTGATTCTGTATGCTTTTAGAGTATCGGGCTTTTTGCTATATATATTGAATATGGGCTATTTTTAGCGCTACAATTTTGAGTTTTTATATGGATATATTGTTAATTGCATACTTTAGGGGATACGCATTATTCATATGATATATTAAATTGTTTGTGTTTCTGGCTTTTGTTTCGGTTAAAGTTTGGAGTAGGGTAATTGAGGGACAAAAATATAGTAATAGTGTTGTTATCAATTGTTTTAATTTTGTTCAGATGTGGTTCATGGATGTTTGGCTTGTTGTGTATTTGTTATCAGGTGAGTACATCTTCAGTGGGTTGGGGATTTGTACTTATTATCAGTATTTTTTCAATTTGGGGTGTGTGATGCATAGTTGTTTTGGCTTGTTGGGTATTTGTTATCAGGTGTATACATCTTCAGTTCTAAGACGCAACCTAAGCCAGTACCCAGCAACTGCGCTAACAAGGTGAGGCTCGGGCTTTTTGCTCTATACTGAAATGCTACTACTTGATAGTAAATCTATGTTGAAATGGACTTTTTTGCTATATTGAATATATGCTTTTTTTGGGGATTGTCTGGGGTGCTAAAGGCTTTTTTATGAATATATTCACTTGGCAGTAAATCTATGCTGAACTATATATATAAATACGGGCTTTAAATTTGAAAAAAAGAAGAAAAAATCATCATCAAATCCAATATTCGACGTGGGATTAGATAGGAAATAAAAAAATCAACATCATCAACTGGTGAGTTACCTTATTTATATATTAATTGTTATTCCTTTTTTGACGCGGTGCTAGTATTTATTTTTGTGTATTGTATCGTGAGTCTAGCAATAATAATAATAATAATCCCGATGTTTTTGCTATTGCTGCATAATGTATGGAAATGGTTCATCATCATCGTCGTCGTTATCAGTTGTGTATATGAATAGGTGACAGGTGATTCATGGTCGTTTGACTTGTTGTGCTGTTATCATTTGTAGTAAAATAGAGGCGTGTTATCAGTAGTTGTTCGTGGATTTTGTATGGAAGTCATTCATTGTCGTTTGGGATTCTTTCTTATCTCAGTATGTGAATTAAGTCTTAGGTTTGGATGATCAGCGTACAGGGTTAAAGTTTGGAGTAGGTTAATTGTATGACATGGTTGGTCGTCGATTTGTCTGGAAGTTGAGGACTCTTTTATATATTATTATTAGTCATTGAGCTGAGTAATATATATAGGAATTTTTGTTGTTCGAGGGATATGGTATGGAAGTGATGATATAAGACTTAGATTTGGATGTTCACAGCGTTCAAGGTTAATGTTTGGGGATAGGTTAATTGTATGGAAGTCATTCGTAGTCGTTTGACGTCGTGGTTTTTGGGATTCTTTCTTATCTCAGCATGTGAATTAAGTCTTAGGTTTGGATGATCAGAGTTATTTTCTAATCTGTATTTATTGGTATATTGTTCGAATGTTTTTATTATTATCTAGTGTGGTTATATTAGGCTGTTGTTGTTGCTGTATTTAGTTTATTGTTATAATGATGTTATGTTTTATTGTTCAAAGTTTTGAGATCTTTTGAAAGTTCTTTGTTTGCTTATAATCATATGAGGATATTTTTGAAAAGCACAGGCAGTTTTTATATGGATATATTAGTATGTGTAGACTTTTTTTAGCGCTACAATGTTGTTAATAGCGAATATATTATTATTAGTCATTGAGCTGAGTATTATAAGGGAATTTTTTTTGTAGCTTGCTGTTATATTAATTATGTATATGTGTGTGTGTGTGTGTGTGTGTGTGTGTGTGTGTGTATGTATTGATGGGCAAATATCTGAATTTCACCTGTTGAGCTGTTGTCAGTTGTACACATCTTCGGTTGTGGTGGCGGTGTTGTTATCAGTAGTTGTTCGCGGATTTGTATGGAAGTGATGGTTAAAGTTTAGGGTAGGTTAATTGTGTGACATAGTTGTTCGTGGATTTGTATGGAAGTGATTCATCATCGTTTGGCGTAGTGGTTTGGAATTCTTTCTTATCTCAGTATGTGAATTAAGTCTTAGGTTTCGATGATCAGCGTTCAAGGTTATAGTTTATAATTATGTGTATGTATTGGCGTCAGGAGAGAAAGAGAGAAAGAGAGAAAGACAGAAAGAGAGAAAGAGAGAAAAAGAGAGAAAGAGAGAGCAAGAGAGAAAGAGAGTCTATTTGTGGACGAATGAGATGGGTGTATGCGTAATAATGAATGAATTTCGGTATATATAAGACCATCTTGACTAGTTAGAAATCATTGCGTCACTAAACCATTAAAGAAAAACACAAAAAGTTTCCATTGTGGTATATATTTGGCTGAGCAGGAAAATTGTTGCCATAGGATAAAAACAAAAAAAAAATCAACAACAAAAACGGTAAGTTAACACCTATTATTAATCATTTTTAAGATATTTAATTTATTTGTTCAAATGTTATGTGTTATATTCGGGGGATTTTAATCATCGAGACAGCTGTTTTTTTTTTTTTTCTGAAAGCGTAACAAAGCAAAAGAATTAACAGTAAATTTTTCATTACTTTTTAGGGAAAATATGTCTGCTAACGAGAGCAACACCAGCAACATCTACAATAATAACAATAACAACAATAATAATATTAGGAAAAGAACGGGGCAACAACAACAACCACCAACAATGTCAGGAGAACAACCTGCAAAGAAATTCAAACAGCAGACCTATAAAAGATGCTTGTTTTGTGATGTGGGTGTTGAGGAACAGCGTTGGCTCCAACATCAAAGAAAAAATACCCACAAAGCAAACGCCCAACAAGCTCTTAATGAAAATGTTTCCTTAATAGCAAGCGCATTCCAAAATCGTATCAAAATATTTGCCATTATCAACAAAGATGAGAGTATGGTAAATGTGAATATGTTATTTGAAAAAAATATTCCATTGATTAACGAGTTACTACAAGATGAATTGAAAGTTTTGAAAGCTTTTAAATTTAGTATGGAGCTTTTTGCTAACTTTGCGAAACTATCCAAAGAATGTGAAGAGATAATGCAAATAGATATAAAAAGCATGCAAACTAAAATGTATACGATTGAGAAAGAGAAAGACATAAGAGAAAATTTGAGCACGGCAATTGAAAATATCAAGGCAAAATTGGAAGAGTTCCAAGAAAAAGATAGCGGATGGGCGTTGTTAACATTTCAGAGAATCGAAATTAACATCAACAAATACGAGCCATTTCGAGCTTTTTCGCATTTTAGTCTGCCTAAACAGATATCGAACAGAAAAGGTTGCATCAATGTGAAAAACAACGATGATTACTGCTTTAAATGGGCCATTTTATCGGCTTTCAGTAATGACACACATCATGCTCACAGACCATCGCACTATAAAATTGACAACATTGCAAGCGAAACAATAGTATACAATGATCAAGTACTTTGTTTCAAGAATATGCAATTTCCTCTGGCAGTCAAAGGCACGAGCATATTCGAAGCAAATAATCCAACCATTAGCATAAATGTTTTTGGTTATGAGATTAATGATAAAGGGCAATATAAGATAATTGGACCCTACTATCATACTCGTGAGGAAAAAGCAAAGCATATTAACTTGCTTTATTGTGAAAGTCCCGATGAGAATAAAACGCATTATGTATACATTAAAAACATCTCGCGTTTGTTGAGAAGCCAGTTAGCTAAACATACCACTCGAATGCATCTATGTAACGGCTGCTTACAACAGTTCACCACTGAATCCGGACTGCAAAAACACAAGAGTGAATGCCGCAAATTAATTACAACCATGTCCGAGGGAAAAAGTCAAATGGAGAAATCGAACACATAACAAAATATAATACGGTTTACAAATGAAATTACGAATTGTTAGATATGAGGAAAGCGAAACAAACATATCACATGATTATATCTTAAGAAGCATATATATAAATAAATAATACGAATATTACTATTGAAATAACTGTGTGTTTTATTTATTCAATATTAATCAAGTCGATGTATCCATTCTTTTCATTTATAATTTTACATTTAATCACTTCATTAACAAATGGTCTATATATTCTTCTTTTGTGGTTAGTCCATTTCAATAGTCCTTCTTTATTGTTGTTGTTGTTAGGCAAGCGAACAAGATCTCCTACACCTCGTATTTGTTTATGTTAATTTCAAGTCGTCATCACTCTTATCTTATTTTCCATCCGGTCCCACGAACTAATGTTGATTTCTATATAGTAAGTTGTTGGTTATTCGAATATTGCTCATTCATTTTCCCCCAATGAGTCTTAGAGTATCAAATATAGCCCCACCATAACATCATATGACAAGACCCGTTTACTACCTTGATTCGACGCGGTATCAGAGAGGGGTGGTACGAGCCTTAGGCGAAGTCAGTTTTTTGATGAGGAGATCTCAAGAATTCTTCAAACTCATTTCCTCTGTAATATCAAAAGGCATCCCGAACTTGTTTGAACCGGCGAACGATTAATAACACATAAAGTTCTATCACACCTAATCCAAGGAAATATGCGTCATCGTACCCATTAGATGGTTTGCAATCAAAGGCATACCGACTGTATTATAACCGCCCCTCTCTGATGCCTCATCGAATCAAATCAGTAAACAGTTCTCTATGTACCGAATGTATAACAAAAAAAGGGTGGTTCCAAACAGGCTGTTTCTTCAAGCAGGGCGGATCCAAACAGGGCGGTTTCTTCAAACAGGGCGATTCCAAACAGACGGGTTCTTTAAACAGGGCGATTCCAAACAGGCGGTTTCTTCAAACAGGGCGATTCCAAACAGGCGGTTTCTTCAAACAGGGCGGTTCTTTCAAACACGCTGTATTATGTACCACCCCTCTCTGATACCGCGTCGAATCAAGGTAGTAAACGGGTCTTGTCATATGATGTTATGGTGGGGCTATATTTGATACTCTAAGACTCATTGGGGGAAAATGAATGAGCAATATTCGAATAACCAACAACTTACTATATAGAAATCAACATTAGTTCGTGGGACCGGATGGAAAATAAGATAAGAGTGATGACGACTTGAAATTAACATAAACAAATACGAGGTGTAGGAGATCTTGTTCGCTTGCCTAACAACAACAACAATAAAGAAGGACTATTGAAATGGACTAACCACAAAAGAAGAATATATAGACCATTTGTTAATGAAGTGATTAAATGTAAAATTATAAATGAAAAGAATGGATACATCGACTTGATTAATATTGAATAAATAAAACACACAGTTATTTCAATAGTAATATTCGTATTATTTATTTATATATATGCTTCTTAAGATATAATCATGTGATATGTTTGTTTCGCTTTCCTCATATCTAACAATTCGTAATTTCATTTGTAAACCGTATTATATTTTGTTATGTGTTCGATTTCTCCATTTGACTTTTTCCCTCGGACATGGTTGTAATTAATTTGCGGCATTCACTCTTGTGTTTTTGCAGTCCGGATTCAGTGGTGAACTGTTGTAAGCAGCCGTTACATAGATGCATTCGAGTGGTATGTTTAGCTAACTGGCTTCTCAACAAACGCGAGATGTTTTTAATGTATACATAATGCGTTTTATTCTCATCGGGACTTTCACAATAAAGCAAGTTAATATGCTTTGCTTTTTCCTCACGAGTATGATAGTAGGGTCCAATTATCTTATATTGCCCTTTATCATTAATCTCATAACCAAAAACATTTATGCTAATGGTTGGATTATTTGCTTCGAATATGCTCGTGCCTTTGACTGCCAGAGGAAATTGCATATTCTTGAAACAAAGTACTTGATCATTGTATACTATTGTTTCGCTTGCAATGTTGTCAATTTTATAGTGCGATGGTCTGTGAGCATGATGTGTGTCATTACTGAAAGCCGATAAAATGGCCCATTTAAAGCAGTAATCATCGTTGTTTTTCACATTGATGCAACCTTTTCTGTTCGATATCTGTTTAGGCAGACTAAAATGCGAAAAAGCTCGAAATGGCTCGTATTTGTTGATGTTAATTTCGATTCTCTGAAATGTTAACAACGCCCATCCGCTATCTTTTTCTTGGAACTCTTCCAATTTTGCCTTGATATTTTCAATTGCCGTGCTCAAATTTTCTCTTATGTCTTTCTCTTTCTCAATCGTATACATTTTAGTTTGCATGCTTTTTATATCTATTTGCATTATCTCTTCACATTCTTTGGATAGTTTCGCAAAGTTAGCAAAAAGCTCCATACTAAATTTAAAAGCTTTCAAAACTTTCAATTCATCTTGTAGTAACTCGTTAATCAATGGAATATTTTTTTCAAATAACATATTCACATTTACCATACTCTCATCTTTGTTGATAATGGCAAATATTTTGATACGATTTTGGAATGCGCTTGCTATTAAGGAAACATTTTCATTAAGAGCTTGTTGGGCGTTTGCTTTGTGGGTATTTTTTCTTTGATGTTGGAGCCAACGCTGTTCCTCAACACCCACATCACAAAACAAGCATCTTTTATAGGTCTGCTGTTTGAATTTCTTTGCAGGTTGTTCTCCTGACATTGTTGGTGGTTGTTGTTGTTGCCCCGTTCTTTTCCTAATATTATTATTGTTGTTATTGTTATTATTGTAGATGTTGCTGGTGTTGCTCTCGTTAGCAGACATATTTTCCCTAAAAAGTAATGAAAAATTTACTGTTAATTCTTTTGCTTTGTTACGCTTTCAGAAAAAAAAAAAAAACAGCTGTCTCGATGATTAAAATCCCCCGAATATAACACATAACATTTGAACAAATAAATTAAATATCTTAAAAATGATTAATAATAGGTGTTAACTTACCGTTTTTGTTGTTGATTTTTTTTTTTGTTTTTATCCTATGGCAACAATTTTCCTGCTCAGCCAAATATATACCACAATGGAAACTTTTTGTGTTTTTCTTTAATGGTTTAGTGACGCAATGATTTCTAACTAGTCAAGATGGTCTTATATATACCGAAATTCATTCATTATTACGCATACACCCATCTCATTCGTCCACAAATAGACTCTCTTTCTCTCTTGCTCTCTCTTTCTCTCTTTTTCTCTCTTTCTCTCTTTCTGTCTTTCTCTCTTTCTCTCTTTCTCTCCTGACGCCAATACATACACATAATTATAAACTATAACCTTGAACGCTGATCATCGAAACCTAAGACTTAATTCACATACTGAGATAAGAAAGAATTCCAAACCACTACGCCAAACGATGATGAATCACTTCCATACAAATCCACGAACAACTATGTCACACAATTAACCTACCCTAAACTTTAACCATCACTTCCATACAAATCCGCGAACAACTACTGATAACAACACCGCCACTACAACCGAAGATGTGTACAACTGACAACAGCTCAACAGGTGAAATTCAGATATTTGCCCATCAATACACACACACACACACACACACACACACACACACACACACACACACACACACACATATACATAATTAATATAACAGCAAGCTACAAAAAAAATTCCCTTATAATACTCAGCTCAATGACTAATAATAATATATTCGCTATTAACAACATTGTAGCGCTAAAAAAAGTCTACACATACTAATATATCCATATAAAAACTGCATGTGCTTTTCAAAAATATCCTCATATGATTATAAGCAAACAAAGAACTTTCAAAAGATCTCAAAACTTTGAACAATAAAACATAACATCATTATAACAATAAACTAAATACAGCAACAACAACAGCCTAATATAACCACACTAGATAATAATAAAAACATTCGAACAATATACCAATAAATACAGATTAGAAAATAACTCTGATCATCCAAACCTAAGACTTAATTCACATGCTGAGATAAGAAAGAATCCCAAAAACCACGACGTCAAACGACTACGAATGACTTCCATACAATTAACCTATCCCCAAACATTAACCTTGAACGCTGTGAACATCCAAATCTAAGTCTTATATCATCACTTCCATACCATATCCCTCGAACAACAAAAATTCCTATATATATTACTCAGCTCAATGACTAATAATAATATATAAAAGAGTCCTCAACTTCCAGACAAATCGACGACCAACCATGTCATACAATTAACCTACTCCAAACTTTAACCCTGTACGCTGATCATCCAAACCTAAGACTTAATTCACATACTGAGATAAGAAAGAATCCCAAACGACAATGAATGACTTCCATACAAAATCCACGAACAACTACTGATAACACGCCTCTATTTTACTACAAATGATAACAGCACAACAAGTCAAACGACCATGAATCACCTGTCACCTATTCATATACACAACTGATAACGACGACGATGATGATGAACCATTTCCATACATTATGCAGCAATAGCAAAAACATCGGGATTATTATTATTATTATTGCTAGACTCACGATACAATACACAAAAATAAATACTAGCACCGCGTCAAAAAAGGAATAACAATTAATATATAAAAAAGGTAACTCACCAGTTGATGATGTTGATTTTTTTATTTCCTATCTAATCCCACGTCGAATATTGGATTTGATGATGATTTTTTCTTCTTTTTTTCAAATTTAAAGCCCGTATTTATATATATAGTTCAGCATAGATTTACTGCCAAGTGAATATATTCATAAAAAAGCCTTTAGCACCCCAGACAATCCCCAAAAAAAGCATATATTCAATATAGCAAAAAAGTCCATTTCAACATAGATTTACTATCAAGTAGTAGCATTTCAGTATAGAGCAAAAAGCCCGAGCCTCACCTTGTTAGCGCAGTTGCTGGGTACTGGCTTAGGTTGCGTCTTAGAACTGAAGATGTATACACCTGATAACAAATACCCAACAAGCCAAAACAACTATGCATCACACACCCCAAATTGAAAAAATACTGATAATAAGTACAAATCCCCAACCCACTGAAGATGTACTCACCTGATAACAAATACACAACAAGCCAAACATCCATGAACCACATCTGAACAAAATTAAAACAATTGATAACAACACTATTACTATATTTTTGTCCCTCAATTACCCTACTCCAAACTTTAACCGAAACAAAAGCCAGAAACACAAACAATTTAATATATCATATGAATAATGCGTATCCCCTAAAGTATGCAATTAACAATATATCCATATAAAAACTCAAAATTGTAGCGCTAAAAATAGCCCATATTCAATATATATAGCAAAAAGCCCGATACTCTAAAAGCATACAGAATCACCAAAAAATGTCCATATATTAAGAAACAGCTAAAACATACATCCATTTCAAGACAGAATCACCCAAAAAATTCCCATATATATTACCCAAACTCAATGACTAAATAATAATATATTCACTGTCAAACAATCATGAATCACCTATCACCTATTCACACACCCAAATTTAAAATACCATCTGCTCATGTCACACAATTAACCTTGAACGCTAATCACCCAAACCTAATACATAATTCACTTACCGAGATAACAAGTACAAATCCACAACTCATTGAAGATGTACACACCTGATAACAAGCACACAATAGACCAAAACAACCATGAATCAAACATCTCAAATTGAAAAAAATACTGATAACAAGTACAAATTCCCAACCCACTGAAGATGTACACACCTGATAACAAATACCCAACAAGCCAAAACGACCATGAATCACACACCTCAAATTGAAAAAATACTGATAACAAGTACAAATCCACAACTCATTGAAGATGTACACACCTGATAACAAGCACACAACAGACCAAAACAACCATGAATCACACACCTCAAATTGAAAAAATACTGATAACAAGTACAAATCCTCGACCCACTGAAGATGTATACACCTGATAACAAGCACACAACAGACCGAAACAACCATGAATCACACACCTCAAATTGAAAAAATATCGATCACCAACTACTGATAACAACCATTAATCACAACCCAAAATTAAAAAAATATCGATCACACAAAGACAACGATCATGAATCATCCGCCCCCCTCCGATTACCTCATTTCCTAGGGGGCCACTTCCGGAATTACCATATATGGGCATGGCTTTTTTCCCATACAAAAACTGAGCCAGAATCGCTATAAAGAATCACCAAAAATTTCCATGACGATGATGAACCATTTCCATACAAAATCCACGGACACAAAATTCCCATATATATTACTCTATCCAATGACTCAACAAAAAAAGCACAAACCATTAGCAAAAAGCCCGACAATCCATTAACAAAAATCCCCGATACTCAAATTACTACATCTGATAAGAACAGCAATTACTACACCCGATAAGAATACTACAAACTACAACAATTACTACACCTGATAAGAGCATCAATTACTACCCCTGATAAGAGCATCAATTACTACCCCTGATAAAGGCATCAATTACTACCCCTGATAAGAGCATCAATTACTACCCCTGATAAGAACAACAATTACTACCCCTGATAAGAAACGTACTACACACAACAGCAATTACTACCCCTGATAAGAACACTACAAAATACTACAATTACTACTTCCGATAAGAAACATACTACAAACAACAGCAATTACTACCCCTGATAAGAACAGCAATTACTACACCTTGATAAGAACAGCAATTACTACCCCTGATAAGAAACGTACTACACACACAACAGCAATTACTACACCTTGATAAGAACAGCAATTACTACCCCTGATAAGAAAACGTACTACACACACAACAGCAATTACTACACCTTGATAAGAACAGCAATTACTACCCCTGATAAGAAACGTACTACACACAACAGCAATTACTACCCCTGATAAGAACAGCAATTACTATCCCTGATAAGAAACGTACTACACACACAACAGCAATTACTACACCTTGATAAGAACCCACAACCCCCCGCCAACCATGAATCACTCCCACAAACTGCCTTCGCCACCCACCAAACATATCTCAACCTTGACATACAGCTTTCGGCTGAGATGAGTCATCATGTCTATAAATAGAACTTTGAGCCAGAAACTGTCCTGGAAGCCTCATAACCCTACTACTCAATAACCACGAAAAACCTGTGGAGCATAATGTCTGCTGATAGGAAATTTCATCAGCAAAACCGACATCTACTACAAGGGCATAGTCGTGCGAATCGTACCATGTACACCAAAGGCAAATCAGGTTGCATATGCAGCAATCAAAACTGCCCAAAAGTATCAAAGAAATACCTCCTAATGTGTTTACCACATACTACAGGAGATATTTCTCTCTTTTTGTGGTCATCTATACAAACGATCGATCGACCACCCGTCCGACAAGCGAAATTGTTGGCACCAGCCAAATGCCCTTGATACACGGATTGATACAACATCGCGTGTTCGATATGATTCCCTTACATATTCCATGCGCATAAGACAAAAGCATTTTCGCACACACGAGCATGGCAATTTATACCAGGGGACGCCGGCAAAGCGCGCCCAAGCGGCGTGAAGCTCACACAATCATGTCGAGGGAACATATCCATTTATGGAAGTGGAAAGCACACGATCGGCAATAATGCCTTACGCACACGTTGATCGTGCAAATACTTCAACTCTTTTTGTAGTAGAGATACTCGCACCTGCTGCGAACTTTAAAAGGGGACCTATGCTATGTCTGCATACTTGTGGACGCATACGATGAGCAGCGGGAGCAATCATCGTGTGTGTGGTTCAACCCCTTTTGTGTTGAATAAAACGCAAAAGGGTAAATTACCAAATATGGTCATCGAGGCGATGATGGGATTTTGGTGTCCTATCGCTTCGATGAGCTTATTTAATCGCGTTTTGGATTCCTTGAGGGCAGGTTGTGCACTCACGTTAAAATACGCATCTCTCGTGGGGCGTCCCAAGAGATTCGAATCGCGTTCTAGATTCCGTGGAGGCAAGTCTGGCCTCCACGTTAAATAAAAGGGAAAGGGAGTCGTAATTCAACCAGCGGCGAGGGTGTTTCGAGTCGCATCCTTTTTAAATCCGCAGACCATCAGCCACTGATCGGAAATTAGTTTCATAGAGTGTTGAACCAAGCTAAAAAGCGAATTAACACGTAACGTGCGAAGAATTATTTACCCGGAACGGAGTGTATCGCCTTGTGAAACGTTGACAAACTAAAACCTGCATTTCTGTTCTGTTGTGACAACGTGAGACTTGTACTTTATTTCTGTGACAAATTGAGACTGTTGTGATCAACTAACACCAATACTTCTGTTCTTTTGTGACAAGCGAAAACCTGCATTTCTGTTGTAGTGTGACAAAGTGAAACTTGTACTTTATTTCCGTTGCGATAAATTAAAACTTGTATTTATGTTATTCTGTATCAAATCAAGAACTTGTATCTTATTTTCCTCCAACCAAAGCCAAAACTCGAATTAATCAATATTATATGAAATGATTGCACCATTAACATTTAAGTTTGTTAAGGTCCGGTAATAAATAAAGCTTATTGATCAGAATTAAGACGAATCCAAGAGTTTCCTTTGTTCCTGAGTTTTCTTGGTGTCCGGTTCGTATTTCTTGCGGAGTCTCTAGTGCAAGCTCAGTGAGGCTTTTAGTGAACCTGTGCCCCTGAGGTACCTTACTAAGAAACCATAATTCTACACACCCCCACATTAGTGACAATCTAAGGGAACATTTAATGGTGGTAGGAGTAGAACCCGTGCTAACGACGGCACACATACTTGCTACCCCATAGGTCTTGTTTACAAGACGGTGCAGGTACATGAGTATAATGGTGAGGAATTAGCCTTGCAGATGTGCAAGCGTACATCTCGCCCAGGGTGGCCATGGACCAGCGGTCGGTTAATAGGGTAAACACAGTGATGCTACTGTGTGTTTGTTTGTTTAACAGGCCGGAGCATCATTAGGCATGATCTAGTGTATGATTGTCTAACGTCAATCATATTAGTGCCCAAATCCCATGATCGGTAGATAACCGATAAAGGAAATTGGTCGCAACTGTAGCGAACCATGGGAGCGGGGCAATATTCACTCATGAACCGTAGCAAGAATACCGGCTACAGCTGTGTCAACCATTACGCTGACCAGCGAGTATTTATCTTTTATAATTGCTGACAAGCCGAGCCGATTGTCTGGCACGGTTCATGTAATATGAATGAAGTAACTTGTTTGATGTGCACGCCTGCTGGGGTTTTACTTTCAGGCGAAAGTTATTTGAAAGAAAGCGTACACTGCTCGAATGCAGGTAAGTATAGTGGTTTATGGAATGAGGGAAAAGTAGGTTGTTTTAAAGAAATGGATAGTTCTGGGCTCCTCGATAGTATAGTGGTTAGTATACCCGCCTGTCACCCGGGAGACCGGGGTTCGATTCCCCGACGGGGAGCCTCTGGCGCAAGACTAATGACCTTGCACAGACAAAATAAATCATTATGGAAAATTTAACAAGCCTCAGGACTTGCTAAATAAGGCCAGGGCCGGCTCCCGGTTGTAGTGCCGATGATGATGATGATAGTTCTTTAGGAAGGTTTTAAGGAACCGCCACAGGCCTCCCTCTTTTACTGCTATTATTATTTATTGGCCTGTAGGAACTCCGAAGTACATGACCTCGCCGACTCGATTCCGCCATTGTTCCCTGTCCCGTGTGCTCTCCTTCCACGTTCGACCATCCGATCCGATCTCTTCGAGGTCCAACTTAACAATGTCCTCCCACCTCCGTCGCGGCCGTCCTATCGGTCTCTTTCCCGTTGGTCTACCTTCAAGAATTCTACGCACGGTCCAATCGTTGCCCATTCGCGCCACATGCCCGGCCTATCTTAATCTTCGCGACCTGATTACTCTCACAATTGTTGGTTTACGGTATAGCTCCTCCGATTCATGGTTGTGGAGTTTCCTCCATTGTCCCGCCTACCCGTCCCCCTTAAAACTTTATTCTCGAATATGCGAAATTGGTTTTCTTCCCGTTTTGTGAGAGCCCGTGTTTCGCATCTGTATAGAGCAATCAGCATGATTATGGTTCTATAAACACGTAGCTTTATGATAGGTGATAGCAATTTGGATTTCAGAGGCTTACTGACTGTGTGACAACTAGCGTTGCCGGAGTGTAGCCTTTTGTTAATTTCCTTCGAAATTTCGTTACTGGCCGTCAGTATCGTTACCAGATATTTAAATTCTTTAACTTTTTCAAATATCTTGCCCCTGACATTTATATGTGTTCCCTGAGGTCCACCTGCTCACGCCGTAATCATATATTTAGTTTTGTCTTTATTTATTTTTAGGCCCGCCTCTTTTGCTGCTTGCACGATGATTTCGCTGTTTTTATTTACAGTTTCAGATTATCCCCCAAATTGACGATGTCATTCGCATATGCGACTTGTGTGACCCCGTTCAGGGATGATCCGACCATGATGTCGTCCTGTACCTTTCTGATGACATACTCGAGCACAAGGTTAAAAAGACATGGTGAGAGGCCACCCCCCTGTTTTAGTTCGTCCCGGATTTCAAATGGTTCTGAGAGTTAATTTTCTATTCTAACTCGCCGTTTGTGTTGGTTCATGCAGATTTAAATGAGGGTGGCATATTTTTTCGGGATTTCCAGCTCAACTACAACATGGTAGAGTCTTTGCCTTGCGACTGAGTCGTGGGCTTTTTTGAAGTCAACGAACATTTGATGAACCGTCTCTCCGAATTCCCACTTCTTTTCCAGCAGTGTGAACATTTAGTCACTCGTTGACCGACTCCTACGGAATTCGCACTGATAGTCTCCCAGTATTTCTTCTGGGTACGGTGTGATTCTCGCCAGTATGACAATTGTTAGTATTTTGTATGTGGATGGGAGCAATGATATTCCTCTGTAGTTTTCGCAGTGAGGCCTGTCGGCTGTTTTGAAAATGGGGACGACTGTAGAGGTTTCCCGTTTTTCCGGAGTGACTTTTTGGGTTTATTTAGGTTGAGTGTACCGACGTACGGCACTGATTCACGAAAATTCCAACGATGATGAGAAAAGTCGCAATGCACACTGATGAAAATGTCACTACTTCGCCAAGGAAGGGGAAAATAAAACACACAGAGAGTTGATTGGATGTAAATTGTTTTTTTTATTGCGGTGATAATTATTCTTCTATGGTGGACTTATAAATGCACTAAGTCTGTTCACACAAATGTTCCTGAGTGGAAATTAACAGCTTCTTAACTGAAGTAATTGCACATAGATGTGAGTAGACTGAACTATTAACAAAACAGCACAACACAAGCAGTGAAAATTCTCGATAACTCAGTAACACCCACGAATCGAATGAGATACTTATTGATTGTTAATGTTTCTGATACCGGTTAATCGGGGAATTAATGAGGAATTAATTGTGGTGACTAGGAAGGAGGATCATTGGCACTCGCGTAGGAACTTTATTAGATCTGGTGATGCGCACCGTGTATGAAAACACAAAAAAAAAAACTCTTCTCGGCTAGTGACGAAACTGACTCGTTATTGGATGTCTCTTTACAGACATCCAACGAAAACGAACCTAAAGGATTCGCCGCCAATGGCGAAGGTCCAAAACAAAAAGGAAAAGAAAAAAATTCATGTAGCAGATCGAATCGGCTGCTACATGTTTGGGCAAGATAAACTGCCGCCATACGCAAGGGATAGATTCTTGATTGACGTGAGTCAATAAAACCCTTGCCGAAGGCAGAAATCTATCTTGGAAAAATGTATCGAACATTGGGCATGGCCGTTGTTAGATCATCTAGCATAAACAAATTTCGGTCGTATGATTCGATGCATGTTATGTTAGGGATGTGTTTATCCCGTTGAAAAGGCACTGTCAGGCGAAAGTATCCGCTTGAATGTTTATTTTGTGTAAACTAAAATTGGTGGCCATGACCGATGCTGGTGATCATTCCAAGAAACGGCAACGGATCATAAAATCGGTCATGCTTAGATCCAAGCAAAATGTGCGGCTGAAAGGCCAATGTTTGGGTTTGATCTTCTTTACTTAAGGAAAGATAGATCGTAGACATGCCGTTGGAAATCTGGCTTGCAGCTGTGCAAGCAACCCGAAATAATGCTAGGTCAATGAATGGGTACGAAAATAACACACGGAAAGATCAGCGTGTGTTGGTGGATATGTGCCATCCATTGTTCGGTCGCGGAAGCTCGGTTGATGAATTGATGTCATGGCAAGATGATAATCTTGCCGTGAATTATGCTTTTAGGAATGACCGTGGGGAAGAGGTTTGGAAAAACCCCAAAAAAGGTAAGCTGCCTAATATATATTTATGTCGGTTATCCTTGGGGATAACCGAATTAATTCCAGCGAATTGGTTGGCGGTTAATGCCGTAGCAAGGTTGCATAATCTTGCTGAAAATTCGACTTCAAGGTAAGTCGCATCGCTGGGAATGGTGGGGATCGATGGCTCTTCGGGCCCTGAAAAGCCCCACAACTTCCTTATTCCATATTGTTTTAATCAGTTGGTGGATCTTTCGATCGGTTGCCTCTCCTCCATGCTTCATAAGCTCTCCCGGTATGCAGTCGACTCCGGGAGCCTTGTTGTTTTTCAATCGATTTTTTGCGTCTACAACTTCGTTGAAAGAGGGCTGTGGGATCTGGGGCTCGGGTGTATGCACTTCTGGTGCGTTTATTTGTGGTTGATGGGTGCGCACATTGAGCAGGTTTTCAAAGTACTACTTCCATCTTGTTACGATATTGTTTTGTTCTGTGACCAGACAACCGTTTGCGTCGCGAATTATTGTGGCTCTCCCTCGGTAGGTCGTGTCTCAATGATTGACAGCGTCCGCTTCAAAGCATTTCATGGGTTTTGAAGAGCGGTGAAGACAACTTTGTCCTTATTATGGAACTTTTCCATAATTCCTGGGGCAAGATGAAACTCCCATATATACTAACTATTGTGGAAGAAGAAATCGTTTGACGTCAATAATTTGAACGTTTATAATAGTTGCCCCGAGATGGGAATGATAATGTCGTCCCTCCGCCAGCAAGTCATAACTCTTTTCGTGAGAATCGTCGTTGGCTTTTTTTCGACATGTGAATGTGTAATAAATAACCTCCTTGGATTCTCGCTTACCTTGTGGTATGTCCCAATAATATAATACGATTTTGTTTAAGAATGGGAGACTATTGCAGCTAAACTCTTGGACCTTTTATACAAATCTCTTCTTCCCAAATCAGATTCATAAAATATAATTTGTCATGCTCTTCGAATAGTACTTCTGGGGATTTGAATATGTCATTCGATTATAAAAATTAATGGAAAAAATGATGTTCAGAATTTTGGGAAGCACTACAATATAATGTCAACAGGATCACAAACCAAATTCCAGGCTAGGACATGGATAATACGATCTCTACATTGTTGCCGCGTTCCTTGGAATTCTGCCCGCCCAGAATCCAGCAGACCTATCGATATTAAGTTAGGGCTCCCCTGAAAGGGTACATAAACCGAATGTAACATTTGTCGAGCTATACGTGAAATGGACAGCCACAAGGGTGCGCCATCAAAATACATAGAGCTAGAGCATGGTTGGGTTTCATCCCACTGGGTAGCTGGTTAGGCAGAATAGATGAAGTAAGTGCTACCAATCCATGGGCTCAAAGTATTATTTACACTTAACAAATTATAATTAACTGTAATAAACTAATAGTACCTTTAAAACATTAAACAGAATGGTTATACTTTTGCTCCCGTATTGAAATCGTAAATCGATCGATTACCGTGATGCTGTTAATACCACATGTTCGTTCTTTTGCTCTAGTCTTATTGTAATAAACTGTAATGAACCGATTGATCCATGATAACGGGACTGTCAATCATTAAATGTGACTTATAATTTAATTTAGCAACGGAGAACATATTAACCTCCAAGAGCTCACTCATCCAAAGAGTAGCCTAGATTATACACGATTAGAATGGAAGTCTACAAAAAACTGAACAATTTCAATGACTTTAGAACCCATACCACCGGATATGACTACGACACATTTGAAAATGCTCACGATTTCAAAATAATAAAAATGAAATACCACTACTACAACTACTACTATTATCTGCCTTGATCTAACCCAATATTCAATTAAGCGTCAGTTCATTAAAAATACGAAAAACCAAATGTTCATGTGTTGCCTCGTTTTTGCACCAGGATGTAGGGCCGTTGTAAAGGTTGACAGGCTCCATTGATATTACAACCCACACTCGGTCTACTTCAATTACACATCATTTATTATATGTAATCAGCTCGGAATCTCCATAACTATCTATCTCAAGGTGGACGAGGACGTCGAAAATGCTCATTTTAATTCAGAGAGCAAGCGGTCCGCTTCCTCGTGTTGTAGTACAAAACCCGCTACACCAACCTTGTGAACCGAAAATTCCTTGCGCAGCATTGTCGTACATTATCATTAGAGTAGCAACTGAGTACCCTGTAAACGTCTCTACTCCGTCTATCATCGCCATCGTGGTCGTCCTCCGCAGCATCATCTTCATTCTTGTCCTCGTATTCGTTTTCCCCCTCGTCTTTGTTGTCAACATTATCATTGTCGTTTTTATCGTCAGCGGTATCAACATCTAAGCCGCATCTTTCTCTCTTCTCACAAACCTTGATATCATCTACGAGTATTGGAAGTACATATTTTTTGAGAATAATTTTTGTAGGCATGGCGAGTCCTTATAATCAGCGCTACCTAGCCGCACTCAACAGAGGTACTGGAACATTTACTATAACCGGGATGAGGCTGGCAAGTGAGTGATCCGCGTGAGATACACGAAGACACGATGGCAGTAGAGCAATGATGAACATCGGTGAGTTTAGACAGAAAACATGCGATTAGTAAGGCCAAAGCAACATGTCCTGAGGCCCCATCGCTACCGACGTTTATGTTAATCAACTGTCATCCTAAGACCATAATTACCCTTGAGAAAAACGTTCTGGATTTAGCTCACGTTTTATATATAAAATCTTTTACTTCTTCGGTCGCGTCTTCATGTGCATCTTGAGTTTGGTATCTAGATGGATGCTTGTAGATGAATAGCTGGGATAAGGATGGACGGTCGGATTGTAGTGCAGCGCTATGTCATCAATAGTAGTGAGACACATCTTTGTTTGCCTTAATTAAAGCTAAACTGAACTATCTTTAAGCTGGGCTAAGGACCACCAGGATTCCATCGAAGGCGACTCTTGGCCAAACACCGACAAGATTGTGTTAATGGTTCTGATGGTGGCTACCTCTCGGACTATTGGTTGTCTGGTCGAATCAGTGAGACGTGAAACATCCACTTTCGAATACAATTATGCGTCTGAAGATGCGACGAGTCGGTAGACGATGAAATGTGAAATTCGAAGACTTAATTCGGGTATAATTGCATTAGGATCGCAGATCCTAAACTGAAAAGACATTAACAACGCATCGATTGACTTTGCGGAACCTGATGGCCAGCCCCAGTAGTGGTCGGCTTCTGGAATGGACATAATGCATCCTTAATGAGCCATTATGAGTCATTTAATCGCAAAAGCAAACTGCATCCACATTCTGTGTACTTTATCATGCTCCGGTAAACGGATGTGTTAGGATGATGACGATGCGGCTTTGGAAGCACAATGGGTTGCTTTGCCGTTAATGGCTTACAACCTTCGATAAGATATTCGTGCAGCATATACATAGAGCAACAGATTATGTAGAATGTAAGTGTTAAATTGATTTAGGTGACAGCGGTGTTTCAAGGTATCAAGAGATATATTATCATATATAAGGAATAAAGTGACAGAGGCGAGCGATGACAGTCCATAAAGTGCTCACTAAGAGCCACAGTTTAGGAATATTTTAACGACACTAGATTTATTCATAGTTGTGCTCGCTTAAAACAGCAACTTTCTCTTCATTACATCCCCAGAAGTTGGCTATGGGTATCTGAGGCATTAGGACTGAGTTTTCAAAGTAACTATCTTATACTGTGATCACGGGATCAAAACGTGTTCACTGCGGAAAGGGGGACACCAATTTCAAGCGTATTTGCCCGGTGTAATTTGCTGTGGTCTCTGGCTTTTACCTCATCCATTGAAAAACAGTCGCAGGTGGCTGTCAATGTCCATACTTTTTTATGCGAAATTCATTCCAAACACTTATCTATCTATGCCATGGAACATTTTCTCCGAACGACAAAAAAATCTGTACTCTTCACCGGAGTTGGAGCGAGCCCACCTGTGAGATATTTGTCCAATAATTTGTGAATTATAAAACAAGTAAAAATATTTACACATCTGACAGCTAACCGAGTATAAGAATGTTTTTGTCCACGTGGATTGTCTCGGCTATCATTACTTAATAAATATTATTTTAATTCACTGGTGTTGGTCTAAAACATCAATTCTTATCTCCAATGTCGGTACAGTTTAAATTTGGCTGTAATAGGTGTTTAATGTGGCTTATTGGTTATACATTTCGGGGTAGAGGGGAGATGGTTAGGGCTTATAAGTATGGAAATGGTTGTATATTCAAAAAGTTGATGCGAAAGTTAGATTTTAACTGTCAAATTAAACTTAAACAAATTACGCAAAATCAAAAACCAATCGAAAATAATGAAATATGAACGAACGAAAATAGTAGTGAATATAGGCCCGTTGCATCCCTGCTATTAATTCATTGGATTTTGGTTTAGAAAAATCCATATTTGAATCAAGATTAATAAAAATGAAATAGGAATGCGATTTTGGAAAAAAAAACACTAGTACAGTAGTGGCGGAGCCTAGCAAAACTGCAATAAGGCGATTAGCGAGCAATAATTTGCAGGGAGCGAAAACCTTTCCTAATAGAATAATTTAAAAATAGCACGAGATGCATAGTTAAACGGTTAAAAAACATCTTTCTCTGATTAAACGCTACCCTCAAGCTTATAACGAGGTACGTAAATTACCGAGAATACAGAAATTCGCGCCTATAAATAAACCGTATGTAGAAAAATCTGCTTCTCTGAACGATGTCAACCATATAACGTCGGCCGTAGGTCAACACTTTGAAGCAATATATCGATTTGAAGCCACGGATTTCAACATGGACTTTAGAAAATTGGCCTTCGAGCTGATCGAACGAAAAGTCGAGTACACAGTACCATTTAGCAGTTAATACCACGCTTTTAACTCACAATATTTTTGAACACGCTAAAAAGAGTTGCGAAAATGATCTACATAGCTAAAAACAAAATATGATACGCTTTGAGATATCAAGCCGCCGATCAATTTCACTTGTCTAATATAGAAAAAATTCTGAAAACAATTGCTCACAAATGGACAGGCACGCCAACAGGGTCAAAGTTCTATCAAATTTCCACTTTAATTTTCGGAACGGTCATGCCATAGCGCATGTGCTTATTATTTTACACATCGAAGATAGTTCTAACCTGGAGGGGAAGAATGCACCTGTCCCAGAAAAAGCGTTCAACAGTTGTGGAAGGGAAAGTTTGATATTCAGAGCGAAGAAGAATAACGTTTGCTCTTGTGTAGTGCCCCAAGAAGCCCTACTGTTTCTCTCCCACAAACGCATTTACCCGCCTACAAAAATCCCGTCGATAATTCCATTCATATCCCCAAATTAACATTGAATTCAATGTCAAGCAAATTGAACCAAACGTTCAATAGTCGAACACTGAATTCAATTCCAAAAATCCATACACCATAATGCACATTTTTCACATGCATTGTATGTACAATCAAACACGTGTCTAAAGAAAAACTTGTCTATTTGATCCGCCGACACACAATTCAGGCAATCTATACATCATAATACATATCTCCACATCCCAGATGTTTTATGACTTGCTAGACACAGATTCCCAGATCCTAATTTCACACCGATTTCCCACGGATCTTGTGTTACCCATCTGAAGTGCACGCAAACTCTTGTTTGTATTAGCCGGATGGATAACACAAACAAAACCCCAAAAAGGATCGGTGATAGGTGGCGATGCGTCCGGACTTCGAAAAAGATAAAGTTAACAAAAGATACAGACAGAGTCTGTGGTATTTGTTATACTGTCTTTAGTGGTAGGGTGCCTCAGAGGCACGGGTTCACCACTATACCACTTATAGTGGCTTCCACTATACTCCGTCGTAGACTTGTTTTTTTATTTATTATTCAATTACTTAAGAAACTACTCTAAAGATTACCATGGACGTAATTACAAATATCTATTTACACAGCTTAACAATTAATGCTGGTGGTTATCGGTCTTAACCCAAAAGAACACACTGTTAAAATTTGAATTAATTTAATACGGTAAAACTTATAGTTAGTGTTCCAAGGAGAATCCAATGGATAAAGCTAATGTGTTCGCGAATTTATTTTCGGCGAATTCAAACCTCGATCCCGGCCTTTTGGAGCCACCTGTGATCTCGCCGGTGCAGTCTGCCATGTGGGATGTGAGATTTCGTCCGCGCACTATTCAACGCATTCTACGTGAACTAGACTGTAGGAAGGCAAGCGGCCCGGACGGAATACCAGAAATAGTCCTTAAGAATTGTGTCCAGAACTATCGCTGGTTCTTGGCAGACTCTTCCGCTTATCTTATGCACGGAGGACCTTTCTTGCCTGCTGGAAAATCGCTCGAGTTCAGCCAATCCCAAAGACGGGAAAAAAGTGTCTCTCACAAAATTACCGTCCAATAGCATTAGTGTCTATTTTATCTAAGGTAATGGAAAAAGTCATCAATACAGAGTTGGTTAAGTATTTGGAGTGCAACGGACTTCTGAATGATCGTCAAGAAGGATTCCGTGGCAGGCGGTCCACAGGAGACCTTTTGACACTTATAACCGATATATGGACATCTGCGATTGAACGGCATGGTGAGTCAAGGGCGGTCGCATTAGATGTCTCCAAGGCTTTTGACCGCGTCTGGCACGGGGCATTGATGAGCAAACTTCGTTCATATGGACTTTCCCAACAGCTTTGCGACTGGACGAAAAGCTTCCTTCAGAATCGATCGATCCGGGTTGTTGTGGACGGCGAGTGTTCGGATCTGTATCCTGTTAATTCGGGGGTGCCCCAAGGTTCTATTTTGGCTCCAAGCTTGTTCTTGCTTCACATAAATGATTTGTTGGAGACAACGGATAACAAAGTGTTCAGTTTTGCGGATGATAGTACGCTTGCTTCCTCCTTTTCGAGTGTTCGGCCGATTGGTGCGTCTACGTCGCATCAGCTGAGATGTAGACAGATTGACTCTCTGAATCAGGATCTGGATAAAGTCCTGCAGTGGGGAAAGGCCAATCTTGTCGACTTCAACGTAACGAAGACCCAGTATACAACATTCACAAAGAAAAGTGGATCATCGGCTCCACAGCTGATGATGAATGTCCAGGCCCTCGAGGCTGGGGAAAGTTTGAAATTGCTCGGCGTCACGGTCTGTGGGAATGTATCATGGCATAAACACATGTCGAGTATCGTCAGATCAGCCTCAGGAAAACTTAGTCCAACTTCTTCTGCTATATAAATCCCAAATTAGACCCGCGCTCGAATATTGATCTCATGTTTGGAGATCGGTTCCTAAACATACGCTCGATCTACTTGAGAGCGTACATAGACGAGCGATCCGCCTGATCGGGGACTCGGCCCAGACGTCGGGACTACAGTCGCTATCACATCGAATGCGCGTAGCCGACCTCTGTCTGTTTTACAGATATTATCACGGGTGCTGTTCTTCGGAGATTCTTGGCATTGTTCCACGCAATTCGGTTTATATGCGCTCCACAAGACAACCCGACGGGTCGCACCCGTTTGTGGTTCATCTTCCGACGGGGCGAACATCCCTGTATCAGAATTCATTCCGTTACAGAGCGGGGAAGGTGTGGAACTCCCTTCCTACGCGAGTGTTCCCGGAGCGTTACAACCTGCAACTGTTCAAAAAGAACTGAAAGAGTTATTTGATGGCATCTCGAGGCGCCCACTCGGCGCTATAGGTTCGCCTC